>JAEIGD010000001.1:3922500-6322500 GCA_018903425.1 Zaprionus nigranus | reverse complement strand
TCGATCGTTCATTTCACATATTTATTATTTTTTAATATCTAGCTACTTTACAGCTAAATAGAAAAAACATCCCTTTAAACTGTTTATTTCCCGCCGTGGCAACATCTCTTGGTGACTTTAAGTTGTGCCACTTGAAGTAATGTATACAGTCGGCGGGGCTGGGCACAGCAATAAACCAAGCAACTGTCGCGCAACTTTGTCCATAATTTAAATTGAGTGTGTGTATTGGAGAGTGTATGTATTGTAGTGTGTGTGTGTGTGTGTGCGTACGTGTGTGTGATGCCGCGGTTAAGTCACGCAGTTTGCGTGCGTGCGCATTTTTATGCATTGCCAGTTGCATTTTTCATATTTGCATAAACTATAAATTTTACATATTTTAACCGATACGCATCGTTGATTACGACGCAGCGCGCAACAGTACCAACAACAGTACCAACAAGCAGCGCAAGACTGGCTGCAACAACAAGTGGAAGCAGCCCTGTGCAGCACACAGTATGGCGAGGCCCCCAAGCAATGCCAGGCAGGGCCCCCAAGGGCCAACAAAAGCTATTTAAATATTTCACATTTATTTATCAGCCACACACGTCGACGGCGCCTGCAACTTAAAGCTGCAACAGCAACATACCATATTTAATTTTCCGCCATTTGTTGTTATTGCTATCCACGCTGATTGCGCCGTGCAGCATTTTACTTGACAGCCGCCTCAAGTGCACTGTGCTGTAACAAATGCAACTGCAACTGCAACTGTTGGTCTGCTCTTGTTCATCTGCTGCTTGCCAATTGCAATTCCATGTGTCAACGCGAAATTGTCTTAACAAACGGTCAGCTTAGACAACAGACGGACAGAGGGGGAGGGCATGAGGAGCAAGACGAAGGAGAAAACTTTTGCCACAGCTAATTCAATGGCAGTGACAGCGAACTTTTTGGCCAAAAGTTGCCTTCACTAGTAGTAGTTTTTTGCCCGTCAGTCTGGGACAAAGTTTATCAATCATTTTGGTGGTAAATTGCTTAGAAAACATTTGGTGAACATGAACTTAGGGTGTATAGACTGTCCCATATACTACGTTTATTTCGTTGATAGTTGATAGTAGTTGTGCGCACTTTGGAGTGACAATTTGCTGAGAATATTTATGAGCTTGCCTTTTGCTCATTCAAATGCCTCATCGGTTGCACAGTTCCAGAGCCTTCGAGTAATTTGGCAATTCATTTGGTTCAAGTATCTGTAAAATACCACAATACGACACCATACAACGCCCACCAATCTTATGGGCCAAAACTTGTAAAACTATTTATGAAAGTCCAACCGAATCTAACTCCAAGTTCCATTCCATTTATGTCCAAGCGAACAATGCCAAGCACAGGCAGCGCTTGTCTCAAAAAATGTCTAAAACTAATTGCAAAGTTTTTGGACAAAAACATGAGGCGGAATAACATCTGAATGGTTTGGTTTGCTCTATATAGGGAGGGGGAGGAGGTTCGTCTCGGTGTCAGCTCATTGGCAATGGCAAATGGCACTTTTGGAGTAGCAATTTTCTGGGCATGGTTAAGATGTTAGCTATGGCTCGTGTTTTTGTTGCTCTTGTTGTTATTGTCCGGGCAGGCAAAATTAATTAATTGTGTATGGCAAATTTGCAGCTAATAGCTGGAAAACTTGGCCCGTTTGCGGCTTGCTTCGGTTGTGACAACTCGTTCGAGCGCGCAGACAAAAACTGTTGCCTACTTTTGCGCAGTCGCAAAAAACATTTGTAAATTAATTAAATTTGCTCTAAGCTCTCGATCACGCTGCGTTGAGACTGTGTTGAGCATAATGGAAATTTCATAAATTCAAAATTTCAGTTACAGTCAACAAATTCGTGTAAGTTAATTTAAGAGACGACGACAACGACGACAACTTCCGCATTGAGCCAAGTTAATTAATTTGCCAGAAAAAGTTTCTGCCTGACTGGACTTGACAAATTTAAAGATAGAACATTTTCTGTAAATTCAATTTGATGTTCAACTTGCTGTAAGTCATTTTGATGCAACTGGCTTTGTAAATTTTGATTACTTGATAAGCGAATCCTTTAATGCCCCCGCATGGTCTTCAAAAAAGGAAATGGAACTACCAGACGCAGTAGAGCGGGCAAGCCAGAGCGAGCAGCCGAATGGGAATCCTGGAGCAGGAGCAGGAGCAGGAGCAGAAGCATTGTGGATAGTGGTGGTGGTGGTGGTGGCCTCTTGGTGGTTGTTGCTGTTTCTGCTGCTGCTGTTGGTGATGGTGGGGCATGGGGGTCACAGCAAGTCACGAAAAAAGTTTGTTGCCGAGGCAGCAGAGGCAGCAAGGCAAAACCAAACAAAAGGCGAAATACCTTCATTAAGCGAATGAAGAAAAGTAAAGTAAGTTGAAGAATTTTTAAGTGGTTTAAAAGGGTTTTGTCATACTTTTCATCTGTATCTTGGCATGCCCGTCCTCCCCCATTCGTTGCCACAAATGGGCGGGTGCTGGTGCTGGTTGTGGCTGACATTTTGTGTATACAACGTGCATAAGTTGGGAGCAAGACATTTTAAATGTTTATTAAAACAATAAGGAAATGGTTTGTGCCAAACGGAAAAAGGACTCCGACACAAAAAGAAACAAGAAAAGCTCGAACGGCAAAAGGTGAAAAAAGGCAAAGTCAAATACAAAAAGGGGATAATCTCCTCCACGCCCACACACCCCACAGCCCTCCGATACAAATACACTCCAAAGAATAAGAATTTGTTGCCTTTTCTTTTTTTTGTTTTGTGCAAAAAGGTAACAGACACATATACACACACACACACACACTTACGAACATACAGAGCAGTATTTAGTGCAGCCCATTGCCAACATCCCTTAGCCCCTTCCGGTGCCACCCAACTGCTCATCATGCGGCTAAAAGGTTTGGCATCGGCCAGAACCTAAGCCGGTTTTGCGTTGTTCTTCGGTCAGATTCATTAACGTGGCTATTTAGATAAGCGTCAGGGCGTCAGCTCGTCAGGGGTTTTAAGGGCTTAAAGAGCGCGTTCATTGTGCAAGTCGAATATTAAAGTCGCAACCCTCAAAAGCAATGCAAACCAAACCGGACGCAAGCAATTGCATGAATTCTGGATATTTTTGATGATTTCTTGATATTTATAGAACAACTCAAGTGGCAAATCGTTTACACACTTGAAATGCTGTCCCATTTGTCGCATTCGAAAGCATCAAACAGATACCGACGAGAGCTATCCACAGTCCACAGTCTGTGCCTGTGTGTCTGTGCAAAATGTTTTCGATTTTTGACCATTGCCTGGTCACACATCCCAGGCCCATTATTGGAGTGTGGGCGGGGGCGTGGGCGTGGGCGTTTGCCAGAAATCAGTATTTCACGCAAGAGCGCACTTTTGTCAAGACATAATTCCATGGGATTTATTTGTGTATGCCATTTTTTTGTTGTTGTTGTTGTTGTTGTTGCTTTCCCTCAACTTCTCCTCTTGTTGCTGTTATTTTTCATTTCGATTTTTCTCTCCCCCTCCTGCCTCTCTCAATTTTTTTTTTTATAGTTGCCAACCCCGAGGCCAGTCGAGCTGTCGCTGCTGGTCAACTGCGTCCAGAGGGGGCAACTTATGCGTGTGTAGGCAGTTTGGGGCCTCAAATCACTAGTTTCTGAATTATTATGGAAAACATAAAATGAATGTCCCGGCCATTTATATTTATAACCAAGTTGTGTTCGCTTCACCAGATTTATTACACACAACTTAAGCATTTTACTCTCTTGGTTCGATATTAGCTTTCAACCCCAAATGCGAACGAACTGAATCTTCTTAAAAAGGGCAAGTTTAAATTGTATTGAAATTTAAAGACTTGTGTATTATCAATAAATTCATGCGCTTTTTCTGTTATTGAATTTCCGAATATAAAATAAACAATCCGGACATTTCATTTGTACCTCTATTACTCGTTATGGTATTGTTCAAAATTAACTGATAGTTGCTTGCAATATAATTGTATCTATGCACCTTTGCATCATTATTAAATTACTTTCAAAATATGTGTTTTGTTGGCCAAAAATAAGTTATTTAAATATGGCAAAATCAGACAAACGCACGCCCAAAAGTAAAATACCTTTTGCCCAGTTTTGAAAGCCATTACAACTACACTAACAATTTCAAAGTGTACTGTCGCCTTTTGCTAATAATAAAGGTATTTCCTTTTTGTACATAACCCAACATACACGTATATAGTCGACAATTGGGAGAAACCGCAGGCTTTTAATAGAGCTGACAGCACGTGCAGCAAATACAACAATGCGCTGTGCAAATATTTCATGAAAGGAAACGGCGATGTCGTCTGGATGCATTATTAGCACAGTAAGAGATGGCGAGTGAAGGGAGAGAGAGTGGAAGAGAAAGAGAGGAGTTGGGGGAGACAACGTCATTATGCGCTGTTGGCTGCACACATTGTCGAATTTCTTGCCGGGGATATAAAACGTTGCTTCACAGTAAAATTTAAACAGCTTTTGCGGCTCACAACGCAGCACTGACAGACGGCGGGCGATAATGTGATTAAGCAGAAACTTGCTTTGATACGCAGCTTGCAACTTGCGGCCAAGGCAAGGCGAACTCGTTGAATTATTGCTCATACGACACGTTGCCGCATTGGCGTGCAATAATATGCTAATGTTATGTGCGACAATAACTGATGCCACCAGCGATGGCAGACATTAGCATTTTCAAGTAGCCCCATGGAGTCAGAGCAGCAACACCAGCAGCAGCAGGAGGAGCAGGAGCAAGAGGCGTGGCATGGCGTGACGAGGCGAGGCGTAGCGAGGCGGGGCGCGAGGCAAGCAGGCGCTGTGCTTGTCTCCTGCATCGACATGTTTATTGCGCTTAATGTTTGCGGGAATTTGTTGTTATTTTTCAGTGCTGCTGCTACTCTGACTCTACTTCTTGTTATTGTTGTTTTTGCTGATGTTGGTGTTGTTGTTGTTGTTGTGATTTATGATGCTAATGACACGCAGGCAGGCAGGCAGGCTGTCGTGGCGCGCAGCGGCTTCTGTCTTGATGGTTATTAAATTATGGCAATTTGCGTACATCGTCAGCGTCGTCGTCGTCGTTGTCGCTGTCGCGCGGCTGCCACTAGCGCGCTGGTGTGTTTATTTAAAGCGTGTTGCCAAACAGTTTACGCAAAATATATATTCAGCAGAGTATTCGGCTGTGCGCCTTATGCAAAGCGAGCCGATACGATTGGCAAAATATTCATGCGCAGGCGGAAGTGCAAAATGAAGAAAATGTTTCTTCCTTTTCCGCCTGCAGTTGCAATCGAAATGCACACACTCTCACACACACACACGAACGCAAGCAGACAGATACAGCGAGAGTGTGTGAGTGTGTGAGGAGTAAGCCATTCGAAAAATAACTTTTCAATTTCCGCAAAACCACAGAAAATATATAAACTTTGCACAAAAATTTAATAAAACTTTTCGCATAAATAAAATTTGCATTAAATCAGCTGCAAGCGACGCCAGCGCCGGCTTAGGGCAACGCATATGAGTGGCTGTGTGTGTGTGTGTTTGTGTTTGTGTGCAGAACTCATGTCGAGAAACTTAATTTGAAATATTTGAGTTTGCCATTTGCGGCGCGTTTGTTTTTCTTTCATTTGCCTTTGCCGAGCATCGAAACTAATCGAGAAAGCTCGAAAATTTGTCGTAGCGCCCGCTTGCCCCCCCTCCCCCTTAGCCGAACACTCGGAGAAACGCAACGCATCGATGCAACCGAAAAAGTTAACTAGTTACGCTTTTGAGTCAGCCGCATATTGCCAGGAACCCCATTGCGTATACGCCCCGTGCACTCAGATATTGCTACGTTTCGACAAAGCTTAAACTTGGCTTAAACATTTGACTGACAGCCTCACTGATTGCGTGCGTGGGCGTGGCGGTGTCTAAGTGTCAGGGATTATGCTATATTTGCTTAATTTACAAGCAGTCGTCTTTCTCTTTCTGTCTCTCTCTATCTCTCAGTCTGTCTCTTGCACTCTCTTTGTTGATATTGGTATTAAAATTTAATTAATAATTTCTCAACCTTTGCTGCATAATTGACTTGAATCGCCTTCGGCTGCGACGTCATCTGCCTGACTGACTTAAGCGTTGAGTCGACTTTGACTTCGGCTTTGATTTCCAACCAACGTCTCCGTCGTCCGTTCATCTATCTTCCTGCTAAGCTTGCGCATTTTTTCTGCTTGGCTGCCTGGCACGCACTGCCTTTGATCCCGACCACGCCCACATTGGGGGGAGGCGTCAACTTTCAGCTTTGTCGAATTTTCTACCTATTAAGCAGACGAAATTCAATCACAACCGACAAACCCGCAAAGTTAAAGCCACACACACACACCGCACACACACCTTCCTATACACACAAGCACACACACACATCTGGCTGTGAATATCCCCGTGAGTTATTTGTACCCTTATCAATTGCGGTTTTAACATATTGAATATGATGTGCCAATGTATTCGTTGCCGCCGTGCGACTTGCTGCATCTGTGCGTAAAAAGCTGCCCTCGTGCGTGACTCCGAGCGATATCTTTGTATCTGTATCTGTATCGCTGTATCGCTGTATCTGTATCTTCCGTTAAGTATATCAAATCTGTGTGTGCCAGAAAGTGCATAAATCTCCCATTTGCCCACACTTCAGTTACGCATTCCAGCCTTAAGCCCGAGGGCGTTCTTCCCGATACTGCCAACAGCTTATCGGGCGACTGCTAATGAAGTGCTTAACGGCAGCTTAACCCGCTGGCTGAGTAATTACAGCTAACTGTAATTGTCAGACAGTATATTGTATATGTGCCACAATACATATTTCAGTATATATATCTTGGACTATGTTCACTTACCGATTTCTTAACGAAGCTGACAAAGCCATAGCCCTTTGATTTCAGCGTCTGCGGATCGCGCACAACTCGACAGTCTCTGCAAGTGAAAGATTTGCAAATTAAACAGTTGATTTTAATAATTGAAAAGTCTTAATTGTCTAGCTTAAATATAATAAATAATATTATTGCTTTTATCTTCTAGTGATTCTCATTAATTGTCTAGATAAAATATAAGAATTGCTTTTATCTTCTAGTGATTCTCATTGAAATTAAATATAAAAAATAATATTATTGCTTTTATCTTGTAGTGATTCTCATTGAAATTGAAAAGTCTTAATTGTCTAGATTAAATATATAGTAAAAAATAATATTATTGTTTGTATCTTCTAGTGATTCTCATTAACTTTTTGTGGGCGACGCTTCTGCTTCTTATTTCACAGTGTATGTTAGTGTTAATGTTTACAGAGTAAGGTTTCTTACAGATATATAAAAATATATATATATACAGATATATACAGAGTAATTTATGTTTATGTTATTAACAGTTATATAGTTTTTAAGTTGTGCTGTTATCTTCTGCATTTGCTAATTGTTTTCAAATTCGTTTAAAAAAACACACAATTTACTAAGTTTATTCTACTTTCTTAAGACCGTAAGAAATCCCATTAAATTAAGCGCAGAATGAGTCAAGGAAAGTCGAAATCCAGCGACGTCGTCACGAATGTCCTTTGCCAAAGACAGTAAAAAGAACCTCCAATAGAATTGCATGTGAGAAAATATGAGGAGGAAATAAAAGCGCAGGGGGGAGAGTGAAGAACGGAGAAGGGATAAGGGAGAAGAGAGGGGGCAGTGGGTTGGCTGGCTAGTTTGGTGGATAGTGCAGATAGAGAATACGTAAAGCCGAATTTTAAAAGCTGCTTCTTAAGAACGACAGTGAGCAGCTTATGCATGGGGCGTGGCAACCGCCCACCAGCCCACTGGCAGTCAAGTGAAAAGGATTTCAGTGGCGAATACCACAGAAAGTGTTAGACCACGTGTCGGACGTTGGGCGTCGCTCTCTCCTCTGACACTACCCCTGTCTCTCTCTCTCTTGCACTCACCCAATCTCGATCTCTCTCTCCCCTCTCCCTCCCTTTCTCCCTCTCCTCGCTTTAAATATGCGCCCGTCTTGCTTAAGCCCGCCAAGAAATATTTTTCGCTACCCACTGATGAGTGTGTGGCTAACGTATGTGTGTGCAGCCACAACACCAACAATTACACACACACACACAGCAACACTAACGGCAACTGGCAGGAGGTAGGGGGCAGGGGGGGAACTCAGGCAACCCGCATGTCGACCGCGGCATTTAAAAAGGGCCAACTTGATTGTAAATCACGATAAAAGTCAATTTTTAATATGAGTTTTAGTTAAGCCCATGCTAAGCCCACAGTCGTTGCCCCCCCGCCCCTCCCTTTCCTAAGTGCCATGTAAAGTTGCCGACAAAAAAAGTATTTTAATGGCCTCTGGCTCTGGCTTCGTCGGCGTTTGGCTTCAGCTTCAGCTTGCGCGCTTCAAGGTTGCAATTTATGGCGCTGACCAACAGCGAAATTGCATTGCTGCAGCGTCAAGGGGGGCGGGGGGCTGCACTGTAAACGATACGCACATAAATATTGAACGAGTGTGGAGGGGGGATGGGGGGTTAGGAAATAGCATATTTAATTAAACTTTAATATTTATTAGCTACCAAAGGAATTTAGCTGCAATTGCTGCGGGCCCCGGCCAAAAATTGGGCTTGGCACTGCGAATGCAATGAAGCTTGGCTTTGGCAAGGGGTGCGCGAGGGGAGTTGTAGTGTCAGTGCGGGTTGGGTAGGGCTTCGCTTGGGTTGGGTTCGGGCTCGGGTTGAGCTGGGTAGAGTTGGGTTCAGTTGGGCTCTCTGGTATGCTCCTGGTCTGGTCTTGTCTGGTTCCGCTGGCGTTTTTGTGGTCTGGCTGGCATGCAAACAAACAAACGAACACGATATGAAAACATGTAGACAAACCCAGACAGAGTCAACTCACACACACACACATTCATCTGCACACAAATAATGCAGCCTCCCCTTTGCGGCAGACTTTGATTGTGGCAACAAATTAAACTCCATGCAAATGTATGCATGCCACACACACGTCTCTCTCTCTCTCTCTCTCTCTCCTCTCTCACTCACTATCTCTTTGTACTCTCTCTCTCTGTGTGTGTGTGTGTGTGAGGCCCCAAAGCGAACCCCCCAACTTGATCATATTTCACAATCGATAAGCATCAGTTCATATTTTCATAACATTTTTGTTTGAATATTTTAACATGCAGCAGACACAACAACAGCAACTGCAACTTGCAGCCAACAAGAATGATAGAGCGAGAGAGAGAGAGAGGGCAAACAAATACGCAAAATGTCGATAAGTACTCGCCCGAGCATCGTGTTGCAATAATATGTTTGAACATTTAACATAAAACAAAGCAAACATTACCTTTGCCATGACTCGAGATGGAAATGCGAAAGCGAATGCGACTGCGAAGGCACTTCCAATACATACACAGATATACGCATCTATGTACGTGTGTATGTGTCTGCCACTTCACTTCAATGACTGTCAAACTGTTGCCATAGTTGTTATCATGCACGAAAAACTCAAAAATTTGACTACGTCTACGTCGAGCATCGGCAACAACTGTGTGGCAATTTATCCGCTGACGTTTACTTATGCAGCAGTCAACTGTGCCAGGGGGCGGGGAGGGGGAGGAAGGTTGAGGAATAAGGGGAAGGGGGTGCTACGTGTCGAGGGCGTTTCAGCTGTGTGCACACGCCGCTCTGTTTGCCCAAAGAATTGAGCAGTGCTCGGCGAGTTGAGCTGCCTGGAGGGAGACAGAAAGAGAGAGAGGAGAGAGAAGGGGGGAAAGCTAGAGAAGCTGCATGTCTTATTGAAAGGATAAATTTATGTGCATAAGCAGGAGCTGCATGCCAGCTGCGTCTGTATGAGTGTGTGTGTGTGTGTGTGCAGCTCAGGCCAATCAATATCTTTTTTACAAATATTGGCAAAAGTTTTGCGTTTGCTTTTACTTTGGCTTTGGCTTTGGCGCTGGCTTTGGCTTTGGCTGCTCGCAAAATAAATTTCCAAAAAATATTTTCGTATCTTAAGTGCATAAAACTATAAACGTTAAACAAAATATTTTGCACACACACACACACATATGTTGCATGCATATAGGAGGGAGGAAGACACAAATGCGGTTATTTAGACTAGATATTTTGGCTTTATTCCCAAGCCTTTGGCCCGTGCTTCGAGTAGCTTTTGGCCTGGACTCGAGGGAGCAACTTCTCATGCCACATGCCACCTGCTGCCCCTGCTATCGTACCACATGTTATTGCCTCTTGTGTGTATCTTTGGGGCGCGTTGAGCGCATTAGTTGTGGGGTTGTCGCTATTTTGGCTTTAACAATTGGTTTATGCTGACAATGCCCCTACACCCTTCCTCCACGTCTCTGTGTGTCCCACTCTCCCCCTAACTCTCTCTCTCTCTCTTTCTGTGCCGGCTTATTGTGCGGCATGTATGCTGGAATTTCTTTTGTGCTTGAATTAAAATTGCATAGATGATTTATAGAGAAGTTCGAGATCGTGCCGATTCACTTGCAGTTTGGCTCGAGCTGTTGACCCCTCCCACATCCTTCCCCCAGCCACTACCACGAGTACATAAGATGAAAACTTATGCATGAGATTTCCGAATGCAGCATGAGACAGCAAAAGTGAAATGCAATCGAGTTGGACAAGGAAGGGAGGAATGGAACCTATCGAAATGCTGTGAAATATCACACAGGCCCCACACACACACACATACTTCGCTATAAATTGGCAAAGGTGGACAGCACAGCCACACACACACACACACACTGCACATGCACATACATGCGTAACTCTTCGGGGCAGCTCTTATCGGGTGAGTCAATATTTGTTTAGAGAAAACTAAACTATCATTACACTAGCTCAAGGCATAAACAAAGTACACATATCGATAGTCGACTGTCTTCCCCCCACCCCTCCACCCTCTTCACAGTGCTTTGTGTACAAGCTAACCTGCAATTTGCGATTTCCTGGCCCGTTTTATCGATACTTCATCGCACTCACATAACGGTCTCTTGAAGACATGTAATTTTCAACTCGTATTGAAGCGAATCGCAGTAAACACAAATTACTCAGCTGGGCAAACAAATGTAAGCCGATAATATCGTGAAAGAGAGAGAGGGAGTGGAAAGGAGAGGGAGGGAGAAGAGCAGTCAATATCCATCACTAAGTCAATGAATTGTGGCTATACTTCAATTTCCTTTAGCCAATTTTTGTTATTGGCCAAACATGTAGCCAGGACTTCTATTTCATTATTATCTGCATCTCCATCCGCATCCGCACTCTCATCATCATCATCCCCATCATCATCATCATGACAGTGAATTTTTGAAATATTTTTCGGTCATGTTTGCATATCGACTAGGCGAATTTTGTTCTCGGGCACTGCATGAATTTTTAGCTGATTTTCCAGCGCATTTTTATACGATTTGCTTGCTGATAGCTTCCCTCCCTCCCCCTCCTGGCCCTCTTTGCCTATCGTTATGCCGTTTTATTGGCCTGCTCGATGATTTCCTTAGCTATTTGTGTAGGCAGTGCCGGGCGGGGTAGGGCTGAAGTGGGGGGCGTGGTTTACTGTTACTTCGATCAGTCAAATACAGTTGTAAATTCAAATGAAATGCAAGTGGGCGCATTGTTTGATTGGATTTGCAGGCACTGCCAGTGGGCGTGGCTGAATTTCAAGTTGGCCAAATTTTAAGTGGGGTGGGGGGGATTTTCTATAGAGCACTTTTTTTCACTGCGAGTGCGTTTTATGACCGAAACTCCGGTTGGAGAATTAAGTAATAAAATGTCGAAAAGAAAATGCGTGCGAATTGACGAAAGAAAAACTTGAACTTAAAGCTAGGCGAGAGTGGGTGGAGAGAGGGGGAAGGAATGGAAGGGGGTGGCCTACTGGGAACCCTTTGCATTTAAGCTGCTGTCACGTGCCCCGATGCGAGGGGCATGTAACATTTATTTACACGAGAACATGCTAAACTCGCATTTCGCATTGAGAGAAGGAGAGAGAATTTCCTTGCTCATCTGCATAAAATCAATTCCATTTTGGAGACAATTTGAAGATTGGAATACAAATTTCGAATTATCAACGTGGGAAAAAAGACGCCAAAATAGAAGCAGGGTCGGAGGCGGGGGCGGGGGCAGTGGCAGCAGCAGCAGAAGTCGCTTGCTTGACTCTTTCTGGCCAGCGATCGCAATCAGCATTGAACTGGCCAATTGGGGTGGGAGATGGAACAAGAGGCGAGGGGGATGTGCAGGGGTAAAGGGCAACAGCATCAACGATGCTGCTTGACTTCCACTCCTCCTCCTCCTTCCCCTCCTCCAGCAACACTGCTGCCTGCCACGTTTTTCATTCCGTTCAAGCATTTACGCCATAGACACTGCTCGACTGTGCCGCAGCCAGCAACGGCGTCAGCGTCAGCGCCAACGTCATGCATACGTAATGCGGTCGGGGACGCTCGCAACGCAGCAGCAGCAGCAGAGGCAGTGGCAGTCGCAGTGGCAGTGGCAGTGGATGAGTCGACTGCGGGGCCAAGCAGCTGCTTTGCTAATTCCACAGCATTCGTGCCCTGGTGTTGCTGTCTCTGACTGTGTCTGTGTGTGTCTGTGTGTGTGTGTGTGTGTGATACAATTGCTTTTGTATTGGTGTGCGCAGTGCAGCGGCAAATTATGTGGTGTGTGTGATTTGCCACAGACGCTGCGCCCAGTTTTGGTTTTCCCCCTCACTTCCCTCAGCAGCCTTAACACGCTCAGGCTGAGGCGATATGCGAGTAAAACGTCACAAAAGAACGCCGGAAAAAGCTAAACTAAAGAAACAAAAAAAAAAAAGAAACAGAAGAGAAGAGAGGAGAAGAAAAGAGAAGAGAGGAGAAGAGAGGAGAAGAGAAGCGAAGAAGCAGAGAACAGAAGAGAAAACCCAAGGGGGAGAAAGGGGAGAAATAAAGCGAACGAATTTGCATGCAACTCGTTACGGCACTGGCACTTGTGTGTTAAGACCGAGTGGCGCCTTATCCCCAAGTCACGGCACTGACACTCACACACACACTCAGACTCACACACACTCGCACACACACTTAGTTGAAAAAAACCATATCGATTTTGCAGTAAATAAAACATTCAAAGATTGAAGTTGCTGCTTTTGAGCTTAGCCGAATGGTGTGTGGCCTCTTTTTTTATGGAGTGCGCCGGCTCCCGCTGCCTGATCCCCTGCCTGCTGCCCCTGCTGCTGCCCCATGGCTGCTGCCCGCCGCCGGTGGCTGCTGCTCGGTTTGCCTCGATGGCGCTTCCTTTTATGACTTCCGCTTTTTTTACAGTCCGGGCATGAGGAGCAGCTGCTGGCTGGCTTTTGGGATTGTGGACAGGGGGAGAAAAGGCGGCGCTGGTGATAGGAAGAGGGGGAACGGAGGCTGCCAAATTGTAAATATTTTTGTCGGCCACGTAGCGGCACAGGAGAAAATATTGAATTTTTCGCTTGGCATAATAAACGATGTGCTGAAAAAACCGCCAAAACCTCCAAACGAAAATATTGCACAAGAAAAAAAAAAACACACGCGAGAACGCTCAAAAATACCAACAGCTGCAGCGCATATGAATAACTGTGCAGGCACACACACCCACACACGCACACACACTCCTACGCAAGTATTTTTGTAGCTGAGTGACGGCGGAAAGTTGGCTTTAATTATAGCGGAACAGAGAGAAAAGCGCACAAGCAAAGATCGTTTTAAGCAGGTAAACTTTTGCGTTCAAATTCAAAATTCATAATCTGAAAATATACAATAAATCAAAGCAATATATTTAATATATATCAGGCACCGCAAAAATCTCTCTTAAAAGTTTTAACTCAAAAAATAATGTTTATTTATATAATCATTATTTTTTGAGCGAAAAAAAAAAACATCATGAAATTTTGGATCACTTCGGATCTGCCAAGTATTTTTTTTCTTACTTTTTCTATAGTTTTTTAATTTTTAATTTAAAAAAAAAACATATAATCATTAGTTTCGGTCCCTGATATTTATAATAATATATTACAATCTGTGTCTTGAATCCACACGCAGTGCAATTCAGACATTCTTAACACTTCGAACGCATTTATCGAGGAACTAGGGCCTATTCTACTCATTCGACTTATGTACATACTTTTTTAAGTGCTTTGGAAAGGAAATACTTTTTTGTTTAGCCCAAACCTGAATTTAGAAATTTATGTAATTTATTTATAATTTTTAAGTGAGGTTAAAGTGAACAAATATCGAAGATAATCAGTCTTTAATCGTTTATTACGCACATAGCTTTTTATCAAAATATATGTGTTAAATTTGGGCCGTTCTATTACTTTTTATGAATTTAACTACAAGAAGTTAACATAATTTCACATAATTTTGTACCCCTATTTAACGTGCAGAGGTGCTGTTAAGCCGCCATCTTTATTTCAAGTCTCATATAAACAGGAAATGTAGCCCTCAAAACGGCAAGATTGTATGTCTATTCATTGTTTTTCAATATTTCTTTTAAATGTGGCAGTTTTACGGCTAAATAGAAAAGAACCTTCCCTTTGAAAATCCCCCACCTCTCTCCCCACTGCAAATATCTTCTGTATTTGTGCTGCAGATTTTCAATTTATAACTGTCAGCTCTGTAAACTCTTTGCATCAGCTAAAAATCGGCTAAACGGTCAACCAACTGTCACACATGGCCAAAACGACGTCGACAAACAACAAAAAAACTGCCAAAAAATCAAATTAAATTGGCGCCGCTGCCAAACACAACTGTCTTCCGAGTGTGCGTGTGTGAGTGTGGGTAAGTGATAGAGTGTGTGTGTGTCTGTGTGTGTGTGTGTGTGTTACGCAAGAGTTGCTCGATAAATTACGCGTTGCCCTTCGCATTGATTTGGCATGAATTATGGAAAACATTTGTCCAGCCAAACTTCTGCATATGCTGAGCAGAGTTTCCATTTTCATGACTTAAAGTATAGAGTATCTTACTATATCTTACATATATGAATATATATATAGTATATACATTTCCATTAAATGCTGCTCTGCTCTGGCTAAACGTCGAAACATGTGAGCGAACGAGTTGAGTTTTATTTATAACGCAACAACCACAAACCTCCTCACGGAGAAGGGAGAAGGAGGCTACGGAGGCTACTCTGCGCTGGGCTGGCCTGGCACTGGCCACGCCCGGGACACACGTCAATAAAACTGCTTCAAACTGTCCACATTGAAGTTGTAGTCATAGCAAGGAGGGGGTGGTGGGTAGACAGAGCCGTGGGGGCAGGTAGAGCTGATGCGATGCATGGCCAGGCGATAAGGCTACTTTAACGCTGTCCCCGTTTTGTGCATGATACCGGGCACACGAGGACTCTACGTGGACCAGCCCCTTTCGTGTTCTAGCCAATGCTGGCAAAAAGGGTGGGGAAGGATAGGGTAAGGGGGTAGGGGGAATAGTGGCCATGGCGCTGCATGGCGTTTCAAACATGCAAATTGCTTGCGGTTCGCTTCGGTTTTTCGCTTTCAATGAGTCCCCGCTTACAGTACACACGAGTTGGATGTGTGTGGGAGTGTGTGAGTGCGTGTGTGACTGTGTGTGTGCGATTGTATGTGAGTGTGTGTATGTATAACTGTGTATGTGTTAGGTTTTTATATGCGCATTGCAACAACAAAAAATCCATTTAGATTAATTAGTTTTTAAGCGAAACAAGCGGGAAGAGGGAAAGAGAGAAATCAAGGAAAGGAGGGCAGGCAGCAAGGAGTAAGATGGGATAAATGGGGGGAAGGGGAAGCAAGGGGCACCGTCTGTTGGCGAGGTCTCTTAAATCCTGCTTGCGGCAGCTTAAATGACTTGAAACTCTCTTGAATCCCAGCCTGGTGGGCAATGCACTCGTTGCGTGTTCATAAAAAGCTCAATAGCAGCAGCTGACACACACTCACACACACACAGATACATACCCGCACACACATAGAGAGCCAGTGCATAATAAAAGTGAATTACTCGTTTTGTATCTTCGAGTCGAGAACGAGACTCACTTTCTGCTCGACTACACTTGGGCAACTTTGTTGGCCAAATCTCAGCAGCAGTCGCCAGTTGCCAGTGTTGCCACCTGCCCGCTGTCCGTGGCGCACACTGCAAAATGGCGCTTAATGATGCCAGAGATGAGCGACCGCAGCTAAAGTAGGAGGAGGGCTGGGTGTGTGTGTGTGTCAATGGACTTTGCTCCGCTTGGCTGGCAGTTGCCGACCTGGCCATCTACATAACTAACTAAGCGTGCCATGTTGCAGTCGTCTGCGGGTGTTAAACTTGTCGTACACGGACTGCAAGACGAGAAAAAAAAAAAAAAAGGAGCAGGGAAAATATGCAGAGGAAAAAAACCAGACCGAAAAAGTAGTGAAATAAACTTTGCTCGAAAGTTTGTTTATTACGCGCCGACAACCGACAAAGAAGTGAGTAGTTCACTGGGTAAGGGGAAAGGGGAAAGAGGGGGAGGGGCAACTTTATAGAGTCGCCGTTGTGTGCTGAAAATTCATCATCTTTTTAGCAGTTTATGCGGTAGTTGCCCGCCTATGCCACGTCAGACAGGCCAGCCAGGAAGCTGCCGAGGAGTCTGTCCGTCTTCAGACTCTTTTTGTGCGGCTCTTCAGCTTTGTTGTACCCTGCACTCAAGGAATTGGTTCAAGGGCTCTCGAAAATAAAGTTTGGCATGTGCCAGAAATTGCATTAAATTCACAAATTCGCAGGGTATCTACTGGTCGTGCACTTAAGTGTTCTTCCTTTGTTTTGCTCCATTAAAAACTTGTAGCAACTTGGCTCGTTATCCCTTTCATAGTTGTCTCCTGCGAAAAACAATGCCTCGACTCGGCCATAATTTCATTTACATATCCCCCTATCATACTGCATATATATGTAGTTTTATAGCACCATCGATAGGGAATATTAGTAAGGTGCGCTTTATGCGAAACTTCGATTACAACTGGCACAAAAGTCGAACGTAAATGGCAAACTTTTTTGCCTTTGCTTCGTGGGGAGAGCGTGAGAGTGAGAGGGGAAGACAGGGGGGGACGTGAGATATAAGAAGGAAAAATACATTTTACTGCATCATTAAGGATAAGCATCAAGCTGGCTTTGAATTTGTTTGTAGCCATGCGACGCTTTGTGCGCAACTTCCGGCAGATAAGTGCAGCTCCGCCGCGCCCCAGACCATCCGACAAAGGATGACAATAAAATAAAGCCCTGTGTGCCTTAAGTCGTATGCTTTAAGTTTAACGATTATAATGCATTGAATTCACAGAGGCACAGATGTGGCATGTCGATAAGGCAGTTCGAATTGCGATTCGCGAGAGACAGTAAATCAAGCAGTTCGACTGCCCCAGCTAATTAGGAAATAATTTAGATCGCCAACAAGTGAGTAAATTGCAAAGAGCAGAGCATGACCCCCCATTCCTCCCACTCCAACTGCTGCAACTAGTCGCCACCTTCAAGTGGACGATGGGATGCATCGCCAACGCCATCGCATCGTCGTCATTGGAAATCCGAGTGAAATCCTTAGAAATGTTTTATTAGCCCTACCTACGCTTGAATAAGCTAGCTTAGCGGAAGCTATCGGATTTTATGCTTCTGACTTTTGCCAACGTCGAGAGGCGACTCGATCCGGCGCAAGCCAAAAGCCAGCTGCAGCCCAGTTCTGCCCTGGCTCTGCTCGTTTTGCGGTCCGCTCGGCTCCGGTTGCCCCTCTGTCACCTCTCTGCCCTGTCTGCCCTGTCTGTCTGCCCGACGTGGCGTGGGTCAGTCGTCGGTTCGTTCATCGTTGCTTAAACCGTGTGCATTGCAGATGCTGCTGATGCTGCTGCTGCTGCTTCTCTCCCTTTTTTTTGCTCTTGTTCCCCTCGTTTTCTTTTTGCAGCTTTCGGTATTGTTTGACTGCCGGACACTGCGCATTCAAACTTGTATTCCGGTTGTGGCTCCGGCTCCCGCTTCGACTCCTGCTTCCAGTGCACTCCCAGCACGTTCGGGCGCTGATTATCTGCACGCGGCTATTATCTTTGGCTCTGTGTGTATGTGTTTTTCTCCTGTTCCTGCCCTGGCCTGGCCTGGTCTGGCTTATTGTCTAATGAACGACTGCAGCTGTCAGTCGGGCCCAGTTTCGGTTGCCTCCTCTTGCGACTTGTGGGTTCATTAACTGCGAGGCTTAGCTCGGAGAATTCCACACGCGCTGCGGTGCTTCATAATTTGCCAGCAAGTATTATTGTATTGGCAAAATATTTATGTTATGCCTGCAATCGCATTCCTTGCCTTGTTTGGCCAAGTTTGGCAGCCATTTTTGGTATTTCGTATTTATAGGAATTTCCACCATGGCCAGCAGCAGCTTCAGCTTCAGTATCAGCATCATCTATGGCTTCGCCTGCTCGGCTTCAGCTTTAGCTGTAATTCTACTCTCACAGCACACACACACACACTCGTGTCTCCCTCTTCCCACACACAATAGAGAACCTGTTAATCCAGCAACAACAATGGCGACGGCTGAGCTCCAATTCCCCCTTTGTGCCAGGTTAGAAATATTGAAAAATGTTTATTGAACAACGATATATGCGATGTTCGCATGTGCCGACAGACCTTTCCCTCCCACCTGCCCCCACTCTACTGAAAGGATTCTACGAGCTGCTCGAAATCAAAACAAACTCTGAAATCACATTCCATATTCAACAGCCATGAATTGTCTGCATCCCTTTCCAGATTCACCTCTAAAAGTAGGAATCTTTTCGGATTCTCAACAGATGTTCTCTTTCGTTTGTAAGCTGATTTTGAGAAATATTCTTGGCAACATCGATTTACATAATACGACGCGTGGGTGGGCAATGAAAGCAGCGCAAATTCTGAAATGTTTTTGCTGTAATAATTCAAAATACTCTCTGCAAGTACCGCGTGTTTTTCAATAGTACTTCGACAGTGTTGTCATCGTTTGGAGTGTCAATTATCAAGCATGGCAGAAACAATCAACATGCTGACACTGAACCACAGCACCCCCACAGCATCTCAAATGTATCCTTATGCTTTGTTTGATATCCTTAAAACAACAACAACGATGGAACTTCCGTTGGCTATAATTGATGATGCGTTCTAGAAATGAGCGAAGAGTAAATTGAAATCCATACTAAGCCTGTCTAGATTGATTTTTTCTCGAGGAATAAAACTCTTTAGTTTTCTTATATCTAGACAGAGACGGCATTGAGTTGATAAGTTTATGGAATGATAGCTTTCTTATTTTTTTTCAATTGTAGAATTTCGCTTTAAGTTTAATCTGAAATTTTTCATATACTGAGGAACAACATCCTCACACCGAGCAGACTTTCAATCCATTGCTCCATCCAGAACCAAACAGGAAGCACAGTCTGCAGAGCTTATAAATATTCCACAGCCAATAACGCACGAAACGTAGACTTCCGTTCTGTTTTGGGGGGAAATGTAAAGTTGTCTAGTTCGAGTTGAGAGGGATCCGGGTTGAGGGTGTGGGTTCGCGTTTGGGTTGATTGACTGCTTTGGATGCTAAGGTAAGCGTGTCTGGAGTCGTCGTCGTGTATCGTAGCGTGTAAGCGAAACGATAAACTTCATTATATTCATATATTAAACGTCATCAATACGATCCGAAAACGAACAGGAAAAAGGAGCAGCAGGAGGGGGATGCTGTGCGTGTCGATTGTGTTTGTGTGCCAGACCATTAAAAACGTGAAAAAGAAAACCGAAAGAAAAACTGAACCCTGAAATATTTATCTCACCGCAGACAAACAATGCGAATGAGACGTGCGTCGGTGTTTTTTGGCTATTTGTCAAACTGACGATTTCTGGCAATCAGCGACGAAAATTGACAAATATATGAGTTGTACGAGGGGCATGGGCTCTTCCTTAGTCAATGCCCTTGCTCTCTTCTTCTTTCTCTCTCTTTCTGTTACTCCTACTTTAGTTAGTTACTTTAGCTTAAGCAACCTGTCGGAATTCTTAAGAGTTGGCATTAATATATTTATATAATAATAAATAATAAATATTGTGGGAAAGATCTGATAAGGCCATATCAGATGACCTAAGTTAACACTCTACAGACTGGCAAAGATGAAGAAGAAAAAAAGAAAAAAATTTAACCAAAGAACAGACTAAATTTAATTTAAATCTCATAACTCTAAATAAAACCGTTTCTTTTAATTTTTTTTTTTTTTTTTAGCCATGGGCTTTAATCAATTTGAGATTCGAATAAACAACAGGTGATTAGCCGATTGTATTCCTAACATCTGTTCGTCGGGGTTGCCACAAATTTACCGCATTACAGATACTACCGGTAGAGAAAATTTCCATGATCTTAAGCGGGACTCGAACCCGCAACCTCTGGAACGACAGTCAGCGTCTCTACCCACTGAGCTTTCGAGGTCGTTTCTTTTAATAATGAAATATAAATGTATTGAACACAGCAAATGTGACCTGAACCTTAAACCAATAGTATTTAATAATAATAATAATTTATAGTATTAATTATCTATATAATATTTTTTGAAATATTAGGTAATAGTTCATTGATAATGAATATAGTTGGTAGTAATTTTAGAGTAAAAAGTCAACGTTCAGTTTTACTTTAGCAAACTCCGATTGATTTGCGGAACACAAATTCTACTTCGGACAAAAAGTCCGACTTGACTGATCGACGTTTCCAAAAGACAGACCGACTTGTCCTCTTTTTCAGCAACTTCTTTTACGACCACTCTGCGACTCTCAATCTTAACTCTAAACTTTAACTGTAAACTGCAACTTATTGACTCCTACTCTTAACAGATTTCACCTCTCGATTATTCCTGCCAACTGCAACTCTAATCCTATCGATAGTTGCTTGCAGCGTTGCCACCTGTTTATTGTGTATCATTGTTTACATCTCTGTTTACATTTCCGTAATCTTTTTCGTTCCTCGCTTTATTATGTTTGTCTTAATTCTTGCAGAGATTCGTATAATTAAAAACAGATAAAATATACAACCTAAATAATTGTATATCATATAGATTGTGCATTTAATAGGCCAGTTAGCTTCTTACATAGCGCTTGCGGCGTTTGCAGCTTTGCTTCATTTATCTTAAAGCGTTTACCAATTTATTTTTTATATTTGTGAGAGCACCAAAAAATTCCTTGTACCAATTTCGAGTTTTGTCATAAAAAATTGAAAATGTCAAAAACAACGTAAAGCATGTTGCCAGCTGGGAAAGCCCTGCACACATGTATATGTGTGTGTGTGTGCTGTTGTTGTTGTGTGTGTTGCTATTGCATGTGTGTGTGTGTGTGACTGTTGTGTGTGCCGCACAAAACGTGGAAATAAACATGGAGTGAGCTTGTTGTGTGTTTGCCTATGCTGCGCTGTGTGTGCGTATGTTTGTGTGAGTATGACAGCGTGTGTGTGTGTGTTTGAGAGGGGTGGGGGGTGTGTGTGTTTTATGTGTTTGGTTTGGCCGTTGTCGGCATGTAGTTGACATCATTGATTGATTTAGCTGTCAATTGCATAATCACTCAAGCGTTATTGTTCAGCTGCTCAGTCGGCGCCTCGGCTTGTGCCCCGCCCACTTACCTTGACTACGCCCACTATACTGTAGCCTGTAGCCGCTGCCAGTGACTTGCTTGATGGGGGGAAGTGGGGATCTCTGGTTGTGTGTGTGTGTGTGTGCACTGTCCACGTGTGTGGCAAATAAACCAGCAAGCTTCCGAGTGTCAGGCAATTGTCAGCAGGCTGTTGTTGCTATTACTTCCCCCCCCCCTCACACACACGATGCTGTTGTTGTTGTTGCTGTTGTTAATGTCGTTGCTGTTACTGTTGTTGTTGTTGTTGTTGTTGTTGTTGTTGCTGTGATAGTTGTAGCTGGCAACCGCAACAGCATCAGCTGTCTGTGAGGTTGTTACACAGACAGGCAAGAGAGCTGGCACAGACACACACTCACAGAGCCATCCCACATAGGCATTCTGTCCATGGCTATGTATGAGTGAGGTGAGGTGAGTGAGTGTGCGTGTGTGTGTGAGTGTGCTTCGATGTGCTTCGCATATTGGTAAGAGCAATTGATGTGGCAACAAATTAACATGCCGCAAATGGAAGTAATGGCCAAGTGTTAATTGTTGTGTGAGTGCTGACGAGCCTCACACATGGTATCACGCCCCCAATCCCCACCCTCCCAACTTCAAATGCATGCCCTACATACACACTCACATACACACATTCAAAAAGGTGAAATTGTACAATGACGTCACTGAAAATTGATTCGCTTTGAGGAAAAGTTATAATAAATCACCTTTGCCTGCTGCTCTTTGTGGCTACTTTCAGATGTATTTGTGCAGCACACACACACACACACACAGCAGGCTAGTAAAAAATGGATATGTCAATGTCCTTTATGTCAACAAGATAATAGCAAAGTGAGTTGACCAGCGCTGAGAAGGACAGCAGATAAAAAATGAAACGAAACGAAAGTTCAAATCAACAAAGGCGAAAGTCAACTAGCAATGGCAGAAAGAGACAGAGAGAGAGAGAGAAAGAGAGATCAACAATTGTGAATGAAGGAAATCAAGTTGAGAAAGAAACATCTCCAACTCGATGTATAAACTTTGCCAGCCATAAATAGCTCAACATTTTAAATATTAAGCCATATATATAGCAGTTTTTGGCTTCGACTGGAGATTCATTCTTCTTTTGACAAATGGAAAACGTTCTTTTAATATGGAATTTTGTGTTTATTGAATTCCATCAAAGTTGACTTTGCCATTCGAAGTTAATAAAGCCTTTGCTCAGAACTTAGATTTTATTACAATCTCTTTCATTTGACTATTTTGAATTTATTTTTTGATTGGGTTTTCGTCTCTTTAGTTTTTCTTTGGCTTGTTTTAATTTAATTTTCGATTTAAATAAATCATCAAAAATAATCTAAGATGTGCTGTGAAATCCACAACTGACTCGCAGAGAGCTGAAGGACAATTTCCTACATGGGCATGTGCAGAGGCTAAAATTGTTGTTATTGTTGTTGCTTCTGTTACTATTGCTGTTGTTGTGGCTGATGTTGTTGTTGCTGCATTTTGGCTGCTTGGCGTGTCAACGCCGGACATCCGCAATGTTGCCCAGTTTTTGGTAGTTTCACAGAGTGCTATAAATCTTCAGTGAAGTCAAAATGGAAAATGCCACAGCAACAACAACAACGAACAGCACGTCAGCCCAATGCAGGCATTCTCAAGCACAGCAACAACAACAATAACAGCAATAACAACAACAGAAAGTCATAAAAGTTTCGACTGCTTTCGGCGACGCTTTTCTTACTTGCGCCAAAGCGTTTGATTTGCCTCGTTTTTCCATTGCTGCTGCTGCTGCTCGCTGTTGTTGTTGTTGTTGTTTTTAGTGTTGCTGCTGCTGCTGCAGTGCTAGACGGAAGTGCCTAACTAGCCGGCATTTGTATGCCCTGCCGTTTAGGGCCAAATTTGCTGCACATTCGCATTCGTGTTGATTTTTAACTGCCAAACGCAGGCAAAACAAATTTGGACTCGCACAGCGCGCGAACAGGCAATGGGCGTAGAGAGCTGCTGCTGTGCGGGGGCGTGAGTGAGGGAGGGGGGGGTACTGCAATTGTAGCCAATGAAAGCAGAGAGAGAGAGCGAGAGGGAGAGGAGACGACGACGTCGCTGCAATTGCACGTCAGCGACATGTTTGCACTTGACAATTCATTTCATTGTTTGTAGATTGCATTTGTCGCCCCTTACCACACCCCCTCCCCTCCACCCACCCAGCTTCAACTGCTGCAATTTCTTTGCCCAGCACGATACCCGCATGGAGTACAGGGTGTTGCTGTTGTTGCTGTTGTCGTTTGCGGGCTGGCTCCAAAATTGCATTCGCGGCACGCGATGAGCGCATTTCACTTGCGCCTCTCCTCGCCACGCCCCCCTCGACAATCGCCTGTCGAGCACAAAACGCTCGAGTTTATTTCTCAGCAGCCTTTTGCTACCTTTTTCGGATTGCCCTCACTATATGTGTGTGTGTGTGAGTTTTCTTCTTGCCTTCATTTTTTTTGTTTTTCTTGGCATACGAAAATGCAATTTTCTTGGCACTTTTGCCGAAAACTTGCTGCGAGTGTGTTTGTGTTTGCCTGTCGGTTGTTTGAATTGCAGTATGCACGTGGTCAACAGGTTATCCTGTGGGCAGGTCACCTACTCTACCCCCCTCCCTTCCCACTTCCGCTTACTTGCCTGCTGCACTTATTTCCGCTTTTGTACCTTTTTGGCATTTTCTTTTCCTTAGTCTCTGCTTGCCTTTTCCTTTTTGTGCAATCCTTTTTCTTCTCTTTCTTTGGATTTGTTGTTGTTGTTTCTGTTGCTGCACCTTGCGGTTTTCTCATTTATTTGGTGCCGTAGCACAAACGTCCAACGTATTGCCATTACCTGGCTGGCAGGCTCCTTGTTGTTGTTGCTGCTGCCACAGGAAATGACTTCAATTTGCTGTTAACAAGTTTAAAATTTCGAAATTGCAACGGAAATACACAACATGATTTCGACCCGAGCATTGGCGCACATAATTACTCAAGAAGTGCCAACGGCTTTGACATTGGAGAGGGAGCAGTGGAGAGCAGACAGAATCAACTCGAATTTGAAAGCAAGTCGAGGTTAACAAAAGGCGCACAGAAGGCGACGAGGCGGCAAGTCTACGCTGGCTCTGGGACTGTGCAGAGCTTACAGCTTGGACAAGCTCATCCGCTTAGGCAGCGAGCAGCAATGAAGACTCTGCTTGAACAGCTGCTGCAAGATGCCAATGAACTGTTGCCTCCCTCCCCTCCCTCCCTGCTGAACTTCGCAACGTGGGCGTAATAAATCTGCTGCCATTTGGCAAAAATGTTCACTCGACTCATTCTGGCATGCTTCTTATTCATATGCTCCATTCACTTCGTCATGAATCCACTCACTCTCCGGCTTGCTACTGCTGCTGTTGCTTATAAATGCGAGTGCGTATACGTGATATGCCTAAGTCGGGCTGCCGCTTCTGTATAAATGGTTGCGATAAATCAACAATTAATCAAACATCATCTGGCCAACGGCACTTGCCAGCTGACTTGACAACTGTGACAACAACAAGAATAGCTCGAGGTGGCATAGAGTACCATATATCACTGAGGTAGGTGACTTTTAAGTTTGCATGCCATTTGCATGGGCAGGAAAGTATTTGCTCATGCACAGTTGCACAGTGTGTAAAATACCCTGTAATAGATACAGAAACTTCTATTTAGACTGTCGTATAGTTTAGTGACACCCAGTTAATTATAATATATTTTGGCTGATAAACATAAAATGTCTTTATTGGAAAACAAGCACGAGGCTACAGCCGAGTGTGATAGACTGTCAATATACACGCCACTCAATTTTTAAACGATAGCTGTTGTGTTGAATGTACTATCCTGCATTAAAATAGACGCTTAGAATTCTGTTTTTTATCGATTCACGGGGGCGAAACGTGGGAAAGACCAAAATCTAAAACAAACTTTAGTTGCGTGCAATATTTTGAAATTTTTATACCCTTCGACCATTGAAAATGGTCAAAAAAGGGTATACTAACTTTGTGCAAATGTATGTAACAGGCAGAAGGAGGCGTCGGAGACTCCATAAAGTATATATATTCTTGCTCAGGATCACAAGCCGAGTCGATTGAGCCATGTCTGTCTGTCTGTCTGTTTGTCTGTCTGTCTGTCCGTCTGTCCGTCTGTGTGAACGCACAGATCTCAGCTATTATAAAAGCTAGAGTTACCAAATTTGGCAGGAAGACTCCTGTGTACTATAAGCAGATCAAGTTTATTTCAAATGTTAGGTGCCACGCCCACCGCCCCTCAAATCAATAATTTAATTTTTGAACTCAATTTGTAAGCGCTGTATAAAAGATACAACTTTCTGACTTTAACATATTCTAAGCTGAATGAAATATCTACGTAGTCTCTAAATTACAATCCGATCGGAAGAAGAAGTTATTTAAGAAAGTATGAGCATAAAACCAAGTGCTTCTATCAGCTAACAAGAAAGGCGGGCGAGCGCGAAGCGCGAACGCCATCTGTCGTTATTAATTTCAAAGCATGTGCATATGCATATGTGTATGAATTTAACAAATTAAACTACATTATTTTTCCATTATTTTTCGATGTTCTAGCTCTTATAGTCTTGGAGATATAGATGCTCATACAGACGGACAGACAGACGGATAGTTGGATATGACTATATCGATTTGGCTGTTGATGCTGAGTAAGAATATATATAGTTTGTGGGGTCTTACACACATGTGACATTCTATTTCGGTTGGTATAAAGATTTAATACCCTTTTACGTTATAAATAGAGGGTATACAAAATGGATTGTATGAAATTTCCAGGAATGAATTTCAATTAACATTATATTGTATTTTATTTATTTATATTACTTGAGTTTTTTGGAGAAGTCTGTTTCCTGTTTGAACTCGTATCAAATCGTGCTGCGACAAATTTGTGTAATAAGCTTTCTTCGCAAGTCTTCGAAACAATGCAACGAAATTAAATTTGCTAATTACAATGAAAGATGCGACCTCATTATATATTAAGCGGTGTGGAGTAGAGTGTGAGAATGTAGTATGAGAGTGGTGGTGGGGTAGATTTCAGTGGAATCACTCAACAAATTGTTGAGGCTTTTATTATATTTGATGTGTTTTGTTGTTGTTGTTACTTTATGTTTTTTGTTTTGCTTAATTAATTTGAGTACTCGACGCAATAACAAGTACACAAGAGAACACACACGTACCACACACACCACACACACACACTCACACACCAGTTATTTTAATCATAAAAGCGCGTGGCCATGTGATAGAGATGAAAAACGACATTATCTTTTCAGAGGGCAGAGGCAGAGTGGGCGAGGGGCGTGGCGCTCTTTAGCATATACAGATGTGTAAGTTGATTATTAACCAGCCATAGTCAGTAGGCGTTGCAAGCGCAGAGAGAAGGGGGGGGGGGGGGCAGCTGCTGCTGCTCGCATGTCTGTAATTACGGTCATGCTCGGAGACAGAGCAAGTGCGATAGAGAGTGAGGAGGGAGGGAGAGAGAGAGAGGAGGAGGGAGAGGCACTGTTCATGCCCAGTTGAATACAGACATTAGGCATGCATAGCTATTTAGTCGAACAAACACGCACTCACACACACACCCTCACACACACACACACACTAGCCTAATTTCCATTTCGCCACGGACAACGGATGATTTCATTAGAGCGCGTGCGCTTGAGGATTTTGCTGCTACTGCTGCTGCTGCTCGATTATAATTTCATTCCATGTGCCCTGCCATGTTCACTGTGTGTCCTGCGTGTGTTTTGCAATAACAACGAAGAAATGAAATTAACTCAAAGCACATATTAAGCGAGTGCCTCTGTGTGTATTCTCTTATTCCTCTCTCTCTCTCTGTGTGCGTGTGCTGGGCGAGTAATCTAACGCAATTAATCGGTTCGTCAGTGTTTTGACAAAGTACAAACATGTCTCTGTCGTTATGACTGTTTCAGGTCTTGCTCAACCCACTTCGCTTCTGTTGCTGCTGTGTTGTTGTTGCTGTGTCATGTCAAGGCTTTCAGTATGCAAATTAATCTAAAATTACAATGCAATACAAAGCGACAGCGCGGAATTCATTTCAATTCACAGACAGAGAAATAGGTGCAATTAAATTGAATGAGTCAAGGTGGATCTGTATTTATAGTGTGCCACCTCAAGGGAATTCACAGGCGCTTCTTTTTAGTTTATCTAGTGTAAATAATTATTTCAGTATTTCAGTATTTCACATTGCAAAGTCACATTCTTGAATTTACATTTTCACTCGATACAATTGGAAATCAAAAAGCCATTATGCAAATGCTGCTTCCAGCAACACATCAAATTGATATCAATCTACAAGAAAATAATTTAAATATATTAAGTGCCTGTCTGCCTGCCTTCTCTCTCTCTCTCTCTCTCTCTGTATTGTTTGAGGGCCTCGGCCAGTCAAAATCCCAGACAAATTCAATCAATCAAAACTGGAGAACGGCATTGCGCCAATGCCCCGTTACGTGCCCGTAATGAAGTCCTGTCCAAATTTGCCTTTTCCTAAATTAGCACAAATGTTCATTTTACGACTTTGACAGCGGCCAGTGCGGGGGAAGCTGAATGAAGATGGCAATGGCAGCAACATCTCTCTGCTCTGTGCCTTGTGCCCTGCTTCATTCTTCTCTGCTCTCATTTCTCTTTTCCCTGCCCCCTGTTCAGCTCTGGTTTGCCCTGGCGTCGTTGTCTCTAATTTCTCATTAATTTGCAAGTGAAATCAGTGAACAGGGATGCCCAGCGCCCTTCCCACTCCCACTCCCCTCCACTCAGCACTCACCTTTTCTCTTGGCAAATGACAACGAGGAAAACGTACAGCGCACAAAACGTAACGACAAACGAAGCGAGGCAACGGGGCGTATGAGTGCAGCATGCAAAACCAGCTACAGAGAGGCAGTAGGAGGGCAAGCGGAGGGGCGCAGCGTGGTTGGCTGCTGTTGAATGAATGCTCGCTAGGTGTTTGCGGTGGTTTTTCGAGTATTTTGCCAGAGAGAGACCAATGGCAAGCAACGTAAGCGTTGTCAACGCCACTGCAAAGTCAATAGGAGACGTTGGCAGAACAAGGAGGATGGAGATGGGGAGCGCAGAATGCGAACCATGGCCCGGCAAATGGATGCCGGGTGGGGGTGGGCGAGGGACTCGCGACTGCGGCTGACGCTCGGACTTAATTGAAAGGCGTTTATTTGGCTTCAAAAACGTAAATCAAATTCATTTAAATCTCTCTGTGTCCGACTCCCTGCCTCTCTCCCTTCCACTTCACCTTTGTGCAGCAATTACACGGCACTCGACAGTAGCCAAGGGATGAGGCAAGAGGCAAGAACCAGCAGTGGCAGCAGCAGCTCATTTTATAGCTTGTATTGTAAATAAATGTCGCGCTGCGTAGTTACCGCGCCGCAGCTGTGCAAATTTCAGCGCTTACGCCACTTGGGGCAAACAAAAGGCTCTTGACATTGGCCGTCATTCGCTCTTGTTGGATTAGCTTTGATTAGATTTTTTTGCCCAGCTGGCAGGCAACACTCGCTCTGCCCACAGAGTGTCACTCAATGGCCAGTCCATCCCTCCATGCCACACACCTGCCATGTCAGGACTCTATTGGCCCATGATTACATTAGATTCAGCTTCTTCTTTGTGCACTCGCTAATTTTTTCTGGCTTTGGCTTTGGCGCGCTCTTCTCTCGCTTTTTTTTCGTCAACCCTGAGCCTTGAGTGCTTTAAAATTACATTTCCGTGTCGAAGTTGCACCTGCGGCACCAGGGCCGGTGTCCTGAGTGGGGCCCTGGCCCATCATAAAGTGTGCCACTCAATCTGTGTGACTCATTGTGTCAAATTATTTTGGGGATTTATGCGTTGGCAGCCATTTTTTATGCCTTGCCTCGAGTCGAGTCGAGTGGCTGGCGCTTACTTTAATGGCAGTCAATTTATTGCCAATAAATTTGTAGCCAAAAAGTTTAGAGCAAGGCCAGAAAATTTCCAAACATTTTTATATGCTTCAGTGATAAACTTGCAACATATGTGCGGACGCAGGAGGCACAGCAGGCGGCTCGCAGGCGGCTCGAGATCGAGATCCGGTTAGGGGCCGCGTCGCTTTTGGCAGCCGCTCAACTTCTAGTCGAGTCGAGGCGAGTCGAGTCGAGCCGACCGAGACTCGCAGGCTGCTGCGAGCAAAGCCAAAACTGCACTTAAATTCAATTTGTGCCAGCCGCCTGGCAAATGACAGGCGCAAGGGGGGTGCGAGGAGGAGGGGGGAATGGAGTTGTTGGACGAAAAGTGCCATTTTAAACGGCAGCCAAAAATTGTCGTCTTCATTGCAGCATAATTTCAGTCGGCATTGCTGCTGCTTTGTTGGCGCGATAAAAAAGTTGCTCCAGCCGCAGAGCACACTCCCCCTCCTCCCCCATCCTTCCCACTCCTCGTCGTACCTCTACTTCTCTTCCCCCTTTGCAGCCTTTGCTGTTGATTTAATTTTAAATGCTGACGGCGCCCATCGTCAGGCTCTTCATTGCGCAGCGAAGTGCTTTTATTTATATACATATATTCCAGTCTGTTTGCTGCAGCAGACACGAGGTGTGGTAAGGGGAGGGGTAAGAGAGGGACAAAGGCGCCTTGCGAATTGTTTGGCTTGCCAACTGAGAGCCGTTTAGTTGGCCCCTGACGCAACACAAAGCCAGAGCCAGATCAACTACGCCTCGACTTTCATTCCCTTTCTCTTTGCCACTCTATCTCTCTTCTCTCTCACTCTCTCTCTCTCTCTCTCTAGTCGCACTGTCCACGCTGCTGTCCGTCAGTGAAGCAGTTACTCAGTGTATAGAAGTTGGCACAGTGCTAACCAAAAGGCAGTCGACCATGTTTGGCACTCGTGTTTAGCCTTTTTGTCAATTTTAATGAAATAATGCGTATTTTATGTGAAAAGTTGTTGTCCCTACTGCCTATGTGTCTGTGTGTGTGTGTGTCAGCTTTGTGGCTGCCATACACAAAGTAAATTAAATAAATTTATGCTGCAGCCAAGCCCATAGCGTATCCCCTTCACCTACCGCTCCCCCTCCCTCTCCTCCTTTTGCTGTTGTGCTATTATGCGCGCATTAGGAGAAGCTCTGTGAGGCTTGGAGCTCGTCGGATCTCGCTGGGTTATTGATACAAAATTGTGTACAAATTGAAAATGGGAAATTGTTTGGCATTTAATGAATTTGCCGTTCTGGGTAGAAACTTTTCAACGAGCCGCCATTAAAATGATATTAAAAAGTTTACACGGCAGCCGCTTGGCCTATTTCAATTTGTATTTTGGGAGTGGGCTCAATTTGGCTTTAATTTGGCTTTTATAAGGTGTTGGGTATACAGGAATATACATAAAGATATGCATATCGTATATATATCTTATATCTGTGTATTTGCTTGATATGTCGCCTAACTTTCGGCACTTGCCTGGGGTTAATAAATTGCTGCAGGCGGCGTGAAAAAGTGCTCGGCTTTTGCGGTTGCAGCAACAAAAGTCACAAGAGCAATTTTTTACTCCGCACAAAGATTTTGTTAGTGGTGACGAGGGGTGGGAAGAACTCTCTGTCATCCCCTTACCCGACTGACTGATTGTGGGGCAAAAGTTTTTCGCATTAACTTCCGCTGCACGCCGCGTCGCATTTGAATGCGATTTTGATTTGTCATTCGCCGCGTCTCGTTACAAAAGCCCACGCCTACTTAGCAAGGGAGTGAAGCCGATAGAGAGTGGAAGATGGGAAGAGGGGAAGCACAAGTTTTTCTTCAACTTCGACTTGCACTTGCGTTTCCATTTCCGCTGCACAATTGCCAAGCAAGCGGGCGGGCGGGCAGGCAAGCAGGAGGCAGCAGCTCCATCAGTCGCCGCTTGGCGCCCACTTGTCGCCGATCATTGGTTTCCTGCCTGCCACATTCTCTCTCTCTCTCTCTCTCTCTTTCCCTCTCTTTTGACTCATTCGCTTTGCTGCAAGTTGGCAACGTGCACAAGCGCATTTTGAAGTTTATGAAGCAGCAGCAGCAGCAACGGCAGCAGCGCGCGGCATCTGAATCGGCGGCGACAAAGCGAACTTTTTGAATAGATTAAGTTGAAAGTTTTGCTCATTTTCAGCATCGTCTCAATTGAGCTGAGGGGGAGCTGAGCTGAGCTGAGCTGTGTGGCCTAAGCCACATCGAACGCCAAAGGCGGCACCTACGTAAGAAAAATCAACGTAATGATGTTAAGAGCAGCGCCGTCGCCATAGCGTGGCCAAAATCAAAACCAAAACTTTCGCCAAGTATCATTAAAACTAGCCAAAAATATCAGTATGTGTGTGTGTGTGTGTGTTCAACTGTTATCTTGTTCATTTGGTATCTCAAGGTTTACTCAGCTTGTCTTGGCGAATTTTTTCCCCAATTCGAATTCGAAATATGTTTCAAAGTTTTAACAAAAGTCAAGTTAAGCCTTTTGTTGCTAACAATAAGTGGGGCAAGCAGCAGAAGCAGCACCAGCAGCAGCTGCAGCAGCCAATTACGAAGAATTTTCCCAGGCGCACAAAAGTATGCTGGAAAAATTGTGATTCAATTAGGGAACCAAGAAATTGGGGTTATACCGCTGAATGCTGAATGCTGATAGGAATGTGCCGAGCTGCTGCTAATCAGCTGTTCCATTGTGTTCACCATTAGCATCCCCTGCTTATTTATGACACGCTGCTAATATGAGTACTATACGAGATTGGTGGAGCCCATAAATATATTGCATGTAATTAATCAGCAGTGAGGCTTGTCGATAACTGCGCCACGCATTGCATCAATCTGAAGCACGCGCAAGCACGCCAAGCACGCACAGACATGCACGCACAGAGAGAGGGAGAGAGATGAAGAGAGAGAGACACAGATGAGGCTATTGTAATTTGGCCTAGATTAGCCACAGTCGAATAATTGAATTCTAGTTTTATACCCACACAAAGGCAAGCAGGGAGAGGGGGCGGGGCTGTTGTGGGAGCCTGCCGTCGATTGGTTTGCCTAATTATTGGACTCGGTTTCATGTGGTCTGCGGATCCACTCAAGTTTCATTGCATACCCAAATTATTTATTAAGCATATCGAGGCGCGCCCATCTTGGCCGAAACACAAAGCTCTAATCGGGCTTTGTGCTTTATGGCCATTACATGCCAGTCTGGCTGATCAGCGAGATAGTGCTGAATAGTGAGTGGTCTTTGTAAGGGTCTTAGCAGCCGCAAAACATATCGCATTGTCTCAGGCAATTAGAGAAGCAAGGGATAATAATAAGCTGATGCGCTTTATGCACACAATCATAAAAGTTACTTAATTACTTGGACCATATCGAACAGTAGGCAGACCAATTATATTCAAGTATATGTATTAATATATAGTATATAAAATTTATAAATTTAAGTTAATTTAAGCTGCATTTGAAATTGAATATGTGATATACACTCCAAGGGTTTCCTAATGACTTCCATGGTGACGAAAAACCGCAGAAACTTGAAGATATTATAAATTAACATGGGAACTTCTAACCTCACATACACACACACACATATATCTATTAAGTTTGGTTTTTGTTACAAAGTGTATGCAAAGAAACTTTCAGTTAATTAAAAAGAAAGAAGAGCGCGTAAGAGCAAAAGAGAGATAGGGTGAGAGAGAGAGCGCACATGGTGGAATTGTTGTATAAATTTCCCTCTTTATGTGCGACTAAATGAAAAATCTACCCATGAGTGTTGTTAACCTTATGAAAAGTAGGTAAAACGTAAGCAGCGCAGTCGACGCCAGTAGCGCCAGCAGCGCCAGCAGCACATTTGCGATTATTTCCCACGCGGGCACTCAAAACATAAAGAGCAATAAATTAAAAGCTAAAGCCGGAGAGAAGACGAAGACGACGACGACGAAGATGATGACAGAGCGAACGACGATGACGACGACGTCGACAAGGATTCTGATGAAACAGCCGGCCGTCCTTCAAGATTCTAAAAAGCAAATAACAGTGCAGCCCCAGCCCCAGTTCCAGCTTGGCACACTGGCCCCAGGCATCCACTTCAGGTGCAAATGAAAAATGTAATTATTTCGTAGATTTGCGTTCACAAAAATAAACACGCGGAAAATTTCACTATTTGCTGGCCTCGAGGCCTGTTGCCAAGCAGCTCTTTAAGCCACTGGAGAAGGAGTCCGGAGGGGGAGGGTTCCTGCAGCCTAATGAGCAAGCATCAGCAGCAGCAGCAGCAGCAGGAGGAGCAGGAGGAGCAGGTGGAGCCGTGGCGACGGTAGCTCAGCTCAGCGAGAAACTTAAAAAGGCCCGACCCATAAAATGTTAAATAAATAAATAGTGGCTGACAGAGAATTGGCCCAAACGAGTCCAACTTTTGTAGCTACCGTTTGCAAAATCTCAAAGAAATTAGCGCAAACAACTTGGGGGCACATCTGATGGCCAGGTAGGCAAGGGGCGTGGCTGGACCAGAAGCAGCACAAGCAGCAGCAGAAGCAGCAGCCAAGCAAGCTAGGCCGGGCTGCCGCTCATTAATTAAGAAAGTGGCAAATGAAAAGCCAGCAAAACACGCTTCAAATTAAGGGGTGGAGCGGAACGGGGGCGGAAGGCGTCCCTGTGCGACGACAACGAGCGACGACGACGACTGACGACTGACCTATGAGGTCGACGAGGAAGAAGAGAAGTGGTCGCGAGGAGAGGAGGGACTTGGGCAAATATTCGCCCCACTCGGCGGGAATAAATCAAGTTTTATTTGCTTTCACTTGTTCCGCTCTGATATTATTTCCCTCATTTTTGGGGGCCACATTTGGCTCGTTTGTCTTGTTTGCTGCTGCGTCGCCGCTTGCGGTTTTCATCTCGCTGGAGTCCGGCTGCAGTTTGTTCTTGTTGTTATTGTTGTTGTTGTCGCCGGCTCAAACAAAAAGTCGAAAATTAAATTATTAATTTATTGCTTGCCATTCTATGGCCGAACCAGAGCGGACCTGGTTCGCTTCTCTCTGCTCTTTATGCCTTGTGAAAAAAAGTAAGAAAAGCAAAGGCGCGCACGCGACAGTGGATACCTCGACCGTATTCTATGTAGTACCCAATACATACATATGCTCATGCTTTGAAATTAATCCTAAATGCGCGCGCTCTCCCCTTGCTGACAGTCCTTGGTTTATGCTCATACTTTCTTAAATAACTTCTGTGTTTATTGTCCGATCAGATTGTTATTTGGAGACTACGTAGATATTTCATTCAGCTTAGTATATGTTAAAGTCGAAAGTTGTATCTTTTATACAGCGCTTACAAATTGAGTTCAAAAATTTAATTATTGATTTGTGGGGGCGGTGGGCGTGGCACCTAACATTTGTAATAAACTTGATCTGCGCCGAGTACATAGGAACCTTCATTCCAAATTTGGTGTCTCTAGCATTTATAATAGCTGAGATCTGGGTTCATCTGGTCAGACGGACATCCGGACATCAGGACATCCGGACAGACAGACAGACATGGCTCAATCAACCCGGCTAGTGATCCTGAGCAAGAATATATTTACTTTGTGGGTCTGAAGCCTGCTTCTGCCTGTTACATATAATTTTTTTTTCATAAAGTTAGTATACTTTTTTTGACCATTTTCTCAAGGGATAAAAAGAAACGGGCAAAAACAAAGCAAAGGAAAACAAAAATGACCTGACTTTCGTTTCTGTGGTGCCGCATTCAACGCAGACCCCCAAACCAGCCAACCTGTACCCCCTCTCGATGCGGGCCCACGGCTTGCTAATTATTCATAAATAAAGCTGCCGTCGCTACTGCTGGGCGTCGACTGGAGCACTTCATTCGCCTGCTGTTTGTTTATTTCATAATTTGCACAAGTACCACAAACTGTGCTTTGATTGAAGTTAATGTGCGATCGATGTTGGCCCCAAAAAACCGAACAGTTGACTAGGCCCTTGTCGCATATTTACTTGGCCTCTTTCCCCTCTCTGAGACTCTTTAACAGTGGCTATAAAAAAGCAATTAGCCGGGGTAAAGTAGTCGAAGACTACAAGAGAATCGCGTACAGTAAGTGCGCGGCTGGGTCGTCCCTACTGAGGCAAGGAAGTATCTTATTGCTTGAGAGATAGATTTTGAATAATCATGGTACATATATTTAATATACTATATATGTATAATTATATATTAAATTACACTTAATATATATAGTTAGCACTGTTTAAGTTAAGTGCAAAAGAATTAAGTATATTTCAGAAATAATACATATGCCGAAGGAATAGATTGATTTGAATATAAGATGGTTCATGAATATATATAATATATTTTATATAATATACTATAGGATAGGATATACTCAGTAAGTGCCTTTGTTTTTTCGTAATTAAATGTACTTTTTGCACAATTTTAATCTGTTCTCTTTCTCAAAGGATAGTGACTCGGTTCTGTTCATTTCGCGCTATCCAACACTGGTTTATCGATAGGGATCTCAACAGGGTTATCGTTAACTAAATCGATAGTGCATTCACTAAGGTCTCATTTTCAAATCAAAAGGTTTATAGTAATATAACAAAACACTTAACAATATATATTTCCTCATGTATTTTCTATGTATTCTTAACTTAATCTGTCTCATTTATATTCATTATCCAGATACTTTGTGATTATTAGCATAACAGTAGCATATCAGTACTTCCTATGTAGTTCACAAGTTTGCATACCTATTTATATGCATAGTTACGCTTATCTGCGATCATGTAATCCTTCATTCTTAACTATATTTCAATCAATTTGCATGCTCTACTTACGATATTTCTCCGAATGGCGTGAAAGCATCCTTCAGCTGTTGCGTCTCGATTTCGGCACTCAAATCGCCCACAAAGATGTGAAACTGTTCTGTAATGAGTAGAAGAAAGATGCAAATGCGAGGAGGCAATTAAAAACCGCTCACAAGTTCAACTTGGCTAAAACTAATTAGACTACGACTCTGGCTCAGGCAAGCTGATACCCACAGACAGAGGACTGAGAACAGAGGATAGAGCTCAAGCCTAAGGAGAAAACCCTTGCCGTGCACTTGAAGCCCACACATGAGATGCGACTCGGCAACAGTTGCCGCTTGCCAGCTGCCAACTGGATGAGTTGAAATCGCAACGTGCAATTGTGTAGGCAGAGTCGAGGATGCGACGATGCGACGTTGCAAGGATGCCCAGGAGCGTCGCGTGGCCGTCGGGTGTGTGTCTGTTGCTGATTTTCGGTCTGACATTATCAAATGCCGCTTGTCAGGCTGCCTGCACCGACTTCTGGCAATTCTGGCTGCCACTTCGGGGCTTGTTGCTACGGCTACTTTAGAGCAATGGCAGGGGTGGGGGATGGGGCAGTTATAGATACTGCTGCAGCACCCAGTCGGAGCTGTGTCGCAGGTGGGCTCTCGAGTGTGGTGCCGACCAAGTGTGGCGACGTGTCATGTTTGTATGCAGACGCCCAGACGTTCGCTTCTATTCCTATCTCGACTGGCCCATTCGTTTCCTGACCCACTGTTGATGTTGTTGTTATTGCTGTTGCTGTTGCTGTTGCTGTGTTGTTGTTGTTGTTGCTGTTGCTGTTGTTGCTGTTGCTGTTGATGTTGCTGCTGCAACTCGCAGAGCGTCCGTGCCAAAATGACATAGTTTCGCATTACAAGGAAATTGCACTTGAATGTGTCCAGTGTGCGGGGCTGGGGATGCTGTCGATGTGGGCGTGGCCAGCGAGTTACAGTGGGAAACGCCGTTGACAAATATGCCAGAAAAACGAATCCTCCATGAGTTGTAGAATGCCCGCGTTGACCAGCAGCTCGCACTCCACAGCTGCCTCCTCCCCCCCCCACTCTATGCCACGTTTTCGGCACGGCCACGGCACGCGCTCGTCCATTTCGGTCTGCCGTCGCGTCGTCCGAACGACAGGAAGTTGTGCTAAGCGTCATTTCCGTTGTTTTGAGTGATTGCAATTGAGATACGGTTTTTGTGGTTTCTTTTTTTGGCCCAGCAGAGTCCGCCTGGCAGGGATAAGTGGTTGACTATCTCTGCGCTTCACCCGGCTCTCTTATTTGCTGCGAGCACGTGTACCAGAAATGAAGGATACTTAACGGTTTAACTTCTGGCTAATCGTGCCAATTGAAGTATTCCATTCTCTCTCATTCTCTCGCTCTCTTACGGCTTATTTCATATTGCTGTGGAACATTTGAATTTTCTTCATTCCAATTGAACAATAAATTCGCATTGTAAATCCAAATCAATCGTTGAACAATTCATTTTATGCTATCTCCACATCGGACATTCTCCAGCTGCAACTAAATCAGATTCAACCTATGATTTATTGCCGCCGACCAAAACAAACTGCAGCCGGGCGGGGCAAGCAAGAGAGAGATAGAGAGCGAGAGAGACAGTGTATGTTAACATGGCCCTAACAGCAACAACAACAACAATGAGAGCGGCCATAAACAACTGGCCATAAACCCAACTCTGCGTTGTACGAGTATTCACACAGCAACAGCGAAAGGGGGCTACAACTTTAGTCAATTGGTCAGGCGAAAACAATTTAATCAGCGCGTTTCATTTAACTGCAACCGCGATGCGAAAGGTTTTTTCTTTGTCGGAATGGGATCACATCTGATGGCAACTGTTGGCCAATTAAGTTCCAGTAGATAAAACTGCATAATCCTCACCCCTCCCCCCCCTTGACAGAGGCGGCCACTGACCCCACAATCTGGCCGAGGCAATTAATCGTGGCTGCAATCCGCGCAAACATATTGTCCGCAAACAGGAAGTGGAAGCGAGCGAAGGGGGGCAGGGGAGTGTACCATAAAAAAGTCATGGGCCAACTTCAAAACGGAGCATAAAGCACCGCGCGGAAGCCAAATGAATTTGCAGCCAAACACCAGCACACGAAAATGAGCGAACATCAGGCAGAACATGCTGACTAGATGAGGATATGGCTTGCCAATGGGGAGGGAGCAGGGAGTGGTGGATGGGAGAGGGAGGTGAATGTAATTCAACATAAAAATATCGTAAATCTTAAATTAGAAATTTCGCACATTAAAAACTTGGAAATTGCATTTGGCTTCTTGTGGCCGCGGCTCATTCATGGAATCCAAGGGCGGCAAATAGAGCACAAAATCCAACAAAATTCCCAAAAGCAAAGGCAACGCTGGGTGTGTGGCCGAACAGAGGGGGTTTGGTTGGAGAAGGGAAGGGGAGGGGGGGAGGGGGTGAGTGCGAGGGGGTTGGCATCAAGTCCATTGCCGCACATTTTTAATGAGTTGGACATAAAAAAGTTTTAGCTTGTCAAAAGCTGGCGTTGAAATGAAGGCAATGAAATATACCAACACACGCACAAGCACACATACACATACACACACACACAACACAGAGAGCCGTAGCAATACATACAGACGGCATTGGGCTGCTGGGTATTGTCTATGGTCTCTGGTCCCATCCATTCTCATTCAACGCGCTGTTGTCCTCTGTTTGCTGTTTTATTGCATAATCGTGAGTCAATCAGCGACCTGGCATAGTGTCACAGCGAGGGAGAGAGAGAGAGGGAGATACAGAGAGAGAGAGAGAGAAGCAGAGAAGGTGCTGCGACGACCTTCATCAATGCAAGTCAGCTAATAAATACGTGCTGCACTCCGCCTCTCGTTCTCTCTCTGGGGAGTATTGACGGTGCCACAGGGGGCGTGGCATGCGGCCCCTCTCCATTCAATTAAATTTCGGTTCAGTGATTGCAGTTTCGCTTTAATTTGGCACTGCAATTTGGCGCATTTAATTGAATTGTGAGCACATCACGCAATCGCGCATACGCCCCGTGTGACGTCAAAGTTTTGTGAGCACCAGTCGAATTGTTGTTATAATTTGTATCAATTTAGCCAGCATTATCGCTTTTCGACCATCCACACTCACACACACACACACACACACGCATCAATTAGCCCGAGTTACGATGGCAATTCAAATTCAATAAAACAGCGCAATGTGAAGCGTGTACATGCGTGTGTGTTGAAACAAAGGATTAAACAACAATTTGTACAGTACTCTACAACTGCAGGGTTGCCACAGCAATGGTATTAGTTGGCAGCACTTACAGCCTTGCAGAGCGAGGCTTAAGCGAATTTCATCACAATTGGAAATATGTATATTTTTACCAGCTACCCATAAGAGTATTATAACTTTGTTGTAACTGAAATAGAATGTACTCGTATGTGACAGGCAAAGGGACACGTGACACACCCCATAAAATGTATATATTCTTAAGCATGTCCGTCTATCGTTTGTCTGCTCGCCGCCTTTTTGTCCGTATGAAATCCTAGATCTGAGAGGCTATAAGAGCTGGGACTATCTAAATAATATTACTAGAAAAAGCCGAAATTTGACGAACGTTTATTAAAAATTTTATCCACGCTCCTTTAAGCTCTTAAAATCGATAAAAATAAAATTGGAAGCGTTATTAAAATGCCGCAGAGTTAATTACAAAAATTTGGTTGCTATTGGATAATAAACATAGAAGTTAATTAAAAAATTTGTTGCCATAGAGCTACAAATTTTGTGCGCTGCAGAGTATGCAACACAAAATACACACGGGTATATCAGAGTTGAGAACACTCGACTATAGCTTTCGTGCTTGATGCCTTGCGTTTAGGCGCAACGAGTGAAAAGTGGACTCAAGTGAAGCATGTGGTATTAGTATGTTGTGGCCATGCTGCAGGCAGGTGGGTGGGGTGGGGAGGTTGTTGTGGGCAGGCTAGTCATATTTTGGCATGTGTCCAATGCGCAAACTGAAACCGGACTGACTACAAATGTGGTTGAAATGTACGCGAAAAGCGGCAAACCGCAAAAGTATCTGAATAAACACAAATGCGACGGGCCAAATCGTAGGCCATAAAAAAAAACAGAGCCAAAGCACACACTCCACACACAAATACATACACACACACAGAGAAAGAGACCACTCGAATCTGTGGTGGCAGAGACAAACACATGCGAAAGTGATGGATGCAAGTGTGTGTCTGTGTGTGTGTGTGTGTACACACTTTATTCATGCTAATATCTGTGTATTAGTGAGAGGGTGCCAACAAATGCAAGCACAAATATAAACACAGATGCTAACTAACCACAGCAATTGTGCGCGTGTGTGTGTGTATGTGTGTGGGAGTTACTGTGTGTGTTTGTGCCCACTCACCGTGTCCCCGGTTGGCGAACAAACACATGCAAGGCTGGATTACATTTTGATGTATTTTCAACGGAAATTATGTTACAATGCCACTTGTACCTCCGAGGGCGGCAACAACAACATCAACAATAACTACAGCAACAACAACAACAACAAAAAATTGCATTGGCAAAACGAAAAACAGCAACGAAAAGCGAGTCCATTGTTGGTCCAAGTGCAGCCGGACTTGGCGCAATCCCCATTCCCAAATGTACCCCTTGCTGCTCCCTTGGAAAACAACAATGGAGCTGATAAAAAGGATAACAGCATAAGTGGGCAGAAGTCCTGGTTCGAATTGCTGTACATTTTTCATACGAACACTCGACTGTAAAATGCATTGCCCCTTGAATTAAATCAACAACTACTCAAGCTGAAAATACTTCGCAGCAACAACAATGCCAACGAAAATATTCAACATTATTCGAGCTTGCACTCTCGCATTCACATTGGCCACATCTCGTCTACTTTTGCCTGGCATTGCGACTGATCTGCCGGAACAAGACAAGCTTCCTTGAGGTTGAGGTTGAGGTTGGGGTAGGCGAGGGAGCCACACAGACATGGCAAACTATGCAACAGGCCTTTTGTGCGCAACGAAATGAATACCGAATATGAGTACAGTGAATAATGAATCGTTTGACAGAGCTACAGCAAGTGCCCGGAGCTATGTATGTTGTTTGTTCCCTCAAACTGAAGCTTATACCTGCAAAGTTAACAGCATACTCGGTACGATATGACAGAGAATAGATGTGAAACCCGAATGAATGGCATGCTGAAGATTTTCTACCCTTGCAGATTATTATCTTCTTTTACATTTCCTAAACTATGTATGTATATACTGTATATGGAATGGTGCAGAATTGAATAATTATACGTGGAGTCGTAACTTTGATATTCATTCTACACAAATTAACTAAGGCTTATCTCATATTACCAGCTGTCAAATTTGAGTTCTATTTTATTATTATGATCTTTAATTTTCATGATTAGAAACTCTTCATTGTTTCCCGTGCATTCCTTAGTGCACATCATCTATTCAAATTAACTAAGGCTCATCTCATATTACCAGCTGTCAAGCCTGAGTTCTATTCTATTAATATGATCTTTAATTAGCAGATTACTCACGTCTTACGTCAGTTAACATCATGTGGATGGCATATCTCATTTCCCCATTTGTCTTATATTTCACATATATATCGCATTATATCTCATTACACAGGGTATTGTTTAGTCTTGCTACAGTCAGTTACGCGCAACTGCCTGCAGTAAAAGGGAGCAAAGTGACAGCGAGTAAATGCGCGGATTGAAATGCCGTGAAGCGCGCGACCTCAAAGCGCATTAGTTGTTGTAAAAAAGTATTACTTTCTCTGCTAGCTACACACACACAAACACGCGAAAAAAAAGAGGCAGAGAGAGAGAGAGAAAGAGTGAGAGGAACCTAATAAGCTTTTGTGCAATTGTAGTCGCAGTCGTGTTTTTTTCCGCCAACCAGCTAAAAGCTAATTCAAACACATGGCACAATAGGTGGCAAAAACTGACTGACTGAGAGTGTGCGACACTCTGTGTGTGTGTGTGCGTGTATGTATACGTCGAATGTGGTGTGCGGCACAATGCGGCACAATAACAAGAAGAACAACAATGAAAGCAAAAGCAAAAGCAGCAGCAGCAAATGGAAAAGCAGAAGGAAAAAGGTTTTCAGCAGCCGCAACTGCACACGGAGTGGAACATTTAGCCTGTGGCATGAATAGCTTGCGGGTTGCTGCGCCCATTGGGCGTGTGTGTGTGTGGTGAATGTGTGTGTGAGTGAGTGTGTGCTGTGGATGGTGGTGGTGGTGCATTAACACACGGGCCAATAAGTATGCAATGCGCTGTGACATTTTTAACGCCGCCAACAAAGGCGACTGCAACAACAATGCAAGCTATCTAACCAAAGCAGCAACTGCTTTGCCTGCAACACTCCCTCCACCTCCCTCCCCCCAACCCCACTCACTATTACAACCCTCAATCTGCCTGTCCCCCATTCCCCCCTACTGTTAGCTACCTCTTGTAAATATGTCGGCTCTGCCTGCACTGATGCTGACGCCGTCTGTTGCGCAGGAAATCACGATTACAACGAGTCAAACGCGACCACCTTCTTCACCCCCCTTCTTCCCCCCCTTGACACAAACACACATGAGTAGGAGCAACTGTGACGGCAACTGCAGCATGGCTTGGTATCAGTAGGAGGAGCTCGTGTGTCTTTGGCGCGTAAACGTGTCGTTATTTGCATGGTGACAAAATTAGATTTAAATATGGCGCACCCGCAGGCCTTGCCCAGACCTCGTCCCACCTCCATGTGTCGCCATTGCTGTGAGCGAAATGTCAGCGCATGTCCTGCTGATGAAAATGAGCTGACGTCGTGCGAGCTGCGCAACACACACGGGTGTCATTAGCTGACACACACAAAATGCAAATGCAGGCGTCCTCACACAGACACTCTGGCTGGCATACTTATCGATGATTCGCGTCTGCCCCCCCGGTCAAGGTAGTTTTTTAATGCCCCCCCCCCACAAATCTTTTTTTTTGATGTCCTGGCATTAAAAGTGAGTTTGCCAAGGGATAAGAGGAGATAGATAGAGAAGTTTCTTTGCTAATGCAATTCTAAATTTTGTCAACACTCGACACAGAAAATATTCTTTAACTTTCGCTGTACATCGCATTCATTTAAATGGCGCACGCTCTGCGTTGAAGCAGAAAGAGAGCGAGAGGTAGCGAACTGTCGCTAAATGTAATTGGAAAAACTCTATCAATCGTTGCGAGGATTTAGCTGGATTCCATAGAACTCCATAGCACTCCAGCCAGCACTCATACTTCACTCCACTCTTCCTCCTGCTCCGCCTGCTTATCATCAAACCAAAATCAATTCAATTTCATATTTACGCTTATGTGAAAAGTTTTTCAATGAAACTCGAGCCAGCTCAGGCGAAAACTGAAGCGGGTATAATGGCAAGTGACGAAAGAAATGCAAACGAAAAAGAAAAGTGTCGCATTTATATGAAACGAAAACTGTATCTACTTGTTAGGAGTTTAACTTGATAAAGAGAAAATAGATGCGAGTAAAACATTGCGATTATCCAGCAGAAAGATCGAAAGGAGTTCAAGCTTTGTCTATAGGAATTATGGTATCGATAGCAAATCCATTTATGGCAACTGCTGCACCTTCAACTTGATAAGGAGAATAAATGGGAGAGTATAGCATTACAATTTTAAAGAAGAAAGATCTCAAAGAGTTCAAGCTTTATCTACAGTGTGTCATGTAATTATGGTATTGATAGCACATCCACTTTTTGTATGTGGTATCAACTGCTTCACCTGCTGTTCGCGCCCACTGTCGATGGCAACGTCGCTTCTGTCTTCATCATTATGAAACGTAAAACGAAAGCGATTTACAATAATGCCAACACTTTGCCACCCTCTCTCCCTCTGCCAGCCCCTTTCCATTTTACAGCATCTCCTCCTCATCCACTTGAAGACATTGTTGTTAAATGAAGAAAGTATTTTTCAAATGCGAATTTCCGTTATGCGCGTCGCGTTGAGCATGAAGACATTTTTGACTATTGTCTGCCGCGTGGCAATGCGACAGAAGCGAAGCGAGCTCAAAACAGCAACAATGTCGCTGCGAAACTATTGCCAATGACAACGACAACTACGACGACGACGATGAGAACGACAACGACAACGACGACAAGGACAACAACAGAACGACAGCGACAACAGCGATGAGGAAGACGTTGATGATGGCAAGCGCTTCCGCTTTTGTTGCTGCTGCCGCTGCTGCTGCTGCTGCTCTTGTTAGCTCGATGTGTGCAGGACTCACACAAAACATTGAATGACATTATCCTTTATTGCTTATCCTATGCTCTTGCTTGCTCTACGCTTCGAGCTGAGCTCGCTGCTCTGCTGTATCTGTGTTCTGTGCTCTAGAATCGTCGACAGCTGTGCACGCAAATGGCAGGAGTCAAAGAAAGAGAAAGAGAGAGAGAGAGAAAAGAGAGAGAGAGAGAGAGACAACATGAGCAGCTATTTCGCTTGGGCTTGGGCGACAGAAAGTCAAAAGGGCAACGCGGCGTATGCGTTATATTAACTATGACACTATTGGGTAAAGTGAAGTTTTCTGAAATCGGCTGGGTAAGTTGTGGGTGAGAGTGTGTGTTTGGGGGAGGAACGCGGCCAGCCGCATTGTGTCCGCCAGGACAAACTTTTTCATTTCCCCGCGGAAAAATTTTCAAAAATTTCATTTCACAAGCGTCTAAAGAAAAACTTTGCGCCAAAGACATAGAAACTAGTTAGAAGTGGGTACAGTGGGACGAGGTCAACAAAGCTGAAAGTCGAGTCGTTCTTTTGGCTACTCTTCTACATTTCTCACCCCACACACACACACACCCACATACACATAGCATACTGATAATATCGCACACACACACAGAGACTGGAAGAGATGCAGAAAAACGCATTTCAGCGAAATAAAGTATTCAAATAAAATATGCTAAAATCTTTGAAGTACTTCAAATAGCAAAAAGTGGCAAAAAGAAACAAGTAGAGAATGTAGAATGGAGCAGTGAATGGAGGAGGGAAACGGGGGGGAGAAAAATACCACATAGTTGAAAAGTTTTCGGTTCGAGTTCCAGTTCGAGACTCGAACGGCAAAGCCTCAGTAAAGCGCGCATAAAAACCATTGAGTGGCATCAAGAAATGTTTGGCAGAGAAGAAAGCCAGAGGGGGAACGTCAGAGGGAAAGGGCAGGGAAAGAGGAATAGACAAAAACGAAAACGAGGCAAAGGCAAACCAAAAAGTAAATATCGTTTATGTTGTCATAACGCGCTATGCCCAGCAGCCACACCCCCTCTTGCGCCTTATCATTTGACTTTCCCGACGTGTCTGCCGATGCCGAAGCTGAAGCCGAATCTGAAGCGATAAAGATGCGATAAAGTGCGAACAAGTTTGCGATATGCCCCACGACAAACTTTTGACCAAATTTTGCATTTTACGACGCACTCGACCGATTGTTGACGGACGTCGGACTCGCCCGGCCAAATTGGCAATTTGTGTAAATTATTAGTTCAAGTTGTGCAACAACTGACAACTGATTCGGGATAGAGTACGGTGTGGACGGAGCGAATTAGAAAATGAGCAAACTGGCGGAAAATCTAGAGAGACGTGGAGGAAAATAAGTTTCACTTGGTCGCTTTGTGGTCGCTTTTCCAAACTTTATTTGCGTAGTTTAATATAAATAATCTAATTTGGTTGACACTGCAAATGATTGTGTCCATATGTCTGTGCGCTTACGTGCGTGTGTGTGTGCGTATGTGTGTGGAGTGTATCACCCTGTAATACGTCCACTTTTAGCATACCTAATTAAGCTGAAATATTGCTGGGAAAAAGTTTCAATGCGCAAAAAGTTGAGGAACAACGACCAAACAGAGCTTGCACAAAATTGTATTAAAAATTCATATTTGCCTAAATTTGTTTTCACAAGTGTGAAGGGGTGGCAACTGGAAAGGGGGGGAGAAGGTGGGTGTACAGTGAGAAAGTCCTAGTTGGGACGCACATATGTAAAATTCACAGCCGTTAGATTTAATTTGACTGCAAATAACATATAAGCTGTGTGTGTGTGTGAGTCTGTGTGTATTTGTCTTGTGTGCTATTGTTGGCTTTCAGCTGCTGCTGCTGCTGCCGGGAAACTCAAACACGCAACACTTTTGTGTTGGCCCAGAAAATTGTTAACCAAATTTCTGGCTAGCCCGCCAGGCGACAAAATTTATGCATGTTAAATTATATATGCCAACATGCTGCATTTTACAACGGCACGCCGCGCACAGTTCCAACAAAAACAAAGCCATTGCAGCTCATGATGTGTTAGACACACACACACACACACAGAGGCAGACACATTCGCACAAGTCGCGCCCGCATTTTCATTTGCGATTTGTGTTCACGCAGCGTAGCAGACTTTTAGGCGCAAACTGCATGCAGATTATGACATTTATTGCGTGCCTGTGTGTGTGTACGCGTGTGAGCATTAATTGAGCTGCAAGTGTTGTTGCGAAATCATGACTATATTTGGATTGTGCTGCAAGCAGCTTATGGCACACATACACACACACACACACACACAGCGAGAGCGCGCTTTCTGACAGCTGCTGCTATTTCAATTATTATTGTTATCTTTGTAATTGCTCGCGGTGATTGTCGCGCAGCTTTTGTCATTGTTGTTGCTGCTGTTGTTGTGGTTGGTGCAGTCGCAATATCTGTTATGAGTGCGGGAAATATTTAACACATATTTCGGTTAAATACACGCCGGCAGTGAAGGGCTTTGCTGTATCATTTTGTCGTGCTTCTTTCCCCTAATTGAAAACGGAATGTGGGCAAGGCGGACTGAAAGAGAGGAATATAACTTGTGTGGCATATTTTTCATATAATACTGCATAACAATGCTATGAGCTGTATATACTATTATATTTAACTAACATGTTATTCTACTGCACTTTTTCGAAAATAGACAGGAACAAAAGCCTAAAAGCAAAAAAAAAAAAAAACCCAAAATAAAAGGCAAGGGGCAAAAAGAAAATAAAACAAAAAGAACTAAAGAGGCAAAGATGACTCCTGCAAAGCAAACTGGTTTATCGTTAAGTCAGGCGATAAGTAATCTCTTTTCCTATACGGAAAATTTAGTATTGTTTGGTCATTCTATTGGCACAAGGTTTCACAAGAGAAGCCTAAACAGAGTGACTCTATTCCTTGGAGAGAGAGAGACTGTAGACAGTACAAACAATCTTTTGAGGAATGAGATTGTTTGGCTGCTTGACTATCAAGGAAGAGTTAAATGATAGCTCCCCTAATACCCTTCTTTTGGATAAGATAGTTTGTAAAGTTTGCAATTAAAGTTAGTTAATTTAGCTAATTGTTTATCAAGAATTTGCGATCTTATATCTGTTAATCCTTTTCTTCTTCTATCTGCTAACTTTTTCTTTAAGATTTCCTTCTGCTATTGTCTTCTTCAACACATTTTCTATTCCGGAATTATTTCCATTTCATTTGCACCCTTTGCTTCATGTGACTCATTGCGGTTCTACACTGACTGCAAATTGTACGTGCATATATGTACTTGCAGTGTTCGTGTCCAGTTTGTTTCTCTGTACTCTTTCGCATTGATTGTACTCGATTTGGACAGCAGTTTGAGACTTCGAAACAAGCTTTGACAAAAAATTGTCCGACTCATTGTCAGTGAAAAACATTTCAAATTGCTGTTGTTGTTGTTATTGCTTTGTTTTCCAGCACGGCGGCTGATCGAATCGCCAGATCAAATTTAAGTTGCCTCGTTGATTCGGTTGCCACAGGGCGAGCACTGCGAGGACATTGTGCAATAACGTTCAATTTGCTCGCCACAAAACCGACACAGGGAGAGGAAGAAGAGAGAGGAAGAAACTCGTAAATGGCAATCGGCACAGGAAAATGGGATCACCAAAGCATTTCCCTGCTAGCAACTGGTGCTGATGGGAATGAGAACAAGACAAGCTGTGCCGCCGAAGGACTTCAGCCAGAGGTATTTCAAGTCAATTAGTGAGCTTAGACTGTGGAGTCAATGGCAACAAGGCAACGAGGCAACAACAAGGGCAATAACGTCGACACATGTGGCTGGCAATATACGCATATTTTGCATACTTTTCTGCAATACTTGTTTTTTAGTCCTTCTGCCTGCACACACACACACACACACACACTCTTGCATGCAAACATACGTGCACACACTGACGGCAGAAGCCAAGTTGAACGAGCCCGGGCAAGCCACATTTATTGATGTCTCAATTTCCTTTGGCAAATCACCTATTAGGAATCGGCAGACTCTCCCTCTCTCTCTACTTCTCTCCTTCTCTCCTTTGCTGCTTGTTGTTGTTGTTGTTGTTGTTATTGATATTGGTAGCTGGATCTGGTGCTTTTTGATGGCTTTGTTGGTTCTTACAACTGCCAGTGCAATTCGTACAAATTTGGCTGGCAAATAAAGCGGCCCTGGAAAAAGCTGCAAAGTAAAAATTACCCTTCAGCTGGTAATGGCTGACAATTTGTTTGGCCATGTGGCATGTGGCACTGCAGCGGCAGTGGCAGACCGGGCGTATGCGCAACGTACAAACGATAAACGTAGCAGCGGCAGATACTGAGCCAATTGTCAGTGCGACTGCTTGAATGATTTTATATCTCATTTCTTGGCAGCGCTTGATCGTGGTCTAATGGGCGTGCCACACCCCCTTTTCAGTGCACTGCCCAGAGGGGGGGTAGGAGTAGCAGCAAAGTGCAGCTGCAAGCAATACGCCACAAATTTCAATCAAACGTGCTCACCAAAAGTTGCCACAACTTTTAAGCCAGGTAGCCGCGAGTCAAGCCAAGGTAAGGCACCCCTTTCCTGCCACGCCACCCCCTCGCTGGCAACGTTAACAAACTTTTGCATTAAGACATTAGCGCAAAGTTTTTTCCTGTTGCTGGTTTTGCTTTTGCTCTTACGAGCCTGCACGGCTGCAGCTGCAACAATTTCTCAACAACTAATTTCTTATTTGTTTGGCTCTACTGCAAGTACACACAGATAGAAAGAGAAAGAGAGGGGGAGAAATGGGAGAGAGAATAAGAGAAAGCGTGGGCAGTAAATGGAGTTTTCCATTTTCATTTCGCTGCCAGCGGTTTTTATTGCGGCCAGCATGTTGCACATGAAAAGTTTTTGGCATTTTCATTCGTTGTGATTCGCCAAAGAGCCAGGAGCGTGGACGGGGGAGATGACAGGGGCAGCAGGCAGGCTTGAGACTGGCAGCCATGATATTTGATGATGCCGTGAAATGAGCTCTCAAGACACGGAGACGTGTGTGTGTGTGTGTGTGTGTGTGGAGTGCAGGCTGAGTGCGCGCGATTGCATTGCTTTTCGCAGATTTTCCCCTCTAATAATAATGCCGTGGCACATCGTATGTTGCCATAATGTGTGTGCTTAAGCCCGTTCCTGCTGGCGAGTGTAACCTTGACATTTTCCGCACAGGTTGTAAAACACTTTGCAGTTGTCCCCCCCTTGCGTGTTAATGCAGCCAGCTGTGTTCCACTGTGCACTGTGGGGAAAGAGAATAGAGAAGGATATGGACAGAACTTGAGTTGGTGAAGGGGAGGGCCTGGGACTGGCAGAAGGAGGACTGGAGCAGGAGCAGGGGAGAACCTGCCTGCTGTTATGGTTATGGTCACGGCGCTTTGCAACGGTCTATGGTCTACGCGCTACGCAATTTCCGTTTCCGGTTGCTGCTTGTCGCACTAGCGCAGCACAGCGCAGACAACTGCAGCCGTCGTTCCAAAAATAGAGCACAACCCCCGCTGTCAGAAACTGCCCCTCTCAGCTTCCTGGGTGTGCAAACAAACCGTTAACACTTTGCCGTATAGCCAGGCCCCCTCTCCCGCTCTGCCCGCTATTCACTCAACTGCAACTACAACTTTGTGGCACTTCTTATATTGTTGTTGCTGTTCGTTCTTGTGCTGTGTCCTTTTGTTGCTGCTGTGTTCTGCTGCTGCTGCCTTTGACGCGACTGCAGGTAGTAAATTTCCATTAAATGTGCATTTTTGTACAAGTTTTTGAATTAAACTTTTCGCCTTGGCCGTAGCCCAGCTTAACTCAGTTCAGCCCCGTGTGCCGGCTGCAGCTTCCTGTGGTGCCTGTGCTAGCTGCCGTTCACTATTTACCGTTCAGCGTGCCTTTTGGCTTTGGTTTGTAATTTTGAAATCTTGTCAAACAGCAAGAGATGGAAAGGGGGAGGGGGGAGCTCAAAGTTCGCTTTGTGCCTTCACATGAAAATGGAGCAAGTTCATTTTTGAAAGCATTATTATTTTTTGTCAGTTTCAGTCGCGAAACCTGCTTCCGCTACAACCTTCTCTCTTCTCCACTATTCTTTTCATTTCTTCTCCCTCCTTTTTTTATTCCTTTTCCCTTTTGCTGCACATAAATTGCATCGCATTTTTTTTCTAATCTTTGCTGCATATTTGTTAAGCTTTCCTTTTCAGTTGCAGCCCAGTGACATTATTTAGCTAAATGTTATAATTTCACATACCCAGCAACAGCAGCAGCAGCTCCTCCCTCCCCTCTCTCTTGCCTCTTCTCCCTTCCTGCAGACAGGCGACTCTGGTCTCGCTCTCGTGTCGCTGGCACGACGAAGTCGTAAAAAGCTCAGTACCGGGTCAACCAAGTGGGTCGCTTGACCAGGCTGCTTTATATATGCAAATGCGAACATACCGACATGCACTTGCATCGGTTTGTTGTGTGTGTGTGTGTGTATAAGTGTGAGTGTGTGCTATTATTTTTAGAATATGACCGAAACATGCAAAAGATTTCTCGGCTGCCGCAGTTTGACTTTGAGAAATGTGAAAATTATGCAGCAAACATTAAAGAAACTATGTAAATTGGATGCTGCGCAGCCTCCCTTCTCCCCCTTCTTCCCCTCTCCACTGTGTGTGTGGGCGGTAGCCGAGCATCGAATTTAATTCGGCCAAGAACTTTGGGTCGCGTCTAAATGGTTTTAATTAAGCGACTCGTCGCGCGCCGCATGTCATGCATGAAATTCATTAGGTTGCCCGGTCCCCGGTCTACTTAGTAAGTGCGCATTCCAGTGCGTTCCTCCTTTTTTAATGTACTTATACACTACTGCTGTATATGGTATATATAGTACGAGTAGTAGTGTGCTATAGCTTTGCTGTACACTTTTCTTGGGCGAAACTTTTCTGGCAACTAAAACCAAACTTGACATAGTTCTTGCCAAAAATTGCAGCTACAAACTTGGTTAATTTCTGCCAACTGCACTTACTCGGTGCCAACTGTCGTTGAGTCAAATGTGGAGACAGTGAGAGGGGGAGTGGTGGACTGGCTAAAACTGGGCGTGGCTGGTGCAGACTGGCTGCCAGGCAGCCAAGCACACATGCCGCACTTATTTGCATAGTTAGTCAAGTTTTCTCAGCACACTCTCCCCATATATGTGTGTATGCATGTGAGTGTATGTGTGTGTGTGTGTAAAGAGACACTCACTATGACACTATTTCCACAGGAAAAATAAATACTTTAGCCTCAGAGCTGTGGACGGGTGTGGCAGAGGGAGGATGTATTTAGTTCTAGCGACAGTTGCGTTTTATTTATCTTTGACACTTGCTAATTTTTCTCGACTTGCTGATAGGTATAATAAGTGTGTGTGTGGAGTGTGTGCACATGTGTCTTTACTCGTGTCAGCTTCTTAAGTTGTTTAGCCAGTAAATACCAAAGTGAAACTTGCCTAAGAAGAAGCAGCAGAGGAAGTAGTCAGGAAAGAAAATGCTCTGCCGTGGATGAAATAATAAACAGCAATTAAGATGTGTGTAAAGAAAAAGAAAGAGTATTCATATATGATGAAATTAAGATAATATTTTCAGTTTGGAAATCATGAGGGGATCTGTCTTCTTATCTTCTAATCTTTATCAAGAGTCTGTGCAAGAGAGGAGAATAACTAGATTGTATTAGTTTTACATTGCAGATCGGTTACAATAATGCAAATAAATGCTTAAAGTGAGTGCAACCTCGTCGAGTAGATGGACAGTGCATTCTCATAATGCTTCCAATAGTAGAAAGGCAGTGGCATCAGTGTCAATTCAATTCAATTAATTTCTTTTTTCTTTCTTTTCTCACAGTTAAGATTTTACATTTAACTTAAAATTATTAATTATAACTATTGATTTTTTTTTTTTACTTTTAAACAGTCGCCTGACCTTAGTCTGACTATAAACTAATTAAATAAATAAATAAATAAATCTGCTCACGTGGCAAAAATCAAAGAGGGCAGCCACAACGCTGGAAACTTAAGAATGGCGCAAGAAATGCTATAAGAAAATCCGGATAATTAATTTGGCCTTGATAAAATGTAGTTCAAGTATTGTAAACATAAAATAGATATAACATAGTTTCCCAAAGAGGTTCGCTTTACTTTACACATTTCTATCCTGTGCGATATTTCCCTATCAATAAGGTGGGAAAGCTTCCACAGCGCTCCATTTTCTTTATATCTTCTGCTTCTTATCTTAATTTTTTTCTCTAAGCAGCGTCAAATTTTCATTTATGACCTTTCCTACGTTCATTGTCATAACTTGAGTGAGTGGGAAACCCATTTGGACAGGTTGTATGAAATCGTGCTGAAATCTATGCCGGCTCCTAATGATTGTTCATGTCAACAATTTGCAAAACTAAATGAACACATTTTGCAATCATAAATTATGCAAACGCGTCGAGTGAGCTGAAACTAGTTGCCAGCTGGCCAGGAGCAGCAACAGCAACAGACGGAGCAGCATTTTCCTTTACATACATGTGTGTATGTATCTCTGTGTGTGTGTGAAGTGATGTGAAAGGTGTGTGGAGAGAGGGGGGAGTGGGTGGAGCAGCCTAGCCCATGGCAGGTGTCAAGCGGCAGCGGCAGCGGCAGCGGCAGCTTGTTAGCCAAACTGCCAACGCAACTATGACAGTGGGCAACTCATAAAGCAGCAGCAACAGCGGGCAACAAACAAGGCACAAGAGAGGAACAGTGAAAGCGTGATGGGAGAGAGGAGTGGGGATTGGGGGAGGAAGTAGTGACAGGGCATGCTGACAACATGTGTTTTGAGGTGAAGCTTATAAATTAATTATTGATAAGCATCTGGCATACTCGTAGAGAGCGAACGTCAAAAGTTATATGCTAAAATAAGCAGCAGGCAACAAAGTTTGAGCAGTAAGGGATGATGTGACGGGGGTAGAGAAGGGTTGTTCAATTTGCCATGCTGTTTTCGTTGTTCTTGTTGTTGTTGCTCAGTGGTAGAATGAATATTTAAATGCAGCTAAATTACGAAAAGTGCAAATTGCAAAGTAGTCGAAGACCTGCCGGGAACATTGCTTCCTCTAGCTATTTTTAAAAAAGAAAAAGATTTAAATATTGCACGCAGATTAAGTTTGGTTGAGAATTTGGCCACGCCCAGCTTCCACCTTCGTAAACTGATTAAAGCCCCGTAAAGCGGAATTTGTATACTGAAGAGTTTAGTTTCTGGTAAACACAATAACTAACTTGCAATGAGAACATTAACATAGAAGTAATGTAAGAAAATATTTTAAGAGTTCCTGACTTTCAAACCGCTTCCCAATATATGCAACACAAAATACGAAAAAGATAGAAGTTATATATATTTCTTTTATCATATATCATTTTGATCAGCTGTGTAGCGGGTATAGTCAAGCATTCTCGTGCTTGTTTTCACAAATATTTAATTGAAATTTAACAAGCAGGCTAGTGGGTATATCACAGTCGGGCACACTCTAATGTAGCTTTGTTGCTGGTTTTCCTCTTGCTTAATTACTTTTTATTATTTTTGCCACAAACTGGCACATACGATCGTTCACATGTGAATGTGCGTTGTGTGGGTGAGTTGGGTATTTATGCCAGGTATTTAGGTGTGCTATTGACATCTAAGATAAATATAGAAGTGTGTCTGCTTTGTCGTTGTTGTTGTTGTTGCAATTAACATTTTAAGACAAATTACAAACGCACACACACATGCATAATGCATACACACACACTCTTGCAAATGCGGAACGCAGTCCGTAGTGCAGTGAGAAAGGCACTTTGCACTTGGCTGCTGATTGCAAGTCACTAACACTTGCCTGCCCCCTTGCCACGCCCCCTGCTGCAACTCAACTTGAGTTCTCAATTTTTCATTTATGTCGGAATCGAAGCCAGGCCAGACTGGCCTGCACAATTGACTGTGACTGGTGTGCGTGGTGTGTGCCGACAGCCAGGCGACAAACGTTGCGTACACGCCATGTTGCCTGCTGTTGCTGCTGCTGCTGCGCAGCCAAGCAAAAAGTTTGATTGCGCGACGCATTTGCGCAACTTTTAATTAATTTATTTTGCCCAACTCTTCTCTGCCTGCGCCGCTCTGTTTGTGCCCGCGAACCTCAATAAATGTTTTCGCTCTGACCATAAATGATTTATTTGTTATTTATGCGTACAACAAGCGTCTGTGTCCCCACTGTACTGCAAATTAAAAAAAAATCGCTGCCGGCCAAACAACTTTATTTAATATCAAAGTAAACAGAAGAGAGCCAACTTTCGCTGCACTGCAGCCACTGCAGCTTGTCGCTGCAATCGCTCTCTCTCTCTCTCCCTCCCTCTCTCTCTCTCTCCCCCTCTCATGCGTTTTTCATTTGCATGCTGCGACAGGACTGGTGCGACTCACGTTGGTGCACTTAAACGATTTTCGGTTAATTATGCGCAGTTACATAATGACATTTGCACAGCACACAGCCACGCCCACTTGAAGCACTCGATATCATCAGCGGGGTGCGGTTGACTGACTGCAGCCACATTTGATTATCTTGCTGCCAATGCCACGAATGCCTCGTGGTGGCATCTCGACTCTGCTGCAGCACAAGCTTATTACAATGATGACCCAGCAAGTCGAGCTAGCATGGAAGTTGCGGAAGGTATTCGTTCATAAAGACAGGGAGGTAGGAATTTGATTCAATAAATAAACGGATTCCTATTTAAAAATGGAAGTATTGAAAGAATGTAATTAAGAAATTTGAAGATTAGATCACGTTGACTTGTGCATGATACGTTAAAATATTAACAGTATGTGGGAATGAATTGGGAGGACTTTGGAATTCATAAAAGAAATTCTGGATTTATCTATTTATGATTTATTTAATTAATAGTTAGTAAGGCAATTTTAAGGTAACAATGAATGTTGCAAAAAAGCTATAGAGCTTTATCGACACAATTAAAAAGTTTGTTTGTTTTTTTTTTTAAGGGACGTCAGTCTGCTGTGTATGTTCTTTAATTGCTTGATTAAAATTTACATAACTAAAAGCAAATAGGCTATGCGAAAAGACCGCTAAAGCTATGTATATCTACATGTAATATACGATAGATGTGTCAATGTGGAGAGAGAGTCTTAAATACACATAAAATGCCTAAAATGCTGACGCCACACTTGATGAAGTGCAACGCTCTTCTTTCCATCTTGTCTTATTATATTTGGCTACAATGTGTGTCATAATATGAATCATATAAACATTGCAACAAAGTGTTACAGTGAATAACGTCTGTATAAATATGCATACAAAGAATATGGGAATATGTATTATTAGATGTATTATATATATAAGAGTGTATACTACACTATTATGCTAACTTTCACAATTCACAAGAAACCTACTACAGTCTTCAAGCTATGAGGTTCTGTGGAAACTTCTGCTATAATCTAAACCAGCTAAATTTCAACTCTATCGAAAACAAATTTCAATTAAATTTAATAACCTTTATTGTTTTAAATACGCTTGTGAATTACCACCCCCTCCCCACCTCTCATGATTTTTTCTTGCTTTGCTGCTCAGCAGTTTGCGGCGCTGCGCCAATTGATTGGCAACACGCTGCCAATGTGACCGCAAATACCAAACAAATAATAATAATTTAAGTTAAATAAAACTCGATAGAGTGAGAGAGAGACAAAGAGAGTGATAGAGTGACAGAGAGAGCGAGAGAGAGAGAGAGCACGCAAGTAAATATTATATGGTATCGGGTGGAATTTTTTTTAGCACGTAATGACATTATAAATATTTTAAGTCGGCGCAGAAAAAATGGCAAACAGCAAACTGAATAGTGAAAAGGACAATTTACAGAGAGAATGCAGCATCAACAACAAAAGGGCATTTATGAAGGATCCTGCGACTACAACATACGCTATATGTATGCGTATTTATATATATTAAATCGCGGCTTTATATGCGCCACGCAAGAGGCGACGAGATGCCCTTGCGTCTGTCTGTGTGTGTTGTGTGCCACAATTTGCGCTGTGTATTTATGTATTTAAATTCAATTAATAATTAAGGTGTAAATGCATTTGTATGCTGGTTAATTAAATTTGTGTGGCTTTATTAAAGAAATTTACGTATTTTTATACGCGCTTTCGCTCGCTCCGCTTACCACAGCAGCAACCACAGTGAAGCAACAACAGCAACAGCCACACAGAGTAGAAGAAGCAGATGTAAACACTAGATCATTAAGCGAGCCCATGATATGCCGCATATGAATGATATTCAAAAATCAACATTAAAGTGAATGCTGCAGCCAAAGCAACCCCGAGTTGGGCAAAGAGGAGGAGGAGGACCGGTCCTGCAACGGCGCTGGGCCTGGGCTGGCCTGCCCTGACTGCTCGTATCCATTCACATCTATAAATATTTCATGCGTTGCATTGCAGTCATTATGGCATTCATTAAATATAGAGCAAAGAACACAGGCTGCAACCAAGGCGTGGGGCAAGTGCAGCAAGATGGGCGACATCGCTGTAGGAGATGAGCGTCAACTAAAAAGCGTTGCCGTTCATAAATCTCCTGCATATGTATTGCCAGTGTGTGCGGGTGCTGCCTGCGTGTGTGTGAGTATGTGTGCTGCCTTGTGGCGCATTATAGAGCATGCTGGGTATGCTCACGGCCATGTTGCCACGCTTGACAATAGTTATTCATATAAGACAGAGAGGGAGAGTGTGTGAGAGAGAGAGAGACTAGACAGACACAGACAGACAGACGTGGCGTTAGTGTATTTTTGATTTGTGGTCTGACAGTTTAACTAAAATGCATGCATGGAAATTTATTTGTGCTCATTTTTGTAGCCTCTGATGTTGTTGTTGTTGCTGCTGCTGCTTCTGCTGCGCTTACATATGTCAAAATATTAAATTTATGCAGCGGCAAAAACAAAATGAGCGCAAAGACAGCGACTACAGAAACTATTACACACACTTGCATCTTGTGGAGGCGGAGAGGCGTGGCAGGGCAGGCGTAGTGTGGCATTTCAGTTGAGTGGACAAAGCGTCGCAGGCGGACAGAGATGAGCACAGCATGTCAGCTACTATGAATGCACTATCTATGTGGGCGGACGTACGCCCACACTAGGCACGCCCATAGGCATGCTTAACTGGCACTAACAGTGCAGCCAACAGGCATAGCTCATGCAGTTTGTCACAGTTTGGGGGGAAAGAGTAATTGGAAAAGTGTAGAATAGAAAGGAGATTTGAATGCGATGAGATCAGAGCAAGAAAGAGAGAGAGAGAGAGAGAGAATGCTCGCTGATATTGGCAGAGGAAGTAAGCACGGAAAGGGACAGCGCTAGTCCCCACTCAAGCTCTGTCATCAGCTGCAGTTGCAGTTGCAGTTGCAGTTGCAGTGTTGCACCATGCAGCTGCTGCTTATTTCAATTCTATTTACTCGGCCGGTTTAACGTTTATTTTAACATGCTGCCCCTCCTCAATGACAATGTGGCAGACTTGTGTCCACTGACCAGTTACCAGTTACCAGCTCGTCTGTCCTCCTTCCCTGCCTCCTCTCCCTCTCCGGTTGTCTGTCTGTCCATTGTTGTTGCTGTTGTTGTTGGCTCAACCGCTGACCGTTTTGTGTGTTGGCGGGTTGACATTTCTGACATTTGCAACATTTATGGTTCATTGCAATTTTGTCGCCCCTGCGTTGCCCCTCGTTGGCGACCCCAATTCGCAGCTGCGTCCCGTCTCGGCACAGTCGAGTAACCACGCATAAATGCAATGCAATTTGCAGCTTTTATGGCAATTTGTAAAGCGTTGCGAGTCGATAATTTCTTAAAGCTGATGACGACCCCCTTCCCACAAAGTTGAATTGTGTTGCTCAAGGGCCGTGCGGTATATGATACTGATCCAGCTGATGCTGTTGATGCCGTTGATGCCGTTGATCCGCCTGCTCAGCTGTTGCATTCAAATGGCGGACAATGCAAACACTGTTGCATACTTTCAGGGCGCAGCCCGAGCCTGTCCTGTCCTGCCCTGGGGCTGTGACTACTTAATGCCTTTCTGTTGTGAAGCTTTTACAGCGGCCATATTTTTATAGTGGTCATATCTTTTTATGGATACTTACTTTATTAAACCGACAGCCCTGCGAGGCAGCAGAGTTGCAGCGCCTCGAGTCGAGAACCTACGAACCTAACGCGATGCTGCTGCTATTTCAACTTATTTACTTGGGCCTCCAAGTCTGCGACTTGGACTCCAGCTTCGTCTGCATCTGAGCTTAATGCCGACTTGCAGCTGCGGCTACGAGTTTGGCTATGTAGGTGCAGTTATTATTTGAAATTTCATAATACTTTCACAACTTTATGCAACTGTTCTGCCTGTTGGCGCTGCCTTAACGCAGATTTCAGTCTTTTTTTTGTGGCACACAACTCCCTTCATGCCACTGCCCCGCCCACTGACCTTCCAATCTGCCTGACTGCAGAATATCTACTCCACCCCTTCCCCCTATTCCTACTCATCCCCTCTCCCTCTGTAAACCATCCTTAGTTATTTACTTTTGCAATTTTCAACGCTCCAACTGCATGCCATTTGTTCAAGCGCTCTCTTTGTTTATTTTTCGCCCTGCGCTGCGCTGTTTGTTGTTGTTTCCACTGCTTCTTCTTCTTCTTCTACTTTCTGTTTTCTTTCTTCGTTTTCCTTTTCGCCTTTTCTTGTTCGTTGTTCGCCCTTGCGCCAGCAAAAGTTTATGTAAAACATATTTTTCTTAAATAATTTATTTTTAGTTTTTCTTTTTTTTTTTTGGTTTTTGTTTTCCTTCCAGCGCACTGCTTTTCTGCTGCTTGAACAACCTAAAATGAAGCTTTTATTGGGTTCAGGTGTGCTCCCCTGTTTCCCCCACTCTTCTTCCACACGACGCTTTCTTCGCTGATTTTCCTGCTTGTTTCCCGCTACTTTTACTGTTCTTTTTCAATTTGTGGCCACATTAACGTTAGAAAAAATATGAAAGCACACGAAAAGTGTAAAGAAATGGCTCGGCATGCTTTGCAAGTGCAGTTATAGCCACCTCTTATCCCCCTTATTCGCCCTTCCCCTCCTTCCCTCCTGCCCTTGAACATGCAAAGCAGCCGAAGCGAAGTCTTGTGAGTTTTCGCGTGCACGGAAACGTTTAGCCGCCGTCTACGGCTGCAAGCGTGCTCCGCAAGGAGCTGCAGCTTACCGGTAACTGGTAACTGCGCTATTCGAGTAGCGTCTGTTTTTATTTTTAGAAAATATTGGCACAGCCTTGTCCCTCCCTCTCCTCCCTCCCCCTGCTTGAGATTTACCGTGCATTATACGCTACTTTACCGAAGTTAAGCAGGCGCGGGGCACAGAGAGCAGGCCCTGCGAAACGGATACCATAAATGTACGAACTAGTCTCACCTTGGGTCACAGCTAATGGCTGCAACATTGTGTTGTCGAGTGTTGCGTGTGCTGCTTACCTAAAAAGATACGAGAGAGGGGGGAGAGAATGAGACAAGGCGATTTAATTAATTAGGGCAAACAGTTTGTAGATGGTATCGATTAATTTGAGGCTTGTCTAGTTTCAAACAAAAGTGAAAATTCAATAGATATAGGGTAAACTAATGGCATCATCTGTCTGCAGATGAGTAGTTGGTTAAGCGTATATTTGGAGGGAAACACAGGGAGAGAGTGAGAGACGGGGGGAGGGAGTGGGAACAGTCGAAGAGAGAAAACTTCATTTATTATTTTGGACTAATGCAAACACATCAATTTGTCGCAAGTAAACACTTCAAGTGTCTTTCGTTATCTCTGGCAAAACACTGACAGCAGCTTGGTCGCCTGTGCAGCAGCAACTGAGTAGGCGTGACAGCTACGTAGGCTACGTAGGCGTATGGGGGAGGGTTGAAATTCATTAGATGTCTTATAGCAAATAGAAAAATATATATCGCCCATTTGGCGGGGCACACAAATTGTTTGCTTAGGATGTGAAAGAATCTATCCCCTCTCTTCCCTACTCTGTTCTCTCTCTCTCTCTCTCTCTCTGCATTCCCCTTTCTCTTTCTGTTTCTCCCTCTGCCTTCTTTCTGCATCCTTTTTAATAATTTCTCAATAAATTTAAATGACTTTCAGGTCGATGCGGGGCTTCGTATTCAATAACGAGCAGCTCACATTTGCCTCAACTAGTTGGGCATGTGGCAGCGTCGCATCCGCCACTTGCCACTTTGCCACTTTGCTACTTTTCTACTTGGCTGCTGTTTAACCGCAATTGAAATTACGCGCTCGCTTCCGTGTCGGCGAGACGAGGCCAAGGCAAGGCTGCTTCAAATTTATGTAAATTGCGTCACGTGCCCCAATGATTTCTTTGTCGTTGCACGAACCAACTTGATGACGAGCCTGACGACGAAGGATGAAGACGACGCCGCCGCCGCTCGCCTGCTACCTTTTTCGGTACGGCGGCGCATTGGCAAAGTGTATCATTATTTAATTTAATGTAAAATAATTAGCCTCTGTAGCGGGCTTCGTCCCTGACATTGATGTATCCCTGAAGCCGCTGAACGTGCCACCACCACATCGAACCGACACGGGGGAACTGTGAGCGGTGGGGGGGGTGGAAGTTGCTGCCTGTCAGTGTGGAGCATCTTGCAATCCATTTGCGGTCACTCGATGATATATTACGCACGGAGTTGCGATTACAATTGAATTCAAGCATTTGTCCCTCGCAAAAGGCGAGGAAGATGAAGAAACAAGAAAAACAAGAAAGACATAAAAAAAGTTTTCCTTTTTGCTGTTAACATAATTTCCGCAGTTGATTGATTCAGTTCGGTTCGACGGGGCCGCACATGCCGCACTGGGCTGGGACAATACTTAAGCTGCCCCCCAGTGTGTCCCTCTCTCTCTCTCTCTCTCTCTCTTACTTTCGCCCAATTGTGCTTTAATTTTATTGCAAAAGTTTTCAATTTGCAGGCAACAATAAGGCAACGTTAGAGGCCTCCCTCGACATATGTTTTGTCAGAGCAGAAGTGGAATTTCTTATCGAAATAACTTGACATTTAATTGCACATCCTTAAGATAAAGATTTTATACATATTCAGCTAGTTGCTGTATCCTTTAAAACTGCTGCAAACAGAGGGAGTAGGGAGAGGGGGACAGAGAGAATCCTCGAAATGGATGCGGACAGGTCAACCTCTGCGCCATCGATGCGATTGCTTAGTCAAGTTACAGTCGAGCTTAACTTTGGCATTAGCTCGAATTGCTAAAGGGCACGGACAGGCACGGACAGGCGCCCAGCTCGAAAGGGGTAGACTTTTTTTATTCGTACACATTCATATTTTGCGCAGCTGTGCTCTCTTAATGTCCTCCTGTGCCTTTGTTCCCATGCCACACTTTGTGTTGATTGATAAGCCAAAACTTTGCAAATCCCCATACACACACACACACATAGTCAGCAAGATAAGTGTGTGTGCATGTTAGAGGCTGTCAAAGGGTCTCCTCCAGCTACAGCGTGAACAATTGCTCCGCAGCAATCAGTTGTATATTAGCCACAAAGTGGACTTATATGTCTGCCAGGGACTGTATGGCACAGCTAAGTCCAGTCGGATTTCACTAATTAAATGCATATAGAGCAGGCTCTGCTACCTGCTATTGAGCCTCTTTTAATCGCTGTTAATTGTGTCTGTTTGCTTGTGAGTGTGGACCACGCCCCTCACCCCCGCTGCCGCCCTAGTCCACTCACTCAGCACACGCCTAGTCCGCACGCCCGACTGCCATTCATTACGTCTACAGCGACAACTTGAAATTGCACGCCTCGCCGGCTGCTTGGTTTGTATTTGCGTGTAGGGTCGCACGAGGTTGAAAGAGAGAGCGAGAGAGAGGTAGAGAGAGAGAGAGAGAGAGAGAGAGGAGAAAAACGACGACGCACTTCACTCGACGTGCTCCAGTGGCTCTATATAATTAGACAGACCCCAGTCGGGTCCGGCCGGGCCCCAGTCGAGCCGTCAGGTAATACATGTGCTACGTGTGTATGTGTGCGTGTGTGTGGCAGAGATGTTGTTTTTGCTACAATTATATACACAGTTCGCCAATAGAAATTTTCATAAATTGTTAACAATCGGAGTCGGTGCAGACTTCCCTCCTTGCCTCCGGGCTGTTTCAATATTTACCAGGCCAACATGGCGTATGCGATATGCGAACAAGCAACACACAGTCGTCGCGGCTGCACTTAAGTCTGATTAAATTAAATTTACAATTCATACGAGTTGCAATCGAAGAGCCTACGCCAGCTGCAGCTGCAGACAGAGGCCAACTAATTGTAGGCTACACTGGGACAGGCCACTGCCGCCTGCTACAGTTAATTAGAGGTTGCCAAGGTTTTCATACATGAGAATTAGTTCAGTTATATTTTTTGCCAAACCCTGAAGAGGGTACTGCAACTGCCCAGCAAGCTGAGTTATAGCAAGCTGCAGATACCTAAACAGAACACTTCAATTACCACAAGGCGACCCCCTCGAGTATCCTCATCGACGAATAACAATGGGAAATTGCAAGAGAGAGCTATTACAACAAACACTCACTAATGGTCCGACATTAGTAAGAACACGCTTTACATTTTCCAGCAGCAGTGGCAGCAGCAGCAGTGGCATCTGTGGCTAGCGTTGACTGCGCTGCTGGCTGCGCATAATTGCATTTGCGTTAAAACGCAAGCAAACAATTCACTTAAAGTGTAAATAAATGCAAAGAGGGACAGCGAGAGAGAGGAGGGAGAGAAATGCAGCTGGAGCAGATTCCTCACTCAATTCAACTTGCTTGCTGTCTCAGCTTGCTCCCTCTCTTTCCGTCTCACTCTTGTCCGGTCGGAGTCAAAACCGAAATGGCCAAACTGACAAACGTAGACAACGGAAGTCAATCAGACAAGCGGACAGACTTTGATACGCAAGCGCACCGGAAGTTCTGCTGCAATGAGCCGGCGACGTTGCGAACGACGACAGACTAGCAGCAGGCAAGGGAAGGGGAGGGAGGCTAGGGAATGGGCAACGACGAGGAGCGAATGTCCTGGCGACAGTCGGCGACTGACAGGCATACAACAGCTGGTGATTAGGTGCTGCACGGACAGCTGGGGTCGAGTTGGGGTTGGGGTTGAGCTGGGGTCGAGACGGAGACGGGGCTGTCGACCACGACAAACGTTGTTTAACTAAATTCAATAATCGTTGGCAATTGCAATTTACGGCCTGGCAACGTCGGAGTCCGGACATTTGTGCAAATACAGAAATTATAATAATGACGTGCAGCCCGACAGGCCAGAACCCCATCCAGCACTACTTGCATTGCACAGCGCCTTGCCTGACCGACATAGAATAGAGAGTAGGAAGCGGGCAGAGGGGAGGAGGGAAGACGGGGTCATCAGAGAGAGAGTAGGGGCAACGTCAATGTCCTTCACTTGTCGCCAGCCGCAATGGGATGCAAATAGCATTAAGTGGTTCAAAGTCATGCGAAGGCGATTTAATGACGCATTTAGCAGTGCCCAGCGACGGATCTCCCTTCCTCCCCTTCTCCTCTCCTTCTACCTCCTGTGCTGGGGGTTGCAGCGAGTTTTTTGCGGTTCAGTTTGGCAATTACCTGACAGGCACTCGTTGACCAACACAGGAAACCTGACGCTGGCAGTCGAGATTGAAGATGTCGACTGTGTCAAAGTCGTACGTGACATTTGGTCAAGTGAGAGAAGTGAGAGAGAGAGAGAGAAACACTGACGTTTCTATTTACTAACTAACTATTTAAGTAATTTTCAATTAATTCGATATTCGTGCCTGCTGCAAAGCCGCAACAGCAGCTCATATATTACCCACGTTGCAAGTTAATTCTGCCTGGCACTGGAGGAACCACACGCTGAACTGCCTTGAACATATGAAACTAACCAACACATTCGAAGAATCACCAGAACCGAAATAACAATTGCGGTTTCTATCGTAAAGTGTGTGTTGCGAACCACAAATGCCTTCAACTATTTTCATTGGTCACAGAGTGTGATTGCAGTTATTTTCTGTACTATACTCGTATAACAACTTTGTTTAGTTTCCAATTTCTAGGGTTTTTCACCTTTGTTTTGGGGTTTTCTGCTTATTCACTCAAAGTGTGCGCGTAATTAAAATAATTGTCGCATTGCCAGCTCTTTTAGTTAATTATGCAACACTCACGAACACACACTCACATATACATACGCCCATTGATTACTAAAACATAAGTCGATACTTTGAGGCACTTAGCGGCAATGTAGGCGAGGAGGCACGCTTTGTTTGGACTACGCGACACGCACCACATTTCAATTTGGATTTTAGGTTAATATCTTGGGATAAGCCCACTTATACCCTGTAAGCGGAGAAGTGGATATTACCAGTAATAGAAAGCATACGTTTTTATTAACAAATGACTTAGATAAATATTGATGGATAACTCAAGAAGCAACTGATCTGTAGGTAATATCGTGAACAGATTAGTTTAGATATGCCCTGCATGAGCATTCAGGGTACTGTATCCGATCTACAATAAATTATATTGTGTTGCTAACACGAGTTCTGTATCTACCTTGTACTTATCCTTGTATTAACCCACATATCTATTTAGTTATATTTTTAGTAGTAGTAGTTTCCACTTCTAACTGCATTCTTGTCAATACCACTCGAGATTTACTGTTGTTTCCTTACTATTATGAACACTCCAGAATTGTTTAGAATTCTTATTATAACAAAATAAGACGGAGAATTCACAGCGTATAGTTAGGAGTTTAAATAAAGTAGATATACTGAGTATCTTATTAATCGATTCACTTTGATAAAGAGTTTTCTGTGTTCCCTTTTCAGTTCTTCTCGGCTTTTATTCAATTTAATTTTGTCTTAACATTTCTTTGGCTTTCTACAGAAAAATTCTTCATGAGTTTTTATTTTGCAATAAATTTAATCATCTTTTTTATTATCAATTATTTAATTACAACTCAATAATACGAGAGGCTTGGAAAAATTGTACTTTAATTTACTTTTAGTGTACCTACTGCAAATAACGAATATATAATCAAAGGGAAAATATGTATTGAACAATTCAGTTTTTATATACTTGTAGAATGATTCCTCCAGCATTTTTGTCTGCCGACTGCTTCGCTTAACTTGCCTCCTGGTCAGGATATTATTATGAGACTATTCTAACCATACGCTTTTTGGTAGGCATATTTCGAGAATATTGCCATCGCTTTTGGCTGTCGCCGTCCTTGGATACTTTAACAATAAATTTATGAGCCATTTTTAATGATTTAAAAAATGAAAATCTCAACGCGTGCAAAAAAACGAAAAGCGAATCTGGACAGGGCGCAATAAAACTGCGTCATTTTGGTGGCATAAAAAATCGTTTTGTCCCCTGACAGTGAACATCAGCATTGGCCAAGGCAATGGGAAGAAAAGAAAGCGCGACATGCTTAGAGAAGGAGAAAACATCAAAAAAAAGAAGAAGCCAAGAAAAAAGGCAAAAAAAAATTCGAACAGCAGAAAACGAAAAAAATCATGTCATGTCATTGTCGGCATCGTAAAAATGTTATCAGCCATAATAACGAGCCACGATTTTGGGCTACCGAGCTCAGGGGGTGTGGCTGAGCGGGAGGTGCGCCGGGGGGGAGGAACATGAAGGTGGGAGAAAGGGACGGAGGCAGTGGGAGCGGGCTGGTTTGGTGTCTTGCTTGCTTGACTGTCGCCGGCGCTAATGGTGCGCAGCTAATGACTGGGGAGCCGAGACTCGAGCCAAGCCGAGCCGATTCTATTTTCTGATGGAGAAGAAGCGAGTACCAGGCCAGGTCTATGTAACTCTGTCGAGCAAAGCTTTAAATTTCAACGCACTGTACATTAAATCGCCAGAGAACTGTGGCGGCCCTGACGATGGCAACGATGGCGGCATTTTGTCAACTTATACTTAATGGTAATAAAAAGTATATCAAATCAGTGTCCTTAATCCCAGAATTGATGTTGGGTGCGCAGACGTTGGCGTACGGCACGACTGGGGCTTCTTGGCTGCCATTTGAGCGGGTCATAGTTTATGCTTTTTATTTGCCATCGTATTTATGCGACGGCATTGCCAGCCTTACTTACAATTCAATTTCTGTGCGGACGTCGACTGTGGCCACAAAGAGTGAGCTGAGCATTGAATTGAAGGCACTCACAGAAGGGGCCGAGGCACATTCGAGCTCTTAAAGTATTGGCATTGAAGTCGAGGCAGATATATAAAGTAGACTCCGCAAATAAACGATATATACGTAAAATATATATAAAGCTAAGAGATGTAGTTAGTCTTGCTACTTTAGTCTTGTAGAAGTAACAACCATAGATGCCATAGATTAGGTTATAGAAATATTGGTATTCTGATCCTTAATGAAATAAATCAATAATTTAAAAAAAAAAAAAAAAAAAAAAATCCCTACTTGATTTGGTTTTTTAATACATTTTCCTGTTGTGTCACAACCAGCTGAGCATGTTTAGCAAGCAACGGCATCGATGCCGATGGCATAATTGCCGTAGTATCTCCCACTGCAGAGTGTCGCCGCGCTAAGCTTAAGCTGAGCTCACAGAGAGAGAACTGGCTTGAAATGAACTGCCAACGCGTTGTGCACTCATTAATCAAATGTTAAGGAAGCGCGCAGACAACGAAACAAAAAACAAGGAATGCAGCAGCGAATATGGTAAAAAAACCCTTTTGGTAAAATTTTTTGTTGGCCCGAAAGTATGCAACATTTTCAGTCAGTTCGTTGTGTATGTGTGTGGACTGTGTACGTGTATTTGTGCTTGTTGAAAATGCATTTAAAATAAACAAAAATCCACAGCGAGCAGCTAAGTGAAAAGCGGTCAAACAGACAGGGCCAAGAGGCACGGTCAGTGAGAAGGGGGTGTGTGGAGGGATAGGGATGGGGGAAGGGGGGGTGCAATGAATGAGGAGCTTGAGCAGGCGCTTCGGCATTGTATTTTATGCTATTTGCATTTTTTCGTCCCTCTTTTTTTTTGGCAAGGCACATGAAAGAGAAGTTGAGAGGGTCCGCAAACACACACACACACTCGCAGTTGGTGCAAAAAATGGGCGTGTCTCATCCTACGAAACACGAGCTTCGAGCAGAGCGCAAAAAAATGCATTTTATATGCAGATGCAGGGCGTAAATTGCAGTTGCGTACTAAATAAGTAAAATTGCGCTGAGTATTTTTCACTTAAAAACCCGAAAAATAAAATGAAGAAAGAGAGAGAGAGAGAGAGAGGGTAAGAGGAGAGTGGAGAGGTGGGTGCTGCAGAGGGCAAATCTTTTAATTGGGTGCATGCAGGCAAAATAACATGCGAGCTGGGCGCAAAGAAGAGCTGCGAATGCACTTGGCGCAATCCGAAGTGATAAGGAAGGCAGTGGAGAGAGAGAGAGAAAGAGAGGGGCCAGGGAGGTGAAGAGGGCAAGTTAACTAGCCAGCAGCTAATTAAACCTGAAAACTTGGTCACTCAAACACACACACACCCACCAAACGTACTTGCACACTTGAGGCTATAGTTCTCTGTGAATGGAATTTATTTTGCATTGGGAATTAGACTAAGATGAGAGAGAGGGAATAGAGAGAGAGGAGGGGGCAGGGAAAGAAAGAGAGGAGTAGATACTTGCATTGAGCTGAGCTGAGCTGGGACAAGGGCCTCCGTTGTGCTGCAGTCCCAGTTCTTGTGCAACTTGTAAGCGCCTAATTGGCATGCCCCGAGAGCAGTTGCACTCGACTACGGCTCAGAAGGAGCAGCTGAAGGAGGCAGGAGGAGATGTAGCACTCGTCGTTGTTGGCACATGAATTAACACATGCTCGATGGAAATGTCGTTTGGCTTTCATTTCCCGCATACACTGCTTCTGCACATGTCCGCAGTGGGACAGACCGAGAGACAGCATCAAAATTAAACACAATCAGAGCAGAAACTCATTTAAGGCGCTAAGAACTCGCAACAAATTCGCAAACAAACAACGGCAACAGCAATAGCAACAGCAACAATTACAACGACAAGGATAGCACTAGCATGTTTTGTATCCCTCGCTCGTCTTAAGCCTTTTGCCACAAAAGCTTTCCCAAACATAAATTGCAGAGTTGCCTTTTTTCTCTCGTCTCTCGTCGGCAACAAAAGAATTGCGGAAAATTTTCGAGCCTAATGAGTGTTTTTTGACTCGGGTATTAGGCTCGGAAAAGGATTTCGTATGGCATAGAACACTGGAGGGGGGCAGGGGGCACCAGCTAAGCCGAAGGTGCACACAATGATTGGCAGTCTAGGGATAAGGTATGCAAATTTCAGCTACTTCTCGTTTGAGCTGCGGAGGCATAAAAAATCACAGCGGTGCGCTTCGACTTTGGCCGGGCTTTCATTTATTTATTTATTATTATTGTTTTATTCTCTTCTCCTTTTTTTCCTTTTTAATTTTATGCAAGGACGTTGGAAGAGAAGGCCCTGCTCGCTGCTTGGGCTCTGCTCATTTTGTCAAGTTAATGGAGAATAATAAAGCGCAAAAGTAAATAAGTAAACAGAGACAATGGCATTGGCAGCGCAGCTGGCGTAGGCAAAACTACAACAATAAATGGCGCCGGCAGAGCGGCAGAGGCAGCGACGCAAAAGCCAAGACGGCAAACGGCCGGAAAATAAAGAGGCTGGCCCAAGGCTTTGCAAACGAGCAGCCCAGCAGGAGCAGCAGCAGCGCTGGCCTGCGAGGGTCGTAGATGGAAAAGGAGAAGTGGTCGGGGATGGGGGGACTGGGGACGAATGGCAGTTAGCAGGAGAAGTAACAACGCTGCGAGGCATCTTTTTGTTTTATGCGAAATGCACTAAAAATATATTTAAATTTATTTCATTTTTCCTCAAATGAACTTCGCAGCTCGCGCAGCGGGACGAACATGGCCAAAGTGCAGCCCAGCCTGACTGGCAAAGGCTTTCAGCGAGCGAAGGGTCGGAAGGGGGGGCAGGGAGTCCGAGTCTGTGGCGCCAACGGGGCGACTACAACGAGTACGTAATAAACTTGATTGCGCATCTCTTATGTACATAGACGCATATATACACACATATTTATATATATATGTATATATATATACTTGTATTTATCTTTGTGTCTGTATATTTTCATTTTGCTTTGCCTTTGTTTCATTCGCAATTGCCTTGTCGCCTTTGTTGCTGTCCTTTAAATAAAAATTTTATGAAATTTTTGGCAATTGAACTCAAGTTTTAATGGAACGCTATAAATTAGTCTCGTCCTTCTGCTTCTCAACTTCTGCTTCATTTCGGCCACTCGAGCCCTGCTACGAAATAGAATACGCTATGCGCTTAGTGAAACACTCGAGAGGCTACCCCAGAAGCGACCCTCAAAAGCATCGCAGTCTGCGCAGTCTGTCCCAACTCAACTCAACCCGACCCGACCCAAAAGCCATGCCCCCCTTCCTCGCCATGCTCACTTGGCAACGACATCAATTCAGTTTGATCGCAATTAGACTGCTGTTGTCTCATTCAAACGAGTCCCAAGTCGAAGACTTTAAACTGTTTTCCCCACTTTGCTGGATTGCATTCGCCCTACCTTATGCTGGACAGAAAACATTTCATACTCATCTCGAGAATGAGAGATATTAATGAAATCTCAGTTCACATTCTTCTCATTGCTTTCGCATTGATTTGCTTCTCAGTTGACAGTTTTTTCTTCGCTCTTAATTGAATTTTTCGCTTTATTAATGCATTCTCTCTTATTTTCCTTCTCGTGTTCTCTCTTACATTTCCATCTCACCATAGTCTCACTTGCAATTCGAACTGAGTTGAGCAAGGGGTCATCTAATTAAGTTGGTAACTTCAAGTTTGTCATTTCAATACATCGCAAAATCCTTTCTCATTGGTTATGGTATGAATTCTATGGGAAACAATAAAATTAAACAATGTTCCATCAAAGCTGTTAAAGTTTATCAATATTTTCATTATACTTTCTACAATTCAAATGATACAACTATTAAGTTAAACTATTTCTATCAGAACCTCTAGTTTAAAGAGGCAACCACAATGGAAACTCTTATTGAAAAACAGCACGTGAAGCCTTTGCTGTGAATGTTTCATGCGGAAACGTATGTGCACTTAGGTAGACCAGACGTGACTTAAACTTTCTGATGCTGGCAATTAATTTATGTGGCAAGCGGCTTAAAGAGTTTAATCCCCAAGGTGAAGTGGAACAATTGGACGTAGCCACGAAGACGCCTGAAATGGGTCGCTAAAATAAACATATTATTGCTTACAATTATAGAACAGTTAAAGCAACAACAAAGATACCCAATAAAACATGAAGACAATAAGGGGAAACTATTGTTAAAAGCGATGGAGCAAAGTTTTGGCTAGCTTCAAAAATTTGAAGCAATCAACAGTGATGAAATTTATTATACAACTTGAAAGTTGCGAGGCGAAAAAGTTTCCACAATCAGCGGTAATGGGAAGAACGGCACAGGAACCCGGAATAGAGGATGGCAAATCGTTGAGTTATGTATTAATAAAAAGCAGGCGATAGAGAAGACAAAGAATGAGAGCAAGACAGAACAGAAAGTGAGAACAGAGAAAGAAGAAAGCGTTGGCTAAGGCGAAGGCGAAGGCGAAGAAAACGTTGAGGCCACATTACGAAATCCTTCTTGCATTATCCAGTTTGTGGATTAAAATGAACTATTGCACGGCAACAACGACAGCAGCAACGACAACGACAATGGCAACAACTGTGAGAACAACAATAACAACAACGAGAGTGAACAATGGCAACGGCAATCATAATACAAGCAAACGATAAGCAACACGAACGTGCACAGGCAACAAATGGAAGGAGACGGACTTGGACGAAGTCGAAGAAGGATAAAGCGACAAGTGCTGAGGAACAAGCGAGACCATATATAAGAGGAAGCTTCACAGCAAAAAAAGAAGAAAAACCTATACATATACAAATATAGTACTATATAGCGAGTAGACGTGTCGGTAGCTGAAAGAAATCTGTGAGAGACGACAACAGAAACGGCAACAATAATAATAATGCCCGGGATAATAATAAGAATTAAGCAAGAAAACACATAACAGACATGGGTAGATAGGCCCCGTGCTTTGCTAGGCAAAGTGGAGGGAGGGTTGGGACACGACTGACTGCAGATTGGGCTACAGTTCCTTTTGCCTTGCTGGGGTAAAAACAGAAACGAAGAGAGTGAAGAGAGTGGGAAGAGAGTGTAGAGAGGAGAACAGGACAGAACAGAACACACGGCTTCCTTTTCCGCAGCCATTTTCGTGGGGATTTATTAGTTTTTGCTCGTTAGAATTGCGCACAGCTGCCGTGCCCAACTCGAAGCCCAAGCTGAAGTGTTTAAGCGAGCGGGGCCAGAGTCCAGCAACAACACAACAAAAACAAGAATAGCTCCAGCTCGAGTCGACTTCATAAACCAACAAAAATTAACACCATGCGCAAAGATGGAGCCAAAGCGAGCGAATGACGTTGAGAATGAGGAGCCAGCGACTAAAACACATAAGCTGCTTGTTTATAGTTACAGCTTATGCTCCCAGGCAGCAGCACCCCACCTCCCTCTCCATCTCTTTTCCCCCTGAGTGCCATTTCTGCCACAGCCTGTTGGCAGTTTCTTTAGCTGAAACTGCAGCAGGAGCTGAGGCAGCTTCTGTTGCTGATGTGCATCAAAGTGAGAATGATTGATTCAATTTTAAAGTTGTGTGTGCAAGTGTGTGTGTGTGTGAGTCGACAGCTGTGTGTGCGTGTGTGTGTGTGCACTAACAAATAATCCCAGCCAGCGTCCATTCGTTATGGAGGGGAGGGGTGTGCAACGGTGGGCGGGTCAGCGCCCCCTTTTTCCGACTGACTTTTCGCATTGCCAGCACCTCAGCTGAGCTGAGGGAAGTCGGTTCCTAATGCGAGAAATAATTACAAAAGTGAATTTATGTTGCTGCTGCGATAACAAATGCTTTTTAGCACCGATTCGCCCCAATTCAAGCTCAGTGCTGCTGCTGCTGCTGCTGCACTCGATGCGAACTGAACTCAAAAAGATTTATATATGTTTTGTGTTTTGTGTGTGTGTTTTTTTTTTTATTACGTTAACCAAATCACGCGTAACTTTTGCCAATGACGCGAGTGAATTTCCAGCAGCAGAGCAGTAAGAGTGGTTGACTGCGAGTGAGTGTGTGTGTGAGTAAGGGCGTGAGTGTAAGTGAGTGTTTGAATGAACTATGGCTTGCAAAATGCATGCTGAACAGGCAACTGCGATTCCGGGGTGTGATGTGTGTGCATACAGATCTCTCCCTATGCCCTTCACACATGCTCTCTCTCTCTCTCCCTCTCTCTCTCTATCCTCTCTCCCTCTCTCTGACTTACTTGTATGTGTGCAGTCGTAACCTCACAAGCTCGACTCAACTTTCTTTATCAACTTTTGCCACATCCCAGATTAAAATTTGACTTTTTGGCACTGCAAGAGAGACTTTGCCTTGACTTGCTGGTGTGTGTGTGTGTGCACAGTGGGTGTGGCTGACGGCAGATTAAGCTGAGTGACTTTCAAATTAGTAAATGCGCATTGGAGTTCATTAGCAAGGGGCAGAAGTTGCTTGATTGATGCACTGACTGCATCGACTGGCAACTTGTTTGCTACTTTTCAATTTCAGAGCAAAGCTCTCCCAGAATTTAGCCGAGTGACTAGTCTATTCAATTAGCATGAAAGCAGTCTCTAACGTATGTACAGACCTGAGAAGACCTGGGTTAAATAAAAACCATATAGTATTATCCCAAGCATAGCCAACTCGAATTCAATCACTTAAGCAGTTCAAAGTGTTTCCGGAACATGGCCAAGACAATCGATGCAAGTGGCGCTTTAATTGGCCTCGATTGATACTTGAGCGCCGCATAATCGTCTTAATTACTTTGCAAACTAACTTTAATTGGGCGACGCGCTGTACGAGATAAAGGCGGCAATTACATTCGCCGTGCCAGAGATTCAAAGCCACTTGCATGTCTGCCCGCAATTCCGAGCTGCCAGAAGAGATAGAGAAAGAGAAAAAGTGCAGCCAGTTGGCGGTTTTTTTTGTTCTCTCTCTCTCCTTTGCTAAGAACCTTCGTCTCAATAAATAATAAAATAATAATAATCCAATCATTTCGTTACATCCGCGAACGGCGTTGCCCGCGATGTCACGACCTGTTCACGGCCAAGAATGCAGGATCGAACCGGGCAGGGCAGGGCAGGGGGGGGCTAATATGCGTCCTGACGGCGCAGCGGAAATTGCACCACGACGCCTTGGGATAGCCAAAGGCAATGGCAAAGGAGCAGAGTAGCAGAGGGAAGCAAGGCAGGGCAGCTAAGCAGCTTAAAGCGGCATCATCGACAGAAGATTTATTGTTCTGTTTCGCCGTTGCTTTTGTTTTACTTTTTTACAGATTAGCTGGGGGTAGAGGGAGAAGAGAGGGAAAAGAAGGGGCACTCATCTGAAGCTCACTGTTGGCACTTAAACAGCAGCCGGGGTTGCGTTCAAGCCGCGCGTTGTCCGGTTTGCAATTCGGCGGCAGGCACTTGAGCAGCCCAAAATGCTGCATCTGAGGTAAGTGGAGCGTGGCAAAGAAGCAGGCAAAGGGAACAAGGGCCACAGGGCTACACAACAACAGACACAGCTGAATGGAATGTGCTTCGGAGCATGACTTGCACTTGATCTAATTGGCAGGCTAACCGCAATTGTTTGTGCCAATCAGCAGCTTGTGCAATATTAATTTCGCCTATTTGCATGCGAGGCAAGGCCAGGCAAGGCAAGTCCTTCTGCCTTACTGCCTGCTCCAAGCTAACCACAACTGGATAGGCGCAATTACTGGCAACCTCATTTCAGATAGCGATCGCACTTAGGATGGCAGAGGGTGAGCAGCATAATGAGCAGCAGCCTCCATTAAATATTTATTTATGCCTGGCAGAAATATCAGATTTACGACTCAAGTCAAACTCTTGCCAAATTGCACTTGCTGCTCGGCCTGCCTGCAGCCGTCTTCAGCCAAGCATTGCGAGCCAAAAAAGGGAAGATTAAGGAATGAGAGCAGGAGCTGCAAAATGGGACTGGGATTGGGGAAGGGAAAAGGACTAGGATACGTTCGGGAAATGGCTTGGCATCTAGGACTGGGCGCCCATTTGCAGGGCTCTGCTGCTGATTTGTCAACTCTCAGTTCGCTACTGCTGCTGCCGCTGCCGCTGATAATGGCCTCGCACTGAACAATTTCCTTGTCTGCGAGGAAGGTGAAAATTGCAAATTACATCAAAGCAAATAAAGAAACGACGTAGACCTACGAAGGTTCGTACTTTGTATTCCGTGGAAATTGCCAAAGGAAGCAGTGGCTAAAACCAAATTGAATTCGCTGCGCAAGCAGAGACACACCCCCCCCCCCCAACAGTCTTGTCGCTGCTTCTCAAAGAAAATTGTCATGACAAATTGAAACAATTTCTTTTGCTTTTGTGGCTTGCCAGAAACCCCAATATTTTATGCAATAAATTAAAAAATTTGCTTACAAACATTGCAAAGGCAAATGAGAGGAGTGCGGGGGAGAGGCGGACATTTGTTTGCCGTTTAATGGAGCGTACAGTGGTTACAGGGCAAAAGCAAAGCAGAAATGCTAAATTGAGTGATTCTTGATACGTCCGCCCACGAAAAAGGGATCGACGGACCAAGCGACCTATGTGTCTAATTGAATTACTCGGTTCAATTTGAGAAATATCGTACATCAGTTTTTGGAATTTCCTGCAATATGTGGTTAGGTTTTTCCCACGTTTTAGGTTCGTTCTGATTAATTAACTCGAATCGAAGGCAAATAGCAATTGAAAATGCCTTTGAAGACGTTTAAGAAATTACACATGAAATTCAGACGAAAATTTCTTGAGTTTTTTATTAAATTGCAAATCATACGAGATACGAGATACGAGCTGAAGTATGTAAATGGAATAGCCAGTGCAGGGGAACCTGAAACCGAAAACACTTGTCAACGCCAATGTCTCAACTTGAGCATCAATCCTCCCCCACTTCGCATTGTCACAATATCCTCTACTCTACTCTGGCTGCCATTGCCCCAGCAATGCGCACAATTTCAGGAATGTCGCCGTAGACACGCGAAGACATTGGGAACAGGACCAGCGGACCAGACCAGGACTACAAATGTCTGGCGAAACAGAGAGAAGAGAAAACAAACCGAAACAGGCAAAGAAATGGCAAAACATTTAATGTAAACGTTTTGTCGACAAATGTCAAATGACCAGTCGTCCTCGTCCACGTCTTTGTCCTGCGATGGCACGGGCCAAAAACAAAACACTGAAAAGGCGCGTCGAGGGTCAGCCTCAAGGGGAGGACTTAGGGGGAGGACTTACGAGGCTAAAATACACCTCAAATTAATTCGATTTAATGCTCGACTCGACTCCAAAGGTAGGCAACTGGTCAACTGTTCAACTGTTCAACTGGCCAACTGGTCACTTGGCCAACTTGGCAATTGGCCTTGGCTAAGCAGATTAAGCAACAACAAAATCAATGACAAAACAAAGCATCCTCTTTGGGCCTAAACAAATTCACTTCATTACCAAAGCGAAAGAGAAAACGAAAGCGAAAACGAAAACGAAAATGAAAATGAAAATGGTCTAATTAAATGTTAATGAGATCGTCAATGTCGTCAGTGCCGCCACTGCGGATGCATCCACGTGCCAGAATAATCTGATTGTGATTTCGATTCCGATTCCGATTCGAATTTGCCTGCGGTTAATGCCCATGGCAAAGACTTTCATGGACTTTGGCAACTCACGGCCCCAAGCGACCCCGACAACAATTCATAATTTGCCGCAAAGAAAAGAAAACTCATGGCGACTTTTGCTAACCTGTAAATAAAATGAGCAGTAAATGAGTATTAAATGTTACTTAAAAGTAACGAGCCGCCTCCGTCGGGCGAAGAACACAACGTTTCATTAGCCACATTCAAGATGACGGCGGGATATCAATTTTCTGCTGCTGCTACTGCTTGTTCTTCTTCTTCTACTGCTTCTTCTATATAAACACCCCAGAGTGTACTACATGTGGCTGGGGCAGGGGCATGGGGCCGTGGCACGTTGGGTAAATAGAAAAATATGAAGCACGAAAATTAAAAAGTCTGCCAGCGTCAGGTCATTAAAGTGAAAATTTTGCGACGGCATCGAAAGTAAAGTAAAGAAATTCCCAGCGGACGCCCCATTCGTTGCTTTGCAACATTATGATCATCATCCTGCCCCACACACACACACCTACACACGGCACACATATTCATGTGTGTGTGTGTGTGTGCATTATGTGTATGTGGGATGAAATAATTTTTTATGATTATTTCTTCCTTCCGCTGAGCTCATTCGTAGTGCGAGGCTTTTATGCTACTGCTTCTGCTGCTGCTGCTGCTGCTCTACCTTCTCCCTCCCTCCATTCTGCCCCCCTCTTCCTGCACATTTTTCTCCTGTCACTGCTCCTAAAAGTCTGCGCGCATTTGGCGGCACCGTTTCTGGTGCGCTTTTCTATTTTCCCGGGCGCAATTTAAGTGCGCCCGAGTCGACTCGCAGCCCGGCTCCGACTTGTGTCCTGGCTCAGGCCAGATAAGCACAGTGGAAATAAACATTATGTTGCAGCAGGCGGACAGAGGGAGGGGGGGCCATTGCAATGATCATCCAAGCATTAGCAATGAGAGAGCAATTCTGCAGGCAGCCCAGCACCTTGTAGCACCTTGCAACGGGATTACTAACTGTGATTAAAGTTGCCATTGCCTGCACTTAGGCACGCAGTTGAGGTTATGTTGAACTTGATATTCTTACTGAAATCGGATAACTAGGATGATATTTTAGGCAACAATAGATGAATATTTGAAATATCTTGGGGTTTCTTTCGAACTGACTAGATTTTTACCCAGTTATTAGTCGACTTTTTTCCACTGTGCAGGCGTCTTTTTTCTTGCCATGTTGTTGTTGTTGTTGTTGTTGCACAGCTTCCCCCACTGACTACGATATGGAATTTCTTGGATTAAATGTTATGTTGGTATTATATTTCTCTCTCCCTGCCGTGGCCACGTCCTTTCCATGTGCGCGTGCTTGTCTATGTGTGTGTGTGTGTGTGTGTGTGTGTGTAAGTGAGTGTGTTCTGGTTTCAGTAAGTAACGCATGCTGTGTCTTAATGTCTTCTTCATGGTCTTCTTCGCTGCCGGCTGCGCTGCCGGCGTCGCAGCTGCACTAATAGCTGCCGTACCAAAGTAGACTTTGACTTTTTTGGAGCGGCAAAAATAGAGCAGCGAGTTAAGTAAATAATGCCAACACATGTAATACATCAAGCCCGGCAGGCGGTGTCTGTATCTGTGTGTGGGTGTATACGTGTGTTGGGTGTGTATGCGTGTGTTTATTTATGATTCTTGTGGTAGGCAGCGCTTTAAGCGCGACTGTAGTCAATTTGTTTTGTCTGTTTGGGGTGGAGAGGAGGTGAGATGGTAGAAGGGAAGGGAATTTCTATGTCTCTCATTTAATTTCATTTTATTCAGCAGCTCAAAGAAAAAAGCCAACCAGTGAATCCTGTTGGGGTAGCTGCAAATTCAAGTGCATAGAAAAGAAAATATAATAATATTAAAGCGTTTTTTTGCGACATAGAACTAAGCACTTGTAAATCCCCACAGAGGATGTGCCGTCAAGTTAGTCTCATATACAAACACAGCCAGTCATACATACAGAGAGAGCACACACACACACAGCGACACACACTCGCACTCTCAGCTGGGACGTGTATGTCGTCTTCGTTGCACTTATCCGCAAGCAAACACGGGCGAACTCCCTTCTGGATTTGGATGCCAGTGCGTCTGTGTGTGTGTGTGTGTGTGAAAAACTCATAGGAACTTATGCATAAGTGACATTAAGAAAAAGCTCTTCAAATGCAAGAAGAGAAACACTTTGGCAGGACGCTGGCCGGCTGCCTCGACAGCCCCAGCTGCCGGATCCGCCAAGGAAGATGCGAAAAAAAACACCAGCAAAGGAAAACTTTTGCCAGTTGAAATCGAGAAAAAGAAACGAAGCAAAATACACGCTGATCCAACCAAAAAGCAAAGTTTCGGCTCTCGGCGGCAGCGTCATCGTCGTCGACGGAATTAGGGATATGGCTGCTGCTGCTGCTGCTGCGTCCCCATTTCCATGCACCCAAGGATATGCAATCATCATACGGATTTCCATAAGCATTCAGTGTGCGGCTTGCGAGGCGAGTCGCAAATAGAAAAGCGAGCCAAGCATGGAAAGAAAGCGTGAAGAAGCTGCAGGAAGTGCAAGTGCTGCACACAGGGAAATGTAGACAGAGTGGGAAACGCATAGACAGAGAGAGAGAGAGAGAGAGAGAGATAGAGGAGGAGAAAAAAGAGGGAAAGAGATAGAGATAGTTATTCAGCTGGCCCCCTGCTAAGCTGCTGTGCGCAACTGGCTTAGTTCAATATCCCTTTTGCTGCAATTTTAAACTATTTTCAATGCGGCTTCCGGCAGCACTGCGTCTTTGACGTGCCGCCATCCCGATGGCCAAATGTTTGCACATCTTTTTGCTGCGGCTTGCAGCATGTGTGGCATGTGACAAACAAAATAGACACGTGTACACAGACTTATTGCCACGCAACTCCTTTGTGCTCCAATGGGTTTGTGTCACGGCTAGGTGTGTGTCTCAGGGCGTAATTGAGATCATTAGTTGCAATTACTTTAAATGAATGAAAATATATTTAATAAGTTTTTTATACATTTATAATATTAAATTTGGCATTGAAAATCTAAGATATTTTCAAATATTAAATATATAATAATTTATTAATATATTATTTAAACCGAATATTTTAAAATATTAAATTTATAATAATAAATTAATATATTAAAATATAAAAAAAAATATATTTATATATAGCAAAGAAATATTTTAACAACATTTATTTAATATAAAATTTAATTAATGAATTTTAATGAATTTCTAAGATATTTTCACTTCTCCCAACAGTTTATTCTTCTATGATGTGCGATAAGTGCTTACTGCACTGTGTTAGCTGCTAACAAACGGTTTTTGTATGCCATCGGGTAGAAACAACGCATACACACAGTACACAGACAGACAGACACGCGGACAGACAGACAGATACGCTGTCAGTGCGTCGTTGTCCGGTGACGAAAACGCAATCGTTGTGCTTTTCGTTGGCTACCATTTTGTGTGCTGCAATTGGCAGCAGTTAGCGACCGTACAAACACACACACACACTCACACTCTCTCTCTCTGGAACACACACAGCAATACAATTACAGCAAAAAAGCGGCACTTGTCGCCGTTTATTGATTCAATGATTGGATTTGTGTGAACCTTTTTAAAGTACAAAAATTTGCAGTCGAAATGCTTGAAGTTCTTGCAACTTTTCCCCCCACCACTACCACCACGACCTGCTCCACAACTCTACATCGGCACCCGTAGCACAGAGCACTCTCCCCCCTCCATGCCACAGTGCATACCCCTCTCGGTCTGCTGACCCTTGGCTTGTGTTTTTTGGTTTTTCTTTTCGTTCTTTTTTTTTGGGTGAGTTGCCTTTTTTGCAGTGTTTGTTTTTTGTTTGTTTGCTTTTTGTTCGAGCTTTTGACTGTTTGCTTTGCGTTGCTTTAACGCTATTTTTGCTTTGTTTTGTTTCAGCTTTTTTTTTGCCTCGTACATTTGGCTTCTCTCACTTGCGCCCCCCCCCTTTTCCTCTCGACTCTTCTGGCTGTTATTGTAGGCTTACAGTTCGTTTGGCCCAAGTCGCCCACGTCTCAGGCCCCCTATCTCTCCCCAGAACTGCCAGAACTGTTACTGTTTTGTTGTTGGCTTGGCTCTTCTTTTTCCCTTTTTTTTGGGCAGTAAATTTATGCTAACAGTTCTCCATTGAAAATGCATAAATTTATGTGTTTACACTATGTGCAGGCATTCGCTTTCCCGCCCCGAGGGCCAGTCGTGGATGGGGGTGGGGGGGAGTCGCACATGTGTTTACTTAGCACTTTTTATGGCCTGTGTCCGTGCCCATGTTCATGGCTGGACACTCCATATTCGAGCATAGTCCGTAGTCGGCATGTTTTATTTACCTACTCGCTCAGTGTTTTTATTTAGCATTATATTTGTATATTTGGCCGTTTTGTGTTTACTCGACCCGGCGATGCTGCCTGCCTTTAAAAACTATTTGGATTTTCATAAATTATTATTTGCATTTGTGTGCATGTATTTTCTGAGCGTTGATCGTCGTTTTGTCGATGCTGCAGCATCGTCCGCAATTAAAGCGAAAATAAATGCCGACGCGCTGAGCTCATAAAATGTGTGTGGCGAGAGTTTTTATCACGACAGACAATGCGGCCGGAACTCAGTGTCAGCTCTAAAATTTCATGTTAAAATGGAAAGAAGAGTATCATGAAGTAAAGAATTATGCAGTGTGAATCAACTCCGAAGTATACCTGTAAGACATCTTAGAAATATTATGAAAATAATAATAATATATTCCAAATTTATTTAGCCTTTAACAGCTTTAGATAGTTTCTAATATATACCAGATAGATTTATTATTTATAGTGATTATATGCATCTCCAATACTATGTCTTTGTTTGTCTCTTTATCGCTATCTTATTCTTTTCTCTTACACTCTCTCTGAATAACTCACTTTAAAATGCCACACGTAGCTCGAGAATTGTCTTCGCTTCTTGCTGAAAATGCATTAAAACGTGCCAAAGTCAGCGCGAAATCGGGTCTCAACTCTGTGTACACATATGTATACACATATGTGTACACATATGTACTTGTATTTACAAATATGTATTGGTGTCTGTGCTCGTAAATGCGAAATAAAAAGGCATTTGAATGGCAGGCGACACTCAAAATCGATACAAATACTGCAGACTGATGCGATGGATGATGCTGCCGCATGAAGGGGAAGGTGCCAGCTGGATGGGGTGGGGGAAGATGGGGTGAATGGCGTAGACTACCCAAGCTGACCATGCAACGAATGGAACGTAAATGGAACCCAACACTCAAGTCGTATGTTTGTTTATGGAAGGCTGTAAAATAGATGGGCATTTAAGATGAGCAAAGGCGGCGGACTGACTGTCTCTCGAGTAGGGGATCTCTATACTCAATGCTCGTATGGGGCCATCAAATGGCTGCTCTCCTCTCTCTCTCTCTCTCTCTGAATCACACTTCTGCTCTCTCTCTCCCTTTATTCTCTCTGTCTTTCGCTCTGAAATGGTCACTCTTTTCGGGGCGTTAATGAAAAAATGCATGAAATTTAAATTGTGCCAAAGTGTTGACCAGCATGAGGCATTTGATGTGGGGGCGGCGACGGTGGTGCACATCGGTGCCCACACAGTGAGCGCAATCTGTAAATCGACAATTTTATTGGGAGACCAGCAATAGCGACAAACGACTAGCAGGCAGACAGACAGACAGACAGTGAGACAGACAGACAAAGGGCGATAAATGCAGCGACGCCGCTGTCAAATGTCTAAATTTTTTGAAATCGAGTTCATGTTGTTCCTATTGTTGTTGTTGTTGCTCTTTTTGTTGGCCCACAGCAAAAACAGTTGATCTAAATTGTGAAGCTCATTTTCTATGCGAATGCGACTGCCAAATGTCAACCGAATTGAGCAATGAAACGTTAACATTCGACAGGAGAACGCAGAATATACGCAAAGGAAAAAAAAAAGAATATTTTTTTGAAATTATTCTTTTTTGCCAACATGAAATCAAAAGGAGAATAGCTGCCAAACAGCGCACGGGAAATTAAACAGAAAACAATTCAAATGGCATTGTTGGCAATGGGTTTATAAAGGCATTGAGGGATACTATTTGGCATCCAATAAATTTTTATTGTGAAAATCTAATTGTATTTGGATTGTCGGGGGATTCCCAAGCTTCTAAATTAAATAATAAAATATATACAAAGTTAATATATTAAATTACATATAATTAAAACAAAATAATAAAAGTTTTCTTATAATATACATGTCTATATATATTTAAATTTTAAATAAATAATCTTAAATAATCTTAAATATATGTAAATATTTATCATTCACTCTAAAATTAAATTAAGATTTTGACCTTGAGTCAGCTAAAGGATGTTTGCAGTCTAATGTCTGGTAGTGAGTCCGTCTGTTAAAATCAAACTATATAATAAATAATATATTATAATTATATAATGTATAATATATTTACAACTCAATTCAATTTTGCACCATTACATTTAATTAGTATTGGCACGATCGGAAAAGATAGAACCTTTGGTAGGATTTCTTCCTCATTTCATATTAAATTGAAGTTATTTTAATTTAATATTATTATGTAGTGCACTATAAGTAAATATTTCATTATGTCGGTTATTACATGAATCTTTAAGCAAACAGCTTTTAGTTGTTAATAAAAATGTAAATAAAAATCCAAATAAAATAAATGCATAATATAAATAATACGAATTTAGTAAAAATAAAGTTATATTTCATGGTATGGCATATCATCAATCTCAGATGAATTGTTCTGTATATTTCCCATACTTGTTGAACCAAAGTTAGTGTCGAAATTAATTGCTACAATATTTTAACGGCTTCGAGTGCTTAACTCAGTCGGAATTTATCGTGTATCTTTAAGCGGCGGGTAGTGCCCCCGGCCGGCAGCCGATTTGAATGGCCGCCCGCACACAGAATGGCACACAGAGCTACTGCGAGGCAGTCAGTCAAGTCTGGCAAGGCCATTGCCACGCCCACCAGCACCTTTTTTTTATGCGTTTTCATTTGGCGAGGCGAACGTAGGAAATATCTTGCCCACGGGGCGTATTAAAATCAATTCATTTAATTTTGATCAAAGCGAAATAAATCTTTGCGCTTTTTGCTTAATTTCCTTCTCTTCGTTTGCCACTCGCTTTGCCATCGTCGTTTGTGGTGTTGTTGTTGTTGTTGTTGCTGATGCTGCCGTTGCTAAGCAAAGCGAGCGAAATGAGCAAAATCCACAACAAGGGCAGTGAGTAATTTGGCTCCAGTTTCAGGGCGTACAAAGTGGGCGAGCAAGCCGGGTGAAGGAGGAGAAGGAGGCAGCGGAGGTAGCAGAGGCGGCGTTGGGTTCGTTGGCGTTGCAAAGCGCACAGTAAGACAAAAAGCGCAAATAACACAGAGAAATACCGTAAGCGAAATGAGAAATCATTAGTAAGTAAGAAGCGCACACACACATACACCCACAAACACACACACTAGTGCGCTGTTTCCTTGCTCACGTACACAAGATAAAGACACATGAACTGAGCGCGGCGTGTAAAGTTTTCTTTCTTCTGCGCGCACTTATCGACGCCAGCGACAGCAACTGAATTAATTTTTCAATTGGCAAACGAATTCATTGACTTTTTTGTGTTCGCCTGCCAGTCGCTGCCTGCCACACAAGCACACACACACACACACGCTGCCCTACACAGAGCTGACACTCACACACTGGCAGTACGTTCGCAAGGGTATTAAAATCCCTTAAACAGATTTCATTTCGAACGCTTTGCGGTCGATAAATGCATTTCACTTTAGTGGTTTTTACACCACCTCCTCTCGCACTCACACACACACACACACACACACACACACCCACATGAGCATGCAAGTATTTATGTATCACATTTGCCATTGCATACTTTTCGGCTGCCCCGCATCGTTTGCCGCCTCTCGCTGGCTCGCTGGCATCGCATTTCCAATGATTTGCTGGCAAATTACGTTTAGGTGCTGCTCGCTGTCTCCCAACTCGATTGGTTTCGGCTTTCTCTTGCTTTCTCTCGCTATTCACTGCCTTCTCGCCCACGCCCAGCACCAAATTTTCCAAATTCATTTCCAAAACAAACATTTTACAAGCATCGTTCCCCCTCTGCCTCCCCCCGCCTTTTGCTCTCTGCCTGTTTGTGTGTAGTGAGTGTCATTGTGTGTGCCACTGGGTGTGTGTGTGTGTGTAGGTGGTGTGTATGTGTTGCTCTGTGGCAAGTGTTGCCAACCAATTTAAAAGTTTTGCTGTCGCCGTCTCCACCGAGCGAAAGTGAAGCACCAGAGCAGCAGTAGGAGCTTTCCTTCGCTTGTTCACGCCGTTTCGTATGCTGCCAAAGAAACACAGCGAAGTGCAGCGTGCTCTACGCGCGAAATACAGCAAAAACTGACTAAGTTGGCCAGCGGAAGTGAAGGTGTTAAGCGGAAGATGCGAAGATGTGAAAACACTCAGGAGAAGCGATTGCAGTCGGAGTATTCTCAATTGAATTGTCAAATTGATCGGCAAAAATGTAATGTGATCTTCATTATAATATAATATATTAATAGACATTGGAGTGAATAATATTATCTATGAATAAGTGAATAATTATGTGCTCGAAAAGAAACATTCCTGGTGCAGGAAAACTTTAAATAAAAATTCTCCAACAGTTTTAGATTTATCAGTTTACCAATGTCTATTTTTTAACTTCCCACTATCACAAATTTAAATCTTTGCCAGTCTTTAATATAAGGGGTATGCACTGTAGTTAGTTTTTGCAGTTTTCACAGTTGTTTGTGTTGTTGTTGCTTTTGCTTTTGTCGGTTAGTGTCTCATACTAGAGTCGACGAAGGTGGCACTTGTTGGCTTGGCTCGACGGCTTCTACTTGCAGGCTGCACTTCAAATCTCGCAGTTTGCTTTGGCTGCTCTCGCAGGTGTAACTGCTGTCTGTTAGCAAGTGTGTGTGCGTGTCTCTGTGTGTGTGTGTGCGCGGGGAAGGTGTGTTTGCAAGTGCTCCTTAAAAGTTCATGCACCGCGCACTGCTGCGCACATGTAGACAGTTTGTTAGTATGTTTGAATGAATATAAATGTAACTATTTGTGAGCCCGGGGTGTATGTGTGTGTGTAGGGTGTATGAAGCAAGTTTCAGTTTCATGTGCTGTGTCCTTTGCTCGCAGAGTTGTCCTTTGCTTAATGCTAGTGTGTCCGCTCGAAGTGTCATGCCGTGCCCATTGTAAAGTCAATTGTCTCACTGCACTGGCAACATTGAAAGCAAAACCTAATCAACAAAACCCTCCTTCCTCATTTGGCTTACTTTTCATTTTTACTTCTTGAATATTGTAGACTGGTACTTTAGTTTTTCTCCCTCTCTCTCCTACTCTCCCCTCTCCCTTCTCATTCACTGCTTCTCTTATTTATGCCTAGTGTTGTCTTACAATTCTCACACTTCTTGCTCATCAACGCCTGCCGGTTGTCTGGCTGTTTGCCTGTCTGGCTGGCTGGTTGCATTGCTGCTTCGGCAAAGGAAAAACTTCGCAGACTCAAGTGTGGAAATTTTCACTTTTTTGCCATAATTAAATTCATTTTCAAGTTGCCCCTCGCTGTCGAGGCTGAACGAGCTGAACGTCGTCGTCGTCGGCTATACTCTGCACTATTTTCCCTATACAACTCTCCATTTTTCATTTTCATTACAGTCTTAAGTCGGTCGTCAACACGATGCGACGACGCCTCCCACAACTGGCAGGCCAAACGTTTCATTTTCATGCAGCTTCCTGAACCGTTATTTCCGGCTTTTCCGCCTGCCTCTGTCTATTTGTGTACGAGTAGTTGTTGGGCGGGGATGAAGAATGCAAGGGAGTGAAGAGTGTAGGAAGGCACACGGTAAAGGAATACGAATTGGCCAAGCAATTGAAGTCGCACCCGCCTTGCTTTGCTTCGCCTCGTCCTGCTCTTTGTTATCAAGTTTTGGCTTAAGTTGTTTTTAAGTTGTAAATCCCTCCTCTCCACTTTCCCCCCCGTTCATCACCCAATTTCGAGTCCCAACTTCAGACCGCTCTCTAGTCGGTTTCAAATTGTAGTCTTGCGGTTGGGAATATGAAAATTGCAACTGATATTTATGCTTGTAATACCAGCACTTGACATTTAGGCCTGCCTGCCTGTCCATCCTTCCGCCCACTTATCCCTCCCCTCTTGGTCTGTGGTCTGTCCACAATAATTCATTTTAGAAATGCGTGCACAATTTTTGTTGTTTCCCTGGCATGACGTGTGCGAATTCAAGTGTCGGAATCGTTAAAACAGACCAGAATAAAATAGAATAGAACTGAACTGTACAGAATATAATGGAATGGAATGAAAGAGAGCACAGTGAGAGCCAAAAGTGTCTGGTAGAATTATGACTTATTGGTGAATTCCCAGCTCTAACAGCCCGCAGCACTCGGCCCTTAGTCAGACTTACTTGTGGTTGTTGCCCTGACAAAAATTCTAATTGAATGTGTTGCCTGGTTACATCCACTTCTACTCTGGCTGCATACAAATTCTCTTCAAATTATTTTTATATTCATTTCAGCCCGAATATGCGAGCAACGCCCTGCAGTTGCCATAACTCTAAACGTTTGTTAAATGTAATTGTGCTGCTCTGGCTGATGAGACAATGAAAGAACTACAAATTGCATAACCAAAATTGTACGCTTAAAATAAGCTAGGGGCTTTCATTGTGCAGAAAAGTCTATTAGAATATATTTAGAATATTTAAATATAGCTTTCTACGAAGTATTGTAGTTAACTTTATAAAAGAAACTCAACATGAATTTAAATGAGTAGATGTTTGAAAATAGTATACTCAAACCGGCTCTTGGTATCATCTTAGTTTTCAAGGTTCGGTTATTTTGCACATTGATTTTCAGTTAAAATAAATTTACAATGAATTTAATTTTGGTCCATGCCAAAAATGTTTTTCCCGGTTATTATTGATTAAACGAATCACCATAACATATGAATGACAAAAGAATTCTTTAAACTGAAGAAAACGGATAGATAAGAGGAAAAAAAGATAAGAAAAAGTTTTTAATAAAAAGATTTTTTATTGATCATATATTTTTTGTGAGGGTCTCAGGTCGTTAATAATAATTTTGTCATTGGCGAGGAATCTTTCCTATTCATTTGGAAATTGTGCCTATTTGTTTAAGAAATTCATTGGGTGGTTTTCAATAATGGCACAACTTTCATATTTGTACATGTATTTTATAAGCCATGATTCTCTAAGTTTTTGCCTATAAACTTCTTCTGACATATTAATTTCACAACCTTTTAAAACATGATATCCAGCGAGTCGATAGCCGAGGATTTTACACAAATAATGTGGATTTAAAGAACAATTCTTTAAAATGTCTTAAATGTATTTAATATATTATATAACTTAATTGTTTTGTGTTTTTTTGTGTTTCATTCTTTAGACAGCGGTTTTAAATTCAGTAACTCTTAAAATTTTTTCTTATTTCTTTCAGAAATCATTTGGGCGTTGATAGTTATTGTTTTCACTAAAAAATATTTGTCCTGCATTAAAATAACGCTTGATAGGGGGGCTTGCCCAAAATCTGAAACAATCTTGCTCTGCTAGCAATAATAAGACATATTGTCTCCAAATGTGGTAGCCCTACCTATTATAGTATCTGATATCTATTTCACACGGGTTTAACAAATAAACACACAGCAATAAGATATATATTGTATATTTCGAGACAGTAGGTTTAGAAAATTATTCAAGCAAAACGAAAAGTAAGACAGATCTGTCCAGAAAATGGCAGCTCAGAAGGGAACATGAATTCAAAAATTGAAATATAAATACTTATTTATTAATCTTTTCTTTTACTTCAAGTAAAGAGGACTTGTTAGATAAATAAAAATAAAAATATTTACATATAAACTGTGTGTCTGTACAATATTTACTTCTTTTATATAATTTATACCCGAGCAGCGCAAGAAACACTTGTACTTTTTATATCATATTTAATATTATGTATTATTTCACATGGTGGGGTGTATAAAACTCACCTGGTTTGGAGTTGCTGGCAACAAGCTGTTGTTGCTGCTGCTGTGGGTTCGTCTGTTGTTGCTGCAGCTGCTGCTGTTGCTGCTGCTGTTGGGCATGTTGCTGCTGGCCGTTGTGCTGCAGATGGGCAGCATTAACTGACTGCTGTTGCTGCTGTTGTTGCTGCTGCTGGGCGGCAGCGGCTGCTGCGGCAGCTGGATGTATGGCCAGCAGTTTCGTTTCCGGTGGCTTGTGGGGGCCCATCGTGATTTGCGGGGCCCCCATGGCTATAGTCGGCGCGGGCATCATTAGGGTCGACATGGCCAGCATAATTTGCGAATGAATTTTGGTAGCTTGCTTAAAACGCTGCTGCTCTGCCGGTTCTATTTGTTTTTATTGCTCTTGTTTCTCTTCTTGTTCCTTCAACTGGCGGCCAATTGGTTGCTTGCTATGTATGCTTTGTTTCTATTGATTTGTTGACCTCGCAACGCTGTGTCCAATCTCCGCGCTCGTGTCCTCAGCTGCAGTTGCTGAACTCTGTGCCAAAGGTCGTGCGTTAGCCTTTGTCGCCCCCGTCGTTGTCGTCGTCGTCTCTCACATGCGACTTTCCTCTGACTGGCTCCGGGCGCAATGCTATATGGCTCTATATATAGCAAGTGAGTGTGTGTGTCTGTGTGTATGTGTGTTTGTGTATGTGTGTGTGTCGGCGCTTGTGTAAACTTATGAAATATGCTCGCCGCTCTATGCAACTTTTCTCCGTGTATTTTCACTTTTCTTACTGTGACTTCATGCGGTTCCCTTGCGCTATATACTCGATGCTGTACGAGTTTGTCTGTGTGTGTGTGTGTGTGTATGTGTGGTGGTTTTTTTATTATTATTTTTATAATTTTTGCTGGCTTTTCTTTTACGTTTTGCTTATGTGTTTGTTCAACCGGAAATTCACGAACACGAGCGCACTTGCCTTGTAATTTTTTCTCGTTGTCCTTACCGACTGCCGTCTGCTTGTCTTTCGCAACGTTACATTCGACTGTGGATATGGGATTTGGGATATGGGATATGCTTCACTATATATATGTGTATGTGTACATCGGTATATATCCGACTGCCTGCCTGCCTGCCAGCCTGCTCGTAATCGCAAATTATTTTCCCTGCTGCTTATCGTTCCCGTTGTTGCTGCAGTAGCAACAAGAGCGGAAATTATAAATATTTCTGTCATATGTTGTACACATCGGTGCATATATATATACCATATATATATATGAACATATATATGTGCCAGACAGCCCCGAACTTCTTCAATGTCTACTACAATAAATAAATAAAAGGCGTCAACAGACAGTCGCAGAGTTCCGGCTCAATATCGCATCCAAAGTTTTCACTGAAGAAGGCAGGGAGGGGGAACAATAGCAACAACAATGAGGAGGAGAATGGGTAGAAGAGTTTGCAAATTATTTCGCTAGCTGCTCTGATGAGTTTGCAGTAAACTTTGAAAGTCAGCGAATGTCGCCTAAGTGTAAAAACGGAATACAAACATTAGTTCAACTTAAATGAATCTCAAGAAATTTTTGTAGAACAGATCCAGACTGAGGACCAACAAACAAGGGAACTTTCCCTATACACAGGCTGTTCTGTAACGTTGCTTACTACATACTAAATGAACATTGTACTATAATAATAACATTAATAATAATAATAACATCAATTGAAATTACGTTCGGCCAAAGACTGTTCTGATCTGTTTCGAGGCAACGAATCGCGAGTCAAGAGACGAGCGCAACGCACACACTATACGACTGTACGACTGATTCGAGTCGACTTTACGACTATTTGTCGCTGTAGACCCCAAAGAACAGAAAGAACTCAAAAAGCGTACGGTACGAGTTCGTACTAGACCGTTGGGCGACGCTTTTCTTACTGAACGCCAGCAGCGCACGCATTGGCTACAACTGAAAAGCGCTGCCGCTACGACGATGACGACGACGACGACGGCGCCGTGTTGTTCTAGTCCAGGACATGCAAGGCAGGCGGACAAACGCTGCTGCTGCTGCTGCTGTGGCTGCCGACGCTGCTGCTACGGCTCCGCTGGTGCTGCTGGTCTGCTGCTGCTGGCAGCGGACGATCCGCATAGGCAGCGGGATTCAACGACGGAGCCGATGGGGATGGCGACGACGACGGAGGACAGAGGACGACGACGGGATGCGTTTCCCTATATTTCTCTCCGACGAAGCGTTACGACAGCGACTCATATATGTGAACGAGGACGAGGATGTGTCCGACGCTGCCAATTACCACAGTCCCGTTATTTGTGTCGCCTAAGCGAGCGAGCGAGCCCCCAGTAACATGCTCGTTCATGAAATATTCACGAATTGTTCGCTCTCGTTCTCACTTGTGACGTTGACGACGTTCTGTTGCTCCGCTCTCTCTCCCTCTCTCTCTCTCTCTCTCTCTGCTTCGTCAATGTTCGTCGCCCTCCTAGTCGTCGTCGTCGTCGTCGACGTCGTCATCGTGCCTGTTTGCCTCGTTCCGTGTTGAAAAGTTTTCAACTTCGTCCTCTGGCATTGATTCGTGCCACTGCGCCGAATCACAAACGAGTTGGGCGCAAAACCCTCTACGAGCCATAATAGGTATTTGAAATTACAATGTTCATTTCAGAAATAGAAAATTTATAAATTTCAATTACCTTTTACATTCAAAAAATATTTAATAATTATAAATAAATGAAATAATATAAAGTTATAATAAATTAAATATCGTTTTTCTCTACTGATTGCCATTATATTAGACTTGGATTTCGAAACATTTACTGTGGGTGTTTGACTCAGTCGAATTCCCAGTATTTTTGTGCCCTGCAAACAAAACTGTTATACTGCAAAGGAAATGCATTTGGCATATGAAAAAAGGCAGACGAATTTTATTGAAAAATTATATGAATGAATATGAATTCCACAAAGTTTGTTTGTTAAAAAAACTAAACTAAAGTATTTAGTGCAATAATGTGTTTTATTTTTTATTAAATCTATATATAAATCTATACCTATATACGAGTATCTATGCCATAAACTGTTTATCTTAATGCTTCTCTTTAATTTATTTCTTGACTTAGTTCTGAGCAAATAAATGTTTCTCCTACAAAACTCATTTGAAAACCAATGAAACTCAAGGTGATTTATATTAATGCCTATAATCCTGGTGATTTTTATTATGATTTTATATATACAGTTATTATTTACAATTATTATTTACAGTTGTTATATATAGTTGATTTATACCAACTGCCTGTTTGTTTATTTATATAAGAAATCTCTTCGCAATGCGCTGCAGTTGGGGGACAACAAAGTGTCACACCTTATAGAGTAGTGCGCTAATATTGGCAGAGCTGGGGTATTTTGCTTGCCTCCAACATACACACACACAAACGAACATATGCACACAGATAAGCGCACATACAGTGGCATGAAGAGCCGGACTCATTTCCAGCATTTTGAAGTCATAATTACTAAAGAACGCAGCGTGAAAAAGTGAAGAGAAAACAAAACGAGCACCACAACAAGAGTTCACTCTGATTTCGTTGTTGTTGCAGGGGTCGACTATGGGGGAAGGGTAATGAGTGTTGAGGTAGCTGCAAATTGCACAATGAGAGAGAATGAAAAAGGGACAAAAGAGGGAGAGAGAGAGAGAGCTCGGTCGTCATGGTGTACGGCAAAAAGTGTCAACAAAAATAAGAAGAATACATAATTGCATGCAATTTAGCATGCGACATTATCATTGTTCTGCTTAGCATAAGAATCAGCGCCATTGAAACAACATACCCACTCACACATACACCTACACCTACACATGCATGTACACATGCACATGTAAGTGTACGTGTGCTGGGGAAGGCAACGAAATGCAGACGGTGCTGAGCAGCTTTTGTCCAGGAGACAGCTCACTGTGGGCGCAAAGCCGGCTGCACTGGCTGCGTGTTGCATGTGTTTTATTGTAACTGCAACAACAGCAACAACAACAACTGCAACAACAGCAACAAAAGAATCAAGTGTATATAATAACAAAAGTGACGTAAACAATGACAGAGCCATGCAAGTTCTCAGCGAGCCAAAGAAGAGCCAAGGGCCGTTTTTCTTTGCAGCTCATAAGGATAGCTTCTTGCTGTGCCTCTCTGTCTTGCGTGTGTGTGTGTGTGTGTGTGTGTGTGTGAGTACGTGTGTGTATGATGTGTGTCTTTGTGAACACAATTGCCCTTTGAATTTTTAAAATCACTTTAAATGAAAATAAAAACAGGACTCGTCGTCGTTGTTGTCCTCCTCGCTGGCAGACTTTGTCTTTTGTTTGCCGGGCTGCGCTTGTTAGGTAAATCAGCGTCAAATTGGACTGTGCAGCGACAGAAACAGCAACCTCAATGAAGACAACAGCAGTGGCAGGGCAGCAACAACAACAACAGCACTACAAGGGAGAGTGGCCTGGCTGGGGCAGAGTTATAACGTGCTTAAGCGTCTTTAGCTAAAATGAGGCTAAAAATATTCCCTGCCGTAATGAAGTGCAGGCATGTGTGGGTGTGTCTTAGCCTCTGAGTATGTGTGTGTGTGTGTGAGGACACACAACAATACCGCATTGTTGTTATTATGGCTTTCATATGAGCAGAAAATTAGAGCATTGTTTGGCCAATTAGAGTATTTAGTTAAGTGCCTTCACACGGGCGACGGAACGTATGAGTAATCCGCTTCGAGTGCGGGCCAACGATATGTATTCCCTGCTGTATTCGAAGTTAGGTCAAGCGCCAATTGAGTCTAATCCTCACAAAGGGCCAACGAAATTAAGCGGATATCTTATACAACTGGCTGCTCAAGCCTTCTCCAAGACGAGCCAATCTTCAAGCACCACCTGCTAGTGCCAACGAGCGTGTTGAGTGCGAATCCCGAGATGTCGATACAAAGGACCATCTGATGATAAGTCGTAATGACGATGCGAAGGCGTTGCTTTAAAACAAACACTCGGAAACACCTTCTGGGCGACGACACAGCGTGGAGTCCCCGGAAGGGTCGACCAAGTGCCCCATTCGCATCCGGAATGTTGCAAATTTTCGGTTCGCACTAAATAAATTGATGTCCACATGCTCAAGACGAGTCAAGCACCCAACGCAGCGGTAGCAACAACACTGAGCCACAATAACACCCCGAGGCATTCCCGTAAAAACGAAATAAGTGAAATATTTATGCACATTCTGGGGCGAGTTTCTCTCGGTTAGGTGTCGCCTAATGGGGGTCACACTCGGCGCCTTAAATGTTTAAATAGGTGTGTCAGATAATGGAAATAAGTACCCGATCGGGGGACTTTCACTCCCCCTCTGGCTCCGTCTGATGAGCCAAAGCCGCTGCTGCTGCCGAACGAGTACGAGCATATAAAATTTACAGCAGGACGTGTCCACCAGCTCCAACTGGAGTTGGAGTCGTAGCCGACAGTGGGTCCATTTTCATTTCCACTTCTGCTGCTGCTGCTGCCTCCATTTTCAATTCCATTTGCACTTCCACTTTTTATCTCTGTCTCTCTCTAGCTCTCTCACTCTCTCACTCTCTCTCTCTCTGTCGCTCGCATTTACTCCCAGTGTGTTTGTTCTAAATGCTTTGGATGAACGATTTCTGCTGCGGCGAGTTTAGGTGTTGTTGTTTTCGTTCTCTCTTACTCTCTGTCTCTGTCTCCATCTCCCTCTTAGTTTCTAAGCTCTCCCTTCAGGCTGCAGTGCGACATTTTCATTTGCTGCTGTTGTCGTCGACGGTGTTGTAGGCCGTTTTGGCTTTTAACTTGGCTAACGATAATTTGTTTGTCAACTGCCGCCATCGTTGCCATCGCCATCGGCTGCGTAATGAATTTTTATGCGCCTTCACACAGATATGAAGTGATGCGTGAGGCCTGCCACGCCCAGCTTACCAGTTTGTGCTTATTCATACTAATATATTTTTTAATTAAAATGTGCTCTTACCGAAAACAACAACAAAAACAAGCAAACAACAAGCTCGTTAGGCAAATATAATATGAAATACAAGGGCAAATAAACACGAAAGTCGACCGGCAATGGAAAAGAAAAGGGGTTCATCCTGTCGTAAAATTCCACTCCTCATAGTGCAGTTAACCGCAACAAAAACTCAAAATGAATCATTGGAATAACGTTAAGTAAATATTCATAAAATACAAAATATATTTACTCTAATTTTTAATTACATGTGTGTGTGTGTGTTCAACCCATAGGCTTAGTAACTTGATCTAGTACTCAACGTTTTACGAAGTGGCTGATAAATGTTTCATATAAAATTGCAAATATGATAGAAATCAAATATGATGAAGTTCTCTCTCTTTCTCTCTCTCTTTCTTTTACTTTGTTTTCTCCACTCTCCAAACAGCCTCTAAACGTATCATTAATCCTTCAGTCGAACTTTAATTCTTGCCAAATTTATGACATGTTGGATAAAAAACATAAAAGCATTTCGAACTGTAGCTGGGTAGGCGACTCGGACGAGTCACAGTAACTGCACATAACTATATAATTTATATTGCCCATTTCGCTTTTAGTCACATACACACACACATATACGCACACATGCACACGCAACAAGACATCCGCAAGGGCAAAGTGCTTATGCGACAAAGTAAATTGTAAAATGTCACCCATAAAGCGTAAATTGTAACAAAAAGCACTCGAGGCCACGCAGTGATTAATGACTCCGTAGGCTCTGCTGCTGCTGCTGCTGCTGGCTCTGGGTTGTGCTGGCTGCAAAGTTATGTGTCCCTTCTCGCGCTGGGGTTACCCTGGCCAAACGCAGCTCAGGGCAACGCACAGCTGGCGCGGCGGTTTGGCCTACACGCCACTTGGCAACTCTGGCGACAAGTTACGTACCCCGTGCCCAGTGCACGCACAACTTTGGTCCAGTTGCAGTCACTGTCTGTGTGTGTGTGTGTGCACAATTTACACAATTCATAATTCATGCAAAAATATTGTAGAATGTACACACACACACGCACACACACTTGTACACGTACGACGTATAGATATGTTAAGCATTATATGCACAGACATCGCCGATACGCTGCGTATAAATCTGTGCATTTTGTAGCCGCGATGGTCGCAGCTGCAGGCGGCCATCCCAGCCTGCAAACTCTAACTGTAATTGCAGCCATGTAAATGCAACTGTAGCACTGTGTATGAATTTGCGTATGTATGTGTGTGTGTGTGCCCGATTTAATTGAGTTTTGGTATGCAAAACACTGGGCCAAAGTGACAAATTGATTATCAGCGGCTGCATAAAGCATGAGAACTTTAAATTCAATGTAAATTAGAGACACACGTACATACACGTACTATATAGCATACATACACACACATATATAGGATACAGATCTAATATCATCGTTCAACATCGTTCTGCGACTGGTATATTAAAAGCGGAAACAATTTATTATACGCACTATTGAACTTTAGAATGAACGATTTTTCTTTGCCGCAATTTGAACAAATATTAAATTTTTTCCTTCTCTATCTCTTTCTTTCCTTCGATTTCTGTTTCTTCTGTTTCTTTGCTGCTGCTAGTGGTGGCTCTGCCGTTTGTCGTCCTTCGACTTCGACTTGTCCTATTCATGAATATGCTTGGCGATGTCCTGGAGTTTCTTTTATTTTACAACTGTCGAGGTGTTTGTTTTCTCTCTTTCTCTCTTCCCCTCGTCTCTCTCGGTCTCTCTCTTTCACTTGAACGACAATCAATTTTTCTTCATCACAAAATTGCATTCTTCAAACGGAGACAGAGCTGGTAGAGATGGAAGGGCGCTGGCAATGAAAACACAAAAATTCGCACTTTATTCATTTCCGACTTTTTCTGTCGGCTTTTAAAACGTCTGTCTGCCTGTCTGTGCGATTGTTGCTGACCGGTTGGTCATCTTGGACAAGCCACGCTGCAGGCTTTTCCTCTGTTTCTTTATTCATTAATCAACTTTCAAATCTTGCAACAACAAATGGCACACGTTGTGCATCGCAGCAGGGTGGACAGGCGTGGAGCAGGAGAGTCACTACAGTAGGGGGCACTTAGCTCTAATTTGCGGCCGCCGATGCTAACGAGGAGGTTGCAACAACAGGCAACGCGTTGCGCTGCAGCTTCCAATCGCCAGTTGTCACACGGAGGCAGCAGCCACGTCACAGTTGCTGTCGCTGTCGCTGTCGCAGAGATTTGTCTACGCGACTGTGCGACCAGTGCGTAAATTGTTTGCTGTTGGTTAAAGTCTGAAAGAGCTTGAGTCTGTGTGAGATGTGTGTGACGTGTATCTCTTTCCACTCACTCTGCCCTCCACTCTCTCCGCACACTGACACTGCCTCGTCATTGCTGGAGGGTGCTGAAGGGTCTTTCTCTCGCACTCAGCGAGTCATTAACAACCGGAGATGAGTTTGGTTTAATGCGGTTGCCGTTTACAAATGGAATTTTTTAGTGGCTGCAGCCTCTGCTCCGACTCTGACTCTGACTCTGACTCTGAATACGGCACTAACTAACCCAGGCTGCCATGCCCGGCAAGCACAGCAAGCAGTCAAAACTCAAGCCAGCCTGAGAGTTTTGTTCAAGGATTTTGGCAACGGAAGTTACTGAATGTGTTTGCCTCGGCAGTGTGTAAGTAGGTGTGTGTGTGTGTGTGTGTCGTGCAGGAAGTATAAGGATGTGTGTCAGCCGAATTTGTGCATTTCTCACATTTAATATTTCTCGGCCATTATGAAACCGTCTCAAAAGCCAATGGAATCTCGCAGAGTAATCAACATCACTCACATTCCGCATCAAGAATTACTGCTCCAAGATTGTGGACTGAACTGCAAATACGGAAAGTCTTTTTTGTGGGAAACTTCATTTTCCATAACTTTGAGATGATTTCGCAGTCAAAACGCTTCAAAAACATGAGTAAAATAAAGTACATGTCATGCAAAAAAGATCTAAGAGCATTTCAAAACCAACTTAGAAGAGTTACAATAATATGCCTAAGTAGCAATACCATTGAACTTTAGAATGAACAATAATAATAATAGATAACAACAGAAAGACTAATAATAATAATAAGTATATCTAGGTGGTGGGCTGTTAAAGGACTGATTCAGAATATATAATATTTTTTCTTCTTCTACCCTTTTAATTGGCGCAAAGTTATAATCACTCAATAGGTAGGCAAAACTAAAGAAGATTTCAAAAAATTCTCAGCTGTTTCTAATCTTCTTTTAATTCCATTTTTTTAAACAAAAATTCAATGTCAGAAAATCTAAACCAGTACGATCTTATTGTTTATTTTCTCGATCTTTTTCCCGAACCAAATTCTCCTGAGAATTAGTTCAACTGCTTTTGAACAGGTTCTTTTTTCTTGGTCTCGATTCGCACAAGTTTTCATTAGCCACATTTGAAAGGTGGAGAAGTGGAAGGGGGGGGAAAAGTTCGAGGCGAATCTTTTACAGTTGCATAGCAAGCATCGTCGCCTACTTATGACAAATTTTTGGTCAACTATTTATGCAGTGCGCAAACTTTATGCAGGCCATGTGATATGTCCTTAGGACGCCACCGTGCCACCGTGCGCCACCTTCACCACCACCATTTCTGTTCGAATGCTCAAAAATTTATGTAGCGACTGCAAAGCGTAGCCGAGACCAATGAAATTTTCTAAAATGCTTGCGACAACGTGCAAAGTGCACTTGCCCCGTTCATAAGTGCTGCCTCCCCCGCCCCCCACTACAAGCTGGCCTTCTGTGCGAGTGGGTGTGGATGGGGTGGGGCAGGGGCGTGGAACGGCATACACTCTGACTTTAGTTAGTTGGCTTTTACCTTAAGTTTAGACCGATTTCCGCAAACTGGCGCCCACAGTAACTGTGGAAGCAGTTGCTCGGCTTTTATACGGGTTGAGGTGGAGAGAGGCGTGTTTGTGTGTGTGCATATTTCTGAAAGCATGACCTCTTTAAGAGCGAAGGAAGTGCGTTTAACGGACGAGTCGGCTGGGGGAAAGTTTTCAAGTTTTGCGGAGACTTTGTGGAGAAAGTCAACGGTCAATTTGTTGGAGATTTCGAACTTACAGTTACGTTGCCTCGGGACTGTGCCTAATTAAAATGACATTAAAGCCAAAGCTTTTGTTTTGAACAGCGGGTTTGTCGGCTGGTAAATAGACCAGAGTCACATTTGGCCTTCGCCCGAGCTGGGCTGAGCTAAGTTCAGTTGGCGAAGGAGGCAGCCAAGCTAACCAAGCGAGACACGAACTGGACTCCATACAAATTGCAGTCAACATGCCGCGCAAGTCAAGCGGAACTGGCAAAGACAAAATGGAATACACATGAGCCAGAACAGCGCACAGAAGGCAAGTGGCAAGTAGAAAATGGCAAGTGGCAAGTGGCACTAGGCAGATGGAAGACGGAAAGCAGCAGAGGCAGCAGAAGGAGCGCAGTCAGCGCAGGCGACGCATTAGGCCAGGCAATGACAAATAAACAGCGGAACGAAGTATAAATGGCAAAAAGAGAAAGGAAGAAGTAAAGAAACAAGCGAAGAAGACAAACTCTGGCAAACGAGGATATGTGAGCCGCAGCGGCGGCATCAGCTCATCGCCAGGACGAGGACAATTCGTCGTCATCAGCAGCTTCATTTTGGATTTAATGTAATACGCAGCGACGAGCCGAGGGACAGCGACGAGCAAACGGAGACCTAGAAAATCATTGCAGACATATGAAATATTAATAATGTATGGCCGTACACACACACAAGCACACGCACACACACACATAGAGAATGAAGGAGAGAGACAGACACATAAACAATCATTTGGCCCCCGAATAACTAAGGCTCTGTGTAGTGAAGCAGAGCGCAAGGAAATGGCAGGCTGATGATCCCATTTCCGAGCGGTAAGTGATGCCAAAAGTCAGTCAGTCACAACAGGACCAGCAGCAGCAGCAGACACAGCAGCAGAATCAGTAGCAACAACTGCGCACAGTCCAGCAAAAAGTAAATGTATAGCTTCGCCTCGCATGGCCTGGCCTGCTCTGCCAGTCTTCAATGAGACCGCATCGAGTTGTGCATTCGTTTTGCACGGCCCTCCTGGCACCTCCTGTGTAAAATAAGGCAGCACAAAAAAGCCATGCCTATGTGTGTGTGTGTGTGGTGTCTCTCTGTGTGTGTGTGGTTGGTGTGTTCGTGTCTGACTTAAAGCAAGCGACAACAGCAGGGCGCATCCAGGAGCAGCTAGTCGAGTCCTTTTCATTATAATTTAAGCATGGCAACATGACAACGTGGTTAACTTTTTTTTTTTTTTTCTTATTTGGCTACATTGTTGCTTCTCTTGTTGTTGTTGCTGTTCTCGTAACTGCCGTTGTTGTTGTTGTTGTTGTTGTGTTGTGATCAGTTTGCGGGGAGTTTTTGTGGCTGCTATTCGGTCTGGCAATATAAAATTGCCTCAAAATGTTTGCCACTCGCAAGCGTTGATGCTGCTGCTGCTCCACATCCTCCCCTTCTTCACTCACCATCTTTACCCTCTTTCTGCCACCATCTCTTTCATTGCCATCGCCTTCGCCTGCTTGGTTCTTCATCTTTTTTTTTTCTGTGCCCTTTGACATGTTTGCGCGCTTGTGTGGCAAAGGTTGAAGCATTTAATGAGCTCAAATTTGAAGCGTGTGTCCTCGAGCAGCAGCAACTGCTGTAGAAATCTGCTCGCAGCAGAAACTGTGTCAATATGCGAAAGTGTGCGAAAGTTCGCACAGGGTGCTTCATGAGTTTTTAACTTCCTTGTGTAATATTGTTGGTGTAATAATCAAGAACAAACTGTCCGATAAAATAATTCATGTATTTTTTTTCCATTTTAAATAAGAGAATTTAACTCTTTGTAAAGATAAAATGTAATATAAAATATAAAAAAAACTTCTTCATATATTTTCTAAATATTTTTATTAATTTGAATTTCTATGCATTACAATATAATGAATATATAATAGTTAATTATTAAATAATAATGTGGGACTTTGGTATGAACTGTTTGTTTAAGGTTGATGCGGCTTCAGTTGTTGTTTAAAATGCAGAATTGTGTTATTAATAAAAAAATGGTTTTAATTCAAAATATTTCAATGAAGGTTAATTCTTTAGTTAATCCTTAAGTCTTCGTTTTGTTAGTTGGTCTGTAATCTTTAATTTAATATTTAATTTTTTGAGCCTCAGTCCTGCTCTTTTCCGTCTTCACTCTTCGCGACGAGAACTCTTCCTTCTTCTTCTTTAATATCGTTATCGGTCCGTCGATAGTGAGCTTAGGCTCATAAGACTCGGTGTTGTCATATCATTTCCACATTAATATTAAAATTATTATATTAACAAGTGCTTGGCAAATTATATTTGGCCTGCAAAATAAATATATATACATATTTATTTAAATTTTAATAAATATCATATTATAATAAAGTTTTCACAAATTGACAAAATCAAGTATTAATTTTTGCAGATCTAAAAATATATTTAATTATTTAATTAGAGAACTGTTGAGATGAGAAAATACAGTGCGGTTTCATTGAACATTCTATAGTATACCGTATCAAACTTAATGCAAATATAATTGGGCTTATTAATCAACACACCACACCCTTAAAAATATAAAAACCTAATTAAATTTCCCAATCGCCTCACCCCAATGATAAATATGATAATTAAATCCCCAGTGCGTATTCTTAAAGCGAAAGACAAACAGAAACGGAAATTTGCCTGATATGAAGGAGAAGAGAAATAAAATAAAGCGAGAGACGGACACTCCGCAGAACCGCAAGAAAATCTGATTTCACATCAGTCTGAAGTTCTCCTCTCCTCTCTCTCTTTCTCGATTTCTTCCCCACACAGACTTTTCAATGAGAGCGACATGTGTTCACAATTTGTATGCATAAAACAAACGAACACATACTCACACACACACTCGCACACACACACACATAGACAGACCTACACACACTGGCCTTATTATTTATTTTTATGCTTTACGATATTTATGCTTTTTGTCAGCGTTTCGCATACGAAGCAGCCACAGCGATGGGCAATGCATTTAATTAATGAAGAAACCGCCGGACTCGCACTGTCTCTCTCTCTCTCTCTGGAAGGGGTGTACTTTTAATAAGGCTGAGCAAATAGGATGCCGGGATACAGCTGGCTGGCTGGCTGGACATATAGATACCAATACCCTGAACGGGCTGGGCTGGCCTGGGCTGGGCTGTGTGCGCGCATTAAGCCTTTGACATGCGCCAATCGTAAATCTTGACCAACATATCTGAGCAATGTTTGCGCAGAGATCCCCCGCGGGGTATGCGCCTGGGATTGCCGGGAGCTGCCAGTTGACTGGAAAAAATGGCCGGCGGTCGCATCGGCGTCGGCGTCGGCATTGGCATCGGCGTCGCTTTGTCCTTTGACACCAGCACTAACAAGGCCTATGCAAATATTTAGTAAATGAATCAGCGCTTTGTGACTGTTATCATTTATGTCTGTGCCCGTCTCTATGGCAGACTCACACACGAGTACGCAGCATGTTCACTCCCTCCCTCTCTCTCCCGTTCTCTCTCTCTCTCTCTCTCTCTTCCTCTTTGACAGGCGACAGCGAATTTGTCAATTTGTAGCAATGACTGTAAACAGACAGGCGGCTGGCAGTGAAGGCTTCAGCTTCAGCTTCGGCTCTGGTTTCGGTTTCATGGCAACACTTGCCCAGGGAAGGGGGCTGCAATTTCGAATTGGTATCTGTTGGGGGTACGCTGCGATACTGTTCGAACTGGCCCCCTACTGCACGCCCAATGAAATTTATGGGCCACCTCTCGGGCCAGCTCGGAGCTCGGAGCTCGTGACGCACTTGTCCAGCCATTGCCCGAGAGCTGCCAGCGACTATGCATACAAAACGCTGTGGCAATTATCTCAAATGCAAATGCTCTGCTATGCACAAGGGGGAGGGGGCTGCTTGCACAAAGGGCGTGGCAATGGCTAAGCACGTAATGAATTGTCTTTTTGGCCATTCGATAAATTTTCGACTCTATGATGCTGCTGCAGCTTAAGCTTTCGTTCGCTTTCGTTCGTGTGCAATCCAATTCCGGCAAGCAACCCGTTCCACTGTTGCCACTGTTGCCAGTGTTGCTACTTCGCCCACTCGGTCTGGGCGCAGCGTGTTGTTGCCTGCAGCGGAATGCGCTGTAAAGTATGCTACGTTTTATGGCGCGCGTGAAATACGAATCGCGAGCGTAATTAAAAATCATAAGAAATGAAACACAAACAGAAATAAACATGTCATAGCCGGCAGCCTGCAATTGCATCAGCCCTGCAACCTCTCCACGCTTTTCTCTTCTGCCCCCCCAGGCCCTGCAAATCCTTATAGTTATACCCGTATATACCGTATTTGTATCTCTCTGAGTCGGGCGGGCGTGCAAGTGCGCTATAAAAATATGTCAAAGGAATACGGGGCGAATGAGAGAGGAAATAAAAATAAAACCGTTGAAATAAAATAAATTGCACTCAAAAATCCTTTTCCGTGCCTGCAACTCATTACAAATTTTATTACAGATACTTGCCGGCACACAGATGCAGATACTCACACACAACATACTCGCACGCGTACTCACATACAGTGACGGCAAGAGAGACTCGCACTCAGTGCCAGATAGCTGCATATAAACACAGACTGACATTTAATACAACACTTGATGTCGCTCATTAAGAAGAATTCAGTGCACGAACGCGCTCCATGGCGGACACGCCCACTGGCCATAAGCCCCGAACGCCCCAAAAAACCGAACCGAACCGGAGCTGCAGCACTCGAGCGAGGCCCTCGAGGCGCCTGATGCGAAGAGGGGGCGACGGAAAAAAAAGCAGCGAAAATGCCAAGCAAAAGTGGAACTTGTTGCCGAATAAACAGCAGCTACACCCCCCCGCACACCCCCGCACATGTGCGAAAGAGAGGGATGGTCTAAGAGGCCGGCCATAATGAGCATACATAGCCAGAAACAAGGATACAAGGCGAAGAACTCCTGCGGACGGCCGAGCGTGTCTGTCTGCGTGTGTGTCTGTGTACGTTACTCAAACACTCGCCAAGTGTATGATGGGTTGCTATTGCAGTTGTTGTGTTACTGTTATCGCTGCTGCAAGCACTCCCTGCCACGCTGCTACTCATGAGGCTGTCACCTGCAGCTGGCGACGCAAAGCGGCAAACTGCAAACGGCTACATGACTACAACTTGTCTACATTTCGTCTTCTGTCTGCCGTCTGTCTCTGTCTGTCCTGTTCTTATGACTAAAGCTGCAGCTCTACAAGTATCACAGTGTGTGCGCTCGTGTCTGCGTGTGTGTGTGTTTGTTATGTGTGCGACTCTAACTGGCTTGTAAGCATGTCTTGTCGTGCGTGTGTGTGTGTGCCGCGTTTTGCATACACTTTTTCCACTTGCTTAACGTATTAGAGAGAAAGCGAGCTTAAGCGAGAGGAGCAAGATGAGTTCTTGCCGTAAGGTAAGAAATTGTGTAGTATGAGTAAATAGTGTGAAGAAAAGAGAGGATGATTCAGAGAGATAGAGAGTAAATAGAGTAGAGAAAGCTGCATTGGGAAAGAAAAAGTAGAATATAGAGCAGAAGGGAAAGGTAAACCATAAGGGAAATGTGAGAGCTAGAGGAAAAGAAAGACGATTCGTGCAAAGGGAAAATATGGAAATGGATTAAAAGACGAGTAAACGAAAACGGTCAAGGAATAAAGAGAGACATAAATTAAGGATAAAAAGGGAGCAGGAAAGAGAAAATCAAAGGTAAATTTAAAAAATACATTTAAAACACTCTCTTTATTGCCAGCGATATATTGGTAATATTATACAGGGGTTCCGGTTCGAATCCCGGGGGAGGGCATGGTTTTTAAAAAATGCCAAGTCTTGCCAATACAATTGTTCCTACTTCACTCATTTTGATATGGTGTTTGGTATTTTTTAAGATCACTTCTAAATACAATTTTTAAATAATTGTTTTTTTTTTTATTTTTTAAATATATTTTTTTTTAAATAATATTATTTTTTTTTTTTTTTTTTAAAGATATATTGGTAATGGTTATCCTCTAAAATAAATTCTCAATCTTTTCTTTCCTCTTTAATATGGTACTCAAATTTTTGGTCTATATGTATTTAGACATTAAGACATAATTTTAGATTAGTTTAATTAAAAGTACTTTAAGTGCACTTTCCTCTCTCTGTAAGTCTGCTTGCGAAATTCCTTCCAAGATCCGTTTGTGGTTTTTGTTTAGTGCTCGCTTTGCTCACTATCTTGTTGTTCTGGTTTTGTACATTAGCTTCAGGCTTATAAACAGTAAACGAAAAAAAAAAACAATTAGAGATGGAAAGTTTAAAAGAGAAAGGACAATAAAATGGCAGAAAACAGTGGGAAAAGGGGCAGCGGAGCAACAGAGATCTTGTGAAAAGAGAGCAAGCAAAAAGAAGAAGAATAAATTCAAGTTTAAAGATCAAAACGGGGGGAGAGATAGATGGAAAAAAGCAATCCATTCAAGCAATACGATTACGAAAAGTTACCTAACGTACCCATTCTTTACCTACTGCTGGCCTTAACATACCCCGCCCGTTAGCCCGTTAACCATATACCATTAATAGTTAGAGACTTCCTGGCAACTTTGGCGTGGAAAACTGTCAGAATTGCCGTTCAGGCGGTTGACAAATCATTTCAATACTCGCAATTTTGTTTGGGCATTCTTCTTTATGAATCGCAATGATTACGCTCTTTTGATATGCCATTTATGTGGGATATTCACGAGTGTATATGGGTGGGAGAGGAGGATGATGGTGGTTGCTGGGGCCTGTCAAACTTATCATTATGATTGTGCTGCGCACTACAATAACTTTTTATTCACATTTTATACATTCCTTTTATGCGGCAATCAAGGCCTACGACATCAAGTCAAGCGCCTCACAAGAGCAGCACACACAGCAACAAGCGCAACACAACGGCAACAACGGCAACAAAAAGAAACCCAAGTATGTCAAATTAACAATGTCATCAAAGAGATTTAACATGTTGGCGCTCCATGTCCTGCCTGCCTGCCTGCTGGCCCCCTACACTCCCACTCTGCACCTTCTACACTTTTCGCCTTTCCTCCTCGTCGCCCACCGACTGCCAACCCGTGTCCTTCTTGTGCATGCGATTACAAGGCAAATCTTTTCAAAGCTTTTAACAAACACGCTCAACCGCACACAAAATGGCGCCTCACACATTTCTACACAAGCACACACACACACTCCATTTGCAAGGAGGTGTGCTGCACGGGGAGAAATCCAAAAACTTTAAATTAAAATGCGTTTATTTGGGCTCTTAACACGCTGAGAAGAGGTGGGGGAGGGGGGGGGGTGGTTGCCGGCCTCCTCCAATTGCGACTATGAGATGCGAAATATCTTAACCCAAATAACTTTGAAAACTATTCAAAACATTTGCTTAATATTCACATGCTCGGCCGGCGCCTGCCCGAAGCACTCGCGCGTTGTGTAGCCTGCCTTCCCCCCTCCCCCCTTCACGGCTGCCCTCGTCCTTGCCGGGGCCAAGAGGCGCCTCAAACACGCGCCGGCAAAATGAAAGCATTGGGTAATCCCTTGTTATCTTGATATCCTACTCGGTCACACAAGGGAAACAAAACGAAGAAAGAGAGTGAGAGAGAGAGGGAGTGTCATAGTGATGTTTAATATTAAATCATATTAAAATATTCAAAGGCTGCTGCCGTGCAGCGCCATCTCCACTCCACTCCAGCTCCAGCTCCAGCCTCCCAGTCTGTGCCGCAGTCTGACGGAGTCTGAGCTTGCTAAGCATTTATAAACATTAGCACGCAAACATGGATGCGACCAAAAACGCGTTGGCAAACATAAGCGACCCACAGTGCCCACCTCCGCCCTCCGCTTTCCCCACTCCTTCTGCGACGAACGTGAGCGCCTAAATGTATGCAATGACAAAACCCAAAAAGCATCACCCAGCGAGTCAGCAAGTCGGCAAACACAAGCAAGCCCTTCGCACACATACACGCACACAGAGACACATCTAAATTCACACACACACAAATATTCACACACTTATACAAACACACACAGTCACTTACACAAACACATGTGCACAGTTACCACACGCCCCTTTCACTTCGTAAATTGCTTGCAAGCATTTTTGAATAATTTTTTGCCTCCCTGCCTTCCTCTCTCCTTCCCCTCCTTGCTTTCGAGGCATAAACTGCATGAGTTGTGCTTAGAGAGTGTTTAGAGCTTGCTTAAAAATTTATCAACGGCATGACAAGTGTGACCGCAGGGCGTCAGCGTTGCCGTCGCCTTGCATCGTCTGCTTTTGCTCAGCGCCGCCTCTGGGTGCAAATAATTTGGCGCCCGCATCGTTTTTCAAGTATTTTTACGATTATCGATTACTAATGGCTCCGTTCAGCGGCAACTTTAGCCGAAAGTCATCCAAAGACAAATAGTTTTGTTTGTCAAAGCATTTTGCTCGACATACTTGACACGCCTCTCTATGTGTGTGTGTATGTGCGAGGCAAAGAGTTGTGTATAAGCCATGTAGGCCCTGCAGGTGGCAGGGCACAGGCAGAGCACAGGCAGCTTGTGGCATGTCAAGTTGTTGTGGCAAATGACTCGGAAAGATTGCAAAAATGCCACAGCAGCAGTTAAGCTGCTAAGGACGAGAGAGCGAGAGAGAGAGACAACAGAGAGAGAGGCATGAAATGAATACGAAAGCCGAAGAAAAGGTTCGCAATGTTTGGTGCGATTATGTTTCAAAGACTTGACTTGACTGTCTGCTCAACTTAAGCGGACTTGCAGACGCGCTTGTGGCGAGCTGCACGTGCATTAAGTGATACATTAAGGTATAATTCTTCGACGAGAGTGAGGCTGTGGTCTGCCTTGTCACCGGCGCCCAAAATGAACTGCTGCAATTAGCTGCGCTTCGAGTTGTTGCAAGCTAAGCAGGCAACTTTTTGCAATTGCGCCACACACAGAAAACAAGGCGGATCTGGTAAATCCAAAGCACATTTAACACTTTCCGAATGAAAACAAGCTACATAAATTTCAAATAAAGGGAGGGGGGGAGGGAGTGGGAAAACGAGGAAAAAACTTGCAGTCACACACACGGAACAGAACACGGCCAAGATGGCAGCTTTAGTCTTCGCTTTAGCTGCGACACGAGCATCAGGTGCGGCAAGACACACAACAAGACAGAACACAAGAAGGCAGTGCACAAGACAACACACACACACACACACACAGTCACGGCACTCCATACATACTCGCAACAATATGGACTAGTCGAGCAAGAGCCAGAGAAAGAAGAGAGAAGAAAGCAGAAAGCCGAAAGAAAGCAGTGAGCGCGAGTTGCATTTAATTAAACTTAAACATTTTCATTGTCAAGCGAAAAATAATTAGTTGTGTGGCAGGGAACGGGAACGGAACGGGAGCGGGGCGCGGGGCAGCGGTATGGAAGCGGAACGCAGAGCGGAAACAAGCTATGCGCCATATGCGGCGTATACGTAACGTACGTAACGTACGTTCAACGGAAGCTATATGGCGCAGACACAAATTGAGCCCATATTCACGTGTGTGTTTGTGTGAAAGTGTATGTGTGTGTGTGTGAGTGCTGCCTGCTCGTGTGTGGAAGCTGGCGTACAAGTTTCAAAATTAAAATGAATGCGCCGCTTTCGAGGCGAGCGCAGCTAAAAAGGATACAAGACTTTTGCACCAACAGACACTTACAAGCGCCAGTGCACACATACACAAACATACATGCATACACGAACACTCGCACATACATTCTATAGACACCGGATGGCAGTTATAAACGACGAAGTCACATGCATGAGCTTGTCAAAAAACGTAGTTAGTCCTGTTGCCAGCGACAGAAAAACCAAGGCGGCTGTCGTAGTTGTTGTTGTTGTTCTTCCTCTTTTTCTTCTTGTTCTTCTTGCTGCTGCTGCTGCTGCTGTCGAAATAATGTGGAACATTAACTAACTGCGCCTGCAGGCGACAGCTGGACAGAGTCTGTGCCGAGCGGCAGACAAACTTCATGCAAGTTCGCCTTAGCTGAGCTGCCTGTAACAATATATATTTAGTTAAGGTATTAACAGCAAAGTGCCTGACACTGTGCAGCAAAAAGAGCGCAACACTTTGAGGCGCCTCAAATAGGATAATCTGCCGAACGAGTTGGCAATGTGCCTGGCACTTCTTTCCATGCAGCACAGTGTAATCTGAGCACAGCCACTGCCTGCCTGCCTGCCTGCCCGCCTGCCTGCATAGATTAATTAAATTAGAGGGGGCGCAGTGTGTCAAACAGTTTCGACACTTCGCGCCCCCTCCTGCTCTCCTTGGCAGGCAACTAAAGTGGCTGGCTGGCTGGCTGGCTGCATTGCCGGCTAATAAATTCGCGCTAATTATGTTTTCAATTACGCAACAAAGGCCAATTTAATATTTCACAATGCCGCGCGCGCGACGTGCCGCGGCCCCTGATTGATGTGTGTCGCAGTTTTTGGCGCGATTGCCAATTGCAAAAACATGACACGCTGCTATCATCAGTATGTGTGGGGCCTAGCTGCCCCTGTGGTCATGGGGGGGGTGGGGAGTGTGTGGCTCATTGTGCGCCTTCTAATGGCAAATGCCTGTAGATATATTTGGTTCTTTTTTTTTTTCGCCGACTGCCGCACCAATTTAATGGAAATTCTCGACATAGCAGGGCATCAAATCAATATGTCATGAGACGGCTACTGCTGCCAGAGCAGAGTTGCTGCCTGCCAGTGTTGCTCCTGTGCTGCTGTTACTGTGGCAACAAAAGCAACAACAACAATAGCAACAACAGCAGCAACAACAGCGGTGGCAACGTGCAGATGTGTTGACGGTTGGCGCGACAAAGGCGAAGGGGGTGCGTGCACGAAAATGACGCGTTATTGCGTATACGCAGTGTCGTCCATTTTGCAAATTTCCCAACTTGTCCTAGCTTGCTACACCGACTACAGCATACGCTGCCAGCAAGTGGAGAGAAACTGAACAAATTAAATAGATTAAATTAAATTCAAATTAAATTCAAATTAAATTCAAATTAAATTCAAATTAAATTCAAATTATATTCAAATTAAATTCAAATTAAATTCAAATTAAATTCAAATTAAATTCAAATTAAATTCAAATTAAATTAAAATTAAATTCAAATTAAATTCAAATTAAATTCAAATTAAATTCAAATTAAATTCAATTTAAATTCAAATTAAATTCAAATTAAATTCAAATTAAATTCAAATTAAATTCAAATTAAATTCAAATTAAATTCAAATTAAATTCAAATTAAATTCAAATTAAATTCAAATTAAATTCAATTTAAATTCAAATTAAATTCAAACTAAATTAAAATTAAATTCAAATTAAATTAAATTCAAATTAAATTAAATTCAAATTAAATTAAATTAACTTACACTCAAACAAATTATATTAAATTTAAATTTAATTACGTTAATTTTGTAAACTTAAACTTAATGGTTAATTATTTTAAATTGAGTTTTTAAATAATTCTTTGTATCTAATTCAGTCGACTGTATTTAGTCGACTTTAAATTAAATTAAATAAATAAAATGTTCTATTTGAAAAGAGAAATGAATGAGGTTCTTAGGCACTGGGATCATTGCCCCTTATGGAGTAAGTTCTCAAACAAAGAATTACAAAAAGAAGCTTTCTCCTTTGCAGAGCATTCAACAACTTAGGCAACTCGCATTGCTGCCTTGCTGGAAAATGTCAAATGACAGCAGAATTGAACCAAAAAACGCGCAGGAAGGGGAAGAGAAATGAAGAAAAAAGCGTCACTTGCTGCATGCGACTAAATCGTTGATTTACGATTCACGCCACACTGAGAAGCCGCCGAATTCGCACTGCGATGGTAGCAGCAGCAGCAATAGCAGCAACAACAACAGCAGCAACAACAGCAACAGCGACAAGTGCGACGAGTATGTGGCAATGCACGCATGACAGATACGCAGGCAGCCGTGCAAACCACTTTGGCGGCAATGCGTCGACCTTCCCCTTCCCCCTTCCCTTCACCTCACACTCCCCCATACGCCTACAATCCCTCTGCTGCTGCTGCTGCTGCTACACACCTCTTAGTCCGCCAATATCACTCTCATTCTCATTCTCTGTCGCATTTTTTGCATTCTCTTCTTTTTTTTTTTTTTTATTTCTTGTTGCTCTGCAGGGCATAAAAAATATTTTAAAATTTATTACGTGTCTCCAGCCAATATTTCACTTTGACATGCTGCGTCGCGAAATGAAGCTGTCCAGTTGTGGCTGCCATCCCCCCTCCCTCGCCATTCCCTCCTTATGCAGCTACTCTCCTTTCCCTCCGCTTCTTTGATTACACTCTCGTCGCTGAGGTCCATTTGCTGTGCGGGTCGCAATGAAGTGCGTCGCATTTTTGTTCGGCTGCTTTGACGGTCAATTAAAATCGCGCATACGCCGCATCAGCCAGTCAGTGCTCCTGCAGCGACTGGTCCTGCATCTTCAATCAATATTGCAGTTTGGCCTTTTAATTAATTTAAAATACGAGCAGTAGCTGCCACTTGTCCGCCTTGGCCACGCCCACTCGAGCAGGGCAGGGCAGTGGATGCTGTGCGTGCGCAAATGAAAAGGAAATGTTTTCGTTCAATTTTATTTTCGCCAGCGGCAACTGCGAATAATAACAGCAACAGCAACAGCAACAGCAGTGGGGTCCGCCTGGGCTCGGCTTGAGGCCCGGCATCTTGGCTGGCTCAGGCCAAAGGTATATGCTGGGGTATGCCAGTCTGCGTATGTGCTGTGTGTGCGTGTGTGTGTGCCCATAAGTCGGTTCGGTTCAGTGCAGTGCAAAAATGGCAACGCTCACAAACATAATTAAAGACAAACAATTGTTGTTGCTGACGCATGAGTAGCAGCAGCAGCAGGAGCAACGCACGAGAGCAAATAACTCAATGGCCGCAGCAGACAGCAGATACACACACACACACACACACACACACAAGGAGCTGCTGCTAATGGAGGCTATTGTGGCCTGCTTCCTTTGAGAAGGCTCGCCCGAAAAGTTATTATTAAATAAGAGCAACAGGAGAAGATGGCAGGGGGGGGTAGGAAAAGAAATGTAACCGAAAATGTTGCGGCATATTTTTGTGCAATTAATTTTCAGAAAGAAAGCGTGAAGGAGTGAGAGAGAGAGGGACAGGTAGAAAGAGGCTGACAGAGAGGGGCAAGGTAGAGACAGGGAACAGAAAGGCAGCGTCGATGTTTTTGCAATTATGCCTGCAATAAAAGCAGCAGTCAACTCTGACTCTCAAACTTGAATAAAATATGTGTGTGTGTGTGTACAGCAAGCACACCTGCTGCCGAACACACACACACTCACACAACACATGCACAGCAGACGGAAAATTGCATACGCCGAGGCAACTGCCATTTTGTTCATCATTTTACTTTCATTATGGTTAACCTTGCAGTTTGATAGCGTCACAGCACAGCCGACCTTCCTACTCTCCCCCCCCCCCTTGCTTACGCACCTGCCATGCAACTAGCGTTGCTGCACACACTTTGTGCCTCTTCCTGTGGCAGGAAAGGAAAACATTGCGTGGTCTTGGGTGGCAGCTGCAAACAGCGCTTGGGAGAGGTAAGGAGGTAAAGTGTGGGAGCTGGCAAAGAGTAGGAGATGGCAAAGAGAAGGAGGTGGAAAAGGGAGGGGAAGCTGACTGAACGGAATGCTCTGCAGCTTCCGCTCGCTCGGGCAGCAAAGCGAGCAGAAGTTGTTGTTCAATTTCCCATTTTTAGTTTGCAGCATAAAGCTAAAAAAACACACACACACACACACACGCATGTAAGATAATGGCAGGCACCTATGAGAGTGCAAGTGTATGTGTGTGTGTGGTGTGAGAGTGTGTGTAGTGAAAGCTATGCAAAAACTGTAAACAAACAGCGAGCAGCTAAACGCAAACACCTTTGAAAGATGCTAACGTATGCGGCAGTGCGGCAGTTTGCGACTGTATGCGTGTGTCTGTGTGGCAAAAGTGTTTATTAAAGCCAGGCAGAGGCACCGACACCGGCACAGGCAGCGGCACCAGTACAGGCACCGGCGAAGGCGCACACAAAACACTTGGCGCGCCCTGAATACGCCAACTTGAACAACGGCAGCTGCCGCCTCCCGCCTCGACCGGACCTGCCCCTCCTCCCATCCACCTCTGCCACTGACTTCTCTCGTTCACTCAAAGTGAAAATTATAAACCATGTTCTCATGCTCTCCCGCTCTCACGTGGAACTGTGCCAGTTACACATAATTAATATGCAATTTTTGTTCGCCTGTTTTGTGTTTTTTCTTTTGCTGCCTTTGCCAGCGTATTTTGTATTTTTGTTCCCGCTTGCCCCCCTCCCCTTCCACGTCGCTTTGTCGGCCATCTTGTTTGAGCTAGGCATTGTGTGCCTGCACGCGTGTGTGTGTGTGTGTGTGTGAGTGTGTTTATGTTAATGCAAGACTGCATTTTGCACAACTCAAACCTGCTTAAAAGTTTAAGTGCTCGGATTGATTTTCAATCAATGAGCAGAAAGGGAAGGGAGGGAGACAGAGAGGGGGAGAGACGCAGTGAGTCAAAGTAGTGTTCAACTATGTCTGTGTGTGTGTGCGCTGACAGCAAAATCCGTTAAATCCATAGGTATACAATGGATTCCATTTCGTTTTGCTGTTAATTATGTCAGACGACACGAGACGAGAATGAGAAAAAGAAACAGAGACAGAGAGTGAGAGAGGGGAGATAAAGCTATAGAGGTAAGAGAGAATGAGAGTAAGAGAGGAAGAAGAAGCGAGAGCGAGGTAGATAAAGCTAAAGAGAAAGGTGAGACAGCGAGTGGAGAAAAGTGAACTACTTTAGGCTTAACTTGCGCTAAATGAACGTGTCTTTTCAAGCGTGCTTAATGCGCGTTTGTGTTGCTGTTGTTGTTGCTGCTGCTATTGTTGTCCCAATTTAATCGAATCGGTCATGCTGCATTTATTGTTATTCAAATTCGCCGCCTACCAATTACAATTGACAACGAAAGCGAAATATGCAAATTGCCAGCAATGTTAAACACACAGAAAGAAAGTTTACCTTAGACATGCCGAAGGTTTTATACACTTACAGGTTGCTATTTCCTCCGAACGCATAATAGTTATAAATAAAAGTGAAGAATTAAATATTGTATGTTTCCATTGACAGCTATAATAACTTCAATCGCTGGACATAGTTATGCAACTTATTTATAAAGTATTCCTCTGCAACAAATGTTGGATCGGCTCTTTCATTTTTTTATCCCAGTATCAATTCAATTAAATTTCTTTTTTCTTTCTTTTCTCACAATTAAGATTTTACTTTTAACTTAAAATTATTAATTGCAACTATTAATTGTTTTTTTTACTTTTCAACAGTCGACTGACCTTAGTCCGACTATAAACTAATTAAATAAATAAATTGTCTTGGTCATTCTTCCTATGAAAGCTTTTGAATATTGTTGTCCGACTTTAATCAAATGATAAGTTAAGTTATTTCGAAAATCATTCACTGTTCACAACTTATAGCAGTTATATGTTATAGTTGTCCGATTTTATTAAAATTTAACAAGCATTTTATATATATAGAAAAAGTTCGATGTGGTCAATTTGGTGGCAATATCTTGGCAATTAACAAAAATCAGCCGATAGTTTGTATGGCAGCCAAACGATATATTGTACTGACTGCACGCAACGAGAAGCATGTATGCCAGATTTATTATAAATTAGTTTTGATTGAAACAGACAGACAGACAGACAGACAGACGGGCGGACAGACATACAAGGTGGGTTGGAAACTCGTCTGCCATTATCAAAAATCACACTTCAGGTTGCAAGCCGTTGCATATCGATAGACAGATATATAGCGCATAAAGAGACAGCTACAATATATTACTTCCTCTTTCGTTCTCACTCTCTCTCTCTCTCTCTGTCTATACATAAATACAAAGAGCTTACCAAGTCGACCGGTTATAAGTAAAACACACATACGCCCTGTGAACTGTGGCCTGGCCGCCGGCAGCGTGGCAGCTTGCGGTGCTTGCCGCAATCGTGCAGCATTTTGTGTACAGCCAACAAAGTAGCGTGGTAGCTGCAATGCAAAAAAAGCGCTGCATACGCGAAGGCGCTGAACGCAAATGAAAGACAAACAGCGCAGCGCAGCCGCAACCCAAGCCGGACATCAACTTTGGCGCTGGCCCTGCGTAAGCGCGGCAAACACATGCAGCAAAGTCAACAAGCGCCAGCAACAACAACAGCAACAAACAAGCAAACATGGGTGTGCGTGTGTGTGTGTGTGGTTGAGCGAGGGGACACAGAAAGTGAAGTGCATGCGAAACAAGCGCAAATAAAGTTGTGAGCTCCGCGTGGAAACGCCAACGTCAGCCGCGTCATCAGAGGGACAACAACAATTGTTACGGCTGCAGCAACAGCAGCAACAGCACAAGCAACAATAACAACAACAACAGTTGTTGCAACAACGTGAGTGACCTTTGCACGTTGCGCACGTAAATTGCGCTGGGTAATTTTCAATGCTAGCCACAGACAGAAACGGCAACAGCGACTGCGACGTCGACGTCGACTGCGACTGCGACTGCGACTGCAGCAGCAATGCAGCCGACAACAATAACAATATTTTAGAATTTTTATTGAGCCAGCGCTGGCATCAAATCATAAATAACGCTGCAGGGCAGCGCAGGGGAAGCGACGCCGGCTACTTAAAATGGCTTACATATGCGTATGTCATACATAATCAAGAGATTAGGCAGGGTTGCCACCCTGTTGGCAATAAAAGAGCAGCAGCAGCAACAAGGAAGGGGAAGTGCAAAAGAAGCGCAAGGAATGCTCCACTTGGACAGGCATCAAGAAAGAATTCAAAAGGAAGTCAGCTGCCTGTGTGTGAGTGAGTGTGCGCTTCTCGCAGTCTGTGTGTGTGTGTGTGCGTGTGTGTGAGCCACAAAGTGATGCAGCAATAAAATTTGAAACAATAAAAGCAACGCAGACTCAAGGCGAGAGTGGAAATTGCTTCGCAGTAGCAGCAGCAGCAGCAGGGTGCACCTAGAGGTCGTTGCAATAGCAGTAGCAGCCAGTGGCAATGGCAGATTCTATGCGTATTCTGAGCAAGACATTATCACACACACACACATACACAAACACACACATACACATACAAATGCCCATACTACTCCCATGTGTCTGCACAGCGGTAATTTTCCTGTGCGCTGCCAAATGTTGCATTTATTCTGTGAGTTTCCGTTGGGAAGTCTCCCAATCTGGTTCAGCATATGTCTTGAGGTATAAGCCATAGGGTATATCTTTCATTTACAGTTAATGCATGATATATGCTCTATATACTCTAAATATTGTATATATTATATTCTATATAAAACTAAATCATGTAAAAGAACTCAGCTCAGTCAATATCATTCGATCGCTTCATTTATGAAGTATTTTTTTCTCTTTCTTTCTTTTTAAGTTTGCTCATTTAATCTCTGACATGATCAATTATAATTAGACACTTTCTTTTTATTAGAAATATGCAATAAACCTTTCCATACTAAAACTTCTTTGTACAGAGTCTCAGTAAAGAAGGTTTTCCCTTTATCACAATTAAATACTCGACTTCGACTTGGAGTTCTCTCATTTGTTTTCTCTCAACGCGACGCACTGTCCTATAAAGACATTTAAAGAGCACAACTCAACGAGTTGAAAAGAGCGAAAAGCAATGAAAATTCCACTATGAAAAACTCGAAGAAGAAGAACGAAACTTATTCGGGGTGCAGCAAATTGACGGCCAAATTTTGACGCAAACTGTGCGAAATTTATGTCGTGAACGCGAACGGGACGAGGACAGTGAAATAAACTTAAGACTTGAAGCTAGTAGATGTCTTCCCCGCCCCACACTCTCCTTCTTTCTCGCCTTCTCTCTCTCTCTCTCTGTCTCTCCCTCTCTCTCTCTCCTTCTCTACAGTTACGTTTCCAATTGGCGTTTCTAGTTGGTTGTGCCGCTGCATCTCATCTACAGACAGGGGGCGAATTGACACAGTCTGCCAAAATAAATGGTCGCCTCGCGAACAAGAAGAAGCAGTAGAAGAAGTGCTGGGGGGAGGGAGGGGGAACAGTGCAATTGTTTTCTTGACTGGCAGGAGACACGTGTCGAAATGGAAGCACACAAATTGACACGCACACAGATAGAGTGCGTCCAATAAAACTGTAAACTTACGGCGTATATTTTGGCAAACTTATGTCGGGCAGACAGGCGAGCTGACGCCAGCAGAGTCTTCGCTCTTCTCTGCTTACGCAAGTTCATCAAATGGAACGGCTTGACCCTGGCTGGGAGGGGGAACATTACTAAGAAACACACTCACTCACTCTCCCCCCCCCCACCATTTGATTCCTCCTCCCCCTTCCGCTTCTTGTCTAATCGCCTTCTGCACTTAATTTGGACTAACCCCACAGGCCCAGCCCCCTTGGGCAGCGACAATTACGGTAAGTGGGCGCAGCTAGAAGCAGTTGGCAACTCCGACATTCTCTCCGCACCTCCTCCATCTCCAACTTATGCTGCCCAGTCGGCACCTTAACCCTTCGGGCCTGGTCCTCTTAACCACATGTGCTGCGGACTCAAGGCAGGTCCATGCTGGCCCCCCGCCTAGCCAAGTTAACTGGCAGCAGCTGGCCGAAATGACTTTGTTAAGAGTTTTCGAAACGCAATTTTCTTCATTTCGGCTCCCCAAAGTTGACATTGTCTCTATATAAGGTATGCTGTCTGCCGCCATCCCCCAGGGCTGAAGCACAATGCCGGCAGGCGGAGAATGAATAAAAGTGTCACTTTCTATGGCAATTTCATAATTGCATAAGTGTAAGTGGTCAAGTGCTTGCCATGTGTGTGTCTCTCTCTCCCTCGCTCCCTCTCTCTCTCTCTTGCTCTCTGTCTCTCTCTCTCTCTCTCTGTGTCTCTCTTTCTAGCACTTGAAGGCGACTTTAGTGTAAGTTTGCTGAGCATACATTTTTATTTAGTTGCACACTTGCTGGACTTGGACTTGGGCCACAAGTTACTTATAAAGTGAAGTTGCTTATACCACTGTGCACAGTGGCCATAGCTGTGGACTGCCTGCAGTACCGTTTGCTAGCCATGATGTGCCGCTAGACAGTCAGACACACAGATCTGTTACTGGGCTGCGCTGGCTTGTCATATTTCACACGCAGATTGAATCGCGATTCACATGGCAAGGCATGGCAGCTGCACCACACACACACACACGCACACGCGTGCATATCCATCAACTGACCGAGCTGAGCGTGTGTAATTCAATGCCAAACTGTGCTTCAATTTCGACTAATTGCCAATCTAACCCTCAATCAATGCCGTCGCTGCTGCATTGACGCATTGACGCACAGCGTCGTTGCCACCTTGTGTGGCACCTGTGTGTGCCTGTTGCGGTCGCTGTGGCGCATTTGATTGCGCCTTTTAGCCAACACTTATGAAATATTTCAGCGTGCTAACATTTCGTATTCAGCCAAAAAGTCATTTGCCACCTTTGAAAGTGTCGTCCGAACTGACCGTAGCCAAATTGCAATTGACGTGTGTGTGCGGGTGCGGTGTGAGTGTGCCTGTGTATGTGTGTGGGTGTGTGTGTGTGTGAGCTTTGCAATTGGGTTGCCCTTTTTTTGTGGCCAATCTGCCAAAAGTGCGCACTCATCGTCAAAGTCAAAGGACTTTGACTCCTCCAAACACGCCTGACTGCGCTGTCAGCGCTGAAAGCGATAAGGCAATTAGAAGCCCCAGCCCCAGCCCCAGCCCCAGGGTGTTGTCTGTGCACCCTGTTGCTGTTGCTGTTGTTGCTGTCACTGCTGATATTGTTGGTTTTTGCAGTGCGCCGCTGCCGCTGCTGCTGCTGCTGCTGGCGTTGTCAATTATTTAGATTTTTTTGCCAATATGCCGCAGCGCGGCACGTCGACGCGAGTTAATGGCCAGCGTGCACTGAAGATGACTTGCTGCCACGCTCATTGCAACGTGCACTGCCTGCGCCTCCGTCCCCCCTGTGGTCATTAGACTGCCGCTGCTCCCGTGTGCCAGCTCAGCGTTCTTCGCGCATCCTCCTGCAAATGTTCCTTCCTTTTTTTTCTTTCATTTTTTTCCGCTCTCTCTTTCTTTCTCTCTCTTTTTTTTGTTTGCCTTTTGCTTTAGCCATTTGTCCCAGCGCAGGAAGTTGGCGGTTTGTTTAGATGAATATGCAAATATTTTTTTGGATGCGGCTAAAGAAAAAAAAAAGAAGAAGAAGAAAACAAAGGGGGGCCATTTTGCGGACAGGATGTGCCGCCGCAGGACGCGCATCATTTCCGCTTAAAATGCAGCACAATCCGCCGTGAAAAGGATTTTACTGCCCGCTGCAAATTGAAAAACTTAGCAGGCGTGCATAATGACAACTGCAGCCAGGATGAGGAGCCCTGGCCTGGCCTGGCCTGCATCAGTAAACCGAAAATCGATAAAAGTTCAAAATATTTCAAATCCAATCGAAGTTCGTCCCCCCTGCAGCCCGTGCAACACACAGCTGCGACTCAGGCCGTCCACTTTTATGGCTGCAAGGCAAGTGAAGTGCTGCTTGCGCTGACCAAGCAGCAGGCAGCAGCTGCTCTACCGCCTTGATCCTGCATCCTGATGCTGTTGTTGGCGGGTGAATTAAATGGGCGCTTTGAATTTTTTACGACGCGCACTAAAAATCCAATTTAATGGACATTTAAGAGACACACTTGGCGGCGGCGGCAGTACGAGTAGTAGCGGCAGCAGCGGTGCCATAAGTGAGCTTTGCGATTACATATACGTAGCGTATACGTAACGTGAGCGCGCAGACAGCCGCAGCCTGGCAAAAGGGCTGCAGCCATATCCTTTTTAATGTAATTGCTTTTTTAAGAAATGCTACGATGCTGCCGATGCTGCTCATGATGGTGCCACACACACTCACACACACTCACAACACACATACTGGCACACCCCTTAGTGCAAATCAGACACACCAGCGAAAAGATGAAAGAATACAAGTGGAAAACTTTTGATGATGATAATGGAAATGAATTGCCGAAATGGCCGCGTGGGGGGTGTCAGGGGTCAGCAGGCAAACAGCTGCGCATGAAAATCACAATTTGATGGCCCCGCGTTGCAGCCATATGCGGCCATATTATCAGCACGCAGCGTTGCCAATTAATTACAATAATTGTGAATGCCCTTCGCCCTCTACTAGAAATCTAAAACTTTCTACTTAAAGTGCAGCAAATTAGTGTTAATATGGCAAATTGCAGCCGCAAATTGTGGTTGCCCCGCGGCAGAGAAAGTGGCAACAAAACAGGGCAGGGGGAGGGCCATGGAGAGGAAGGGCGGCGGTAATAGCTTGCACTTGCTTTCTCAGCGTAGGCCAGTTAATTAGCAGCTGCATTTCTGTTTGCCTGCTAATGCAACAATAACAACAAAATTCGCCTCTGAAATGCGTTAAAATAAAACGTAAATTGCATCTGCCACACCCACACACACACATACAGGCAAATTCGACTGCAATTGTGCCTTGTATTTACATGCAAATACACATGCAAAGCCGACTAAAGTGAAAGCCAAATCCAAATGCAAACTGTGTGTGCCTTTCACAGCTCTTGTCAATACACTTACTTAGCCTTTCCTTTCTCTTTCCCTTTCTCTCTCCCTTTCTCTTCCTCTGCTTGTTCCCCATCTGCCTCTTCTGTCCCTTCTATCTCTTCCTGCTCCACTGCAGTGGAAGCTGAAGCAGCAACGTCAGCTGACCTTTAAAGCTTCTGCTCAAAAGGGGCTGAAGGTCGCTTCCGGGCAGCTGAGACCGCTTGAGAGAGATGGAAACAATGTGATATGGGGTACAGCATTTAATGGAAACACCTTATCTTAAGTTCTAATTTATTGCCATCTATTGAGAGCTTCAATTGTCTCGTCGTATTGGGTTACAGTCTGGGTTTTTTAATAAACTAGGCACAGGTTATCATAGGAATACCTTGGTATTGTTTTTTTTTTTTTTTTATTTATTTAATGTCGTTGGCGGCTGGGAAAAGAGTTTACAATAAAAATTAAGAATTAAAATACTTACATTAATAAAAATTTTTTAAATGAATGGATGTAATGAAATGTACATTTTTTTTTTTTTTTTTATTTATTTAACTTTGCTTTTATTTATTGAATCTTCTTGTATCTTGAACTTACAATAAGTTTAACCTAACTATCTTAACTATAACAATTAAATGTAAATGAATTAAAAAATTATTAATATTTTATTTTATTTAAATTAAAAAGTAAATGAATTAAAAATTATTAATATTTTATTTTATTTAAATTAAAATTAAATTAAAAAAATACAATTTAAAATATAAACTGGGATAATAAAAAGAAACCGATCCAACATTTGCTGCAAAGAGATTGGGGAAAACACAGTAAAACCCAATCAGATCGAAATTTAATATTTGCACCAAGGATTCAAAAATGTTCTGAATTGAAATTCAGCAGGAAAAAACTCTAAGAAAGATCGGAGGGACTCCTGCATGAGCAATTACAATATTTAGCGCAAATTTTTTTTATTTTTTTTTTTTTTTGGTGCTTTGTAACACATTCACTATTCGAACAGTTCAAAAAAGGCAACTCAACCCATTGCTACCCTTTTAATCTTTTGCCTTAGGCTGGCCAATATGGTACCCAGCCGTTCTTCTCTTTCCCATTCCCATTTCCCTTGGGACAACAAAGGCTGAAATTAGCGTGAGTTGCTTTGCATATCCTTTGCGCAAATTTTGACAGGTCGCGCTGACGTCGTTGCCGTATCAATGCTGAAGGAGTACGTATATTGTGCCCACAAATGTAGCCATAGAGGTTTTGTGCCCCGCCCTCCCCGCACTTCCCCTTTTGCTTCTGCTTCTTGCCAATCCTTCACATTTCGCAGTCCATTAAGAGTTCTGTTCGGTAAGTAGAGTCAACACACACAAGAAGCGGCGCGGATGTTCAGGTTGAATGTGCTGTAGCTTGGCTTCTGTCAGCGTAGTGTGTGTGCGAGTGACTTTACATGTGTGTGTGTGTGTGTGTGTGTTTTGGTGTGCGTGTGTGTATTCTCGCGTAATTTAAAACCTCGTAATGCACACTTTCGCCTCAGGCATTTAACTGACAATACACTTGCCAGCCAACACACACACACACATACACAAACACACACACGACACACACACACAGTACATAGCTCAGTCCGAGACGGATGGCAGGGCAGGCAGCTCGCTGGCGTAATGTACACAAGGTGTCAGGCAACGGTTAAGCTTTACCTACCGTGCCGAATTAAAACGCAGCACAGCAGCAGCAGCAGAGCAGAGCAGAGCAGCAGAGCAGGGCGCGACAGCGACACCACGTCAGGCCAAGTAATGTAAATTGTTGAGATTTCAGCTGCAGCCTTTTTTTTTTTTTTTGTTGCAGCAACTCACTGAGAGAAATTGGGGCAGGCATTGAGTGAAGTTCAGAAGAGTGTGAGGAACGAAGTATGGCAGGATTTCTTCATGTGCAGCTCCCCCTGCTACCGTGTGTTGCGGGGTAATTCGCCACCATTTCGCTTAGCCAAACACTGGCAGCGACATTGACACCAGCCAGCAACGAATACCCCTTCTTCTCTCCGCCCTTCACTCCCCTTCTGGCTGAAAGCAAAGTGACGGCAAATATTCAAATATGTTTTTGATGTGATTTCCTGCTTTCCCACTCGATGCGTTGCGACACTTTTAGGCGCTTCGCTTCCCCCTTTTTTTCTTCATTCTTTATTGTTGTTGTCATCGGCAACACTCCAACTGCTAATGGCAACAACTGTTGTTGTTGCTGTTGTTGTTGTTGTGGAATGGCAGCAACGCAAAACACTTTGAAATCGAATACTTTTTGATAGCCCCTTCGGCTAGCCGCGTGTTACTTTTCACTTTTCCCAACCGTAAATTGCCAGCGGGATAATTCGCGGTTTGCTTTTGTTGTGCAGCGTAATAAGTGTGTGTATGTCTGTGAGTGTGATTATGTATGTATTGCAGCTATCTACTATGACTGCATCTGCTGCTCCAGTTGCCAGCTCAACTCCTCTGCCAGCCTCTGCTGCTGTTCCTGTCAATGTTTACACAATTCTCGTATTCTTTCGCTTCTGCCTGCCTGCCTGCCTCCGCTTCTTCGCCTTTGTTTTGGTTTTGGTTTCGGTTTATTTTCGAGCTCACTTTCAAAGTGTTCCGTTTGTTTTCCTCAACTTTTTCCTCACGCTTTCTTTTTGTGCTCGCCGCCTTTTAATTTGCACGCCACAATTACCATGGCCACCCCGAAATGCAACGGCCGCAATTAATTACAGCTCTGATATCATGCTGCCACTGCCGCTGCCGCTGCCTTTGCATCTGACTGCTCTGCACTCTGCCACAGCCACTGCTGCAGTCTCAGTCGCAGTCAGACCCACAGTCACAGCCACTGGCACCGCGTTGCCGCAGCTGCGATAAAACTTTGCCAAATGTAATTTTAACAAAACCGCAACACAGTCTGCTTAAGACAGTCGTCTACGAGCTGCGACCTCAGTCCGACCTCTGTTAAAGATCCTGGCAAATTTGGAACAGGTTAGTTTAATTACTGCAATCCTCACGCGCACATGCATCGTGGCAACGAAGCAGTTTGCGTACTTATTCGGAAAAAAAAAAACAAAGGAGGAAAGGTTGCCTTCGGCATACAGGAGTTTTATAGCCTTGCAGGTTCTTATATCCTCCAATTGTTCCCATACTATATATAATGTATATAATATAATAATTATATATAATGGTGCCATGAAGAGTTAAATATCTCAAAAATGAATACTGATTTTTATACAAGAACCTTCATTTCGACTGACTGTTCCTATGGCTGCTATATGGTAAAGTGGTTTTAATTTTATTTGTTTAATTTTCATTAAAGATGTATAGATATATTTATTTAGGAGTAAAAGGAAAAAAAAAAAAAAAAAAAACATCAGGTTAATTTAGACTTAATAACACCGTGCTGCAATAAAATGATTTTGAGCCGAGTTTCATAAAGATAGTTTGCAACAGATGGACAGACGGATAGATATGGCTAGATCGACTTCCCTGCAGTTGCTGACTCTTTATGGGGTCAGAGATGTCTCGTTATTCACTTTGCATATTCCTGGCTAATATTAATATTCCTTCTGCAAGGTTATAAACATCTAAGAAAACATTTGATAGCGGGTGTAATAAGTTTGCATTGAAAATTGTTTGATTTCAAAAAACACAACGGGTATAAGGCCGTCTACAGACAAAGCCCACAAAGTATCCATATTATTGATCTAATTCACAAGTGATCATTTAGCTATTTTCGTCTGTTAGTCTGTCTGTATGAACACGGTGATCTCAGCTTATTTGAAAGCTAAACACTCCAAATTTGGCAGAATGGTTTCTGTAGATTCTTTTTGCATACAGCATAAATCAAATTTATTGTGCCACGCCTACTGTCCTCAAAAATTAGTAATTTTACCTTTACATTTGTTTTGTAAGAGCAGAACTGACTTTCTACTTTGGTTTATAGTTGTCCCAGTACAATATCTATATATTCTGCAAATGTTAAATATAATATAATAAACTTATATTTATTGAAGTAAACTTTTTCATGGCAGCGCCTGCTGGTATGCTGTAGTCTTTACATACGTGCCTATTAAGTGAGGAAGCAATATTCGGCAGAAGATATTATTGCTGGTAATAGAAAGAGTATTTGTAATGATTTTTAATAAGATTACTCCTTAGAGGTTCTACTCATCGTTCCATCTCTGACTCCGACACTTTTCTTTTTTCCAGTAACTGCTTCGAATTTCACAATAATCCAGCTGATAATTGAAAGTCCCGAATGCCGCTTTGAAAACCACTCAGGATGCTTTTAGAATTCACCTGTCGTTTCCAAGTAGATTTCGCCCATCACTTTGCTGGCATTTCGAATTGCGGTCACTTCTTCACACACACACACACACACAGCCATCCACATGACAGTCCCCTAAGTCGGCTAAAATCTTGCCAACTTAATACACTTTTTGCAATATTTTATGCTCGAATGGTCGAGCTAAGTCCTGGCTTAACCGGGGTCAAGGATCTGACTCGACTCGACTAATGGGCGAGTGCAGTGAGCGTGTTTGGGTTGTGTGTTTTATTGCAAATATGTTTATTACAGTTATTTTAAAGCTTTGACACTAAATCATTGAGAGCTGGCAACAACACGGACAACACCAGCAACAACACCGAACACGAACTAAACGAACGACAACGAGAGAGAGAGAGCTGAGCTACAACGATGTCAACGTGTCGGGCAACTGCGTCAGGGGACAATGGGGAATCCGTTATGTTCATAATAATGAAAACACGTTTAGCTTTAAACTTGTTATTAGCTTCATTTTGCTGCTACTGAAGCGACGCCCAAGCATTCGTAGGAACTACAGACTCCAACTATATTCCTGCCACCACCCCCGACCCCTCTCGGTCCCTTGTTGGACAGCAGCTCACATTTTGTTGTACCTTAGGAAGGTGTGTTTGCCGCTCTGTTTGTGTGTGTGTGTGTGCGAGCCACGCCCACTTTTTACTGCATTTAATTCTCCAGTGAAGTATTTAATTTTATGATACGATATACTTGTGTGCGTATTCTGAGCAATGGCGGCAGCAGCGGCACGCAGCGCAACAACCGAGCGCAGCCCGTTGAGTACAACAAATATGAAATGACTGTCATTTCTTGCATTTAGGGGCACTTTGGGGAGTACTTTGAAGCATGTAACACCCAATACTTACACCCTCACACACACACACACACAGCCGGTGGCACACACCTTTGTGCTGTCGTCTGCTGTTGCTGCCGCTGTTGTTGTTGTTGTTGTTTTCTGTTGTCGGTTATGACTCTGCTTCTGCTTCTGCTGGCATCATTAGCGTTAACGTTATGTAGCATTATATTATGATGTTCAGTTATGTTCTCCTACTCAAGCACGAGACTGACTGAAAGGGGTAGCCAGCAAAGGGGTGTCTTCCTGCCACATGCCATGGTTATCGCATAATTATGCAGCATATTAATGTTTTCTTTCTGCTGTCGTCTCACTCCCGCCCCCCCCTTCTGTTCCCCTTCTACTTGTTTCGTTTGTAAAGTTTTCACCTTTCCCTTCCCCCTCACGTTCTCACTCTATCTTGCCTATTAAGCCCCCCAATTTAATTTCGTATTTTCCCTTTAACATCAGCAGAATTATTTCGAAATCAACTGGAATCGATGAATCTAAACTATTTGCAAGTAGAGCAGCAGCACCCCTCTCCCTCTCTCTCTCTCTCTTTTTTGTTCTTTTTCACTTTTATAATTTGCACTTAATTAAAACTTGAAACTGCGCTGAAAAAGAATCAACGCGCCAAATTAAGATTCACTCAAAAACTGAAACGGGCGCATTGCAAATGCTCAAATAGAATTTCATTGCTTTTGGCCGCCATCCAAAATGGAGCTGCCGATGCCGTTGCCGATGCCGTTGCCGATGCTGGGACTGCTGCTGTGCCATACTAGATTTACCGGCCGCCACTTAGCACCACGCCCCCAGCAGTATTGCGCCCTTCGTGCTCGTCATAAATATTTATGCGCTGGCGAGTTGCGCGAGTTGCCAAATGCAGCGCGCAAGAAGGAAAGTGTGACAGAGGCGGGGCGGGGAAGTAGAACGAGAACAGGAAACGTAAATGAAACTAAAATCAATTTGGGGCCTGCTAATAGCCATCATTGAGATCGAGATAAACGTAAAAATTGTTTTGCAGTCGTTTCGGAAAGAATTTTAGAAACCAAAAAAAGTATTTACCAAAAAAAGGAAACACGACAAACAGAATTTTACAAACCAAAAAAATATTTACTAGAAGAGGAAACCCGACAGAAAACAATGCCATTCAATGCAGCCTAATTTAGTATTTTTCAAAAAGTATGCCTGAAGATCTTTCTCCACATTTCTCCCCCGGATGCTGGCGGGGGGTTGTTGGCCGTCGGGTATAATGCATAAAATTATGTAAATATTCAGAAATTATCATTTAATTTCTAAAATTGTTTATGTTTATGCACGGTAATAAGCAACCGACAGTCCCAGTAGCAGCAGCATGAGAGCAGGGGCACTGCCACGCCCACCGAGAACCCATAAGCAACGCGCCACTTCAGCGCACTTCAACTTAATTAAAAATTACTTTACAGACGCCAAATACTTTTAATTATTTTGGGTTCGGCGGTCGAATGCAAAGAAGTCGCTGTCTCCCTCTCACTCTCTCTTTCCCCCTCTCTCTCTTTCTCTCTCTCTCTCTCTCTCTCTGTTGTGTTTCCTCTCTCTCTTTCTCTCGCTAATTGTTGGCGCAAGCAGATTGGTTTTAGTCGCTAGTTGTTATTTTTGCATTAAGCTGTCGAAAATATGAATATTTTTAAATTGAATTAGCCGTGAGGGGGTTAGAAGAGAAGAGAGAGATAAAGAGAAAGAGAGGGAGAGGAATACGGGCCGTCGTTGTCGTCGTGGTGGCGGGGCAACCGAACTCTTTTGTATTATTCGAGCAATAAAACAATTTATACAAACCGCGGGCGATGCCATCAACACAGTTGATGGTTGGCTCCATTGATTTTCCATTTGATTTTATACATTTGTTTTTATGATTTGCCTGCAAATCGAAACACTCAACGGGAATCGAGCTCAGTAGTGGTTGATTGCGCGATATCGAGTGCTGGGGGCATGGTGAGGGGATGAGGAGAGAGCGGCAGAGAGAGAGAGTGAAAGAGCAGAGTGCGACGGCCGCAATGTGCACCTTCGACCCACCCAACCACAAAAATCATTCCCTCATTTACGTCTGCTTGTTGGTGGTTTTCCCTGCAAGGGGTCCCCCTGTCCACACCCCCCCCTCTCTTCAGCTACGAGTGCGCCACGTGATTCGCATTATTTGCAATTTTGGGTTTTTACTTCTTTCCCTTTTTACGCGCTTACTCATAAAGTAAGTGTTTTTTCACGGAACTAAGCTGAAAAGCCCCCCAACACGAAGGTAACTATGAAACTGCGCTTTATGCAAAGCGATTCCGATGAGACGTTCGACTTTCGGCAGATAGAAAACGACTCTTCATAAATATGAAATGAAACTTTTTATAAACTAAACTGAAATAAATAGAAGTTGCACTTAAGTATCTAATCAAAAGATGTGTCTCTCCTACTTGGCCAACTCTTTCGGCGATAAGAACTCGTCTTTAATCAAATGATTTTTCAATTTCTTTTATTGCGCTGCTTGGAAAATACTTTGGCAGAGCAGAGAAATGAATGACTTTTTCAATAGTTTTTCGCACTCTTAGTCAATGAGGCAAGCAGCAATAAAGCTGGGCACACAATGCTTTGTAATTCAATAAAAATGAGAGGCCATTCGAAGATGAGATAGGGCAGACGAACAAGCAGTGGAGTTTTGCTCACTTTGAAACCATTATATACCCTGCAATTGTTTGGAGGTTACACCGGGAAACTGAAAGCAATATATATAAGTGATAAAAATATATTCCAATTAATTGTTAAAATACAACTCATAGAAACTTAGATAACATTAAGGGAACACATTGAATTAAGAACAATGATTGAACTGCGATAATGACATGTCGAACAGGCCATGGGATGGAATTATCTTTTTGCACACAATATGTTTGATATCTCTTTGTACAAATATAAATTTTCGGTTTTTTTTAAAAAAAAAAAATCATGCAATTTCTCAAACTCTGAATGGAATTCTCTCCCTCGATGAAGTTTGCTATATTTGTAGTTTTGTAGTTTTAGCATGAAAGTATTTTAAGAACCCCAAGTAAATTGCTTAGATTGGTAGCTGGTGATATAAACCACCATAAAAGAGTAACTACCAGTCTAGTACAGTGCTCTTTTTCCACCATGTACCTGCAGATCATAAGGCAACGCAACTCACTTGGTCTCTTTGCCTCTTTCATATTGTTTTGTTTCGTGCTCTCTGCGATTGTTTGATGTCAAGTATGCGATTGAATTGTATGCGATTTCCGAACTTGTCATTAGATTTAATACAACTGATAAGGTAAACACAGTGTATGGCAGTATGGGTGAGAGTGTATGTGTGCAAGATACAGTGGGGCAGCTTTATGAGTTTAGAAGCAAGCTGAGTGCCTGCTTAAGCCTTGCCTGCCTTACCTGCCTTTCTCTGGCTGGCTGAAAAGGAACATTTCACACATTGCGAACACCTGCCAAAAAGATGTACACACACATACACAAAAAAGAGAAGCCGCAGACCAAGGCCTCACTCCCCGACCCTCACTGGCCAGCAAAATGCCGAGCACTTTTAATTAAAAGTAATGTCATACAATTCCATTACACTCGGCCCGAAATGTGTGCGAAACGCATTTACATATCAAACTGCTCGACAACAATCTCTCGCCTAGTCACTGTCTTCCTATCTCCCTCTCTCTCTATCTCTCTCTTGGTCTATCTCTTTGCACTCCCTTTGCCATTGCCCGTGCTTTGTCATTTGTATTTGTTTTATTTCCCAGCCGGCAGGGCACTTCAAATGTGGCCCACTGGCAAAGTGACAACAAAAGTAAATTAATGTGCGTGCATATACATGTGACCCACCCCTTCCCCTTCCCCTCCTTCTCCTTAGCCACAACCCCAATTCAACCCCTGGCACACAGCCCCAGTTTCAGTCTTCTCCCCATTCCATTTGCTGTGTGTGGTTTTTGTCGTTGCCTTTACAGGTAATTTATTGCATTCTAACATAATGGAAAACATTTCTGCTAGACGAGCTTCGAGTCGAGGTGAATCGAGGCGAGGCGAGTCAGGCGAGGCGAGCAAGGCGACTGGGGCGACAAGGCACATTAACATTAGCTTTATGTCCGCACATCAGCTGTCCTCGTCGGGCTGATCACCTGACCCAGTTCGAGCTCCACTTTCGGCTATATTAGTCGCATCAAATATAAACAAATCGCCTGCTCATACGTTTTCATTTCACCTGATGCGTTTGCCTCTCTACCTGCCTCCTACCCCCTCCCCTGCTCCTCCTTCTCGGTCACACATCGCACCACAGCACGTGGCTTTGCTGGCTGCCATCGATAGCTTACTTAAAAACGAATTGACATTAATTGAAGGCAGCCGACGGCAAACACAACTAAATAAATACGCCTGATGACAACACTGAGGCCGAGGCAGAGGCTGAGATCGAAGGCTGCTCGAGGCTGCAGGAGGCGAAGCCAGAGACCGGAGACTGGAGGCTGTGCCTGGTCAGGGTCGCCAAAAGGCAGGCAAGTCGAAGTTCCAAACATGGCAAATTCAATTGTCGTTTGTCGTTTGATGCGACCACAGCGACTGGCTTGGACTGGGTCTTGTTCTGGGCAGCGCATATTTGCGCAATGCATCGGCATTCACCTGATGAATTTATCGCAATGTGTGCCAGCAGCAGCAGCAACGATGGCAGCAGTAACAGAGACACAAGCTTTGGCAGAGAATCTGCTACAGCTGTGTGGCAATCCGACTGGCACCTCCCCATCGCCTTGTTGCTGTCGTTGTCTGCTAAATTGGTTTTCTTTTTGTCAATTGGGGATTTCGATTGTAGCAAGAGGCCAGGACAGGCCACGGCCACGGCGATGGCGACGACATCGAAGGTGGCCGGCAAAGAAAAAATGCCAACATAAGTATTAAGTTAAATAAAATACGAAGAATAACGGCGCAGGCAGCGCCAACATGCCGTGGCGTTTGCTCCTTATCGCAGCCGCCGGCAATGGCGATGGTCCGTTGAGACAAACTGCCGGCGCAAAGTTAAGCGCAGCAACATCAATGGGGTCAGCTAATGCTGCGCCAGGACTGAAGCCGAAGCGAAGACGGAGATGGAGCGACCATCTCAATTGACTATTGATAAAGTTGAAAAGCAGAGGGAATTTTTGTGCCACCCCTTGTGTTGTCCTCTCCCTTTCCCTCTATGTCTCTCTCTCGGGGCAATGAGTAAACAATGACATAATGACAAGTGGCGGAGAGTTTAAGTGATAAATAATTAATTGATTTTTGTTGCAACAAAAGCGAGCTGAGCCGAGCAGAGCGCGCGCTCGAGTGTTGTCGCCGAGGAGGCGAAGTTCAGATCCAGCAACGAGATAAGTTAAAAGGTAGATTAAGATTAATGGCGACTCGTTCTCTGTCTCCGTCTTCCTCTTCTTCTCTTTCTGTTCCCCAACTATCCTTGTGCTATTTCTAATGCCTTTGTTTCTGCTCTTGTTGCTGTTGTTATTTTTAAGAACAAATTTTGCTGGTTGCGCCTCTTGTTTGTTCCCTCGCTTGTTTCGCATAATAAAGCAGCAGGCGGGCGCGGGCGCGGGGTTTGTCAGGGGGTCTGTCCAAGTGGGAATTTACAAGTAAAGGCGTCCGGCTTGTCCGGCCCCTGGGGTGCGTTTGGCCAGTTGTGTCCCACATTTTATTTTTATTGGCTCGCAAGTTGCGCCATTTATTTTCGGCCGCGTTTGATTTTCCAATTGCCATTTTTATGAGGCGAGCCGGAGGAGGATTAAACCCATCGATGCTGCAGTTAATTTCTTCAGTCCCCCTCTTTTTCTTTGAATTGATAGCGAAGATCAGGACAACTCCTTCACATTTCTGTCGAGAATTAGTTAATGTTTCCGCTCTCGATACTCGTTTTATTTGCGTCCTTCAATTTGGTAATTGTATTTGCTTTGCCGATATAGTTGACTGCTCTGACTCTGGCCGTCGATCGATGCATCGATTTGCCATACAGCGAGTACAGCCAGTTCAGTGCGCTCACTTAACCTTCGGGGGACAATGTGTTTGCTGCTGTCGTACATGGCGTATGCATAATATCCTATATTATGCCACTAAACAGACGCTGATTGTAATCTTTCATATACTAAAATAAAGTAGGGGGGCAAAGAGCATAAAAAATGCAGGTGACATAGCAAATAGGTAAAGTCGCCGTCGCCGTCGACGACTTTTCATTAATTTTGGACACGCAGCGCCGTAGCTCGAGGCCCCAAGCGGCCATAGATGGAGGCGCGTGTGTGTGTGTGCTTAGGATGTCTGCTTCTTCTGCCTATGCCTTGTGTTTTCATGTAAGCCAGACACACAGTCAGGTGGGCGTGTGTGTGTGTGGGTATTGGTTGGAGTCGGCTCCCCAGTGAATAATTTGTTATCAGCGCATAATCAACGAGACAACAACGAAACCCAGCCCGATAGATGGCACCTGGATACCACAGGGGCTAATGCTAGAGAGTAGCACAAAAGGTAAACAGAGACACCGAAAGCCACACACACACACACACACACGCACACACATACAGGTGAGAACACACACTGGCTTACGAGCAGGCAGGCACACTTGAACCGCAAAAAAAGGTGAGTTCGGGCGCTTTTACTTAACGCATTTCGGGTATCTACAGCCCATCGCACTCACACACACACACACACATATATATATATATATATATATATATATATAGTGTGCATGTAAGTAGATATGGAAGTGTATTTGTTGTGTAGCAAAAGGCTGCCGCCATCAAAATAATTACGATACAAGTCGACATGCATGTACATGTTTCCTGCCTCCCCTCCCTCCCTGCCCCCTGCCCCGTTCTCGCCTGGCTTGTTGCCGCTCTGAGTGCGTTTGTGTGTAGCAATGCGTGTGCACAACAACAAAAAGTCATTTAGTTAAAAACCTGACTTTTTATTTGCGCTGCGGGCAGCCCCCAAAGTTGAGCATGCACCCGTCTCAACCCATCAACAACAACAACGACGACGACCCCGACGAGGGTGGGGCACTGTGGGTTGGCTCGGGTGGGTGCACAGACTGGCGGGTTGGCGGGCGTTGAACACTTCATCAACTCATCAGAGCGCGCGCCCTTTTTTGCATGTCCTTAACCGTTTATCGTCGCCCGCTTCCACTCATGAGCTGCCATTTGTTGTTGCCACTTTGGCTGTGGCTTTCTCTCTGTGCACTCGTGGCTCAGGTAGCGAGCCAAGATCAACAAAGGGGGAGAGAGGGAGAGGAGGAGGAGGAGAAAAAGAGAGAGAGAGGGAGAGAGGAGAGAAAGGGAAGGCAGCTCGTCGACGGCGCCGACCAAACATAAAATACACAAAATTACTCTTATGAAAATTAATAAGTTAACTTTTTTTGCTCTTGCTCGGCAGCGTTAAAAAAACTGAGTATGTAAATAAAAATGTACGTGTGTCTGTGTGAGTATCTATGTGCGTGCCTGTGTGAGTGTGTGGGGAAATAACCTTTTTTTGTGCTTCATTTGAACGCATTTGCTGGGTGTAATAAAAGTAATTGAAATTAAAAGTAAAGAAACGTGTTGCTTGTATGTGTGTGAGTGTATGTCTGTGTGTGTGTGTGTGCACTTCATTTGCTCCTTCAAATTAATCCCTAAAGTAATTAGAAAAAATAATATGAATACACACAGACACACACACACACACACGCACACACAGAGACAAACTTGCTAGTCGAAATTGTGTTTGGGGCGGGCAAAATGAGCAAAAGGTTCGTGCTAAGTGCATATTTTGTATGCGGTTCGAAATGTAAGCACCCTCTGGCAGCCCTGGCAACCCTGGCAATCCCCCAAGTAAAAAATGCGACCCTGAAATGGGTGAGCAACAGCAAGGAAAGGCAAACGGAGAGAGGGGGGGGTGCCGCAGAATCAAAAGTGATTTGCGGAAAATGTGTCAAGCGAAGGGACTAAAATATCACAATGGCAAACATGAAACGCTTTCAAAGTGACACTGAAAATAATTAAAATACGCAATACGAAAATGCGAAAATAAAATAAAAGCACAGATTAAATTCTTATTGTAGCATTTGCTTTGTTTTCACGCTCTGCCATGACCCTGCTTCGCCTTGTTCGCCATTCGTCGCTCGTAGCGATATTTGCTCAATTAGCAAATGAAGCAAATTAGCGGGTGTGTCAAGAAGGGAATGAGGGGTGGGGGGAGCAGATAGGGAGATGGAGGTAGTCAGCATATGGCTGGGATTTAATTGCCGCGAATCGGGGCACATCTCGTCGGGTCATTTGCATACAGTGCGACTGCGACACAACAATAAAACTTGTGTAGCCAAAGCGAGCAGCAAACATCAAGTGCTCGCCAAATAAAAATCGAGGAAGACAGATGTCATTTCGAAGGTTTTATACCCTTGCAGGTTATGTGTCTTGCCCTTCGTTCCAATACTAGTTTAAATAAAATAGTGCAGAATTTAATGGAATTAATACATTGTATTTTCAATACTAAGTCATACTTTGATTGGCTCTGAAATGATCAGTTTTTTCTAATATTCAGTTTTGATATTAGAAATAACTGATCGTCATACAAAAACCTTCATTTCAGCCGATTGTTGCTATGACAGCTATATGTTATATTGGTTAGATTTTGATGAAATTCATAATCTATATGTTATAAATAGAATAAGTCCGATGTAGTCACTTTTGGTTGCAATATCTTGACAATTAACAAAAATTGGCCGATGATTATGACAGCAATACGATATATCAATCCAATATGCCTTGTTCCGACTGCTATACAGCGTGCAGCAATAAGAAGCATTTGTACTAAGTTTCATTTATATAACTCTTAAACTGAAAGACTAGTTTAGACGGACTAACAGACCGACAAGACCGACAGCTTGGTGACGCTGAATCAGAATATACTCGGACATTCTGGTGAACATAGAATATATATCCTACGGTGCGTTGCAGAGTACTGGCTAAAATTCATTTACCCTCTGCAAGAGTATAACAAACCGCACACACACATAGACGCACAGACGCAACTAAACAGTGGGCCGTTGTCGCATGGTGTTGCCGCCTGTTTCGGGTTTATTTACCTTCGCTATGTTGGCCATGTTGTCCGTGGTTCAGCTGACAGTTTAAGTTGCATTGGCTGCACCCGGCAAATTTCTGGCACCTCCCTCTGCCTCTCCCTCACTTCATGATCTCTGGTCTCTCTCTCTCCCTCTCTCTCTCTCCCTCTCTCTTTCTCTGTTTTCGGCATGTTCGTAACTTTTGAGCAGCGACAAAAAGAAGAGAAGCTGAAAAAAATGGTGGCAAAAAGTTATGACTGGCAGCGGAAGCGGAAACGTTTTGGCAGCGTGTGAAATGCCGAGCAGCCGAAAACTAAAATGTCGCGTTGAAAAAGTTATGACTGTCGTTAATTTTGCACCCCTCGTATGCGAGTTGAGTTGAGATTGCGAAATGCAAAATGAAAAGAGTTTGCTTCTCTCTTTTTTTTTTTGCTTCAATTTGTGTTTGCGTTTTAATTCAATTTCCCCTGCAGGCCAGCGATATGCGAACACCCCATACCCCCATTACGTATACGCAGCGTGCAGTCGTTGGGCTTGGACAAATAATGAAAGGTTCTCACTGACACATGCCACATGCCACATGTTTATCTGCTGCATTAGGCAGTGCATACACCGTCATAATAGGCATACGCCCAGTGGGTTGCAGTCTCCACACTTGCACGCATTCGCACAATGCAACTACAGCCTGGCCAGACAGCTCCGTCCCAAAGCCGCTGCTTATGCTCGCAGGAATTCGATGGCGCGCATATTCGCAAATTGACGGCAGTCGAAATGCAGTAGACACGAGGGGAGGGAGAGGAGGAGAAGAAGGGGGTGGATTGTCTGGTACGGGCAGGTCGCTGGCACTGGGTGCGCCGCAATGTCAGTCGCCAAGTTCCGCACAACATTTATCATATTTGGGTTAGGCCAGCGCGAGGTCTCGCGCCAGTTCAAAGTCCAACATTAAGTTCCAGGTATTTGCAACTTTTCGACAAAGGATTTTTGGCTGCAATCGCGGCCATAAATTATAAGCTCACCTTGCTTCCTTACAACCTTTTCCCCTCTTCCTAATTCGCGGTCTTTTGTTGTTGTTGCTGCTGCTGCTGCTGTTATTGTGTTTGCCGTGTAGCGCGTCTACTTAGCGCATAATTAGCTGCTTGAAGCCTGATAACGAACGCAGTGCGCAACGTGGCGGAGTGCGATGGCGAACTGTTGGTTGTCTATGGGCGTGCCACGGCGGGTACAAAAGCATTCAAAGTACCGCGAAAACTGTGCAATGATGAATGTTGAAATAATGATCCAATAGTAAGTGCAGCGCACTTATCTCTCTCTCTATCTCCCTCTCCTCCTCTCCCGCTTTTATTCTGCACATGGAATAACGTTAAATCTCGAGTATTAATTGTGAAAATCGTTCGTTACTATTGCCGGCACTCAATGCAATTATTTCTTAGCCGAAAAATCACTTTGAAATTCCACAAATCTCACGTGTACTTTGACTTTGTCATTGAATTCTGTTTGCATAAATAATTATAATCTATATTAATTACGCTCGAATTCATTGTAATTATGTTGACCCCAAATTGGTTAAGACTTTATATTTGGAATTTGAAAGAAATGCTATGAATTGACTAGGACTTTCCTACACAGAATAGTAATTGAAAAGAGGGATGTGTACTGAGAACTAATAGCTCTACTATCATTCAATATACCCCCGATTCACCTAAAGTGGTAAGAGCGAAGGAGAGGTACTGCCGCATAAGCTTATACTCAAAACAAGGAAGAATAGAGAGCGTGCAATCGAAGAGAGGATACAAAAGGGGTATCGAGCAAAGTGATTCTAATTTCTAGCTAGGTGAAATAGGATCAAAAGTCTTAAAGAGCCTACACAGTAATTATTAAAAATAATAAAGTAGAGTTAATTGTAGTCCGAATATAATATTCTGAATGGCACGTGTAGAGCATAATTCGATTAACATTGCGGAAAAGTTAGTGCTGAAAAATTACAACTCATTCCACAAGGCAAAGAGAACTGTAACTTGCTAACGTGCTCATCACTTTCAATGTCCCAGTTGACTAAGCTATTTACTAAGAAAGGTTTTCTAAGTAACTAAGTAACTTTTCGAGAATAAGGAGGAAGTTTAAAGTCAAGTCAAGTCTTTGTGTTGTAGCAGCCTAGGTGGATCTTCGATTGCTGCAGGCCTGGTGTTGGTGTTCATTCCGTTTTCCTTATATTCATCATCTTAGTGCTCCTCATTGATTCCTCTGCTCTCATTTTCGCCAAAACATCTGCTTCATTTTTACCGTGTGTCGTTATGCGATAGAGTGTATTATTCTCCCCTAGCATAACGATCTTAGTTCTAGTTTCAACTTGATCTTTCTGAGTAGTTAATGAGTACATTTATCGCTGACTGGCTAACCGACAGAATTCGGATATCTTTCCTTAAGTATGAACCTCCCAATGGCTCATACATCAGCCTGGGATATGCAGTTGTAATGCCCTAGTGGATCGTGGAGCCTATAACTTGGACCTACCACCCTCAGTCCAGGGCACTGTTAGGTGAGAGCGCCATCATTTCACCTTTCTCTTCTTCACAAAAACACACACCCCCATTCTCTCACATCTCTCACGACCAACAAACTCCCCACTTAACCTCAAACTCAAAACACTTTGTTAATCATAGCACGCTCAATTAAATTACAGCTTTTCGTTCCACAGAATCTTAATGCTATATACGAGCTATATTTATGAGCCTGCGATGTCGAGCGTGCTTATTATGCCGCACTGCAATAAAAATTCTTTCAGAGCTTATCTCTCTTATGTCATGGCTGCCTCCGCCTCCGCCACCGTCTCCGCCAAGGGGAGGCAAACTTTTGAACAGTCGCATATCCATAACGAGAACAAATAAATCGGCAAACATTGGGAAAATAAATATAAGATCATTTAAGCAAATATGAAGCGGCAAGAAGAAGAAGTCGAGGCGAGATGGAAAGATGGAAAAACATGGAAAGAAATGAAACGGCAACCGAGAGCGACGGAATGAATGAGCTGAGTTCGAGAATAAATGTATGAATGTGTAACTGCGCGCAGATACGTGAATGTAGCACTCTGAGTGAGTGTGAGTGTGACAGTGTGTGTGTGTGAGTGTGAATGTGTGTGCGCTTTGTTTGCACTTGAAGGCATTAAAAAGTTTTTTCTGTGAATAAACGTGAATGAAGTCGTGTGAAATCAATTGTAAACAAGGTATCAATACAATTGCAAGCACGCACGCAGACACACACACACACACAGTGTGTGTGTGGTGAGGAGGGACATCTGTAAGTAAATGTTGCATTGAAGAGAGATAATCATAATCAGCTTTCACTGCGTGTTGCTTCGATTGCCGGATGAGCGCTTGAAAAGAAGAAGCTTAAAGTAATGACTAGGGCTGTGAGCTGCCCCTGCCACCTGCAACTCTGCCACTTTCCACTTGCCACCTGACTGTGCAGCGCGCAAACCATGGAATGCAATTGCCAAGCGACGAGTCATATAAATAAAACGCATGCGACATTCATTTAAAAGCCAAAGACTATGCACCATGCCCACATGGGGGCGGCACACGCCCTCTGGCCACCATGTGGAAGATGCAGTGCGACATAAATATTGTAATCATAAATTTTCATAAACAATTTCGCTTGCTTGCAACCAGAAAATATTTTGGTGCCTTTGTATCCGCGTTTGCGTCCGGAATCGGACTGTATATCCGGCTACCGGGTCCCGGGTCCGGGTCGGGGTCGGGGTCCATGCCGGGGTCAGGGTGCCGGGACCACGACATTTATAATAATTAATTGTGCGCAAATATATGCCGCAAGCGGTCAGCAGCGGACCCCAAGCGGGACACAGTGCGGACTGTGAGTTATTTGTGTCGCCTCTCGCACAGGGAAACATAGAGGAATCACATGCACATTGCAATAGAATTTATAACACAATTACGCCAGAGTTTCCACCCCACGCCACCAGAGCCTGGCAGTGTGAAGGTGCGCGCAAAGGTCCAGTCCAGTCTAAATGGTCTAAAATGTTTGGCGCAACCGGAAGCTGCACTCGGACTATCTTCGGCGCCATCTTTTCGCAGGCCCCGCGAAGCCAACAAATTGCAACATTTATTCAGCAAGACGAATGGCGCTTGACAATTTATATGTGTGCCCATAATTCTGTCGGGCAGGACACACTGGCGGGTATCGGGGAGCAGGGGTCACCTCATAATGGCCTAAAATTAAAAACAGTCATCGCCACAAGATACCGAGTACACAAACTGCTTCCCTTAGTCTGTGGCTGAGGTCGAGAAGGAGAACGAGACAGAGAGTGAGAGCGGGCCACGTAGGCACACTTTGGTTGCACGAATGGAATGGAATGCCTCGTCGGATGGCAACGTGTGAAATAAATTACTACATAAAATAAACGACCAGCGACACACAGACACACACATTGTACACGCGGCGACAAGTGAGTCGGCCGCAGAAAAAAATAAGACAACACCAAAAAACGAGGCACAAAAAAACTGCAATTAAAAACGATAAAAGTAAACGGAAGTCACTTTAATGGCGGCAGCTCCTAATGGTTGCAAAGGCGTGGGCCAAACTTGAGGAAAAACAGCCATAAATAGGCCAGCGCCAAGTACAATCATAATGATGCTAACGGTATCTGTTAAACATCAATTTAACTGGTGGATGAAATGAATTTGCAAGCCGACAGGCTTGGGCTGTTCGGCAATCGATTCTCAATGATCAGTTTCTATCATCAATTTGATTGGAAGTTGACTTAAATAAATGCGCTGGTTGCTCCATTGTTATCTACTCCTTGGTGTTCTCTATCCTTGAGAGGGAGTTCTTTCGATTCTGCTCGCTCTTGCTTACTTTTATATTTATATTCATATGGAGGAAACATAAAAAGCGAGAAGGTGGAGTGAGTCCTTTTATATAGTTCTCTTAATTTAATTCTCTTTGTTTAGTTATCAAATATAGATCCCATCAGTATGTTTTCTTTTATTTGTTATTTTTGGTTTTAATTTATTGTAGTTAGTTTTAATTTATTTATTTTTTTTAATTTATTGTTAGTTTATTAAAACTGACTTTATGTAGTCAGTTATCTATATTAGTTCAGTCCAGTCATTTGCTCCATCCAATTTCTTCTTATTTCGGTCTCATTCAATTGTTTCTAAGCTTCTTGTCATGGCTCAGTATTCATTGCTAAGTTCTCCTCAGTCAGTTCTCCTTTGTTGTTTCTTGTTAGTCAATTCTTCTTAGTCAGTTCTTTTTAGTTAGTTCTCCTCAGTCTATAAACTTTATGCATTTCTTAATATTCAATTTTTTCATTCAAATCTCTTCAATATATTTTTTTCAGTCAGATTCTTGTTATTGGTTTTCAGAGAATCAGTCTCAACTAGTTCATTCATCATTCAATTTCTTATTAGACTTTTTTTCAATTGTCCTTTACGTGTCTTTTTTCTAAATTTGAATATTTGTCCTTTAATCATTTTCTTAATCTATTGATTTATTTATCTATTAATCCTTTAGTTAATTCTACTGCCCAGATTTGTCAACGTGATATCATCGATAGTCAATTCTCCTAAGTTTCTTCTTATCAGTCAGTTTACATAGATTTCTCCAATGGCTACTATGCGGCTCTCTTCACAAAGTCTACAGAATACCTTCAGGACATACAGGGCAACCTCTGTTTGCTTCCCTCTAAACTACTCGGTATGCTTTAACCTAGCAGAACCCACACACTAGCTGCATAGTTGTTGCCATTGTTTATGTGCCGCAACTTGGTTTTAATATGCGTTGCCGTATGCCGCTGCTTACTGCGGCCAATTCGGCAGTTAATTTTGAATTGTCAGCGAACACGTTAGGCGTCTGCCCAGCGGCGTGGACGTAGTTTGGCCTCAGCTCTGCAGGAACTTAGCGAGTTCTTCGTTATATCGCCGTGGCACCCACATTTCTCGACAATTAACACGCGAGCCACTTTAACAAACTGCGACGACTAAGGCGACGGCAATGGCGATGGCGATGGCGATGGCGAATTGGCTGCGTAAATGTTGACCACTTCGATAGCAGACTTCGATACAGATATGGCTGTGTGGGTGTGTGTGTGTGTGTGTGGCTTTTCGTAGGTTTGCTGTTGTTGTTACTATTCCTTTTGTAGCTCCATTTGTCTGCCAACAATTTGATTTATTCAGTTTTTCGTTCTGTTTTCTTTTTTTTTTGGTCGTTTTCCTCGTCAACCCCGTGGAACTCAGAACACCTGTTGTCCTGTGCCTGGGCGAGGGGGAGTACCGAGTGCTGAGTCCCCAAACGACTTGCGTGAGCCGGCGACTTTATTTTCGTCTCGAATATAATTGCCCTTTGTTTTCGTCATCGCGTCGCTTGTACGCAACATTTATTTACATTTTGTTAACATAAACAATGCGTTAAAGTTCGATGGTTTTGGCCAGCGGGCAGTAGACCAGGAATGGGAATGGGGAAGGGGGTGGATAATTTTGATTGCCAGCACTTGTTTCGGTTCTTGCGTGTGCGAGCCTGTTAATAAGCTGCTCAGCTCAGCTCCGACTTGACTCGACTTGCCTGCGGCTTTTTCATGGAACTTGCCAGGAAATTGGCCATTGTTTTGCCTAATGCATGTGCCTGCCTAAGTATGTCTGGCTGTGTGTGTGTGTGTGTGCCCATAATTAATGTGTAGCATGTAAATATTGACAGGCTCGGGCAGTTTGCCCGAAGCAACCACGGAAATTTGCCAGTCCGCCTTTTGTTGTTCTCTTGTAGTGCGTCGCCGACGAAAGTCAATTAAAATATAAATTAATTTTCATTGGCACACTGAAAAGCCGCGTGGATATAACTTTAAAGGTGCGAGTTCTGCCAAAAGGAAGTGCCCAGTGGCGCGTGAACAGCACGAACTCGAGCTCGAGCTCGAAAACAATGAACAGAAAGCAGTGCGAAAAAAGAACACAGAAAAGAAGAATTCAATCTTTGATTCCTGGGCGAATCTGATGCGGTGTGAAAGCGTCTAGAAAATTGCGCAATTTCCTGTGCCTGCAGACATACTCCAAGGTTGCACACTGTTTTCATTAAAAGTATTCCGTTGTGCACTTTGAATATCAATAAAATATGAATGCCAAAAATAAATGCAAAGAACTTTTACAAAATTTTAAACCTCTGAGAAATTTAAAGAAATCGGATTTGCAAATCGGATGTGAGTTTTGCAAAACAGTTCAAGAATAAAATCGATTGAGGAATTTAAGTTTCGGTTTTAATTCGAAAGCTCAGGCTGAGCAGTTCAAGCTGCTGCAATTAAAGCTCTTTGACCTATGCCAGTAAAAGTGAAAAATATATGGCAAGCTGGCTTAAGAAATAAGTTTCTATTTAGCCAACTTAATTCTTGTGTTTGGCTTGTTTCTTTTCGCTAACGAAATATTCATAAAAATGGAGAAAATATGGCAATAGTCGCTGCGTCGCCGGCGCAGGCAACCGCAGCAGTAGCAGCAGCAAATGAACTCAGAGTGAGACAGAGAGATAGAGCGAGAGAGAGAGAGAGAGAGAGAGAGAGAGAGTGCTGCGTAGTGCCCTTTCGCGTTCTCGACGCTATCGTCGTCGTCGTCGTCGTCAATAAGTCAAAAGTTGGAATTTCATTATGCCAGCCTAAAAGTAGGCAACGCATTTGGCAGCGGCCCCAGAGCATCCGACAAGCCTCACGCGTTGCGTTGCGTCGCGTCGCGTCGCATATCAGCAGCACAGCTAAAGCCAACCGACGCGCAATTGCCTGTCCGTGCCTCACCCCAATCCACCGCAGCCCTTCTGCAACCACGCCCACAGCGCCTCAGCCCCTTTTGAGCGACAGTATGCTCGGCAAATTTGTCATTTTGCCAAATTTCAGTTGCGGCGTGAGTCGAGGCGGGGCAACCAGTGCGATCCAGTTCGCGAGGCCAACGACGAGAAGAATCAACTGCTCGACGACGAAGTGAATGAATGTGACTAACAGTACAATATGCGAAGGGAGCGAAACTTACAAACGAAACTTTAAATTGAATTACACTGAGGAAAACTAGTCGAGCGAGAATTATATTAAATTTATTTGGTATATTTAACCCTTTTTCTTTTGTATTCCAACTTCTTTTTTACCCTTGCTTTAGGTACATAATTGTAAATTAATATTCCTTAATAAGTCAACAATAGAGGAGTCGATCATCCATTCGGCTCTGTAATCCAACGCAAACTAGTTTAATGAGCAGTATTGATATTAGAAATACCTAAACTTATCAGTGCCAATTAAAGTCAGACAGTAATCGAAGTATTATGACTCAAGTCTGCAGTCTTATATGTAACTAATATAGGAACGATCGGAGAAGATAAGAACTTGCAAGAGTATGAGGCTTTCGGCATGTCGTAAGTAGCCTTTTTTTCCGGTTCTTATCTTATTTCACTTGTATATGCTTGAAGGTCAAAGAAAAGTGAATTTCACGGACAGAAAATGAAATTCTTGTTTCGCACATCATTTAAATGTGACAGTGACAATCTGAGGGTCCATCTGTGTGTGTGTGTGTGTGCAGAGCATAACGGCAAGTACGACAGAGGGAAAACAATTAATTAGATTTACATCGACATCGACATCGAGCTATTGACTCGACACCCGTGGTTATTGCTTTGGATTTGGACTTGGCCTCGCTATTTGCACTTGTTATTGAGCGACACAGATAGAAATACACGTAAACAACGCGTAATATGGTCTAGGCAGAAAATGTCTAATAGCCTGCTTTGTAAGTGAAGGCGACGAGAGACAAGTGGAACTTCGAGGGGAACAGCCGAAAACCGCGTCGAGTATGCAACGCGCTTGGCACAAAATCGAAGCATTATTTTTGCATAAGAAGGAGTGTAGTGGGGGGGGGAGGCGGGACTGACTGACAATGATATTCGTGAGTTTCTGGTGTGCTCTGTCTCTGCTCCGAATTGGATTCGGTCAATGGCAATGGAGTCGTAAAGTCCTAAAAATTATTTTGTGACAAATCGTCCGCGTACGTGAGCCTCATTTAAATGCGTGTATCCCAAAATGATATTAACAATTCAACGAGCAGTGCATGCATAGGGAGAGCGCGTTTGTAGAGAGGTACAAGCAGAGCAGAGCAGGGCACTCCCTCATGCCCCTTGTACTTTGTGCAGGGTTCAAAGGCCAAACCCAAGTTGTAGCCGCTGAAAAGTGCGCATCAAACTATTTCAACTATTTGGCCACGCACATGTCGTTTGCCAAACCCTCACCCTCCCCCCTCCCCCTCCCCTTCTCCAAGTTGTAGAATTCTAACAACAACGTGACATGGCAGCGTCAACGAGTGGAGTAGGGGGGGGGAGGGGGGAGTTGCTGAGCAAGTGATGTAATATGCGACTAAGTATGACGGGGACTGAGACTTGGACTTGCTTAACATTAGCATTAGCTGAGCTGTCGCCTGGTTGCTGTTCCGCATGTCATATGAGCATCGACAGCTCGACAGGGTTGGCATGTTGAAAAAGGAGATAGAGGCAAGGCTGTGGGAGTGAGAAGGGTGCGTGGTGGTTTTAAAGTCCGCTACACTTTTGCACCCTAAACGACAAATTGCGTGCAGTGTAAAATTGTGCGTGAAATGTAAAATACCCCGACTGCGAGCACTGAAAGACACAGCAAGCTCCATAACCCCAGCTACCCAACTCCCTCCCTCACTCTCTCCCTCTCTCTTGTATTGCATTGCGTGTCTGTGCGGCGCGGTTCAATTGCGAGTCTCTGCCTCTTTTTGTCTCACTCTCTCTTAATTGCGCCTACTCATAACAGTTTGGCGCGCCCGCTTGTGAGGGCATGGGGCATGCATGTGTGTGTGTGTGTAGTGCATTGTTGGGGCCGTCAGTGCAGCACCCTTTTAAGCAAATTAAGCATAAGGACACAAAGTGGACGCCATTATGTCGCAGTGCGTCGTCATCGTCATCGCCATCACCATCGACGAGCGACAGCGACAGCGAGAGCGTTTTTCGCGTTTGCGACTTTCTAATTTATTTATCGTCCACTCAAAAATGCGCACACACACGCGCTAATAAACACGCACATACACACAAACACACACATACACACGTATGGCAGGGGAGTGCTTTATTTGTATTTGAAGTGCGTGTAAAAGTACTTTTGGTTTTTATTGTTATTGCCACTCTTGTTGGGCCCCAGTTGTTGTAGCTGTTGTTGCTGCTCTTGTTGTTGTTGTTGTTGCTATTGTTGGCTCTAGCACTCTCTTAGCCGTTGTAGTTTTAAGCGCAATGGAATATGGCTTCCGTTTATTTATGCTAAGTACATAACCCAAAAGTGCTGCACGCTGAGCTCGGACTGAACAGAAAGACAAACATCAAATGCTGCTCATACCACACTTATTACATGTGTGTGTGTGTGTGTGTGTGTGTGTGTGTGTGTGCTTGTGGTTGTATACAATATATAGTACTTATGCTTATGCTCATATTCATGTTACAAATCCCAACAAGTTCGATAATTGAATGGAATTATTATCTCTGCCTATTAATTATCCTATTCTCAGCTCGTTTTGTATTCCGTCTATTATCATATTTCGGCTCGAATTTGATTTAATTGATTGAACATTATGAGCTCAGCAGCTATCAATCAAATTGAATATGTTCTGTTTGATGTAGTATTATTCTAAAATTATTACCTTTTGCTCTCAACAAAGCGAGTGCTCATTAAATCGTCCAATCGCCCCTTAGAACATTTTCCACCGTCTCAACTCAGTTCATTTGCATTTCGACAACACGCTGCGCTGCAGTATTACCATATCATGGCTGGAAACTGTTAGACAGAGGTATCGGTTTATCTGTCTGCCCGTTTCGACTGCTGGTGTAACGATGCGTAATGGAAGTGGAAATTCGAGAAGGTCGTCGCATTGATTAGCGCGTGCCATTTGCCTATCAAGAATGTCATAAATTAACTGAGCGCATCAAGCAGGCATTTTACAGTCACTAAAAAAAGTCTGTGCACGACAAGGCGGATACAGTACCGTGCTGTGCTGTACTGTATACGCTCGATGAAAGGGTAAGGCAATCGATAAGAAATGGGCGTGGCAACACGTCGTATACGCAATTTAATAGCCACAAATAAACGTGCGACGTTTATGGCTGTTGTCGTGCAAATAGCAACGTAGGGAGGGGAGAGTGTGTGCGGGTGCGAGGCGAGAATATACTATATAATAAAAGTAAAATAATAATCGACACCTTGCATAGGTGACAACATTTCAAATTGTCACCAAAGCTGTCACGCTAATTGTTTTCCCCCGTACGTGTACATTGGCATTTTGTTGATTGACTCGAGGGCGAGACGAGTGAAGGAGACAGAGCCAGAGCTAGACTGCTGCTGTGTTCTCTTTCTTTCTATGTTATGTAAAATATATTTCGTGATTGCAAAAGGCGAAAGGTGTCAGACAACTTCACTGACGAGCTCTGACACTGTTTGTAATTGATTAACTTTGATTCGCAATTGCAGTAACTGTCGCACACCTTCCCCTGGCTGTCCCCTTTCTCCTGTCTGCTGGCCGACACGTGTAAGCACCTGGTAAGCGCTCGGCTTAACATTTGCTGAACAAAAAGTTCAATTAAACAATTGGCCGCAGCACGCTTGATTGCATTTGCCTTGCCTGCCTGACTGCCGGCCTGCCTGCCAGCGCATTTGGCAGTAAATTATTTATGCATAAAAAATGTCGGTAAGCTCAGATACGAAGTGTGTGCCCGAGGGGTGAATGGCGGCCAGAAGGCAGAGGCAAAACTTCTTAGCCGAAGGCATTTTATTAATGAATGTATTACTGAGTGCTTGTGCTTGTGCAGTGAGACTATGCGAGTGTACGAGCGAGCATGTGTGTGTGTGTGTGTATTCAAGTTTGCCACTTGACTGCTCACACTGCCGAGAGCTCGGTCTTGAATGTGCTTACATATTCATAAATGCATAAATTGAAGGTAAATTCGCAAAGAAAACATTTCACATCACTTTACATTAAAAGTTTGCGCTGCTCTCGCTCGCACTCGTACTCGCAATCCGTCTCTCTTGCTCTGCTCTGCTCTGCTGCAGCTGCTGCTGATGCTCGAGTATTTTCTTATGGCCACCTGCCGCCTGCCACGCCCCAGTGCACCTCGGAATACCTCTGTTCTATGTTGTTTGCTTTTAATTTTCGAATTTTTGAAATAATGCCTGCAGTTATTTGCTTAAGTGTGCGTATAAAAATCAAGTATACGTACTGATAACGTACCATTGTAGTCCATTGTACGAGTCTATCTACTGCTATCGCACTCGGCACTGTATGCATGCGTGCACATGTGTGCGTGTCTGTGCGTGTGTGCGTGTCTATACATAACTGTTTGCAGTTGCGCCAGTGGCGTCGACAGAATTTAAACGAGGGCTCTTTATAAGAACTTTGTCTATCTATGTTCGTGTCTCTAAAGAGAAAACTGTTTCAGTCTCTCTCCTCTCTCTATCTCTCTCTTTGCTTTACACAGTGTGTGATCATCTCTGGCAACCAGGGCTGCAAGATACTCCTCTTAAAAAAAAGGCCAAGACTAAGATAATAAAATGGTAGGACATAAGGAAATAAAGACAAAACACAGGACAATAGATTGTTGATTACAAAAAGGCTAAAATTTTAACAATTTGTAAATTTTTGTAAATTCTTAAGACCTATCGATAATGTTTGAATGGTTCATTATATGTTGAAAGCGGGCCTAATTGAAATATGGCAATATTTTTTAAATATATGACAATATTATTAAAAATCGAATTGAAAACCTGGATTAAGATTTGTATATCCGATTTAAGATGTGTTTTTAATCATAAAAGTATATATCAATAATTTTTACTGTTTCTTTTAAATTTATTTAGTTGTTGTATATTAATATATTATTTAAAAATAAGATTTACCTATAATATAAGTTATTAAATATAGTACAGTAATTTATGAATATAATTGAAAATTTTAGAAAAATAATGATAATTTGTTTAAAACATAATTAGTTTATAATATAGTTTTGAATTTGATAATTTCGCATTGACTCTGCTATCTATTATTATGTTAGATTTAAAGTGACTTTCTAAATAGTTTTTCCCACTTTTTCGACGAATTCCCGCATTGACTCTGACTATGATTATTGTGTTAATTATAAAAGTAGTATTTAGTGTCCTGATCGAAAGGGTTGCAAGATTATAAATATATATCATATATGTTATTATATATTATTTGTATACCAAAAATTCGATTCGTTTGCGCAAAAAGAGGACAAAACAAAGGAAAAGATTTGTTGGGAAATATGCTAACCTGACAGCGCTGTTGCCAATCCTTTCAGTTTGTGAATACGTTTTCTCTGGCCGTCTATGCCTAACTGGGCATTGTGTAGTTTTTGTGGTAATTGATCCCGGTATTTGTCGAATAGAACGACAATACCAGCAAGAGATGCTGCCACTGTTGGTGCCATATCAATTTAATTAACCCACACTGCACATGCATATGGCGCATGGACAATTTGGCTAACTAGTTTCGATGAGCATAAAAACAACGCATCGAGAAAGTATTGTCAAGAGCCATTTGGCTTGGTGCAAATCAAACTGGCAGATACAAGCAGAAAAAGATCCTTGCCTCGAATACTTGCGCTATGACAAGCGAGAAAAAACACACACAGAAGAAGAGTGAGAGAGAGAGAGAGAGAGCGAGAAAGAGAAAACAATCAGCAAGCAAAGCAGTTGGAAGAATGCGAAATGCGCAGCTAACTAATCTAATTAGGAAAACACTGAGACACACTCAGTCATGTGTGTGTGTGTGTGTCTGTTAGAGTGTATCTATTCATGTGCATGTATATGTGCTTGTGGGCATCGTAAAATTAGTTTTATGACAATGCATAAAAATGTTGCATGAAATTAATGAGCAAAAATTAGAAGCGAGAGTCTTGGGCAACGCACACACACACACACTGGCATAGACACACACATACACAAGCGCACACACTCATACACAGATAGTAGCTCAATGACCACAATTGACATTTATGGCGGAGCCCGAAGAGGTTCTTCGAATAATCGAAATAAAATGCAATTAATTGAATTTATTGTTGCATTTGCTGCGCATGTCGCATTAATGTCAAGGCAAATGACAAAACAAAGAGCAGAGCGGCGGCAATCACACGATGTCGAGCTCGTAATAATTGAATAGTCAATAGTAAGAGGGAGCCAAAGAGAGAGAGGGGTAGGGAGAAAGAGGCGGAGAGTGGGAGCGAGCAAAGTCGCTGCAAAAGTTGAAAAGTTGCAAAATTGGAGAAAACTGTCAACTTGGCGGACAACGGCGCAACGGCGACAGCGACAGAGACAGAGCCTGAGACAGCTCTTGCATGGTGCAACGACAAATTTATGAGCTTTAAAATACACATGTCCTATCATCATAAATCATGGCGGGCCAAGCAGCTCGCAGGCACAGCTGGACAGGCGCACAGGCAGGGCCGGGCCGGGCATGAGATGAATGTCCTTTTGCCACGCACTGCAATTTTCAAATGTATTTCAAATATTGCACTGCACTGGTAACTGTTTGGCATCATTGGCGCCAATACACACTCTCAAGCACACACAAGTACATACAGTGACTGTCATCTGTATTAACTGCACTGTCCGATTGCCACAGCTCACCCCTCGCACTCTCTCCTGGACACAGTTGGCATATTTGCATTGGCTTTTAGATTTTTCTGTTCTGGCTTTTCACTCCCATAGAGCCCTCATCCGGGTTGTCCACTCGCTCGTCGTATTTATTTCCATGCAACCCTGGCACATTGTCACCGGAAATGCCACACACACACAAACAGACACACAACCACACTCAGCTGCAGTTAGCCAACGTCTTGGCAGACAGGTCTGAAACAGCTTTTGGCTATGAGCAGCTGCTGCCGCTTTTTACTGAATTGGCTGCTGTCCCCTCTCTATATATATTGTGTGTATCTTTACCGCATTCACAATATACATATATTTATTGCATATTTCCTATGGCTTTCTTTTCCCTGTGCCTTGTTGCAACTTGTGCGTGTGACAAGTCGAGCAACTGGACAGGGCTCATGTCCCGTCCATGTCCTGCCCATGGTGGTTTCTCCGTGCAGTAATCATTTCTAGATCTACATCTGCGTGTTGAGGTTGCCTTTGATGAGATGGCAACAAATGTATGTGGTCGGCGTCGGTTGCAATCATCAGCTCGCATTCCTGCTGACATTCCAGCTGCTTCAGCATTATGAATATGTTTTCGGGAATTTGCGCTCTTTTGGCGCTAAATAATGTGATTTATCGCTTTAGTTCTTCTTCTTCCTCCTCTTCTTCTTCTTCTTCTTCTTCTTGTTCAGGTATTCAATGACAGCCATATCAGCTGACCGACTGCAACGCCCCTTAGGGCTCGCTCGGTCTCGCGTCCATGAATGCCATCGGTTAAATCCAACAAATGACACAAAACTGCCAAACGAAATCACAATGAATGTCACTTGGGTTTCGTCATTCAACCGCATTTGCCGGGTGTCTTTTCGCCCGCCTGCCCCGCCTCCCTGCGCACACACACCTGCGGGGCAAGGAATTTTGACATGTGCCATTGTTAGTTCAGCACTCTGGACGTTTTTTTGCTCCGCTGCAGAATCCAATTGGGGTTTTTTTGGCTTTGTTTCTGTGCCCGCTTGCTCGGTCAGCTCGCAATGGGTTCTAGAGTTTTATGACCATAAGAGTTTTACTTCTTAGATGGATGACAGCAATAAAAGCAGACACACTCACGCACACACACACAGACACACATATACACACAACACACATGCGCGCAGGGGCACACAACCCTTGACGTGGCGTGGCGTGGCGTGGCTTGGCTATTTTATCACACGAACACACATTGCTCATACGCAACGTTGGCCACAGGCTTCCTTCGCTTCCTCTGGCCTCGTTGGCTGCACTAATTAAACTTGTGCTCGGCTGTTATTATGGCTGCATCGCATGGCATCGGTTAATGTGTGTTACACGCCGAACCCAGCAGCCCCTCCCCCCTACACTTTGTGCTGCCCCAGGCAACCTACCCACCTGTCAGGCAGCTGTTTTTATGTCATTGTCGCATTGTCTTCTTCTGTTCGGGGAGGCCTTCTTCAAGTCTGCGCCACATAAAAAAGGTCTGCGGCGAGCGCGTTAAGCATTTATGTGTGCGCATCTAATTAAAATAAGTTCGCATGGCGATGGCACTTCAAAGTCTAAATTGTCCTTATAGCTTAGTTCGTTTCGCAGTCGGCAGCCCCCCAAGGCACTGCGGCCTGGCGACCAGGTGCGTCCCACACACACACACACAACATCAAGGGACAACATTAAAGGCGCGTGTAACGCACAACGCAGTCAACTATCTGCGGCACAATGGCCGAGTGCCTGCATTGCCTTCGTGCGGCCTTCTGTCCTGCTCGATATATATTTAATTATAATATTTTTTATTAGCTTATCTGATACGCCAACAACAACAACAAGAATAACAACAACAAGAGCAGCAACAACAAGGAAATAACATAAATTCACTTGCCGCTGTTGCTGCCTTTTGCCAGGTCCAGGTCCCTTTGATACGCCTGTGCTGGCTCTATGGCAGACAAGCACCACCGAGATTGAATGTTTGCAGCGACAGCACCAATGTTTTGATGCTCTACAGCAGCATTAAGTCAAAGAATATAATAACTAATCTATATATAAATATATATATATATATATATATTAGATTCATTTCGATCTGTAGCTAGATTTGCTCAGAGTAAAAGATTTATTATTTATTTATTTATATTTAAATTTTAATTTTTTTATTAATCTTTCAGCCCATCATCAGATCATCACGCTCGACCGTGTAGAGCAAAACGTTGTTCACTTTAATGCACCCAAACCCTGCCGCAAGCATACCTCCCCCTGCCCCATTTGTCCCACTCTATTGTTGCTGCATTGTTTATTATAAATTTTAATATATGTAGGTGCGTTGCAGGCAGGTCGCCGGCACAGGTAAAAGATACCAGAACAACCACTATGAGGGGCGTGTGGGGGGGCAGGGGAGGCAACACAGTGAGAGCAGAGGACAACAACAAGGCAACTTTTTTTTTTGCTCTCAAAGCTGGCCAAGGTAAGCAAGGTGCTTGCCCGTCGTCCGTCGCCCGTCGCCCATCGCCTGCCTCCTCTCGCAGTTGATAATATAAATGGAAAAACGAAAGGTCGACATTTATTATGAGGCTTTATCAGCAAAGGACATTTGTTCTGTTTCGTGTTATGAACTGGGGATATTTGGCTACTTGTACGACAGCAGCAGCAGAGCATGCAGTCTTCGTCTCTCTCTCCCCCTTCCTCCTTCCACTTCTCTTTGCCCTTGCCCTCCTGGCATAGCTTGTTTCATTAGGTCCCGTTGTGCTTGTGCCGGGCGCGTGTTTTCCTTGGGGTGGCATCTGTATCAGTTAGTCGACATAAGCGTCCGGTAATATGCCATTTGGCAATGGGACTCCAATGGGTCCCACCTCCCACCTCAGGTCACTCAGAACATTCTGACATTATTCACGCGCTATTAATAACCTTCGCTCATCGAAACGCCAGAGAGATGTCTAATTAGTGAGCTACATTTGTCGGCTTTTGTCGGGCTACCTCGCATATCGCATTACCTTTTCGTCAGCCTGTCAATTAGCAGGCTTGCTGAACAAATGAATCCAACTCATCCAATGTGCTCAATGGTCTTGTAGTCATTGTTTTGCCTGCCTCCACCTGCCCAACCTGTCATGCTCAATTTCCAATCCCACACTCTCTCTCGCTCTCTCTCTCTCTCTCTCTCTGCCTTTCTCGATACCTCTCCGTATGCTAAGCGTATCTTATTTTCCACTCTGGCTGCAAGCTGCAACTCCACCGACAACGCTGCATGTGGTCGTCCTCGTTGTCAGCCATTCTGGGTAAAAAAAATCTTCAGTACTTTGCTATTTGCGCATTTCCGGTTTCCGTTGCAGTTGCACGTTCTCAGACGCGCAGCTCATCCCCCTCCTCATCCCGCTCACAGATACTTTCTTTATATGCAGCAAATATCCCGTTATGCACAGAATGCTTCTTATGCTGCGCTGCACTGTCGTTGTCGCTGTCAGCTCGACGGAGCCGGGCCATGCATGGGAATTATTAACTAAACAGACAGCGGAGGCAAGGACAGCATGCCCCGTCCGTAAAGGTAATGCACGTTATGGTGTCTGCATGCCACAGCGCATCGGCATTGGCTGGATCGGGCACACGGCACAGTCGGGTGTCTGTTGATGGCGCCCACAGACCAAGACAATATATTATGATGTGTGCATTGTTTGAAGTGCCCGGCGTGTCGTGCTGGCAGCCAGAAGACTTGTGTGTGTGGGGGGCTGTGCAGGGCGGCCGGTAAGTAAGCCACTCATGGCATTTTATGTGGTTAGCTTGATCCTCTGTTTTTGCTTGATTCCATTTGTGAGCGCAACTGAATCCGGCAAAAGTCTGGCAACAGTCCAATCTGGCAATGTTTGCGACTCCTATAATGCATAATTCAATGATGATGGAAAAATTATAGGTATCTAACATATTAAACCACGATTGATTGACTTGATTAACTTACCAATGGATTGACTGACTAACTGAGAGGCTCCTTACAACAATATAAAGAATTGGACTTTAAGCTAAGATAATATTGTATTTAATATATTTTATTAATGTCTTTATTAAATTACTTATGGAGTGATTGATTCTGGTTTTTAGCTATTTGCTTTGATAATTAGTTGCACGATTAAGAGTCATTGATTAATTAAACGATTTATTGACTGACTGACTAATTAATTTAACAATAATTTGAAAATATTTCTGGAATCAAGATTTTGTCTTCAAGCTGTGCTTAATTCACTTGATAAATAAATTGATTGTTTGGTGGTTCAGCTGAGCATTATAAATATTGCTTATAACACTACTTAGGTGATTGACTGACTGTTTGAATTGATTGCCCAACTAAACTTCTACTGAAATTTGCAGATTGACAAAAGTTAATGATTGGAAAGTATATTAACAAGTATGTTATTATTTAGGGCACTACAAAACACCTTGATGATTAAGATTGATAAATCCAAATTTCAATTTTGAAAAAAGGAGTAAAGTTGCAACTAGAATATAATGATTCTAAATGAGACATAATAAATGCAACGCCAGTTTACTAGCTTTCTTCCCGTTCTGAAAGTAACACGAAGCTCCAGAGCCCTTAGTCATTATAAGTAAAAAAATAAAGGGTTGAATACTTTATGATATCTGTACATGTATTTCTGCGATGGTTCTGCCTCAGTGCGTGTACACAGTGATTTTTTCCTTTAAATTCTCACTTGTAAATAAAACAAAGCCAATGAGCGAAAGAGAACGCACTTTGCGTACGCCTTCGTACAGACAGTGGGAAGAGAGTTGGCGAAATCAAAGTCAAATGTAAGTAAATAAAACATATTGTTTCTTATATAGGAAGACATTTTGCAAAATTGCCACGATTTGCAATGCAAATCAAACATAGCGCCATTACTTCACTCGCATGCACGCACACACGCACGCTCACTCACTCACACACACACACACACATACGAACACGCGCTTAGATATGCCTGCAAAGAAATGGGGAAATGAAAGTGAAACCTCGACGCATATGTTGGTTCAGAAGCACACGACCATCTGTCTGCCGTGTTGTGCGTTCGTTGTACGCTGTGCTTGAAATCATTGCGATAATAACGCACACTGACACAGACATACACACACTCACACACTCACACGGGTATGTCGCGCTGTGTGCCTGTATTAACCTGCGGCAAAGAGCAGACAAAAGGAACTACAGCAAAACGACAACAGCCGCGGTACAAAAACAACAACAACAAGAACAACATAAAACTGAAGAAGAAAAAAAAAGAAATTGGCAAAAAATATGTTTAAAACATTTTCCTCCACTTTGAATTTGTGCTGCGGTGCTCGTCCTGCGTTGCCGGCAGTCATGCCACGCCTCCGCCTCCGTCGCTACCTTAACTGTGCGTGTTTTCATTTTCTCGTCTTTTGTTGTTGTTTTTTAAATTTTTGATTTGTTATTGTTGCACGTGTTGTCTTTTGCCTTTGTTATGACAATTTATGCTTGGCGGGTAACTGAGCCGCCATCGGGCACGGCCACGCAGACACACACCGTCACTCACACACACCCACACACACACACACAGACCGACCATACGCTTGAAATGGTTTCCAGGAACTCACCTTGGAGTGAGCCAAGCGAGCAAGTGCAAATGAAAATCTCTGCGAAAACAGAAGCTAAAACAACAGCAAAAAATCATTCCCCCGATGAATGAGTGAAGCCTTTCCCACAGTAGAAATAATACTATTTTAAGCAGAACTGAGAACTGCTGTTCATATTCCTTCCCCTTTTCCTTACTCCCCCTCCCATCATTATACCCTTGGTAAAGTAATAGAAAGCAATTCACCTTGTTATTTTTACAAAATTTTTTTGCTTGTTTTTATTTGTTTTCTTTCAATATATTTATGTATACATAATATAAGTTTTTTGTTTTTTTGGTATTTGTTTTTTCCGTTTATCCATTAATTTTTACTTCTTGTTATATTTACGTTTTACTTATATTCGTCATTTATATGTTGCATTTGTTCTGCTTCATCATCGTCATGTTCATCATATTCTCCTTGTCGCTTTCTTGGTTTAGCTTTGTATATTTTCTTAATGTTTCTCGCTGGCAACTTTTCGACTATATCTCTAGATTCTGCGCTGGCCATTTAAAACTATGTATATTTCGAACCTCATTTTTTTATAAGTATATTTTTATTCCTTACTTCATTTTTCTTCTTTGTATTTTTGTATATAATTTGTATAATATTTTGCTTGCTTTTGGTAGTGTTTTTTTTTTTTTTTTTTTTTTTTTTCATCTTGTTGGTTTTTGATTTTGGCGCGTTGGTATACAAAACACGCGACCAAATTGTGTTAATTTTGTGTTTTTTTTTTTCTCGTTTTTCATTTTTAACTATAAATATTTTGGTTTACGTGTTATTTTTTGCTTTTGCTTTGTTTCAATTTGGGCTGTCGGTCTTGATTTGATTAACCTTTTAATATTCGTTACGTTGTTTCACATGATTTCTTATGTAAACGCTATTTGTGTGTGCATGTGTGGGTGTGTGATTGATGTGTGTGTGTGAGAGAGAGTGTCTGCTTGTTTATGCTTCACGTTGCCATATTTGTATTGCATATTTATGTATACCATAAATATATTTATGCATATATTTATATATATTTATATTTATATATATTTATTTATATATACATATATACATATATGTATATGTATATGTTATCGCTCTATATTTAAAACATAGCTTATGCCTTTGATTTCGGTATTTCATTTTCAATTTCATTTTTTTGGTTTCTCGTTTCCATTGAATTTGTTTTGTTGCCTCAGATTAAGCCATAATGTTCGTACTGTTTGCATTTGCATTGTGTGTTTGTGTGAGTGTATGTGTGAGTGTCTCTGTGTCTATGTGTGTGTGTATTCTAGTTATGACGGCACACTTTAACATTCTTAAACTTCTACAAAATATTTGCAATACTGCAGTCGATATCTATACTTTGTTTATTTTATTCACTATTCACTTAACATATTTTACGCTTCTCATTTATGGTATATGGATACACTCGGCACACACACACACACACGCACACACATACACACATATAAAGGCATGACTGCTTTTTAGCTGTATGCTGCATTGTGGGTGTGCGTGTGAGTGTGTTTTTGAGTGTTTGTAGGCGGGAGTGTTTGCACAGTTTGTCTGCGGCTTAGTTTGATGCTTTGTCAGTGTCTCAGTGTGTGTGAGTGTGTGTTTGCTTGGTATTTGTATTAGTTCTCTTAGCAGCTTTTGGTTGTTTGCTCATCGTTTTGATTTCTTCTACATTTGCATAGCGATTTGTTTACAAACTCGCCATGATTTTAAATGCATAAATTGCTTATGCCCCCTCGGATTATTGCACAAAAATATTATGGATCGTTCTGCATCGCACTCTCTCTTGTCTAGGGTTCTAGCTTTACGTTTACTTACTCTTCTATTACATCTAGTTAGCTAGTTTAACGTTAAATATTTCGCATGCTTGCCTCATATATACCTTACATGTAATGTGTATATATATATATATATAATATATATAATATATCTCATATGTTTGTATATCGAAGCACACAAAACGACAAATAACATTCGGTTGATGAATTGCTGGAATGGTTGTCTTATGGCTCTGGTTGCTGTTGTTAATGTTTTGAGTCTGTTGTATAATTAAACATTCATAGGGGGGACAAAAACCCAGAACGCACGCATACAACCACATTGCAGCTGCATGTTAATTACGCAGCAATCGCAATGCGCTCTCGCCTGCGTGTGTGCGTGTGCGCTTATGGGTGTGGATGTGCGTGAGTGAGCTGCTCTATATAACTACATACACATATGTGTGTGTATGTTCTCGTATGTTTATGTAATTATTTATACTCGTATTGTATTGTATTGTTGCTTAAATAATACTTTTATTTGATTGATTTTAGGTTTTCTCTGCTTTTGCTTTTGTAATTCTTTTTGTTGTTATTCGGTTTTCGGTTTCTCTCGATTAATTTTATTATATTCACTACATGTCCTCAGCCTAATGTTGCTCCTCATTCTGCTGTCTCTGTCAGTGTGTGTGCTTGTGAATAACTGTGTGTGTGTGTGTGTGTGTGTCATAAAATTTTGCTAACTGCTTCAGTTTCAGCTTTTCCATACTTACACTTCCCAAATTGACTAATTTGTAATTGCAGCATTTCATTATTATGGACTACAATTGGTATTAAAATTCTCTCTCTAATTTTGGTTTACCATAACTTTCAATCGAAACTAAAGTCGCATCGACGGATGAGTGTAAATGCAAAACATATACGCGATTCTGGAAATATAGTAGTAGGTAGTAGTATCAACAAATGATGAGCTTATAGACGAATTTCAATTGAGCTATGATTCTATCTTGAAGGAAATACAAGATTCAAATAATAGTCGAGTTACTCTGCAGGAATTCTCCCTTGATTTGTATGTACGTTAGATACCTGGTCCAGGCTGTCTGTCTGTCGATTTGAGTGGAGTTTAGTTTAGTTGAGTTGAGTTGAGTTGAGTTGAGTTGCTGTTATCTGCTGTATAGATGCCTATAAATATGTTTCATTTGGTTTTGTGTTTTGTTTCTGTTTCTCTCACTGTATATATATAAATATTTGTATATGTATGTATATGTAGGTAGACGTATATAAATGTCTTAGCACATTCAATAGTTGCACAACATTAATACTTTTTTTGTCATATTTTCTTGTTTTTGTTTTTGTTTGTGTTTCATTATTTTCACTAGTTCTTAATAACATAGGGTTCTCGTTACTTTATGTATAGATTAGGTTCCCAACTTTTTGGTTAGCTTCTATGTGGAAACTACACGTTTAACTCTTTACTGATATGTTGCGCAAACATTAACAAACAAACCAATATTATTAATATATAATTTCTCATTTTCAGTGTTTTATTATAGTATTATTTTTTTTGTTTTTGTTTTTTTTTTCTTTTAATTTTTGTTTAAATATAAAGTTTGCTTTTTATAAATGTGCTGTGTTTTCTTATAGCCAAATTTCCATAACTCTCTTTTCGTTTTCAATAGGTTGGTCAACAATGTTTTAAATTTTTATCTGCCTAAGTTCTCGTTTACGTAACAAAAATCTTTAGTTTGGTTTTGTTTCATTTCGTTTTCACTAAAATTCATCATACTCTCTCTTTTTAGGTTTGTTCTTTTACAAACAGAATAACAACGGAAAAGAATGCAAAAATCGCATCAGCTTTATCAGCATCTCTCTTAGTCGATCCAAGGGTTTGTCTCTGGTTTAAAATCACATCTACATCTAAGTCGTTTGCTGTTCTCGTGAACATGCAATGCCTCATCAAAGGCCCCCAGCTACTTGCTAGTTCTAGTGCTAAAAACATCTTAATGTACATTACAACTCTCTAGTTACCTAAGCTACATATGCTCACAAATATATCTGGTTCTATCGATCCCCGATACTGAGCCCTAATACACGACACGATACACCAGTTTTGTATTATTTATATAGAGTTCAGAGCTCTACGAATTACACGAACTACACTAAACTTGCCACGTCCCTTGTTGCTTGCATTGCCAGTTTGTATCAAAATCAACAATATTTTCGTGTATACACAAATATCAAAAATGAGGACAAACAATAAATACGAATAGAACCCAAAGTATAGATGTAAATACATTCAAATATCGCCACATGCCGACCAGCCTCCCCCAGCCTCATCTTTGGCTTCGATGACGACTCTGCCTATCGAACAGAAACATCTAACCGAAATGATTTCGAAGTTTAATTGCTCGATACATACTTGAACTACACATATACGTGTGCTTGCTGTCTGTATGTTTGTGTTTATGTATGCGTACGGCACTATTACATATTATTCGGGTTTTTTATCATTTTAATTGGTTTTCGTTTTGAACATTTATTTGTAATTTATCATCCAAGATATACTCGGCTATATATGTAAATCGTATGTGTGTGTATGTATGTATATGCTTGTATAAATTTATATACAATCCGTAAATATTATATTTTTCCGTCTCCCCTGCATGTGTTAGTGTGTCTGTCTGTCTGTGTGTGTGTATTATGTATTTATGCAGATTTATTCTGTTTACTTTGCACTCAGCTATATCTGTATGTCCGAAGATATATATATATACATATATACATATATACGTATGTATATCCACGGGTCCACTATCGCTAAGTATGCATGTATCGTATGTATTGATGAACGTTATATAAGCAAGTTTCCATATAATACCAGCTTCATAAACCATTTTACATATATATCTTAATCATTTGTCTGTCTGTCTGTCTTTCTGTCTGCCTGTGTGTATGTGTGCGTAAGTGTGTACTATAACTTATTCATGTTTTGAATTCGTCAAATAACCACACATTCAGATAGTTGTCAATTAACGGATAGGCTTCAATCCCCAGATCCCTGGCTCTAAGTCCAGCTAATCTCTACGTAAACGTATATTCTCGATATATATATATTGTTGTTATATGTGAGTGTGTGTGGCTGTGTGTATAGGTTTGACTATTGGCTATTGTTGTTGCTGGTTTTATCATCAAGCTTAACTGTACGCGAGTTCCTACACTCGTTATACTAATCTCTAACTGTGTGTTCGGCATAGGACATTCATAAAATCAGATAAGATCGCTTTACGCTTGCATATTGCTGGATGTATGTATGTATATCAGTATTATATATATTATTGCTAACATCAATTAATATCATTCGATGGCATATTTTGATTGCTATAAATATATGCAAGAGAACCGTGTACATATATTTTTTATGCAATGGGCTCTTAACTGTGTGTGTACTGTATGTCGATCTTTGTTCCAGAAAATCTTTTGTAATCGTCTTTGCTATACTCAAATCCAAAGGGAATCAAATTTAAACGGGGTAAGTGGACTACGAGGTAGACTGAAACTGAGTTTTACGCATGGACTTTTCTCCCCCTCTCCCTCTCACACTATTTTTGCACACTGTGGCATAGCAAAGTACGAGTTCAAAAGAGTGTGTGAAACTCACATGGGTACGATCTGATTACTTCACACTAACACAACAAATTTGCAGCTAACCATTCATCTTCTGGCAACTGAAATAAAAACACAAAACACACGTTTGAAACGCTTTAGAAGTTGGAAAAGTTCAAAAAGGAATTTACAATGTTTATATTGAGAATTTTGTAATGTTGCTTTGTACATGTTTTCAAAACTTAATTGCGAAAAGAAAGACTGGATGAACTCAATGACAATATGAAATTATAATGAAATAAAATTGAAAACAAGAAAGTTCAGGTGTACCAGTGGGGGCGGGGGGAGGTAATATCTTGCTGCGATTAATTACAAAGCCAGTGAATGTCGAGTTTGAGTTAAGCTTGTGGCTGGATTTCATTGGTCTTTGAGTTCAGTTTCTTTAAGATATATACAGTAGTACTAATGCCGTAGGTTTTTTTAGATACTATTAACTGCGAGTGCTCTTGTCTGTGTCTGTGTCTGAGTTTGATTTTGAGTTTGTGGGTGGCGAGCTTAGCGATGTTTGTAGGAACATGTCTTTTGATTTGCTGATCAATCACAAAATAAAGTACTATATAGTCAAGTGAGTTGCAATGGGCCAACAACATTGTTTGTAACTTTCAGTTGCATACGATAGGAAAACGATAGCAGGAAATGTCGAGTGCGCCAATTCTTTGACTTGGCTTGGCAGTTCTCTATATATTTAAAAGGTGTCCGTTTATGTGTGTGTGAGTGTGAGGATCGTTTAGACGTGCGCAGACCCTAATTGGCGGCGTTTGCATCTAAATTTACACATATAATTACGATAGTAATAGGCACTAGTGCTGTGTGTGTGTGTGTATATGTGGTGTCTGCTAAGCTGCGGCTATGTTAAAGCATAGGCTGCAATTGGAGCTAGTGTAGGCAGGGTACAGGGCAGGGCAGTTTAAATAGGGCGGGGTCGGGAAGTTTGTGTAAAGCGCTTCTGGGGGAGGTTGACTATGTCTGCCTTGTCTGCACGCATGTCACGCCGCATACGGACGTAAAAGTGTATATAAATATGAACGCATATGTATGTTGCTGCGATGCATGTGTGTGTGTGCGCGTAATTAATTTTAACGCATTTTTAATTATGTTTATTTTAATTTAATTCAGCGCTCGCATATGAGGTTGGGATGCTCCTGAGAGATGCGTGTCTGTGTGGTTCTGGGTGTGTGTGCGTGCTGCGGTACAACTTTATGAATAACTGCGTGTGTGTGTGTGTGTGTGCTAGGCCGTAGTGCACAATACACACTGAAAGCGGCATACTTAATTTATGGCTTTCCCTTTTGCTAGCAAATTACTTTTTATTTAAGTTTGCAAAATTTGTTTCATTTTTTTTCTTTTTTTTGAATTTTTCTCAAAATATTTCAACTCTTTTTCATACGCGGCAAGCTTGACACATTTATATAAAGCATAAATTATATACGTGTGTGTGTGTGTGTGTGGGATGTGGTCACGATCTGGCTGTGTGTGTGTTGTGTGTGACATAAGCAACTAGGATTTCAAATGTATTTTATTTGCTCATTATTTTTCATTCTCATTCGTTTTTTTTCGTTTTACATTTAAGGCTTATTTAGAGCCGCTCGCAACTGTCTATGAATAACGGGATCATAAACAATTTTAAATACGTGTGCTTTAGCATATCATTGTGTTGCTACTTTTTTGTTTTTCTTAAGATTTGTTTTGTTTTTTGTTGCGCTCGTGGAACGCCAACTCCGTCGTCAATTGTAAATTTCTCGGCGCATCGCATTTATTTACAGCTGACTTTGGTTTGGTTTCTGTTCAGAACATCTGCTGTCTGTACTTAAAAATTTCGATTCGGTTTGGCTTTATGTTTTTTTATCTTTTCATTTTATTTTTTTCTGTTTACTGTGCCTGCAAAAGTAAAGGATAAACCTTAAAAAATAATATGGGAGTTAGTAAAAATTGGAAAAAAATAGTAGTCGGAATAAAATTATTTATAATGCATAGAGAACGAGAGCGAGAGAGAGAGAGATAGAGAGAGAAGAGAGATAGAGAGAGAAAAAGAAAAAAATGCTATGCGTTCGTGAGCTTCTAGAAAATGATGAACAGAACACAAAAACCTGAAAACGATGCGAAACGCAAATGAATTGTCATCTAATCTAGGGTGGAACATCATACAGCGAATGCACGAGATTATCAAATAAAATAACAGATAAATAATTCTGTGCATTTTCAGAGTGCATATAAATATGCAGAGCACATGCTTTGAGGCGGGGATTACGAGTGTAAATGCATACAAAACCCATATGTGTGTGTGTGTGTGTGTGTCGTATGAATGTGAATAATCTTTGTTTATGTCGGTATTTTTCACTTCACTCGGATCTCTTGTGTAAATCGCACTTGGATTGCACTTTGATGGCGATGAAATGGAAACTGTAAATCGTTCGTTATTCGAACATGTGTCTATGTTTGTGTATTATGTGTGTGTGTGTGTAAGAGTGTTCTGCTCTATCTCGCATATTATTTAGACAATTGCACCTTGTGTGCCACTCGTATTTATATTCCATACTATTTTGATGTTCTTAAAAAAACTCTACAACATGCGCCAAAGGGGAAAAGTAAATAAATGAATTTTTATGAAATGGGAGTGCATAAAAATACTCGAAATTTGCATAGAATATTAAGAAGAACCCATAAATAAATAAGCAAACTAACGAATTCAATGCGAATGCATTCGAAATAGAATTCAATGAGCATTCTAGAAACGTTCGAAAGTTTCACACATGAGAGTGTTCGGGTGTGTCTGTGTGTGTGTGTTTGGCAACACAACGTGTATGTGCCTGTGTGTGTGTGTGTGTGTGTGTTAGTTGATACATACCTGTGGGCTCACTTGGAACTGCTGTATCGGGTAGGCAACGACGCCGGTGGCCTGTGGAATTGCTGTGCCGGCCACGCCCGTGGCCAATTGCTGGGCCGGCGAGATCTGGGCCTGGGTGACACCTTGCCAGGTGGCTGGAATCTGGACGCCCATGCTGTGAATATGAATGTGGAGCAGAGAATGCGCAGAAGCATTAGCAAAGAGTTGCAAACCTCGAGATCTGCCGCCGGCCAGGCCAGACTGAGTGCGAGTGTGTTCCCAGAAGGCAATGCGTTGTTGAGGTGTGGGGTGCTGGGGAGCCAGTGCAATTACCATGGACAGAATGGGCTGTAACTACGTGGCTGCTGCACAGCCCTGCACACACACACACGCACGCACAAACACTGAACTTGTACTGCGGCATTGTATGCGCCGCAAATACGTGTGCGAACGCATTCCATACTCCAGGTGGGCCACGCAAAACTTTAGCAATTAGCAAATGAATTCACTCATCCGTCATGCTGTCATTGCCCATCCCCCGGTGGCGGCTCAATCATTTTGCAACAAGCGCGGACAAAGTGCAGCAAGTGTGGACACGGATGGACAGTGGGACGGGGGTGGGGGGAACACACTCGCATCAGCTAATGAAATAATTATGCATAAATCGAATGGGCAACGTTGCCCCAACTTACCCCATGTAGCCCTGCTGATAGCCGCCGTACTGGCCGAAATGATAGCCCTGGATGCCCTGCAGGAATTGATTCTGAACTGCCGCAGCGCTGGCCGCGGCAGCCGGTGTGACGGCGGCTGCGGTGGCCGACGAGGCCGGATAGGTGGGCGTCGGCGAGTACCAGCACCCGGTGGCGGCCAGTTGTTGCCCATACGCAGCAGCGGCGGCAGCAGCGGCACTAACTCCATACGGATACCCAGCGGCAGCAGCGGCAGCGCTGTTCAACGCCTGGCTGGCCATGGTCTGCGAGTTGTTCGGATCGCCGCTCTCCTTGCCCCACGAGCATTTCACCGGCTGAGCATTGATTTCGGTATTGTGCACGCCCACAATGGCATGGGTGGCCGCCTCTTTGGTTGAGAAGCTAAGAAAATAGAAGAGAAGAGAAATGCGTAGACAGCTAAAGATTATAGACGTCAATTTGTGGGCGCGGAATTTCTTCTTCTGTGACTTACCGCACAAAGGCGTATCCCTTGTCTTTGAAGACGCGTATTTCCTGTATCGCACCATATGGCGCAAAGGTCTTCTGAAGCACCTCCTCGCTGAGGGCTGTCAACGCGCTGTTCACACCGCCCACATACACGGTGCAATTGGAGGGACTGCTCTGGTTGTAGACCTCATCAAAGGTCAGCGGCTTGATGTTCTCTGCAAAAAACAGAAAACGAAAACGAACCGATTGTCAACGAATGCCTTTTTTTTTGCATCGCATGGAAATTTATTTCGATATCACAATTTGTCCTGCAATGGCCTCAGGCCGCAATTAATGACTGCAGTTTTTTGTGCCTGTTCCGTGCAGACATCGCTTTTATTTTGCCAGCCAGCTGCATGATTAATATGCAAATTAATTAAGGGTTTTGCCCACAGCAGCAGCAGCGGCAGCTAAAGCAACAACAACAGCAGCTGCAGCAGCAACAATGGCATTGCCTACGTTTTGGTAATTAAAATAACCACATACACTTAGTAAATGTTCCTGTCCCTGTCTCTCTCTCTCCCTCCTGTCTCCCTTTTTGCGACACCATTTACCGTTGCTCCATTTGTTGTTGCTGAATTTTTGTAAATTGTTGCTCTTGTTATTGCATTTTTTATTACATTTCCTCTCGCTCCTCTCTTTTTTCCGTATGCATTTCACGTATTTTTCAACCCCCACAGTGCAGTTTGCAGACAGCCCACATAGTCGGTCAGAATGCGGTTGCTGTTGTTGTTGTTGTTATTATTGCAGCTAGTACAGTTACGACTATAACGGTGGTGTACTCGTATGCCACGATGAGGGCACGTTGTATTCGTAGGCAAAAGTTACACTAATTACTTCCTCTGACGTTAAAGCAAAATTTGCACTTTTAAAAATAATGTCAGCTTTGCGTGTTTATGTCTTTGTTTAGTTTTCAACAGTTTGCAGCCACTGTATATGCCCTGCAACAACGGTTAATGCGATTCGCCCTTACCTTTTCTGAACACTTTACACTTTATATAATATTAGTACATTAACTGAACCATGCCAAGCTCAAAGCTTTTGTTGAAATTGAAAGGGAAACAGGGAATTCATTTGAACGTTTTGCTGTTATATGCCATAAATATTGATCTGAATAAATGCACATAATGCCGTATCGATTATTGTTTACCGCAGCTGCGTCAACCGCATCAGCCTAACGAATTCCCGGGCACAATTTCAACTTCCTTTCCCCCTCTCAGCGTGCGTTGCAACCCCAATCAAAATGCCTGTGCATGCTACACTCTCTCTCTCTCTCTCTCTCGGCCAGGTTTTCCTTGTTTCCATGTAACGAGCATGCCAAACAAAACACGAAAATATGGCTCAATAGCATGCAACAGGACAGCACACACACACACGCACACACACTAGAAGAAATGCCTACCACGACGAGGGTGCACTGCCGTATAAGCTAACAAGCTGGCAAATATTTTTGAAAGCTTTTGCCGCAAACGTATGCGACACAAATGTAGTCTGTACACACACACACACACACACACTGGCAAATACACTCACACACATACAGGTACACAGAGCAGGGTCGTGCCTGCCGCCCTGTGAGGCGCATACAAACGGCATAGCATACTTTTGAGCGCAATGTTTCACTAATTTGCACTTTGCTTTGTGTTCGTTTCTTGACGTTTCTTTGCTGCTTGTGTTCTTCCCTTTACGCATTTAAAGATGTGTAATTAAATTATCATGTATATGTATTGCTTGATATATGTATGTGTGCGTGTGTGGCAGGGGAAAAGAGGGATTGTTAGTGGCACTGCCAGGTTGGATAAGCTCGCAACTGTCATTTCATGTCTGCATCAAATTAAAGCTTAGTGTGGATGTAATTATGACGACTGGCTAAATTATTAACGCATCGGGCTGTCTGTCTCTCCGTCTGTTCCTCCGTCTGTCCCACCGTCTGTCTGTTTGCCATTTAACACTGTTTTTCCCAGCCAGAGCTGAAAATTTAATGCGCCATTACAGCTCTGCATGTAGAGGCGAATTGTAAAATAATCACCCAATCGTTAGAATGAATAATTCAATCACACTCCCAAACACAAATACTAAGACTTACTGAGGCTAATTAATATGCATGAGGTGGGCGTGGCTGTGGGAGTTTTAATGCTACTTGTTAACCGAAAATCAAATTACGCGTTAAATAGTTTAACTTGTGCTACGAGATATGGCAACATGTTGACCAGGTGGGTGCCCACTTTAAAGCTGTGTCTGAGTCACATAACTCACCTGCAGCTGAAACTTTCTTTGCGAAGGCATTTCAACTTTTACTTAATTGTGCGCAACTCTGCATAAAATGTTGATTTATTGCGACAACTCGAAGACTGCCAGGTAAGTGCCCCCCACACACAGGCAAATAATTCGTGCCCTCTCTCTTCTGCCTGCTCAGTCAAAAGTCAAATAGTTTCGGCAGAGAAATTTGTCATACGACTTCATCGTCGTCGTCGTCGTGCTTTGTGCTGCCGTTGGCATATTGTTTCAGGTTAATTAAGTTATTACCATAATGAGCTTGTAAGTATTTTGGGCCTTTATTTATGGCATGCATTGAGACTCCAACGGGTTGATGCGCCCTAAACAAAAGGCGAACAACTTGACGAAAACTTTCGACCATAAAAAAAAACAAACGAAATGCGTTTGTTATAAACTCGGGTACCAAAAAAAAAAGAGAGGAGCTGAACGGAAAATTGCAAAACGACGCCAAAATTGTCACAACTGTAAAATGCGCAATTGCGTCGGCTCGTAAATCTTGAGCGCGACAAAAGGAGAGACGACAGAGTCAACGACAAGGAGGGAGAGGAAAGAGGAGCAGGAGCACAAGTGGCACTAACCAAACCCATCCGGGGCATCCATTGCGCGAGTGGCTCACTAAACGCTACAACAGCGGACTGATTGCTGGGGCCATAAAATGTGCAGCCTGCTTTAAACATAAAAGTGCCAGGCTGCCCTGAATATCCCTGAGTATACCCTGAGTAACCCCTTGAATACTCTCAGTATCCTCTGGCAAAGTGGCAGCGTAAAACATCGAGTAATGCCCAAATTCCAAATGCGAAATGCGAAATGAGTTGAGTGCTAGAAATCGTAAAGGCTGATGCTGCTGCTGCTGCTGCAAGCAGGCGTCTCCCAAACAACTAGACAGGCCATAAAATGTGACTCCGTATGTACGTATGTGTGTGTGTATGTTCACATATGTGTACTCTTTTAGAGAGCGGGGCTCGACAACTTAGCGCCAGCTCGTAATTGAGTAAAGTCTTTGCCAGCAGAGCGTCTTTGATTTGCGTTGCTGAATCAGCAGCGGCCGTTCGAGTTGAGCCCCCGGTTCAGTTCAGTTCGTCAACCATCAAAATATCCAAATTATTTTGCTGCCAAATTGCTAATAATAACTTGTATTACAACTACCAGAGGCCCAACCTCGTCCTCGGCGCACACAAGAAGACACAACTGCGGGAAAAGCCGTGACAAAGGCAAATAAACAATGGGACCAATAAAAATCCGCTTAAGCTTTCATAGGCGTTTTTTATGACAACAATATAAATGCAAAAGCAAAAATTCATGCTGCTTGTAGTTTTTGTTGCTATCCAGAAGGAAAAAAAAGAAAAAAACACGAACTGAAATGGAACCCTTCAACATGTCAGAACTTGCTTTGCACGATAAATTCCACCTTGTGTGAGAGTGTGTGTGTGTGTGTGTCCCGAAGAATGCCAAATGTTTGTTCTATAACCATGAAATTTTCTATCCTGTCTGACTGGGTGTGTGCCTGTGTCTGTGTATGTGTGCGCCTTTTATGATAATAGTTTCGTGTTGGAAAAATGTATTTATCTGATTTGCACCCTCTCTCGTTTACTTCCCCACCCCCTGTACATATGTGTGAGTGTGTGTGTGTGTGCGTGAGGCAAATAAAAATTATGTTAAAACATGCAAATATGCGTTAACTTTTGATTTATGAATGACAAACGATACGCCCCTCGCGCATGTTCACCAACTGTTAATAATGATTACGCTAGTTACAGTTAGTTTTGTGGTTAACAATGGCCTCGTTGCCCCTCGTTCCCCCCAGGCAGGGGGTGGGAACTGATCCCAAATGAAAATTGATTCGCTGCGCCTAATAGAATATGTCTCATTGCTTTTATTTTTGGGTCGCCGTCGCCGTCTCCGTTGTCAACTAATTGAAAAAGTTTAAACCGAATTTTGTCCGGGCCATTACGGAAATTAAGCGCGTGCGGTTTTTCATTGTGCAGAGAAAAGAAGGAGGGGAGGAACAGCAAAAATATTAAGAAAACATAATCTGGTAGAAAATTTGCTGCGACACGTTTATAAATAGCAGCAGAAGGCGGCACTCCCTGGTATCGCCTTTGACCCGTGTCAGGCTGCTGTTACCTTTGGCATTCATTGCCATAATTTCCCTGTAATAAGGACGACGCGTCGACTGTGGCAACAACGAGGACAACGAGCAGAGGCAGTGGTGGCAATGCCTGACCTGACTGTAGTCGTCGTCGTCGTCGTCGTCGTCGTCTCAGTCGTACGCATGGCCGGGCCGGAAACCCGGGCCAGGTCAGGTGACAGTCATGATTTCCTTACCTTTACTCGCCGGCGGTTTCCGCGTGGCCCAATTCGTGCGAATTGAACGGGAGCCAAGCCACTGCCCGTTCATGGCTGTAATGGCGCTCTCAGCTTCCTGTGTGTCGATAGCCCGAAAAGAGACAGAGAGAGAGGGAAAGAGAGAGAGAGAGTTAAGTGTGTGTTTAATAAGCTTGCGACTGCAGGCGTTGCACCTACCGATTTCTTGATGAAGGACACGAATCCGTAGCCCTTTGACTTCAAGGTTTGTGGATCGCGTACCACACGGCAGTCCCTGCAAGAGAGAGAGAGAGAGAGAGAGAGTACAGCAAATATCGATGTTACAGTGCGGCTCATAAATCATCATCCACTTTAAGTTTTGTCAACAAGTTTAAATTTTATGCAAATTCGTAATGAACAGGAAAATCACAACAGCTGACAGTGGGAGGGGGAGTTTCTTTAGGAGATTGTGGGGGAGTTTCCGCCTTCTCATCGTATTTATTTATGGCTTGCCTGAGGGTGGCTTGACTGTGTTTCGGAAATTAGAAATATGACCTCATCTGCTGGAAACTTTTTATTTATTTATTCTGCAGTTGACTTTGCATCATGTGCGTGGGCTGACACTCTAATCCCCAAGGGGGAATGAACTGCTCGTTAAATCACTGGACTCAGTTCAAACGTTTTTAATCGCGGTCACATACGCAAGTCAAGTCACGGTCTTAATAGGACGCTTTAATCTCGTCACTTTTAGAGCAATTTACTTGATTGCTAAGCTTCCGCCCTTCAAATTGATTTCCCACAGCAATTGTAAGTGCACAACAAGCTGGAGGGGAACTGGTGGAAAGCGGGGGGTGGAGCGGTCTCCGATACCAGGGCAACGACTAAGCTAAGCTGCCAGCAAACTTTGGCAATTACCCCCGATCCCGATGCCGATCCGGCAGTTTACTTAGCACAGTGGGTCAAAGCAGAAGCAGAAGGAGGCGATGGCCAGCAACTTTTTTACGATTATTATAAGTAAAATGCCGGCAGAGCCGTCAGGCTGGCAGACGACTTATTAAATATTCACACGCGCCGCGCATTTAACAAAATGGAGCCAGAAAAAATAAAGAAGAAGAATCAGAAGCAGAAGGAAAGCAGGCAACGGCGCGACAAAGGGCACGCAGTAAAAACCTCAGACGGGCCGCGAGAAGGAAAAAATCAAGAAGGCAGGCAGGCTGGCAAAAAAAAAAAAAAAGGGACCAAACAACAAGGCACGCATAAAACTTTTGACAAAGAAATCGTTGCCCCCCTGCCCCCTGTGACCACTCGCCGAGAAGGCTGGTGATCCCAGCGAGCCGCACGACCGAATCCGTATCCGTTACCAGGAATCTGTAACCAAGTTCGGCTTCGGCATTCGCCGGTTTGCATTAAGCGTTTTGACATGTTGCCTAACAGCACACACACGACAAATACATGAGGGGGGAGGGGGGCAGACGTTTGGCAAAGTTATTTAAGTCCGTGACGCGTTGCCAGCTGCCAGTAGACAACTCAATGCGGACGCAGACAGACAGACAGAAGGCACAGACTGAGACTGAGACTGAGACTCAGACTCAGCTTCGGCTCGAAGTCAGATAATCAGCACGCGACGTGGGCTTTGTCGTTTCCGGTTGCCTGCGTTATGCTGAGCTGGAGCGGGAGGAGACCGTTGGTATCAATGATAATGATGCAGGCGATATGTATCTCAAAGGTGCCAATCGATTGCTCAATAAGGCGTCAAGGCATCGGCTCAACTGCGGAGCAGCTGCTGATTGAGGCAAATGTTTTCATCGCATACAAGAGAAGAAGAAGGAGAAGATGGAGGAGAAGAAGGGCTACGGGTCGTGGCCTGGCAACCATCAAAGGACATGCGCCGCTCATTAGCACAACACGCCAAACGAATGGGGACTAAAAGCCTCTCGGCCAAATCAAAGCCATAATCATTTTAATGAGTTTTGAATTATTAACATGCCAAATTGCCCCCGATAATGAGAGAAAAGTAGGAGAGGGGGTAGCGAAAAGAGGGGGGGTGGGGGGTACTGAAATTAACAAGCGCGTAATCCAAGCAACAAAAATACTGAAGGCAACATTTCTGATAGGCCTGGTGGGCGAGAACTGCCTGTCAGTCAGTGATTTCAGTCAAAAGTTTTCGCCTCGATAGAAGTTAATTAAGTCAAGTTTATGTTGTTGTTGTTGTTGTTGCTGACCAGCTTTTATCAAGCTAAAAAACAGCAACTTAAAAACTTGACTTAATGCTGCCTTTGAGGGGGAACGTGGAGGCACATTGGCTTACTTTACTTTAAGCAACGACGCTGCACAGTGGTAGCGAAAAGAGTTCGTTTAAGTGAAATTTACATAAATGTACTTTTCGGCGACGTTATGAATCTTTTATGCGGTCCACCAAGCGGCTTATAGCACAGTAAGGTGGCCTGGAGGAAATTACTTCACATGCGCCTGCCAATAATCACGGAGTGTGTGCCCATTTGCATGGCCAGGAATGTGCCATGTCTTGGCAGAAGACACTCTCCGCAAACAGTTAACAGCCCCAAAAAATGAGAAATTTGCATTTTAATACTTACGAGATTTCGCCGAATGGTGTGAACGCTTCGCGCAATTGCTGAGTTTCAATTTCTGAACTTAAGTCGCCCACAAAGATGTGGAATTGTTCTGCAAAGAGAGAGAGAGAGAGAGGGAGAGAGATTAAGAGTGCGTACTGTAAGTAGATTAAAGTGAGGCACAAATGTGCAAAGGGTGCAACATCAAAAAGAAAACTTGAATAGGAACTTTAAATTATTTAACCTGTAAGCCACAATCAAAGTAGAAGGACAGTTGAGGTAGCCTTACAAGTATTATAAGGAAAGACTATCCCAATACTGTCAATAGCAATTCGTAACTATTCATTTATATGTAGGACTTCGATAGTATCGTTATAACAGTGCATCCACTCATTGCAGCATCATGGAAATAATGCGAGAGTTCTTCCTTTAATTATTTATTATTTATTTTTAATGCTAAGAGAACCAGACGAGCGCTACATTCAGGCACTCGAATATATTTGAATAATTTCTGTGTTTAATTTCCGATTGTATTGAAATGTAAAGGAATAGCTAATATTTCAGTAAGCTAAGTATGTGTTAAAATCAATCAGATATATCTTTACAATGTCATTCACAAATCGTAGATTTGCGGAGGCAGTAAGCGTAGCAAACCAATATTTGAAATAAACTTATTCTACGCATATTGTACACAATTCACCATGTCAATGTTAGTGTCTCAGTCGTTTATAATAGCTGAGATCTCTGTGTTCAAACAGACAGACGGACAGACATGGCTTAATCGACTCACCTATTGAACATGAGCAAGAGCATGTAAATTAAGTGGGCTCTGCCACGCCTCCTTTTGCCTATTGAAACCCATTTTCAATGGTCAAATATGGGATTGCACAAAGTAGAAATAAAGAGCCAAATAAGTGGGCGTGGCATAGTTTTAATACAAACTTTATCATCAGGCAATATTAAGCAATGCTGTCACAAGGTTTGGTTTGTCTCGCTTTCATTATTAGTGAGATTTAAGTGTTCATACGAACAGATAAAGAAATATCATGAGATATACTCTGATAAGTATATATATAAATACACTGATATATATATAAATATACTGATATATATATAAATATACTGATATATATATAAATATACTGATATATTATGTGCTCGGAAATGTCTCGTATTCTCTGTTAGTTTTTTCATTATTACGAATTTTATTATGTCAAAAGTAAGAACTTCCCCGAGATTAGGTCAAACTAATTAAACATTATTTAATATTGAATGACAAATATTCAATTTCTGTTGGCCTTTTCAGGTCTGTCAACAAACCGATCTCAAAGGATGCACAGCATGTGCAACTGTCAAGTAATTTCCACACTAATCCAATATGATCAAAGGATAACTCTGAGTGCATTTGCTGCTGGGTATGGGCTGGCGAAGAGGGTAGAGAGGGGGCGAAGAGGGTACTGTGAATGTGTTACTTGCATTTTTAATTCATTTCGGTAATTAAAGGACTCCACTGGCAGCGTGAAATAGCAGGGAAATGTGCGCCGCATTTATTGCTAATTGGCCTAATCTAATTGCAAATAGACTCGGAACATGCACTTACTGCGTCCCCCCCCGCTCTGGCCACACCCCCTGACAACACGCCAGTGCAGCGGGCCAAATGTCAGCCTTGCATAATGTACACAGAAGGGGGACAGTAGTGCACACAGACACAGATACACACACACAGACTTAGACAGTGTGTATTCGCATGTACATCAAATTCAGCGAGTGCACAAATTGAAAGGGTCGCGCTGTCATGCAGGCTGCACAAACACAAATCCAGAGACCAAGATGCACAATGCTCAAGCAGACACATACACACAAGACACACACACAAGGCACACACACATAAGGCACACAAGGCACACACACAAGGCATGCACACACACACATGTCAGTACACTCAAAACGCAATCATTTATTATTATTTTTGTGTACATTGTCTCTTTGGCGCAGAAAAAAGTCGCAACTTTTCAGTCGCTGTCGCCGTCGATGTCGCCGTCGACTTCGACGTTGGCGCAAAAGGATGTTGTCGTTGTCCTTCGTACGCTTTTGTGTCAGCCCAGCTCGGTACGGCTCGACGCTGAGCAAAAGCAAAGGGGGCGGCAATGGGTTAAGAGGCCAGTGCGCAGTGCCTTTTTTTGGGGGTCGTCAGTGGCCCCACCACCAACACACAGCCCACACACACACACATACATTCAAAGGGAGGCAGCAGTCTTACCCTAAATAATTAGCACTATTCAACTGGGGCATGACGACGTCGTCGTCGACGTCGTCGACAGCGACAGCAACGCAGGCTATGGCGACGTTGATGGGCGCGGCTTTGACTGCCAGTCCCAGCTGTATGTTTGTGTGTGTTTGTATGTGTGTCCTGCGTGCCATGTGTCCTTGTCAGCGTCGCCTTTGCCGTCGTCTGCTGCACGTGCAGAAATTAACATTTCCGGTAATTTTGCGAAAATGAAAAGCAAAGCGAAAAATTAACGGCAGCGACAGAAACGTAAAATGCGGAAAGCTTTTGTGTTAAATAAATATTAAAAGCAATTCGCGCAGGCAACCACACAACGACGATGGGTAGAGATATAGCCAGGCAAGCCAGCGAGATAGGCAGTGCTAGGGAGACAGAGAGAAAGAGAGAAATGCGAGAGAGAGAGAGAGAGAAATAATGCTACAGTGATCTGTAAAGTCGCTGATGCTGATGTTGGCTTTTAACAACAAGCCAAAACGAGTAAATCACACTTGCTGTGTACAGTTATCTGTCTGCCTGTCGGTGTGTGTCTGTCTCTGTGTTCATAGTGTGCATAAGAAAAAAAAAAAAAAAATTTATTTAATTGGAAATTGACGAGCCTGCATTGTACAGAGCACTGTGCAGGATGGCTGTCATTTTGCCTGGCTGAGATTGAGGATTGCCCGCGGGCCACACTCCAACTTAGACTCGCACCTCAAGTAGTTGTCATTATTGTGAGTCAATTGCGTGCTCTGCTGTGCCCTGCCAGTCGTCGTTGTTGTTGTTGTGCCACGCACTTAAAAAGGGGGAGACAATTGAAGCATGCACGCAAGTTGCGAGTGGGTTCGCAGCGCATTCGATGGTTGCCTGGTTGACTGGCGCTGCCAGGCAGACACGGCTTATTGGAGCCGTCGAATGTAATATTCATGAACCGGAACGAAGCGCAAAAGTTCGCAAAGAGCTAAGGAGTGTGCGAGGGGGAGGGGCAGGGGAAGAGGCACAGATACAGAGAATGGGTGAGTGAGAAGAAGGTGTGTGTGTGTGTGTGTGAAGCAGACAGACAAACGTGGCACGCTAATTGCAGTCAAAGGGGAGCTTTAGATTCACGCCGGATTCCCGCCAGTATTGGTGGCTCCAGCAACCACGAGCAGCAACCACTTTGACTGCCTTCGGGGGGTGTGTCAAGGGGCTGCCAGGAGATTCTTTCGCTGTGGCTCGTCAACTCGTTTGCCTGATTAATACTGTGCGTATGTAATGAGTTAATTAAGTTTTTTGGCAGCCCTTACTGCCTCCCTCTCCCTTATCCTCCCTCCCACTTCCACTTCTACTTCCACTTCCTGCTCTGCTGCTCTTTGATCCACCTGCACACGTGCACATAAATTAATCATAAATCCTTGCCAGCAGCGAGCAGCGAACAAGTGTTTTGTATATTTGCTAAGGACGCGTCTGCTCAGGCATGGTAAAGGGAGAAAGAGAGACGGGGGGGGGAGGAAGAGTGTGAGGGCAACAGGATACAGGATGCGTACTATGTGCCGACTAAGTGTGTCAGTAGTGCGCCGCCTGCCACGCCCACTTGTACCCTTTGATTAAGAACATAGTCAGTGATTCCCTCTCCCTCTCCTCTCTCTCTCTCTTTCTTTCTCTTTCTCTCTCTGTGTGTGTGTTTTACAGCTCTTAGTTGGCCTCACCAGAAGTTGTTGTAAATTTTATGTTATCCGCTTTCATTGTTTGCCTGCCTCGATTTATGTGTGTGCCACGTGCGCACCAGTCCATGCGTGCTTCTGCGTGTGTGTTGTGTACTGTTATTTATGCATTTATGCTAAGCCTTATTTCCTGTTTGTCTTACATAAGCTGCAATCCTTAATTACACGCACAAAGCACAAAGGGTTTGCCAAAAAAGAGGAAAGCTCTATCGATTCGTCCGCAATCGATTAGCGACACACACACACACACACACATGCACTATCGATCCGGTATATATTTCGGCATATGCATATTATGAAAAGTGCATTCCAAAAATGCCATCCGGCCACGCGGCGACCACACGGCGTATGCGTAATGGCAATTATGCACTTGCCGAGCCGAGCTAAATGGCACACACTGCATTAAAGCTAAAAGCGTTTAGCGGCCTGTGGCTGACCGACTGCTGCGACTGCCCGCTGTCACATAAAAGCCCAAAATAAGCAAACAATTTGACGCCAACAACCGCAAAACGTGCAGAGGGGGGGGGGGATGGCGGGGGGGCTGGCCCAAAGAGACCAAAGCGACCGATGAACCAACCCACAGTTTAAGCCAGCAAAAAATTGATGAATATGTAAGCAAATACACCAGCCCCACAGCGGGTGAGCGGGTGTGTGTGTGCGTGCGTGTGGGTGGGTGTGTGTGTGTGTGTGTGTATATGGGTGTGTGTGTGTAAAAGGGATCAAAGTGCGGAGGAGCGTTAATTTCGGGCGAACATCAGCAAAAAAGCAAATCGCATCCCAAGAAAATATGAATACGATGGGACAGAAGAGCAGAGAGGATTGAGAGGAAGGTAGGAAAGGGGTGCAGGCAGAAGGGAAGAAGGCAGGCAGCCTACAAATTATATTGAAATGTTAATAATCCAGTTGGATAGACGTGCTGTGCCCCAGAAAAGGACAACCACTAAAGGCGGTCGAGGGATATTTACATGGAGATTTGGCAGGCACTGTCGGAGCTGACTTATGACTTTGATCAGTAGCAGCAGCCAATCAATTTGGTCCGCTACCCATTTGAGAGTCACTTATGCCCGCAATTTGCCACTACGGGTATCTTACTCTCTCTCTCTGGGGGATGTGCCCCTTCCCTTCTTTCCTCCCCTTCCACTTTCTCAATCTCTGTATCTGTTTGCTATTCTACTTTGCTGTATGAGACACAATTCGACTTCATTGCGGAGGCTGCTTTGGGTCAGCTGAATAGTTGCTGCAAATCTTTAAATTAAATTTGCTCGACTCAAATCAGAGCGCATTATAAAGTATAATGTGCTACTAATTTCATTAATTTGCATGCTGGCAAGTGGCAGATCCTAAATGAAACTAAGAGATCCAATTAGCGAGAGAGTGCGAGGAAGTGAGAGACGCCTGAGGCAGCAGCGTCAACTTAAGGCAAACTTTTGCACTTTAATTCTCAACTTAATTACGCGCTGCTCTCACTGCCATCTTAACCACTTTACTACTGCTATCTCACTTCCTCTTTAGTCACGACTTGCCTGCAATCCAATCAAGCCAATTGCATTAGATCGAACTGCAGTTGCTTTAAGACGTGTCTGCATAAGGTTGTGCTTTAAGAGCTTCCCTTCTATACCCCTATTCTATACTTATCTCTTATACCATATTAAGGTTGCTTAAAGAACTTTTCCCATGCCCCATAATAAGGTTGCTAAAGGTATCTTACTCTCTCAGCTATTTCTGACTGAGTTCAGCTGAAGTTCTTTGTGCAATTTCCACTTAAAGTGCGACTATGTTGTTATTTAAGTCAATTCAAGTTGTGGAAACAGTCTCGCGCTCTCTTTTTTCTTTGTCATGAAAATAACGTGCAGCATTATTAAAGTTTTCCCTGGCAAAGGAGGGAGGGGGAGGGGTCGTAGCAGGTCCCATTAAGTTGTCGCGTTTTGCAGATCAAATAAAATTTTCATTGTGTTGTGCGTCGCTTCGCCAAGCTTTCAGTGTCTTTTGCATATACACAAAGAGCTTGTTTATTTGTTGCTCCCTCACTGTCTGAGTATGTGTCTGTGTGTGTGTGTGTGTTGGTGTGCCGCTGTGCTGGGGGTTGCTAACATCGACGGGTGTTGCTACCTTTTCGCAGAAAACTTTTTGGGTTATGCACTATTCTTAGTTAGTTGTGTGTGTGTGTGTGTGTGTATGACTGTATGTGTGTGTGTGTGCGAGTGTGCTCCTTGTTGTTGTTGTTGGCCACTGCTACTGGCGTCGTCGTCTCGCTCTCGTCATCGGCGTCGTCGTCGTCTAACGTGTAAAACAATGACTCATTAAGACTCATCTAAATTCTAATGAGATTCAGCAACTATTAAAAACAAAACATGCCAGAGCAACGGCAGCAACAACAACAATGAGAGCAGTAACTGTGGCAAAGGGTTGCTGCCCTCAAGCGAACGTCTCTCGCACCCCCTCCCCCTCCCTCCCCCTCCACACAGCAGAACCTTATCAGGACGCCCCTTTTGCCTGCAAGGCATGTGTCCATTTTGTGCTGATTTGGCTTTAAGTTGTGGCCAAAGAATTGAAGTCATTTGTATGCGAGTCGCCTGCGTTGCCTTTAAATAAATGTCAATAATTTGATTTAAATTTGGCGCGCAGCTGAAGGCCAAGAGAGGGAGAGACAGAGGGGAGATGGCAGAAAGAAGGAAGGGGAAAATACAGTTGGTGCTGCTTATAAAGTCATCAGCAAAGGAACAGAAAATGGCAGAGTAGCAAGGGAAATAGAGCAAAGAGAAAGAGAGAGAGTAAAGGTTAAAGAGGGAGAGAGAGATAGAGATAATGAAAAAGAGATAGCATAAAAATAAGAGAAAGAGAGAAGGAGCCTAAGCAAGTGGCTTCTCTGCTTGCTGCTCGCGTGCAAATTTCGCATTTAAATGCTAGTCATAGGCGTCATTGTTTGCCTATTGAAAGAGGGTCGGCACAGGGGACGGGAGTGCACAAAGTCGACGGGGATTGCCATTTGCATTTGCTGTGTGTGTTTGCGTGTGTGTGTGTGTGTTGACAATTGTGTAAAAAGACAGTGCAACAACAGAGGCACGCACTGGCAAGAGAGTGCGAGATGGAGAAGAAATAGAAACAGAGCGAGAAAGAAAGATAAGAAGGAAGAAAGAAAGATGGAGAGTGAAAGAGAGAGAGATAAAGAGAGAGACAGGGAGAAAGCGAGAGGGAGACAAGCAGTAAAAGAGAGCGAGTAAAAGCAAATTTGCGTACTAGAAATCGAAAAGAGGCCGTCCAGGAATGCATTAAAGTGCTCCCAAGGCGAGTAACTGAACATGTTGCCTTATAAATTACAAAATACGCTCACACACACTGACACACACATACACACTGGCACACACACTGTGGACTGTCGAGTACATGGCAAGCGAAATAGAAATTGCGTATGTTTGCTTTTTTAAGGGCAGCAACAACAAAATCTAACTGGCACAACCTCAACGAGAACAACAGCAACAGCAACAACAACAACAACAACAACAACAGCAACAATAACTATGGGATGAACAAGTCAAAGCGCTCGTTCAACACACACTCACTGCAAAAAAAGGGTACACAGATTGAATGCGAGGCCAAACCGAGTGTGTCCCCATGTGTGTTTGCATTGGATTTTAGGTAGTTATACCAGGCGCACATCTAACACTCCACAGACAGACAGCGCCATCCCCTTTAGCCTTCCCCCACAACAACAACAACAATGCACATTAAACGCCGTTTGTTATAGCATTTGCAAGGTGTGTGCGAGAGGTGGAAGGGGGCGTGGCCCACAGACAAACACCCCTAGTCTGCTGCTGTTGTAGCTGCTGCTGGGCAGCACATGTTAAAGGTAAACGCGACGCAGGCAACACACTCGCACACACACCGCACACCCACCCCGCACACACACACCTGACAAATCCTGCCCGATTCATGCAATCTGCATATTTGTCGGGCGCCAAGTAAAAACCTGGGTCAAATTGCGGTTACCGCTTTAGTTTTGCTTTCTGCTTTGCTCTCCTTTTTTTCGACCATTTTTCCATTTGCCCTTTCCCTTTCACTTTCCCTTTCGGGGCCTGTGTTCCTGTCGTGTCGTAGCGTAGGTGTTGATATAAGCACACTCACACACACTCGCAGACGCACATTACTGATTCCAGTGCCATTTGTGGCTCACACACACACTTCGTTAGATTTGTGGCCCCGTAAGGCGTCTCGGATCTTTTTTTCAGACAGTCGACCTCGTGACATGACTGTTACATATGCCTCTCCCCCTCCCCCCTAAGGGTCGCATTGTTAATTGTAAAGAGTTTCCAGTTTGCCTGCGGTCTACAGCTATTTTTTAGCCACACCTCGCGCCAGGGTAACTAAACCCGCGCGTCCTCCTTACCCGCCCTCCACACCCGCTTGGCAAGTGGCTTCATTTAGTTTCGCACATTTGCAGTTAATTAATTTTCTTGCCCCAGCGGAAAGGGGGTACCAAATGAAATGTGTAGTGAGGTGATTTTCACGCCATCCTATAGAGCTAGCTGGGGTAGAGAAATAGCCCTAAAATGCAGGTACCTTAAATAGATTAGACATTAAGCGAAGGTTTTCTTTGCTAATTTTAATAAATTTTATGTTTGATTTTAATTAAATCGAAACTTTATATTTGTAGAATATGTGTGTAAAGCTATACTGATCCAAAGCTATTTAATTTATTTAAATAATTTAATTTTTAATTTAATTTAATTTATAGTCGAATATTGACCCTTTATTTAATTTAATTTATTTATTTATATAATTATTTAATTTAATGTATAGTCGAACTATAGACATCCTATAAACCTGTTTAAAAGTAAAAAAAATTAATAATTACAATTGAAAATTTAAATTGAAATATTATATTTAATGATATATATATTATTTTCAATCTGGCTGATTTGTGGCTAAAAAAGAAAAAAACCTTCTTTTTAAACTGCAGCTAGCTTAAGTCGAGAAATAGATTTAAATTGCAGGTACCCCAAAAAGGATTTAACCTGCAAAGCAATTACAAATTTTTTAATTTTGACAAATTTCGAGGGAACAAAAGTTCCATTTTAGTTGTTTTGTCCGCTAACAGCTCGACCTCTACATATGTCCAACAAATGCCAACAATAACCTTAAGCGAAAATGCTGAAAAAATAAGGCCAAAACAAAGCGAGTTAGCTTTATGTGCAAAAAAAGAGGCTAAAATCAAATTCAAAACCCGCTGAATGAAATGTTGAAATTGCTGGACAAGCATCGCGACGCGACGCCATCCACATTTGTCAGGACAGGCTCCGCACCACCCTGCCCCCCCTCTTCACCTTTTCCTCTGCCTCCTCTTCTGTTCTGCATGCTGCATCCTGCTCGCACACCAGCAGCAGAGCAGCAGCAGCAGCTGCCCTTTATTGCAGGCTCCCTTTGGGGCTGCGCAGCTGCTGCACTTTATTTCAGTCAGTCAACCCACTTTCACTCCCCCTCTTCTATTTTTTCTGTGAGTGGCTTGTTTTTGCCATGTACCATGTCTATCTGTCTTTGTGTGTGTGTGTGTGAATCGCGCTTTTGTGTGCAAGTGCGGTCATTTAATTTCGATTTGTGTTTTAGATTGTTTTGTGTTGCATTTGTTGATTTTTGCCATTTAAATAGAAATTTTTATTTTCCACACGTTTCTCGACACGCTCAGACTCCGCAGCAGCAGCAGGAGGAGCAGCAGGAAGAGCCGTCGCCAGTTTTTGTTTTGCCTGTGCTCTTTTTCTCGGCACTGTTTTTATGAACGCATGTCCTGGGGGGGGCATTGGCAACGGGCAACTGGCGAGCGCGTCTGGCAAATTGGATTTCTTTTTTGCCGGACGAACATTTGAAACTGACGAGCACCCAGCCTGGCCTAGTCCGGGTCTGGGTAGTCTGGTCTGCTCTTCTACTGCTATTAGCTACACACGCAATCATAAGAGCGGAAATTTAATCTATGCGCCCCGTGACGACCAATTTAAAGCTGCCCCGGCAAAATGTGATCAGCTCTCACTCCGCAAATGCGCGTTGAATATTTAAATTGATGCAGAAATGAAATCAAAAGCGCGACGAGTACACATTTATGTGTGAGTGTGTGAGTGTGCGTGAGTGTGCGAGAGGCGCATCAGCATTGCCGAGATTCGATTCGATTCGAGTTCATTTTGCGCTGCTTGCTTCGTTGACTTGGAGACGCAGGCAGATTTCGATTTGACGTCACGACTTTAATGGCTTGATATGATTCATATTCTTTTTAAGGCCTTTAATGCGAGGAAATACTTTAAAACATCAACTATACCTAAAGAAGAGACAGACACATATACACACGACACACACACACAATATTGGCATAAATAAGTAAAAGCCACAGCGGCCTCTGTTCGCCATATTGTCAGAAGAGCTTTTCGTATGTGCCAGTGAGTGTGCGAGTGTGTGTGCCTGTGTGTGTGTGTATATATTTACTCAACTACTTGCTATACCCAAAGCGCACTTGAGTGTGTATCATCATCAACATCAGCTGCTCTTCAGCCAGCACAATTCAGACTGAGAGAGAGAGTCCCAGTCCCAGTCCCAGTCGCAGTCCCCCCAGCAAACGCTACCGTTTCCCATTGCCAGTTTGGCCCCTGGCACAGTTCCCTTTTGCCCTGCTTGCCCTTGCCCAAAGATATAGAGCTGCAGATACAGAGCAGAGGCGAGTGCGAGTGCGCCCTCTACAGTGACAGTATCTTTGCCCGCTTAACAGCATTACAAGCAGACTTATGAAGCAGCCGCAACAGCAGAGGCAGCAGCAGCAGCTTTCAGTTCCAGCTTGGGGTAGCCACTGTGTCCTGCTCCCCTCTCTTCTCTCTCCTCGCTCGCCCTGTCTGCAATTTGACTTGACTTTTACGTATCGTCAAGTACTTTTCTGGTTTTGCCCACTCGGGAGACATTTGTCAGTCAAGAGACAAATTTAATTTTTTCCGGAGTGGAGCAAGGCAAAGGCGAGAGTGCAAGGGGGAAAGGGAAATGGACTGCGATTAGATATGAATGGCAATGAAAGTCATGGCAGGCATGTGTAGCCAGCCAACTATGGCTCAGATCCGAGAGCGTGACTGTCTCTTATTGTGTTACGCAGCACTCGTTTGTATGTGGGTGTGTGTGTGTGTGTGTGCGGCCTTGTCTGGGCTCATCTGCAAGGGCCAACTCGTTTTTCATATGGTGCCATCAGTCGTTGCACGCTGCGTATACGTAATTTTATTACAGCTAACCATTGCAGTGGCCAATGCTGGCAGCCGAAATGAACGAGCAGCAGCTATTTTTAAAAGTGGAATGGAAAAGATGGAGGCAGTAGAGCCCTGGGAAGGGGCTGATTCCCATTCCCTTTTGCACAGAATTCATTTCACATTGAAATGACTGTTCAGAGAGCAATTAGCTGAAATTATTGTTGCTACGTGTGCGTCGACACTTCACTGGCAACACGGGAGCAGAAGAAGTGAGGGAGATGGTAGTTGAGCTGCTGTCGAACGGGGCGTATGCTTAATGCGTGCGAGGCTGGGTCATTATTCAGTGTTCGTTCGTAGCGTAAGCACAAAAAAACTGCTGATTTGCGGTTTACCATTGCCAACCGCACACACACATAAACATCAGGCAACTTATATACATACACACACACATACTCGCACACACATACAGCCGCATACACAAACACACTCGCACACAACGCCCAAGCCAAGTCAAGGCGAAATTATGCCAAAACAAATCAAGCAAATGAAAATATCACAGCCTTAAAATCAAGTCAAGACGCACAGACAAATTGTGCGGGTGATGGTGGGAGAGGAGGTGAAAAGAAGGGAGAGGGGGCAGCAGCATCGACTTGGTGGTGTGAGTGCCACAAATGCTGTGCTTAATAGGCATCAGCTGGGTATTAAGTTGTTGTTCCTTGGCAACGTTCGACACTGTCTTCGTCTTCGTCTTCGTCTGCGTCTTGGCAGCATGACAACCATTTTTTGCTGGCCCCTCTTTCCCCCCTTGCCGTCTGCCTCCGTGCCAGAAATAGAGTAAAGCCCAGGACGGACCCTGGAGCCAGAAGTCGAGCATTTTAACAAGCAGCAGCAACCCGCCGACTTGGCTTTCTTTTCATCACTTTTGTTCGGCAAACAATTTGCGGAATGCCATTAGGTGACGCCTACTGACGAAATTATCTCAGCCAGCACGGGGCAAACGATGCCAAGAGGGAAGAGTGGAGGGGGGGGGGAATAAGGTAGCAAATTCAATCACATCATCTTTTGTTAAGGCTCCTCCTCGCCACAACAAACGAACGAACGATAATAATAACTTGGGCAACGCGAAAAATGTCTAAATAAAAATCGGAATCGATTCGAATTAGTCCGCAAGTTGCAAGGATGCTAACTTTGTTGACTAGGGGAGTAGGGGTTGCAAGGGGCATAAACGATAACGGTTCACGCCTTTACCACATCAAGAGGAAAACCCTTTAACGAGCTGCCAAATCACATTACCAACTTTAAATTGTCGAACCTTGCAGCGGCAGCCGCAAAATGCTTCACACGACAACGGCAACAAAACTGTGTGCAGAAGTGCAGCGCAAAACTTCTCAAAAACCAACAACAACAGCAACAACAACAACAAAAATTAAAAATTAATAGTTGCAACTAGCGAGTGTCAATGGAAACCGCAACAACAGCAACAACAACAGCAACAGCAACAACAACAGCAAAGCAAACAAAAACTAACCAACTAACAAAGTATATAACAAAAACATAAAAAAACTATTGAGTGCCGGGCCATTGCCCGCGCTCCCCACGGTGCCGACACACTCCCCTCTTTCTCCAACCCCCTCCCCTCCCTTCCACACTCACTGAGTCTCTCACTCAGTTGCCACTAACAAAAATTTCTAATTTAAAAGTTTTGCGCCCAACCGACGACGACGACGAGTGGAGCAGCCGAAACGGCAAATAGAAAGCAACAACAAAAACAACAACAACAGCAGCTGCAAATAAAAACGCAACAGCGACCCACACACACACACACACATGCACGCATACAATCGCAGATAATGCAACCCCCACCCACTATGGAAAACCGAAAAGCGAAAGAAAAACGCCAGAGCGAAGGTGGAGAAAAACTTTGGACAACTGCAGGCTGCAGCTTTGTACTGTTGTTGTTGCTGCTGCTGTTGTTGTTGTTGCTGCTGCTGTTGCTGCTGCTGTTGTTGCTGTAGCTGCCTCCGACGTGGGCGTTTGCATTGCGTTGTTTTTGCCCACATCGTTAGCAAAGCGCATCGGCAACATTTCGTCAGCTTCCGCATGGCGCTTGCCTGGTTCGCCCGCCAGTCAGACAGCCGTCTCTCCATCTCCCCCGCCGCTCCGTCTGCCTGCCTACTCGGCTGTCGCGTCATGCGCGTTGCACCGCCACCGCCTTACTTTGCAGTCAGAAATCGAGCATGCACCCACCCACCCCCACACCCCCCCGCTGCATCCTTCACATGCCAACTATCTCGTTTGGGGGCGTTCGTCTTTGCTTCGCTTCGCGTCGTCCTCGTTGTCGGCGGCATTCGTTGGCACAAGCTATTTTTATACGCCGCTTTTGCTTCGTGTGTGCGTGTGTCTTTGTATGTGTGTATGTGTGTGTGTGAGGCTGGTGCTATTTTGGGGGGTGGGGGGATGGAGGCAGCGTTTGTCATTGTGCATTAGGTTTAGCATGCATCGTGGTTAGTTCAGCTCAGCTCGCTTCAAACAATGTTGTCCTGCACTCGCCCCTCTCCTCCCTGCATCCTCCTTTTGCTACTTTCTTGTAATTTGCTTCGTTTCGTTTCATTTTCATTTTGTTTTGTTTGCTTGGTTCGTTGGCTTCACCGGTTTTCGGGGCAGCATTATACGATGATTTTCATATTCGCATCGTGTGCCTGGGCTGGCAAATCGAATTATTTCTCTGCTCCCTCCTGCCACAAAGTCGACAATAGACAAGGCCGCATTACAATGCACAGCCCCCCCCCCCTCTTCCATCTCTCTCTCGAGTGACCTCTATGCACTTTTGGCAACAACTAAAGAGCGCATTGCCTTTCCCACTCTTCAAATTATCTGACAAAAAGTATTGGACACATTCTTATTGCCCGCTTGCCTATGTGGGTGACTGTGTGTGTCTGTAGCGGTGTGTGTATCATTTAATGTCGCGCATACATACTTTATATTCTTTAATATTCCCTTTAATGTGTATTCTTTCATGCATAATGTTGACATTTTGACGCGCTAATAAACATAATTCGCTCATAAAATACTTTTTATTGCCCGCGCCCTTATCACACTCGTATCTTGCTCATTTATGGCAGGTACACAGCACACACACACACAAGCACCACACATAGCAAAGTATGTATTTTATTTATTTCTGTTTGTCAGTTTAATGCAAAGCAAAATGTTTGTAAACTTGACTGCGAAGATGAGCTGAGCTCATTTCCAGATAGCGTCGAGTGAAACATAAACTTGAAATTGATCTGATAAGCCTGCGTCGAGGCGGAGCATTGAAATCATTTCTAATTACATGATTTTCGAGGGGGTTGCTCTGTCAGTTCTGGAGCGCATATCCAGTGAGCAGAGATAAAACTTGATACTTTATGCACTTTATGGGGCATTAAAACAACGAATGAGCTCAGCAGTTCGGAAATGAGATTCATTTTTCATTATTTTTGAAGGCAAAACTAAATTAAATTAGCAACTTGGAAGTGTACTAAAGTTATGTATAAGTAGGGTAAGACTGAAATCATATTTCCTATTCAAATATTCAAATTTACTATAAAAGTTTATATTTTCATGTCTTTCCCATTGTTTAGGGTGACCATAATTGGGAAAGTGTGTATGCTAAGAGTTGCTTACTAGGGATAAAACTGAAAGCAAGTTTTATTTGCAGATATCTTTTGCAGCAAGGTGACCATAGCTAATTCATTAACCTTCGCTTATAGAGATATACAAGATTGTACAGCAATTTAAAACTCAAGTTTTCTGATTTATTTCAATAAAATGCAAAAAATGTATCATATCTTGTCTTGTGCATCATTAAAGGGTGACCATAATTACGTAAAACTGTCAAACTCTTAGTGAAAACCAAATACATTTTATATCTTATGAACTTAGGATTGGGGATTGTCTAATAAATGTTGCTTTCTAAGGATATAACTGAAATCATGTTCCATTTCCATATATCTTTTGCATTAGGATGAGCATAGCTATCTCACTAACTCAACCCATCATTAAACTGAAAGCAAAAAACTATTAAGCAATTTAAACTTAAGATTTTAACGATATAGATAATAAAAAAGAGAAAAAGTACGATTTTCTCGCTTATTCTTTAATTTAGGAAGACCAGATCTGCGTCAAACTGCCAAAGCCTGAGGTGAAACCAAATTAAATTGTTCTCTTACTAACCCAGGATCGGGTATTGTTCACTTACAATTGCATATTAGGTATATAACTGTGCCCAAAGTTGTTGTAGAATTTAGTGTATCATTAATAAGTCAAAGCCCAACATCAAGGAATAACTATATTTAATCTTTGTCTTTGGATCATGGGACTGAACTGTGGTGCATAATAAGGACACAGTTAAAAATCAAGTTGTTTCTTGCATTAGGATGACCATATTTGTGCCAATAACCTCTACCAGGCAATTCTGCCTCAAGTTGATTATTGTCTATATGAGAATTATCAGATTACCCGCCGCCATTTGCCGGTTAATTGCGCAATTTATGCTAATTATCAACTCGAATTTCTCTGTTCGTGGTTCATTGTCCTGCCTTGTGGCACTTCTGAGCAACGGGTAGCTCGTTTCAAGCCAACTTGCATACCTCGCACGTGTGCGAGGCACTTGTGTGCGGGTCCTGCCTTCAGCCCCTTCTCCGATTACATAATTAATCGCTTGTTCACACTTTACTCTGCCAGCGGTAAAGAGAGAGAGAGAGAGACAGCTCTGACTTCCACTCCACTGTGCTTGGCAATCAACGAGCTAGCGGGACGGCTACAAATCACATTTTCTCATTTTCTCATTCTCCACAAACCACACACACACACACACACACACAACAGTGACACACAGACACACAAACACAGACAAGGGCTACCACTTGTTTTTCTTCATGTGGAACGAGAAGCACCAAAACATTTTTAAATATTTATTAGCAACAGCTTACAAGCATCATCTTATTTTGCTGTTGTGTTGTTGTTGTTGTTGAAGTCATTGTTGCTGTTGTTGTTGTTGAAGCTGCCTTTTGGTCTCTCCTCGTGCGATAAGTAATTTCGTTATTTGCCAAGCATGCGACCAACGCCCCCAAATGAAGCAGCAGCAGCCCGCCCCGGTCTCGACTCCGATCCCTGCCCCATCTCCATCTCCCCCCTCCTTCTCCTCTTCCCTCGCGTTAAGTCTACGCCTTTTCGGTGCTCGCGCCATTTGTCTGCTCATCCCATGCCATGCCAGGCAGCTGCTTGTTGATGCCATTATCTTATTCAGCATCCTTGTCATCTCATAAAGGATGCCTATTATAAATTAATTTTTACCATCCACGGCTGCCGGTTGCCTTCTGCCTTCAGCCTTCAGTCTGCTGCTGTTGCTGCTGGTTCTCAGTAAGCTGCCACTTCTCTGCCTCTCTTTCTTCCCACTCTCCTTCTCTTTCTCTCTGCTTTCGCTTTGATTCGCCCTCTTTGCTATAATTTTTATCACTTGCAGCCCCAATACCCACACTCAAATGGGGCAAACATGTTGCTCCTAGTCAGCACACGTGTGTGTGTGGGTGTGTGTGTGTGTTTGTGAGAGGGGGTGAGGGTCTTTGTTTGACTGCCTATACGACAATATAATTTTTTGATTTAAGGCTCCCGCTGCTGTCGCAATTTTTCAAAGCGACAACAATAACAACAGGAAGGAGAAACACAACACATGCCCAACATATTTACAGGTTTCCCTCATGGGGCACAGGAAAAGTTGCTGGTTGCCAACGCAGGCAACACACACACACACACACACAGTCACACGTGCACACACACGGGACCCACTCGTGACATTGATGCCCTTCGCTGTGCGCGCGCTGTTTTATTGTTATCATTAAACCGAAACACCTCCCACGTTGCCTTGCCCCCGTCCCTGCTCTCTCCCGCTGCCCATCAGTGTGCGCGACACATGTTGTCTTGTTTGCTTGTCGCTGCTGGGAAGCTTGATGCGGGTCCTCAAGACGCCTCAACAAGTTTGACATGGCATCGGTCCCGGCCTCGGGCACGGCTCGATCCCGATATGATTAAAAATTGTACGCTTGGCTTATCTTTGGGTCCTGCTTCAGTCTTGTACGCTGCTGGCCGTGATTAATTGCAACGCACAAGCTGTAGATGGTGGGGTTGGCAGAAGGGACAGGGAGGGAGGGGGGTAGACAAATCAAAAGCATCGTCGTCGGTTGTTTTGGGTGTTAACTGCACTTCATTCATCAACGCTTTCTAACCGCAACCGAGCAACAATAACAACACGCTGAAGAGAGCCGAAAGGAGAATGAAGCAGGGAAAGAGCGGGCATAGTGGAGGGAAGGGGAGGATAGGGAAAGGAAAGGGGTGGACAACAGCAGCTGCATTGGAAATTCAAATAAAATTTACCACAGTTTCGTAAATTTGTCAACGATGCGCAATGTGCGACAGGCAGCCAGGGCGGCGTCTTTGCCAACAGGAGCGGTTCAGCGGCAACTGCGGGTAGTGGCTGTGGGCAGAAGAAGAGGAGAGTCAGGGACGGGGGGAGGGGGGGTGGCAGGGAACAGGACAGTGTCAGCCAACGAGTCATGGCGACGAATTGCAATTTGCAATTTTATGGCAGTGTCGCTAGAAACAGAAGGAGCACAGACACAGGAGCAAGCAACTAAGCAAGCAGGAGCGCAACCAAAGGATCAGGGTGAACAGGGGACGAAGGGGGAAGCAGGAGCCGAAACAGGAGCAGAGAGACAGCCACAGACATAGCCGCAATACAAAACAAACCAATTTAAATTTTTAGCGCTGCTGGAGACACGCAGACAGAGAACGCTGAAAAGTGGAAGTTGCAGAGCAGAGGAGGAAGGAGGTGTGGCGTGTGTGGCGGGGGGAGGAGGCCGAGAGGTGCAGAACGTAGTAAACAGCGCTGGCGAAGAGCTGGCGAAAAGCGCAACAAAGCGAAGCTGACAAAATCAAACCAAATGCAGAAAGTGCTGGCGAAAAAAACCGCGCGCTGAAAAATATTCGCAATGACAATAGAAAATTGAAAGAGTGAGAGAAAGAGAGCGAGAGCGGAGAAGGGGGTGTGGAAGGGTGGAGGGAAGCTGGCCAAACACTCAATCAATAAATTATGCTGCCACGAAATATACAAATCAACGAACGGGAAAACGGGGCGAGCACGAGAAAGGAGAAAGATCCACCCCCCCCCCCCCTTGGTAACCCTTTGTCGTTGCTACTGCTACTGGTGGTGCTGCTGCTGCTGCGGTCTGTCGGTCTGTGGGGGTCGCTTGTTTGGCTGGTCACGCGGCTAACAAACGAGCTGCGACGGCGACAGCGATGGCAGCTGGGAAACAAAGGCCATGGCCCGATGCCCGCTGCGATCCAAGCTGGGCGCACAGACGGATGTGGCTTTGTGGGTTTCTCTGTGTGCGACCGCTGCCCGCTACCGCAGCTGCCGTTAGTCATTTTTAAAACTGCCACTGCTGACGATAGCCACGGCAATGAGATTCGATAGAGCAGGGAGTGGGAGGGAAGGGAGGGGGCGTCAGGCAGCAATGACAATGTCATATGCGCAGTATTGTGCAAATGTGGCCAGTGGCAGTCGGTAACCACTAGGGGGAGGGAGAGTGGAGGGTGCACTGGGAAAGAGGGGAGGCAGCGGTGGCTGTACACACTGGAGACGCTGGTGTCGGTTTGTTGCACCGTCAACGCCAAAGACAAAGGCGCAGTGCGACCAAATGTCAAAATGGTTGCAAGGCGTCTCTGTCTCTCTCTCTCTCTCGGCGGCGGCTGCGGCAACGGCTATGGCTACGGCTGCTGTCACTGTTATTGTTGTTGTTGTTGCTGTTATTATTGTTGCTGTTGTTGGTGGTGCTGCTGCATGACCCCAAGTTGACCTCGAGCGCAGCGGCTTTAAAGCATCCGCTAGACCATGGCCCGCATCGATTTTTCGCTGCCAGGCGCAGATTTGCATGTATTGTATGTGAGATATGTATATGGTTGTGTACATGTGTGTGTGAGTGTGTGTGTGCGCTGGCTGACATTTAAAATTTGTACGAGCATATAAAATATTGATCAGCACTGACGATTGCCAACACAGAGACGGAAACGGGCAATAAGCCCGCAGGGCAGTCAAACATAATATCAGCTAACAGTGTCTGTGTGTGTGTGTGTGTGTGTGGGGTGTGTGTTTGTCTGTGGTTGTGTATCTGTCGTGTATGTTTCATACCCGCTCGTTGTGTATTTGTGTGTGTTTGTGTGTGTTTGTGTGTTACACGGCCCAAACAAAAGTTTTTATCTTCGACCACAGCGCGCTGAAAAATATGCCACGCTTTTTATGCTTCCGCTCTTTTTGTGAGTCTGTTCCCAGCTGCTGCTGGGCAACTGTTCCCATCTCAATGACTTAAAAGTTTAAAGCGTGCTCAAGCAACTGGATCGATTTTCGTCATTTAGCAAAACATGAAGCAACCTGAAGCACGCACCTGACACGCACACGCATGCACAGACGTGCACGGAAAAGCACAGAGACACTGTGTGTGTGTGTGTGAAGCATCATTGTCTCTACGATGCAACTAAGCGGAAGCTGTTGGAATTTACCAACGTTTAAACTTTAATACTGACTACATGAGTATTTTACTCTGCTTTCTCTGTTGCTGCTGTGTTTTCTTTTTTTATCTACGCTGCTCTACACAAATCTCCCTCTCCCTGTCTCCCCCTCTACCTATATAAGTGTCTCTCCTGTTCGCTGCTTCGCTTTAGTTTCCAGTTTTTCTGTTGTGCTGCCCGCTGTCCGCTGCCTGCTGCTGCTTCCCCGCTCCAATTGAACCTAATCCTGCTGCTCAAGTATTAGCTACGTAGTTGTATGCTCATACCGGCTGTCCAAACTGCCTTATGCTGCTTTTGTTGTTTGCAGGCATTTAAAAAACAAGAAAAGAGACAAAAATAAAACGAGAAAGAAACGAGGCAAACGAGCTCTGCCAGTCCAGCAGGACAAGGAGGTGCGGAAGGAAGGTCTGTAAAAACTTTTACCTCTGTCTGGGGCCCGCCTCACTTAATAACAAGGCGTCACAACTGCAGTGTCTCTCTGTATGTGTGTCTATGTATGTGTCTATGTGTGTATGTGTGTGTGTGTGTCACCCTGTCGACTGCAGAAAATGAACGGCCATCACTTGTCCCCGGCCAGGACAAGCACACTAATCTGTTTCTCTCTGACTTTCTCTCCCACTCCCGTTTGCATCTCACTCTCATTCTCTCTGTCTCTGTCTCTGTCTCCGCCGGTCCCGATCATTGTGTTTGGCAATCAGCCGTGCTTGTGGCACTTCCTGTCACACAGGCACAACTAATACCCTTACCAGGAACGGGCTAAGCAGACAACGAACTCGATATCAATGAATGTCAATCGGCGCTATTAAAAAATTAACACAAGGCGACAGATGTGACGCGATGTGTCAGTTGTCAGGTGAGTGCACTAAGGTTTACTGTACTAGTTCCGCCTCCTTCCCTTCTATGCGTCAATATGGCGTATGATTGATTTTCTAGTCAGAAGGCATAAGAAAGGAGGGCGGGAGCTCAGCTGCGCGGAACGTGCCCAGATAAATGCGGCAAATATTAAACGGAGAGTAAGCTTCAATAATAATAAAAGTTATAAATCTTAGCAGTGCCTGTCGTCGGGCAGGGCATAGAGATGGAAAAAGAGCAGGAGATGAGGATGAGCTTGAGGAGCAAGCGGAAGAAGAGGAAGACGACGACGACGACATGCTGCATCGTGGCGATAATAACAATTTATTGCACGCACACAAAGCAGCGCAAAAGGCACACAGACACGTACACTCACACACACACACAGAGATACATATGTGCATAGTTGCCAAGTGCGGGAAAATGCCGCGAGACACAAATGCAACAACAACAACAACAACAACAAACGGGCAGACGTGCATAAAAACCGCACAATAATAAAAATGAACAATGACAGGTTAATAGCAAATAAATGAAAGCCCATAAGAAAGACTCAACAAAGAGAGAGGGAGATAGAAAGAGAGGGAGAGTGAAAGAGAGAAAGCAGCAAGGAAACAATATGAACCTTGCAGCCAGACAACAACGGCAACAACAACAGCATCAACGAGTGTTGAAGGCGACAATGGCCAACATGGCTCGCTGCAGTAAGCTCCTCTTTCTCTCCTCTTCTCCCCCGTCTAGGCCAATTGATATATGGTTTTCAATTTTCAAAACCATTGACCACTTGCACAGCACAAGCACAGCACAAGCACAGCTTCAGTACTGGGCTGCAAAAATGCTGTGGCAAGTCTGCGCTGCGCGTCGTTGCTGGCATATTTAAAGTATAACTGGCGGGCATTAGTGCTCCATTTGGACGATGGCATCGCGTGGGCAGACTGTGCCAAGATAATGGCTGCAAACGTACTTAACGGCGTCAATAATGACGATAATGGCCAACGACTTGGCCACTGCGACTGCTGCTCCTTCTTTCACTTCCGCCCTTTCTTCCCTCAACAGCAAACAGGTTGACAAAATGCAATCGGTTTGAGGCAATATGAAAACGGCAAACGGCAATCGGCATGCAGGCCGCATGCGCTTCCTGCCAATAAAAGTCATCATCATTATCGCTGCCAGTCGCTGTGTGTGTATGTGTGTGTTGAGAGTGTGTACGCGTCCAAGTTTCTTGGGAATAGTCAACCCACGCAAGCATTATTGAGCCATCACGTGAGCAGCGGCAGCTGAGCTGTTTAGTTGGATGCGAATGGGGGCTGCTTATGCAATCATTTGAATGGGAGACGTTCATTTAATTAATTGCAGCCTCGAGGGCAAAGCTGCACCAACACACTCCGCTCCTCTTTTTGCTACAATTATAAGGGAAACTACCAAGCTGACATGTATTTGCACTAAAGAACAATGCAAGTACACAAGTTATGTTTACTTGAAGCGAACTGCTAATAATTTCCGCTTAAATTAACTATTTAAACAATGCAAAAAAAGGCTAGAAAATTATTAAATAAACATATCTTTTGGCAATGTAAATTTAATAATAAATTTAATGTTATGTTGCACGCAAACAATTTGCATTAACTGTTCCCGTTATGTTCGTCGCTAATGGCAATAAATTTAATTATTTTTAGGTGTCGCCTGCTGCCCGCAAGCGCAATTCATTCAATTCAATTTGGCCGTAAAGTTTAAAGCCAAAATGACAAAGAGAAGAGAAAAATCGATCACCTGCTTAAAGTAGAAGAGAGGCAGGCTACTTGGCAGCTGTGCCAATGCCTGCACTGGGCCTGGGCGGGCGAATGCATCAGTCAACGTCCTTAGAGCTTAACATAGAAGGACAATGGAGTATATTGCAGGAAGCAGACACCGGGCCACTTTATAAGCCAAACTCGTGTCGTTGCTGTTGTCGTTATTCTTGTTGTTGTTGTTGTCGTCAGCACAGTGCGTTCGTCGAGGAGAGGAAAATTGCTGCTGCTCCTGCTGCTATCGCTGCTCTGCCAGTTCCATTTTGGCAATTCGCTGCTGCATCTTACGACGAATTCAATTAAAAATTTGAGCAGACACTCGACGAATGACGGGCGACGACAGAGACGGGGGGCGACACTCGAAGAGCATCGCAAATTTAAAAACAAATTTGCCGCAACGCAACAGCAAAGCAAAGGAGAGAGAGGAGAATGGGGAAGTGGGGGCAGCACAGCGAAACTTTCTCAAAGAAAACTTCGATTCAATTCGTTTGAATTCTTCTCTGTGTTTCTTTCGCTTTCCCTGTCTCCCTGCTTCTCTCTCGCTGTCTCACTCTGTCTTGGCGCTGGTCAAGTGTGAACGTGCGTTTAAACGTTACGTTACGTATGCGCCACGTTGTCCGCTGCACTTCAACTTGGCACAATTGGCAGCGTCTCGTACATTCGTCTGTCTCTCCCTTTGGCTCTCTGTCTGCCTGTCTGTCTGTGCACCTTCCTCCCTCGCTGTCTGGGCAACTTTTGCCGGGATGTCGTCAGCTGTTTGCCTAGTGCAGTTTTCACTTTGTGGGCGCTACACAAAAAACAACAGACGCACACCCCCCCAAGTGTGCAGCGCCCGCCCTTCCCCTCGATTGCTTGACTTGCTTGCTGGTTGGTGTGTGTATTTACTTTTGCCTTCCACTGTCTGCCACGACGACAGTCGCTCTCTGTTTGCTTTCCTGTATGTTTGCCGTTCGTTTAGTCGTCGTTGTCGTCGTTGGCTATGACAAAATCAAAATCCAAATCAAATCGTTGACTCGATGCCAAAGTGGAAATTGTCAATAATTTCAAATTGATTTCTGTTTGATTTAACACACAGCAACAACCACAACAACAACTGTGACAACTGAAAGTAAACATCGAGCACTACACGTATAATTGTGCCAAGACGAAGACGAAGACGGATACGGATACCTGGCTAGCTTGACACTTGCCACTTGCCACTTGCTCGACTTGCCCCCACTTTGCGAGCTCTGTTTTTGGGGGCGTAAGTGAAAAAGCAAACTTAGACACGGCGCGCAAAGGGCATTAGACAGCCATTAGGGGCACGGCCTGCTTTTACGAGCTGGCTCATAAAAAGCATTACTTGAACTGCGCCTGTCTCGTAAAACTCGTGAAATTCCCGTTGCCCGCTGCCCGTTGCCCAATAAAGGCAAATCGATAAGTGTGCTCAAAGTGTCGGAATGGCCCGTAAACTAATAGAAATCTTAACAATACGCGCGAAATAAAACTATAGTATACATGTAGGCGCGTATACACTTTACGAGTTATGCGCTAATTAGCTTTACGACTCCCAAAAACACCCCAGCAGAAACAGATATATATATATATATAAACCATATACTATATATAGTAGATGAGTAGAGTATCTCTTACCCTGCTTGGGCGAAACGCTGAGCACCTGCTGCGGCGACTGTTGCTGCGAGTGAATCTGGTATTGCTGCTGTTGCTGCTGCTGCACAGCCACTGCCTGCTGCTGGGCAGCGCAGACCGCGGCAGCAACTGCGGCTTGCTGCTGCTGATGATGAGCGGCTGCTGCAGCAGCTGCTGCGGCGGCAGCGACGGCCTGTTGCTGCGACTGCTGCTGCTGGTGCGGCGACTGAGACTGCGGATGCTGCTGCTGCTGTTGCTGCTGCTGCTGCTGCTGCGTGGTGATAATAGACATTTGCTGCGATGGCTGCTGCGACTGCTTTGCCTGATGCTGCTGCTGCTGTTGTTGCTGCTGCTGCTGTGGTGCAGGCGCCTGTTGCTGCTGTTGTTGCTGCTGCTGCAGGTGCGTCTGGTGTATGGCCAGCAATTTGGTCTCGTAGGGCTTGGCTCCCACCGACAGGGGCTGACTGCTGAGCGTCATCTGTGCTGTTGCTGGCATCATTAGCGTGGGCATTGCCAACATCTTTCCAATTGCACTTTTATGTGCTGTTGCTGCTGCTTCTGCTGTTGCTGTTGTTGCTGCTGCTGCTGTTGCTGCTGCACGTTCTGCGGTTAAACGCAATTCGCTTTGATGTTTAATGAAGTGCCGCCTCACAGTTGATGTGTCTCATCAATTCGTGCTATAATTCTGCTAAACAATTTTCGGAGCTGCCTTTTTTTATTACGTTTGTGGTGAAACCGCACTTTTAATTGCTCTGTTGCTGTTGCTGTTGCTGTTTGTTTTGTGTTTGCTCGGTGTGTTTTTTTCTCGTTTTGTTTGCTTGCTTTTGCTGTTATGTGCAAATCATTCGAAGCGTTAAATGATTTCTGCTAATTTTATTCGTGTTTTCTTGTTTTCAAAAGTTTCCTTTTGCGGTTTGCGCTCGCATTTATTTTACGTGTTTCGCTTTTTTTTTATTTCGGTTTGTTTGTTTTTCGTATTTCGTTTTTTGTTTTTTATTTTCTTTTCGTTCAATTTAGCATTACCTTCACTTATCACAGGCCAATGAGAATTTGGTTAAAAAAGTTCATGTGGTTTTTGTGTTTAAGTCACACGCTAAAATCACAAATATTTCGCAAATAAATAACGGGGCAAACTTAAAGTGAGTAACAGTTTAAACATAATAGAAAAGTAATAGATATATGTACTTATACATATCATTCACATAATAAACATAATAAATAACGTATACATCATTTCTGAACTCTCTCAGGGAGTACTCCTAACAGCCCTCAGCAGTTTTATGTGCCCAATCTGGCCATAAAAGACGTAATCCCTAATTCCCAATTATGTCTGATCCAGCAATCTCTGCCACACTAATAACCCTTTCTCGCTCTCTCTCTCTCCTATCTCTTTCTACCTCTCTGACTGTCTCTTTGAGTTGAGTTCATGTAAGCTCTGCACATGCAGCTCCTTGCGGTAATTGGACATTTTATGCCTCGCCTTTTATGATGTTGCCCCAGCGAACATTGCCAAACATTAAGGGGCAGCAACAACATTATCGTATATCAGGCCTAAGCCATTCACACATCATTTGAAAAATTAAATTTAATATTTTACGATTTGTGTGCGCTGTTCTGTTCTGTTCTGTACTGTTCTTTTCTGCTCTGTTTTGTTGTGTGTTCGCTCGGCATATTTGGGGCGCATACAAAGCAAGGAAGCGTGAGCCAAAAGAAAATAAAATATAAAAAATTATGCGAGAGACGCGCTGCCAAAGTGCCGAAAACAGAAGTACAAACACACACAAGTACACACACGTACACAAGCACACACAGCAAAACAACAAAAAATTATAACAATAATAATAAAAACAGAACTGAATACAAGCAGAAAGCTGCTTTTTACGAGTGACGCGCCCCAGAGACAACAACCAGAGACAGACAGAGACAGCGAAAGGCAAAAAGAGAGATAGAGAGGCAGAATCGAAACTCTGAAACTCCAAAAATCGCACGCCCCAAGTGTTGGCAAGTGTCAGGATCAGACGCTGCCACAGCCACCGCCACAGTCGCAGCCTCTGTCGACGTCAGTCTAACGTTTCCGGTTTTTATAGCACAACGCGCACTGAGCAGACGAACAAATGTTATGTATAAATATAAACTTATATTTTTATTTTTAAAAGACAAGACACACACACCAACACACACACACATGCACATACAGCACACAGACGTAAAAACAGCGACGAATGCTAACCAAAAAAAAAAGATTGTACAACACACAGCATTCGCTGTCATCTAACTGCTTTATGCATGTGTATGTATGGGTATGTAAGTGTATGAGTGTAAGAGTGTGTGTTATTCATACACACAAATGCACTGGCCTTTTTTATATGGCCGCACTGTGTCGGCGGCAGTCGGCGTTGGTTTTCTGAAAGCATTTATTGGCTGCGCGTTGTCGGTTTATATGCCACATAAGCCGAAGTGCCATTCTCTGTTTGTGTGTGTGTGAGTGTGTTGTTGTTCTTGCTGTACATAATGTAGCTAAAAAACACACACAAAAAAATATGCAGAAGTCGATTCGTTGCATTTCATGTTAATACAAGCGAAATCGATTCTTAGATTTAAGAAAGAAGTTCTCAACCGAAAGTGAAAAAGAATTAAATTGTTTTTATTCAGCACAAATTTTCAGTATTTGTTTTCAGAATGCACTTTCCAACACTGCTATGACTTAATCAGCTACCACACTCTGCACTTTAATACACAATCTCACTTTCTGAACACCTTGCGAATCGAAAGTCAAAGTTAAAGTTCTTGCCAAGAATCGAACTGTCTCTCCCACACACTTAAGACACTGTCTACAAAGAAGAGAATCCCACACTGAAGAATAAAACTAAGAAGAATTCAGAGAACTTTAAAACACTAATTTTAAATATAAATAAAAAATGTTAATATTGTATATTTTATTTTATATTATATTTTTGTTTATATTCTTTTCAAGTCTTTGTTTACTTTTCTTCGATTTTACTTTATAACACACGATGCCAGTTTGGGCTTTGTTTTGCGTTTATAAATTATTCTGTTTTCTCTTTTTTTATGTTTTCCGTGAAGTTTTAAGTACCGTCTTCTTTTAAGTTGTTGCGTGTGCAGATGCAGATTTTCCGTTTTGCTTTGGTCTGTTTCTGTTTCAGTTTCAGTTTCTTAGTTTGTTTGGAAATTATAATAACAACTTAACAACAATGTAACGAATATCCTTTCTTTACGAGGACACAATTCAAACTGAATGCGAAGCACGCTCGTCGGCCTCACAAATAGTCACAAAGCATCGTCGTCAGCGTCTTTCGAGCGAACCGTTATTCTGCCGGCGCCGCAGTCGTGCAGCCAACGCGCCGAGTCCTTACACGCCAACGAGCGCAGCGCTCGTCAGCCTCATCAACTTCGGCTCGCAACATGCTCGGGCATGCGCGTCGCTCCAGTTCGAAATGGTTTGTGTCCCCGCTAAGTGAGTGTACCATTTCCCGTTTATGGTACATTTCCCACTGTTTGTGGGGGTATTTATGGTACAGGCAGCTGTTATACAGCGCAGTGTTGCTGCAGCTTCCTTTGCTGTTAACGTCTCTAAGAGGATTGACAGGATTTTGGGGCTTTCGTTACTTTTGAATTCCTCAGCAGCAGCAGCACAAAAGGCTTGTGCACTGTGCATTGTTCCATTCCAAGGAGAACGCGACCACAATTTGGGCTTGCATCGACTGCTTTGCAAGAAGACAGCAACGGAAAAAACTTGGAATTGAAAAAGACAAACAAATGACGGCGTCATAGATAGCACACATACACATCTCCATGCACACACACGCAAACACACGCACACTCAGTGACAGAGACAGCACATGCTATTGTTTATGCGCTCAAGAGCCAATAATCCACTTTTGTTTTGTTATCTTTCGCGCGCCCCGTAACCAAACGCCTTTAACCACCCTTCTGTGCCTGCTACTCCCTCCCTCCCTCCTCCTGCACTGCTGCCTCTATCTCAACTTAAGGAACTAAGCGCCTTTGCCGTTGCCATTGCCTTCTCCTTTCTCCACTTAATTTCTACTTGATTTGTCGCTTAAGAAAACTAATTGTCTGCCTTTTGTTGAGCGTGAAAACAATAGAAAACATTTTAGCAACTGTTACTTTGGCCAAAAGCGTGTTAGAAACATGCTGGAAGGCACTGTGGAAAGGGGCGTGGGGGGGGGTGGAGGGCAGCGCGTGGCAAATGTGCCGAAGAAGAAATTCTGCGGCAAAGAGCAAGTGGCTAAAGAAGTGGCTGGCGGCCTTAATGGTTTTGGGGCTCTTTTGGTCATGCGAAAGTTGATGGCTTTGCTGGGCCCCGTCTGATGATTGGACTTTAGCTGTGGCTGTGGCTGCGGCTGCGGCTCAAGGTCGTTTCCCAAAGGCGGAAATGCAAATGTAATTTCGCCGGCAAAATAGTTGACAAAGACAAAAGTCGAACAGCTTTTTCGATCTTAAAGTTGTTTCTGTTGCAGCGAATGATCTGCAATAGAATGGGATAACCTTTAACCATAAAGAATGCAATTAATTTGCGATTTAAATTTCAGTTTTGACAGCTTGTTAACACATAAAAAAATTAAAATTAAATTAAAACCAGAAATACAACAGTCCAGTTATGGTCACTTCAACCTAGTTGTTCCGTGTGAATTCTTAAATTACACAATTCATATGCACATGCTTTGAAATTAATCCCTACAGATGGCGCTCGCACTTCGCGCTCGCCCGCCTCCCTTTCAATTGGCACTTTTTTTATGCTCATACTTTCTTAAATAACTTTTGTGTTTAATGTCATCTGACTGAAATTTGATTTACGTAGATTTTCATTAAGCTTAGTATGTTAAGTCAGCAAGTCTATGTTGTAAACAGCTTTAAATATTGAGTTCAAGAATTAAATTATTGATTTGTGGGGGCGGTGGGCGTGGCACCTAACATTTGCAATAAACTTGATCTGCTTGATCCACACAGGAGTCTTCCTGCCAAATGGTAACTTTAGCTTTTATCATGGCTGAGATCTGTTAATTCACACATACCAGATTATCTACGATACAGTTAGACAGACAGACAGACAGACAGCCGCATTGGCTCAATCGACTCGGCTTGTGATCCAATTCAAGTATATATATACTTTAATAGGGTTTCCACGCCTTTCTTCTGCCTATTACATACATTTGCATTTTGGACAAAGTTAGTATACCCTTTTTAGACTATTTTCAAGGTCGAAGGGTACTAATTATGATATAAATAAAGAATTTGATACATTTAGTCAGTTTTGATATGTGAATGAATGCACTTTCCGTAGAAAAAAGCGTTTAAAGTTTTGAAGTATTGAAGTATTTTATGAGGTACGAAAAACATTGGCAACATTATAATTAAAGTCGTATTGATGCAAAAATGTATATTGCAAATAAAACAAATTACTCTAATTGCAATTGATTTTACGTTTTTTTACTCTTCGATTATTAAAAATAGTTAAGATGTTAATATTGTGCAAATGTGTGTAACAGGCAGAGGAAGGCGTGACAGACCCCAAAGAGTACATATAATCTTGATCAGGATCACTAGTCGAGTGGATTGAACCATGTCTGTCTGTCTGTGTGCCTGTCTGCCTGTCTATCTCTCTGTTTCAATGTCTATCCATCTGTCCGTCCGTCTGTCTGTATAACCAAGCAGATCTAAGTTATTATAAAAACTAGGGTGACATAATTTTTTTCTTTTTCTTGACCAAATCTAGTTTATTATAAGTATTAGGTGCCACTCCCACCGCCTGGTAAATCAACAATTAAATTTTTCAAGTAAATTTGTAAATCAAGTGACGTTTAAAATATATAATTTTAGTATCTACTTAGCTGACTATATTATCCACTTCTCCTCCACTTTTCAAAGATCCGATCAGCGCTGAACTTTATGTTAATAAGTTTTTAATAACTATACTCTACAGAACTCGAACTCCAGACTAGCGCCATCAATAAATATAAACTTATCACGGTTGAAATAATATCAGCCTGAGTTGTTGAAAGTATAATTCGTATAAAAGATATTGTTAATTGAGTTATGCCAGAGCCAAAGCTACGAATCAATTGATATTTCATAGGAAAATTTGTAATAATGAAGAACACTACAAAAGTCTCTTTCTCATTATTGCGTTGTCCAAACTAAAAACAGTTAAACTATAAATCTTTATATCTTCCACTATGATAGCAATTGAATTTGCCAGTTCAAAGGGGAAGTAATCGGGACATCTCGCCACGTAGATTGGCTAGCAAAGTGTTTATCAGGCTGCATTGGCAGTAGACATTCACGGCACATGCCGTTTCCCAATATCTTTGGTGCCTTCTCGGGACAGGCACTTCTATAGGTCAGCAGGGTGCACATACGGGAGGGTGAGGAAGAGTGGACGGGGGGTAGGGGCATAGTAGCATTAAAATGCGAAAGTCCTCGAAGTTCCGCGCCAGCGTTGACGGCCACAACAATCGCGATGGAAACATGGCGACACATTATCCGCTGCGCTGCTAACTACATACATATGCATGCGCACACACACATACACACACTCTCACTCAGGCACATTGGCATGCACAGGTGTGTGTGTGTGTGTGTACACACAGGCGCATGGCATGTAAAGAAATCACGTGAGCGATTAAAATCTGAAGGAAAGTATTTCTGTTTTTCCTTTCCCCCTTCTCCCTCCTCCCTCTCCCCCTGCTGCTCTTTGTGCTGCTGCAGCAACATCGAGGGTTGTTGCCAAGCTCTCCCCTTGCCCACCCTTCTCCATCCCCTCCCCATCTCACGCTGCCAGCTGAGGTGTAAATGAGTAGAGTTGAGTCGAGCCGAGTAAAAGGGTTGCTCGCTGCAGCAGGCAGCAGGCAGCGGACTGCGACGCCGGCAGAGCAACAGTAGCGCGTGTAATTGGAGGCGAGTGTCGTGTAAAATATAAAACTTGCGCCGTAAATAAATCAAAACTTTCTGACTGAACAAACATTCAGGTGAGCGAAAAAATGCAGCGTGTGACGGCAACAGCCGCCAGCAGCGAGAGGCAGCGAGAGGCAGCAGCAGCGCCAGCCGAGACAGACAGCCAAGCTGAGCTAAATGCGGGTCTGCAAGGGAGAGGGGGGAAGGGGGTGGAGGCACAGTCCGTGCACAGTTTCTCGTATTGACAAGTACGCTCGAGGGGTGCAGGCCGTAGATGCTGTGGATGTGGATGTGGAGCAGGCACAAGTACGCGGCGTACGGTGAATTATTTATGCTAAAAATTGGAACAGTTGCCGCCGTTGGGCTTGAGCAAGCGCATGGCCTCTGCTGGCGTCGCTGCCTGCGCTGCCAGCGCTGTGTGTTGTGTGTTTTTTCTTGCTGACGATAACCCAACAACGCTTCCCAATTATAAGAGAATTTCCATACTGAATTCATATTGAGGTTACCTCTCTCTCTCTCTCCCTCTCTCTCTGTCTCTTTCTCTCTTCAGCTGTCGCTCTCCCTTTCTCTCTACTAATTGTAAAGATCTCCTTATATGACGCACTTTATTGATTTATTGCATAATGCCCGAGTAAGTATGCTAAACAGTTTGACCCTCACTTGGGGGCTCGCCGCAAAGTTTTTTGATTTATATATTCATTATATTCCTGCCGCGCACAAAGTGAAATGTAAATGGTGCATTAATACAGTAACAGCAGATACGGCTACACACACACACACAAATACATATTTATGCATCCTATGTAGACGTGTATCTGGAGAGCATTAAAGTTGCGAGCAAGAAAAGTTTCGCACGGAAATCTTTGCAAAATGTGCTCAGCGCGCCGTCACAGCAAACATACACACACCCACACACACAGACACAGAGATAGCGTGCATATTTGTAGTTTGCGCTAGTAATAATAAAATCATAAAATTATTATTATAAATAAACAGCGGAATAAAAGAGATCTTAAAACCATTTGCGGGCTTCCGTAGCCAAGTAAACTTTTTGATATCTTGAGCAAAAAACTCGAGAATAAGTTGACAGGCTTTTTTCTCGATACCCTGTGCCGCCAAAGAGTGGGGTATATGCCACCACAAGTTAGCAGCTCACTCTAGTATTCATAACAAACTGCAACATACACATAATCAGCATATCAAGTTCAATTGAAATACTTTCACAATTCCCTTTAAATTAAAGGGTATCTCTTTAAATGGTATCTCGCAGTCCATCCTCTACATTATAGTGCCTCTTTATTTTTTTGCCATAAATATATTAAGCCGCAAAACTTTGCCCATTGCCAGTAGGTGCTCAGATGGCGCCTCTAGCAGATTGCAGCCTCCAGGAGAATTGATGACCAGAGTTTAAGGTAATTGTATGTAGAGCGGGAGGGGGAGGAGAATGCTGGAAAGGCAGAGGAGGGAGGTAGGTGGAATCCGAGCGACATTGCGGCATGCTGATTGTGTCAAGATTCCGTTTCAATTTGCGCCGCGATAAGGCAAACGAGACATAAAAGTAAATTGAAATGCCTGTCGCTCGCATCAGCCTCATCAACCTGATGGACCTGCCCGATGCCCATTGCCCGCTGCCCATTGCCCGCTGCCCGTTGCCCGTTGCACGTGCAGATGGCAGAGTTTCCAAAAATTTTTAATTGAATTTCACACTGGACACACGGGACCATTGTCTGGCGACAAAGGGGTGTATGAATGGGGGGGGAGAACATTCCCACTCTACATAATCTGGTGCTACTCACTGTGCAGCGGTATCATGTACTCCATTTCCGAGTCATCGCTGTCGTCCGCTGCCTGCTGACCGCCTCCGGCTGTGGGCGTGGCTGTGGCAAACGAGTTGGTGCGCTGTGCCATTTCCATGGCACGCAGCGCGGGCAGATTGCGGGCTAATTTGCCAGTCTGCAAGAAAGAACAAGGCGAAAGCATATTCAAATTAGACTTGTGTGTGTGGAACACGTACGCAAGACGGGTTTATTTGGCAATAGCAATTATTAATTGACAGAGATTGCTAGCAGGGGGAGCTAGGGGAGGAGGGGAGAGGGCAGCTGCGGGTGGCTCGTTGCCACTTTAAGGGCCCCCAAAAGGAAGACAAATGTTCCTTTTGCTGTGCTAGACAAATCATGAAAAAGGATAACACGTTGTAAGCTGAGCAATGGAAACAAATGCGTTAGCTGCGTTGTGCACCTTGCTGGAGATGCCATTCCTTTCTCTCTTCTCTCTCTCTCTCCTTCTCTCTTCCATACGAAACTAAAAGAACAACGGCAACAACAATAACTACAGCAGACAGAGCGAACGTACAACTAGAAGCTGCCAGAAATCCAATTTCAGCAAGTAGCACGACATAAATTTGTTTGTGCCGCACACACACACACACAGACACAGACACGCATTACAGGTTGTCCTGTGCAAGGGAATTGGGCACGGTCAGCAATGAAGGGGAAGTGTGGTGGATAGGGGTGAAGTGGGGTAACAAAAAGGGGGGAGCAAATGAATTCTGTTAATGCAGACATTACTCGAGCATATTAAAAGTCCAAATGGTCATTTCGTACAGAATTTTATAGCGACTAGCCACACACACTCGCACACACACACACACAGCTAGACAGACAATCGAGCCGGAGGTGGGAGGGCCACAAATAGGCACATTTGTTCCGCCCACCTCCTCCCACGTGGGCTGCAGCCAATGGGCAATGTAGTTAGCAGTTCCGTGTCCGCTCTCTGTTTACCTTGCCACGACAATTGCGGTCAACAACAACAATAACAGCTCTGCATACATGTATTATCCACATACACATATGTGTGTATATCTATGTACATTTATATATTTACTTTTTTTTTGCACGCATTCCTCCCTCAGCCGCAAGTAGCCCCAACTGAGGCTACCCCCCTCCCCCTGTTTAGTTTATTTGATGTTACGAAATGAAAATTGTGACATAAAAGGGACTAACAACATAATTAAGTAGTGTCCAAATGTGCAAATCCAAAGGCATAAAAAACATTTCGAGAAAAAAAACGAAATGGCCGCAAAACCAGCAAAGCAAGAGGAGGAAAGGGGCTTGACCTGCGTTTATGTTCGGCTGCTGTTCAACGAAATGACACTTAAAGGATTTGACTCACAGCCAGGCTTCAAGTAGGCAAGTAAATGCAAGACAGAAAGGGAGAGGGAGAGAGGGGGAGAGAAAGAGAGAGATGGCATGCATCTTAACCTGCTCACTGGGCGCACATTATGCTGCGATGCCGTCGCCGTTTTCCGGTTTTGCTTCGCATAATTTTTAGTTTTTGCTGGCCACGTGTCGACCACAAAGGGTCATGATTAGTTTGCTCAATAAAGGATGTGCCCAATGGGAGAGGGAGGGCAACAAATAAACAACAGCGAGAGAGAGTGGGAGAGAGATAGCAAGGCAGTCTCACGCATAACTATCACACTCCTTGCTCGGAGTAGACACGTTTTCGGCTTAGTCACTCAGAAATTATGCCATATTTATTCATGTACAGCAAACAAATGGCGCTTAAATAAAGATTATCCCAAGCAACAACAAAACATATGTATAAAATAATAAAAAACAGTTCAACTTATTTATGCAAAAATAGAATTCAAGATCCGAAACAAGTTTTATCCAAGAATTTCTGCTGACGTTGCGCGGCAATCAGCGAAATTACAAAAATTGACTTACTAAGACTTTGCTGCCTTTGCTATTGTTTTATATACAGTGTGTGTACCATATATATATGCATGTGTATGTATATAATATATGTCTGTATGTATGTGTATCTCTGCATAAGTATTGCGGAGCCGTCGGCGCAGCGTTCTGTGGTTTGTGTCGGCTCAACTTAGTTGTTCATTCTTTGAGTATTTGATTTCATTTCTGGCTTTGCCACTGTTTGCTTGCTCTGTGTGCGTGTGTATATGTGTGTGTATTGCGTGTACAGTTTTTTAATAAAAACAAATTCAGCGGACAGCCTGCGGCGCACATGGCAAGTGAAATTAAATTATTTCGTTGTGTTTTGTGCCACAGTCGTGCCCGCCTTGTGCCGCGATCTGGACGCTAACGCTTTATCATTTTTTGCTTGCCGTTGACAGGAATATGTGGAGCAGCACAGCAGGGGCAGGGATACGGCTGTGGGAGAAAGAGGGTGCCGGCTGCGCCATTTGACGGGCCTGTCAGGGCAACAGCGCCAACAGAATCCGCTGCCTTGTTTGTAATTTTGTAATTTAATGACCAACAGACATATCAAATATGCATGTCGTGCCTGACGGACAGACGGACAGACAGATGGATAGACAGAAGGCAGACAGACAGACAGACGGACTGTGGACAGTGGTAGGTCTTATCTTTGCTGTGCTGTCCCGTTTGAGTTTCGGCTTACAGCAAGCCGCCAGTCCAGGGACTTCAACTTTGAACTGCCTTTGCCACGTGGCAATTGTATTAAATTGCATTCGAGAAAACGCATTCCGCATGGCACAGCGCATTCTCCCAATTGGATGCACTCATTAAGAGTCGCCCCATTCGGATTGTATGCAAATGATTCGTTACAATGCCGAGCTTTAATCACACACATCGTCATCCCACTGCTGCTGCTGCTGCTGCTGCGACCTTCGGCAAATGCGCCATGCAAATATTGCAAATTGGCTGTCAATAATATGGAAATCGCAGAAATTGCAGCCATCAAAGGATTAAAGTTTTTATAAAAATGCCGTCGATGTATTGCAAACACAGCGCACTCACACTCAAACACACACAGACACGCGTTGCCGTGTATTGTATTCATATTTATATATGCAAGTTTGTCCAACTGTCGAGGCGTCCGCTTGTCCGTCCGCTGCTGTGAGGGCATGACATGTGACGTGATTTCCACGCTGCGTGTTGCTGCTGTTGCTATTTTGCTGTTGTTGTTGCCCGGGTTGCATATTGCGGCGCACTTCCGTTTCCTGGCGGCACTGCGTTTCTTTTGCATAATAGACGTTGATTAATGACGGACCAGCGGACAGGTAAAAGTGAATGCAATACATTATTTATGAGCCGCAACCCATCGGGTTGCATAATTAGCGACGACGCGTCAAAATATCCAGTAAAAATTATAAACGCACACCAGGCTGCCATCTCAAGGAACGCAATCGATGGGGCAATTGCGTTCTTTGCTTTGACAGTTGCCAATTGTAGAGTGGGAGAGAGAGATAGAGAGAGGGGCGGAGGCACCTACTGGTAGTGCTGCCTCATAAATTAGCCGCCTCTCTCTGCTACTACTGCTGGCACATCAGTCAGTCAGTGCACAGCTTGGCAGCCCCCGAAATACAGAAAGACATGCCAACGGCATCAATCGACAAAAGTGCAGGGCAATGAAGGACATTACTAGCATGGAGCAGGAACAGAGAGGGCGGAGAGAAGGCATAGGGCATGGGGGCATGGAGCACGGAAGTGCCATAGCAGTTGGGCCGGAAAGACACGCAACATTGCATATTGGGAGCACACGGGGCGTATGAGCAATGCCAAATGTTGCCAGCAAGAATGAACTAAGCTCGGCCCAAAGCGACGACCTGACGTCTGTCTCCGTCTCCACCTCACACCCCTTGCCCCTCTCTTCTTGCTTGCTGGCAACTGGCAACGATATTGCTCATAATTTCCAATTCGCATATTGCGGCTTGCAGGCGGCCAAACAAACATACACAAACTCAAACGCACAAGCAGACACACACACACACATACAGATGCATGCCCAGCTGCATTGTCCCTGCTAAATTCTGCATATCCTGTCATTGCGTGCCCCACAATGTCCTGGTCTGTTTGCTCAGTTCCAGTTAAGTATACGCACGGTATGCCAATGCCGTTGCTCCACCTCCTTCTTCTCGTCCTCCTTGCTGTTACTCGACTAGAACGACAACGACGACGATGACTACGACAACGGCTCGTTGTTTTATAGGCCCATAAAAACTTCATATACAACTTTCGCATATCGTTTCCCCGGGAATTTATTGGGCACAGGTAAACAAACAAAAGCAGTTCGCCTTGCCACGCCATGCCTTGAAATGAGACTCAAGCCTAAGTTTTTAATGGTAGACAGTTTTTTAAGAAGTTCCAAGCTTATTAAATTCACTATTTTTATGCGATTTAACGAGCACAACTTTATTTATATGTCAAGGCGTCATCAGGATCATTCCTTCTTTCTTTTGTTATATATTCCGTTCTTCTACGAAATGAAATTTCAAAGTAATTTAGAAATTTGTTACTATAAATAATAGAAATATTAAACTGCACTTTTCATCTATCATATTTCTCTGTAAGACAATTTAAAATTTGATACCGTGACAAGCCTGTCCGCTGCAAGCACAACGCACATTCAACTAATTGCTCAATAATTGACAGTTTGACGCTTTGGCTATTTTGCTTATGCATGTAATGCTGTCAAGAAGTTTTGCAACTTTTTTTTGCTGGGTCGCCACAGCGAGTAAAATTATCTAATAATGCACACACAAAAGTTGAGTTGGGTGTACAAAGGCAGCAGCTACAGCTCGTTATAGAAATAGACCTGAAATAAAGGATATCTTAGGTATGGTGAAAGGTTCTGTAGCAAGTTCTTATATTCTCCGATCGTTCCTTTGCTAGTGATTTACTATATAATCGATGCAGAATTGAGTAATATTATTTGTTTTTATTGACAACTTGCTTATAAAAATCGTTATTTCTAACTGTTGTTGATATGAAATTTATATGAAATAGTTGTGCGACTTTAAAGAAATGAAAAAGTATTTGTTGATGACTGTCTAACTTTGATTGGCACTGATTAGTTAAGATATTGTCAATCTATTACTGTTCTTTATTCAAAAACCCAAATTAAGGCCGCTTGTTTCTATGGCAGCTATATGTTATAGTGGGCAGATTTTAATAAATAATAAATAATACAATAAATTTCATATGCATATTATGTATGTAAAAAAACGTAACATCGATCCTACATATCTGGCTTGTTCCAACTTATTTACAACGTGCAGCAAAGAAGCAAATGTGTCAAGTTCTATCAATAATAACTATAAAACTGAATGACTAGGCAGACAAATATGGTAGATCGACTCTCCTGTTGATACAGATTCAGAATATATATTTATACTTTTCAAAGATATCTACCAAGGTACGTTGTAAACTCCCAGCCAAAATTAATTTTTTTTAATTTTAACTGCAACATCGACATGAAACATCAAAAATTGAGCTGTCAAAGGTTAAAGGTCATTTGCATTTCAAGCCCAAAATAAATATAGACAATATTGGAAAAGAAATAAATGCCCTTTTTATTGGAAGAATTGTTTAAGTGTATATCGAATTTCATACCAAACTGTCTCCTTTTAAATAACAACATTATCTCCTTTAATCGATAAACAATCGGTCAATTAGCACAGACGAAGCAACGCTCATTCTAACTGATTTCTTTCTTACGCGAATCCAAGGCGAATATTCTTTCACGTACTTGTGTTTCTTTTCCCCGACTCTCCCCGACCATATTGGCTTATTAATTAGCCAAACTATGTGCGTATGCTCTTCCCACTTCTTATGGCGAAACCACTCCATGTAACCGAATATCTGGCAGGCAGGCAGGCAGTGTCTAATTTATGTAAAAGGCAAATAAATCAATTAATGTCAAACAACCTGTAGACAACACGGCGGACAAACAACAAAGATACAAACACTGCTGTTGTGGTTAGACGGAAATAGGTAGTGAAGGGGGGGGGAGGACGGAAGGGGGAGTTTTTGCTTCGTTAGACTAATAATAATTAGAAGCCCACTGACATTTTGAGTCGAAGGCAAATACAATTAATTACCACAAAATACAAGTAAACACATTCCGAATTTATAAAGACGCACACATATACACTGACGTACACACACATACACACACACACACAGAGTGTGGCCCGTCGAATATCAAAAGCCTTCGCCAGGCGCCAAATCAATAGCTGAGCAAAAGAAAACTTGGCCATTTCTGGGAGGCAACATTTTCAAATGTAGCTACAAACACATACAAAGTAATGAGTTAGTATCCTGCGGAAAATAGCATGGAGGAGTGAAAGGGAGATGGAGATGGAGAGAGAAATGGAATGCGAGCGAGTACCAAGAAACAGGCCAGCAACAAAAACAACAACAACAACAAGGGGGCACAACAAATATGCCAATCAATTATACGGCCAATTAAATACTGAAAAAGCAACGAGAAATGCCGAAAAATATAATGGAGTTGAATCAAGTTGCTATCCTGACCAGGGCAAGAATAACAACAACAAAAGCAACAACGACAACAAGAGCACAACTGACTCGTGACTTCAATATATTTTAGTTTAGTGGTGAAAACATTTTTATTTGTTATTGAAAATAAAGACGTGCACGTTGCCAAAGATAAACAAAACTGTTTGCGGCCAACTGAAAGTCCTTAAGGTTCTCCGCTCCAAGCAGCACGTGCAGCAGGCGTTTTTCTAATGAGCCTGCGCCCGTGTGGCAGCGCCTCCAGTTAAAGTTGTCAATGAACCACAAATTAAATTACACAATTTCAACAGAAATCAGCTAAGGGGAAACTGAAAAGGCTTCCCCTTGATTTGCTTGAACATTTTGCTCGTCATTCACCTTTGCAACTCGTGACAGACGAGAAGAGGAGGAAACATAAGAGAAACCGGGAATGGTCTCACTTCGGCAGAGGTATTTAAGCTATTTTCCATTCAATACAACATTCTCGAACAACATCCCCCCCAAAAGAATTTGGAGAAATAATTCCATGCAGACAGCAAGCAGCACCAGCAGCTGCAGCAACGCAACGAGAACAAACCAAACAGAGCAAAAGTTATTTCATGTATCGAATGCCTTTTGAGCTGGCAATGAAAAGACAGTTACTGGGAGCACCAAAACGAAAATACCCTGTATAACATGGTATTCATGAAGTGTAGGCAATATTGAAGCGATATTCTCTACGTAACTAACTAGTTGACTGTGATTTCTGTCTCTAAATAAAGTGAGAATTGCAAGTACGAAGACAAATATAATAAATAGATAGATCCCCCTATCTAACAAAGTATATATACGTAGTATATATCTATACCTCCTATATTGTTATACTGTTGTATATACCCCTTTCCATCTTAGTTAACTAGGCGGCAATATGTTACTCCACTTGAAATGCAACAAATTTGTGGTGAAAACAACTGTAACTAATATATTGCAATTACAACAACAAGTCGCAGGCAGACAGGTGCACATTTGTCGCTAGTTGTTGTTGTTGCATTATCTTATTGTTCTTTGAGCATTACGAGCAAATTGCAATGCACAATATACGAGTATGTTGCACTAACTCAGGACTAAGCGGGTACTCGAGCTCAGCTTCAATTTATACAATGCACAAACATTTCAATAACGCAGGCGAGGTGTGCACAGCACAGACTGACACACACTCAAGCACGCACACAAAGATATTGGTCGGTTGAGTTGGTAAATTTCTTGTATTTATAGTTGGGCATATGTTGGAGCGATATAGGCAGACACCTTTAACACGCATACTTGGTTTATTTAATTAACCCTACCTAATGGGCAGCAGCAGCTATTCAACTATTAAATTGCTGACGAGGGCATTGGGGGAGGAAGAAATTATCTCCAGCTTGAATTGGGTGATTGAGATGCATCGAATATCGTTAATATGTTTGTAATATATATGTAGGTGTAGCTAATGTGTAGCATAATTGAATGTAATAGGTAGAGGGAGAGAGAAGACGTTGAGGCAAAGGAAGAGGTAAATGTGGAAGTAGAGGAGCGATTGAAGTGAGGTAAAGGAAAGGTAAAGCAGGAGATTAGAGGTAGAGATAGAGGTAGAGGTAGAGGTAGAGGTAGAGGTAGAGGTAGAGGTAGAGGTAGAGGTAGAGATAGAGGTAGAGATAGAGGGAGGTGTAGGAGGTAGATATACAAGGTACAAGAGTAGAGAGTGCTAGAGGTAGTGCTAGAGGTAGAGAGTAGGCTAGAGGTAGTGCTAGAGGTAGTGCTAGAGGTGTGTGGGTGGAGTTAGAGCTGAGAGGTAGAACTAGGTGACTCAAGGGAGAGCTACAGCTAAAGCTGGAAGTGGGATGTTAGACTTATAAGAAGTGATAGAGGGAGACAGACAGAAGTAGAACACCAACATACTATACTTCAGATCCATATATGAGGTCTGGATCAAGATCTGCAATAAGCAAGAGAAGAAAAGAGCAAGAAGAAAATGAAGAATGCACCTGCATCATGGACTTGAAGATCTTGGCGCGGTTTTGTATTGGAACTCTTGCAATCCTTTTGGCTTCAGAAAGGAAGGCTGCAACCACCGCTTGGTTGCGCTTCGCTTGACTGGCTGCCTTTAATTTGACAGCCGTGGCCTGGCATTGTCGTTCTGTTCGTTTACGTGTTGTCTATCTTTGCTAGCGACACGCCCCGTTGTTGCGCTGCAACTGCTGCACCTCCTCCCCCTCCCCTGCACGAGCGCGTTCTTGTCCCACATTAGGAAACATTTTCTTTGTCAGTTAAGGTTGCATTTTATTGTGTTACAACAGAGTTTGGTCAGAGTTGCCTGTTCCTCCTCCAGCTCCTACTGCTCAATGTTCTGTGTTTTGTGTTTTCTTGCACGCTTGCCACGCCTCCTTCCCCCTGGTTTTTCCATTGGGTGAGCGGCAGTTTGGGATTTGGCCTGACAGCTCGCTTGAAATTGCGACTGTCAATTGCATTTAATTCGCTTTACAGTTGGCGGTTTGACCTTAGCTTAACAACAAATAGAGAGACAGAGAAGAAAGAAAACACAGAGAGAGGAAGAGGAGAGGGAGGAGAGAGAGAAGAAAAGCGCACAACCTACAATTGACAGCTGGGGCAGAAAAAAGTTAGCTGTAAATTCTATTTCACAGCGCTGTGAACGATAAGTTGATCAGTCGATTCAGCTGCCCATGAGAAATGTCTTTAAACTGTTCGTTCAATATTTTTGTGTCACATTTGAGTTTTGCATTCGTTAAGCATACGCCGTGTATGCCGCGATACAATGAAAATGAAGCTGCTGCCGTCGTTTACAGTTACAAAGGGACGACGATTGCTGTTGTGCGTCGAGGGTCATGCAAAATAAACCGTTAAAACAAAAAGCTTTTGCGAGACTGCTTTTGAAATTTGGCGCCACAGCAAACTCTCACACACACAGGCACACAAACACAGGCACACACACACAGGCACACATACACAGACACAGTACAACAGACACACTCAGCATCCGTGGGCGCAACGAAGGCAAGCGAGCAGCTTCAACAAAGAAGCACTTGACAGACTCACACACACTCATACACACACACACGTATTGGTATACGCACACAACGGCATTGTGGTAAAAGCTTTCAAGTACCAGCAGCGAAAATAAAACGAAAACGAAGCTGCAGCTGCGGCTACTCGGCTGCTGCTCGCGTCGTCCTCTTTATCTGAGCAACAGCAGCAGCAGCAGCAGCGTTTAAGGGACTTTTGGTAACCCAACGCGTGCGTGTCTATGTGAGTCTTGATGTGTGTGTGTGTGTGCGTTCGCCTGTAGTTGTAGATGCGGTGAAATTCACGCTATTCAACACCAGCAGCCATTTACTTTCACTAACGCCACCTCGCGGCCACTGCACAGATTAAATTAACAGCGCTCTGTGAGACAAGGATGTCCATGGTGGGATCAGGCCGAGCACGTCGACAAGAGGCGCAACTTTGCGAGTCCTTCAGCGCAGTGAAGCGTTCGTTGCGACAGTCTTGCAATCGCCATCTCTCTTTCTCTCTGTCTCTCTCAATGTCTCTGTGAAATGTGAGAAAGTCACCACACTCCTCAGCAACTGTTAATACCGACGTTCTGGCTCTGGCGCTCATAAGTATGCTACAGTTTTGTTCGCTGGCTGGCAAGTATGAGAAATTGGCGAAGGGGAAGGGGAAGGGGAACTGCCAGCTGAAGCCGAGGTTTTGCTTTACGCGGTTGACATCGTTTTTGTCACATTGTCGCATTGTCTTGCCAATTTGCCATTTTAGCTGTCAACATTTTGCACGCCTTTCAGCTGCCGCTGTTGTTGCTGTTGCTGTTGTCGCCGGCCACAAAGCGTCCTTTGAAATTGCATCCTTTGGCGCAACTATCAGATTTCTTTTGGCTTAAATATCAACTTCACTGCTTGCATTACTTCAGCCTGCCTGCCTGTGCGACAAGGACATGACGCACCCGCACCCGCTCTCCACTCCGCCCTGCGCATTGTAATCACAACAACAGTTAACGATGCACTTCTTTTTTGACTCCATAGTTTTTGGAGTATACCATCCACTCCTCCCACTCGGTGTGCCTTGCAGGCTTGCGCATATGTTGTGCGTTGACTTTTTGTTGGCAAGTTAACGGTTTATAAAATATGAATCCGCTTGCGAGCATGCATCACGCATCAGCCTGCAGCCATTAAGCCCCAACTCCAACTCCAACTCCCAACCCAAACTCCAACTCTGGGTCCAGCCAAAAAAAGTGCACTCCATCCATTCTGACTCATGTTTTATGGCGTGTTTTTTCATATCTGCCTCCATTTGCTGGCAGAGTGATTCTGTTCCTGCTGTTGTTGTTGTTTCCTTGTGTCTGCCGTCTTGCTTTTTGGCATACACAATGATCGGCAAAAAACATAAAAGAAATCAAAGATAGCTTTACGTAACTGCGAAGTGCTGTTTGCCCTTTCGTCTTCTGAGCAAAATGGATATTTGGTCGACCTACATAAGTTAGGCAGTTTTTAAGAGCGCGTACTGAAAGTTACTTAAATATATTTTGGGGTATATTTTTATAACTTTTATTTGAATTGAACAATGAGTTATGGCAGTGGCAGTTAACACGCATGTAAAGGATTCGAAAAAAATATGATACATAAATATTAACAATACATTTAGATAATTAAAAAGTTATCACAGTCGTTGTTTACTTTTTGAGAGGCTCAAATTAAATATTCATACATTATATTTTATAAATGAAGATAGTCTAGTTTTTAATGTTCTGCTTTGTTATCGTAGTCTAAATAACATTGTACAAGAGTGGGGGACGCGACATATTATATTTCAATTCAAGTTGTGCTGAGAACTTTTCTGCCATATTTGGTATCTATAGTTATCATAGTTTCCTATATTGGAGCATATAAAAGACATTGATTAATTGAATTTACCATTGAAAAAAATAAATGTACTCTTATACTCAAATAAGAGTTTGACAATTTTAAATGTTATTTTACTATAGTTAAAAGCGATTTATGTACTGTTCTTGAAATGTCAAATCATTTTCTTTAATAACCAGCCGAAACCTGCCTAATCAGGCTATAACTACATAAGGCCATGGATGTTAGCTATATATTTTTTTACTTTTCTTGGCTAAATTGCTTTGTGATTGCAAATAAATAATAACATTAAAATGTATCAGATGAACTGGACTTAAATATGTTCCAAATCCTGCTATGGAAAAGCTTTAAAATCTTTAGTATATTCGTTATTAACGTTATTAATAAAATAATGACAAATCGTTCAAAATGAAGTGTATGTCATGTGTGTTATAAAACTTTGGTAGTTAAGTTTATATTGCAGCTGTAATACAGCTCTGAAGTAGATTTTACTGATTTACTATGGCGAAAAGGGGCGTGACGTAGTTTTCTAAATCAATTTTACTGATTGCAATGAATTTAAGTCTTGTAACAAAATTTGGTGGCTGCAGTTTTTATAGTTTCTGAGATATAGGCGCTCATACATACTATAGAATACACTTTTTAAATTAATTCACTTCTAAGTTAATGAATAAAATGTGTAAATGGTTGACCGAATTAAAATCTACAAAAAATTGAGATTCTTAAAAGCCCATATAAGTTAAAACCCCAACGAAGAAAAAAACCTAGTTATATGAAATCTTTACATTAATCAAATACTTCATAACAGAGTTTTTCTGTTTTTTTTGCGTTTTTTTTGCTTCATTTGCAATCTTAAAACATTGAAATGCAGCATCAACTTACCTGTGGTGTAGAGAGCGTTGCCAGTTCCACACATTAGACTACTTAAATATGTAAATGCTAAAACCAAATGGGGTATTTTCGGCCACGCCCACCCAAAACTAACACCAAAAGCCGATTTAGAACACTTCGCAACCATATATGGAAAGTGGAGAGAACAATTATTGTTTTTCGACCAAGTGGTATTCCAGTACAACAACACACGGCGGTCGGACAAGTGACAGAGGAGAGGAGGGGGGAGATGAGCAGGGCAGAGAGCAGCAAGGTGATAGGAAAACACAGAAGGAGAAGCTCTCTGCCCGATTTTGAATGCAGAATTCAGAAACAAGAACTAAACTTGTGAATGCAGCTGCAACCTTGCGCAGACACAGAGTCTTCAACCGAATAACATTTCTGTTGGGGGGCTTAACAAGCATACATATGCACACACATACACACACGAACACAGACACACACACTTCACATATCGCTGCGGAGTGTACATTATAGCAATGAGCGAGAGCAAACATTAAAGCGAGTACGAGTACATAAAACGCTTGCTTTGTGCACGATAGTCTGCCTGGTTTTTTGAGGCAAAACTATAAGTGCGGGGAGGAGCAGGGAGGGGGAAGGGGCTAAAGGGTATAAAGAGTATAAGGTGGAGCACAGGAAAAACAAACGAATCAAGAGAGAGTGCATGCCGGATGAAGAAAAGGCATTGTTAAGTTGAACCCAGACCGCAAGGCACTCATACTAATACACTCGCCCGGTAAATATGTCTCTTGCCGGACCGTTATGGATATGTTACAAAAGAATACAAAAACGGACTGGCAGGCGGATGGACGGACGGACAGATGGACGGACAAACACCCGAAACCAAAACAGAAAGTAACTGAAAATAACACACACACACATTTCATGAAAGATTTAACATTCAAATGTGCAGAAAAAAGGCGAGTGGCGGCGAGGGAAAACCTTCTGCTGCTCCCCTGGAGAAGCTGCTGCTGCTGCTGCTCTGGCTGCTGATGATTCGAGTGCCCCTTAAGATCGTGTGTGCTGTAGCGTGCATTTTGAGGGCTAAATAAAACTACTTAGACGACAGAATGAGCAGCAGAAGCAGCGGCAAATGGTAAAAGAGTTTGAAACGATGAAACATTTTTGAAATTGTGAAATAAATGCAAAGCATCTACAAAGAAAGTTCTGTGTGTATGTGAATGGAGAGGGGAAGAAACTTCAAGTTGTCAACTGAGAGAATTGCTGCATTTTGTACGCTTTAATAGCTAGCCTGTCTGTGCGCAGTGTAAGCTACTCATACATATACATATCCCTGTGTGTGTGCAGGTGCGTGCTGCTGTAGGTGTGGCTGATTCTTAATCAGCGCAAACTGATCTGATATGCATAGCGAAAGCAGCAGCAGCAAAAGGCAGACGAAACGCTGGACATGGCAAACAGAAAGAATACTGTGAGTAGACACTATCTTCACCGTTGTATCTTAGCGAGTCCGTGCCGTGTACCGTTAAACCAGACAGCAACAACAGCAGCAGCAGCAGAGCAGCAGCAACGTTATTTATAAGGCGCGTTTGCATGTCGCTGGACAGGAGCCTCAGCCTGAGCTGGATCCCTTCAAACGTAGCCCAACCCTAGCCGAAACTGAGCTGAGGATTTAGTTTCTTTTTTTAGCTGTTTCTCTTGTTGTTCTTCCCCTCTCTCTCTCCCTCTCTCTCGTTGCCTCCCCGCACTCATATTAAATGCAAAAGTCATTGAGCGCAGGACAGCAGCAGAGTAGAGAGACGGGGGGACGAGGGGAAGGCGTTGCAGGACATGCTGCAAAACAACAAGTTTATTTCTATACCCTTGGACATGAGTTTGCTGTAAAATTTCGTGTTGATGATCTTACTAGGTTATGCATTAGTTTTTCCGAGCGTGCACAGCAACGTGCCTTCCCCTTCCCCTTTCCCCCCTTTACTTCTACTCCCTCTCTCTGTCGCTATCTTGTTGGCTATATCACTGTTACCTGTTCTTTCACTTCCGCTTGCAGCATTTGTATTTCCTGTCCATGTAACTTTGATTTTTTGTGTACTCTCTCTGCGTGAAATCTCACCGGCAGCAGCAGCAACAACAACAACAACTCTACACTCGAATCCGGCTCTCGACTGCAGTCATTGTTGCTGCCGCTGCTGCTGCTGTTGTTCGTCTTTTATGTTTATGCAAATTGAAGTTTTCTGCTGCTGTGTTGGCTGGCTGGCAACTAATAAATATTAAGTATACGCGCCCTGGTCCCACTACACAAATTGCAACATTTTGCAATCCCTGCTGGATTTGTAGTCATTGAGCGAGTGTCTCATGCTGAGCACAGAGATTTGCCATTTATGTAGGGATTATCAGCGTTCAATTGGCAGAAGGATGTGGATGGGGTAGGTTCTTCACCCAGTTGATCTTTAGTAGCCCCAACTCACCTGCTGATGTGCACGAATGGCCGCTGCAGCGACTAGCTTAAGCGGCAACACTTGCCTTGGCGGCAGCGGCATGGGAGGCGGCCAGCAACTGCAGCGGACTGTGCAGTGGCCGCTGTCAGCTGTTGCAGGTGACACTGCAGCGTAAAGGGTAGTAGCAATGGAGGCGGCTGTGGCGGAGGCGGTGCGGGAGTTTGACCATAAGAAGGCTTCAATTTACTAAGAGATAATTCAGGCAGTTGTTGCTGTAGGTGATGTTGTTGTTGCTGCAGGTGCTGCTGCTGTTGCTGCAGGTGCTGCTGCTGTTGCTGCTGCGTTTGTTGATGATGTTGCTGCTGCAGAAAGTGTTGTTGATTGGACAGTGGCATGCTAAAGGGCACAAAAAACATGGGCTGGCCTGTTGCCGCCAGGTGGCGCGTTGTTGTGTTCATTGTTGCCGCAATTGTTGCCGTTGCCACAGTGTCTGTTGCAGTTGGCATGGCAGTGTTGTGTTGCTGGTGGCAGCACATTGCTCAAGTATCCTGCCAATCGTTGGCAGCTTGCAGTGTCGCCTTGTGGTGCAATCTGACAAGACACTGGCTGTGTTGTTGTTGTTGTTTGCTGCAGTGTTGTTATGCAGCTGACTTGATGATGTTGCTGCTGCTGTTGCTGACGTGTTTGGTGCTGGTGGAACTGCTGCTGCTGCTGCCGTGCCTGTTGCAGGCGCGGCATAGGCAAATGCTCATAGCTTGGCCGACAGCACTGGCATTCCGCGCAGCAACTGGTTGTTGCCGACGGCAGACTGTTGCCGCTGCCGCTGTTGCTGCAGCAATTGTGGCTTGCCGTGGGCGGCAGCACGTAAGGATTGCCGCTGGCTCTGGTCGTGCTGGAGTAGCTCATCTTGGGTGCCTTGCCGCCGCCAACTGCTGCAGCTGTTGCTGTTGAGGGCGGCCACGGCAGCGTATACGGCAGAATGCCCACAAAGCGCAGTCCCACGGCGGGACTGGCTGCCCGTCTCTCGTCGAATTCCGTTATCTTGGCGAACTAGCCTAAGGGTAACACAAAGAAAGCACATGATGTTAGGGTAACTATATAAATTCAAGCGAATTTTATTTAAATTAGACAGAAATTGAACTGTTTTTCAACAACTTCCTCTCGTTGTTTGTCTCTCCATCCATATCCCTTTCCCCTTCCGTCTCCTCATACCTCTTCCTACTTCCGGTTATTCATGAATTATTTTATGTTCGCGGAAACAAACCTTCAGCATGCTTGATTACAATTTTAGCTTCTCGCAACAAATTTGCAAAAACAAAGCAACGATTTTCCGCCTACTTCCCTTGTGTACGATACAGTTTCTCTCAAATTTTCGAGCCATAATGAAAACATTTTCTCTGTGTTTTTTTTTTTCGTCCCAAGTCTTTTCCGTCCGTCCCATCACCTATGCTCTGGCAACAGAGTCTTTCGTTGTGGGGGGTGCCGGCACTCGTTAGAGGCTTTCAGAAATCACTCAAAGTTTGTCAAGAACGAGAAAACCAATTTTTCAGCTGAGTGCATTTTAATTTCGTATACGCCTGGTGAGCGCCTGTTGAGTTCTCCACTTCTGCAGCACAGTCACGGCCACAGCAGCAACAGGAGACAGGAGGAGCAGAGAGCAGGAAAATAGCCGAGTATATAGGCTGCCAAACGTGTGTGTGTTAAAAAGGTTTGCTTTTCATTGCAGCACGCCTGAAATGGCAACATTGACAAACAGCAGCAGCAGCAGCAGCAGCAGCAGCACCAAGAGCAGCAGCAGCAGCAACAACACCCATCTCCCGGAACAAGGCAAATTCTTCTTCATTTTGCTTTGCCTCTCGGCCTTCTTCAGGTTCCGCCTGCATTTGCACGTTGCTAAATTGGCAGTACCCATTTCCTGCAACGCCAGCAACCTTTTTCTGCCATTATTGTTGACTTCTCGTGCGTTCTGCCTCCACTTCCTCCTCATCTCCCTCTGCCAGCCCACTCGCACTTTCTCCAAATAGAGTAGCAGCTGCTGCAGTTGTTGCTGCTGTGCCACCAACATAAACAATGGAATTTCAAATGTGACAACCTTGTGCAGAGTAGCTCATCCGGTGGCCGTTTCGCTTCTCTCCCGTCCAACCTTGCCCCCCAACATGTTGTCCATCAATGCGCCACACGCTGCATCAAACTCTTGCACTTACAGCTTTCTGATAGTTGACAGACCCTGCCATAGTAGCTAGATCTGCTTTTTAATGATTTACTATCAAGATATACACATCCTTTTTTGTGAATTGTACAGAATCTTTGTCAGTCTTATTGTTAAATTAGTTTCTATTGATCAACTGAGTTTCATCATGATCACAATGTCAATTTCTAATACATTGATCACTCCACAATCGTGTCTTTGAATTGTTTAATCGGTAAAATAATACAAGGATAATCCTTTAAAAAACTCTAAAGTTATTGAGGAACGCAGAAGTTGCCGACTGCAATGTTGCCCTTTCAACTGACAAAGCAAACAGGAAACAAAAACATCTTAAGCCTCGTATCGAAGGCATCTCTGCAGGCACCACGAAATTGTTTGGGGGGCATTCGAAATATTATTTAAACAAATTATCATAATTCCATAAATACTTCAAACGCTCAATGGAAAGTATTTTGTTCAAAAAGCAACAACAACAACAACAACAGCAAAGCAGAAGAAGAACAATAGCAGCAAACTTGCAGCTTGAGATCAAAAGTTTTGGAGTACTGCACACAAGCAGGCACATATCAAATAGTTTTAGATACAACAATAACAACAAAGCTATGAAAATAGGTTGGCATGTGTATAAGTGTGTGTGTTTGTGTGTGTGTTCATTAACTTTTTGCGATTAAGTTGGCAACGTCGTAAACTTTTGTTTGCCCAACAATTTTCGCTTTCAATTTTTATTTCATTTTTATTATTTTGTGCAAATTTATTTTGCATAAGCGACTTATCTGGCCACAAGGAAATCCAGCGTGGGAATTTGCCATAATTACAAGCGAGAAAATAATTGCGAGTGAGAGAGAAAGGGAGAGAGAGAACACAAACATAAATGAAGCCATGCAGCAGGATATATGTGGTAGTCGGCAGAAAATACAGAGAAAACTTTGAAGTAGAATTCGGAAACATCAAAGCAAAAATTTTTAATGAATTTCTTGGCCGATCCCGAAAGCCAGCTGAGAGAGAGAGAGAGAGGGAGAGAGAATACAACACATACAGAGCAAACTCGTAGTCAGAAAGGGACAAAAGAATCGCCCAGAGATGCTGCCAACCGACCGGGGTCACAAGTCCGGCCGGCATAAAAGAGCTCTCTCTCTCTCTCTCTACTCTCTGTCTTTGTATCTGTCTGTCTCGCTTGCACTCTCTTTGACCGTGGCACGGAAATCGTGTTGCTCGTTGGTGGCCTTAATTAAATTTAAATATTTTATCACCGAAAAATTGCCAGGCGGCAGCAACTGCACAACAACAACAACAGCAGCAGCGGCAGCTTCTGAAAAGGGTGCGGAAATGTTGGGACTGTGTGTGTGTGTGTACTGCGTGTGAGTTGCTGCCTCTGTTTGTCTTTGTGTGTGCTTGTGTGTGTGCTGTGTGTGTGTGTGTGCGAGTGCAGACAGCTAAAAAACACTGTGATGTGGGTGTATTTTTCATTATTTGCCAAGCGCTGCAACTTTTTTCAGTTTCCTCCCTTCGATGCCGGGACTGACTGCGCTGCCTTTGCCACACTTCATATTCAATTGTGTTGAATAATTGCCATACGGTTTTTTGACCAACGGTTTTTGACACTTGCCTAAAAGGACACACGCGCTCAAGTGCCGCAGCCCATTCACAGTGCCCCGCACCGCCCCGACCGCACCACGCCGACACTCTTCGCCCTTATTGCCCGCAACAGGGCAGCCCTCATGCCGCATTTGAAGTTGAACTTCCCTTTCGGCCGCTCGACCAAAAAATGAGCAAAACATTCGACAACAAGCGAATGCCTGTGAAACTGTAGAGCTCTGGCTGGACACGGAGACAGAGCAGGGGCGTGGGGTATGTGGATGGACACGGCGGCAACAGCAACAAAACATGCCAAGAGCGTTTTTTGAAATATCTTTGTAAATATTTAAAATGTTCCGCACATGCGGGTACTTCAATCATGCGCCAAACGGAATCGCCAACTCAGTGAGGGGCCCCTTTCTCGGCAACTGCTGGAGACAGTGGCGTGGTTGGGGGCGAGGGCAGTACTCAGTGCGGGGCTGCCCTTTTCATTTCAGTTTTGGCTTATGGAAAAGCTGCTCCGTGTTTTGGGGCAAGGCGTAAGTTTTAAATAGTTTTTGTTGACCGATGTCAGCACAAAATTTGCTATTCATAAATTAATGAAGCATCCGATGCAAAAAATCCCTCTTCGGGTTATGGAGTTTTTCCATAAATTATCTACGAGTAAAGGGAACGGGACTTAAGTGAGCTATTTAAATCATGTAATCTGCTGGCGATTATAAAATCTATTGTTTTTAGTTTAGACTCCACTCTGCCAGGCTGACATTCTAGCAAATGTTTATTCAATTGTTTTCCTTAGCACATTAGTTTACATATTAAACGATGGTTGCATATGTTTCGGAAGTTGTTGCTTCATTTACTTCGAAATTTGTAATAAACAAAGTTGCAATAATAAACTTAATTTTGTATATTCATAAACATTTCTAAACTAGCGCATGTTTCGCAGTTTTAAGACTTTCCAATTGAATGAATAAATATTTTACTGATGCTTCATTTGAATAAAATTGGGCAATTCTGTATTTAATTGCAGTATTTGGTGAATAATTCCTAAAGATTTAAAATACACTGAGACTCGAGAATCGATTAATAATACCCAATTAGCTTTAAATGTTTAAAAATAGTTTTAAACGAATGGCATGAATCGTTTATTTATATATAATGCATATTAATTATATCCATAACATTTATATATAATAACTACATAAGTGTTATGTATGTACATATGTATATATGTATGTATATTTGCATTGACATATTCAAAAGGCCATTATCGTCTTTTATAGGGCGAACTAGTCTCTTAGCTCTTAAACTTCCCTCCCATGTTTTTAATAACTGCGCCTGTAAGGATATTTCAAGTAATCTATAAATAAATCGTTAGTTGCCATTTAAACCGTCTGATAACTTTTGATCTGGATACTATGAGTTCTGTATGAACTCAGTAGCTTTCAACGCACCTCAAGGGACTTCTCCAAATAAGGTATATTCTGAATTCCAAGGAAGAACGTAAACTTGCCTCTCTGTTTCTCAGCTTTCTTGATGAAACTCGGCACACATGTTGCATATAGCTTCCATAGAACGTATTGGCATATTTGTGCTATATTGTAGATTTTGCACCGAGTTTTCTACATCAGTTTTCTATGTTAACAATATTCTTGTAAAACTTAATCAAAATTCGATAACTATGTATATCTCATAGCTGCCCCAGGAATAATCAGCCGAATGGCAGTATTCTTTTTCAAAATAAATGAATTTGTCATTACACAGGCCCTAAAAAATTGTAATAATCTGAGGCATTTCGACATAAACCGAAAAACTGATGAACCTTTGAATATCCGACAATAGATTTTGAGTTCTGATATCTCTTCGAAATATATCTTAACATGTATTTTGATCTTCTAAGCCATTTGAGTTTCGAATTAACCTCAAAATCGAATAGTTTTTAAATATGGGCCGCCAATTAATAATGGGCCGTCATGTTTGGATCATGCGATTGGTGTTTCAATATATTTTCAGATTCTTTAAATACGAATCCAAAGTCAAAACCTGATAATCACTTCTAAGTTTTGAACCAACCTATCAAATATATGCAAAATATTTATCTCTAAGTTTATTTAAAAGACCGATTTTATATAGACAAACGACAAACGTACTTTTGTTCTATCACTTGAAATGTAATGAAGAAATTAAATAATACTAATTAAAATATTAATTAAAGCGATCAAAAAATAGAAGAAATTTTTGCTAAATGCAGATATGTTATATACATTTTGCACTTTCTGATCCATAGTTGAAACCCTATTTCCCTACTTTCAGTTTTATAGATATATCACTAGTTATGTATAGATACAATTAGTAATGGTAATGGTAATCATATAATTCATTCGGAACAACAAATAATTCAAAGCAAATAATATTCTTGCTCAGCCTTCTTTATTTGCTCTCTATTTCAAGGTCTACGATTCATGGGGATCAATTAATGGCATTATTTTTCACACGGCTTTTTCTTGGCATGGTCAGTGTGGGCCATAGGAAACAAGGAACCATACCAAGCGACGGAAAATGAGTAAACGGCAAGTAGAAAACTCGGCAGAAAAAGGCACGCGCTGAGCGTGTGCTTACTCACACTCTGCTGCTGCAGCGGAGGAACGTGAAATTTGGCTGCCGAGCCGAAGCGGCTCTCAGTGGCCTACACCAATACGACGATACACAACGATACACAACGACACAGAACGATGCACACGCACACAAACACGCAAGCCGGCTGAGCAGCGTGACACACTTTGAGTTGTATCGAACTTTGTCGTTCGTGTTCTTTTTCTACCGAGAAACACAACAAGACTCGCGACGAGGACAACAAACAAAACAAGAGCAACAACTGAAGCCAGCTCGAAGATGCACGCACTGAAAAGCTCACGATCCACTCGCTGGCCCACTCGGCTCGGGACAATTGCCTGTGTGGAGTACACGTTGGCGACCTGGCGAAACGCAGCGTCTCGTGTCGACGAATTAACACTGAAGAGCCAAGTCGGCGGTCGGCGGCGTTAGGTAGTACAGCGCTGCTGCCTGAGCTGTAACTGCACTACCACGAGCACGTGTCACACACACACACACACACACACAGACAGGCTGAGACTATGACCAACCCAAGCAGGCAAGAAACAACGAAAAAAATGCAGCCAGGCAGCTCCAAAAGGCGTACTGTGGTTGACATTATCGTGTGCAACTAAATCACGCACACACACACAGACAAGCCAGCACAAGCATACGCACACAAATGCATCGAGTTCCATGTGTGTGTGTGTGTGCGTTTGTTTGAACGCAAAAGGAAAGCTAAGGGAATGCCTCGTCCTTACACAGGACGTACACTGTCGCACCGCCCCTTCGTGCGCTCATTCGCTCGTGCAATGCGGCGTATGAGTAACAATAACACAGACACATGCATAGACACACACACACATATAGACACACACGAACGCACACACGTTTAGCGTGCCGCCCAGCACCCGCCCGCCACTTGCTGGCTTCAGTTATGGCATTTGATATGCTAATTTGCACGATTTCATAGAAAATTCCGTGCCAGAGAGTCGCCAGAGCTAACGAGCCAAGAGCGAAGCCACCACCAGCTGCTGCTCTGCTAAGCTCCGTCTCTGGCTCATCTCGCCCACGTCATTTGCAACTCAAGTGTCGCCGGAGAGTGGCGCGTTGACTGAGTTATGCCTGCTCTGTTTTGATAGCCTTTCACTTGGAAGAGCAACAGCGAAACGAGCTGCCAGGATGACTTTATAACAATATTGTATTATTGTATTACAATGATACGAGAATAAAACTATAAACAATAAATAAAATGAAAAATAACACCAATTATTGAAAGAATACTATAAGCAAAAAATAAAATATTTAATAATTAAATAAGTCGTATCACATTACGTATTGTTTATCAATTCGGCATGATCATTTTGTAAACTTTTCTCCTTTACGTTCTATTCATATTTCACTCAGAGATAGCTTTTCTGCACTCTACAACCAACTGTAGCGCATTCCGCGTGTCCAGCATATCGATGCACTAAAGTTCTCTCCTTCACACACACACACTCACACAAATCAACCACCGCTGCGCACGAAACCAGAGCAAACTTTCGAGCGCTCTCAGCTTTCTCTCTCTCTCTCTTGCTCACCAACACAATTGCAAGCACCAGTAGAATGTCAGTCAGCTGCACATATAGCACAGAGGCGGAGTCTGAATGCGCTGCATATACTCTCTGCACTAGCTTATGTACCAAAAAGGGAGGTGGCTTCACAATGCAATATATACTCCGATTTATTTGGACTTACTAGACAAAATGGCGACATTCAAGTAGCGAAAAAATTGTTCAACAATTAGTTCTGTTAACGGAATCCCCGTGGAAAGCGACGCCACTGTACTTTGTTTACCACTTGTTTAGGGCTACGATACAACGGCAACAACAACGGCAAGAACAACAGGCCATAAGGCTAAGCACGATACGGAACGACGCTCGGCGAAAGAGCACAAGTTGTTGTCGCGTTGTATCGCAATTTAACGAGAACCATACAATTTCGGACACTCTCTCTCTCTCTCTGAATCACGCTCTCTCTGGTTGTGGAAAATACGATACAATGCAACAACAAGAGCAACAACAGGCACTCGGCACACGCTGCTGCTCAGCATCCTGTTCAGCGCGAGCCTCACCAGCTGACACCTGCTCGCCCAGCCCGGCGCACAGGCAACCGGCGTCCAGTTTGACAGCTTTTGGACACTATCGCCAGGCCCCCGTCCGGCACATGTGACATTATCGCCCGGGCTAGCCCACGGGCAAGTACAATGCCTGCACTCCAGCACCAAAAACCCATGAATAATATTTGGGACTTATCTACGCAGACAGCCAGTCCGACAGCCCTCAGTCGCTGCTTCCCCTCGCTGGCAAATTATGCAAATTTCAGATTTCTCAATGTAAACATTTACTTTACTTTTCAGCGCGGCGAGCAGACGCCACTGCGAAGGCATCTTCCCAGTTTGACATTCGTTTAAAATTTCTTATCGTGGACTTTCATTAACGACCGTCTGCTTCGGGCCGGAGACCTTCTAATTGTCTTGCAAATTAGTCGCCGGCATGTAAAAAATGTGACCCAAAGTGTGCTTCAAAAAAAAAAATCGTTAGCATCGTCTGGCACTTGCCATGTTTATTTGCCATCCAATGCCGCCGGCTGTGGCTGTTGCTGCTGCCGATCTCGAAGTTCCATTGATAAACAGGACGACGACCGTGTTGCAGCTGTTGAGGGAAATGAAAAGCAAACAAAATCGCATATGAGTCAAGTGGCCTTCTACAACTTTAATTTTGCAGCACGTGCCCTGTCGAGGATTAGCCTCAGATGCAGCACCAGAAAGCCCCTCAGCGACAATTGTTGAATGTCAGCTGTGCCACCGGAAACGCAGGCCGCACATTGCCATGTGTTTTTCCAGACTTTTTACTTAATCCCCAGGCAGACGGCAGGCAGACGTAATAATCGATTAGCCTAGGCTGGGTTCGATCAAATAACTTGTCATAGTCCAGAAGTGGATGAAGGTTTTATGTGCTCAATAATATCTGTTCCCGTATGCACAGTTATTATTCTTATCTATTTCTCATCCAGAAATAAAGGCTATACTTGGTGGGCCGATAGTTGATGCGGTTCGTTCTGACTTATTGACAGAGAGCAGCAATAAATAAGAAACATGTGTGACAAGACATGTAGTTGATTCAGAATACGTAGCACGTACAACGTATATTAATTACTGTTGTAATAAAATTTACTGCCCCCAAGATTGAAGAAATTCCGGCTAAATGCAAAGAAAAAATAGCTAAATCAACTGAAGCTCCCCCATGAGCAATTCCAGAAGATAAAGGTGGGTAAACAGTTCCTCCAGTTCCAGCTCCATTTTCTACTACACTTCTCACTAATAAAAGGGAAAGAGTAGTGTCAGAGATGGCATTACAAACTGCAAATACACCCTCTGAAAGGGTTTACAAATCTAAGGATTTTTGTCTGGAATATTCATTTGATCGTGGTCTGCTCTACTTGTTTAAAAAAAGATTAATTGAATTAAATTTACCTGATTATAAGATAATTATTATTTATAATCAAATAGTATATAAGATGGAAGAGTATTAACTCCGGGAATATCTTTGTTCAAAATTTATACCACTGACAATTCAAATGCTCCATACACCTTTTCTGCTGTCTTCAGTTGCGGTTGCAGGGTATGTAACAGTCGAGTGGCTTCATAACTTCTTACCGTCGAATTATGTACATATTGTCACTGCAATAAATTGCTTCGCCTCGAGAACCAACTCTCCAGGGTTGCCATGGTTGTATTACTCCAACTCAACTCAGTATATAACTCATTCGCTGAATTTTCATCATCTCAGTTTATGTTCCCCCCGGCCAAAGCAGCATCTTCTCTTTACTTTGGTCATAATAAAGTCAATGTGCCGTCATTAACATAATTTACAAATACTTTCGGCCAGAACCACCATCGGCTACCCCTTCACCTTCCACGCCCCTTTCGCAGTCTGTTAATTTAGAGCGCAGTCAAAACAGCTCGGAGGGCCATTGCAACATTTCATTTATTGCTGCGCGGAGTAGACAAAACGGTTCTTGCTCTAATTGAAAAATTATTGTGCCATAAAAAATGTAAGACGCATAAAAAATATGTTTGTTGCCTTCGACGCAAAACGGGAAGCGGAAACGGAAACAGCATCAGCATCAGCAACAAAAAGGGCAAGAGAAAAGAGGCAACTTTTGGGGGGAGGCGAGTTAAACGCGAGTTTAATTAACTGTCGAGTTTTTAAGTACTTTTCGGAATTAAATTCAAATTTTAAATAGTTGTGTGAATTAGTACTGGGAACGGCACATAAAAAAAAGGACCTTTGGCTCTGGGCGCGCGGTAAATCTGAGCACATTTGGCGAGCCAACTTTAGTGCAAGTCGCCTGCCATTTTGTTGCAAATCTTTTGTGTCTTTGCGTAAAAATAGGAAAACTTTTTTCTATGCTTATTTTATAATGAAATTCCCCAAAGTCTGCAGAGATGAAACAAACGTATAACCCAAACGAGACAGAGACCTGCAGGGGGCGAGACAGAGTCAGAGAGAGAGAGACAGAGGCGGAGCACAGCGGAAAAAGCATTTTGCAAAATTACCCTTAAAACAAAAATGCATTATTGTCATCTAAAATGCAAGCATGCATTATCCTGTCACAGGTCCTTTGAGAGTTTGCTTTTTGTGTTGCCATCGTCGCTCGCTACTCGCTTCTTCTTCTTCTTGCAGTTGGCTTGCTTTGGTTTTTCCTCTCTTATTTGTGTACAGTAACGTTTATTATCTAACCCCCTAAGCCCAGCAACCATCTTGGCTTCACCCCCTACTCCGTACATTACACTGTGGTGTCCACCCGCAACGACTGCAGTGGCAAGCTACTCATGCCGTGTGCCGTGTCCTTCATAAGCCAGGGACTTGGGATCAATTTGCCTGCAGCAAGAAACCTTTTTACTTGCACATGCAAATATGACAAACACACTGGCAACTCTACTCGATACCCTCCCGTCCCCCTCGCTTTGCCACGCCCCTTCCATGGCTGGCCATGGGCCAACAGCAGCTCGTGTTAATGCTGCGTTCTTGAGGGAAATTATCACAGCTCGGTAGCAGTTGGAACACAACTGGCACTGGAATTTGCCAAATTACATATTGAAATATTATTGCAGTGTGCCGAAAATGGTATTATGTGTATCTCCCTGCAGTCCCATGTCCCCCTCCCTCTCTCTCTTGTTCCCCTCTCCTTCTCTCATCCAGTTGCGAAGTGCGAATTTGACAATTTTTGCAACGCCACTGACTGGGGACATTTGGCGCTCGAAATTGCTTTCAAATTATTTTGTCAGCTGCGGCAATGTGGCGGCTCAGAGATCTGGTGACTTGGAGACTCACTGGTTTGGCCAGCCAGGCACTGGCTTCGGTTATTTGCGTGCAATTTGCGGCCAAGGCGCCTGGAAATTGAAAAGAAATTATTGGTTAGTTTTGCATGCGTTGCAAGTTAAGGCAACGGGGATTACAGTCATAACTGTTGGCAAATTATAGACTACACGCTAATGCAGCTTGGCAAGGGAAAAGAAACCTGTTTTACACCCTGTGCTTACAACACCCTGCGCAACACCCCGTTCTCATCAAATACCCAAGCACAAGCTCTGAAACCCATGCAGCATTTATGAACTTCAGTTAATATACCCATTCTAAAGAGAGTAAAGCAGAAACAGAAGTAAGATAGGAATACACTAAATAGAGAGGAAAGAGAAATATAAATAGCCAGAAGGAGAGGGAGACAGTTAGACAATTCATGGCCGCAAATTGAAAGACAATAAATGTGCGCAGTCATATGGAAAATTGTGATATTCACACAATTTAATTAACATGAATAAATATTGTTACAAGCGGGCGGGCCAGACTAGTACAACAATAACAACAGCAGCAGCACTGGCAGCAGCAGCAGGAACAGTAAGCGAAGCGGCTAACCAGCTAACGAGCGGGCAACATGGCGTATGAGCGACAACGAACGTTTGATTGTCTGTATGCAGAAGGCATCGGCAAACAAAGCGCAAACAAATTGAGAGAAACGCCAAGTTTAGAGAGATGACAATAGGAAAGGCCTGACACACAGACACACCAGTCACACCCACACAGACACCCTCAGACTGACGGACAGACAGCGCATCACCTCCCACTCCTCCACACTCCTCGTTTCGAGTTGTTGCCCCAACGTCGACATCATAAATCCCTAAAATCTCGCTTGTTATTGTTTGAAACTCGACCTCATCAGCGGAAGAGGAAGCTCCACGCCCCAAGCACGCCCCTCCCCCAACTGACAACCACTTCAATTCCAACCCAGGATTTTGGCTAATCAGAGCATTTTCCAGGAGTTAAGCGCGAATGTCGCGACTTTGCCACTACCCCCGCTCCCTAGGCAGCCCGCAAAACTCTCACTGGCTCTTCTCATTTGTCGTTCTGCACTGAGATTTGGCTGTGAGTTGAGCGCCGTGTCAGAATGTGTGTGTTGGGATGCGCTGGTTTTGGCTTGTAATACGGCTTTATTAGAGCTTCAGTTTCATTTTCGTTCAACTTGTTGCCTGCCAAGTACCTGCGCGTATTGCCATTGCAATTTGTTTCTGTTCTGCTCAGCTCAGGATATTTTCGTACTAGTCGCAAATGGGGTAACTAAAATAGGGTTGTGTTTTAAAGAAGCTCAAGCCAGAACTAACTTCTTAAGCACCAATTACAAGGTCTGGCTGCAGACTCAAGCAGCAAAAGGAGGTTTCACGTTTTATTATAATTTATTTATTTATTTACTTTACGTCAACTAAGACACTCAACTTGGAATTGAATTATTATTGTGAGAATTTGGTATAAACTGTTTGGTTTACATTCAATTTGTCATTATTGTGTAAACTATGATACATTTTATTTTATTATTAAATTAAATGCTTTTATTTCGCAATATTTCTATGTAAGTTTCTTAAAATAAGTCAGCTCATTAATTTAGTCGTTAAGTCGTCGTTTAGTTTCTCTATAATCTTTAATTTGCGTTAATTGATTAAGCGTTAGCCGTGCTGTTTTACGTCTTCACTCTTTGCTTTGCCTGTAAGCTTAGGCTATCTGACACGTTGTTCCCATATCTTTCCCACATTTTTATAATAAATTATAAATTATAATTAAATCAAATTAAAAAAAATGAATACAATCTGATAACGGGTAACAATATTTAATCTAATCACCCCTGAATATATCACACTCTTCATAATATGTCAGGTATTCTATAAAACCTTAACATACTTCAAAACATCCCAACGATTCTGAAATCATAAATATTTTACAATCGAAGTGCCCTACAAACCTCAAATTAACCCAAAGAAAAACAGCTGAAAATTAATTCTTATTTTCTCAACAATTTCATTAGCTAATTTTCAATTAGTTGCACGATTGAATCGACAAGATATTTACAACTTTTCGCTACTTTACTTTCTCCAAGTTAGCTTCTCTCTCTTTCTCTCTCTGTCTTCTCTCCCCCTCTGCCCTGCTCACTTTTTTGTTTTAAAATCAATTGTAAAATCAGAAGAAATAAACTCGCAACAGCAGCGTAAACTTTCACGATTCATGATTGAAATCTTTTACAGCCAAATTATGAGCATTTTCAATTTTCCCTTTTTCCCGTGGAGGACTGCGCAACAGAGCGTGACACAAAGGCAAAAAGTAAAGTAAACTTTGCCAAGGCAGGCAGCAATCGCTGCTCTCTCTCTCTGCTGTGGAAGACGTCAGTCGATTTGCTACAGCAACGACAACAATAACAGAAGCAACAAACAGGAGCCATAACAATAACAATAACTTGACTGCAAACATTTCAATAGCCAGAAACGCAACCACGTTCCAATTGTGCTCAGATAGATGAGGCAGCAACCGGTTGGTGGGTTCAGCACAGCTCAGCTCAGCTCGCCAAGTCAAGTGTCCTTGTGCTGGGCGTCGTGGGCAGCAGCAGAAGCAGCAGCCGGTAGCCAGAGCATTCAGGGTGGGATCAGAGAAAAAAAGTCAATTGTTCAAGTTAAAGTGAAACTTTTTGAAGAACTTTTGCCAGACGTTCCTTCAGGTTGCCCCGGCGATTTGCTTTCTTTGCATGCCTTTATCGCGCTGACTGCTTTCCGCCCTCAGCCCCACCCCCCCCTCAACCTATGCTGTGTATTCAGCTGCGAAACGCGCCTCCAGGTTTGCCCCTTGGCCCCCGCATCAAATTGCCATTGACACGTTAAGTTTGCAATTGTAGACAAGCACCGCTTTAGCTTCACCTCTTCTCCACTTTATCTCTCTCTCTCTCTCACACTCTCTATCGCTGTCTCTGTCTGCTGCTAAACGCAGTTTTTCCGCACATTTTGCCAGCTGCAAGTCCAGTGCTTGGTCCTGTGTAGACAAGGCCTGTCGTGCCGTGTCTTATCTACAAATTCGTGCGACTTACAACTTTTCGAAGGGACTTTAAAATTGAAGCAACCCTCGTACTGTTCCCCTCTCCCTTCTCCCCCCTCACTCTTTTTATTTCGCTCTCTATCTCTCGCACCTCGCGCAATGCACACTCATATTTCAAATGTAAAGTTCATGTTTATATTTTGGCTAATGTTTTTTCTAGTTGCCCTGCAAAAACGGACTCTCAAATAACTAGAAAGCAAACCACTTTTGAGTTTGACACCAGCTGGTGCCGCCTGCGGTCATCCTGGGTGCCACGACCCACCGACTGGTGCCACCAGTCCGCCCTGCCCCCCTTCCCCCCTCCCCCCTACCCAGCTCCCTGAAGTGACCGTAAAAGCTTTCAGCATTAATAGCTTGAGTGAGTTTCAATACATATTGACAATATGGCCATTGGCCAAACTACACACTCGCACACACACTCAAACACACACACACACACGCCAAATTGATGACAGTTTGCCAGTTGCAAAGCCGCATGGGGTGCACGAAGGGTGGGCGTCAATGCGGGGGTATGCATATGTGAACCGACCATGGATAAATACATTGAAATAGCTTTGGCTATTTGTTTTTGCCACCGCCAAGGCAAGGGGTAGAGGTTAGCAAGAGGGAGAAGGGTGTAAGAGAGGGGAATCAGGAGTAGCAAGCGCGGCCTGCAGAAATCGTCGCTGTTATGGCTTGTACCATTTTGGCACTATGTAATTGCCTTGTTTGCTCTGATGTTTTTTGGCCTATTGCCGTCGTTGCTGTTATTGTTGTTGTGTTATGTTTTGTTTCGTCGAGCTATGTGTTGTTATTGCAATGTTGGCAACGCATTTGGTTGGCTTTCTTTTTTTCCCGTTGGCTGCAGAGAGTGAAGAGGTCTCTGGCTTTCTGCTAAATCGGTGCCCATGAGCCATGTTTTTATATATCAATATTTGCGCGTCGGCTAAAACATATATGTAAAGGAATTACGGGAACAGGTGGTTGAAATAGGCGACCATGAAAAACTTGGGATTAAGTTCCCAATCGCCTCGCAGTCAAATTAAATAACGATGGCTATTAAAGTGTCTTCATTTGGTTTGGACAACGTGTTTATTATGCCTTCTAGGCAGTTAGAAACTGATAACAGAGGAGTGTGGAAGCGACTAATAGATATGAGAGGTAGCAAGAAGGAGAATAACTCTTGAAATGATATTGATATTGATAATGTAATGATTTGAAACGATTTCGTTGTTAAAGTAAAATCATTTGATTAAGAAACGACATCACAGGCCAAGGAGTTAAGGACACTCGATTGTAGCTTACTTAATTGTTTATATTGAAAATTACATCAATTTTAGTTCTAAAAGACTTATGAGTTCGATACATTAAAGACAGAAGAGAGAAGAAATGAAGACTGAACAATCTTTTAGATTATGACGTTGAGTTCCTGGAGTTTATTATAATATCATGTCACTCAATATACAGAAATAATCTTGCAACTTTACTGCCATTCCATAGTTGTAATATTTATCGAAATACTTGGTAAATATTTATGGTTAATAGTTAACAGTTTTAGCTAGTACAAATAAGTCTATCAAATTCAGATTATTTCTTGAAAAACAACAAGAGTCCGCCTTCACCGATCAACGTTTCCAAAAGACGAACGACTTATCTTTCTTCAGGGAATTCTGTGCGAGTATCAACTTCGTCTCTCAAGTTCAACTCTAAACATTTACTCACTACTGACTTATTGCAAACACTGCAATTAATATACATAAGCAAGCGAATCTACAATACAATATATGTTAACAATGAAGGTAGTCCAATCGTGATGGCAAAGGTGGCAACGCTGCAAGCAACTATCAATAGAATCACAATTGCAAAACTGATCCTATCGATAATTTTTTGCAGCGTTGCCACCTTTGCCATTACGCTGCCACTACCTTCATTGCTAACACATATTGTACTCGTACTGTAGATCCGCTTGCTTATATTAATTGCAATTTTTGTCGCAGTTTTTTCTATATATCAATAAAATGTTGTTTATATCTGACTTAGCTAAATAAAAGCTTAATAGCGACTTCATTGATTTATCTTATGCAAGCCACAAATTATTTTACTCACATTCTTCCCGAGAGAAAACATTGCCAAACAATTTCACGACAACATTTTTGCAATTGAAATCCCCACAGAGTTTTATTCATGGCCTGCAGGGCGATAAAGTTAGACACAGACAAACATACTATATATGTGTGTGTGTGTGTGTGTAAGTGCCGCCTGCTGCACGGACAGCGGACATTGGCAGCATGGCCGGCAAATGCATTTGGAATTTATGTGGCACTTGTCGTCGAAAAGCGTCGCGAATTTATTTCTTGTATGCGGTTACCGCTGACCGCTGACCACTGACCATGGCCACCGGGCCGAGTCCAGTTAGCCGGTTCGCCATTGTTTCTTCCAGTCTCTAAGAATATTTTGTGGTGTGATATAGAGAAAAAGGGAGAGAGAGAGAGAGAGAGAGACAGCTGACGGGGGCAGACCGGGACTTGCTCTTGTTTTATTGTTATTGTGCAGTCATGACTTCAAAATTTGTCACAGCGCAGGGGGAGGAGGCTCAGTAGCTGCAACAATTACAGCTAGCAGAACAAACCGTATGCAATTTGCCCCTTTTATTTGGCTATTTGTTGGGCCCGCGATGAGTTTTCGTTCTCGTTCTTCTCTCGCTTCACTGCGAAGCTCTTGGGAAACACTTTCAAGCCGCGACGGCTTGATGCATGCGGATTTGTCGCTGTTCCTCGCGCTCTTCTCGCATGCAGCGCGAATTTATCGTTTTTAATTTGCCGCAAAAAAAGAGGCGAATGAACAACAAGACAAAAGAGGGCATAAAAAACGGCAAAAGGGTGCAGTTCAGGCCCTCGGGCTGGGGAAGAGGGCAGCCGCTTGGCGACTCGAGAAAAATGGCAACCGCGTAATGCCTTTAATGGGTTTCGCGTGCCTCTCGCGCTCGACTCAATCTGCCGCAACTTTCCCGACGTTGGTTTTGCGTCGACTTATTGAAAGCGATAAATAAAGATTTCGTTTGATGTGTTGCCGCATACGCGCGCACAACAAGACACCGCCCAAGGCGTACATGGGGCGTATGAGGAATGCGCCTGTATCGACTGACAGTCTGTCTGCCTGCCTGCCTGCCTGTCTGTCTGTCCATTGCAGTTGCAGGCGCATTGATTATGTGGTTAACATAAATTTGTTTGTGCAATTTGATAAACTATTATGCGAGCTAATAAGCAACTGTTTTGTTCTCTCGTAAAAAGTTGCGCTTAAAAATATCCGGGGAAAATATATGAGCCTGTAGCGAGCATCAAGTGCCGCTGACTGACTGCAGTTGCTCGAGTTAACTGCCACGATGTTGCAGGTTGCGGGCAGGGGAGCCGCATACTTAATGCAATTTATAAACAGCGGTTGCAAATAGCTAAATAAATTTCACTGGAAAAAAAGCTGCAACGAGAAGCAAGAACTGTGAAATGAAATAGAAAACGAGAGCAACAAATGACCGCACTCGACAGCAAGATACCCTTTAAGGAGTACTTGAGTTTACGACGATAACAGATCAGATAGAGCTCATGCACTGCGCTCGCCTGCCTACCTTGTCAACTATGAGCTATGCTCATACTTTCTCAAATAACTGCCGTATTTATTGTGGGATCGAATTGAAATTTGAAAGAATGATTGATATTATAATAAGCTAAGAATCTGTTGAAGGTTGTATCTTTTATACTTCGCTTACTAATCGAGTTGAAAACTTAACTAATTGCGCATAATATACAGGAAGCTTCATGCCAAATTTGGTATGGTTTATGGTATGGTTGCGGATCTGTGTGTTCGCACTGAAGACAGACTTGGCTTTATCGATTCGGCTGTTGATGCAGATTTAGAATGTATATAGTTTGTTGGGTCTGCCACGCCTCCTTCTGTCTGTTACATACATTTGAACAAAGTTAGTATACCCTTTTCTGGCCATTTCCAATGGTCGTAGGGTTTACAAAATTTGCGAGTCCCTCAAAGAAATATAACTATTAAAATTACTTGTGTTTCTATAATAATATACACATTATTGTACTAAAAACAAGCTTAATAAAATAAAAAATGATTTAAAATAAATTGCACTTGACCCTTCCGGAGCCCTAGAGTAGCTATATAACTTGACTGTGCAGCCCTGGCATTCCGTTGCCTGCACAACAATTTGAATTTATGTTATAGCCAAAACTTTACAAAACTCAATTAATTAACTTTTGTTCAACAACAACAAAAATAACAAATAACAAACGGCGAACTGTGCGCAAATAAAGCGAGCGCACTCGTGCTGCAGCAAAAGCAATAACAACAACAACTAGTAGAGGAATAACAATAAGTAATATAAATATTTGGTTAGCAACAAATATGGAAAAAACCAACAAACATATATGAAACAAGTCGAATATGAGAATCGCCAGAAAAAAAGCAACAGTGAAACAATTGCTACTATCAAATTGGATGGTAAGGAAAGGGGGAACGTGTGTGGGATTGATGGGGGAAGGAGGGGGGGGTGTTTCAGAGCGAGGTTTGTTTGGTCAGCTAAAAACAATTCCCAAAACTCAACTATTTCGGCCAAAAGACCGCAGGAAATCAGTGCAGCAATTGTTGTTATTTCTCGTAATACCCTGGGAGCGAGACGAAGAGGGTAGCTTAACATGTACAAGATCATAAACTAGTATATATGTATAATACTCCCTATATAAAAATGAATGAACAATAATCCATCTCTATCTTTATCTATCTATCTCAACTGCTTATCTCTCTAACTCTTTATCTATCTCTGAAATATACTACTAAACATATAGATTATCTATGCATCGATCACAGTTCACAGTACTTTGCTAGTTGCAATTGCAATATCACATACGCCCCGTGGACGTGCGTTAATGCCTGGCCATCGTTCATACGCCCCATGCGCAGGCCCCCGTTCATCATTTGGTCGCTCCCTTTGGCATCTCCATGGTATCATTTACTTTTGCTCGTATTGTTGTTGTTCTTGTATGTTTTGTTTTAAAATCATTGCTGTGGCTGTTGCTGTTGCTGTTCCTTTGCCGTTGCAAATGTTGTTGATGTTGTTGCAACTTGCAATTTTTTTTCAACGCGTATGTAATGACAGTGTATTAAAACATCAAAAGTTAACAACAACAGCAGAAGCTGAAAAAATAAAAGTGGCTGGAAAATAATTAAAAGTTTTGATTGCCAGCGCATGCAACTAGAGAGAGAACCGGGTACAATTAATCGAGTCAAATTGAGTTTTCTTTTTCTCTTTCACAACTATTTGTGAGAATATAAGAAGCAGTACAAGCCAATATATGCAACTATTAGACAGTTTAGTTTAGTCCTGTCATGTCTTCACTGTTTCGATATGGGAAAATCAAATTGATCTCCTTTGTTTCGTTGTGAATGGACGACGAGCAACGGGCTGTGCTTGAAACTTCATGGAAACTCAATTTATCCAAGAAGTACTTTCAATCCTTTAGCGTTTCCCTGCAGAAGAAAAGGGATGGATCAGGGGATGGTGGGGGGCCATGTGGCGACCAACTTTCACACGCACACACACGCAAATGTTTGTGTTGTGCTCGGCATGCGTGGGTGGTGGTGTGTGTGTGTGTGGGGAGAGTTAATTTTCACAATATGTTGTATCCTGCAGCCAAAAGTTAATTAAAAACCAACAAAACTCCACACTGCACTAACACACACGCGCACACACACACACCCTACAGCGACTCTCCCTCTCAGGAGTAACCTGGCCAGCCACTTGGCAAAATTTTGCTAGCAACAACAACAACAACAAGTTGCACGCGCTGCTCCTCGAAGCCAAAAATGTTCAACCAATATTGCGCCCCGTTTCTCAAAATGTGTAGCCAAGAAAATGTGTGAAGGGTTCCCCCTCCCTCCTCGAAGGCTGTGTCCAATTTTCCTTTCATTTTCCCAGCCACTTTCCCCCCTTTTTTGCCAATTTTTTTTTTTTTTTTTTGCATACGAAAACGCAATTTGCACAATTTTGATTAGCCGCATTGCCAATTTTGGGAGCTCGATTCGATATTTGATTTGGACACGCCGCCGCCGTGGCACGTGGGCACGTACAGCGCGTGTGTGGCAGTGCTGCAGGGTATGCAATGAGCGGCCAATTTGCGCAAACATTTTTGACTCATGTGGCAAACAAACAAACAGGCACACAATTGCCAGTTCTCGAATATGCTTTTGTAAGAAAATGGAATTTTTAATCCACTTTAATTGGCAACATCGGCAGCAAAGTGGCAGCAAACGGAACGGAGCGAACTGCTTCGCGTACTGGGGCCAGCAGTGCCAGTGCAGTGAAATCGCAACAAGTTGCAGAATATTAATAAAGAAATTGGCCAACAGTGGATATATATATATTTATCTATATCTATACTATATCCATGATATTGCGCACTGTCAAAGTCGCGACAGAGAGCTGCGAGCTTCGACCTGCTTCTGCTGCAATAAAGCGTGGCACGCGGGCGACACATATTTTTAGTTCACTTGCCACAGCAACACTCAACAACAAACAACAACAAGAGCAGAAACAACGGCAACGAACGATGAACAAAAGTGAACAGCTCACAAAAAGCGCTGCACTTTGTTGATTAAATTTCATCCTCGACTTCACCTTACTCCGACTGTGTTAGGGGAGGGTGGTGCAGCATGGAGAGGGGGACAGGACGTCTGCGTGCGACAAAGACAAAATTGCTTTTAAATCTAAATCTAAATTTCTAGTGCTCAGGCGGGAAGACAACAAAGTAGTAAAGAGAAGATTGAACCAAAAGGTAGCATATAAGACACACGAATCTGCATCTCCCAGATTCGTTTCTTATAATTACTATAACATGTATTCTATGATAAAAGATTTCATTAAATAACATTCTATTATATTGCGGAGATATTATTTTATTAACTGTCTAACTTTATTGTTTTCTTTTACTTTTCAATGCCATTCTTGCACAATTTTGCTTTGCCCTTTTGTCTTCCTCAAACGATAGCGACCCTGTCCCGTTCTTTGGGCGTTATCCAACACTCATTTATCGATAGGGGTATCAACAGGGTTATTGTTAACGACCAGGTATTTCGATTTTTGGTTTTTTTGGGGCCCCCCCCTTTTTTTTTTTTCCCAACCCCCCTTTCGGGGGGGGCGCCAGGGGGGAACAAACCAAAAGGCTCCCCCCAGGGCACACTTAAATAATATAGACTTAATTAACAAATAACTTAACAATATTATCATTCTAAAAAGTTCTTTATTTTTTAATCCCACTCATCATTTGTCTTTAAACTGTAAAGTCAAAGTGCAAATTTCAACATTCAGGCAAGTTCATTGAACGATCTTCATCGCGTACCGTTGTTGTCTTTGTTGTTTATGGCCCACTCCGATAAGGCACACTCTACGATTACCATATGCAAAAGCGAATCTCGTAAATCAGTGCAAATATATCTCTAGCTCAGGCTTATTGCGCCAGCTTATCTGCTTATGACAGCTTTCCGACTGGGGTTAAAAAAAAGAGAAAGGAAGAAGAAGAGCTGGGTTAAACAGAGGGGGAGGGGGACCAACTAGGCGAGAAGTGCTAACCAAAAATGAAGCCACACATAGACAGACAACATAAAACACGCGTCCAGAACGAGTCGCTACGAAACCAAAAGGACAAAACCAAAAGAACCGCACAAAAAAAAAGAAGCAGAAGACGAGGAAACAAGCATAAAACATAAAAAAATAAAGCTGCGCAAGGTTAAAAAAGTGAAAAGTTTCAAGGGACAGTTGACAGGAGGAAGAGAGAGAGAGAAAGGAGAAAAGGGGAAAGAGAGGGGGACAACACAAGGCAAAATGGAAAAGATTTCATTGTCAGCTCACCGTCTCGTCGCAGCCAAAACCCTTAACCCATGCCACCCTGCACGCGCATGGGTTAACTGTCAACGACATCTTATTATGAATTAGTGTTAAATGTCGCGCTGATAGCGCTGCCGTTGGCACTTTGCGGCGAATTCGCCTTAAATTCCTTAAATATTTCCCTTGCATGGCGAGCGAAGTTTGCCGGATTTATTTTTATGAGACGAGAAATCAAAGCCAGTGCACAAACTTGTTAATAATGTGGAACGGCTAACCAAGGCTGAGGCAGATAGAGAGAGCAAGAGATCAAGAGGGAGGGAGAGGATGAGAGGAAGGGAGACAGCGGACTGTAGCTGGCTCGCGTGCCGCATTTTCGACACTTTCCAAAACAGTCACGTAACCACGTTAGTAATAATCACTAAAGTTTCTGCCAGCCACCCACGAATCACCTTCCTGTCAGACTGACGTAGTGCCTTGCCCCTCAACCCCGCATCCCCTGCCCCCTGCAGAATGTACTGCTGCTGTGCTCATAAATATTTCAGAGGCGGCAACTCTAAACAGCCGCCCAAGGTGTGTGTCGGCCCACGCTGTGGGCTGCAGTTGCTCTAAATTATTGAGCACTGCTCATCATCACCAGCCTTGTGTGATCACCCTCGCCTGCCCCCCTCCCCCCCTTTCCCCATCCCCACCTTTGAGCTTATTTACATTTCGTGCGCATCGCGTGCTGTGATTTACTTTTGCGGCTTAATTTCATCTCCAGACATTATTTGTGCCCCGTGCGCCGTTTATCTTGCCCGTTAAGCACAGCGCTGCCCTGCCCCGCACTCAGCTCAGCTGACTTCTTGGCTGCTACACGTGGATTTTTTGTTGTTGTTGTTGCTCCCGTTGTTGTTGTCGCTGTTGATAAACTTATGCAACTGCACGTGCCGTTCTAGTCGAGCCGTGAGGTGCCGCTTTATGGCACTAGCTGCCAACAAAGTTCTGTGCCACGACTCCCCAATCTCTCTTGCTCAGACGCACTTGACCCCTCTGACCCCTCTGCCCCAGCCCACACACTGTGGGCAGTAAATTAACATGAATTTATAGTTAATGTGTCTACGAGCATCTCGACTTGCCTCACCTGCCTTGCCTTGCCTTGCCTTGCCTTGCCTAGCCTCATCTCCTGTTACTCCTTGCTCCTGCCCAGCCAAGTGTCGTCATCAACTGGCGGAAGGCGGCAGGTTACCCCCAACATTCGCTAATTGATTATGGAGCCGGTACTTGCTGCTCCATTGAAGCGTCATCAACTGGCGCATAAATCAAGCATACGTCAGTCCGCCGGCTGTGGCTGCCCGCTTTTTGCTGCCTGCCCAGGGAAAAGCTATGTATAAATTTACATTTTTAAACAACAAAAGCTGGAGATGTAATAAAAGCAAAGAATAGAAAAACAGCACAAAGAACCCAAATCATAATAAAGAGAGAGAGGGGGAGAGAGAGGGAGGTATGTTCGGTTCCGCTTTTATGATTGCTGCATGGCAATAAAATTGATTAAATGCGACAGCTCGTCTGGCAATTTTAATGCATAAATTTGTTGAGCAAAACCTTTAGCAGGTGCCCTCCCCGAAATTGAATGAGAAATGACAAATCCACTAACTGAGTAGCTGACAAACCAAATGTTCCTTTTGGCTGCCTTTTCTGGCTAAAACAGCTAAATATAAAGCAAGCATTCGAGTGCAAGGGACGCCCTCTTGTCAACTGTGCTTAATTGTAACATTGATGGACAGTGTAGCACACTTGCACTTGCACTTGCACTCACAGCTCACTGAAACAAAGGCCACAAATGGAAAAAAGCTTCAAATGCTCTTATTGTCAGTGCTGAAAGCGGCGACGACTTTCGGCAGCAGCAGCCCCGCGTCCCCCCCTTCTGTTCTAGTTGAGACTCCGAGTCCAGATATGGCTCCATGTGCAGCTTCACATGTCCATTATGAGCTGCCGCTGCTGCTGCCTTGGACAATGGCTGCGGGAAGCAAAACTCGGATGCCAATGTGCAAAAGTTGGAAAAATCTGAAAGGCCGTCAACGGCACACAACGAGCAACTGCAACTGCAACAACTGAAGCTGCAACAACAACATCAACAACAGCAACAGAGTGGCATATAAAAAAACATTTGAAAAACGGAATTGCGCGCAGTTGTTGCTGAAAACAAAGATTCGCGGCGCTAAGCAGTCGTGCGTGAAGTGCGTGAGTGTGTGCATGAAGTGTGTATGTCTGTGTGTGTGCAGTGTGTGTGTGTGTGTGTGGTGTGTGTGCCGAAAACCATTAGACAAAAACGTGCAGCTGCAGCGAGAGCACAGGATATGCGCATTGTTGCCACTGCCCAAAAGTGGACACAATGTGGGCACCCATGATTTCGTATTGTGATTTCAATACCCTTTCCCTATAAGGGGTACAACAACTTAGTTAAACAACTGAGGGATGATGTAGCAGTCAACAAAGTAAATATTGATTGCAATAGAAATGTAAATAATAAAGTGCAGTATTTACTTCATTTATTTACATTATTATTTACTTTATTTAATTTATTTACTTTACTTTATGCAAATTAAAACCAGAACAGTTCAAGGTAATGTATAAATATGTATTCATATTAAAGTAAATTTAATAGAGGTAATATAAAGAAATAGGTTATCAGTTTAAGATGCATTAATAAGAAACTTTACTTCTTGTAGTATAATTTATTTGCATTTTTAAAAACATTTCATGAATCAACTCATTAATGTTTTACATGCGATATATCTATAAAATTTTCGAATTTGTGTAGGAAAATATAACTGAAATAAATACTATAAGTTCGAACCTGCATTAAGTTCTCAATAAAGAAAGCCATTAGGAGCCTATAAAGATTCAACAATAACGAGTGAAAGTAAGAAAATTACTTAAACATAAATACAATTTAAGCTTAAGAAATGATAAAGAACAAGAAGATTTTAATGATAACTAAAACTAAGCCTTTGCTCAGCTCAATCTATGACAAAACCAAACTAAGTTGCCATCTTTCTCATAGTAATTTCTAAGGACCTATTCTACTTACTTATACATCAGAAATATAAATACTTAACCATGATTACTATTGTAAATACTGTGCAAACAAATGTTAATGTAGCAGTGCTGGCAAATCAGTGCGATTAATTGACATAAAGTGTCGATAATATAGACGGTTCTCTCTTCACTCTTTTAATAGCAGAAGAATATGAAGAATATATTGCTGCAGAACCAATAAGTTTCTCCTTAGATATTTATTCGAAACGATAAAGTAGAAGATGGTTTGATATTACAAAAACTTTCTTAGCACATGGATATGACTTTTCTTCTCTTCTTTTTTATTCGATTCTTACTAATTATTATTTTTTATTTTCTTCTACTGATCTCTTAAAGTCTAGTTTGCTTTGCTTCTTTCAAGGACATCGCCTATACTGCTTGCTACCTTTCTGGAAGTGTATTTTGAAGTCGTTGTTCACTCTGGCCCGATGCATACCTCGCGGATTTCAACCAAAAAATACTTTAGCAGCTGTGCTCTTGCACTTCCGCCCTGGGCTGTTGCCGCTGATGTGGGCTGCTGTCTGTCGGCAACAGAGAGGGAGAGAGAGAGACGGACAGACAGATGGATAGACAGACGGACTGTCGGTTGTCGGCTGTCAGTTGTCTGTGCAGGGAATTCGGGGAATCATGTCAGTTGCCAATACTTGCAGCTGATGCACCTGTAATCCGCAGCAATGAGTAAAATAGAGATGAATACAAAGCCTTGAGGCAGCTCAAAGATCTGATGAATTACGACCGACAAGAGACACAGCGCACGATGGATAAATGTCACTATCGCTACTAATGAATTTACACTCATTTGAATCATTTGATGGGCTCATGAATTAACAATGAGTGTTTTGGTAATTAAAACATTTCGGCTTTTGTTTTTTAACTTTTTTAATTTCCCATTTAATTGTTACATTTTTAATCAAGACCTAATGAGCTAATCAATGTAGCGAAAAATCTAATATCCGGGGAGGATACGCAGAATACGTAGTAAAAAAGTAAACTAAAGCATTTTAATTAAAATTGTTGTTCGGTCTGCTCGCCGATAATTGAACAACTAATGTTTCATTAATAATCTAATTGTGCATAATGCGTACAAAATTAGCACTAAATTAGTCACAGCTATTGCAATTGCATTCTTGTTGGCTGGTCAAAAATTAAATTTGCAAATAGCAAACAGGCGAGCGAGCACACACACTAGCCACGCCCCTGCACGTGCCCCTGCCCCTGCCAATGCCCCTGCATCTGCCTCTGCCTTTGCCTCTGCCTCTGCTCCCCCCTCCATTCTACTGTGCTATGTATAATTCAGCAAAGTTAAATTAACCAAAATACGTGTTGAACAACAAGCCGGGACAGGCCAGCCGGAAACACGCACAAACAACGCACACACACTTCCCCACACACACACACAAGAGCAACAACAAAATGCAATTACATGCACTGCATACTTTGGGGCTGACTCTGGAGCTGGAGTGCTGGCAGCAAGTTGCCAAGGCAACCACAAAAAGCTCAAAGGTTTATTAGATTTGCGCTTTTATTAAGCGTTAAATTATTTCGCAAATTGTTTGCAACCGAAAACGCAAAGCAAATAAACACAGCAATAGCAACAGCACCAGCAGCAGCAGCAGCAGCAGAGGTTGTTCCCCCTTCCCCCTGCTGCCTCTATCTCCTACACTGGAAATTACTTCATTTTTGTTATCATTTGCATAGAGCAGACAAGCAGGCGGCGGCGCCCTGCAGCGCTTTAATTAATCATTGGAGTGCCTCCAGTGCCGCTGCTGCTGCTGCTGCTGTTGCTGCTGCTTCTTGTTGCCTTCTCCCCTTTCTTTCTGCTCCAACTACTTACGAGCTGTGTGCAAAGGAAAACAAAGGCGCTGGCAAATGGCAAACGCACAACAAAAAGCCGATTAGCTGATTTGGCCTCGCCCACTTGTGTACCCCTTTTTTGCAAGCGCCTTTCTGCAGTCCGAGCCCTTTTGTTGTCGCCGAGCACAAGTTGGGCAACTAAATGAATAAAATGCATCACACATATACATACACACATACACACTCACTCACACACACTCGAGCACAATGAAAGGCACTTGCCTTTGATGTCAGTCTCCGTTGTTCCCTTGTCCTTTTAGCCAGCTAAAACAAAGCGTCAAACTTGGTACAAGCACTGCCAGCAGCCACTGTCCACTGTCGGATGAGGAGGAACTTAAACCACTGCAAGCCTAAAAGAACTTTACTTTTCTGTCATAAATTTCAATTTCGCATTACATCGACGAGGTAAGACGGAGTAAATAGTTGAGCTTTGTAGTGGTGTCTCCATTCTCCCTTTCATCACTCCTAGGAAAAATGATTTCCTGTCGAAAACAAAAACAACTATATCAGAGATTGGAGCAGCAGAGTGAATACGGGTAACGGTACCAACGGCACCGGATGTTCATCCATCGCCGGCCACTGCGTCTATTTTATAAGCTCTGGCAAATCTTTTCGAGTTGATTAAAAACAATAAAAACAGCATGTTTCTTATGGCCAAAAGCTGAGCCATAAATAAGCAATTTATTGAGCGCTTCCGCCGTGTGCTGCCATTGTAAGCGAAAGAGAGGCAGCTCGCAGCTAGATGAAGTCACTCCATGCAGACCATGGTCCGCACCGTTGGGCCACAACTGGACGCTGGCCTGTGTTCCTGTGTGCGGGCTCGATCCCAGTCTCGGTGTCCAGTTTCTAGTTTGGCATTCGGACGGCTTTCGATGTTTATTGCAGCATTTGGAGTGAAAGGCACGAAGCAATTTCCGCTGCCGTGAGAGCTTAGCAATATTAGCGAAACATCACACACTCACACACACACACACACACACTCACACACCATTCACCCACACTTGGGTCACACATATTTGTGGCATTTTGCTGCTTCCTCTGCGATAAGCCGGAGCCATTAGTTATTTAGGAGGTGTGAGAAGCATGTTGTAAGTTGGCGTGATTTGAGCTTGATTTAGAACTCCACTACGTACGGCGATTTCCTGTAACCTGTGACCTATGACCATGGCAGGAAAGGGTGGCGGGTGAAAAGGAAAGGATCTACTTAAAATCAACAAAACAAAGCCATCACTTTTAAGCAAATAATTATGATATTTATTGCGGACGTAAATAAGTAGTTAGTTTAGTGCAGAGTGAAAGCCGGAAAGATGAAAATTATTTATGATAAGAAGTAATTAAATTTTAAAATTAAAAACAGATAAAGAAGCTTAAGCTGACAGTGAAATACGCATCTGACTCGAACCTCGAGAAATAGAGAGATAGCAGAAAAATGTACAGCGCTTTATCAATTTATGGAGTTAAAAACGGGCGTGATCAAATTTTCAAAGACTCTTAACTTGCGCGCAATAATAACACATATTAACACAAAATGTTGTAGCCCTAGCTTTTATAGTTTCTGAGATATAGGTTTACAACAGACAGACGGACAGATAGACAAACAGTCAGAGGACTAGACTTCTTCTAAAATGCTGCACTCAATTCAATGGAATCAACAATGCCTAATATTCTGATTGCCACATATAAGATCATCCTTAGAATGACCGGAAATAGCCAAATTGTGGCTGGCAACCATTTGCAATACACGCTGCAGTTGCAACCATAAAATGAAGTAAAAATTGTATTGTAAATGCAGCTGGGCAATTTTCACTCGGGCTACTTATGATTACTTTTCACTAATCGCTGAGCATTATTTCCTTTCAATTTGTGGTCTTTTATTTACGTGCATTTGTGCGAAATGCTGACCACACTCACACACACACACATACTGGCACAGACACATTGACACACTCTGATCACGTACTCGCCACACAGATGCGAATAAAACTGGCAGATAACGGAACATGGGCACGTAGCTAAAATTGTTTGGGTGTTACGGTTAGTACGATGCGATGTGGTGCCCGGTACAGTATGAAAAATCTTTGGCTGCGCTCCCCACGCACGTGACAACACAAATAGTTGCTCAATAGTTCTGGCCATTTCGGGGCTTGGCATGCCGGAAACTTTTGTGCCATTGCATTTTTGACATTCTCCTCGGGCCACTAAATCCATTAGAATTATATTTTCGGCGTATGCTTTTGATGCGCTTCTCTAATTTCATTTCATACATGCACACGCAGTGTCCCTCCTCCCCCGACCCCTTCACATATATAGCTATATATCTATCTGTATATTTAGTTATTTTATTTATACATTTTTCATGTCAAACGATGTCAAAATAAATTGAAGTTATTTTTCATTTTCGAGTTTAGCGCGCAAATTGGAATTGTGGCTGCCACTTGGAGCGGACTGCATGCTCACACACACACACACGCACACAGATACCCACATACATATATCTAGTATGAAAACGTGCAGATGCTGGGTTAGCTGGGTAGCTAGGCTGGGAGTCGTGTCGTCCGTCAGGCAGGCCGCAGCAATTTTCTAATTAAATTCGATTATTGCCATTGCATGCGGCATAAATTGTTTTGTCATTTTACCGTTATTGTGCGAGAGAGAGGGATAAGCACAGGAGAGCAGCAAATACATGCAGCACACACACACACACATACACATACAGGCATACAGCAAGCCCAACACACAATGGCATTGGCAGCTTTTGGTTCGGTTTTGTCCCGCCTGGGGCATGGAACTTGTTTACTCGTTTCCAGATTAGCAGAAATTGAAAATCTTTGGCCCCGGGCAACGAAATTTGCGACATGCTTCTGCCCAATGTCTGCGTGCACATGGCTGTGTGTGTTTGCGAGTTTGTGAGTGTGTGTGTGCACGTATAAGAAATATAACAAGCTGTATAATTGGTGTACATGCCCAACATACACGGGCAGCTCCCAATGCCATGTTTAAGACACTTAGAACACGCCCCTCTCCACTCCACCCCTCCCTGCACACTGACCCACCCACCCCATCGAAACCCAGCACATTTAAGTTTATATGCACGTGTACTATATACACTTTTATCTCCCCTTTGTGTGTGTGTGTGTGTGTGTGTATTGTTTTTGCTGTATAAATAATGAACAGGGAATTTTTCATGTTTTGACTCGCATGTCATTGGCATGTTTTATTTATAAGCAGAGACAGTCTCGCAGACAGACACAGTAAGAAGGACTGTGAGCACTGCGGACCACAGTACACCAGCTCCACCTGGTGGCGAGGTAGAGAGCACAGAAAATAGTTTCAATTACCCATTTGATTTGCCTGAACCCTTGTAATGCGCTTGTTCATTTATTTAACTTGCGAGGAGTCCGATTTCTCTGATCATTGGACATTATTTTATATATAAATTATATGTTTAAATCAGGCTATTTTAAGACTATTTCTAATTATGATATATAACTTCGATAATCCCTAAACTAGTTTTATTCTTCCTTGTCTTGAACTAACATATGTTGATCTCGTTTCTCTTGGTGTCGTTAGCAGACTGATTTATTGCTATTATACTAATTTACAGAGTATGTTAATGTTAATGTTAACAGAGTATGGTTAGTTGCAGATATACAGAGTATGATAATGTTATTGGCAGAGTAAGCACCAACAGATCTATCAATAACATTAACATACTCTGTATAGATGTAAGCACCAACACATCTGTCAATAACATTAACATACTCTGTATATCTGTAACTAACCATACTCTGTAAACATTAACTGTTAATGTTAATGTTACTCTGTAAATTAGTGACAATGTTAAATACAACTCCTCTTTTTGCCGATATCTACACACTGTTCTCAGATATTTAAGGATATCATTTAATACATAAATAAAAAGAAGTTACAAATATTTCATTCTAGTTATGATTTAAAACGTTTATATTCTCTGTATCGCTCTTTTCTTTCCCTGTCTACTTCCATATTAATTAAAATGTTCTTTTCAATGCAACTCCTGCTCTCGCAAACCCTTTAAATCTGCACTCTGATCTCATCAAAGCTGTCACTATTTCAGTCTGCTTGTATTCAGCTGAGCCGAGCTGCATTCAATTCTATATTCCCTCCCCCCCCACATCTTGCCTTTGGTGCAGCACAACCTGCTGAGACGAGATTAAATTGAATATTGTAAAAATATGTTGGCCATAATGATGTTGCCTGGGCCATTGACAACGCTCGGCACAGACGGCAGACCAGACTGCGGACCCTGCTGCTGCTGCACTGCATCCTCTGGCAGCCTTTACGAGTGCTATTAAATATTTGTTCTTGCAAAGCAGACGTGCAGCAGGAGGATCAGGAGCTGGAGAGGAAGCAGAAGGATGTCGATGCGTCTAGCTCGTTGCTAAATTTAAACGGAAACAACGGCAATGGCAACGGCAATGGCAATGGCGACGGCGACAACATCTCACTCAATTCAATTACCCTAAGAGTGTCACCGTCAAGTGTCTGCCGGCAGCAGCTTGGAGCAGCATCGACAACGACGACGATGCGACAGCCAATTCATGTTGTTGTTGTCGAGAGTTTGGCATTTAAAATCCCACATTTGATGTGCTTAGAGCTGCACGCTGCGGCCCTGTTCCAGTCGCTGTCTCTGTCCCTGTCCCTGCCCTCGTCCTCGTCCCCGTTTGTTCGACGTCGCCGTCTTCGTCGTCGCTTCCAGGCGACTGACAATTTTCGCTGGGTTTACCTGTAAACTCGACCTGATTTATTGCCTTACCTTGCCACTCCAAGTGCCCCTCCCCCTTCGCCTCCTCCGGCCATAGCGTGGCAGAGCATGGCGTGGCATGGCCCGCAGCCGACATGGCGTGTAATAAAATTTTAATCGATGTCGTACATTTGCATGCCAATTGCTGCCAGTTGAAGTCGCCTAGTCCCTATAGCCCCCCTCCCTCCTGTACTCCTTCCCCCTGCTCTATTGTGGCTATCAGCCAATTACGTCCCAAGGCAGGCGAATGCGTCACATGCAATAAAACGCATGAGAGCCGGAGAGAGCCTTGGGAGAGTTGTTCGCCAGAGTTGCCCCATAGCTAATTGGCTGCACATTTACATAAACAACGCAACGAAATGTGAGCAGAAAGTGCAACTACAACAACAACAGAACAACAACAACAACAGAACAACAACAAGAGCACAACAACAACAGCACAACAACAACAGAACAACAACAACAGCACAACAACAACAGCACAACAACTTATAACTATTTCATTTCATGCGAATTTAGTTATAAATTTATTTTTGTTTTTCTTTAATTAGCAGCGGAAATGAAAAAGGAATTGCAAAGTACGCCCTTTCCCCAAGGGTAGAAGGGGTGTGGCTACGAAAGGTGTGCCAACGCGTTGACATCCTTCACACAGGAGACAAAGCGAATTCCTTAGGCTGCAGAGTAATGAAGAAACTTAAATGGAAACAAAAGCGACATGAACTCTTACTCATTATGCAAATAATAACAGCAGAGCAGAAAGGGTTGGCAGTAGAGGAGACGGGAAGGGGCTTAAGTAGATGGGGGGGTACTCATGTTCATTCGTGTGTATTGCGACATGTGTTTTACGCCATTGTCGCATTGGGCGCAAGATCCTTTTTAAGCGCTGCTCTAATTACGCATCGTGGCAAAATAAGCCATTAATTTCATACTTACTGACCATTATGACCATTTGTGTGTGCATGTGTGTGTTGTTGTCTGCATATATGTCTGTGTATGTGTGAGTGTGTTTGTGGCGTTTTACGCTTTGCTGTCACAGCAATTACGCCTAAGCTCCATCAAGTGTCAAACATAATGCCAAACGTTCGACAGGGAGAGAGTGTGAGAGAGAGACGAAGAGAGGTAGAGTGTGTCTGTGTGAGAGGGAAAGAGAGAGAGAGGGAACAATAATCAGAAACAGCTGTCCGGGCATTAAGTCGCCGCCAAATTGCTGAGTCTGTGCCACGCGCTGAAAGGGACAAATCTTTTTAATAACCTCGTCGCGGCAACATGTGCATGGAATAGTTGACACCAGGCCTACCATATATAGTAGTATAGCAGGCTCACTTGGCGCAGTTGATAAAGACATAATGGCATAGATTTACTTTTTATGTGCCAACATTTGCGGTTGATATTATTATCATCAGTCTGAGCCGGTGCTGAATACGAAGACGCAGCCAGCCTGGCAAAGACCACATGGGGTCCTTGGCCATTTATGCCATAATTTGCACAACAGTGTGTGTGTGTGTGTGTGTGTGTGTGTGTGTGTGTGGGAGAAGGAGAAGGAGAAGCAGTCTTTGCTTATTTGGCAAATCACCTGAGCTTCCTCAGCAGCTTCCTGCTTAGGCAAACTTAATACTTCCCCGCCAGGTAAGACAAGAGAAGCCCCAGGAACAACGCTAACAAGGCAGCTTGTTTTCTTTAAGATGCCAATGTCGGTAAACAAAATAAAGTACACACACACACACACCGACACACATACATCGCCACACAATCCATATAATACGCAAGCAATTTGGCAGCAGGCTTTCCACATCCCGCACCCTCCACACTGCTTACCCTAACAGTCCACTAGCTTTACATTTGATAAACAACACAGGCCCAACAACTGCATAGCCAGCTGGTTACCTGCATGTCTGCCTGCCTAGCTGCCTATCTGACCTGACTGACTGACTGACTGACGCCTAACAAGCTGCTCGGCCCGCACATATTGTTCCTAATGTGCTGGGCTTGCCTTGGCTGCCTCTGTCGCTGCTGCTGCTGCTGCTCCTGCTGCTGCTGCTGCTGCTGACGGCACTCAAGTGCCTTTTTCAATTTCCCTCGAGGCGCTTCCGATCAAACAGGAAGTGCTTAAGTTCAAACTGGAGTGTGCTACCGTTACCCTCGCCAAAATATCAACGGCAACAGCAACAGCAACAGACAAGCAAGTTATTCTTTTGAAACGGCCAAAGTTTACACTGCTTCCGGCCAGGCAGGCTCATTTGTGCGCTGCACAAGGCGCAAGGCAAGCAAAATAAGAAGAGTAGGAATTCAACTGGAAACTGGAGCTGAGATATCGCTGAATATCGATGTAAAATTGATGTTTCTCCAGCTATACTGGAGACAGACACTTGACTTGGAGATATTTCTTCCTATATCACTGCCAATATGCCCGTTGCCTTGCTTGCACCCTACACAGCACACTCTACTACACCCCATTAGCCCAGGCCAGGCAAGACACACACTCTCCCCCACACACACACACCGGTAACTTCATTACTGCGTGCCGCGCCGCAAGGTATGCAACGAAAATATAAACTCAAAAAATATGCCATCTCTTTGGATGGTGGGAAGGCGGAGAGTGCTGAGGGTGCTGGCGTGCGCCCCTGCCCAGACATGAGCATCATATTTCATATAGCTAATAAAGCAGAGGCTGGCGACGTCGTCAGGCAGGCAGGCAGAAACTGCATGAATTTATTAATGAGCGGCAAATGAAGTTTGCCAGACTGGCAACGTGATGGCACAGCACATGGTGGCACGTGCTAGCAGACCACAGAGAGAGAGAGAGAGGGCATAAAGGGGAGAAGCAACGTGGAAACAAAGCACAGCCAAAGAAAGCAAAGCTGCAATCTGAAGAATTTTTGGCCAGGCCTGCGTGATGCGACTAATTTACGCATATTTTCCACTCATTTTTGAACAAAGCAATAACAGAAGCACACAACAACAAGAGGCAAAACAACAACAAGTCGAGCAACAACAACTCGAACAACAACAAGTCAAACGAGAACAACAGCAATGAGAGTCGGCAACAAGCTCGATTCATTCTGCAATGCAAATTGAAAGCAGCCAGTGCAATTTTTTCCCCCAAACCGGAAATGAATGAGGAAGGGAAGGGGGAAGAGGAGAGCAGTAGAGGCTGAGGGTGTCGTTGAACTACGGGTTGGCTTGAAGAGCTAACGAACTTCGGTGATTGATAAATATTTAAAGCACAGCAACAAAGCGAAATAATTGAAATAAGTGAAGACGCAGTAAGAGACGCACGAGGGTTGATCTCCCTCTCTCTCTCTCTCCTCCTTGTCTCTCGTCCTGCCTCACTGGCAACCCCTCGACTCGGTCTGGCGACTCTGGGGTGCATGCGTAGACGCTTGTGACAACAACAAGCTGGCATGCTGGGGCTGGGGCTGGTGTTGGGGTTGGCTGCTGCTGCTGCACCTTGCTTCAATCTAATTTCGCTGCTTATCGCCGGCACCAAAGCTTAGCTGCTTTGCAATGCGAATGACATGCCAAAGTACTCGAGATGCAAAAGATTGCCACAAGGGCAGCGACAGTTGTGCTGTCTCACTCTCTCTCTCTCTAGCTATGCCTCTCTGTTCTTTTCCCTCTTTTTCCTGTCTCTCTATCCCTCTCAATGCAGGCTGTGTTTGCGGACGAGCAATGGCAGCTCGTCAAGTTGCTGCTTGATGGCGCGATTTGCGCTTCACGAAATTCTCTTTCATTTGGCTACACAACAGGTGGTAAGCGGGAGTATTATGTTAGAAAATCTAGCTATATTTTAAGAGTCTTCTTAAAGATCTTTATACAGAAATATTAATAACCTTGCAGCATCAAACTAATTGTGATTTATTTTGTTTGATTTAGTTTTTTACTCACATTTTCTTTGCTCAGTAAAGGAGCGTATAATGTACATAGCGCAAGCTAATTAATTTCACATTTTACAGGGTATTCAAATCATCATCAATAAGATCTCTAGCTGCAACTTTCTCAAGAGCTTCCACTGACTTTCATTTGCCTGGCAGATGCTGCGCTGTTTTTCTGCCTGTAAGATTGTCTAACTGCGTGAGATTGTATGTGTAGACAGTATGTATAGTTGTCTATTGTGTGTGTGTGTGTCTGTGCCCACATAATGTCGACTGTGTCGTTATTTTTCGGCAGACAATGTTTGATTTGAATTCATTGTCACGTTGTTTGCACTGCACACCTTTCCAGGGGGGCTTAATGTGCGCGACGCCTCGGTCTGCCTGCCTGCCCGCCCACATCTGAGGTGCTCGCCCATTTCGTGTCGCTAATTACACAGTAATTAAAATTGCTGTATTTGTAGATATACACACACACACACTCAGGGGCAAGTGCGTGCAAAAATGTTAAAAAAGAAAGGAAAATAAAAAACAAAAAACACTGAAAACTGAACGCAATGTACATGGAACACAAACACAGATAAACACACACACACACATACTCGTATCTTTCACATTTGTGCGCTGCTGCTGTTGCTGCTGCTGTTTGGGGGCATATTGCGCATACGCCGCGCTGCACGCCTTGCATGCGCTTTGCAAATTAACCAAATGGCAAAAACGAGGCAAAACGAAATCTAAAACAGGCGGCAAATCTAATTACGTTTGCGAGTGTGTGCTATATGAATATGTACATGTATATATCCATATTGTGCTCCACAACTGACTGAGTTCATATTTCGATGATTGTGTGTGTGTGTGTGTGACTTATTTTTTCGTTGCCCTCTTTCGAGGGCGTGGCCGACATTTAACACATTTCGCCCGTCGAAAACAAGCTGTAAATGCTGTGCACTGGACAGAGAAGGAGACGAGGGGGGGGAAAGTGGTAGTCAGAGTGCTGGTTAGCGGGGTGCGGCAAACAGTCAGTGCTTTTAACATATTTCTCGTATGGGCTGCGCCATTTTAATTGCATTTTGCCGACATTCCTCGGGCTGTCAGGCAAGCAAGGCAGGCAGGTAACTAGGCAGGTGGCGGTGCACCCAAAAATAGGCTGAACCCGTGCAACCTAAGAGTGCTTTTTGCGTGTTTCTATTTTCAACTTAATTAATAGCAAACACACGGCCAACAAATGCAACACAACAGCAATAGCAACACGAACAACAAGAAGAGGGGGAAAGGGGTAGCGAAAGGTTTAACAAATGGAAATATTTATAAGTTTTCGCTTCGCCTCTCACTTGATTTATATGGCGCACATATTTTATGCATAATGCAGGTCGTAATTAGTGCCTTGCCCCATACCTGCCTGATGCCGATTGCAATTACAAGATTCAGATTCAGATTCAGTTGCTTAGCTGCCAGCTTGATTTAGCCATTAGCTTGCCATATAATATTTATTATCAGTAAATTACAATTGTCTTTTACATGCGTTTAGCCCGAGTCGATCGCCCGTTGGCAATGTTTACCATGTTTGCCATGTTTGCCATTTTTGGCTCCTCCAGCCTTGGCAATAAATATTTATTTACAGCTTTGGCCAGCAAAAGCTGTCATTGCCAATGGCAAAATGTTTATTTAACTTTCGGCTTTGTTTCCGACTCTTCGGACTCTTTGTGCCGCAAAGATATTTTCCATTTTATTCTCCAATTTGCCATAGCCCATAGATTCTTTTGGTTAGCTGAAATGCCAGGCATTTTTCAATGACAACTGCAGCTTTAATTAAAAAAAAACAAAAACAAATATACTATTTTGGCATGCCAATATACGAGAGAGTGGAAGTAAGCATAAATTCATAATGTCTAATCTAATCCAATCTCTGCTGCACTCAGCACTGTTTCACCTGCCATTCCCAGAGCTTTTGTCGATATTTTTCCACAGAAAGCACATGAAAACTTTAAGTAAACCGTAATTATGAAAATAAATGCTTTACTCTTCGAAGAAATACCCTTAAAAATATCGAAGAAATACCCTTAATATAGTTGTTTATTTTGACCAAAGGGAATTACGATAGTTTGACTTTAATTGGGTCCTTACAACAATTTCAGAATTTTTCTAAACTTAGAATTGCGATTTTTTGACTTTAACTGATAAAGCTAGTCAAAAGTAGTATAAAAATTCGTCCCAAAACATTTTCAGAATTTTTCTAAACTTAGACTCTTCCTGTTGGTCTTTTTTATTCAATTATAAAATAAATCAAGGCAAAAGACTATCAATATAATTTGATATAATTCATTTTAAATATAATTGAGCAAACTCCTTCAGATAATCAGTAAAATGCTCAAGAAAGCTATTTTTAATCTTTACTAGACTTCCAGTTCTCTTTAATTGTTGTCTTACGTTGACTTATATATATTTCCAACTGTGTAAACTTCTTTTAACATTATTTAATTTTCAATTCATTTGCCAAATCGTAAAAACAATAGGGAAAATTATCTGTTTGTAAAGTTTGAAGGGTATTTTTATAAAAGAATAACTAAATAATGCCATAGGATTTGTGAAGATTAATTTAAATCGCCAGGCATTAATAAGGACTCACTCAGCAGTTTCAGAATCAAACCTAAGCTGATGACGAAGGGGATAACAACTTAACTCTAGGAAGAATACCGGGACACACACTCAACATCATCTCCTTATTGCCTACAGAGGCGTCTTAGAATCCTTTAAAACGTGTGTTAATATGATTTATGGGGATAATTTATAGTTCCCCCTTATGCCATATATACTGATTATGTTTTTACTAAGCCAGACTTGCCTCAGTGAATTCAGCAAATGTTGGAATTGAAAACGGGAACAATAAGCGAAAGAGCAGAGAAAAAACAATCTGTAAATTAACTTTATCGCTTTTTGGCCATCACATTTTGGCCATGTGTGTGTGTGTGACCGTGTTTGCGCTAATGAAGCAAAAATTATCTGCTTAGCTGTGCCACAAAACTGTTGCCTCATGCTGCAACTGGCAAACTCTGACCCGGCAGCAGGTGTGTACCCAGCGATAATGATTGTAATTAATTTAATTCCGTTATATTTTCATCTACCTTTACTGTTAAGATCCTCCGCAATGCGCTAAATGTTTCCCCGCTTTCATTTGTGGCTCCACGTTGTTGTTGTTGTTGTTGTTGTTGCTTTTCGGGGGATTCTCTGTACGCCTCATTAGGTTTCGTGTCATTTGCGTTATAGTTGTTGTTGCTGTTGTAAAAAGGCAACACTCGCAGTTAATGTAGCTGGCCTTCTGTAAAATCAGTTAACTCCTTTTGCTAATTACTAAAGTTTTATTTCTGCGGTCTCCCCCTGGCTCAGTACCCCCCACCCCCCTGCCCTTGTGCTATGCTGCAGTTTACAACCATCGCATTTACGACGCAGGTTCACAGCAATCTTGATGTTCGTGTCAGGAGCACACGCCGTTATAGGCCACCACACACACACACATGTGCACACTCACACACACTCACACACACACATATATGCAGCTCCCCTCGGCAGACAAAAGGGTTAATTAAAAGCCGTAAAAACTTGGCATTGGAATTGCGAAATATTGCCAGAGCGTTAAAGTTACTTTGACAGCTGCAGTTCAAATGTCAAGTGCACACACACACACACACACACACACCTACACACAGTGAGGGAAAGAGGGTGTAGGTGTGAGGGTGGTGTCACGCCCACATGATAGTTCCTTTGTAATTGACGAAAACAATAACAAGTTACCAAGGGCGTTGCAAGAGGCAAATGCACACGCTGCACTTGAAACTTGCTGCAGCGCCACTTGATGCTGCAACTCCTGCTACTGCTGCTGCCTCTGCTGCTATTCCTTGTACTACTCCTGTTGCCACTGGCACTCGCACTGCCTTTGGCAGCTGGGGTCGTCGGCAAAGTGCTGTCAGCGAAAGTGCATCATGCTCAAGTTCTCAAAAGGTAAATATTTTTGCCTTAGTTATGAAATTTCCAATCAAGTGCACTTGACTTGCCAACAAATGCCTTGTGTCTTGTGCTGCTGCTACTCTGCCTGTTGCCGCTGTGCTGCCTCTTGTGCCTCTCGTGCCTTTCGTGCCTGCAGTATCAGAATCAATCAAGTGCTTAAATTTTAATCAGTTGTTCGACAACAAGTTTCACGAACTCTTCAAGTTTGATGGCAACCGCAACCACAAGCTTACACCTTTCATTGGCAAAGGGATGGGTAACAGGGTTTGGTAAGGGGTTGGGTAATGGAGCGGCAAATGGTAAGCAACTGCAGGCTTTGCCATTATCAGAGCTACCGCTATTGGCACCGCAGCTCAACCACAAATTACACGTTCTTCGGACATGGATACGAACCCAAGTGTTACTTTCTAACGGTGTTCCCCCGCCCCCACCCCTCTTTTGTTCTCCCATTCCTTCAGCCACACTCATTCCACCCCACATCAGCTTCATGTTATACTGAGTTTTGATGTCTTTGGCTGATTGATGAGCATTCCTTGTACAGGCATCAGAAGCCCAAGCCACAGGCAGATTGTTGTTCTCATTGTTGTCGTTGGTTGTTGTGCCTGTGTTGGAAAACAAATATAACAATAATTATCTTGACAACAATTTCCGGTATTTGTGCTTCAGTCGAGCACAACGAAAGGCAAAATGAAACTCAACTCGAGACTCGCAGACGGTACGAGACGAGACTTTGGCAGGCAGCGAAGGCTACAGAGAAGGGGGGTGCCATTCAGGTGCGGGGTACGCAGTTTGGAATATTTTGTAATTCTCCTTGCCATTGTTGTTGCTGTTGTTGTTGTCGCTATTGTGTGGTTTGTATTGGGCTTGCCCTTTGGGGAAGGTTCTCCCTCTTGCTCGGCCTGCACTCGTGGCCCCCTCGTAAATGTCATGTCAGAACTTTCGTCTGTAAATTTGATAAGTAACTCCCCAAAGTAAAGATGCAGCACCCTGAATGGTCTCTTCAACACTGTCGACAATCATTGGGAACGCAACTCAATCTCAGACCAGCTACCTGGCCTACTTGGCGTATTATTAAATGTTAATTTGAGCATGAAATTAGACAATAATTTATACAGTTCCCGTTCGTTTTGGGGTTTTATTACATGAATGATGTATTTGGGCAAGCCTTGCCAATGTTTTCTTTCTTTCCTTCTCTTGTAATTATACCTCCCCCCTGTCCCCTTAAAGCATCTGCTCATGTTCACCTGCCACCTCTGCTTCCCTCCCTTCTGTCAGCCTCAAAAATATAATTCGGGATTGCGTCGTTGGAATTTCGAATGCGCCCAAAAAACTTTTCCAAGCAATTACGCCCAAAACAGTTTGGACTAAAAATTTGCTTAATCCACACACACACTGAAACACATGTGTGCGTGTGTGCAAATATTTTAATTTATATTTATTTTAATGCTTGAACGCCTGCCGCAGCACCCAAATCAGAGCAGGGTCAAATGATTCTAAGCTATTCTTTTAATGTTGACCACTCCCCCACTCCTCTGCAACGCCTCAAGCTATGCAGCTGACTTTCTTGTGCGACACAAAACAAGTAGGAGGAAGGAGGGGGAGCAATCCTTGCGAGCTGCAGGGAATACACTTTAATGGGCGTGTTCATAATAATAATAAAATTTCATTAAATTTCCCAGACGAGGGCGCAAATATAACGGGCCAGTCTGCGACTGGGAGGCAGGGTGCAACCAAATGAGGCATAGGCAAATTTTCAGCTTGAAAGGGAATTAAGACAAGTTACCAGAAGTGGAGGCACTTCACAGAGAGGAAGAGGGAGAGATAGAAGCACTCACTTCATGTCTCGGCTTGCAGCAAAACAATTCAATTACGCTGCAAAATGTGTAACTATGTAATGTGTGTGTGTGTGTGTGCGATGTGTAATAAAGTTTCGTTTTATAGACCTGCCAGCACTTTGGGGGCAACAATTGGCGACGCCAGCACCGCAGCCGGTAGCCTTGTGAGGCATAACTCGTGCTCATCAGAGTGACCTCAGGGAACTATTTTAGCAGTTGTTGTTGTTGCTCCTCCAGTTGTTGCTGTTGTTGTGATTGCTGTTGTTGGCGCTGCTTGTGCATTTTGCTGCTGCTGTTTGCCACACAAGTTTAGTAGAAAATTGAAAGCATTGCTGCGGTCAGAGTCTTTGTCGTTTTTCTGGCACAGGAAATTCTTCAGAATTACTTTTCCAGTTCGTGCGCTTATTGTGCGTCTCCCTCTCTGTCTTCCCCTACTTCTCCGCCTCCCGCTCCTGTCTCTGTCTGTCTCTATCGTGTGTGTGGCGACTGTCCGAAAAGGCGCACTAAACACTAAATAAAATTTCAGTTTTCAACTGCGTACGCACTCACACACACACACGCATAGGGGATGCCGCAATGTCCTTGGGCATATGTGCAGTCTGCGTCCGTGTGCCTCCCCTCCCCTCCCCTGCCCGCTGCTCACCACCTCAGTCATCACCGTACTCGGCCTTCCCCTCCCCTGTGACTCTGCCATATTGAACGAAGATTTATTGCAGTGCCAGTGTGTCCAAGTGGAAATAAATCAAATAATTTTTCATGTGGAAAAATTTCAAGCACTGAAAGAATGGAGAGCGAGAGGGAGAGAGAGAGAGGACGAGCAAAAAAAAAACTGCAAATTAAAAATAAAAAGCCAAACACAGCAACGACAACAACAAAAGTCAAGTGAGCCACAAATTCTGGCCAAAACGGGCGCAAAGCTGGTCGCAAGGCTCATTGTGTAATTTACTCATTATGCAAGCGCAAGGCACAAGTCTCTGTGTGTGTGCGAGTGTTTGCTATGTATATGTGTGTGTGTGAGTATTTACTATGTACGTGTGCTTGTGTGTGTGGGCTTGCGCTTGCAAGTGCGCCATGCAAGTACCGTCTCGTCCCATCCTGACATGCTGGCAGCGCAGTGTTTGCTCATTTTAAACACCTACAAAACAACAACAACAACACAAGCAACAACAACAACAACAACAACAACGACAACACGAGTCATTTAGCTTGGCTGGTTGCATATGCTGGCGCCTGGTACACTCCCCCCCCTTATCCCTGCCTATGCGACCTGAACCCAGCACTGCGACGCTGTATTTTTATATTAGCACACGTTGCGCATACGCCCCATGCACCCTGGCCACATTACCTAACTGTCATTGTCCAGAAATTAACGAAAATATATGTACGTGAGACTCTGCAACGAGTCTTTGTGAGTGTGTAGGTGTGTGTGTGTGTGTGCACAACCAAACAGACACTCAACGAGTTTTCAACTCGGCCCGAAATAAAAATGAGGAAAAAAAGAGAAAAACTTTTGCATTTCCTCGTACTAATGTATGTTAATTACAGGGGGATTTTCCATGCAGAGGATTTGCATTTTAATTTATGCACCGAAAAATTTGCGTATTTCCAAAATAAAACGAGGAACAACAACAACATGGCCATCAACACGAAAGCAGGCCAAAGTAGAGGAGAGAAAACGAACCGAAAACGACCAAAAAAAAAAAATAAAATTATAATAAAATAAAAGAGAATTCCCTCAAATGGGAACTTGCAGGAGCGCAATCATCCGTGTGTTTAAGTGTGTGTGTGTGTGTTGTAAGTCTCTGTATATGTACGAAAGATCACTTCATTATATGGTTTCCAAGTGCAGCGGCCTCGAGAGCTGCTAAAGAAATTGCCTGCATGATATTCATTCAGCGCTGAAGTACTGCAAATAGGTCTAAGACGGAAATAGCTCAAGTACGGACCAATTACCATAATAAAACTTTATTTTGTATGCCATAAAAATCCTTATAATAAACCAAATTGAGGAAACTGCTTAGGTGAGAAATAAACTTTATATATGTTATAAAATAATAAAGCAAAAGTCGGCATTTAGTTTTATACAACAATTAAATTTTTATTAAGGTTTAGTTTATACATGAATTCTTGTATTTCATTTATATAACATAATAATAAAATATAAATTATAATTGTATAAAATATAATTTAACTTTGAGCTAACCGAGAATGTATGAAAGTAGAAGAGGCGTGGCAAACCCCGCTAACTATATATGTTTTTATCAACAGCCGAGTCGATATATCCATGTCCGCCTGTCTGTCTGTCTATCAGTTTGTCTGTCTGTTTGTCTGTTTATCTGTCTGTCTGTCTGTTTGTCTGCCTTTCCGTCTCTTTGTCTATCCTTGCGTTTAAAAACCTATATATCAGAGACTATGATATCTATCAAATTTGGTGTCAATATGTCTTATTTTTGAACGCGTATCAACATCAACTTTAAAATTTGGTCAAGCCTTCTTCCGCTTCTATAAATCAATAAAAACCGAATTCCAAGCGTTGTTTTAACGCAGGCCAATGCATTTTTTCATAATAACTAGCATCACTTAAATAATTTGTGAATATTTGGTTGCGGTCGGATAATGAATATAGAAGTTATTGAAAAATAATTTGATGAGGTACTGATTTCCATGCCGCCGCAAAGTATGCAACACCAAATATCCACGCTAAACGTAGAAATTGGTCAGGTGGATAGCGAATCGTGCACACTCGACTATATCTTTAGTGCTTGTTTATATAAAGTTTTTGTGCTGAATTCCAATAATATCATATTTAAAACGTATTAACATGTTAACTGCAAGTTTATACTAATAAAACAAAAACATTAACCATTATTTACAATCAGTTCCAGCTCACTGAAAACGATATAAGACTAGGTCAACAACAGTATCTGTTTCCTCTAAAACTTGTCTAAAATTGCAGAATTAATTTCATAGTTTCATCGAATTAGCGTACTTCTGTCATTATATTTCCACATAGACAGTTCCTTTGAAGCTTTACTGCCACTCCATCTCACTCCGGACACATATATCTCTCTATCCCTGCGGGCAATCAGAACAATGAATTGCAAACAATATTCAGTTTTGCTTTGCTTGTGAATACACTTTGTGGATCGGTCTACTGCCTCCTGGCCAGCAGCACCTCGCCTCCTCATGCACATCGGGATGGGGAACGAGCTGAGCTGCTTGTGCTGCTGCTGCTGCTGCTACTTCTGTGTTGTTCAATTAAATTAATACAAAGCCCAAGTACACGCACTAATGCTAAGTAGGTGCACATACCACATGATGGTGTTGTGGCCAGAGGGGCGGGGTGGGGGCGTGGCAAGGCAATCTCTGTTAAGCCTATGAAGAGTAAGCAACTTAAGCAATGGAATTTACGCACAAACACACTTCGAATTGGAGGTGGAAATAGAAGTGGAAGTGCGAGTGACGTGTATATATGTGTGTGTGTGTATGTGTGTGTGAGTGAGTGCGTATGCGCGTGTGTGAGCTAAGCGCCTTACTCAAGTATTTATATATTTACATTGTGAATATTTAATAGAGATATGCGACGGATTACAACAACTTGTAGGCGACGTGTAATTGTGTGTTGTGTGTGTGTGTGCTGAGTGTGTGTACGGGAGTGTAGAAGAAAATGACACACTCGCAGCTAACTAAAAGAGAATATTTAAACAGTCGACAAGAAGTCAGAGAAGGGAGAGCACGGAGAGCAGAACACAGCGCACGCTTAGCGCTTTATTTCACTTTAATGAATATTGCATAGCCAAAAGGCGCGCTGCAACGCACCCGGCTAAAAGCGAACGGGCCAAAAGCAAATGGCAAACATAATATTCCTCCAGCTGGGCGCGCTGCTGCCTTAGGCTTAAGTCATTCAAGCGTTATTCTTATGTCCCGTCTTGTTCTTCCCGGCCTCTACCCCTCTCCCTCCCTCCCCTCTCTCTCTCCTCTCTGGCCAACTATTTGAAAAAGCAATTTTTTAGTTAATTAAACGACAAAGCAACGCAAAGGGCGAATAATTTCCCCCAACGCTGCTGACGCAGACGTCGACATCGGCTCTGATGCTGATGCTGATGCTGACGCTGGTAGCGCCTCAGGGGATCGAGTGCAGCCGGAGTAGCAGAGGCAGCAGCAGCAGCAGTAGCAGCAGCAGCAGAACCAGTCAAATCAATGCCAGTTGCAGATGCGAAAGAAACATGTTAAATAGACGAATAGTCAGGGCCGATGAACAAACGTGCAGAACGTTCTGAAGTCGGGAATGCAAATGGTCAGGTTTGTCGAAGACATATGTATGTGTAGTATATGTTATGTTATTCGAAAATAATTACAATCAAACTATGAATGTTGATGCAATGAATGTGGTCAAGTGGTCCATGCACTATCAAGCTGTTGATAGTAGATACGAAGTTCAATTGCAGCTGAACTGACCGAGAGACTCTCGCATATAATCCAATAGAAGAGAGAAGAGGAAAAGGCTTTCCAGGAAATTGATTCTAATTTCTTGAGAGGTGCGCCAAGATTAAACGTTTTGCGGAGCCTACAGAGTTAGTAAAAAAAAAAACCAAAAGTAGAGTTGATTGTAGTCCGAACAAAATACCCTGAACTGCTCGTGCAAGGTATAGTTTGACCTTTAAAACAGAATAGTTAGTTGTGAAGAATTACGACTAATTCTACAAGGGAGAGGGAACCTGAACCAGGTTAACCAGGTCAATATTCCCTAGTAGAAGGTTATGTAGAAAAACTGCACCAAGCATGGTTCTACGTTTAGCTTGGGAAGGTAAATGAAGTAACGTAAGTCTAATGAATCAGGAGAAAGTCTTCAGTTTACACAGTTAAGGCCTTGCAAGGCAAACATAACATCTTTCTTTTATACAGATTGACTGAAGTCCTGATTATGATTTCAATTGCTTGTACTTATCATTGCCATATGCAGAGGATCTGCTTACGTTAACAGACAGCACAACATTTCTGACATGTTTGCTTGTGATAGGGCGGCAATAACTCTTTTTGTCCGACCTCCTGCCAGGTCGTAAAAACTGTCTCAAAAGCCTGTGTGGAAATCTTTTAGGGGGCCACAATTATAATTACCTTGTTTTAAAATAAAGTATGTATTCAGTTCATAAAACATTTTACAAAATGAAAAAACCTTATACTAATTACATGTTACTTTTATCTTTTATATTAACAAAATCATTTATAGTTTCTGCAAAATCTTTTTTTCGGGCCCTCTTATTATCGATTAATAATGTTGCCAAAACATACAATGTGCTTTGCAATTATTGTCCCCATTAACAATTGTGTAGAAGGATATTATGACTTGCTCGACAAAAATGTATGTAACAGTCATAAGCAGGAATGGCAGACCCCACAAAGTTTATATATTCTTCTGATCAATATCAATAGCAGTCGATGTAGCCATATCCGTCCGCTTAAACCTCGAGATCTCAGCAGTCCACATCAAGCTTTCTGTATTTATATATTCTTTATTGTAGCAAGGGGCCCTTGTGGGAACTTCCTACACATGACTAGCTGCTTCGATCTATTATAACTCACTGCAACAACGAGTTTGCACGCAAGTTGGCTTTAGTACAACTTACCATCGCACCGCATTGCCTTGTCACGAAAGTGCACAAAGAAATTCTTAGGCCTGTGAGGCATCCCGCTGCGATCGCCGCCTGCCATAAAGTTTGTAGACTTGCCCCATCGCGGTGCAATCAATGTTAATGAATTTTAATGGCCGTAATCAAAGAGCCAGACCCTTTTATCTGTGTGCTTTGGCCACACACACTTTGGGCCAAGTTAATGAGGTCGGGCAATGCAAATGGACGAGTGACTGCAAGACGAGGCGAGGCGGGGAGGCGAGGCGAATGCAACGCAACATTGTTGTGCGATTTGTACTATTTTTGACCATTTGTCGCATTTGGGTTTATCCTCTTATTTATTTGCACTAATTTGCACTGTTTTTCAGCCAAGCTGCCTTGGCCATGGTTGTGTTATTAACAACACACAGCGTAATCATCTCGACCAGCTTGCAACGTTGGTTTGCTTTTTCTAGCTCCAAACGCTTTTCATGCTCTAATTAAGTGCATTTTACACTAATGAGCAAAAATGGGCAACTGCGATGGGAAAAAGAGAGAGAGAGACAGAGAGAGAGAGCGAAGCACAGAGAACTGTCACAGCTGCAGTCGCAGTTGCAGTCGCAGTAGCAGTTACCGCTTCTCGAAAAATGCGGCCGTGCGTGAAAACCTTATTCTTACAAGGGGAGCAGCAGAAAAGGGAAAAGAGGAGCAAGGGAAAGACTAGCTGGTTGCACATTTTTTCGGCTCTGACCTCATTAAAGTGTTTTTCAGCTAAGACTATCATAAATTTAGGTTGTCGTCGAGCTTGCTGCACTTCCCCCTCTCTCTCTCTCTGTCTTTGTGTTCACACATATATATATGCTATATAAGCTGCGATGTTTGGTCATCCATTTGGCTATGCAAAATTTGTGACGCTCATTAGTGCAATTTGCATGCATGAGAGCAAATCGGGGCCCGGTTGGGAGCCACAATTCGTGTCTATCAGTCCGCTTCATCCACAACAAAATGCCTGCTCGGATTTGGCTACAGATGCAGATACCGTGCTACAGATACGGATACAATTGCTACGTTCATCAAATGCAGCAGCAATGGCAGCATGGCAACGGCAACGGCAGCGACCGAAGCCAACTCGACCGAATGCCGAATTCAAATATGTGTATTTTTATTTGACTATGCGTATACCAGGCGTACTCTAAGCGGCAATTGTTGTTGTCCCACCTACTCCACCCCTCCTCCTACTTCTCCTCCTCCTCTTTCTCCTCCCCCTCCTCCTACTCCTCACTCTCTTGCCAGCTTAACCGATCCCATTCCATGCTGGCCAGATTCGGCGACACTAAGTAAACAATGGCGCAGCTGTGGTGCAGCATAACAACACACCACACACGCACAGAGCGCTGCCCATGGCCAGTCGGCGCTGCAGGCTTTTGCAAATATGCAAATGCAGCTAGAGCAGCGCGACCCCCTTCTCCTCTCCACCCCTTTGGCACCCCTTGCCATGCGATAACATTCCGTTGGTTGCCAGCTTGGCGTCACATGCAGATAAAACACAAAACATTCCGAATTAGTAGTCGAAAAAAAGGCAGCCACAACAACGAGACGTAGCTCGAGAGAAAGAGACAGGAATGGGGAAAGAGGAGAGAGGAGAGCTAGCTGCAATTTTTCCAAAAACCAAATTCATTTTCAATTAAGGACATTTCTGCATATCGACAGAGTGCCCACCATGCCCACCATGCCCACCTTCCCCCCACTCGCTGTAGTATGTCGTCTAATGCTTTTTGTTCAGCGCAGCACTGGCTAAATACATAACGTATACGCAAAGTTGTATGTCGAATAAACATACAGCGCAGAATGAATAGAGGCATACATGCACACATACATACACACATGGACATATACACACATATGCATGCATGCATGTATTTGAATATAGTTTTCGGCAATTTACAGTCGCCGCCGTTGACACTCTCCGGCCATATTGCCTGGGTGTCAGAATGTGGTCGAAATGCCAATTGCAAAACAATTGCATTCTGGTTACTTTGCTGTTAAATCCGGAATTTCGATGGCAGCCAACTAACCAACAGTGCGACGGCTTCCGTTGACACTCGGACTTCGGACTTGGCTAACTAGGCAGCGCAAAGAGCGGAAGGAGGGGGGGGGAAACATAGGGTGTTTTGCCTGCTCTAAGACAATAAAACGCTGCAAGCCCAAGCTTAAAAGCAAAATATTGTAGCCATGCACACTCACACACATACACTCGCACGCACCCACAGTCACACACAGACTCGATGCGAGTGTGTGTAAATCTCCTGCTGCATTGCGTGAATTTCATTTCGCAGTCGATTCGCCTTTCGCCTTTTGAAACGAATTTGTTTTTGTCGCTGCTGTTACAGTTGTTATTGTTTTTGCTCTTGTTCTGTTTGTTGTTGTTATTGTTGTTGATGCAGCTAGGCAACGTTCAAATTTTTAGACGACAAGCATTTTTGACATATTCGCCAATGAAAAACTCGCATAGCCTGCAAAACAAAAACCCAAAAGCAATTAGATTGCACACTCTCAAATGCAAGAGATAAAAAACAACACACACACACAGACACACACTCACTTATTCACTTGGATACACACGCACACACACAACAACAATATTAAACAGTTTGGAAAGTTCTACAAAAAAGGCAAATAAAAAATTGTCGGCACACAAATGCAAATGTGGCATGGCTAAATTGCATATGACATGCAAATACGTTTAATTTCGAAAACTAAACTAATAAAGCCAACTGGCACACACACTTGATACACACACACACACACATACAGACACCATCCGTGCACACTTGTCCTGCTGTCATCGTCTCATCCTTTTTTGCGTATTGCATAAGCAATCGAAATGAATTTTTGCGCATTTCGCACCGTTAACGCAAATGCAAATTTGTTTTCGAAGCAATGCAATTATAGGCGGCTATATATCCATGCTATATAGTATCTGTTAAAATAGAGCACTCAGAAACAAATTTTATCTCAGTTTTAAATTAAATATGATGTCATCATATAGAACTTTCTGGTTGCCTCTTCAAGCGCACATTCGATATGATATGATGCGATGATATGAAGATTATTTCCATAGAAAACCTTATAGGAATTTCAAATACCAGGAGTAAAATAAAAGAAAATTTTACCAAACTTTCTCAACTCTTTACGATAAAGAAAAACCAGAAAGAAAGACTATACCATTGTAGGTTCTGATCTCCTTCAAAAGTTCCTATACCAATTCTACATAATGATACAGTATTCAATTATAAACGTCAATTAATGTCAAACTTCTATTGATAAGTTAAGTAAAAAACAAAACTGATCTTCATACAAAAACGCTCTTTTCGGCCGATTCTTCCTATGACAGCTATATTTTATAGTGGTCTGAAATTTTATATGCGTATTATACATATGGGAAAAGTCGGATGGGATAGGGATCCCGCAACATAATCATTATAATTATTAAAATTATAATCCGATCTAGATATCAAATATACATATAATTTATTGTTTAGACGTTTCCTTGTGTGCGTAGAAAACGTCTGGTTAAATTCAAAAAAACCATGTTCAAGGCCTTATCAACCATATAAATTGGCTTTTATGTATCGCAAGAATTTTATGACTCACTCCAAATCATTTGACCGATAAGAATACGAAACCTACAACATACCCACTTCATTTTTAATCGGACATGTTTGTGATTTTAAATATCAAGAAAAAGAATGTATTTATAAATATACACCAAAATTCTTAGAAAAAGAATCCTTCTAAAGTAGGTATCCGTTAAGGAAGTCTTGACATTATCAAATATGCGATGGTCACCTTTCTACTCAGATGGATATTTCATGTTTATTTTACAAGTATAATATCTATTGAACTAAACTTATATATACATATGTATATAAATTTATAAACTCAGAATCAGTGGACATTATCCACCTTAAAGGACTTACTTTTTTGTAGAGAATTTGTGAAACATTTTTGCACACATACATGCATACATAATATAATAATATATGTATTACATATGTACATACATAAATACGTATATCGGCAGCACATTCAAAGCCGCTTAAGTCGAAGAACTGGAAAGCGAACTTGCTACTGTCTGAGAAGATGCAGCTGCCAGCAATGAGTTGGCAGATCGATTGCAGGGCAGCGTGTAGAAAATAATATCGAAATGATGCGCCAGATATTTCAATAGCTAATGATAGATATGATGCGGAGCTTAACGAACAGAAGAGCTGTAACAGCTGTAGGTGGGGGAGCGGAGAGTAAGCTGCATGAGTAACACAACAATTCCGTGCGTTCTGAATGGACGTGCCTCCTTGCTCGCAACTGTCCCGGCAACAAAACTCGCGGGTATCATACGAGCAGCAGATATACATACTTGTACAGTCAAGCATACACAGATACTCATACACACACACACAGACAAACTCACGCACACACAACAAAAGAAATCGCACATTTCAAACGTTTTGAATTTGTAAAAGGATATTTTTCACATTATAATAAGAAATGAGGCTGAGGACGCGCGCCGCATGTTATGACCACACCCCCTGCCGCCTGCCTTAGCTAGCTGCCATTGCCCCTCTTTCCTTTCCACTCCTATTTCTCTGTCTCTCTCCCACTCTCTCCCACAGGCAGCCACTTTCAAATGCAGAACAGCTGAAAAATCATATAAACACAAATAATAAAATCGACAATTTCGCAAGAGGCGCACGCACATCTACATATAAAACAGCTATCCTTGTATCCATTCCAATCGTACAAATGTGCGTGTGTGTCTATGTCTGTATGTATGTGTGTGTGTGCCTGTGTGCAATGAGCACATAACTGCAAATGTACTAGCAACAGAACGTGCGTCGATTTTATAAAGAGCTACATGCTCGAAAAAGGGGTTAATTTTGCTCGTTCTTCACAAGATTTCTCACTGAAAACTTGCCGAATCTGCCTGTGCCCGCAATCTTGGCTGCAAATACCTTATATTACGCTGATATCGATTATCAATTGCATACACTGTTATTGCATAAGGTTAAAGAACTCATTAATATTAGAACTAATGAGAGCCAACTCATATGACAGACAACTCTAAGATGCTTTCCAAGTTGATCTTTTCTTAATGATGCGGGCAAGGTTAGCAACAAAGTTGTGACAAAGATCAGTCAATCGCATCTTAGGATGCAGTATAAATACTATACGGGCAATTTGTATCTTAAATATACAAATTTATTACCAAATCATCGCATAAAGTTATCTTATGAATAATAAAGTAATTCAAAGAAATAATCTAAAGATTATTTATAGATAGAAGAATATATATAAATGTATTTAACGGATAGAGAAGTATCATTAATCCACTAACATATCACAAAATCACTGTCTTTAGGTACAAAGGTAGCTTAAGGATTCAGAAGTGTATCAAGTGAAAAGAAAATCGGCAAACAAGGATCCGAATACCTTTATGAGTATATTGTACTATCAATGTTCATCCAGGAAACATTGAAGTAGCTGGGCACTGAGTATCACTATAAGATACAAATTCTAACTTTAGATTTGTTAACAACTAGCATATAGCGCTCTACAGTTGTCAACAAATCTAGATTAACATTATAAAAGTCGGAAACTTCAATGAAACTCATTCGTTTGATGGATTTTACTTGTATCTTCAATCAGAAGATCCATGTTTACAAAGCTAAAAAACACTGTAAAGTTATGTAATGGGAAACTTGAAGTTTGTGTGCTCTATCTAAGATCTACAGCCAAGGTTACGACTATTTGGTTGCGTGTTTCCCACCAAGAATACTAGATACCTGTTCTGTTAGGTAGAAAGTCGCGTCTTGCATACAAACCTAGACCAACCCAACATTTTATATGCCTATTAAAACAGAAAAACCAGTTGTATACAAATATCATATTGTTTTATATCATGTTGTACACATATAATTGTCGTTTTTCTGGTATTTAATTGAGCTTGCCTGATCTCTAGCAACTCCAACTCCTCTTTTTAAATGGAACGCAAGCATTGTAAAGAATTTTCCACTTTGATTTGGTTCCGAATTCTCTACACTCGAACCCAACAACACGCCAAACTAGAAAGTCTCTTGCTGAGCATCAACTCGCTCTCCCTCTCTCTCTCTCTCTCTCTCTCTCTTATTCTGTGCTCTCTCTTAGCTGCGCTGTCAAGCGTAAAGAACGAGAGAGAGAGAGCGTCACAGCAGCAGCAGCAACAAACGAAGAAAGGCCCAAAAGGCAATGTGCAATGAAAACAAGAAACAACAAAATAACCGCAATACAAAGAGAAATACGAATTTCTTAACCTGCTGCCGGCTTTACCTAATGTTGTTCTTGTTGTTGTGCTGTTGTTGTTCATCTTGTTGTTGCTGTTGTTCTTCTTCTTCTTTTTTGCTGTTGTTGTTGTTGTTGTTGATTTTGTTGTTTCTTCTTTCAGTGTGTCGCACATTGTCGTCGTCAGCGTTGTTTGCTGAGTGTTTTATCAGTTGCCGCAACTATTTGCACGCTCTCTCTCTACGGCTCTCCCGCTCTTCCGCTCTCGCTCTCTCTCTCAGGCATGAAATGCCAAAGCACAACTAATGCTGACACAGCCCGCTCACCGCCCCTCACCCCTCTCTCTCTCTCTGTGCTCGCCTCATCGCTGGGTCGGTGGGTCGCTCAGTCTCTGGCGCTGCGGCTGACTTCAGTGCACGTTGTATTCTCGACGCGAGCGCGCCGATCACTCACAGCATACGTAGTAATCGTACCTGAAGCAACGTACCGTACATTGTCCACCTCGTCTCCCTCGCCGTGCGTAGTTTGTGTGTGTGTGCGTGTGTGAATTAAACACTCTGTCGCTCTCTCTCTTACTCCATCTGTATCAGTGCTAATAAAGTCAGTCAGTTGACCAACGATCAAGCCTTGACACACCTCGAAAGATTTACCTGACCTTTGTGAAGCTCAAGCAATCGATATGCGGGAAATTGTGCACTTGCAAGCGGGCCAATGCGGCAATCAAATCGGTTCCAAGGTGCGTATAATTAATATGCCATTAGTGTGCCACATTCGACGCCCCCGTAGCCGATTTGGTATTTTATATTTCTTCTTCGCTGCACATTGCTCCTAACCTCACATGTTTAATTATAAAACAGAACGAAATAAACGCTCTCTTTGCTTTGCACTATCTTTACATCGAGCCCTCTCTCGAGCGCGCACTCGCCTCTCTCACTCTCCCTCCTCTCTCTGTTTGGTTTTGACTCAATTATCTTACCGTAACTGGGGTGGGAGACACTTCTCCCTCTCTCTCTCTCTCCTCTCTCTCTTGGCTCGGGAAACTGTAGAACTGCAACAACATTAACTGACGCAATCTCAGAGCGTTGCTAACACATTTAAAAATTTTGGTATTATCTTATCGAACTGGTGATATCTCCAGTTGTCAGCACACTCTTTCGATTTTAACGTATTACCCTGGTCACAGGGTATTCATTAGGGTTAAGTAAATTTTGGCAAATACTCGGAGAAAGCAAAGCTCAAACCAAGGTAGGGAAGAACTTGAGCTAGATCCACAATTGTAATGGATACACAAGGCTTGATGAATTTCGAAACTTGTCTGAAGGTCGAGCCGATTTAAATGAAATTTTAAGTACCTCTTGAAGTTAATGCTGGAAATGATTAGCGAGATTTCTTGAAGGTTCCCTCAATTTGCCTTCCACGCTCGACTTAATTTACTTTACGATCAGATCTCTCGCGTGTGGAAACGAGTTGCCAGACAATTAAATTCTTGTTGTCGTTATGTATTTTGAGTATCTTCTACTTGCAACATTGACTGTACACAAACATACGTATGACGCATGGTGCTCAACTACAAGTTCTTATCACTGTCGACTTGTAGCACACTTTGCTAACAGTTTCTTCTTCAAGCACATATTTATGTATGTGTGCATGCGTGTGTGTGTGTGTGCCAATCAGCTCACTTGTTTAGCAAGCTTTGTACACGGGAACAACTCATAAATAGTTGACATACCATATCGCTGCCGCAATGAACTCAGACAACCAAAAATAGGTATTACAGGCGATGATGTTATGCTGTACGGACAGTGCGCGCTGACAGTGCCTGCCTGCTCTGGCACTCCAATTAAAGAGACTTGAAGTGTAAATGGCATACGGGCGCGCCGAGAGAAGAAGAACTCAACCCGAACCGTTGCCCATTCTAACCTAATTTAGCGCATTAATGTTAACTCGCACAATTTACCCCAGCATGGAAATTTCTCAAAATAAAAAAAAGAGTAGGGGAAGCAGCAGCAACAACAACAACAACAACCATCAACGCAGTCGTTGACATTTGACACAGTTTTTTTTTTTTGCTACTGCTGCTGCTGTTGTTGTTGAGTTTTTCTTTCTGTTTCTTCGTTTCCCAGCGCCGTTTTCTCTCGTCTCACATACACACACACACGCACACATTACCCCATCTGCATATTTGGTTTCATTTTTTTTTCCCAACTCTCTACACGCTTTTCCACTTCACAATTTGATGTAAACATATTTTAAAGCTGCCCCCAATTAGGCCGCACTTCGCACTGACAAAACCCAATCCCATCTGGCTCTGTATGTGTGCGAGTATAGCATAATTTTAAGTTTATTTAAATAATAAATTTAATCTACTTGAACAATCTGACATCTCGGCCGCGCCGATAAAAACTCTCTCTCTATCTCTCTCCTCTCTTTCTCACGTGTTATTCCCTTCATAAAGAGTTTCCCGCCACGGGGCGTTGTTTGCTTAGTTTGCACTATATATGTTGTCCATTTTTGCTCTATATTATTTTGTAATTTAATTGAATGTCCATTTCTGATTAATTGGCGGTCGGACTGAATTATTGTTTGTGTGCGCTAAAATAAATAAATAACAAATTCACAAAATTTGCGTGCGTCGCGCAAAATGAATACGAAATAAAAAAAAACAGCTCACTAAATAGACAAATTTATGCACAGCAGCAAAATCGTTTTTTATAACATACACCCCCATTAAGTTTTTATTTGTTAAATCAATTGATGTCGCGATAATACAAAAACGATAGATATGAGTGAAAAAAAACTGAACGTTTTTCGTTTGTAAAGTGTTTTTAATAGCAAATTTGTCGAAAGTTTTTTAAATCATAAATTTATCGGACTAGAATGCTGAACAAATAGGGGGAATATAAAGCTTTCTAAAGGGGTGCGGAAGATTGTGGTCAAACTAGGGATATAGTGTAATGCGCTTTGCAAATTTTGCTAGTTAGTTAGTTAAGAATAAGTCGCTGGGCAAGCACCTCTTCGGGATTAAAGAGTTAAGATGGATGAGGCCAGGCAAAACTAATGTTTCCTTAGTCTGTATAGGCAGCTAGGCAAGTAGATAGCAGTTAGTGGTTACTATAATTTAGAAGTATGCAGTACATATCTCCTTAAAAAATATTAATAAAACGTTGTGCTAATAAAGAACATTTTCATAAGGAACTGAAAGTGAATATTTCAACAAAAATGATTGGCAAGAATTGAGAAGTCCATAAGTCGATTATGAGATTATTAAGATTACGATTTCAGGTTAACATTCATTTACTCTAACGATTCACTATGGTGTGCGTTAAAGTGTAGTCATATTTGCAATTGAGTTGCCTTTTCGAGCATTCTTCATTTTTCCTGGCTTTTCTCTGCTTGCGTTATATATCAACTGCCGAGAAGCCATATATCTGCAGAGCACATTTTGCGCTTTAATTTTGCAATATGACCCTAAGTCTTCCGGCGTTGAAATTGATCACATGTACGAACACACACAAATACGCATGCACGCACACACACACAGACAGGCAGGCAGGCAGGCGGGGGCATGCCGGGTTACTTCTTGGGGACCTGCAGCTAACGCTTTCTTTCATTATTTACATAAACCTAATTTTCCCTAAATCATTTTGTGAACAATAACAGGGGAAAATCTATTTACGATGTGCCATCTTCGTCCTTAATTCAAGCAGCCTCAAAAATAAAAAACACGACAACCATGTGGCTGGCAAAGGGGGCATGTGTGCGGGGAAAAGTATGGGGAAAATTTATGGACAAGTGCAACGATGTCGTGTTTCCAGCAACAGCAACAGCAGCAACAACAAATGGAAAGTAGAGGAAAATGCCAAAACGCAAGCAGCGGACAATAAAATTAAAGAGCAACCGAAAGCAAAGGATATAACTTGGCTATGCCAGTGTTACGTATGTGTGTGTGTGTGTGCTGTGCTTCGCCTAAGGATACCGTTATGCAGCTTATAATGCCGAGGCGTCAGCGCACAGCACCCAAATAATGCACAAAATTGAATTATCGATAACGTTGCCAACTATCGCGACTATAATTTCTTTATGGCCACAGTTCGCTAAGCAGAGGTTACAAGCAAGAGCAAGCAAGCGGGAGGTGTAGGGGAAGCCACCTACTGGCATGTGGCTCATCTTTCCAACTGGTTTTGTGTGGTCTTTCGTATGTCGTCGTTGTCCTCGTTACGCCTGGCAATATGCAAATGCAATTTCGTTGTGGTCCTTGTCATGGCTTTTACCCGCGCCTTTGATGTCGCCGGCGCACAACAACAAGCGATTGATAACGTAGCCGGAGGAGACAGACGAGGCATGAACACGACTATGAGCACAAGTGCGAGTATCGACACTCAAGTCAAACAAAGCATGCATGAATATCAATTAAAGCGCACAGCTGAAGAACGCCCAAAAGAATCGATCCTTCAGCTCGTTTAGTTTGTACTAAGATACAATTTTTTGGTGTTAACTATTTAGATTTATTACAGAATGATGCACAAGATAAATGTAAATGAATGAAATAGTGAGCACATTAGAGAGACAATAAATTTTTGCGATATTTGCTTACAAAATATATACTGAACGAAAAGCTACCTTTGGCATGCTGATGGTTTTATACCCTTGCAAGGTTTTTATTTCCTGCGATCATTCCGAAAAGTGCAGAATTGTATATTGACACGGCTTCAATTACTGTCTAACTTTAATTGGTACTGATATATAAAGTTATTTCCAAAATAAAGCTGATCTTCATACAAAAATGAAGATATAATATACTTTAAAGAGTCTGAGTTCTAAAGTGTGTTGCAAAGTTCTGGTCAAAATTAAAATATCCTTGGCAAAGACATACTTAATAAAATATACAGTTTATATAATGTTTTACTATTATCGGATCAATTTCAAACGGATCGAAAAGAGAAAGCTTTACAAAACTTGAAAGAAATCAACAAAAATTGTAATCACATCTTTTAAAATCTGAGACATGTTTGCACTAAAAGAATAGATGGGAAAACCGAACTATCCCCAAATTATTCCTTGGCAATATCTAATAAGTATCGCTCCTATAAGTTGTCTAGCAATCGTCCGCATAGAATCAAAGTAAAAAACCCCTTTCGCGAGCGTATGTAAATAAATTGAAATATAAAACAAAAGTAAAAAAAAACATTAAATATTTCCGGCGGTTCTTTTTCAAAATATTTTTCAATTTACATAAAAATGCGTTTATGCATAGCAAATGAAGTTTACACAAAAGCCACACATACCAGGGCACTCCCCTACACACCGCACACACACCACACAGATAGATGTCAGCGTGCGCTCGCACACAAGGGCGGACTTGCGCCCTTGCGCCTAGCGCCATGCAGAATGCAGAAAGGGCGAACACGTTACCCGAGGCGCCACCACCCTGGGGGCGGCACAGTTGCGGCAGGCGGCAGCGCTTCGTTGCACAAACTGATTATGAATAAACAAACGGAAATTTTTATAAATATTTTGCACATTGAGCGAGCGAGTGTGCGCATTTTGCACAAATTACATATTTATGCAATTCTTTGAGCTTCAATACACCGCTGTCCATGCAAATGTAGCCACTGAAAATATTAGAAGCTACTGAGAACTAGGTTGCTATAGAGTATGGAGTAGCTTGGAGAACAGCCCACAGTCAGACTGCGCAAAAAGCCACAGTCCACAAGTGCAGCACTTGGTGGCCATAGATAAGCCGATTGCAGGACCCCAAACCAGCTGTCTCCCGTCTACCTGTACACCTCCTCACCTCCCCCTTAGAGGCAGACGTCGACAAATGGCTGGCAGGCTTTTTGTTGCTTATTTATTTAACACTTTTAAAAAGCATTCCACTCTTTTTGCTCATTAATTTCTCATGCTGCCTCTTAATGCAACCTGCCCCTCCTCGTTCCCTGCATATCTTCCGTACCTCGTACACCCTTCCACACCCAGCTCACCTGCAATACCCTCCTGACATTTGACCCAAGCAGAGGAGAGTCGAGTTGCAGCGAGTCGAGGCGTGCCATCTGTTTCATTATCATTGTTATAAATGCCAATGGTTATTCCATTGTTGTTGTTGTTGTTGCTGCTGCTGTTATTGTTTTTTCTGTTTTTCATTTTTGGTCTGGCTTTTTTTGTGCATTTTCAATTACTTTGGTAATTTTATATTATTGAAATTGCAAGCCACAAAGTGTAATTATGGCGCTTTCCTCTCTCTCTTCTCTTGTTCCCCTCACACTCCCTCTCTACCTGCTCGCCCTGCACTTTTCACCTGCCCGCCAACAACTGAAATATGTTGCGCTTTTGTAATCCGGTATTTGCGAAATAAATAATCCAATACGAACGCATGTGCTTTGACAGGGTGTGCACGACAGGCATTTATCCTGTCGAATTGATTAACTAAGAATTTCTTTGTTGCTTATGTATATGTTGTGCGTAATTCAGATATATTCGCTTATAGCTATACTTGATACTCCTGAGTTGACATTTTCATAATACATATATGAATTGTTGTATCAATTCTTGGTGTACCTTTTATTGTGACCTGCTGAATTTGATGTCAGATACTTATAAACGAGGAAGAGATAAAGGCCACCTTCGGCATGCTTAAAGTTTTATGCCCCTGCAGGATCTTATCTGCTCTGATGGTTCCAATACGGTATTGAATGAAATGAATGTTTACATTCAATATTATTTTCACTTTGATTGGAATTGATAAGTTAAGTTTTTGTAAAATCAGACGAGTTCTTCATATTACCTTTGACAGTTATATGTTATAGAGGTCCAATTTATGGGAAATCATATATGCTTATTATATAAACAGAAAATGTCCGATGTAGTAGAAGATTCGTTGCGAAATCATCCCAAATAACAAAACTGGGCCGATAGTTTATATGTCAGCTATAAGATATATCGGTCCAATCCGGTTCGTTCCAACTTATTTACAATGTGCAACAAAAAGAAGAATGTGTGCCAAGTTTCATCACGATAGCTTTAAAACTGAGAGCCTACATTAGAAATGACATATTTGTATATTCTTAAACCTTGTTAATGTACTGTAACCTTAAGATACATACCTTCTGCTAACTTTTGTCCGGCCACGAAAAAGTGTCCGCCCAAGAAATGATCATATATTTTATTATACATACAGTGTAACCTTTCTACCACGGGCACAGTCCTAAATCTTTTGTCCGGCTCTGAGAAGATTTCACCCAGAAACTGCTAATTATTGAAAAGAATACATGAAAGTTTCTTTTGAAGGCCTTCGACTTTAGAGAGTTGTCCGTTATAGGAGTCTTTACTATAATCATATATTTTATGGTTTATTTATTCGCTTACCCTATGAAATCACTGTATTAGCTCCATACTTAAGCTATCAGTCAAAAAGTAATCACATACCATATGCTATCCCATTCATCGACTGTTACCCCATCATAGCCGACTTCCTGCTTTCACCTGTAGAGGGTATGCAAAGTAGGACTGCAGAGCACAAAGAACATCGGGACTGCGAATGCATTTAAAGCTTTCAGGTTTAATTCGCGCTGCATTCTCGTAATTGCGCACATCGCCCGAAGCTGTATGAGAGTGTAAATTATACATGCGATTGTATTGGTCATTACACATTAACACACACTTAAACGCACGCACACTCACACACACATACATGCAGTCTTGCAGTGCGGGGCGCCGATAAGTAGGCTACAGCAAATAACTCTGAGCCGACCCGGCACGACCAGGCGCGATAAGGCCGAACGAGATATCGTACGCTTGCGATAGTTGCGCGTAATTTATTGCCTAGCGAGAAATGGAATTAAAAAAACAACGAGGGGAGGAAAAATAATTGCAAAAAATAATAATAATATTCATTAAGATTTGTTTTCGGTTATCTGTTTTATTATTTTTTGACTTTATTCACGTTGACAAATTGTGTAAACCAAACAGCGACCGAAATGAAATTCCCCAAATAAACAAGACCTGCGCAAAAATGGCGGAGAGAAAGAGCGCACAACCTCATTAAAAACCAAATGTGGTCAAAATATTTATCATTTATATATGCACAAATACATATGCAAGCTGTGCGCACGTACATACATATGTTCTCTATGATATGTATGTATGATATGTACGCACGTGTGGGGTTAGCATATGCGAGTGCATGTGCTGTGTCTGTTGAATATCCTTGAAAAACCGGTGTCGGTTTTATAATTTATAGCAGGTGAGCCATCGCATTCGGACCGAAAGATATGCACATAAAACCGCCAAACTAAACCACAAATAACCAAATGGCCAGGACAAATAATTGATCGGCCATGGCATTAACAGTTGTTTAGTTGTTTAGAGCGCAAATCTATTTGCTCACCTATTGTATTTCATGCAATCAAAAGCAATCCCCATAATTTATGTTCACAGCTTGGCAGGTGGCCTGGCAAATATGTCAATAGACGCAGGCAGATTTCCCCCTAACATGAAATGCCTGAAAGCAATCTGAACCATTTGCCAAATAAATCTTCAAATCGTACAACCAATATAGATTATTATATTTTTGCAAACTGTTAAATACGTTAGCAGTTGCAATCTTGACTGTAAGACACCCTATCCTTGACTACAGCTACAAGAGTTAATCTCTATTAGATGTATGAAATGTGTTCTTGTGTTCCTGAAATGTGCAGCTTCTCGAACAATAACTGCACTGCTCTATCAGTTTTGTACTTTTTCTCTGTATATGTTTATTTATGTTTCTGACCATCTATTTATTTATACATCCATGGGGAGATACCATCTATCTTCTTATATCTCATAAAATTCTACATACATACATACATGCTGCACCAAACTTTTCCCCAATCACTTGAGGCAGCTCATTGATATATTAATTTATATTACGATTGGATTAAAAAATAAACACGGCGTTATCGGCAAATGCAGTGGAGCTCATTGTAGAGAAATTGCCTTTAAATAATGTGACCGATATTTGATATTCGACCCTTATCTGATGCACTTTCCGTTGATTTAATGACATTTTCAGTCATTAAACTGTTGAAAAATAACTTTCATAAAAAAGACAACAAGAAAACCATCAACAACAACAACAATAACAATAACGAAAAATGTTGCAAATATATTTACGTTAATAGCCTGCTGTTATTTATTCTCACTCCACCACACTGAGCGAAACAAAAAACTGACTGAAAATCCAATTATGCAGAGAAAAACTCTTTACACGCCGCAACAACATACTTATTTACATGACACAGACAAAACCGCGTTGATATCATGACAATGGAATTAGGCAAAAGAAAAAACTTAAACAAACCCCTCAACAATGATGTCGGTATGCGGACACATCGGTTGAAGCTTTAAACGACAACAAATAAATTAATTGTTTTGTGTGAGAACAAAGAATATTGCAAAATTGTTAATTTATAATTATAACTTAGGATGCACTAAATACATCGTTAAGTTCATTTCGATGTCAGTTCAGCTGCAGTAGATTATTTTAAGAAATAACAGATCTACATATAATCAGTATAAATGTTAAGGGGTACACCGCCTTCTTTCCGAAAAAATAAGAATAAATTCAAATGCAAGGGCTTTAAACTATTAATACGACTGAATTGTGTTATTTGCTGCTACTGCGTTCCACCAGAGTTTAGATCAGAATGTAAACAAAAACAGATGCTTAACAGCTGCTGAGGATTAGAAATAACAGTTGCTTAGCATAAGACTTAACACCAGCTTAGCGGTAGATCTAACAGTTGCTTAGCAGACGACTTAACAGCTGCTTAGAACATAGATTCAAACAGCTGAGCCTAGTTGATATGGCAACCTTGAACAATGATATAACGACAAATATGAATAATAATTGTTTTAATTAAGCAGTTATTTGTCGCGAACAACAAATTTTATCGATAGAAATCCTAAAAATATAATATAATTATGGCACTTGTGGTAAACTGTGGTTTTCTTAAATTTCAGCCTTAATTTGCCAAACCATTCAAAAGTACATTAACACACAAGACATAATTTCATTAGTTTCTTTTCCACAATAAACTTCAAATGATTCTAGCGACTCTCCGTAGTACTCAATGTCTTTGATGGGATATGTGGCTCACGTGTGACAACTCCACAGTAAGTGGTTGGGGCTACCTCTTGCTGTCAAACACCATATGAGCCACCACTTTAGTCTGACAATAAGTATGCATACAGAAGAGTGTATGTGCGTGTGTGTGTGGACTTCCTGAGAATGTTTATTTATTCAGAGCCTGCCGAAACAAGTACTCGAATGGAAGAACTTCATATCACTCGCCACATAAATATTATTATTATGACGCTGCCGTTCCGTAACTCTGCCAGCCCATCTAAATAAGTACTCCACCTAGTACATATGTACATATATCAATGATAAAGTACAAGGCAAGCCCTGGCCATTAGCAAATATTATTATTGTTGTGTCCCAAGTCACTTGAAGACATCTCAATGCCTTCGTTCTGTCGGAATTAAAAGTCTCTTTTGGAATGTCAACAAATCCGAGACAATTTGCGCTGCATTCACAGAGTACGGAATTGGGAAATGGAAATTGTACTGACAACGAGATTGCACATGCAAATGGCCTGGTTATCCGCAATATTATTATTTACCACGGCACAGCCGACATAGTACAACAACAATCGAAGGGGGCGTGGCAGACCACGCGGCACACGCAGCACATTAGTTAAATCAATAGCAGGCCGACCGACCAAATAAGTATAGCATCAATATTTACATATCTAAATCGACAATTATTGAAATCTCAATTGAAATTGTTTGTCAGTCGCGAGCGTACCGTATACCTGCTTATCGACAACATATGAGTGTGTGTGTATTTGTGAGAGTGTGAGTGTGCCGCCCTACACAATTACATTCGGCTGTTACAATAACCAATCCACAAAACCAAATGCAGCCATTGTTTTTATTACGTTAAAGCCAAAAAGCAAATTGCTTTACAGAATAAAAGAGCTATGGCATATGTTTAAATGAGTCTTGGCTGCTCCCTTTAAAGTTAAGGAATTTTAAAGCACTGTTATAATTATGTTAAATTGGTTGCTAGATTCAGAAAGTCACTTTGCATAGGGATCTTTATACAGTTTTGCCTATGTATTAATCGAATAAGAATTTAATTCATTTAATTTTAAATATTTGCAAAATCTGCCATTCTTAAGAACATTATAAATTTAAAAATTCTTAAATTCCCGATACCATGTTCCAGGCGAAAATCGCTTGACAATATTACGAGCCATGTGGGACTCTTCTGTCTGGCAGCTGAAATAGCAAACTTTTCAAGTTCCCTATAGAGAATATCCTGTTGAAATTACACACCACTTTCCATTCACATTCTTCAAATGATATTCACGAATGCAGATGAATGGCGGACGAATAAATTTGGCTTCGTTTCGGGCGCGCATTGAACCTTGATTGAATTATTGGCAATTGCATTCGTTGACAGATTGGCAAATGGCGAGAGTGTCGCCAACATGGACGATACCATTGCACATTTATGAAGCTTAACAACTTAAAAAACAATAATAATATAATAATAAACTGCAACAGCAACAAAGGCCATGAAAGAACAACAACAACAACAACGCCGACGACGACGACATCAGGAAAATCAAAAACAAAAGCGAACGCGAGCGCGCTGATAATGACAATTAGTGGCCACATTTAAATTGATGCACTTGATGAGAAATGCATTTGCGAGTGCAGCTGCCACACACACAAATATAAGCACACGTGGACATACACACACACACGTACACACACAAATAGAGAAACAGTAATTTACGAAAATGTGTTGGGGAAAAATTGCATTTTTTCTGGTGAACCGAGACCGAGGCCTCGAAATTCACACGTTCTGTCAAATTGAGAGCGTTTATCAGTGTCTGTGTGCGTATCTCACACACATGCACACACACACATACATGCATTTAAATTGCAGCAGCATTGGCAATTGATTCATTGCGACGAGCGCATAATTATGCCTTGGCTCCGCCCCACCCTCCCACTTCACACTCGTGGCCCATCTATGGCAAGCAATCGTGCCAGATCCTTTTAGTGTTATTACAAAATATACTTATATACGGCGATATATGGGCGTGACCCACGCACTGCCCTTGCGCCTGCCCCTTCCCTTACTAGCTACAACAGCTCCACCTGCCGTCAGTTAGTGTAGTTTGGGGCACAATTCGTTATTGGCGACGAGTGCGCGCATATAAATTGCATTTTTGAGCAGCTCCAGGTGGGCAGGGGGGTGGGTTTGTTTGCTCGGGTTGCGCGGGTTGGTCGCTTGCTTATAAAGGGTTTTCTTTTTTGTCGCATCAAAATGGTTTATGGCCAAACGCTTGCGGCTGCGACGGATGCGGCTGCGGCTGCAAAGTGTCATCTATCGATGAGGGCGGCCGTTAAGCTTTGAGTGTGTTTGGCCATTTTTATTTTATTGCGGCTTATGATTGCCCCCGTTGCAGGATGCAGGGTGGGCAGTGTCGGGGTCGGGTAGAAGGCTATTCGGTTTGTGCCCGGCAGCAAAGCTCATTACGCTAATGGATGCGGCACACAAATACTCTCTCGCACACGCACGAGCAGGTCGCACCACACACACACATTCGAATTGTCTGTTGTTCATGTGGAACAGGCTGAAATTAAATTAAATTGACTTAGTTCACATGTCGCGTTTTGCATTTTCAACGCACGCACAAATCGCACGCTGCTCGAAAATTGGCCAAGCGTTTCAATCCTGTTTATTATTTAATAATTAGTTTAATGCCAACACCCTAACGAAATTCAATTTCAATTCGATTTGTCGCACACAAGTTGCACTTGCCGAAAAAAGGTGTTAGAAAACGATCAAAATAAAGCACTTTTCAAGCACATTAAAATGTGGGATTACAAATTAAAATATGTAGCAGCTAAGACACCAAACCATATCGGTTAATAACATCAATAAACTTTGTGTATATCTAAAAGCAACCATGCTCTGTAAATATTAACATTAACATACTCTGTAAACATTAACATTAACATACAAGACTCTGTAGATTAACAATAAGAAGGAGAGCAATAAATTCAGTTTGTATTCGACAATATGAGAAACTAGGAACCCACATTCCTTTTTGTTGTTCTTAACTTGTTAATATTTTGAAGGTTATAAAGCAAAAGATTTTGACGTTAAACTATGTCTAAAAATCACAGATGAACTCAAACCTAGAGATCCATAGAATTAGATACATATTTAGATTGCATGGTTGAGTACAGATTGCAACGATTGCTTGATTAGATGCTAACAATATTGTTCATTGTTCTGCAGATTTCTCATCTCTTACGAATTACAGCATAGTATTTATTTCGCAATTCGATTGAAATCGTGTAATTAATACAAGTGCCGCCCATTAAATTGAACTCAATGCGTGGTTTACCGTGTTAATGGCAGACTGCATATGGAATGTTAATTAGAAATATATATAAACGATATCGGGTGGTGTTTTTTTCATTCATTATTTGTAGATAGCACACATATGCATGTAGACCTATTCGATAATCGTGTGCACATGGATAAATGTCGCTTATTTATTTAATTACATATTTTAATTGAATTTTATCAATTTTTACATGTACATTCCGTGCACAATAATGCGTAAATAGAGGCACAATAAGCGAAACAATTAAATAACCAATTACATAATGCCTGATTGCAAGTGGAATAAAAAGCAAGAGACAGTTAGAGAAAAAGGGAAGGAGAGGTAGCAGATCCTTGGCTTAAGGAAATTAGCCCTCTAAGCCTTAAAGGGTCTTGGTCACGATTTATTATTGTTGCAATTGTTTGTTTATGCTCTGCGCATGCCGCCGCCAGCTCAGAGCTCAGTCAAATTCAATATTCCAACTCAGTTAGCCTGGCTCAACCCCAGAAAGCAGCAACCCTACGATATCCCGTGCTGCTCTCGCTCACATCCGGTGCGACATGCACTTCCGTTGCTTTGCGCTGCTCGCATCCTTTGCATCCTCTGCCAACACACGCACACACAGACGCACACACACAACAACGTACCGAAACTAAAGTGTCCTTTTGTCTTGCAACTACAGCGCACATTTCTTTTCTGGCCGCAATTAATTTATGCTAGTTTTTTACCGCCGCGACTTTTTAGCGACTTTTGCCACTTGACTTTTGCTTGGCTGCCCGCGGTCGTCGTCGTCGTCGTCGTCGACGTCGTATTTCGGTTTTTGTTTGAACGCTTTGAGAATTTTAATTTGGAGTTTCTTTCAAGCGAACGCACCAATGTGCCCCATTACCCCCTCCGCTCCTCTTGAGGAGCCATCATAAAAAAGTCGGCGCCACAAAATGGCTGGCAAAATGGCGCCGCTTTGGTCAACGCACGTTGCCTTTTGTTTACTTTTAATTTGATCATCGCTTTTTTTTTTTGTTTCTCGGTCTTTCTCTTTAAAAGTTCTCTCTAGTTTTTTAACTTGTGTGCAATTTTGTAATTAAGCAATTTGAGCGAGGCTACGAAAAGTTTGCACGCAAATGAAGGCCGGCATAATTATTATTCTCCCTTTTTATTGTCTCCCTCCTCCTCCTGCACTCGAAAAGGCGCCCAACTTAGGTCACAGAGAGACCACCCATCCTCTTCTATCCAATACCCACCTCAAGCCACTGACGTTGCCGTGTCAGAAGCATGAGCTGATGTCCGATATCCGAAAAACAACAGACGGGCAGTCAGTCATCTCTATGCACAGAGTCTGCCATCGTTTACAACGCTAAAAGTTTTCCTAATATACATACATAATGTGCTCTAAAAGAGCACCAAAAAAACAGAGATAAAGAAAGCTTCTACTACTGCATCATGATTATTAAATACCCTATGAAAATAGATAGATTCAACTATGGCTCAGAAATTACATATATGTTAAAACTCTATCTGGTATTAACTGTAAATAAATACAAAACATAGCTTATGAACATTGATAACATAGAGTATAAGTATATGAAACTTAGGGTTTTTCAAGAAATTTCAAAATAAGTATAGATAAATTAAAATTTTAAGTATTTCCCAAAAATCTCACACTATATTTTGAAAAGTCTTTAATACTTTATTCAGAACTTTTTGAGAACATAATGCTGAATATCTGGTGAGTTATAATTAAATGGTACATGTAGATAAAACTAAATTGATTACTACTTCGACTACCATTACTATAGCTCACTTATATATTCATCGTAAAGGGTATCTGCAGTCAGCGTAGCACCCCTTTTTGGCGAAGCAACAGAGCAGCTTTGCTAAGCTCAGCACTCAGTGCCAGGAGCAAACAAACAGCCCGAAAGTAGTCAAAAGAAAAACGCTTATCTGCAATTGGCTTGGCAAAATATACGAAACATATTTAAATTTCCCCGAAGGCAACAAGTGCCAGGGACAACAACAACAACAGCAACAGCAGAAGAACTCTCTTCCTACTCCTGGGATGAGGGGTAGTCAGTCAACTTGTTGTCTGCCATGCGGGTAGCTAGCTAGTTGGCACACTCCCACCCACAAACAAATACATGCACAAGTGGAAGCGTATGCAAATCAAAGTTATTGTCAGGCCAAAAGTGTCTACCGATGCGTACAATTGAGTGTCATATTTCCAGTTTGTTATGTATGCAAAAGGCACTGTTTGGGGAAAGGGTAACTGCTCAGCTCATGTATGTATGTGAGGAACAAGTTTTGGGCCAGGGTCGCATCGAGTCAAAACTTTTTTGCCGGCAATTTTTCTTTTTCCTGCCTCCTGCTTCCCCTTCGTTCTATCTCTGGCCATGCAAGTTGTTATCATTGTTGCGTGTCTAAAAGCCAATGGAGAAATGAAACTTTGCCAACGAACAGCAGCAGTAGCAGAAATGCAAACGTTTATGCTGCGACAGGATTAACATAACAACAACAACAGCAATGATGATAAGATGGATGGGGTAACATACGCGCAAAATCAAACAAGAGTGCATGCTTCTGTTTGTAGGAGTGTGCGTTAAGTTTTGTGCATGTATGTGTGCTATCAATGAGTATCCAACTCGAATTTCCACGCGAAGAGTGCTCAGAACTTTTACATTTGACACTTGACAAATTTCCATTCTGAATTTCCGATGCTCTTGTGAAAAAGAATATATTTTGCAACTTATGAAAGATACTGAAAGTGCCACTTGCACATTTTAGGGTTCATTTAACTTACCTTTTATAATATTGCACATTATTTTACAAATATTCACAATCAGATCGTCAGCATTTGTATGTTAATTGCAGCTGTCAAGTATTTTTATTGACAATTGTTGTATTAAATAAATATTATCCATTTGTATAGGGAATGATTGTCTTTTAATTAGCAAATCATCACTTTGAATTTATTCTATATTTCATATCTTGTGAAATAATTAGTATTATGTACACACACACTTAAAATCAAGTTTTATTCTACTTCCCACACTGCTAATTCGTTCTGTTAATAAACAGCATTCTGTTAAATGTTAATTCTGCAGTTGCTCTTTCTGTTAAACGCTAATTCTATATGTTAATATGCAGAATTCTGATAAAATAAATTATTCTGTTAACTTCACATGTTATCCCTGTTAAATTGCACTTGTTCTCTCTGTTAAACTTCATTCTGTTGAAAATCATTTGTTCTTTCTGTTAACTTGGCCTATTAAATTTAAATGTATCGATAGAAAATGATCGATCATGGAAAGAGTTCCAGTTTGAGATTTCCCGATACATTTTTCCGATTTCTTGTTACACATTTACATATGTTTTTGGCCTGATTGGAGTGGCTGTGCGAAAAATATAAATTAATGTGCATTAATACACGCGTTAAAATGTCAGAACTCTGGGGGTAATACATCCCACACAGTTCAAAACGTCGCGGTTCATGAATAATTTAAAAGAATTCTCGTGCCGTGACAGGCACTTAGAAGCAGCGCGGGTCGTGACACGGCACAAAGGCGATGATGACAAGATGGAGATGGGGAAGATGAAGATGGAAACAATCAAGTAATGACAGACAATATTCACAGTAAATGTTGAGGAATTTTCGAACAATTTCTAAATTGCCTTCTGGCGACGCATGCGAAATGAATAAGCAGCGAAGCCTTGTGAATTTTTCGAACTAGAAATAACTGTAAAATAATGTTTTGTTTATTTTCCGTTAATACTTAATAAAGGGCACCTGTCTTGGGTTACCGTCCCAGAAGGCATAAATTAAAACTTGTTCCTGCTACTGCTGTTGTTGCTGCCCAAGCCAATCTCGGACAAATACCAATACAAAATACATATACTATATATAGAGAGTACAGAGAAAAATAAATTAATTCATGTCCGTTGGCGCTTAAGTCCATTAAAAATCATTTCGATCAACGTGAGTGGCAATGGAGAATGGGAGGGGGAAGAGTGAGGAAGAGGGGCAGCGCACATTGCGATTTTCTCACAATTAGCATTTCGGCGTTCGCCTCCTGCCGTCGCCTGTGCCTGCCTCCGGCCTCCACACACACACACACACATGCAGGGGCACCCACACACACACCTGCACAACAAAAGCGAGCGAAACGATTGAAACATTTTTAAAAATTTGAAATTCATATGCGCAACAAACGTGAAATGCTTTACGAAGCGTATTGGGCAATAAAACCAAGCCGAAGCGAAAAAAAGCAACAAAAAACAACATAACAGAGGAGAGAAACTGCAGGAAAGAGAAATAATAAAAACGAGCTACACGCAAGAAAAATATTCGTGCAAATAAATATGAGAGAGCGATGTGTGTGGGGGAGAAATAGAGTGAAAGGGTAGGGTAAGGTGCAAGAACAGGGTAGCCACGGGGGAGGAGACAGAGGTGAAATGGCAAAATCGCTGAAATGCTCGAACCATAGAAAGCGGCGAAAAATAAATAAATATATGAAAACACCTAAAAGGATTCAATTATTCCCCCTCGTTACACAACAACAAAAAAGAAACACAACAAGCGAGCGTGTTCTCTCTCCCTCTCTTTCACGCGTGCTGTGCTGGCAAAAAGTGCGCCCATAAAAGTATGCACCAGAAATTGCTCACGGCATGTAAAGTGCTCCCGCTCGATGGGGTTGACTACGCGCAATGGTGGTGTATCGGGAGTGTGTGTGCGTGTGTGTGTGTGATGGAGATGGGGCTGCAGTGTTATAGCATATGTACGCGCATAAATCGCAACCAGATAGGAAGAAGAACGATGACGACGGCGATGGCGATGGCGATGCCGTTGTCGTTGGAATTGGCCATAAAAGCAAGCGGCATGCAAAAAGGACACTCATATTTATATGCACTGATTGCCAAAGCAATGCAGCACAAACACACACAGCAGAACCGATACATATATTGATTGAAAAATAATATTTTAGCGGCACTGCAGAAAAACGAAAGAGAGAAAACTGCAGGGTTCTTTCAAATTTAATTGCACACGCAAAACGTTCGGTCGGGCGATGTCATGGCAGATCACGCATACGCCATGCATAAATATTGAAATTTACACCAGTGCCTTACTCTGCCCCCGCTGCTTGGTATTTGTGATTCAGTGTACTCATCTTTTCTCTTCTTCTCTCTCTCTTTCACGCAGTTCTGGGAGGTCATCTCGGACGAGCACGGCATCGATCCCAATGGCTACTATCATGGCGAGTCGGATCTGCAGCACGAGCGCATTGATGTCTACTACAACGAGGCAAGCAGCGGCAAGTATGTGCCTCGCGCCGTGCTCATTGATCTGGAGCCAGGCACCATGGACTCGGTGCGTCAGTCTCCCATGGGTCAACTCTTCAGGCCCGATAACTTTGTCTACGGACAGTCGGGAGCAGGTAAGCAATTGTAGTGATAAGTTAAGATTAAAAAAATATTCAATAAAGAAATATATAAAGATAGATAAAGATAGAGGTATCCTTAATAGATAGAATAGAATAGAAAAGATGAAGATAGAGATATTCTTAATGGATCTGACTCTTCTTTATACAAACAAGATTCAAAAGCATAAAGCTTTATTTGATTACAAAAAGTTATATATCAAACTATAATCAACCTCCATAAGCAAGTCTCTTCCCCTGCACGACCTTATTGCTTGCCGAGCTGCCCGCTTCTACCTTTCAATCTACCTTTCCTCGGGAAACCTTCACCCATTTTCCGCACTGTTTGAATTAATTTAGCTAATGCACAACGCAGTTGTTGTTACTCATCAATGCGACCGTGCTTTGATTGCATTTGCCACGCCCACTTGCGGCACACAATGCAGCTAACCGAGGCATACGTCTTCGGCTGTACGCTCCCCCTCCAAATCTCCTGTTTCGCCCTCTTTCCTTTTGCAACGCTTTGTGCTTTTGTTTTTCCTCGCAAAATGCAGCCGGCAGCTGATCGACACTTTGCTCATCCTTTCGCCCTTTCGTCATGTTGGGATGCTGTCAACGGAGTCTCTGTTGCTGTTGCTGTTTCGCTGTGTGCCTTGCAACAGTTGCAGCAGCTGCAGCCACATGGGATGTTGTCATTGCTTTGATAAGTACAAACAAGATGACGTTGATGAAATTGCGGTTAGGTCGGACTTGTTGCAGGCCCAATGCCGGCCGCCCTGCCTGCTTATAAGCTGCACAGCCTGCTGATGCTGCTGCTGCTGCTGTTGTTGTCCTAGCGGAAATTGACGCTGCAAGAGAGACAGAGACAGACAAAGACAAAGAGAGGGATAGCTGCGTGGGCTGTCGGGATTGTTAATGTTAATTGGAATTATAAAATCGCCTGCGGATGACGATGAAAATTAATTTTGTAGCTGTCAGTAATCACAACGCATCATTGTTATCTTATCTTTGTGTGTATGAGTGTGTGTGTGTGTGCATGTGTGTGTATGTGTTGATTAGATAAATATGTTAATGTATCTGCTCGCGCTCTTTACAGGCAACAACTGGGCCAAGGGCCACTACACAGAGGGCGCTGAGTTGATTGACTCTGTGCTGGAGGTGCTGCGCAAGGAATCCGAGGGCTGCGACTGTCTGCAGGGCTTCCAGTTGGCACACTCGCTGGGCGGCGGCACTGGCTCCGGTCTGGGCACACTGCTCATATCGAAGATACGCGAAGAGTATCCGGATCGCATCATGAACTCCTACTCCGTGGTGCCCTCACCCAAGGTAAGCAGCATCAGATCATTCCGGGCTATGTTCATGATCCCTGCGCAGGCTAATCGGCTTTACAGCCAAAATCAGCTTAGGCTGCGCCGCACTGCCAACAGCAGCAGCAGCAGCAGCATTGGTGGTCGTAAGCCGACCCGCTTTACACCTGCACGCGTTTTAGCCAAATTAGCAACATGCCCAGCGTCATGGCAACAAATGTGCCAACTAGTGTGGCAAAGCCCACACGTGTATGCCTTACACACACGCGCCCATTAGTATGCCTAAAATGTTTCATATACACTGCACGAAAGGGTCTAGCTACAAAAGGGAACTGAGAGATGTGAGAATATTTGGAATACCCAACACTATATGCGTTTGCCCTATAGTGTCTGGGCAAATGGCAATTGACAACCTAACACAGATCTGCCAAAATAATTTTAATTAATTTACCCGCGAATTTTCGCTGGGCAGGAGCAGTTTAAATGGGTTCTTCGAACGGACATGCCTCAATTATGGCTTAATTAACCTAGTTGCATATTTTACACGCACGTCTCTGCCCCGCACCGTCACAGTGAGACACCTTCATTTGTGTTATAAGCATCATGAGCATTTTAATTACATTTCGCCATTTAATTAAATTAATTTAGTGCCAAATTGATTGTCAATAACAGGCGGCATCGGCAACGGCGGCGCACAATGTCCATCAAGCAGGTGCCACAGGAGAATTGCACAATAATTCATGCTCGAATAAACGACGGACGACATTAATGGCTATTTAAAATAATTTAAATAAATGGCAAACCGTTCTGGCTATGTTACATAAATGAAATCGATAGGAACTTGGCTTAGTTCGCTTCAAAACTCAGTTTCTAAAGTAAAGAGAAGTTTGTAAATAAGTGTTGCCTGCTTTTAGGATGAGTGTGAAATTTAACTGACATTAGGTTTGTTTTGTGTGGTACTGAAGGATATATGAATTGAAATTTAAATACACAACACTTTGGCTTGGATTAGTTATTGGGGTTGATTTAGAGTTGATGTTTATCGCAAATCTCATACGTATTCAAAATGAAATGAAGTTTGTAATGAAATTAAGTTGTAAATGAAATTAGGACTGCTTTGTTTGCTTAGGTTACGTTTCGTCTCTCATTACCATATAAGGAATACATTTTGTTGTATATGTTTAATTGACTAACATATACACACACACACATAAGCATTTTGCACTGATACAACTGTAAATACACTCTTTTACAAGAAGCTTGCGAAGAACTACAAAAAGTTTATTGAGGCGTGAAATTAGCATTTGACAAAGTGCTTATGTCGATATAGAATTGCCCCTTCCTTATTCCCACTTCTCCACTTTCTCTCTCTGTCTATCTTTCTCTGTCTCGCATGCAGCTGAAATAAAACTAATGTGTTGCTGTGTGCAATTTATTACCGTTACGCTCGAGCAACAATGACCAAAACTACTCGCACTACTTGTGCTGCCCTCTGACCCTTTTCCCTTGGGTGCAGGGGAGATTTGCAGAGACAGCATTTAAATTTATGCCCCTCACAGCGATTTACCGCAATTTTCTGGCCATTTTGTTGCGGTTGACAGACTGACACTTGCCTGTCAACCTGCCAGACCAAATCAAATTTACGTAGAGTTTTTGCTTTTTTTTTTGGAATTCAAATCCTTTTGAAGGCATCCTTATTAACTGGCACAACTAACATAATTAATAACTGCAGATATGAATCCTTTTGCAGTGTTCTCACTCTCAAATTACCTTAGCAAATATTAGTCGGAGCAAGCACACACACACACACACACACATACACAGAAAGTCATGTGTAAATAAGTTAGTCATGTGCAGGCATAACTCATTATAATTAAATTCATGTAGCTGCCACTGGGCAGGTTCCAGGTGGGGGGCCTGTCCCGTTATCGCTTCGCTCCGGCCGCATTAAATAATTGCCAGGATTTATGTGTAAACATTTTGCATTTGGCTAACCGAGAGTTGCATTCAGGACTTGTTGTTGTACTCTGCTGCACCTCTTGTTACTTCCCTGGCCAGAAAATGCATCTTTTGCAGGCAAATAGAAGTGCAGCCAAAGTATTACACATAATTTTCATTTGCTGTATACAAACACAAGCATGCCATCTCTCTCACCCTACCTATATTCCCTCTCTCTCTCTCTCTCTCTTTCTCATTTCTCTCCCTCATACACAGTAATGCTATTTCATATTGTATGCAGAGTGCAACTGAATTTGAGCAACAACTGTTACTCTGAGTGCCGCTGCAGGCAGCGCCCCTTTCCCTACTCTCTCCCCTTTATTCTGCTTAGCTGTGTAGTAGAAATGCAATACTCGTGTACCGCCCAGTTTAGTTGCCAAACAATGCCGATTATACATTTTCAAAATTCAAATTTCGATTGATTTAACACACCATTATGCCCGAGCTTGGCTTTAAAATCAAATTCGTATAGGATGTGATTTTATAAAGGTTATTTTTAAAGATTTGCATTAAAATTGATTTAAAATATAAAGAGACTTATTTGCAATTGAATTTAATCAATGTTTTGAGAGTTAGTACAGCGATTGAGATAGCGTAGGTTGTATGCAACATGAACAGAGGCAAATAAGAGCAATATAGTATAGCATTTCGGACAGTGTAATTTGACAGAATTCAAAGAATAAATGAATAATCTTATTGCGAATAAAAATATATGGCCTTTCAATGATGAAATTACAATTAAATTATAAAAAATAAATAATAATTTCAGTATGGCCTTTCCCATAGTTCCCACACTAATCTATTGCAATAACACATTCCATTTTAGTGTTTAATCCTTGCAACAAAATAGAAAACATGCGCTAACGTCTAGGCAATTAACCAAATATGTTTCCGCTTCTTCTTCTCGCTTACACTCGCCGCCCGCTGCTGTCGCCGTATATCCTGTAGGTATCCGACACCGTTGTGGAGCCGTACAATGCAACGCTGTCTATCCACCAGCTGGTTGAGAACACCGACGATACATTCTGCATTGACAATGAGGCCTTGTATGACATCTGCTTCCGCACGCTGAAGCTATCGTCGCCCACCTATGGTGACCTAAATCATCTGGTTTCCGTAAGTGAATTTTAATCAACAGACCAAACTAAAGTCCCCCTTTCGGTCTTGTGTGCCCCCCTATCTGTCCCACCTTCCCCATCACTCCCCCACCTCAACCGACATGCACGCCGTGCTCGACTTCAGGTGTCGGAGGTGGTCGTTGAGCCATACAATGCGACGTTGTCGGTGCATCAGCTGTGCGTGAACACAGACCAGACCTTCTGCATTGACAATGAGGCCTTGTATGACATATGCTATCAACGACTCCGACTCAGTGCGCCCACCTACGAGGATCTCAATCATTTGGTGTCCGTAAGTAGAGATGAGATGCACAACAATCCCAGCAGGAACACAAATCCCAATACGCATTGCTTCAACTAGTTTCGGCAACTAATATGCTGTCTCTCTCTGTCTCTTCCTCCCTCCGCACCCTCCCTCACTTAACTAGGTCACTATGTCTGGCGTTACCACGTGCCTGCGTTTCCCTGGCCAGCTGAATGCCGATCTGCGCAAGCTGGCCGTCAACATGGTTCCCTTCCCACGGCTGCACTTCTTCATGCCCGGCTTTGCTCCGCTGACAGCCAAGGGATCGCAGCAGTATCGCGCCCTGACCGTGGCCGAGCTGACGCAGCAGATGTTCGATGCGAAGAACATGATGACCGCCTGTGATCCCAGGCATGGACGTTACCTCACGGTGGCCTGCATCTTCCGCGGTGAGTGCTGAGTCAAATGGTTGGAAACTTGTGAGCGCGCAACTCGGAGTTGGAGTTGGAGCTGTTAAGTGCTGTTGACATGACGCGACATGCGGTACCGTGACCCCTGACCCCTGACCCCTGACTTCACCTACGCACATGCTGTTTAGACGCACCCACATTCCTGCGAAGCCACACGTGCGACAATGCGAGGCGGAAATGGCCGTGTGGCCATCCGTCAGCCAGTTGGGCTTAGGCTCGCCAGCTTAGACGGACAAACTTTGTCGCTTTGTCATGGCGCAGCTGACACACCTGCCCTGCCCAGTACCTGTCCCTCTCTCTCTCTCCCTTCTCTCTCTCTCCCTTCTCTGCGTGCCCTCATAGGCTCAGCCGCAGGCACGTAGCGCCGCTCTGCGTCTGTGACGGCGACAGCGACAATTTTATTAGCAAACTCAAAGCCTACTTATGGGCGCCACTAAAAATGATTAATGCACGCCGACTGGCGGCTAAAAAGGCTGCAATCCGTCAGCGCGCACGTAGCGCAAATTTGTTTGTGCCAGCGCCAGCCTCCTGCCCCCTTGCTGCGGCACGCACACGTCATTGGTCTTGCGGGGGGCAGGAGGAGAGTGCGCATTTTTTCGCGCTAATTTTTAAATTAATAAACTGCTGCGCTGCGGCGCCCAAAAGTATGCCGCATAATATTTCATTTGTTATTCCTTGTGTGCACGCCGCCGCCTCCCCCCCTCTCTCTCTGTCCCATACCCTGCACTGCCTTTGACTGATGACTCGCAAAACGCGCGTAATTAGAAATTTACTTTCAAGATCCATTGGGGAATTGCGCGCGTTCCAGGCACTGGCACCGGCACCAATCCCAATCCCAATCCCTATCCCACTGCCAGTCCCAGTCCCGCGACCGCTGCCTGACATGGCTTTTGGGCCTTAACTAATCATGCTGAACGTGACTTAAGGTTGCAGCAGCAACAGTTTCTCGTCCTGGCCTGTCCTGCCCTGTCCTTGTCTCCGGCCTGCAAAATAATTAATCACAAAAATGAGCGTTAACGAAAAGCGAAAAGTGCGCGAAGAAGGAAGATGGAGGAGAAGCAACAAAGAGAAAAAAACAACAACAACAACAACAACAGCAAGAACAACCGACAAGAATTTAAACAGCTCTTTTAGTTGCCTCCTGGGACTGTTTCTGTTAGTCTGCAACTTCCAACTCCCACTCCAACTCCACGCCCAGGTGGCCAAGTGCGTTGTCAGAGCTTGGCAAGCCGTTTAGTATTTCATATTCAGGGATTTGGGGACTTCAAAACCTGACGCATCAAAGCCAAAAGCGGCGGCGTTTGATGTAAATGCGTCAGGATTGCCTTCAAGTTGAAGTTGCGGCTCAAGCTAAAGTATTTTTATCTTTCTTTCTTTCTTCGGCGCACCCTAAATAATTAACAGGACCCATGTCCATGAAGGAGGTGGACACACAGATGCTCAACGTGCAGAGCAAGAACAGCAGCTACTTTGTCGAATGGATACCCAACAATGTCAAGGTGGCCGTCTGTGACATTCCGCCACGCGGCCTCAAGATGTCTGCCACTTTCATTGGCAACTCGACGGCCATTCAGGAGATCTTCAAGCGCATCTCCGAGCAATTTACCGCCATGTTCCGTCGCAAGGCTTTCCTGCATTGGTACACAGGCGAAGGCATGGACGAGATGGAGTTCACAGAGGCAGAGAGCAACATGAACGATCTGATATCCGAGTATCAGCAGTATCAAGTGCGTTCAACTCATGCATGCTTCACTGGCTGCTCCATACTAATCTCTCTCTCTCACTTTCTCTTCCTCCAGGAAGCCACCGCCGACGATGATGTGGAGTTTGATGACGAACAGGCCGAGAACGAGGCCTACGATTCGGAGGCATTGCAAAACGGCGACGGCGCCTAAGCAACCACTATTGCGTTATACTTGTTGCATACTCTACATGGTTATCTTTTAGGATAAGGTATTTCACATGTGGACAAAAGCAAAGGCAGTTAATAAACGTTAAATCTAGTATTCAAGTCGCGTATAGTGTATCTTTTGATGTTGGTTTATTGGGGATGTTAAATCTAGAGTGGATAATTGAGCAGCACATCCTGTCGCGCCAATTCCAGCAACATGGGATCGTCGAAGAACTTGTTGATGGACACATCCTCCGAGAGGCCCTTGCGTCGACGAGTCTTGATCATGAATTCACGTGCCAAATGCGAAGCTTGCTGCGGTTCCAGTGGACGAATGACTATGCTCTTGTCCAGCGGATCTCCAGGCACAATCTGCCAGTGATGGAACACAGACAGGCAGAAGGCTTGACCCTGGGTGTGTGTGCGCAGATCTGTCTCGAAGCCAAACGAATCAATTGCGGGTATAAAGGCTTTGATAGTGTAGATTGGTGAGCCCGATACGGGTGCATCCTGTGTGACGTGACCTCTGGAAAGGGGAAAGTAGTATTAGATGATGTCAACTGTGAACTGTGCATCAATTCTTTACTCACCTACGCCGCGCCAGCACCGTGTACACGGCTGACACACAATCGGCTGGGGCCTGAACCTCGACAAACAGATAGGGCTCCATGAGACGCGGTGTGGCCATGAGGAAGGCCGAGTAGGCAACACGACGTGCAGTAGGAATGATTTGGCCGCCACCGCGATGCAGTGCCTCGTTGGCAATGACAGCATCGAGTATCTTGAACTTTACATTGCGTATGGGCTCCTCGCAAAGCGGTCCTTCACGTGTGCCCCACTGGAAGCCCTGCACAATGGAATCCTTGACAGCAGTCAGCAGATTCTTATCCACCTCCGAAGGCAGCGTATCGTCCACCAGAATATTGGGGCCTGTTGTGTCTGGACCAAAGGCCCAAATGGAACGTGCCGCCAGCAGATCCCAATCATAGTTGACCTGGAAGAATTCGCCAATGCGTTTCTTATTCCAATTAATGCAGACCGTTTCGTTCTCGATGTCCTCGGCCAATCCCTTCTCCAACGGCTCCGATATCATTGTTATCTTATTCTTCTTGTTGGGCGTCTCGGCGAAACATTTAAGGGAACTAGTTTCCACGACAGTTTCACAGAATGCCACCACTGGGTCGGCCACCTTGATGTCAATCTCCGAGTACATCTTACGCAGATCGTGCATGACACAGTCCAGATACAGCTCACCCGTACCCAGTATGACATGTTCGCCCGACTCCTCGACACGTGTGGAGAGCAGCGGATAAGATTTGTTCACCTTACGCAGACCGTCTAACATTTTGGGCAACTCTGAGGGATTCACCGGCTCCACAGCGATCTTTATAATACTCTGCGTATTGAACTTCAACGGTCGGAATATGTAAAGATCCTCGGGCACATTGATGTCTACAATGCTAGATGTTTTCACAATGCACTGATCAATGCCCTCGATGAGCACCCAATTGCCAGAGGGTACACGATTCAATTCCACCTTGTAGCGTGCCTCATAGACCCAGAGCCTGCCCACCTGGAGAATGCGTGAGTCTTCCTCGTCTTGCAGCGTATAGTTCTCGCCCAGCACACAAACTTCCTGCCCGGCATGCAGTGTGCCCGACACGATGCGTGCCAGCACCTGAAAGAAGGTGCAGTCATCGTTGGGATACATCTTGGAGCTGTGCACCATCAGTGTGCCGTACTGGTTACACGTGATCATGTCGCGGTAAATGTCGCCCTCCTTTGGGCCCGTATAGATGTGATCTACTTTGCGTTTAGCATTCTCCAGTGGTGACTTGATGTGCTCCACACACATGTCAACGAATCCACTGCAGTCACCCATAAATCGATTGCATACGACACGCAGCAGCGGACGTATGTTAGACTTCATCTCATCCTTCGACACGCGCACCTGCAACTCAGCTAGAGTGTCCGACAAGGTGGTATCCACATCGCCCACCACCTGAGCAATCAGCTTGTACATGGGCTCCAATATGAACTCCACAAAGCTGCGCTGTGCCGAGCTATGAGGCGGTTTCTTGGTAAACTTGCGCCTGGAAAAGAAAACAAACATAAGCAACTATTTCTAGGAAGGCTCTTCAATGAGTTCTACTCACGACTTGCTGTGGAAGTACATATCGCCCCAGAGACGCTTGGCGAACTCCGTATAACTGACGCCCTCGTAGGTGTCTGCATAGAGCTTGGCAAAGGACTTCAAGGTGAAGCAGAATCCGTAGAGCGAGCTTGCAAAGCAGACGTTGCCCAGCACAGGTGACACCATCAGATTGTCGTCCGCGCTGCCATAGGTGCTGTAAGGGAGTCGGTTTTGAAAACGTTTTTTTTGCCGGGTTTGTTGCGAGTCTCACCTTAGTAATCCATTGATTTCCTCCACAATGTGCTTGAGCTTGAAATAAGCATCTTGAGGCGGCAACTTCAGCTCCAAAATAAGACGATCAATCTGTAAAGAGAGGAGAAAAACTTAAGAAGGTTCTCCAGTTTAAACCCAATGCGATGCACGCACCTTGTTGATGCACACGGTGATGGCCAGGCGCTCCTGCACGGCATGCTTGAGCAGCCGCTCGGTGTTTAGCATGACACCCTCGGAGGCATCGATGAAGAGCACAACGCCGTCACTCATGCGCATGGCAGCAGTTGCTTCGTCGGAGAAGTTCACATGACCGGGAGTATCGAAGATGTTCAGCAAGTAGCTCTTCTGCTTGACATCCTGCAGTACAAGGGTTACAGGTGTGGCCTTGATGCTGCAGCCGCGCTCCTGCTCGGTGAAGAGTGTGTCTGTGTAGCGCAGAGATCGTTCCTCCATGTTCTCGAACTGCGGATGCGTCTGGCGTATCAAACAATCCACAAAGGTGGTTTTGCCGTGATGCAAATGCCCGACAAGCGCAACGTTCCGAATCAATGGGGGAGTGTCCATAAGATCTGCCATGAATTCCATGTCGTAAGTCGTTTCAGGCAGATCCTGCTCCTTAATTTGAAACTTTAGCTTCTTTACGGGCTCAATGAGAGGTTTGTCCAACGGCTGTGCATCCTCTTCCTGCACAATTGTCTCCACGTCTGGTCCATACACCTCAACAGCCGAGGGATAGTACCTTTTATCCTCGTGCAGCACGACAGCAGTCACCTCCTTGTCCTCGTCATCTTGCGGCTCAGCTTCGTCCTCATCCATTGCGTCCTCCTGAGGGAAGAATGCAGACGAAACATGGGGAAAAGGTCACCATAGCAAGGAAGTTTACTTACATCTTGGTCATCTGGTACTTCTGGTTGACCGTAAATACTCTGATCGTCATCTTCATCGCTGTCCAGATCGGGGCCTATATAGTTGCCGAACTCATCGTACAAATCGGAATCCATGCTGCAGCGATTAACTAAAGTATATTAATATATTTTATTCACAGGATAAGGTAAGAAGCGCGGTTCACCCTAATGAGCACACGCACACACACAAACACACGCATGCAAACATGCAAAATGAAAACGTTTAGCACACGATGCCGGCACAGCTAAATCAGCTTTTATTGGAGCAATATACACTAAAACACAACTTACCACGTTTTCAAAGTAATTAATAATATTTATTAATTAGTTTTTAGTTAGTAAAACACAAGTTTTAAATATTTTCTTCAAGAAAACGCGGAATGCGAGCACGCTTCTCTTCTTCTTCCAAACCGACAGCTGACCGGCAAAAGTGTGGCCAGAGGGGATGAAATCAAGGCAATTACCTGCCACTGTTGCCAACCACTCGTTGACACGCCATATGGCGGCAATATTTAAATAAACGCTGAGTTTTTATTTGCCTGCTTGCAAAATACCCTTATGACATCTGGTGACAAATTTTGACCGTAATTAGCGCAGGTAAACCACGTGGCAGTTAGTTCAGGTAAACTGGAAAATACTTTAATTACAGGACAAACCGTTCTGTGAGCTCAGTTTACAGTGTCATCTAGAGCCTTACGCATCGATATCGTCATGAAACTGTGTATAGTTTCTTTCTTTGTTCAGTTTTCTTTTACCATTATATCGTGCAAAGTGATAGTCCTTGAGAATGCATATTCTGTACACAACAACATAGACAGTCGTGTGGATTGGATCAACCAGGCGAAGCTACAAATAGAAAATCACAAAACCTACACGGTGATGAAATACTCCCCGTATAGACCATCGAACAGTACTCAAATCCCTGCAATAAGGCCGTTTATAACGTCAACAAGTTCTCCGTTTTCAGAGATAGACTCGCACAACGTTTTGAATACAACCAGCTCACCAATCATCAACAATACAATCGATGGTGTGACGAGTGAATCGGCAATTCATGCAGAAACAACTTCGGAAGCCCTAACAGAAATATTTTCAACCACAACTGAAACGATTGAATCTTCCACCTTGTTGCTGTCAATAATTGGAAAACCTCCTGGCTTCGAACCGTCTTCAACTGAAGGAGACTATCTCGTGGCAGAAATCCCGGAATCAACAACCGAAGAAGTACATTCAGCATCAATGGAATCTACTACTGAATATGAAACTTCCATTTCCACGACACCTCTTCAGCCAGAATCAACAACAGGACAAATAGATTCTACAACAGAATCTTATGAATCATATGATGAGGCTCGACTTCAGTCAACCACCGAAGCGGATGCATTAACTTCTACAAGTGAACCTGCGGCAGTAACTACGGAGATATCCTTCGAAAATGTAGAGGAAGATATCTCCACGTCAACATTTCAGCCAGATTCCACAACCGAACAAATAGATTCCATAACGCAGTCAAATTATTATAACATATCAAACGATGAATTAGATGAATCTACAACCGAATCGGAAGAGCCTGCGGCAACAAGTGAATCCATACTAGATGTCTCAACGACAACATTTCAGCCAGAATCTACAACCGACACCGGAGATTCCACAACAGAAGCGTATTATAATAGTTTATTATTTGAATTCGAATTTAGTATTAAATCTTCTGTTTCAACAACGACCATCCAGCCAGAATCTAAAACCGAATCGAGCGATGCAACAACAAAATCATATAATTATAATGGCTTAATGAATAAAAATGAGGAGGATGCTGCTGATGTCTCTTCAACGACATACCAGCCCGAATCCACAACAGAACCGAATGATATCCCAACTCCAGAGATTCCAACGACATCAGCCGAGCCAGAGACTACAACCGAAAATATAATATCTACAACCGAACTTCTTTTATCTACAACACAAAATAGTCCTTTAGAGAATGAAAGTACGACTGAGTTAGGATTGAGCACCACCGAAGATGGCGATGAATCGACTACAACAGATATTGTACCTACCACAACTGAGACTGTAATCACTACAACAGAGATTTTGCCGACCACAACTGAAACTGTACCCTCTGTAACTACTGTTAGAGCTGCCATTCTGGTAGAAGATTTAATTCGCGAACAACCGAGGAAGTTCACCTATTCATCGGATGTAATGCCAGAAACTGATTATTATAATTATTAAGTACAATCATTTTAAATAAAGAATTATCTTGAGCGTAAATGTATTTTATTGTATTGGGGCGTCTGTGACGTCACATCACTGTGCGCGACACCTGCACAAGCAATAGACATGCGTGCAAAGAGTTGCCAGCCTCGCTCGTTTCAATTAGTTTTACCAGCGTTGCCACTTAGCATTCTTGTAGCAGCTGCTCGCCGTAACAACCAGACAAATTACTTTTATAAAATGCTGAAGTTTACCCAATTAATAGCACGAAATGGTGAGTTAAGCACAAATTGTATTGATTAAATCTAATTCGGTATATTGGCCAACAGTCACTGTTGCCAACCTTACGGGCAGAGCACACATCCGTTCACGTTTGTTTGCCAATGCGGTCACAGTGAACGAGAAGGAAAACACGACAGAAGAAACAACAAATCAGAATGCCGATGAACCCATCGAAATAGCAAATCCCTTCGAAAAGGATCCCCAACAGTGCGTTTTGTGCAAGCACGACATAACGCCGCACTACAAGAACGTTAAACTGCTTTCACAGTTCCAGTCCCCGTACACGGGTCGCATCTACGGTCGCCACATAACCGGATTATGCAAGCAGAAGCAGGAAGATGTGGAGAAGGCCATCTTGCGTGCCCAGCGCTGTCTCCTGATGCCGGGCTACCACAAGGACTTGGACTTCCTGCACGATCCCAAGCTGTTCGACCCAGAGAAGCCAGTGCGGCCACACAAATATTAGTTTGTTATTGTTTTTATTGTTTTGCCAATTAACGCAGTTAAATACAGTCTAGATGTTGCTGCTAGTTGCCATTGATTATAGTAATTTTTCTATCCTTCAGTCAGTCTTCTTCACTCAAGTATCGCAGCATTTCGAGCGGCAGTTTAAGTTGTTGGAGTACCGCCTGCTTCTTGCTAACTTCAGGCTCATTGCTGACTTGTGGCTGATTGCTAATTTGTGGTTCGAACAACGACTGTAAATCCTCTAAGGCTGCTTTGAATCCATTTTGCCAGGTTTCTATGTCCGCTTTCAGCTCAGCTATCTGGCGTTCCCTCCACAGGCTTATGCGTGGACTCTTTGACGGGTTCACTATCACAGGCTTCTTGGCCGGCTGAGTCTCGTTAAACACCAGTCGCTTCTTGCTGGCATCATTCCGTAGTCGAGACAATCCAGGACGTCGGCCATTTGTGGAGTTTGCCTTTGCCTTCATTTGCTGTGGAACGGTGTGTGGAGTTTGGTCAGGCACCTTATCCGCTTCTGCATTGATTGCTTCAGTTGATGGAGTTGTGGTGGGTTGGCGACGTACACCAGGCGTGGATGTTGATGGCACTTTCAGCTCAGCTAACCGGCGTTCCCTCCACGGGCTTGTGCGTGAACTCTCTGGCCGGTTCACCTTCACAGGCTTCTGCGCCGGCGGAGTCTTGGTAAAATCCAGTCGCTTCTTGCTGACATTTTTCCGTAGACGAGACAATCCAATACGTCGGCCATTTGTGGAGTTCGCCTTTGCCTTCTGTTGCTGTGGCACGGTGAGTGGAGTTTGGTCAGGCATCGTTTCCACTTCTGCTTTGATTGTTTCGCTTGATGGCGTTGTGGTGGGTTGGCGACGTTCACCAGGCATGGAGTAGGCTGTCTTGCGCAGTCTCGAACCCAAACAACGCCATGGCTGGGGAGTTGTGTCTGCCGCATCAGACATTTTTGAGCGCAATCTTTTCAATTCTTTTTTGCTACAGCGTTGCCAGCTTGTTAAATAATTCAACTGTTCACCAAATAAGCATTTGTACGACTGTGTGTTGAAAATAACTATGTTATTTATACAAACACATTGTTTAAATAAAATTGAGAATACGAGATTAAACAACATATGAATGAAAGAAAACTGAACATATCTAGATTTAATATACTTGAATACAAGCATATTCTGAGTTAAATCTAGTCAAATTTTCCACAAACTTCACACTACAACTGCATTTTTGAGCACAAAATAAAATTAAACGTTTTTCGAAGAAGCGGGTGACACGTTCAAAATGCATGTCCTTCAAACGCATGCAAAAGTGTATAGATCTTAATAGGGAACATGTCGAAAAACAATAAAGCCATTTTCGATTTTTAATGATTGTTTTTGTTCTCTACTCCCGAAATATAAAAGTCAAAGGCGGTTTTTATTATTGTCCTTGTTGTTCAGTCCTGTACTTAAACACCCGAGAATTAAAACAAATATTGTTGTTTTAAACTTTATTTTAGTTATGAATATATAAACTTTGCACTTGATACTCTCCTGTCCTGTCCATGAGGCATGTATAAAGTCTACAAAAAATTATGCGCGCGCTCTATATGATCTAGGATTATACATTATGTATGTATGCATGTATACGTATCTCTATATATGTATGTATATAGTATATTTAATTTAATCGCATTGCCGACTAAGTGTGACCTGATACTGATAATTGGCGAATCAGAGTGACCGGATCCGCCATTCCAAGTGTGTTTTGGCTTCGAATAAAACTCTCAGCACTTGCTAAAATCGACGCTGATATGATTAGAAAAATGATTACTCTAATAACTAGGTTTACGAGGATCTTACGAACTGAATAATCAAAAAAATAAATGTATGTATGTGTAAGGACAAATCAAGAGAAACCGGTCTGAACGCTTCGTCGTCCGAAGATTGGCAACAAAAGATCTTAAATCGAACTTAGGTATATGTATGTATGTATGTATCTGTATATATATATATTGAAGCACTAGAATACGAGACTATGCGACACCAGAGCCAGGCACGACTACGGCAGCTTGTGGTAGCGCTCAACATCGCCGCCACGGAAAGAGACCTTGCAGACGCACTGCTGGGAGCTGGACAGCATGACGAGGCACTCGCGACAGACCAGATGCCGGCAGGTGCGAATCTCGTAGGCAAACTGTCCGCTGCGACAATTGATGCAGCTGGGCAGCTGCAGCGGCGTTGTTGTGCTCACTTGGGTAAAGCGGGTGATCTTTTGCAGGGCCTGTTCGATGGCAATGGAAGACATTGTGCCCGGCGCAGCTGAAGATGATGATGAGGTAGGCAGGGTGGTCTGGCCGACGCTGCTGGCTGTGACAGTAGCGCTGACCGCGTGCACCGAGTGGCTGTGCCGCGCCCGCTTGGCAGCCGGCGGAGATGTCGGTGACAGAGGACCTGGAAATGCCGATGTGGCCGTGGCAGTGACAGTCGACTTGGTCTTGCGGTGCTGATGCTGCTGTTTGTTGACGCTGCTCAGCGAGGAATAGGTGCCGACGGCTAAGCTGCCCTGTCCCTGCAGGCACATGTGGCTGGCGAACTGGGAGGCGTGGCGACGACGCGTGCGTGAGCTGCCTAGGGAACGAGGAACTGACTTAAAGTGCTCCGAGTTCTCCATTAGAAACTTTTCAATGCGCGCCTTAAGCGCCAGGTTTAATATTGCTTTGCGTTGTGAGGTATATTCAAGTCCCGTAAACGGATCGGAGGGCAGGCGGCCCCACTTGGCCTCCTCCTCCGAGTGTTTATCGATTGTGGACTGATCGACCACCTTGCCGGATGGCAGCACAGTGGGAAAAATCTAAAAACAAAATAAGAGAGCTGACATAAAACAGAGCTGCAGACGGGGGTAGTAATTGACTTGGATACGCACCATTAAGTCCCAGGTGATGGAGTCAAGAAACTCCTCTGGTATCTCCAACCGTGACTGTTCGCGCAGTTCGGGAATGTGTCGCGATGGCGAACGTAGACCCGCCTGCTGCTGCTGTGCTTGGTCCCTAATGCCATATGGATCACTTATCTCGCTCCATATGGTTTTCATAAGCTCACGATCGGCCTTATCCAGGCAGCGTGCAGGTAGGCCCCACATTTGTATCTTACGAAGCACTGGTGGACAGCGTTCCGTAGCACGGATAACAATCTTCACGCTGTTCGTTGTAGACAGTATCTTATGGGCAGTCCTAAAGAAGAACACCTTCTCGCTCTGCTGCTGTGCGGCTGCGGTGCTGCTGCGCGAGTTGTAGTCGCTCTGGTAGCAAAAGGTCACCGAGTCCATACCCTTGGGTAGGTCACGCACATAGGCCACACGTTCCCAAATGCCATCGTGCTTGCCATGCACCTCGAAGCCCGTGGAGCGCAGGGCACCAGAGCTAGGCCATAGCTTGATCACCTTCAGATCGATGGCTTTGGGAAAGTCAAAGACAATCTCAACGGGTGGCTTGCAAACGGCAAAGCACATGAACCCGCGTTCCAGCTGCTCCGCATCGTCTGCTATTAGGTTTGCGGCCGTGTAGCCATCCTCGCAGACAGCGTCGCATTCCACGGAGGGTTTGAGTTTCGGATTTAGAAAGTTGATTAAACTGCTCATTGAACGCGTGTGTATACTGGACTGTCTTGCTGTCTGCCTCGCCTGCGCTATGCTATTAGATATGCTGGTGCTGTCGGTCACGCGGCGTTGCCGTTGCGTCTGCTTGGCCCCACCTGCTCTGATTTTTTTCTCTGCTAATTCGCACAGAAAATGGCGTCACTGGCTCCTGTGTTTTCTATTGTCACTTCGATTACTCACGCCTCGAATGTACACCACCGTCGTAATCGAGCACACACACACAAATATATCAAAAAATATATTGCATTTATTATCACTGGTAATTATTTGTTATTTTCTCCTTGTTATATATTAATTATCCTTGCTTTTTCAGATATTTCCTGCTTTTTTCTCGTGTTTTTCTGGCTAATAAATCAGCTGTTCAGAATTATGAAGCCAGCTGCGTAAAACAGGGTTGCCAGATACTACACAGTTCGCAGCGTCGTTTGAGGGAGTGTGGTATTTTTTAATAAGATTTATTTGTAATTGTAAATGATTATTAAAAACGTGTAACAAAACAGTTTTTAGTCATATAAAATATTGTATTTAATTGGAAGTATGAAAAGTCTATTTAGATGACTTAAATGTATTTCGACTATTTATATTAGTATTTTTAAAAGAGTTGTCAATGTATATCGATAAGTCTAGGTAGACAAAAATCGTGTCCTACGCGCCATTTTGGCTTTTAAATACAGACCAAAACTTTTTTACCAATCAGCAAAAATGTTAAATAGTGATTTTCTGCTAGTTTAAAGGGCTATTCTTATTAAGATTGTAGGTTAACGCCTTTATGAAAAGATAAGCCAGTTTTACTACCGACAATTTAAAATTATCAATTGATTGAATATGTATTTTTAAAGATACTGCATTAAGCTGAAGCTATTTGTAACTATTTGTGTGTAAGTGTAGATCTATCTTTATCGACCACTTGAGGGCGTTAACACTTTTGTTGAATGGAACAGGTGTAGATAAAGTTCCGTTTATGGCCAACATAAGCCTATAAATTGAACCCCTGTGGAGGCAGCTGCTTCAGTAGCGCCGCCATTGCCATGAAGTGCTTGCTAATCCTTTTGTGCGGCTTTTTAGCCGCATCCGCGTTTAATCTGCCAGGTGTCCCGGTTGACTTTGATCTGGATGACAAAGTGCTGTCCGCCATAGTTGATGATGTGGCTGAACGGTTGGAGAAGGAGTATATCACCTATCTGAAGACAGGAGTTGAAACTGCTGCGTTCAAGAAACTCACCTCTCAGCTCGCCAAGGCGCACAGCAAGAAGAACATATTCACCAAGAATTTACCCGAACTGGACACACGTGATGGCTTCGTCGTGTGCACCTTGTGTCGCTCCGTTGTCAATATTTTCGCACGTACAATCCGCGAAGAGGACGGCGAACTTAATGGCGAAAACAGCTCTGTGATTATGAAAGGCTTTACAATGGACGTGTGCCGCCGTCTCAATCTGCAGACTGAGGAGGTATGCGAGGGGTCTGATCGACTCGAATCTCGGATCCGTCGAGTACATCATGCGCAACTCGGAAATCGACTCTCAGAGCTTCTGCTCTCTTTTCATGGGCATCAGTTTCTGCAACACGGGCAGCAATGAGGCCTACAACTGGACCCTGACGTTGGACAACAACGGTCAGACCATGAGTGGCTCCAAGTCAGATACGCCGAAGCACAGCGATAGCGACATCAAAATCTGTCACTTCACGGACATTCATCATGATCCGCTGTACGAGGCAGGCAGCCGCGCCGACTGCGATGAGCCGATGTGTTGCCAGCGCGATAAGAGCACAACAGAGGGCACCAGTAGCGCGGCAGGTTTCTGGGGTGACTACCGTGACTGCGACTTGCCCTGGAGGGCCTTTGAGTCGGCACTGGATCACGCCGTGAAAACGGAGGAATGCACCTACATCTATCAAACGGGCGACATTATCGATCACATGGTCTGGGGTACATCCGTGGAGAAGAACACTGAAGTGCTGACCAAGGTGAGCAGTCACTTCACGACAGTGTTTCCCAATGTGCCTGTGTATCCCTGCATTGGCAATCATGAACCCCATCCGCTCAACCTGTAAGTAGTGGCCACCTTTGTTTTATAAATCAATCATTGCAATCCATGCCTGGTCTCCCTTAGTTTCAGTCCCGAAGGAGTACCGGATGAGATCAATACCAAGTGGCTGTATGAGCATTTGTATAACGATTGGTCCAAGTGGCTGCCGGTCGAGACGAAGGAGACCATCCTCAAAGGCGGCTACTATACTGTGTCGCCCAAGAAGGGCTTCCGTGTCATTGCGCTGAACAGCAACGGTTGCTACACGGACAACTTCTGGCTATACCACAACGGAAGTGACAAGATCCCACAGCTGCAGTGGTTCCACGACACTTTGCTGGCCGCCGAAGCAGCTGGAGAGAAGGTGCACGTGCTCACGCACATCCCCTCGGGCGATGGGACCTGCTGGGCTGTCTGGGCCAGGGAGTACAATCGGTGCATAACACGCTTCCATGATACTATCTCTGCCATTTTCAATGGTCATTCGCACAAGGACGAGCTGGCTGTGCACTATTCGGAAGAGGGTTATGCCACAGCCGTGGCATGGAATGGAGGCGCTCTGACCACATACAGCAACAAGAACCCCAATTACCGCGTGTACGATGTCGATCAGGAGAAGTACCAGGTGACCAACCATCGTACCTACATCTACGACTTGAACGAGGCCAATGCAAAACCGGATGAGCAACCCAATTGGTTCCTGGAGTACGAGTTCATCAAGGAGTTTACTGAGGATACCAGCCCGGCAGGCATTGACAAGCTGCTGGAGCAGTTTGCTGACAATCCCGAGCTGTTGCGCAAGGTGAGTGCTTAATTGTGGACCTGTGCGAGAGCAGCCTGTAAAGTTTCATTCCCTTGCAGTACTGGCGGTTCCGGGTAACCTCCGCGGAGCCACAGGTGAGCGGTGGCTGTGATCGTAACTGTCTGGCGGGTTCTTTGTGTCGCACCGTCGTCACTATCAACACAGAAACTGCACGCTGCGAGGAGCTGAAAGAGCGACTCTTTGCTGCCGTAAGTGCTTACTCCCCACACATCCCTTGCAGTTCCTATATTAATATATATCTTCTTTTTTCATAGTTGGACAAGGAGGAACCCATCATTCCAGAGGATCCAGAGGATCCAGAGAATCCAGAGGATCCAGAAAAGCCAGATGGCGGTGGAGCTGCCACCCTCAGTGTTCTGGGTGTGGCTTCCCTGTTGGCTCTATCGTCCTTGCTGAGGGTTGGCTTTTAAAAGGGGATTTCCATCCTGTATGTAGTACTAATTATAGTTTATATAATCGCACATTCCATTTTCAATGGCACGATCGAGTGCAAAATCCAAAATACATCTATAACTTATAAACACACTTACACATTTGCAATCAAGTTTGTTAATCTGCTGCTTGTGAAAATAACTTATCGCCGGAAATAGACTTTCCGAGTGCCTGTGGGGCCTGGCCAGCTCGAGTAGCGTTAACTCTTGGAGCGGGTTATCTCAGATTAGCTCCTACATCATATTAGCGCAAATTAGCCAATAAAACAGCAATAAATGCTGCTCATGTCATATATAATCCCGATGCTATGAATACATTTGTTCGACACGATTATTCAGTTTATAGTCCTGTTTGTTTTATAACTGAACCGGCAAATGAATCGCGCAAAAAGCATCGCACGTGAAAGTCGTGCGATAATCCATGTTGTTTTCACGTGCGTCGATTTGTCGTTTCTTGAGTGCTTTGATATTAGATCATTATGTGAAGTGGCTTCATTCCGCTTTTGTTAGGGTGACTTTTTTGTTGTTGCTTGAAACAGTTGCGAGGCAATTTTGTTTTTATGGATAATATGGTCGATTTGGCAGGTGTTAACAACAAACTTATTGTCTAGACGTCTACCAAATTCGTTTATAGTTTCCGAAATATCAAAATTAGAAAACTCCTCATGATGATGAGATGTTTCAGTATTTTATAGTCCTCTGTTAATGTTATTGAAACGATTTACCTTTCAATTTTCAATCAATTTGATTTGCAGGTAGACTATAGGATTAAGATAAACATAGCTATGTCTATATACTATAAACAATAAAAAGTTTATACAGAATATCATTCATATCTCTCAAACGTCGAAAGATTAGTTAAGCATAGTACGGAAAGGAGCAGGTAGGTATCTCATTTTATTTATCTTCACTTGATAACTATGATTTCTATATAAAGTATGTGCTTTATATGGTATACTCGTACTGGTATCACGAGTAAAATATCATTATGGAAGACGTCACGCAGACGTCACAAACCCTTGTGTGTCCCCTCACGGACCATAGTCAAAATTCAGGTTACAAAGTCAACTTAAGCAGGAATTACCGAGCTAATCTCGAGCCGTAAAAATCTCGCGAACCGTTTATAACGATTATAGGCTACCATATGTTATGGTGAGTGTAACATCAGTATGGTAGCTCATCGGCAGCTCGATAAGAATGGCCAAAGTGCTATATAATCGATCCGTTTGCAGTGCCCACAGTCAGTAGCAAACGCCTCGTTGGGCTGTGATGAAGTGCGCGTGGAGTGTTGTATTTGTGGGCGTGGTCGCTCTGCTGGGCAGCTGTCGGCCGTACAGTGTGCCCGAGATGTCGAGCGAGGAGAAGCGACTGGCGCAAATGTCAGGTAGGCAAAGCGGTTTCCACTTATCGCTGACAAGTTGAAGTGCATAAAACAAGATGATCTCTACTCTCTCCCCCCTCATCCTTCACAGAGAGCGTAGCAAACGAGGTGGGTGTGGAGTTCGTAGAATACATGCGCACTGGCTTGGCCTCGCCGCGATTGGAACAATTGGGCGCCGAGTTACGCGCGTCGCACAGCCAGAAGGACATCTTCACCCAGTCCTTGGTGGATGTGAGTGCAGCGGATCAGTATTTTGCCTGCACCATGTGCCGCTCCGCAGTCAAGGTGCTGGCCAAGACTTTCAGGGAGCCGAATGGTGAGCTAACCGGTCCAGACCGTGATGAGAAGGCGCGCCAGGTGGCACTTAGCCTCTGCGATTACTTCGACATTCAGACACCTGCCGTATGCGGGGGCCTCTTCGACCTGAACTGGCCCATTCTGGACTTCATTCTGAACGAAACAATCGCCGAGTCGAGATCGATTTGCGGCATGTTGCCCATTGCCATTTGTCAGCTGCAACAGGAGGAGTACAAGTTGAATCTAAACATTGAGGGGGAGTTTCCCAGTGGTTCCAATTCCGAGCTGGCCGAGCGCAGTGACGATGATTTGTTGGTGCTCCACTTGACCGACATTCACTACGATCCCGACTACCGCAACGGCAGCTGGGCAGAGTGTAGCGAGCCCATTTGTTGTCGCGATGAGTTGCCAGCGGGATCGAAGTCAGTGGGTGCAGGCTATTGGAGCGACTATCGCACGTGCGACACTCCCCGCCATCTGATTGTAAACGCCTTCGATCACATTCGCAAGACGCACAAGATCAACTGGATCTACCACACGGGCGATGTGCCACCCCACAATGTCTGGTCCACCACAAAGCAGGGCAACATGGACATGCTGACAGAGATTGATGGACTGCTCAACGAGTACTTTCCCGGCATTCCGGTCTACCCGTGTCTGGGCAACCATGAACCTCATCCCGCAAATGTGTAAGTACCTAAAGATTGCTGATTGATCCCTTCTTATTCCTCACTGCCTCTCTGTAGCTTCGGCAACAATGAGGTGCCCGCTGGCCTCAGCATCGACTGGCTGTACTCGCATCTTTGGAGTCTCTGGTCCAAGTGGCTGCCTGCCGATGCCGAGGCCACCATACGCCGCGGTGGCTACTACACACTGTCGCCCAGCGCCGGACATCGCATCATTGCTCTGAATAGCATGGACTGCTACCTGTTCAACTGGTGGATCTATTACAATGGTTCCATAGTGCTGGAACAGCTGCAATGGTTCCACGACACGTTGCTTGCGGCTGAAGCGGCTGGCGAGAAGGTGCATGTGCTCACGCACATCCCGTCGGGCGACAGCGACTGTTGGGCAGATTGGTCAAGGGAATACAATCGTCTGTTAACTCGCTTCAGCCACTGCATCACAGGCATCTTCAACGGGCACACGCACAAGGACGAGATGAGTTTGCACTACTCGGATGCTGATGATGCTGTGGCCGTGTCCTGGAACGGTGGCAGTCTCACGACGTACACCAACAAGAATCCCAATTATCGACTATACCAGCTGAGCCCACAGACCTGGCAGGTACTCGACCATGAAACGTGGACCTTCAATCTGACCGAGGCTAATCTGCAGCCAGACGAATCACCCAACTGGTACAAGGAGTACACCTTTGTCGAGGACTTCACCAGGGACACAAGTCCTGCTGGCATTGACGGACTGCTGGAGGAGATGGCCAACCATCCGGACTTGCTGCGACAGTTCTGGCGCTACAAGGTAACCCATGCGGATCCCAAACTAGCTGAAGGCTGCGATGACAGTTGCTTGAGCACAACGCTCTGCCGCATCGCGACGAGCAATTATCGCAGCAAGCAGCAATGCAAGCTGCTGCAGGACATTCTGGGGGAAAGCGTAAGTAGTCTGCGAAGAATTGACAATTGTGTTCCATGTCTAAACAACTCTTTACTCTTTATGTTATGCAGCTGGAAAAGGAAAAGGATGGTGACGGCAGTGGCGAGGACAATGGAGGAGGAGGAGGAGAGGGTGGAGGTGATGGCGGAGCAGCTGCTCTGCTGGCCCAGAGTCTGCCCGCTTTGCTGGTCGATTTACTCTGCCTGCTGCGTTATCTCTAACTGCAAGGGAGGCAGGGCAGCAGGGCTTATCTGTAGATTATAGCTGATTATTTATAGCATATTGTCGGGTTAATTAGCTAGATTAGCTGAGCGAACATAAAATGCGTCATAAAATGCCAAACAAATGGAAAGTCCCTCCCCTTCTCCTTTCCCATTCCCCTTCATTTTAATTTCCATTTCCCAGCAAGATAAAAAAAAACAACGTGCAGTTTGAACATTCAGAATACCGTTATTTTGTTGATATACACATATAATTACATAGAGTTTATTTAAGTTGTTCGCTACTTGCTGCTGCCTTGGCTGCGTTGAATACTTGTTGCGGGAATGTGCCGTAAGGGGGGGAGGGGGCAGGACCGGAAGCGTATCCCAATTGAATGACCTGAGGCGTGCTGAAGAAGGATGCGGGTGTAGGAGGATGGGTGGGTGGTGTGTCGGGTTGGTGTGTGAGAATTGAATTTCGTTTCTCTATCCATCTCTATCTGATCTTTGTACATACATATCCCAACCACATACATATTTACAAACGTGAAATTGTAATCATTGTGCCGGCCATGTCCCAATTATCTTCGTCTTCTTCTTCTTCATCGTCGTCGTCATCGTCTTTGTCAAGGAGTTGAGCTCCTTAGAGCGCGCACATGAGTGTGGCAATGCCCAGATCCCGCTCGTCCACTTTGCGCAAGATGACGGCAGCCTGGTTCTGATAGCGACCTGTCGAGACCAACCGCACGTTTGTCACGCCACAATAGATCGCCTGCTCGGGTCCCACTTCAGTGCTGGCGCCGCACACAGCGCTGGACATTTCCATGTGGGTGTTGTCCAGACCGGCAGAGCCGCCAATCTCCAAGCGATCCTCAAGCTGGTGGCACTGCAAGGTTGAGTAGGAGAGTCTCTCTCTCTCTCTCTAGTCGCCATACTCACATCATAGTTGACCTTCTCTTGGGCTCGCACGCTCTTGCTGCCAATGCGCAGATTGCCCAGGGAGATGGCAGCTGGGAAGAGGGCGGACAACGTGCAGTTGCGGGCGTGGCCGAAGTTTGACATCTTAAAGACAGCAGCGGTGTCCTGGACGAGTACGTTACAAGCTAAAGGCGAGAAGAACATGTACTAAGAGTGCCTTCTCCTGCCCAATTAGGGGAACCTACGCTGTGATATCTTGTGGAATCGCACATTGGCCACAAAGGAGCCACGCGTCGGGATGCGGTACTGCAGCAGTGCAGCATTTTGGCTGGAGCGGAAGAACTTCTTGTTGCTGAATCGCGGCCTGAAAGAAGTCGCAAGAGCGGTTTTTGTGGCAGCTCTACAACTGAAAGTGCAATTGCATGTGGGTGACCTACCATTGCTTGTTGTTGTTGCAGAACTCATAGACCCGATCCTCCAGCTGGCGATGGTGATCCTTCAGCGCTGGGAAGTATTCTCCATTAAGTTCCCAGCCATCGACAAACTGAGGAGAGAAGGAGGGTTAGAGACATACAAAAGGATTAATTGTATAAAGCAAATGAGATAGGAAATCAAGAGAATGAAGAAGGTGGTATTAAAGAGAAAATTGACAAAGATTAAAGAAAGAGGGACACATAAAAGAGACAGAGAGGAAAGAATTTAGAAACAAACAATAAACAAAGGTTAGTGTCCAGTACGCCTATCAGTAAGAAACCCTTATGAACAGAAACAGTTAAGAAGACACTAATAATTCCCAACAACAATTTCTTCTCACATGGAATATGGAAAGCGTTGTCTTTATTTTCCGATGAGATTGAAATTTTACCATTGACTTAATATCAAAGGAAAAAGTAATATCACTTACAACTTGCAATAAGATAATAATATTTAAATTGTGATTTAAAGCAAACTTTAGAAGCCTATAGTATACAGAAACCCTTATGCCAAATTTGCTATGTCTAGGTTTTATAATAGCAGAGGTTCACACAGACAGACAGTTTGAAGAGAAGTTCAAGGGAGGGATCAAGATGGTTAAAGCAAATAATAAAGACAGACAAAACGATAAACAAATGAATGCAGATCTAATTTTCGTGGTAGTCGTACTTACCGCCATGAGCCCACCCGACTCGCAGTTAACATCGTAATGTTTCATGGTTATCTCTACAATTGTGTCCGGCTCACCAATCACATAGAGCCCACAGACCGTTTCAGGGGTAACTTCAGCGACGTCCCCAGCTGCAGCTGCAGCGGCAGCGGCGGCGGCAGCTGCCTCAAGCTCTTCGTCGCCCAGCGATTCCAGATCCAGATCGAGCAGGCCTCCTGCATTTCGCTTGAAGTTGAGGCCCGCCAAAGGTGCCACAGGGGGCGTAGGAGTTAGGGACTTCTTGAAGATGTAATCACCTGGCTCGGAGGCTACATGCATGCAATCTGTGGTGGGGGAAGAAGGGAGTCAGAGAGAGCACGCATGGAAATTCGATGAGAGCTCGCATCAGAGTGCCCGCTGGCAATGGCCAGATGAAACCAATTTGTTCAGCTAACCAAATTGCAATAACTTGACCGGGCCAACCTATTGTGTGCGAGTGTGTGTACGTCTGTGTTTGGAGAATAATCGAAGCCGGCTTGGTTGACCTACAAAGAGCCGATGCCGATGCAAATTGTAGCCACGTTCTGACCTTCGTCCTTAGGCGGCATCCGGCAATTAATTTATCATACACAATCCAACAGGCTGCCAGTTAATGCTTGCCTCTTGCGACTGTTGCCTGATTTATGACTCGCATTATTAGTTAACCCACACTCTTACGCACACACATACACACACACGCACTCACATGCATAGGCCATCGCATATTCAGATGGTGGTTTTGCGGTGCGTCCTTTTATGACTTCTGGCCGAAAAACAATTAAACGTACGTCCTGCATGATATTTGGTCTATTCTACTATTTCACATGCCTGTCACACACGCAGCTCCTGGCTGTGCCCTTTTGCCACTCACTGTGTGCTCTTTGTAACCAACAAAATGACCATAAAATCTCTAACTGTGCAAACAGAACTGTGCGATTTGATACACTTGGCTAGCAGGGGTCTCTGCATTGTTTCGGTACGTTTGCAATGCTACAATAACTTTTAATTTGACTGCTAAAACCTTGAACGGGTCTTTATATTGTATTTCTAAGATACTTACAACAGGGATTTATAGATTGTACAATAGAGGAACTATACTTTGTTTCGATTTAACATTAAAAAGAACAGAGTTACTATAATTTATGCAATTTCTATGGCACAAAGAACAAAATTTCTAAGGTTACGGCTTATTAATTGCACATTTTGAAGTTGGTTTGAGTGTAGATTTGTTATTTTAAAGGAAAAGACCCTATTCCGATTCGCTGATATGGTTCAAAATAGTTTTTTTTTTCACTGATATTCTGTTTTTAGTTCATATTATAACATAATATTTCTATGTCATATCGCACTATCTGCAAATCTTTGTAAAGTGAGAGTTATATCCTATAGTATTTCCAATATTAAATAAAAAAACCTTAACATTAATAAATGCTCTCTTTTATAAGGGTATCTCAAGTTCCGTATTCTTCGTGTAACTACTTTAGTATTATAAATGATGTATAGAAGACATTAGATTAAACGTGTAGAGTAATTGCAGCAAAGTTTCACAAAGTTGATAACACAATTTCCAAGCTCGTGCAAGTGTATCAGAAATACTCACGCCTCTTTCTCTCTGTCTCTTTTCCTCTCTCTCTCTGCGTCTGTGTGGGAGAGAGATTTCGGGCACTTGGCGCCTAATTGTTTATTATGTTGGCTAATTGCATTTTATTGTCGCTGCCGCGCTGCTTTTCGGGGCGCATTTAATATGTCAATTAATGCGCTTAAGACCAAATTGATATTGTACACAATTGATAAGTAGCGCAGCCAGACGAGATTATATATAAATATGTATATAGTATATATAAGAATTAAATCGAAGTGCTGCACTTAGTGTTTAGGAAATTTCTGCTTCTCTTTCCCTCCTCTTTGCAATATAATTTCCCCTCTATTGCTGACGGCGCTGGATGTCTTGGCGACCTGCTTGATAACTGCGCACTCACTTGATAATTTTATAGTTATCAGAGTTGCTAGGCACGCTTAACAAACGTAATTATAAATGTGGCGGAAGGAGGAGGGGAAGGGAGGAGGTTGGCTACAGTGGTTGTGGTTGCCTTGCCAATCGATGTCCTGTGGCCATCGCAAGTTAAATTACAAGCGCAGAGTATTTATAGATCGACTGTCCGCAGATATTCAGAGTGATGCTTGGGTGGGATGCTTGATGTCATAACTGCTTTCATTGGAATTTCAATATTCGGCAGCTCAGTCTGTTTTTCCTTGTCAACTCAAGTGAAATTTTCCTTCGAATTTTCCGAGTTGGTCAATAAAAGTTGCTGCTTATGCAAATAAATTGCGCATATGTTGTGCGGTAAAAGTGGCTGGGAGACAACATACACACACCCAGACATACACACCCACACACACACGCACACGCACGGGAAAGACGCACTTGACAAGTCGTGAGGAAAAGCAATTTAAAAGACAATTTCGGCCAAACTGCAAGCATTTTGTAAGCGTCGTAAACTCGTCACTCGTAACTCGTAACTCGTAACTCCCTCAAAAGTGCAGCTCACTCAGCCAACGGCGGCGGCACTTGGCGCAAAAACTTTTCGCCAGCAATTTGTTAGCGCATTTTCTAACAGCCCTCCCCTCGCACTTACCCCTGCCCCTACCTCATGCATTCATGTGTTCCATGGCATATATCGAGGCAATCTTACCTGAGATTCTGTGCTCATTGTAGGGCATCGCTGCGCCAGGATAGAGCTCAAAAGTTCTCTTCACTGTGGGCCAGGCCTGCGGAGGAAAGAGAGAGTGACAGAGACAGAGAAAGAGACAGCAATTGAGTGAGTGTATGTAGAGTTGCGTAGTGTCATCTTGAATGGTCGCTTTGATGGATGCTGTCGCTAGGGCTGCGATAGGAGGCAGGGTAGACTGCGAGACGGAGGCGGGTATCGTCCCACAAAAGAGAGATATGCATTGAAAAACAGCCGCAAATATTGTTGACACAAGCGAGAGGCAAATGCGATAAAATCAGCGGGTTGTCGAGCAAATAACGGCATTTCAGTGGGCTGGCCCCCACTACAAGCGACAGGCGACAGTGCAAAAAAAAGTCTGCAGTGCTTAAAGCGGCTATGCGCGACGTGCAAGATACGCTGTAATGGAGGCTAAGACACTCGGAATGGAAACTGTAAGATATCGATTGAATGATAAGTCGTATTTGCTTAGTATTAAAACAGCGATTTAAGGCAGCTCTAAAGTTGGCTGCTGAGAAGATGAGGGGGAACACTTATTCAGTGCTGCCAATTTAGCTATTTTGCCACTAAATATTTCGTGCTGTCATTTACAATGCGGGATAAATTGTTAAATTGCGGCTAGCATGATTTATTGCTATTATTGGCACAATATTAGCTTTTTAAATAGATTTGGTAGCTTTATTTTTATGCTTTACGATGTCACACTTAAATGATTTTGTATTATTTTTACATTTGAGTGGCAACAAAACATCAATCAAACAAAATAGCAATGAGCATTAAATTGTATTTTTGTAAAGTATTACTTATGTATAAATGTAAATTAGTGTATATTAATAATCACTATTATTTGTGCCTTCTATTTTATAATAACATATGTCATTGCCATTATAAATATTTCAAACAATTAGCAGTTTTCATAAAAATTCATTTTGAAAAGTTAATGTGATCGATCATTGTTTATTTAGCGATTTAAAAGTAATTTAAATTATATTTATAACTCAGATTAAACGACTCAAACAAATCGTTGATTCGATTTGATGGATGCATTACAAACCTGAGCACCGTAAATGAATAAGATTGTGGTGTAAATCATATAAGAAAGTTAAAATTATTCACCGACTTGGAACCTAATCTATACACAATAAGGTAAAATTGTTATTAAAACCTGAAACGGGCTGCAAACCACTTATAAAAACCGATTAACTTGCTAATCACGTGGCCATATATGTAAGCCGGACAACATTATGTTTTTGAGCTATACCCAATCAGTTCCATTTGAGCTTACAGGGTATTAAAAGAAGTTAACGTTGCTTCTATGCGATGTAAACGTAGCTGGGTCAGAGGCTAACAGCGGGCTGCTTGTTATTGACTCTGTGTCAAGTTAAATGGCCGCCGGCCTTGTTGGCCTCAATGCGCCAGGGCGGGGTGGGGTAAGTGCGGACTGTCTCGGCCGCTAATGTCGCCGCACTTAAAGGCCAATGCAGCTGCTGGACAATTGGCCGTTTTAATTAAACTCTGCACAATACCAACACACACTCCAATACACCCATCGCACACAAAACCATTTGCAGCAGTCGCTGTTGTTATTGTTGTTGCCGGTGCTTCTGTTGTTGCTGCTGATGCTGCTATTGCCGCTTGCCGTTGTTGTTGTTGCTGTTGTTGTGGGGCATGCAACACAGTTGAGTGCCGATGCCGCCTGAATTTTAAGCGGGCTTAGAGCTAAAGTCAAAGCATCGCTGTAAACTTTATGAATAGCCCAAGGGCCAAAGGAAAACTGAAAACTTCAGCCTAATTCGGGTGAAAATTTGATTTTCCCTCGTTCCCTTCAATATTTTTCAGCTTTTTGATTGATTCATGCCAGAAGTTTTGCGTTGGAAATTAATTGAAATGACTTTCGGGGTCGGCTCACGTATTGATAGATGAGGTCGTCCGAGGTCTGAGCGTCCTGTGTGTTCTAATTGTATTGTATTTGCGGCCAAGTTCGCGTCCTCTTGCGCTGATTGTTTGCGCAACACTTGGGAAAAGCAGCGCGCCTAACGAGATTGCGGGGTAGCTGCCCGCCGTCAAAATCGCCTTATGAAACTGTCAATTAGCGGCGGCTTTTGCTGCGATAAATTTCTTCCATTTTTTTTTTTGTGCCGCGCAAATAGAAAAGACTGCTCAAAAAAAGAACGCTTGGGAGAACACAAAAGACAAGCGTATTAAAAATACACACGCAGTCGCGTGACGTCATCAATCTTTGCTGCGTGTTGGCATGGGCCAAGTCAATCGTCCGTCAGTCAGTTCGACATTTGCGATGAAATTCACAGTTGCACTCAAAACTGATGACAGTCGGTAAATAAATTATAAAGCGAATCCCTTTGAACAGACACACACACACACATACACACACACACACACACACTTGTCGAACTGAGTTCATTTGCATAATGCCATTGTCGGCAGGAAAGACGGGAATACAAGGCAGGCAGACAGACAATGCCAATATTTGGGACACCACTGTCGTCCTTTTGGGGTCTGGGCTTTGTCAAAGTTCTCAACAGCAGCTGGCTGAGATTATAGTAGTTTCTGGCAAACTCAACCACACACATTGTCATTCATTTCAATTCACCCGAAACAGCTAAAAGTTTTTCAGTTTTGCATTTTCAAAATGATTTTTGATTTATTCGCACAGTTTGGACAGCAATGTCGCTTGCATATTGTAATTACTTTGTCATGCATACGAAAGGCGACTGCGGAATAATTTATTTACACTATAAAAGCTTTACATCTTCCGTGTCTGCGTCTCCCTCAAGTCCTTAAAGTCGCAGATTCCAATCAGAATCAGCGTGCGGTAATTAGCTCGAATTATGCATATCGCGTGTCTCGCAAGGGTTGCCACGAAATTTTGACTTAATTAAAATGCTGTAGCAAGACAGCTCCAACAACAACAATAACAAGAACAATGTAACACCTACTCACACTTGTCGTGGCAAGGCAACGGAACTGCTTTAAAAGGTATCTGCAGCGTTCAAATATTTATTTTCGACCGGCAGCAGCAAAAGATTTACGCGCTAATCCGTTAAGTTTTTTACAAATATTTACTTTTAGGCACCATAAATAGCTACGCTCCGGCCAAGCAGCCCAAGGGAAGCGTATTATGACTTAATCATGAGACAGCTGTTACGGTTACAATAACATTCAAGCTCGACGGGATCCTGGAAAAGGGTTCCATGAGGCCGGTAAAAGCAACAGGCGGATGCCCGCGTTGTTGGACGAGCACAAACAGCAAAAAAAAAAGCCAGAAAACAAAGGCAAAGTGAATTTGCTTCTTTGGCATTTTTAAGGCTCATCAAAAAATTAAATAAGCAAGTTGGCTTTTTTGAGCGATCTGTTTGGAATTTTCGACAATATATGTATTCGGAAAGTTGGCGCACTGAAATATGCGCATAATGCGGGAAATGTTTGAAACAAAGCTACATCGATCTGAAATTTGCATATTGCTTATGTATTGTAATAAGTTTTATATGGGTAAGTAAATCAATCAGACGGGAGACGATTGTGTACACACAGAGAACAAGGTCTACCAATTTGCTTAAATCATAAGGTTTAAATTACTTTAAAATCTTATTGCTTTTTATGCTTTGTCGATAATCAAAAAGTAGCAAATGCTTAAATATTTAATTATTTCTCGCTTTAAGGATCTAACAAAGGTTTCAATTTGTCTTTTTGTATTTATTGTACTTGTACATATGTATTTAAATATAAATTCGAAATTATATTTTGATTTATCTTCATTTCACATGTTTATTTCTAGCCAAGAATTTTGTTAGTCGTGCATGAATATTTAATTTAATTTTAATTTATTCAGAATTCAAATCAGTTGCCTAATGGACACTTTATTATTTAGCGCTGCGAATTTCCGTCGCTAATCTGAATACAATTGTCACTTTTAATTATGAATAAAACGACAAAATTTTGTTCAAAGCGAATGAAGCGTTAATTTAATTACGCATACGCCTCGTTGCCCCGATGTGTTATCGGCTTAGCTGGTCTGTGGCGCTTGCACGGGGCATGCAGCGAATAAAATATTGAATGAACTCACGCAAGAGCTGTGCCGCCGGCGATCCCCGAAAGTAGGCAACAGCTTGGCACGCGAGCGAATGAGATTCCAATTGCAGCGAAAAGTGCATCAGCAGCAGCAGCAGCAGCAGCTGAAGTAGCTGAAGGAGCACGGTTGGAGACGCCTAATTACCGCAGCGGGCACTTGCGAAATTACCCAAGCCACACAGTGTCGCTGGGAAAAAGCTTCATTAACTTTGTGTCATGTCACTGCACGATGATGATGACACACACATTGCAAAGTGAGTTGTCGTGTTGCTTGCGTTCGCCCCACGCTCGATTCGACGTGAATTTTATTACCCTGCCGGAAATTAGCTGCACACATAACCCACATACCCCACATAGCACCAGTGTGCCCCAGCAACGTGCAGACTGTGCATAGCTTAGAGAACATATTGTGCAGCGTGTTCTATGCAAAGTGCGCATCGGGCATCATATTTCATAGGGGAATCTGACATTGAGTCGATTGGAAACAGGGACAAAAGCCAAATGGTTGCTCAAAATATTGAATTTATCACAACTGGCACTGGCGCAGCAGACAAATTTGAGCTTATTAAAAGTTTGGCGAACTCGTAAAAATACTTTAATACAGGACAGGAAGCGCCTGATAGATATGCGATAATTAGCAAAGTTTATGGTGGAAACAAATGCGATGCGGGCGACAATCCTGAACTCTTTCAGGACGGGTTGGTCCCCAAACTGTGCTCAACTGCAAATTGAAGTAGCAAGAGCGCAACAACGGCAACATTTTACTTTAATTGGCAGAGTGAAAACAAAGCTGTCACACACAGAGTCAGCCCAGCTCCCAAATACCAGAGTGTTGGTCGTGTCGGGCTGTTAACATGCCGCATTAAGCGGGCATCAAGTGCAGGATGCACTGTCGTGTGGAGGCAGCTTTAGTTGGGATCGAGAGCGGCTCCCCCGGCACCATTTCGAGCTTTCATCTGGTCTCGATTTAGCATCCAGCTTGAGGACGATTTCATTGGTCCGGGGACGGGGACTGGACAATGCGACAATGAATGGCCGTCATTTTCAGTTCCGCTCGGGCTTTTCCTGTTGCCTGATTGTTGATTTTTCACACTTTTCTATGGCCTCATGCAGCTGCACAATTTACATTTCTTCCCACAGCCTTCCCAGTGTGGCTTCCAGGCCTGTGCTATTTTAAAGCAAGCAAGCACGAGTGGCGACAAAAGAAAAGTCGCTGCCGCAGAGGGAAAACATATCAAGAGAAAATGAAATTATTGATGGGATTACGCTGAAACAGGTGGCATTCATTTGCAATGCGTAGCTCGTGGGCTCCCTTGGTGTATCGATGCAAAAGTCAAGCACATTTTCCACATTTCTCTTCTGGAGCTATAGATAAACCCGCTCTGAGCTGATTGATTAACCGGCTGAGTGATTGGCAGAGGGCTGCTGAAGAGACATTTCATTTCAAATTTAAATTATAGCAGCAAGACCATATTATAATTGAAGTTGACACTGCAGATTATTATTTGCTTTCTGTTTCGCACAACAAATTTGAATAAAATTGAAAAATTCTAACCGAATCTGTTTCATAAAGTCTCCAATGTTCTCTTATCTTTAATCTCAGACATTGAAAGTTGCGCGATTTATATTTCTAAAATTGATTTACCTTAAAACCAATTTGGATATTGGTTGAGCTTTATCTGGGGGGCAATTTACAATCTTAGCAAGTTTTGAGTGAATTTACTTAAACCTTTTTTCAAGTATGCTTAACAAATATATCATACAATTAAAGAAATATTCTAAATTTCACTTAAGCATTTTTCAAAGTCAACGTGTAAAATAAATCAGTGAAGTAGTTTTAAAATGAAAGTAAACCAACATTCAAAAACTTTTTTTGTTAGCAAACATTAACATTCAAAAGTTTTTTGTAATAGAACACTGCTAAAGTTAAGGGTGACACTTGCTTGGAAAGTATGTGTAGGATAATGTGGACATTTACACGGCAATGTAAAATAAAGTTAAATTCAAAATATGCATTAAAATGATTTCTTAGTCTAAGCACGTAAAACCATGCCTCGAACTCAAATATCATACTTGCATATTTCTCTTTAGTATATTAGTTTCAGCGAAGTCCAATTATCCAGCCAAAGAACTGACGTATTTTCCAAATTGGTTTAACCCAAACCCGCTTAAAATTTAAATGTCCTGAGTGATTCTAATGAAATGCGGTTTTCTGCGCGTAACTGACGCAAAACATGTTTTGTGGCTTAGCAAAGTGTTTTAGTTTATCCAAGTATTTTATACATTATAATTTAATAGAAGAAACTGCAAATTGTATTTATGGCTTACATACTGGAATATTCACGAAACCCTTTATTTCAATTGTGATATCAAAACGAAAGTATATCATGAAGTATATCGGGAACAGACAGTAATAGTTTCTGGCCACAAAAACGACTTGAACAAGCTAATTAGACTTTCCCCGTAGTTTGTCGATTCCAAATGAATCAGTTAGAGGGAACGTGTATCCTAATTACTCAATGGGGGAATGCTTCAAGTTGATAAGGCAAAAAGGAAAATGGATTCATAAGTCGCAGCTGTTGCACGGCCAAAAATAGCTCGAATCCGAATAACGATGACAGAGCAAGTGTAATAAAACATAAAATTGATTTCCAAACAAACGAAACGAATCGCAGAGCAAGTGATATTTGAGTCGGAGCCCTCTAATCTCGCACACACGCTCAAGTTATGCCTATAATTTGAGCCTAATAAAAGCAATCTGTCCACACGGCCAAAAAAGTCAAAGGTTTCGAAAAGTTTGCTCATAAAGACGACAAGGCCTAGGCTCATCAATCTCCCCCCTCTCTCTCTCTCTCTCTCTATCTAGAGATGGGAAGGGGTCCTGGGGCTGGGGCTCTCTAATCCCTAACAGAGTCACGACGCTCGATTGGAGCTGAAGTTAACTCAACTTGTTGATCGAAATTGAATTACAAGCGCATTAGACGCCCATCCACAACACTTTGTTTTAGCTACACTACTCCCTCCCCCCTCTTTCTCTCTCTCCCTTCCTTACTCACTCACCTGCACGCCCAGCACAATCATGGATAGATAGACATAAACCACGAGCTTCATTCCGGCGGCGTTTTGGTTCACTAAGCTTGGGGCGTGAAATTGCCAATTGCCCTTCTTGCGGTTTGGTTACTGAGTTTCTTTCTAGGATTTGCCTACGTCGCTGTGTCCGCTCTGCGCTCTGCACAGACTTATTTGTAGAGTTCGTAATCTGATTAGAAGGATTTGCCGGCGGAAGGAAGCACGCAAGCAATATATTTATTAAAGTTGCGAATTGACTACGGCGAAAGTGTGCAAAGTGGACACGTAAATCGCACTTGGCTAAGTCGGGCGAGCACTTTTTGAATGGCACCGGAACCGTTAGATGACGATGCCAGGCGATATGGCTTAGCTGTAGTACGAAACACTTTCACACGATGTGCAGGGCGAGGCTTCCGTTGGTTGCTTTGCTTGCTTGCTTGCTGGATTGCTTGGTTGGGCACGAGACGTCGTTGCTGCCGTACAACGACAGAATGTTGCTCCTTATCAGCGGCGCATTTCCTTTTATAGTCCTCGACTCGTGTGGCAGCCACGCCTCCCCGCCCCAACTATACCTTAGGCAGCCATTCCACCACACTCCCCATTCCCTGCTGCTGCCTCCTACAGTCGTAGCACGCTGTGCGCAAAAGTTTTTAGGCAAATAAAATGTAATTTATGATGGCTGCAAATCTGAAGGAATTTTTCCACTTTTCTTTAGCAATTTGTTATTATTTTCGGCAATTGTTTAAGCACTTTTGAAGAGTTTATTTGTTGCGGTTCTTTTCGAAAGAGTTTCTCAACAAAGCGAAAGCTCTGCGAGAATAGGTTGAGTTGAGCTTGCAAACAGCGCTGCCAACTGGTTGGAAAAAGTTGTTGGTGTTTGTTTTGAATGGAGAAAAGCTTTGAAAGTAATATATTTAATATTTAGGAAGAGAAAAACCTTTATTAGATAATACATGCAGCTACAATTACTGACTAAGGTTCCTTCTGGTTGTACGTGTCTTCACTCTACTTTAAGCTCATGTCCAAGGAGGGCGCCATGGCAACGGGAATGGGTACATTACGTGGATGATTCAAGTCGCCACGATCGTAATAACCGCCCAAATGCTCACCCGGCACATGGTACAGTCCATAGTGCAGACCCGTATTGGCCACCCGCTTCAGACCGTTGATGGAGGCCAGGAGTAATGCCATCTTGGCCAGCAGCAGTGCCTTGCCACTGACTATGGAGAGCATCTGGAAGCCCATGGGCACCAGCACAGCACCCAGTGCGGTAACACCAAACATCATTGTGATAATCATGTTGAAGCGTTGGCGCCGAAGACGTGCACTGCCCACTGCATCTGCCTGGGTCTCCGTTGTAGTGTCTACAGAGAGTGGGAACAAGCTTTAGGGCACTTCTCTTGTGTCAGTTAGGGACGTGGGTCCTACCATGTCTAAGATATCGTTCTGTCAGCTTTGCCAGATTGATTTGCAGTGTGTGTGTGGTGAGGCCTTTGGCCAGACTGATGGCCAGTTGATCGAACCAGGTCAGATGCTTGAGATCCTTGCGTTCCTCTCCCGAACTCTGCTTCGCCTGATCAACAGTGGCATTTGGGTCAATGGTCAAGCGGATGCCATCATAGAGGGGTATCACATCGGCCGACATTAACTTATCGAAGATCTGAAGACTTTGCGCACGAAAACAGGACCACAGACCCAAATTGGGCGAGGAACTGCCTCCACCCGATCGCAGGCAGTTGTACAGCTGATGCCGCAGCTGCTTCAGTTGCGTTATCCACGAGATACGCGTATCCGTTGCAGAATGCGGATGAACTGAGTCCACTTGCAGCCACAGCAAACACAGCAGAAAGCACTTTGTAAATGTCACTTGCATTTTGTGTACAAACGCGTCGGATTCCGAAATGAAACTGCGGCTGCCACGACGATCTTCGCCAACTTTTTATACGATTCGCAAATGGAAACGTATACCAGATATGTATTGCAAGTGATCATTAGACTGGGCCCCGACGCATTGCGTGCACACGAATAAATAACTAACGGTCGCCCAGTCCAACTGACTGACGGTCATGGTCAGCGGGTAACTTTGTCAAAGGGGGCGTGGCGCGGCCCAGTAAACCACAATGTCTTCAAAACTGTTGAATTCGAAATTGAATTTCAGCTGACCTGCAAACCTGCTCCGAACCCGACATTAACTTGTCATCGCCAGACGAGACTATTCTAATCGATCGTGCCATAGATCTGTCATCGATTATAGCCATATAGCGCTTCATTGCGGAACTTTCTAAACAGCGAAAAACGTTGGGTGAATCGAGCTGATTACTTTCTAGTGCGATGCGGGTTAAGTGTAAATGTATATATAATGCCTTTTCGACTTGGTATATATCTTTAATTGTCTTCATTTAATTTTATTAGCTAAGAGGTAATTCATTGCATTTCCTTTATAACTTTTGAACAATTCGTACTAATATATATTACAAGATTTTATGCTTAAATAGTTTATTGAGTGCAAAAGTTGACGATCAGTGATTTCTCTATGCATCTAGTTAAAAAAAGTATACAAAGAACAGCTTTAAGTTTCCTGACTTTCTTTCTCGATAAGTTCTGTATAAGTTCGTTTTGTTGAATTTGTTGTTGTTTGTAGTGAAAACAGTTGTCCTCAATCATGTATGCCATATATCAGCTGTAAACACTTTCACACAACATATATAGTGTAATAACGATTATCCGATTTGCGATTCTGCTAATGCTTCTTCTTCCTTATTCATGTACGCTTCCTGGCCGGCAGCTGGCTGTGTAAAGGCGTTCTAGCATAAAAATATTCTTATGTACACGGAAACTGATCTCCAAGGAGTTTCACCCTTTTGCGCTCCTCCTCCTCCTCTCTGTATGGCTACAGCTGTACAAGCTGCGACCTAACTGGCGCACTGCAGGCGATGGCGCCAATACAATCATGAGCTTGCCGCCGCATTTGTCGTCGTCTGAGCGGCGGCAGAGCGGGCAAAGCGGGGCAGATATAGTCCGAACTTGGACTCAATGCCGGCCAGCAGGGGCACAGCTGCGTTGTAGCCACCAACATGATCAGGCTGCACCAGCGGGTTGTGCAATGCAGGTTGCAGCTTGAGGCTTTGGCTGCCCTTGGGTTGATTGCCACCGAAGTCGACGTAGAAGAGACGCTGCAGCACCTCGTAGGTGAACAGAGTGACACCGAACTGGGGTGACGAGCGACAAACACGAGCTGCGCACAAGTACAAGAAGAAGAAGAAGTAATAGAGTAATCAGAGGTGAATCCACTAAGGAGGGAATCCAGTCAATGCTGCTACTCACCAGCTGTGCCCTTCCAGAAGGCACGAGGTCCCTCCTCGGCCATAATTTTCTTGGTGGCATCCCAGACGCCCGTGTACGTTGTCTGCCCCGTGCGGGCGGCAACCTGCAAACGCGTCTTGATCACATCGGCTGGCGTCACTAGCGAGGCAGCTGGAATACCCGCAATGGCACCAGCAGCCAACAGAGACACTGGACTATTGTAGCCATCCTTGTCGGCCAGTGCTGCCTTGGTGTGCGCATAAGTGGGGAAGTAGATGGCCGAGAAGTTCACATCACGTAGCAGACAAGCCCTGGCACCCTTGTACAGTCCAAAGAAGCCCAACTCCCTCACCACAGACAGGGCACTGATCTTGGAACCGCCGGCAATTTCGCCTGCCACTTGCAGTCGAATTTTGACAATTTCCAGCGGATTGGTGAAGATGACCTGCGCAGCACCACCACAACCTCCTGCCATGATCTCACCCCAGACGGGAATATTGCCTCGTTTATCCGTGCACTTGTCGCGCACGAAATCGTTGACCGTCAGTTTGATGGCTTTCTCGGGTGCCACGCCCATCAGCTGAGGCAGCAGACCACGATAAAGACCCAGAACACCCTCGTGGCGAATAACCTAAGCGAATGTGAAGGTGAAATTTATTATTTCATAATATTGATTATCAACTTCACAAAGCTTACCTTCTTGAAGCAATCCCAGGAGTTTCTGTAGGCGATCTCACCGATCATGGAGCCTGTGCGTTGATTCTGCATGCGCGTCTTCACGAGATCGATGGGATAAACCACCGTGGCACCAGTAGCTACATAAGAGATAATATATTGCAATAAATATACACAAGTTAAGTGTATTCCCTACTTACCACCCGCAAAGGAGGCCAATGTAAAACGATATGTTGCCTCTAGGACTTGAATTAAAGCTCCTCGATCATGGGGACTATCCACTGCCTTGATCTCGGCCAGACGATGAGTGATATGTTTTGTATAATGCTCAGGTGCAATGTTGCTCAAGTCGCCGTAGTCGATGCGGCTGTTGAAGCAAATATTCATATAAGGTTACTCGACGAAGTGACTATCTAAACAGTATATAACGATCTAGGTATGGTAACACACACATCGAAGGGGGGAGACTTTTTTCATTGGAAAGAAGGAGAAGGATAGCCATGCCCAATGAAAGAAAAAAAACATTCGTAAGGACAACAACACTTGCCTACTTGGAGAAATCTTTTTTCGTTTCCACCAGCTTCTAATTCTTATAAACATGTACAAATATTTTAACAATTTTAATATATGAGTGCATTGGAAAGAGATAAAGGAGAGAGAGAGAGAGGATAAGATAGAGAGAAAAGATACAAAAATGGGAGAAGTTATTACACACGGAGTGACAATACACGAAATTGTGAGTAAATCAACAAATCCATAATGTCTATAAAGATAGTATTATTTTTGCAGCTTTCAACAGGCGTGATAGGTCTATAAACTATAACAGACGAACAAATATATCTATCCTATAAGTGTTCTACTAATATACTTTTATTTTTATATGAATTAGCTTGAGTTTTATTTTTGTGAGATATCTGTTAAACGCATTGTATGAATCTTTTTCTAAAAGTACTACGATAATAATAAATAAATACTGACCGTAAACTCGCATGACCAGTATATGAAAGAATTCTTCGAAGTGAATTATTATGTCCCCCTCTCTGAAGTTAAATTGATATAGCTATTCATTTCAATATATATCATAAACGACAATTCATTGAAATCGGATTACTATAACCTATACCCATAAATCTTAAACTACAAATAGAAACCGAAGTAGGGTGAGTACTAAATAAGCTTCGGTCCCCCGAAGACCTTTCTGCTTCGTGGTTGCTTGTGCTTGTGGTGCAGAAATCACGCCAAAACTAACAAAAGTGTAGATTGTATTATAGGAGACATGTGGGGGTCTAAGCACTCACCCTGGCTGATTGACAGCACCCGTCAACTGAAACAGTATATCGATCTCTAGAGGTGTGATCTGGCTCATAGTTTGAGCTGCGTAGAGTAGCTCATCCTTGGTGACGAACTCGGTGCGACTGCCCTTGGTGGCATGCAGATAGACCTGCTTGATCAGCTCCATGTTGTTGAGCAGCGAAGTAAATGCAATGAAATACGGGAAGCTCACTCGGTGACCCTCGGTGACCTATCAATAAGGTAGGTGGTTATTACGATTACTTTTGAAGTAGATCGAATTATTCGCACTTACCGCTACCAGGTTGTCCTTGACATCGGGGGTGAGTAAATGCCGCTTAACCTTAACGATTATATCCTGAAAATCTAGGGGGGATATGAATCCAGTTCCAGCTGGATCCTTGCTACGGAATGCCTCCATTGCATGCTCCTCGTGGAAGTCGTGCAGCAATTGCGTAAATTCAGCATAGTTGATAAGGCGTTGTTTTTTCTATTGTATAATTACAAATCGATATACAAAATGATCGATAGATAGTGCTTATTTGTTTGTTGACATACCTCACCAAAGTAGCGTTTTATAAATGTGCCGTCTAAACTAAAAGGTATCTTTGAGTGTAGTTCCGTTTTTTGTACAACATCAGCGAAGTCCTCTGAAATTAACAACGATATCAAATTAGAATGGGCACTCGAGGGAAGCTTCCATCATATCGTATGCTTACCATACGAGATGCTGCCATTGCCCTTGCGATCGAACAGCTGGAAGGCAGTTCTGTAGAGTGCATCTGGTGCGCAGAGCAATCCCTCGAAGGCCTGAAACTCTGAGAACGAGATGAGGCCATCTTTGCTGGTGTCCGCAATGCCGGCCAAGAGTCGCACCGATTCCTGGTAATGAGAACGGGGTTCAATGTTTAATTCATTATCGCTTATCGGTTAATCCAAAGGCAAAGAAAGTGTGCAGATCTTGGGTAGACTTCGGCACGACCGTACCGGCATCTGGAAATCACTTTTGAGTTCCAGTTTCGACTAGCCAAACAATTGATAAGACGGCGACTATTTAAATTCAGTGACGTTGAAGAAATTAGATTAGATATTTGGCTAGCACGAGGCAGTCAAGTGACAGCCGTCGTAGGAGTTCGCCATGAATCAGATGCCTCTCAGATGAGCGTAGAAGGGCGTGGAGGTGGTGGGTGAAATTTATGCTGCTTTCCCTCAGGTATTCGCTATTTACAGATGCCTGATAAGAGCCCGACTAGCTGTGTGATGTTTCAGCTACGTCAAGTTACTGTTGTCACTGTTGTTGTTGTTGTTGTTGGTGTTGATTGCTTATCACAGTGTCGGGTGTCCGGCGGCGACTGTGAATAACCTTGCAATGACCCAGTGATGCGCGCCGTTGTCTATGTATGATACCGGACTGCTATGATAATTCCCCAACTTACATCATTGAAGGCAGTGTCTACAAACAAGCCAAGGAACTTCCTCACGAAATCCTCGCTGGTCATGTAATGCTCTCCATCCTTCTGTAATGACGCGTACTTCTGGAAGACTTCACGCAGTTTATCGGTGCCGGCGCGCTTCAATAATGACGGAGTCTGTAAAAAGAGCAAAGAAGAGAGCGAGTTATTTACATGGTATACAGCAAACACACACAGACAGACTCTCTCTCTCAGTTAATCTCTCACTCTCACTGCCTCTCTCTGTTCGCTGGCAAACAAAAGCAACACGTGTCACGTAGTCAACGTCGCACGTCACGTTCGCTCTCTCCTACAACAACAACTCACCGTGATGGTCGCATATGGCATTTTATTGTTGTTGCTGTACTTGTTATTATTGTTGTTATACTTGTTATTGTTTCAAGTTGACGGCAAGCAGTTTGTCCTCTTTATAGCGTATATCAATTAGCTCATCAAATTATAAACTGCATTAAATGAACCGCACCAAGCCCGTGGTACAACGCAACTGATTGCCCAAACTTTTCGCACTGTTCTATTGAACGACAAAGCAGCAGAATAAGAAGTAGGAGAGAGCGAGAGAGAGCATGGGCAAGAGAGGCGAGAGAGCCGAACCGCGACGAACAGATTCTTTTATCGAAGGGGTAAACTGTCAAAGTTGATCGCAACGGCTGCTCTCTTAAGCCGACTCTCTGTCCCTCTTTTTTTCTTCCGCTCTCTTCGCATTGTTGTTGACATCATAAATAAATCGACAAACGTTTTATGGTTTGTTTGCAAACAGTATTCATAATCAAGAGAGGACAGTTTCAAGTGGCAGCATAAATACTGCAACTATTAATAGTTACACACACTCATACGCAGACATACACACACACGCATAACCTCTCCAGGGTCAATGGGTTAGCCGTGTATTATAATTCCGTCAACAAGTTCGATTTCGTTGCACTCTCTCGCTCGCTCGCATTCATCAATTAATCCATTGACGTAACGCGATTATCAACTGATGAAATTGGCTTTCTCTTCGTTCGTTCATTCGTGCGTTGCTGGGGGCACTTACACGCACGTACACACACACATACCCTTCTTCTCAGCATGTTCCGAATAAATAAACAAACAACATTTTTTTCGCATTTAAATCAGCAGAAAGAAAAAAACATTTGACTGCGTCCTGCAATAAAACGCAAGCTTATCAGCTTGTTTATTGTTTGTGCACCGACGCAAAAGTTGTAACAGATTTTCCACAAAAAAAACAACAAAGCTATCAGACTAATAAATAATGGATTTATTATGTGCATGTTGTACTATATTAATATTTGCTAACTGACTAAATATTCATGTGTGTATCTAAATATATTTATGTTCCTTCTGTGTAGAAACTGATTGAGAGTTTATTACCTATTGGACAGGCCCGTAGCAAGGCGAGTGCAGGGTGCGCAGTGCACAAGGGCCCGCAGCTGCCAAGGGGCCCCTGCTTTCTTAGATAGCGTGAAATATGAATTTTACAATACAAATTTGTGAAGAAATTTAGATGTAATTAGTTAGGGTTGCCATATAGGTATTTTATGAAATCAGTTATAAAAAAATGGCAACTCTATAATTGTTTGTAGTACTATAAATATATTTATTTTGAGAAATGTTGTTGCATACATTCTATATTCTAAAGAAAAGTTCTTACAAAGAGATGCCGGCGAATTTTGTTCAAGGGCCCCCCGAGACTGTCACTACAGCCCTGAAATATTGCTAACCATAAAATTTTATATATAATGGATGTCGGTATATATTAAATTTGTATTACTATACAAAAGAAAACGTAAGCAAGTGCCATAAATATGTTGTAATAAAATCAGATAAGCTATTACAATGTATTCTCAACTTAACTCGACGACAGCTGAATTTGTCATCGGTATTTCCAATCAACTTTCAAATATATAGTTTTCTTCGAAAGCCGTAACTGATCAATGACATCTACTTTAAAGATTTTGTTGTAATAGATTTCATACATAACCAGTTGGTTTACAGAAGAAAAGCAAAACTGGGACAGCACAAAATTTGTTTGTCGACCGTCACGCTACTTGAGCCAAATTACCCACTTTGCGGCGTCAGCTGTCGTCGTAATTGAAAACAGCTACTTGAATAATGAACATATGTTAAGCTGATCGTACTGTTATTTTATTGTGCGCACAAATATCTGAATAAATTGACGTATTTTAATTTTCCATGCGAACTGTGCAGTCTTTAGTTTCTAGACAGAAGGCGATAGAAGATAAAAACGAGGATAAAAGGCAACCTTCGGCATACGGAAGGTTTTATACTCTTGCAGATTCTGTTCTCCTCCAATAGTTCCAATATTATATATATATAATGGTGCAAAAATAATTGAATATAATATCAATATTAATTCTCACTTTATAGTAATTGGTACTAATAACTTAAGTTACTTTTAAATTCAGAACCTTTATAACATATTAGAATATATATTCTTTATATTGTCAGAAATGTCTCCTAAGGTGCATTGCAAACTCTTGGCCAAAAATACTCTGAAAGGGTATAATAAATTGGATTTTTTTAATATAAGGAGACCCAGCAACAAACAACTTTAAAATAACTTTTTATATTCACCTTTCTATTAATTTCACAAGAGAAAAACTTGTGAAAATATGAAAATATAATAATCTTTAATAATTACTTTATATTGAATTCAATTCGAGGAACCGCAGCACAAGGTCGAGCCACAAAGCCATCAAAATAATGAAAAGCCTGGCAGAGCCTCTCGCTTGAATAATCGGAGCAAAGCACAGCCCCGACACTGCCGTCCCCCGCCCTACACCATCCCCAACAATTGTCCACACTGAACTTGAAGTGTGACAGGCAGACGCACACACACACGCACACAGAAGCAACGAGAGATGTATTAATCGGCGAACAGTTGAGTTTTGGGCGCGCTTGCAGCGGAAACCAAATGGGAGAATGTTGCACATACGCCCTGTGTGCCGCCTGATAATTTTATTTACACGAAATCGTCTGTTTTGGATGTGCCTTGTGGGGGGAGGGGGGGTAGGAAATTATGATGAGGTCGTTTGTCTGCAGCCTTTTGACTGTTGCACAGGCAGGCAGGCAGACAGTCAGAGGTCGCGACTGCCTGCAGCAAGCGGCACGTGCAGCCATTTGCAGTCGTAGTTGTGTCTGTGTCTGTCTCTACTCGTGTCTCCATGCAAATTTCGTGCAGGCGACTCTACTGAGAACCGACAAATACTGCAAAGTTTTCGCAATTCCTGTCAAGGTCAGGCGAGCTGGCTCCATTATCGCCCTTGCCACAGCCCCAGAGCATGCCACAATCGGCGAGGCTTGAAACTCAGGTATTGGAAATAAATCACAGCAAATATTTCTCGTATCTCCCTCTCGAACAAATCGAAGTCGAATAAATCACACTAAACGACGCTTGAGGACGCATTAAAATCTTATTTCCCGTCAGTTCTGACAACATTTCGTCTCGTTTGTTATTTACGCACATTAGCAACGTTGTTGTGACTGCAATAAGGCAGTTTTTATTAAGCCATATAAACTAGCGTAGAAATGACGTCTAAATACTTGAGTGCACAAATTGCAGATTACGTATACGCAGGGGCGGCTGCTCGGCTAATTGACAATGGCAAAAGTTTAATGAAAACAGCAGTGGGCAAAGCACAGAGAGAGAGGGAAAGAGACAGAGATTGAGGGAGAAAGAGAGAGAGAGAGGGAAAGAGACAGACATTGAGGGAGAATGAATGACAGTGGGAAAGAGAGTAGAGAAAGAGACACTTGGGAGCCCACACGCTGAGAGAGATTTTCATTTGCAGTGCAGTTTACACAGGTTGAAGCCGCGCTTAAATGAATGAAATTGGTCAAGTCATATCCGAGACATATATACACTATATATAACACGACTTTTGCCACAGACACAGCTTGGCATCTTATGTGCAAAACAAATGAAAACTGAGATAGCGCTGAGATAATTCAGCTTTCTGAATGAAGGTGATTCTGTTGCCGATGTTGTTGTTGTTGCTCGAGTGGAAAGTGAGAGACGACCGCCAAAAAACATATGATGCGTTGTCGAGCTTTTTTCCTACAGCGATCATATAATCGCATCTGTATATATCCGTGTGTGTTTTCATTATAAATTATATTGTTTCTTTTATATACACTCGATGTGACAAACGATCGCTCAGTTCGACGACACTTTTGAGGGAAAATAATCATTTTCTATGTGTGGCACATTTGAAAGTAATTGAAGACAAGTGATCAGCCATTATTTCATTTTGATTTTCAATAATATAATAGATTATATCATTATCACAGTCATATCATTGTATTTTGCAACTTTAGTTCACTGCAAATTAATTGGAATAATCCATTAATGTTACTTTTGATGTTGTTATTATTATCAGTCTGTTATATAAAGTCGGACGAAAGGTCGTTCCTTCTAGGCAAATGGAATTTCAAATTGTTCTGCTTTGTTTTGTCCATCAAGCACGAGTAAACTATAAAAAGTTAGTTTCATTTAATTTTAGATAAATAATTTAAGTCTCAATGTCAGTGAAAAACGGAAACAACTTAAGGTCAAACATTGATAACAATTCACATGTTTCGCGAGAGAGAGAGAGAGAGGGAAAGAGAGATGTTATGTGGCAGGTGGTGGCTTGATATGATACATAGAATACACTCTTATACCGCGATATAACAAACGCATATCTAGGTTGATTACCTCTTCCATTTTAAAACTATTTGAACACAATCGTAGAAGTCTTTTAAAAGCCGGAAATGTAACTAAACTGATTAAATTCTTAGCTTTTTTCCGCTAAGTTCTTCAATTGTGGAAATCGTTCCGCCACGCGTTGTTTACGTCGATCCAACTGTTGCCGCGAGCGAAAAGCTAATGTGGCTATCGATGACGATGGCGACGACGACGACGCTGATGAGATGGTGAGGCAGCTGGGCTTCCAGGCTGGCCACTGAGCTATCTGAGTTTTCCGCCCTCGCAAAGTGTGAGCGCAAACTTTTCTCTAGATATATTCACATATATACGATACACACATGAACAGTGTATGTCTGCATATATTATCTATATATCTCACTTATGTGCGACTACGACGGCGCGTATTTGAAATAATCTGAGAATCGCGCGATTCGCGATTCGTATTGCGCTGCGATGATGTCCGTGTGCGTTTGCGACGCGTCACTTTTCCGTTCTGAATCAAAAATCGGAGGTGCTGGCAAAAAGCTTTTCCCCAGTAATGTTCGCTCAGCCAGCGTCGACGCCGGCAGCGACGTCGCGGACTGGGCTTACGTTTTGAATATGCATTTTATACCCTTCGACTATAGTTGCTCAAAAAAGGGTGAACTAAATTTGTAAAAATGTGTGTGACAGACAGAAGGAGGCGTGGCAGACCCCACAAAGTATATATATTCTTGCTCATGTATGTGTATGCTTCTCTGTCTGTCTATCTGTCTGTGTGAGCACATAGATCTCAGCTATTATAAAAGCTAGAGACGCCAAATTTGGCATGATGGTTCCTGTATTCTATACGCTGATTAAGTTTATTTCAAATGTTGGCTGCCACGCCCACCGCCCCTGCAAATCAATAATTCAATTTTTCAATCCGAGTTAAATGTGATGCATAAAACAAAAAACTTTCTGACTTTGACATAAATGTAGCTGATAGAAATATCTACGCCTTCTCTAAATTTCAGAAATTCAGAAATTATTCAAAAACTATGATCATTAATCTATTTCATATAGCAGGCTCTGATGTAATTAAATCTCTTAAAGGGAAGAGAGTAACATACAGTTAAATACTTTCTACACCAACACAGGCCGAAGGGTATCTCACTGTCGAGTGCGCTCGACTGTTGCTCTCGTTTTGCAGTTTGCTGTTGTCGTTGTTGTTGATTTCTTTTTGTGGCTTGTGTGTGCGTCACCAGCAGCGAGTAGCCGTTTCCAGTTCACCATTGTGTTGGCATTGTCGCGTGCATTTCACGGACAACAAGAGCAGTAGCAACAACAGTACAACAACTACACAACAACAACACGATCCACAACATCCACAGCCGGGGCACATGCAGGCGTGGGTGGGTCGGGGAAGCTTTGCATTTATTTATCTACAGCGTGCAAAATATCTAACACAAACAAAACATTGTTTTGTCAGTGTGTGTGTGTGTGTGCACTGCACAACAACCACCTGTGGCAGCACAGATACACACACACACAGGCACAGCGCACACTTGCACAGCACACACACACAGCATTGAGAACAGGAAATCGTTGTAGCTAAGTTTGATTGCCCCGCTTGGAAGCTTTACTCTGTGCAAAAGCTTGGCAATTCGAACGGATTCAATACAATTGAAATTCGATTAGATCTCAGACATAGAGAGCAGCTTGACTGTGACATACGCTCAGTTGCAGTGCAGCTCGCAGGTCGGCACTAACGGGCAAACATTGCGTATACGCCGCAGTGTCCACGCACGTGAAGCGCGCATGGTTGGCGCTATAAATAGCCGAGGTAGAGAGGAGAATATTCAAAGAGAGAGAGAGCGAGAGAGAGGAGAGAGTAGAGAGCAAGCATAGAATAGCATAATACCGAGGGGAATATATCTGAGATGGGGGTGGCCACTTGGGAGGGCTGCAATTATGGTCAGGGAACTCCCCGTGTCGACAAGGTTAGCAAAATGTCAATGCTCAATGAGAATCGACACAAACAGATACAGAGATACACATACAATTAGGTAGTGCTGGGACCTTCAGCAGCTGATTGTTTCAGCTGTCGTTCTCGCGCTGCCAGGCACGACTAGCTCAGACACGGAAACGACAGACTATTTCCGTTTCCCCCTTGTCCTGCGGGGGGTGCTGGCAATCTAACATCTAAGGATAATCGTAAAAATAGACACGTCAAAACAGTTGCTCGCAGGCTTAAAACTCAAATGAATCCGATTAGCGGCTACATTGCCCGATTGAGGTGCGTTTATCGGGCATTATCCAATAACTCGTGAGTGTCTTGAGCAGCTGAGCCGCTGAGTTCACCAACCCCCCACCCCCCGCCCACAGCTATTCTTAGCAACAAATGTACAATATGTCGGGACTAAGCACACATAATCCGCTTATGGTAACTTTGCACACACACACACGCACACATACTCAAGTAGTTTTGCTAATTAGCACAATAAATAGAGGTTCACACACATACACACATATATCGCACTGCACTTACTTCTTGACATTGAACTCTTCGGAGCATGGGCATTATATGGCGGGCGTGAAGGCGTGTTGTGCCGAAGGGGGACGTGGGATGCCGAGCAGCTGAGCTGAGCCGGTGCAGCAGAGGGTATAGCGTATTATTATTCCAGTGACTTTCCCTCACTTTATACACAGTTTCCCTTTAGCAAGTTGGCAACTTTAATTAAGGGCAAAGGCCACACACGGCAACAGCAGAGGCAGCAACAGTGGCAGCTGGAATCGTCCCCCTCGCGGTTCGTGGGCTGGTATAACTGAAGCGTCCGTCTTACTGCAAGACAGTCCCCTATCGATTATTAAGCACGCTACAAAATAATATTTGTTTTTTTACTTCACGCAATTAAAAAGGTTTGCCGTGGACGCGCACGGTGGCGGTTCCTTCAGGGGTGCTGCACTGTGCAAACCGCACGGGTCAAGAAGACACAGAAAACTGTGAGCGGGAAATGTAAGTGCAAAGGGCACAAATGTAATTCAGGGAAATTTTAACAGCATGTATGCATTCCTTCTGGTTCTCTGTTAAGTCCATCTTAAAAGCAATCGCGAGCCATTACTCGAGCTACTAAGAATTTTGCATTAAAAAATAAATATTTATAAGTACATTTCAAAATAAATCACATTGTTTTTATTCAATATTCAATTTTAAATTTAGTAAGCATGGGTAACACGATTGCCCCCGAAACATCTCAATATGCTGAGTAATGTGTGTGTAAATATTATCAATATTGATCAAAGGTTGTTTTTAGGCATTAGCTGAGTGAGTAGCGGTGTATTCTGAGTTCCCCCGTCGACAGACGTAGTATTGTATATAAAATTATAATCGTAATAAATACATGCATACGTAAAATTAGTTTTAACAAATTATTTAAGCCACAATTGTAAATCACGTTAAAGAATTGCGTAAAGTCGACCCCCAAAGAGAGGCTAATAAATAAACCGATAGATAGAGAGAGAGAGAGAGAGAGAGAGAAAGCCGGACAGACAATTTCACTCTATTCTAGTCTATCCAACAATCGTGTGATGTTTTCCATGTCCCCGTTTCTTGAATTAATATATATCTCCCATCTCTATAGATTGCGTGCAAAAATACAATTACAGCTACAATCGCAAAATATAAGTTCGCTTTGCACTTTTGATTTCTTCTACATTCTTCTATGCATCTTCTGTTCTCTTTGAATCTTAAGTTTCTATATAGTTGTCTCACGATTGGACTTGCTTGTGCTATCTCAATCAATGCCCCCCCCTTCCCAGTTTTCCCCCTCAAACTTAAATTTAACTCCGGCTGCCTCGGGGTCTCTAAATTCTCTGCAGATTTTGGCTGTTGTTGTTGTAGTAGTTGATGTTGAGCTAGACTAGAAGCTCAGCATACTATCTACGCAAGTCGATGACCTTGATCTTGGCCTTCGAGTCCATCTTGATGTGCTGCGCTTCCATGAACAGTGGCGGATCGTTGGGATGCGGATGAAAACCGCTTTGCCGGCACTGTGCAATATAGTCCAGTCCATAGTTAGGCGTGAGAATAAAGAAACCAGTGCTGAGAAGAGAGGGGAGGTCAAGAGGTACCAGAGATAGCGATACTGATTCATTCGATCTTGACTCACGTATTGTACTTGGGCGCACAGACAATGGCGATTGCCTCCGGCATCATCATCTGGTACGAGCAGTGCGTGTGCAAGTCGACGGAGGACAGGAAAGCAGTCTGACTAGGATGTGTCTGTGCAGATAATGGAATGATTAATTAAGCCTGGTTTGTCTGCCTTGGCTAGTGTACGCACATGTATCCAGCCGAGCGTAATCAGTTGCATCTGATCCTGCACATCGAAGATCTGCTCCTCGTGCATGGTGTTGCAGCTGTCGGGCGTGCCGTGCTGCTGGGGAGTTATGATGTGCGTGATGTAGAGCTCATTCCGGGCCAGATGGCCGGCCAGCACACCGCAAGTCTCAATGTTACCAGAGGTGTTGGCGCGTGCCAGCTGTAGGAACACATCCATAGTGTCGGCAGGTACGTGGACAGTGCGCAACGAACCCGCCAGCAACGAATCAGAGCGATTGTATTGCGGCTTCTGGCTGCGATCGAAGGCGGGCTTCGTGGAGGCGCTACGGCAAAGAGAAGCAATTACTAACTGCAATAATGGAAAGAATCTCCACACTCACTTGGATGCGGCGGCACTGGAACCGGCACTTGTATCTATCCCGGGCAGCAACAGGCCTGAGTTGGGCAAATTGGAGCGATTGCTAGGCGTAGGAAAGTCATTGGGATACACCACCTGATCGAGCAGGCCCAGTTCGGGTGCCGACGGCAGATTGCTGCTGTCCATTTGCACATGCAGATTGGCGGGAATGAGCGAGGGCACACCACCAGATGCCGCTGCAGCCGCGGCTGCTCGTCTATTGGCCTCCTCGCGTTGCTTTTGACGCTCCCGTTCCATTTCACGCACACGCAACGCCTCCTTATGGGCCAGAAACTGTTCATATTCACGCTGGTACTGCGTCAACAGCTTGTTGCGTAGCTTCTCAGTCGTGGGCATGATCTCCTCCTTGATGCTCTTGTTGATGGCCTTCACCTGTGCCTTGACGCTCGCGTAGTCGGGATGGCTGCGTATCTTCTCGATGAACAGCGTCATGTAGCGCATGTACAGTATGAAGGCGTTCTCGTGGTTGCCCTCGTTCAGATACACGTTCGCCATGCGCAGCATCTCAGTGCCGGAGCGATAATAACTGCAAACGGAGCAACACAAACATTTTTGTTAATGTTGTTCTTGTTGTTGTTGTTGTTGTTGCTGCTTTTCACACAGCTGCCAAAGGACTCACACCTATGTGCATGCATACACATGCATATGCATGCACAGCGAATGCCAATGAGAATATCCTTCAAAGGCAAATACGCGTGCAAGGTCTTCGCCAGTGGCCTGTGGGCGATGACATTGGAGCTGACGCTCCACTCCCCTCTTGTCCATCGCTTTTACTTCTTTCTACCATCACTTACCGTGTTACGGGCTGGTTTTTGTCCACCTCGATCAGATTGCCGTAGTAGGACAAGTGCTTCATGCGCTCCTGTGGCTCCACAGCTCCCATGTTCATATTATTGAGGGTCTTCGACATTTTTTGTGTATTTCTGATTCTGTTTTTTGCTTTTGCTCTTCCTCTTCTTTGCCTTGTTTTAACTTGCTTTGCTGTTTGATGTCGCGACTTATTTTCTATATTTCATCTGAAATTCAACGTGGGGCCAGGATCTGATTTGCCGCTGCTCTGCTGTTCCTATTTGGTAATAACTGTAAACGAATTACTCATTACGCGCAGGTGGCGGTGGTGGCGTCGCTGGAAAACTGCTATAACAGCTGTTTGGCGCGACAAGCACAATAACATTGAAGCTAACACTGCATAACACTGGTTTAACAGCTGTTAGCTTTCATGCCGATATACGAGAACTATCGATAAGCGAGTTGGCGCAAAACAAAGCTCTGTTAACGCGCTTTTAAACATTCTGTTGACATTTGAATTACTGTTGAATTAAAAACACTTTGAATTTAATACAAAAATTGAACTATTGCAAATAAACGATGAATTATTAATTGTCAAAGATTTATAGTGTGTTTACAATGTGCATAGTTGTGTGCCACTAATCCTTATCGCTGCGAAATAATAACTTAGCTAATCTCCGGAATACACGAGCACTTATTGGTACTATCAGTTATCAGCTATTATTTATAAAGACCCCCACTTGACCAAACTTTGGCTAACGCCAAAACTGAACTTGGCATTAAGTTCAGGAGCCTGGCTACGACTTCAGGTGTGGCGAGCTGCAAGAGCATAAACTAATTTCAAGGTAAGTTAAACCATAACTGAGAAGTTATTTGATACATAATGTGTGTAAAAAAATTAGAGTTAATAAACAAAAAGACCTTAGCAGTAATTCTCTAGTTCAAGTTTAAAGTATTTACACTGGGATTACGGAAATTTCTTGAATTTTTTCCCCAAACACGTTGCGAGTAAACTTCAAGTGGTCTATTTAGCTAATCTTACAGTTTCGATCTGTTGCTGCACCTACAGCAGCGATATGATAAGCTATTATAGGGTATTCAAAGTAAGAAAATGTGCTGACGGAGTAACTTTGTCATAAACACACTCACAAAGCGATAAATCTTCATAAACCTTAAAAGATACAGACAGGGAGGGAGAAGCAGGGAAAGAGAGAGAGAGAGAAAGGGAATGCAATAGAGGGAGACAGCGATAAAGGGCTCTCCCAGGCAAACAAAGCACGTACAGCCGGAGGCCGCACAATGAGCCCGCACAGTCCGTTCCAAACCGATCCAAGCTTCACGTATCTACAACGACACGGACTGTAGATACTTGTCCGACTGCGCTGCGACTGCAATTGAGCAGTTGTTGAGCAGTTGGCGAATGACTAAGTGACTAAGTGAGCGAGCTGCGAAAAGACCGAGCCGAAAGACCATTCAAAACAAACAACCGAAAACAGAGAGACGAGCTACAGTCAGACACATAGGCAGAGCAAGAGACAGAGATAGAGACACAGGCAGAGGTTTGCCAGAGAGCGCACGTCCATCTTGGTCAGCTGCGCAGTCGATTGGCGACTTGGGCGCATTGCGGGCGTCATTTCAAAAATCTCCGGCACAACGACAACTACGCGACCACGCGACCCAAAATTCCATTTCGGTTTTCTGTCTTCAGTCTTCGGTTTTGCTTCAGTTTCGTTTGATTTCGAGTTTTCTTGGCCGGGTAGGCGGGGGCAAAGTCTTGTTTGAACTGTTTGCGAGATGAGATACCCATCGATGCGACGTGTTTTGCAATCTGTTTCGCATTCGAAGCCCTTTTGCAAGCGAATTGAAAACTGACCGATCGAAAAATAAGCAACAATATATTGTCGTGTTCATGCGCTAATCGCGATTAAATTGTGCCATATTAATTGTGGAACACGACGAGCGTGAGATAAAGCCGAAAAAAAATGAACAACATTTGTCTGAGTTACAGCTAATTACGGCCCGGCAGAATTATTAATAACAATTATAAAGCGAACTGCGCTGAAATCTAATCAGTTTCCCTTTCTGGTCCCTCAGCAAAGGAGCTGCATTGCATAAGTCGACACCAAAGTGAAGTGAAGGCGCGTTTAACCTCGAAACCTCGCGCGATTTATCGGGCAAGAAGTGGAAACTGCGATACAGATACAGATACAAATACAGCTGCAGATACAGCTACAACGCTAGAATGAAAGTGCCTGCTGAAAAGGCTCATCAGGCAGATGAACCGAAATCTTCTGTAATTTGCTCAATTGGACGTCGTCACGAGCGTGCCCGAGGCAGCCTGCTGTATCCAAGAGATACATTTGAATCTTTTGTGTAAGTTGGCGCACAATGCGCCGCAGCAATAACAACAACAACAATAACACAATAGTCGAGCTGGAATTGGTCGACTGCGAATTAAAATCAGATAAAACCCAATTACAATTTGGATTCACGCTGAATTGGATCAATATATGAATGAAGCGAGAAACAAGTTCGCTGCGAAATTTTGCAAACATAAAAACAACCCACAAAAAAAAAAGAAGAAATAAATAAAACAGTAAAAATACGTAATAATGAAACTGTGCATATTGCAAATTACAAGTCTGAACTTGTATTCGAATATATCTCAGTGATTAAGTATCTCTTTATGCGCGAATCTGTGTAACTTTTTATCTTTGTGGCTTTTGAGGGATCTGCAGCTGTTAACGTTGTCTGTCCACTCTCTATTGTGTGTGTGTTTGTGTGCCGCGTATTTATTTATTTAATTTTCGTTTTCAATGTCAGCTCGACGTCGACTGAATTATGCAAAGCGTGCGGACAGTGTGCGATGATTACATGGCAAACATACAAAGCAATTACTCACCCTATTTCCTACTCGATTTCCATCTGAATCAGTGGATCTAGGGGCAGGGGAAAGGAGGAAGGGAAGGGTGTTAGGGAGACTTTTGTTCTTTGTGCGAAAACGTGGCTCGAATAAATGAGAGCAACACCAAATAGGAGCGAGGGGCGAATGTGAATTAAATTCAGCTAATTTTGTAACTATCATCGAGTAATATTCACTGTCCAACTGTCAGTAAAGCAGAAGAAGAAGGAGAATAAGAAGGAGGAGAAGAAGAAGAAGGAGAGGTAGAAGAAGAAAGAGAAGAAGAAGAAGAAGCAGCTAGCCGGGAGGTATTTGCGCTGTTTCGCAAGCTGATAAAAACCTGGTTTGCTCCTCTGTGCGAGTCGCTCTTCAAGCTGATAACAGCATGTTGTGATTTGTTGTTGTCCTTGTTTTTATTGTTATTGTTGCAGTTGTTGTTGTAGTCGTTTCTTGTTATTGTTGTTTCCATTAAATACGCACTTCTCTTTATTCATTGATGCAACTGCTGGAGGCCTAAGCGATTACCGACACCTCAATAAATTAGCATTTGTCGTCGACCGACGACCGCTTTATCCATATAAAAACATATCTACATATTGTAAATTGAGTATAGGCATACATATCTTTACACAGACATACACACACATACATACCCTATGGACAGTGGGAGCTTTGACTCGTTGCCCAACGATGTGCAACAATTGGCGGGCGATGTTTATTAATCGCTTAAGCGCGACTAACTGATTGATTGATTGAGCCAATTGGCAAATTTCTGGCAACTGCGATACGATTCACACAGCGTATACAGATAACTTGGGTAGCAGGTGATAATGTTTTAAATAAGATACATATATGGGCTCTTGATCGGTTAGTCAGTATTTAAATGACAGAGAGTTGAATTGTAGAACTTAATTTGTGGTTTAATACAGTGGAACAACATCAGTTTCTGTTTTGTGGTTCGAAAATCGGCTAAATCGCATTGCATATTCATAGATTATGTGTATTAATAAGTATAATAATATTTTATTTTATACTCTTTGTTTACTGTCTAACTAGATATTCAAAATGACTTAGAACTGTCTAATTTTGCAGCATCTTTTTAAAAACTTTTGACGCAAATAACATTGTATGTCGTATAAGCTAAGAATATCTTAATAAAAGAGTTTGACAGAGTAGCTCAAGATAAGAAGAAAATAAAAATAAAATAACAGAACAATATAGATTACAGAATAGTTTAGTATCAGTAGTACTTATTTATGTTATTACTAAGGATTATAAACTACTTGCAAACTTATAATAGATTATATATAAAGGAGTAATTCTTAATTCCGTTTTCTACCTGTAAGTTGCGACCGATTTGGAAGCGATAGCCTATTTTATTAAAAAGGTTTCACATCTATAAATAATAATTGCAGTGCAATAGTGCCTGTTATTATTAAATATACATATTTTATATTATTATACATATAATATTACATTGTATTCTATACCTATAATCTTTAGTATTATAAAGCCGTTTATCTGCAATATTATTTTCCACACGATCTAAATCAACTTTTTTTCCCTCACACGCTAAATCAACTTTTTTCTCCCTCTCTCTCTTAATTTCCCTTTACAGTTAACTATACTAAAATTTCCCATAGAAAAATGAGCAAAGGGAAATTCTCTCTTTATGCGGTGCTTGTGCTCTGCAGCATATGCAGCCTGGCGAGCGCCGGCTACAAAGTGGGCGTGGGTAGAGCGGACATAACGGGACCACCAGTGGAAATCAATTTCGTAAGTGCAGAAGGAACTCATGGACCAGGTCAAGGGAACCCCTAACTGACCTATATTCCTCCTCTCCTAGATGGGCTATGCGAATATCAAGCAAGTCGGTCGAGGTCTTCACACACGCGTCTTTGCACGCGCCTTCGTCGTGGAGGACGAGCAAGGACATCGCGTGGCCTTCATTAGCGCAGACTGTGGCATGATCGGGTACGGCTTGAAGCGGGAGGTGATCAAGCGCCTGCAGGCCCGCTATGGCAACATTTACAACTTGGAGAACGTGGCCATCAGTGGCACCCACACACACGGTGCACCTGGCGGGTTCCTCATGCATCTGCTCTACGACATTTCCATTCTGGGCTTCGTGCCGCAGACCTTTGATGCAATGGCTACCGGACTCTACCTGGTAAGGCAGCTACAGTGAGTTGAATTCAAACAGATCATTACTACAAGTGAAACCCTTGCAGAGTATCAAACGTGCCACGGACAACCTCGTCGAGGGCCGCATCTTATTTGCCAAGACGACAGTGCTCAATGCAAACATCAATCGCTCACCCACTTCGTATCTGCGCAATCCCGCCGAGGAACGTGCCCAGTACGATCACGATGTGGACAAGACACTGGCTCAACTGCGCTTCGTGGACAAGGAGAATAATCTGCTGGGTGCCTTCAACTGGTTCGCTGTGCACGCGACCTCGATGAACAACACCAACAAGTTGGTGACCAGCGACAACGTGGGCTACGCTGCACTGCTGCTGGAGAAGGAATACAATCCCAACAAGATGCCGGGCAAGGGCAAGTTCGTGGGCGCCTTCTGCTCCTCCAATCTGGGTGATGTTTCGCCCAACATCATGGGTCCCAAGTGCTCCATTTCGGGCAACGATTGTGATCTGCTCTCCTCGCACTGTCCCGCTGGCGAGGGAGACTGTTTTGCCTCTGGTCCAGGACGCGACATGGTCGAGAGTACCCAGATCATTGGACAGCGACTGGCCGAGGGTGCACTCAGTCTGCTGAACGAGCAGAGTCAGGAGTCGACGGCTCGGGAGGTCACCGGCGATGTGCGCTTCATTCATCAGTTCGTCGACATGCCCAACTACAATGGTAGCACCTACAATCCTCTGTCACGCAAGCTGGACAAGATTCGCGGTTGTCAGCCCGCTATGGGGTACAGTTTCGCTGCGGGCACTACCGACGGACCTGGTGCATTTAGCTTTGAACAGGGCACCACCACGGACAATCCCATGTGGAACTTTGTGCGCGACTTCATTGTGCCTCCCACGCAGGAGGACATCAAGTGCCACGAGCCAAAGCCTATTCTGCTGGCCACGGGCAGGGTAAGTAGGAGTAGAAGCCCAGTCAATTTCTGGGCATCATTGATTCCTCTCCCTACTTCCTTTGCAGGCCACCTTCCCCTACGAGTGGCAACCGAAGATCGTGTCTAACCAAATACTGAAGATCGGAGATGTCATCCTTGCCGCTGTGCCCTGCGAGTTCACCACCATGGCCGGTCGACGACTGCGCAATCAGATTCGAGCAGCTGCCTCGGCTGCAGGTGGCATCGATACGGAGGTCATCATAGCGGGCCTCTCGAACATTTACTCCAGTTACACGGTCACTCCGGAGGAGTATCAGGCTCAGCGCTACGAGGCTGCCTCGACCATCTTCGGACCCAACACACACACCATCTACATGGACGTCTTCGAGCAGCTGACCAAGGCAATGATGCGCAATGAAACTGTGGACGCAGGACCAAGTCCGCCATACATGAACGATGTCATGTTGTCCCTGAACACGGGCGTCCTCTTCGATGGTCATCCCATTGGCACCGATTTCGGGTATGTGAAGACGCAGCCCAATAAGGAATACGGCATCAATGACACCGTCAAGGTTACCTACATCTCGGGTAATCCACGCAACAACCTCTTCACGGAGAAGACTTACTTCACCATCGAGCGCAAGATCAACGAGGATCGCTGGAAGATCACCTACACAGACGCCAGCTGGGAGACCAAGTAAGATGATTAGGTTAATAATATTATACATTTGTCATATTATATGGGGAATTTCATTGCAGAATGGTCTGGCATCGCACTAATACCATCTTGGGATTCAGCGAGCTGGACATCTATTGGAACATTAGTCCGCAGACGTTACCCGGCGAGTATCGCATTCGGCATTCGGGCGAGTACAAGTACATTCTCGGTGGCAAATACCCCTATGAGGGACTGTCGCATTCCTTCACGGTCCATGAGGATTAGGGGCCGCAAGAAATCCATGTATTTATTTACCACCAAGAAAAGCTTTATTTTTAAAATACACATATGAATGAATGCCAAATTTAATAGAACTTAAATAAAAACTATTGGAAAAACAAAGGAAATGCATTTTCTATGCAATTGAGCAAAATAGATTTAATAGAAATTTGAAATTATATTAACTATACCAACTAAATACAGCGAAATTCACCTAAATACACATTTAAAATTACGCGCCACTCTTAATATGATCCACATGGTGCTGTCAGCTGTGCGAACAGAAACCATAGTAGAGGTGCCTGCATTGGCTGACTGTGTGTGGATGTCATGTGGACTGGAAACGCACTGCTCTCGCTCTCTCACGCCACGAAGCAAAATACAAAACAAAACAAGAAAATAATGTGTTCCTATGTGGCTCTCCCGCATACAAATGCATGTGCTGTGTGGGTGAGTGTGTGTGTGTGTATCTTTAGCTACTTGCGGCTACGAGGCGGCAACAACATCAGTTTCAGTTCCATTCTGTGCTGCTGAGCGCGCGGTCGCACTGTGGACAAGTTCCAACCTGAACGAATGTAAAACAAAAAGGCAAACGGCAAACAAATCAGGACTGCAACGAAAATCTCAACTGCGCCGCGTGTGTGTGTGTGTGACTGTGTCTGTTTGCAACAACAACTGTTTGTGTTTTTGTTCAGTGTACGATATAAATAAACAGATCAATTATTTATAAAGCACAATTCCATTCAGTGAGTGCAGCCAGTGAACAGTTAAATCAGCTGCACTGCCTGTATAAAAGGGAGAACGTTAAAGCGTCACCAAAAGGTGAGGCCCGACAGGCAAGAGCGCAATAACAATAGCAGTGCTAAGAAGAAGAACAACAAGAAGGAGGAGAAGTGAATCGCCGCCGCCCACACATTCAGTTTAAATTCGCCGTGGCAGCAGGGGCAACAAGTTCCCTAGGCAGGGTAAGTGTTATCAAAAGGGGAGAGGAGCAGGTATGTTTAGTACATGCGGCAGGGCTGACAGGCTGACGTGTTCCTTGTGGGATCCATTCGTAATACCCTATAGACGTTTTGTTAGTGTGCAGCCTCAGCTTCCGCCCTGCACTGATAAGGCGCGTTTGCCCTGATAAAATGTGGGTCAATTGAATAGAATTCAATTTTGATTAGAAAGAAATTTCCAGAGGAAGATAGTGGGAGAGGGAGAGGGAAAGAAAAAGAGGGAGAGCCTACGTCATTACAGAAATATGATTTCCTTATGCTCTCGTCTTTCTTTATGTGCATTTTAATGCTGTGTCGTTATGGCTCCCGCCACGTTGTTGTTGTTATTGTTGTTGTGCACAGCGACATGTGTGGATTCAATTGAAATTATGCCGCTGTCGCTGACTCTGCCCCAGCAACGTTGTTGTCGCTGACCGTCAGGGAACGCTCGCGTCAAATGCTCCCGGTCTGGCGATAAGTAAAGCATCTCTCGCATCTGTATGGAGAAAAATCAAAATGGGCGGAGCAGGGAGCGGGTCAGGGAGATGACGACAACGACGACGACGACGGCGGGCAGCATCGACGAAGTCACGTAGTCACTTGCCCGCTGCTTGTGCGTTTGTTTTGGTTTGCTCTCTTTCTGTTGCTTTGGCCTCTTGTTCGGTTGTGTTTATGTTCCGCGTGTTCGCTGGAAACCACCCCTAAAAATAATGGTAAAGGAATAAGGAACTAGGAGTGGAACTGGAACAGAATGACGAACAGCCACGGCGTTGCCAACTACATGAAATGTTAAAGGGAACATCAGTTTGGGGAAATTTTAAATTTAGTCTTTGTCAAGCAACTTTCATCGCGTTGCCAACCACATGAAATGTGTAAAGGAGCAGAAATTTCAAGGTAACCTTTATGAGCAATCTCTTATCGCGTTGCCAGCCACAATAACAATGAAAATGAGCAGCAGCTTGAAGCCATTCGAATTTAACCTTTTATTGCGTTGCCAATCTCGTAAAATGTGAAAAGGAGCAGCATTTTCAATATAACCTCTACTACTATGCAATGTAACTTTTATTATGCTTTTATAGCGTTGCCAACCACGCGATGAAGGTAAACGGGAGTCTCCCACTGCGATTCTTATTAGATTTGCTTCTGTCTTTATAAGGTTCGTTGAGGCTACACATCTCATAAAGAGAAATGCCTTACGAATGCGAATATTAATTGCAGCAATTAATTATCGATTTATTTGAATTTATTCAGTTTCATAATTGACTTCCAAGTTTATTGCACTGCAAAGCAACAACAAAACGTCGTTGCTTAATAAAAAACAAATAAATTTCAAATGTTTTTTTATTGCGCTGATTTTTCAATTCACAAGTCAGTTAGGCAAATCTGAAACCGGTCACAGAAATTGTGAATCGTGATTGGTGAATCGTGAATGTGAATTGCAAATGAATTGTAACGCACACGCAGCGACACTTAACGTTATTCGCACTCATTTAAATGTCTAATTACATTTCAGTTGGAGGAAGCGAGGCTAGCTGCAAAAAAGGAAAATGAAAGTAAGGTGCGTAGGCCAAAAGTGGAAATGAAATCAAACTCAATGAAAGTGCTGCTCCGATTTGCTGTCCCCCCTGCCCCTCTTCCCACTGTCCCCTACTTGACTGCATTTGAGGCAAGTGCAAACACTTCCTTACCAGTCGCGTCTCCACTTGCACTTCCACTTCGCGTTTGTTGTGCAATTAGCAACAGCAACAGTGGCAACAGTGGCAGCAGTTGTGGCAGCTTCAGCTTCAGCTTTTGCCAACTTTGGTAGCAGCAGCTGCATCTGCTTGCTTAGCTATTTTACAACCGGTTTCATATGGATTTATGTTTACAGTTTTCAAGGTGAAGGGTGCAGCACACATACACACACACACACACATAGACCAACTGCGTGTGTATCTGTATAAGTTGTCAATCATAATTAGCAAACTTGTTTGATGCACTTGCGCACTCTTTATCCCCCTCCCCTGCCCCTGTAAATGCTTAATGCTTTTTCCATCATTGAATTGCCTTCAAGTTCAAGGAAGAGGGCGGCGAAGGTTGGGGAAAGGGTGTGGGCATCATAAAAGTTATCGCAATTAAATTAACTTAACTTTTTTTGACGTCAGCCAAAGCAGAAAATTGGCCAAATCAAAGTGCTCAAATACGCGTGGCACAACAAAGATAGAAAGACAGGAGAGAGAGCGAAAGAGGAGAGAGAGAGAGGAGGGAGTAGAGATACAACTAAACTTTTTTCTAACTTCTTTGGCTGACAGCCAAATTGGCAAAGAAGGCAACAAGGCGCATCTAACAAGCATCGCGAATCGAATTTGCAAAATGCAAACGAAATTGCCCAAAATGCGCATCAATTCGATTTTAATTATGGCCCAAAAAGAGCTAGACACATTCGTGACTCTGTGCCGTGCCAGCTTAAGGTCAGCTTGCAGCATTCAAATGCCGCCGTGTGGCATTTTAAAGCCAAGACAAAAGAATGTCAATTGGAGCTGCACAAATGAAACGACAGTCAAAAGTGTCAGCTACTGTTTTGGGCAGAGTTATAACTCGGCATGGGTGAGACACTAATAAACAGTGGCATAGCTCTTTACCCCCCTCTGCCCCCATGGGCACATGTGTGGCAGGTGCAACACGACATTTGCCCTTTGGCATTTGCACACCTAAACGAGAAGCAGCTTGATGATACTCCGACCTGCTGCAACTGAAATTGTCTTGTGGCAAGCACTATAAACAAACACCCTGTGCAAAATGAGGCCAAGGGTTGTTTAAGGTTTCTGGTTTATATGCAAGCATAGGTCTACTGTGTCATGAGTATACCCTGTATACCCTGCAGACCCTGCATACCCTATCTGCATTTCAAATGAATCATATTCCACAGTTACTGCGGTGTATATAAGGACAAGTGTGGGCGAGTTTTGCTCTCTTTGCTTGTTTTCTGCTCCTGACTGACAGTTACATTCCAATTGCCTGTACGTTTGTATGCGTGTGTGTGTGTGTGTGTTGTGCTCGTGCCACAGATCAGCAGGCGGCCATCAGGCAGGCAGGAGGAAGGAAGCTGAGGAAACAGCAAAAATAAACGGGCTGTTTGGACTCCTCTCTTCACAATAAACCTTGCAGAATTGTGGCAGCAGCAACGGTATCTGTGAGTGGTCGCTAGATTGCGTTGTTGCCCTTGAAAGATGTCACATAAAGAGATGTTGCTGCTTGCAACGGGATACGGGTGGCTTCGCTCGTGCTACGTTTCAACTGCAGCTGGAAAATTCTTGCACTCTCACACGTTTTTCGCTGTTATCTGTAAGGAAATTTAAGCTTATCGCACTGACTGCCTGTCTGTTCGTCTCTCTGCCTGCCTGTCTGTCTGTCAGTCGCTTCATTTAGCTAATGAGCTAAGTCAGCGCTTTGTGCGAAGCATTTCATAACTTGATTGCAACGAAGCCAGCAGAGGAAGAGAAGCAGAAACAGAAACAGAAAAAATAAAAACAATTAAATTTTGTTGCCATGGCACATGAATCGGCGAGAAGGAAGAAGCGCATTCGCAAACAGTGGCAAATTTGGTTGTTGCATAAAGCAACGTGGCAGCAACACGCAAGCAAATGTGCTGAGGCGCGGCTCAATTGTGTGTGTGTATGGGTGTTGTATGTGGCATGTGGCGTGGCAAGTGCCGCAAACGAAAAGCGCAATTTGCTGTTTTGCAAGTTAATTCAATTTCAATTTGAACAAACGCATCTATTGGATTAACAAACTCACAGATACACAAGTGCATTTAACATTCATTTCATTTGCCACGCTCATTAATTTCCGCATGGAAATAATTTAATAAAGGGAAATCAACGTTAATTCAGTTAGTAATAGTTGGAAAATGTTGAAATTCTCTTTAATTTTAAAGGAAATATAAATATTTATATGATATAATATAATAATAGAGAGAGGTAAGGTAATACTTTGCATGCTCTACAAAGTGACTGCCAGTCTATTTATAGAACAGAAGTGCTGAGCTTATCTATCGTAGTTTAATCTACAACAAACTGCAGTCAGCTAAGTGTCAAAAGCAAGTTCTACAAAGTGATAAAGAAATGTATTAATATAATTCAAAAAGAAACTTTGGGGATCAACACGAAGTTTCTATAGAATTTATAAACCCAAATACACAATGATCTTTTCTTTTCATAATTTAGTTTTTAATCTAAAACAAAATCGAACTTGTTCTGCAATGCTTATGGCACATTTAGCTCGACTCGAATTTATTAGTTTATTTTTATTGAGCTGCTTTTTGTTAAACATCAACAAAGTGTCAAATTAAATTTTATAATATCTGCAACAGAGGCATCTCCTCTATACGATACATGTACAATATGTTAATTTCGGCTGCTGACATATTTGTTCGCTTGCAAATGCATATTATAATATTCTAATTAGGGTTGCTCTCCGAGTAAAAACAAAAGGTTGAACTTATTGCATTTTTCGCTAATAAAATGAAGCGTAAAACTGAAAACACAACAGCGATGTGGCCAGAGGTTAATTAACTATAGACACATGCAGTTTATACTATAAATATATATATATATATATATATACATAGATATTTATAGATGCATGTATATATTTTTATGTATTATATCTGGAGCTGAGCCCTCGCTGCAGGTGCAACACTTTGCGGAAAAGTCGGAAAGAGAATTAAAGAATTTCGCTTCAATTTGTCTGCTCCACTTTGCGACGGTTCAAAGGTAAACTCGAAAGCGAAAGGTAAAATTATAAAAACTTTATAAAATTGTTGCCGCTCCAAGAAGAAATTCTTTCCAACCATTAACGATATTTTGTTTTTTTTTTCTGTTTTGGTTTTGATTTCTTTTTCTAGCCACTGCAAGAATTTTCATCCAATTCCATTACAGCAAAAAGCTGCAGAGAGATAGGCAGAAGAAAGAAAGGAAAGAAAAGAAAGGTGAGAGAGAGGGGAAGAGAGAAAGAGACGGCAGCAATTGGCCAACAAAATAAGGTCAAAAGGAAAGAGGGAAACGATCAACAAACGGTTCAGCGAACTCATTAAAAGAAACATTCCTCACGCATTTTTATACCATTTTTCGCAATATTTGCTGCCGGGAGGAGAAGGCAGACGGGAGGCGTGGCACCCTCTTTATGCCATACCAAATATTATTTGCATTTCAATAGCTCTGATTGTGTAACGTTCTCGACGAATACCGTTAATGATTTAAATGTTTGCCCGAACAACAATGCGACTCTTGTTTAATGCTGCCCCGCTGCCGCGTTAGCCACGCGTATCCATCAGATACATTTACATATTAATGCCCCCCCCCACTGACTTCAATAAACGATTTCCTCATAACCCACAAAGTTCTTTGAACTTTTATCATTGATCGTCCGCCTCGAATGTGTTTTATGCTGTGCAATCGAGACTTATCCCAGATCCCGCATCACATCTCTCCCTCTCTGCCTCTCTCTCCCCCTCTCCGTCTCTGCCTCTCTTTCTCCTTTCTCTCTCACAAACCATTTGCTGCATCGATTAGTCGCCGCACTTTCTGTCGCCCCTTTCTAATCGTCCGTTAAGATCCACTGAGAACTGGAATTGAATTTTTATGCTAAACCGGTTCGTCCAACCACCGTGATCAACTCTGATCAGCGTCTACTTTTTGTACTGCGACACATTTTATAAATTTCCGACAGGCCTGCCCGTGCTCTTTAGCACATCTTTATGTGCTGGACCGCATAAATTCAGAGCGCCACGATCATTTATAATATTCAATTTGAAACAAAAGCAAAGTTATTGCTGACGTCTATGAAATTAATAAGCCAAGTTGCTGAATTTTTCTCATTTCAATCGATTAGCTTAGAGAAGAGATGAAATCTCTTTAGTTTTGACTATGAATGAGATAAGTTAGGGCATTCTGGCATGTTTGAGATTAATATACTTGGGGTTATAAAAATTGAACTTAACTTATCTGTAAGTTTCCTTTGCTGTATGCACATAATTTCAATTATAAGAATAGAATTAACTTATCTGTAAGTTTCCTTTGCTGTATGCACATAATTTCTATTCTAGATACTTTTATATAATAAAAACCAGAAAGGCCCTTGGGTATGTCGAAGGTTCTATACCGTTGCAGGTTCTTATAGCTCCCAATTATAGCTATACTAGTTATATATAATGATGCAGAATTGAATATTAATTGAGAGATCAAAAACTGAAACTCAGAGATGTATTCTAAAGTGCGTGGCAAACTCCTGGCCAAATAAAATTTACCCTCTGCAATGGTCTAATTAAGTTTAATTTGTCACAAGTTAAAGAAAAGATACACGAGATTCTTTAAGCATTATAAAGTCGGGCATATCTTTATAATACCCTGTAGTGATAATGCTTTATTATCTGCCAGAAAGGTGTTAAAAGTAAGAGAGATAAATTAAAAATAAACTCAGAAAATATAAAACACATTGCGACACTCCAAATAAGATGGATAATTACTGCAGATACACTCTGAACAAGATAGATAATTATAGCAGATATAAATCTACAAGATATTGATAAATTGCAAGCAACAACTTGACCTGATTTATGAGGTACGAGGACACTTTCTAAAAGAGTTTTATAATGTGTGCAAGCTGATACACAGACAGGTCCGGCTTGCAATGTATCTCATAGTTGTCTGTTCTACGCAAGCAATTTGCATTTTAACTGTCAGATCAGCTGGCGCTGCCATAAAGCACAATGTGTTGTGTTGATAAAGTTTTCGTGAAACTTTTGCCGTTTGAGCGTGAGTAAACATGACCGAGTTGGCAGCAGGTTTGGGTGTACAAGCGAGTGTCGCATCTTTAGCTTGAAAGAAGCCAAATTTACCACATTGATTAATGTGCGCAATTACGGTACGTCTGTCTTTGCCTGTCTGTCTGTCTATCTGTCGCTCTGTCTCTCCCTATCTGTCTGCCTGTCCCTCTGTCTGCTTATCTCTCTCCCTGTCTCTCTGTCTGCCTGTCCCTCTGTCTGCTTGTGCCTCTCCCTGTCTGTCTGGTTCTGTCTGTCCTCTTTGCCTGTCTGTCCGTCTGTACCTTCATCTGTACCTTCGTCTGTCCCTTCGTCTGCAAGTGTGATATGCTGTCATGTTGCGTAGTGTGCGGTCTGTTTGCTGTGGTGTGCGTGGTGTGGATCTGTAGGAGTGCATGGGTGTCGTACGGATGAAATAATTAATGCTGATTAATTAAACAACACTTGTAAAGCAGGCGGCATTAACAACAACTGAACACCAACTGGGTGTACCTTCTCGCGTGCAGCCAAGCAGAAGCTGCTCCAGGGCGTCCAGGCCTCGGCCCGGGGGGAAGCTTTGCTAACAATCGAAATTAATCAATGAGTGCTCGAAATGCAAATTAAATTTCTGTCGGCAGTTATAAAACACGTTTAAGAGCGCATTCGTCTTCGGCATGTGAACGAGTCGCTAATTAACGGTAATAACAATTTATTCGCACTTAAGTCGAAATTAGTAGGAGGCAAACCCAATCGAATTTTGACAAGTTTCAAATCCAACTTGGGTTCAAATTTGCAGCGTATTCGCTAGTCGGCTACAACTTCTCTCTCTCTCTCCTTCTCTCCTGCCTCTTTACTGTTATTGTAAAAACGAGAAGCGTAAAAACGAATGCCATAAAGCAAAATCGTTATACGACAGGCAAATTAAAAAAGGAAAAAAAAAAACAAACAGAGAAGAAGCTCATTAAAATAAATTGCAAGGCCAAAAGTAACCAAACTCCCGTGTCCGATATCCCGAATATAGAATCCCTTATACCTCCCCCCTTCCTTCCCTGCTTTGCCCATGCCTTGCCCTGCCCTTGCCTCCTCTCTTGCCTCTCCCTTGTCCCTCCCACATCTGCGCTTTAAGTCTTTAAGGTCTGTGACTGCTTTTAATCAATGAGAAAGCCGATTTCGAGCTCAGTGAATACTCGCGCAGCTACTTTGATTAGGTTGTTTCACACATGGCTGGCGGAGCTAATGCAAAATCGATGAGCTTGTTTGGTGGCTCGCCAATTAAACTGACTCTCTCCGTCTTAACTTTTCATTCAATTGCAGGTCAGAATGATGATGATGCGACTGCACAAGTTGACGACGCTTGCTGGCGTCCTTGAGATGCTGCTCCTCCTTGTGGTGGGCGTGGTGAGGGTGCACGGCGAGGTGTACACAGCGCTGGCGGAGATGGAGGAGCTGCTGGAGACTGAATCCGTATTAATAAGCAATCTGGAGGGCTACATACGCGTCCAGGAGGACAAGCTGAGCTATCTCAAGAAGTGAGTACAAAGTATAAAATTTAAAGGGGGGGGGAAGGTGACACTAATTGCGGTGTCTCTTGCACTGTGTTTTGTCCACGTGCGTGTGGCAGCTGTTGCATCTGCAATTCATGCAGGCACACACATGCAACGTGTGTATCTTTGTACATTGTATCTTGAATTTTGTATCTATGCGGCGCCAAACACACACATACACAACGCGCTATTTACTCTGCATATCTTAAGCTACCCCTGGCACTAGGGGCCGCGTCTTATGTACACGCAAATGTGGCACATAGCGAGCGACTGCAGCGGAAGGATGTAGATGCAGGATAAAAGAGAAGCAGACACAGCGGATGTGGCAAGGCAACTCCCCTAATCAAATATTGCCAGGACGTTGCCTGGCAGGATCTATCTCGACCCGGCTCCCTCTGGGGCACACACACAAAAAGGTTTCGGGGCGAGAGAGATCCTCACAACAGCTGACAGCTGTTTTGTCAGCCCGTCGGCGCTGTCATTGCAACAACGCAACGACGACGACGACGCTGCAGCCCATCTTCGTGTTCATCTTCATCATCATCTGCTTCATTATCGTCTCTCTCTCTCTCTCTTTCTCTCTGGTCTTTGTGTGGCGCGTGCCATTAGCAGCGTGTGTTGCAGCCTGCTGCCTGAAATTAAAGTTGAAAACTAAAGTTGAATTTCAGCCACATCTTTGGGATACTTTTTGCATAAATTACACTGCGTTGCGACCTTGGGCACTGACTGCCTTTGAGTTGTCATCCAAAGTTGATTCGATTCCATTTGATTTGCCTGGCGCCTGCTGCCTTTGGCAATCTGCCATGTGTCGCACACTGGGGCAAAATCCAATTAACTTGGCCAACACACAGACAAGCCGCAGACAAAGGCCACAACACACAACATGTCGAATGCAATATTGACTCTTGATAAGCCACACACATGCAGCACACACCAGCAGAGATACACCTCACACACACACACACATGCACACCTCGTGTATATCTTAGTCAAATGTAACGGTCGGCGAAGCGAACGTGCCGCAGGCAGTTGCAAGTTCTGTACTCACCCCACGAGGGCATTGCCTTCGCCGTCTATTTCGCTGTTATGAGTTGGTAAACATAAATTCAAAATGCTGATAAAATGCTGTGCCGGCTGCGACTCTTTTTGTGGCTGAAATTCGTTTCAACCCTCGCTATAAGCAGCAATAACAGCAACAACAACAACAACAGCTCGAGCAGGAACAGGAGCAGATGTTTCCAGCACAAACGGAACGCGCCAAAGGTCGCCTGTTGTCGTTCTACGGGTGTCTTGAGCTCAATTATATATTACGTACGTATGTGTGTGTGTGTGTGTATGTAGTTGAGTAAATGCTTGCAGGGGGAGGGGGGAGTACTCCACACAATATAAGAACAACGCACGCGTCGCTGCCTCTGTCGACTGCGCTGTCGACTGCGCTGCGATCCACTCGACTGCGCGCCTGCGCAGGAAATCGCAAGTCGAGGAGCGACAGCGAGCAAATGTCGCAGTTCAGTCGAGTCGTAGTTGTCGTGCCAAGCGCATCAGACAATCAGCAACGAGTAAACCGTGACAGTGACAGTGAACGTGAGCAGTGACAGTGAACGTGATCACAGTGACAGTGAACTGTGACCGTGACAGTGAATATAATCGAGTACAGTGCGGCCTCGCCATGTCCAAGCACAACTACACGAACCCCGCGTTCTGCCAGAACAGCGAGTTCTATCCGGTGCCATCGTCGTCGAGCGCCAGCGCCCACGTCGAGTCCATCTACAATCGCAGCCTGCAGCTGAACTTCAGCGCAGTCTCCCAACGGCAGCCAAGTCGCGATCCGCGCGACGGTCCGCTCCGGATGCAGCGTAGCATGTCGACGCGTTCGGTGACGCGTAAACAGTACCAGCAACAGCAGCAGCAGCAGCAGCAACAGCAGCAGCAGCAACAGCAGCAGCAGCAACAGCAGCAACAGCAACTGCAGCAGCTGCAGCACCCACAAAAGCAACAACAGCAGCAACAGCAACAACAGCAACAACATAAAAAGGAACAGGAACATAAACAGTCAGCCAGCGGTCGCTACGCTCTGGTGCCGCTGGAGGAGCTGGGCGGACCTGGGTTCATAGCCAGTCGCTATGCCATTGTGCCTGGCCAGGCAGCACAGCGTCTGGCCCGATCGCAGGATGACCTGGATAGATATAGCTCCCGTCATGGCCTGCAGTCGGATGAGGAGCCGCATTCATTCCACGAGGAGCCACAGCAGCAGCAGCAGCAGGAGATGCAGCAGGAGACGCAGTTCGCCAGCCTACCGCCCACATTGAACACGTTGTCGTCGTCATGCAAGCCGGCGCCAAAGATCAAGCATGCCTTTTCTAGTGACTTTGGCAGCAAGACATTCCTCATTGTGGACAAGAATAGCAATCAGCACTATCAGATGGTGCCGACGGCAGAGGATGAGGAACTGGTGGATGAGAATCAGGAGATTATACAGATGCACAATGGACGTGCGCATCGCTATGCTGTCATACCCACCGAGGCGGATGACGACGAGCTGGACGAGGAGGAGTCGTCGGCACAGGCAGCCCTCGAGCAGGAGACCTGTCTGAGCAGCATGGAGCTAAGCCAACAGCAGCCTCACTATGGCATGCGGACCTCGACGCCGCAGCAACAGCAGCAAAGAAATGCAGCAGCTGCAACGCGTGCGCTGCATGAACTACTCTCGACACCGCGCAAGATGCAACCACCCCCCGCGTCTGGCACATTCCACACCCCGCAATGCGGCACACCACGAGCAGCTGCAACGCGAGCGCCGGCTGCAGCTCTACCAGAGTCAGCAGTTCATCAATATGAATCAGCAGACCACAGTATCAGTGGCTCCCTCCCCCGCGCTGCCACTGCGTCAGCAACGTTTGTCGCCACAGCGACTGCACTACGAGACTGTGAAGCCAGCAACAGCAGCAGCGCCACCTCCACCCCCGCCACAGGCACAGCAGCTGCCTGCCGATCGCAGCATGGCTGTGATTAGTCCACGGGTACAGCAGCAACAGCAGCAGCAGCAGCAGGAGCTGGACTTGAGCAGCCTGCAGGGCAAGTCACAGCGCAACAACAACAACTCGTATCCACAGAAGCTAGCGAATGCCACCATCACGCTGGCCATTGTCTCGCTGATGCTCGTCGTGGGCAGCACCATGAATGCCGGCCTCATCATCTACATGATAGCACACGTGAGTGGATGCAACTACGCCTCGCTGCCTCCTGCAGAGATTCTAATTAGCTCGCATCTCATTTCAGTTTGGCAAGTCATTCTACCTGCAGTTCGGCCTGGTTGCCTCCTTCTGTGGCATTGGACTTGGTTTCCTTGGCTTTCGCTCACGTCACTGCGAGTGGTTGCCCAATCGCAGCTACACCTCGGGCTACATACTGGTCACAATCTTTTGTCTATTCAAGTGCTGTGGGCTGCTGCTCATACTGGTGCTGGATCCATTTCCCGGCCTACCGTTGCACGATGTCACTACGGGCGTCATCCTGGGCCTATCCACCTTCACCATGTTCTTCATCGGACTGGGAGTCATCGGCAGCCTCTGGTGCTATCGCCCGCCACCAGACAACCGCGTCAATGTGGTCTAAGTTGGCATTCTACATAGATAATTCTTGTTTTAGTTTGTAGTTCGTAGTTCGTAGTTTAAGTTTCCTTTTCAGCGAGCGATACCCGGAACGGCTAAGAGACCAAAAAAATTGTATTAATCTTAAGAGAGGCGAAAATTGTGCTAACAAGTTTCGTTTGCAAGACTGTAAATACCCTGTAGGTTGTGTGTACTTATGCTTAAGCTATTGTTGTGAGCACCCATTAATCATATATAGACATACGATATAAGACAGAGATATAAACATATATAAATTATTGTTCGATCTATAAGCTTAAGCACGTTGAAATAAAGATATTCAAGCACCACGAGAAAAATGACAACTATTGTTAAACTTGTTTGTCATTTGTCTATTGACAAATCAATATGGGGAATATTTATTTTGATATATTGATGAATGCGTGAATATTCCGGAGCATGATAAATTGTTATCTCTTTTTCCTCTCCCCTTTATGTCTTTATTTATCTATTGCTTTATCTCTGTGGATATTTACTTGAAGGGGTCATAACCATTTGGCTATTTATCTTAAATCTGCGTTTCCATATACAATATAATATAGTAAATATAGTTTATGGTATATAGGTATATATATATATATATTCTTGCTCAGGATCACAAACCGAGTCGATTGAGCCATGTCTATCTGTCTGTCCGTCTGTCCGTCTGTGTGAACGCACAGATCTCAGCTATTATAAAAGCTAGAGTTACCAAATTTGGCAGGAAGACTCCTGTGTACTACAAGCAGATCAAGTTTATTTCAAATGTTAGGTGCCACGCCCGTAGTCTACGTATTCTCCAAATTACAATCCGATCGGACAATAATAACAGAAGTTATTTAAGAAAGTATGAGCATAAAACCAAGTGCTTATGTCAGCTAACAAGGCAGGGCGAGCGCGAAGCGCGAGAGCCATCTGTCGGGATTAATTTCAAAGCATGTACATATGCATATTTGTATGAATTTAACAAATTAAACTTCACGGGAACATAGGTCGAAGGGTATCCCACTGTCGCGTTTTGCGCGACTGTTGCTCTCGTTATTGTTGCACACTGTTAGTAAGTCGGGAAATGCCGGATCGGACTTATATATCGTATGGCTGTCATTCAAACTATCGTCCGAGTTTTGCTATTTGTCAAGACATTACAAATTTGCTACTTCAGACTTTTTCTATATAATTAATATGCATACAAAATTCCAGCAAAATCGGATCACTATGACATATAGCTGCCATAGGAACAATCGGCTGAGTCAAGATATATCAATGCTATACAATTGTATAACTAGTGTAGGAATGATCGGAGGTTCTAAGAACCTTCAGGGGTATAGAATCTTCGGCATTCCCGCCTTTCTTGCTGGTTTTATGCTTCAAGATACCGCAACCAAATTTGCCATATCTAACCTTTACTTTAGCCTCTCAATGTCAAAAATATTTGATTATAATCTAATGTATGCAACTTATAGAATACATTGCTCGAAAACAGCAAGGCTACCCTCCCTTGCAAGGGTATAAAACTAAAGCTACTCTCTCCTTCCCATTTATTTAAGGATGCTATAAACTACTCAACTTGTTATCTGCGTTGGGGGAATGTAATTTGCCTTAGCTTGCGCTAAAGTTTGCATAGTTTAAGTTCCTTAGCCGAGAGAAATTCTCTAAGTTCCCTTCTGTTTCTTTTTGTACTCTCAACTTTAGCAAAATAGACGAATACCAAAGAGAGCATGCGGACGCCTCGAGCGATATAACCGCCTACGTGTCGAATCCCATCAATGCGTATCTGCTGACCAAACGCCTCACCACCGACTGGCGGCAAGTGGAGAATCTCATGGAGCACGATGTGGGCACGGGTAAGTCGACAGACAGCTCAGACAGCTGCGCCAACAATTGGTAATCCTTCTTGCCTCCTCTTCACTTGCCTCCTCTTCTCTTGCTCCTTGTTTGTCCACACTTTCTATAGATTTCGTGCAGAACATAACGCAATATCGCAACGTGCTGAAGTTTCCCTCGGACGAGGATCTTAATGGAGCAGCGGTGGCACTACTGCGACTGCAGGACACCTATCAGCTGGACACGTCCAGTGTGGCGCGTGGCAAGCTCAACGGCATTCAGTACAGGTAAGAGGGCATCATCTGCCTATCTTGAAACTTGAAACCAACCAATGATCATCCCTACTCTGCCACAGCACGGCCATGTCCTCGGATGACTGCTTCGAGCTGGGCAGGCAATCGTATGTTAATCGCGACTACTACCACACGGTGCTCTGGATGAACGAGGCAATGACTCGCATGCTGGAGGAGCCGCACAATCAGACGCAAACCTTTACGCGGGCTGATGTCCTGGAATATCTGGCCTTCTCCACCTACAAGCAAGGTAAGTGCGGCCCAGGATACGTGCCTTGTTGTTTGCGGTACATCTTAGTGGGTCTCTGGGCTATTTAGGTGTGTTTATGTGTGGGTGTGTGTATGTGTTTGTGTCTGTGTGTGGGCGCACTTGTTTACTGTTATTCTTGGCTACCATCGCACCCCTTCTACGCGCCGTCTTGGCATGATACACCGAGTCCCCTTGATGTGCTCGCTGGCAGCACTAAGTGCTCTACGCTGCTTGTCAACTGCCATTTGGCTGCAGGAAATTGCACTTTGCACTGGCGACCGACCTGGGCGCCCCTTCTGGTTCCCCCCTTCTGGTCAGGTGAGTCAAATTGCTAAGCTGCACTCGGGCGATTAAGCGCCGCTCGTTAAGTGCGAAAAATTGTTGCTCGTCTCCTCGAAACGACAATATTGCGACTGGCTTAGCCAGCAACTGCGACTGGGACTTGGATTGGGGTGGAGTAGCAGACGCCAGGGTTAACTGGGAATCACGTAGCAACTGCACAGAGGCAACAACTGCACGTAGTAAGCCGGGTACTGTTTATTAATGCCTTATTACGCCGACAGTTGCCCAAGGATATGGTCCCCAGCCTCCGCTTTAATCTCTCTCTCTCTCCTCTCTCTCTCTCACTCTGTCTCCTTCTTCCCTCCTCTCTATCAGTATTAGTCCCCCTCTTGCCTTTTTGCAAGTGCTGTTTTTGCGCGTCGTAAACAGAATTTACGGTCGGCCCTCGACAAACGGAACTGACACCATATTGCGCCATATATGTTGGAGAAAAAAGAGCAACTGCGCAGCGCCACCCACGTCACGCCGCAGCTGCCCCCGCGTGCAGCTAACAGACATTTTGACACAAACACAAACACACACACACACACACACAGAGACACGCAGGCACACACACGGGAACCCTTACAGCCCGCTCCGTGTGTCATTGCCATGCAAAATGCAGATTCAAGCGTCCTCAGAAGGTTGAGACGACGAAATATTCAATGAAATCGAGAGCCCGCTTAAAGTGTCTGGCAAACTAATTAAGGCAAAAAGCCAAGGACTGCGACTGGAACTGGGGTCTCCATTAACTACTGGCGGGACATGCATAAATGCAAATCAAAATATTTTCTGCGTATATTCTGTATATTCTCTGAAAAGTTTTTGCAAGAAATTCAACAGGAAAAATGGGAAAACAGTTTGCTGGGGCAAGGACGGAAAAAGTTTGTCTTTACTGCGGCATCAGTTGCCGCAAATAAAACTTGTTTTTTGTTTTGTGTTTTACCCATACGTCGTATAACTCAGGGGGGCAGTTAGTCAGCATTAAGAGTGGACTTCAAAGAAGGCAGTTGGGCCAGGGACGTCTTGGAAATGAAGTATAAATAATTCAAGAGGAGGAGGGAACTCGTTTAATGTTTTGCACATTTTAATTTCATTTCAATTCGAGTATTGCAAATGATAACTTTTAATTTAATCAGCTTTCTCGAGTGTCCACTGTACTCGTGAAGTGTGTGTGTGTGTGCCAGTGCTGCCAACTTGGGCAAAACTTTTTCGACGGTACCATAGAAGAAATGGGAAAGAAAAAAAACTGTAGCATGCTTTTAGGCAGCAATTAATTTTATCTCCTCTCATTCTCTAACCGTGCAGGAAACGTGGAGAGCGCACTGACCATGACGAACGAGCTGCTGCAATTGCTGCCGAACCACGAGCGGGCGAATGGAAACAAAAAAGTTCTACGAGAAGGAAATTGCACACCTCAAGCAGCTGCGAAAGATGAAGGGCGATGATGGCACAGACGAGATACCCGTCTCCGATTTGGTAGGTTCTCTATATGGTAGCCTTAAAGTTAAGCACGATATTTATTTTCTCTGCCACTCCAGCCCGTGGCTAAGAGCGATCCAGGTACCTTTGATATGACCGAACGTAAGGCCTACGAGATGCTCTGCCGAGGAGAGTTGAAGCCATCGCCCTCTGATCTGCGTCCGCTGCGCTGTCGCTACGTGACCAACAACGTGCCCTTTTTGCGCCTGGCACCACTCAAGCTGGAGGAGGCGTTTATGGATCCCTACATTGTCGTCTATCACGATGCCATGTACGACAGTGAAATTGAGCTGATCAAGCGCATGGCACGTCCACGTTTCCGTCGTGCCACAGTGCAGAACTCTGTGACAGGCGCCCTCGAAACGGCCAACTATCGCATCAGTAAGTCTGCCTGGCTGAAGACCGCCGAGGATCAAGTTATTGCCACAGTGGTGCAGCGTACTGCTGACATGACTGGCCTCGACATGGACTCCGCAGAGGAGCTGCAGGTGGTTAACTACGGCATTGGTGGTCACTACGAGCCGCACTTTGATTTCGCGCGAGTAAGTGCAGCAAGAAGTCCCTTGAGAAAGTTTTAAAAGCTAACTGTTTTCTCTTTTATCTCTCCCTTCATCGTTCGTTCGTTCAGCGCGAGGAGAAACGTGCCTTCGAGGGTCTCAATCTTGGCAATCGCATTGCAACCATGTTGTTCTATGTAAGTGCCAGAAAGTTAAATGTAAACTGAACTCTTGTTAAAGCTGATTCCATTTTGTGCGAATTGTATAGATGAGCGACGTGGAGCAGGGCGGAGCAACGGTCTTCACCTCCTTGTATGCAGCACTGTGGCCCAAAAAGGTCAGTTTAAAGCACTTGAAGTGAGCTCTAGCTAATTCGGTTTTTCTCCCCTGCAGGGCACGGCGGCCTTCTGGATGAATCTACATCGTTCGGGCGAGGGCGATGTGAGAACACGACATGCTGCATGTCCCGTGCTGACGGGCAGCAAGTGGGGTACGTACTCTTGGCTAATTGCCTGACCTGTACTCAACTAACTGTTTACCATTCACAGTGTCTAACAAGTGGATACATGAACGTGGCCAAGAGTTCATACGACCCTGTGCCCTGGAAGCGGATCACGGTGATTTTGCCATTTAGTGGAATTGCGACTGCCTCTGCCCCATGTGCTTACTTTCTCTACTTACTTTCGTGTAAGCGCCAGACGGAAATCATCGACTCTATTCCTATTGTAAATATATAAAGAACGCATCTTAAACTGGAGGCCCCCTGGCGCACACACACACACACGTCTACAACTTCAACTTGGCATTAGTTTTATGTTAGGCATGATATTATTATTGAATTGATCAATCTTTTGTATATGCATAGTTTAAAGAATTGAAAAAAAATCTCACTGAAAATCGAACAAATAATGAATCTAATTGCACCTAATCCGAGTGTAAATAAAATAATTGCAAATGACAATTTATTATGGTGAACCTCTGGGCAAGGGAGGGTGGAGGGGAAAGGGGCGTGCTCTTAGAATACGTTAAGCTGTGGCACATGTTAGTCTCTTATCCTTGCTGACATACACTACGTTGCGTGTGTGGGAGTGTGTTCATGTATGTGTTTGCTTGCGTTGGCGGCGCATGCATGAGCATAAATTGGTTTACGTTAGAAGGAGCGAAAAAAACGTTGCATACTTTTCAGCGCTCGCGGCAAATTCAATTAACGTGGCAGCAAAGTGCAGTCGTGTGTGTGTGTGGCTTATGCCAGTGTGGGTTGAGGTTGAATGCAATTGATTTATACGATATTCGCACAGTGGTCATTGCATACGACGCTGATAAAAAATGCTGCACACACGCGGCTTAACGAAAGCGAATGGAAACATTAGCAAAGTTGACAAGAGCGAGACCAAGAGAGAGAGCCACACTTGTTTACTTAGCTGCTCGACACAGCTGGTTTACGCTTTTCTGGATACGTTTAGGTTTTTTTTGGGCCATTTGAAAGACAAACACTGAGCAAACGCTGAGCTGCTGCTACCACAACTCTAAATGGATGAGCTTAAGCGATCATTAGCCAACGGGTCGTTGGACAAGCAGCGTGTTACTTGCCCTCTACACAATGTCACCCCAAGGTTCAATTCGTTGCATTGGTTTCCTTCTGATGCTGATGCTGCTCTGTGCTAGCTACTTGCTGGTCAACGCAGAGTTCTACTCGTCCGCCGATAAAGTGCAGGAATTGGAGCAAGTCGAACAAGATTTGGTATCTGCCACGCGTCTCTTTTTGGAAGAGCAACAGCTGCAACTCAACGTGTTTCACAGGTGAGCAGGAAAAGTGATTGACAAGTGTCGCACGTCGATGTTAATTGCTGTTCTTGACAGTTTCCTGGAGCAAGTGAAGCGTGAGCATCTTGCGGCCAAGGAGATGGAGGATGAGTACTGGGAACATCCGCTGCAGTCATTCAGACTAGAGAAGCGCGTGGTCGAAGACTGGGAGAGTATTCATCAGCTGCTCAAGACGAATGAGCCCAGAGAAAGTACGTGCTAATTGACTCCTTAATATACTTAATCTATATATAATTCATAATTCATTCGATATCGCAGACTATCGAGAATTGGTTGATGCGCTTACTGAGGATACGGGTTTCCCTCAACTCGATGATCTGCAGGGCACTGCAAGGGGCATACTACGCCTGCAGAAGATCTACAACTTGACCGCAGTTCAACTGGCGGATGGATACCTCAATGAGGTTTCTACTGGAGCTGTTTTGGTTTGGAGCGACTGCTTCGAGCTCGGTGTCCAGCTGTATGAGGGAGCCGATTATAGTCGTGCTCTGGATTGGTTGGTGCTGGCAAGCGACATGCTTAACGAGATCGAAGGGGAGGAGGTGCTAGAACTGAGCTCGCAGGTTTACGAGTATCTGGCACTGACCAACATTGAGTTGGGCGAAAAGAAGCGTGCCCTGAAGTTTCTTGCTGACCTACACAGCTGGGACCCCTCTCACCCATCACTGCATACAGCAACCTACGTGCAGCACACCATGCCCAAGTGTCCGGAACCGATAAGCGAGATGCCTTGGTTCCACAACTACACGCAGTTGTGCCAAGGCAAGTTGTTGCCACAGCAGGAAAAGGCTGTAGAGGAAAGTCCATTGAGCTGTTATCACGACTCAGAGCGTCATGCGATCTTCAAGCTGGCGCCACTCAAGGTGGAGGAAGCGCATCGTAATCCTGATATATTTGTGTTCCACAATGTGCTCACCGATGGGCAGATTGATTCGATTCTTGCGGTCTCCGATAAGATTACCAAGGTCCGCTCTTCGGTGGTAGGTGGCAAAGTGAGCGACATTCGGGTTAGCCAACAGGTTTGGGTTAACTACAGCACGCCCATCATGCAGACCGTTAGTCAAACGGTTGAAGCTATTTCCGGATTCAATATGATCAATTCCGAGCAGATGCAGGTCGCCAACTATGGTGTGGGCGGGCAGTATATACCTCATCTAGATGCCATGAGTAAAATACCACCGGATTTTGTGCTGCGAGGCAATCGTATTGCCACGAACATGTTCTATGTGAGTGCAATCTATGATGATCTAGCAGGGGGAGTTCATTTTAATATTAATGAACACTTTTCCAGCTATCGAATGTACTACAGGGCGGCTACACAGTGTTCCCCGAGATTAACGTATTTCTTAAGCCCATCAAAGGCGCTTTGGTAATGTGGCACAATCTCTATCGGAATCTGGAACACGATCATCGCACAATGCATGCCGGCTGCCCTGTGCTGGAGGGTTCCAAGCGCAGTAAGCAAACATATTTTGCATATAGATTATATATATGCTACTGATATATATCATTCTTCTTTTCAAGTCGGCAATGTCTGGATTCATACTACTCATCAAGAGTTTCGTCGCCCTTGCTCGCTAAATGAAAAGGAGTAAAGTTCTTATAGGCCTTAGTATTATAAAGTGCTGAAGCTAGAATTCAACTGTTAGTTAACGTTTGTAAAGTCTTACACAAGTGTTTGAAAATTCCATATTTAACCAACATTTGCGTTAGAATTTATGTGTACTAAACTAAACTCGCTTTCTTCAAAGGAAAGGATCCGTTCTTTTATGTACTTCTATCATTTCCCCTCACTCATTCTTTTACATCTTTCATCATCTTCTTTATTCTTTCTCTATCAGACTGTAATACTTGATTTACTTTAATTAAATTACTCATAAATTCACGTTTGATTCTTATCACAAATGGCAGACAATAAAATCAACCTTATAATATCTTTTAATCCAAATTATTTGTAGTCCTTATAGGGAAGCGAGATCTCATGATCGGGCTGCAGATCGCAGGGTCTTACAAGAAACTGTTGACTGAGGCGTATCCACACGTTGCCAACTGGGAATACAGAATAAATAGCAAAGTATAGAAGAATTTATATAGAATTTGAAGATTATATCAAATGAAAAGAGATGTAATCTCTTGCTGTACTCACTCCACTTGCTGCCTTGGAGCACGGGACAGCCGGCGTGCTTGGTGCGATAGTCTTGCTCGCCGGAACGATGAAGATTGTACCAAAAGAGCAGACTGCCTCGCTTAGGTGTGACCAAGAGTGATAGAAAGGGAAACGCTGTGCCGCCTCCTGCCTCCACGTCGGAGAGCTAAAGTGAGAGAGGTAGAAGTAATTTATTTATTTATTTAATTAAATTTAAAGTCGACTAAATAGAGTCGACTGAATTAGATACAAAGAATTATTTAAAAACTCAATTTAAAATAATTAAGCATTAAGTTTAAGTTTACGAAATTAAGGTAATTAAATTTAAAATTAATTTAATTTGTTTGAGTTTAAGTTAATTTAATTTAATTTAACCTAATTTAATTTAATTTAATTTAATTTAATTTAATTTAATTTAATTTAATTTAATTTAATATTATTTTAAATTTAACTAGTAAGAAAACAGTTTAAATTGCTAGCAGCACACACACTTACATAGTAGATCCCTGTGGCCATGCGATTGGTCTGGTCGAACTCCTGGCTGTAGTCGTGAGGCTCAACGAAACTATCCATGTGTGGCTCGTAGTGCCCACCGATGCCGTAGTTGGCTATTTGTAGAGCCTCCGCGGAGATCATGTTGAGGTCAAAAAGATCAGCCAGATGATTGCTCATTTTCTGCATTATTGGATGCTCACTGTACTCGAAGCTGGTGCCCTTGCTGGTGCGGAAGCTGGCCGCAGTGCGATCGCTGCCGCCCAAGCTGTAGACCTGGGAGCGCTGCAGTTCTGGTCGAGCGCGGCGCTGAAGCTCAACGGTATCCGCAAAGCTGACAACATCATGGACCTGCACAATATATGGATCCAGATGGAGTTCCTCCACTTTGTAGGGCTGGTAGCTGAAGTGGCCAGCGCCGCTGCCACGCTGCAGACGACAACGCAGCGGACGTTGCGAGGATGCACTGGGAGTCAGTTCGCCACGGCACATCTGCTGATAGAGATGATACTCCTTGCTGTTGTGGTAGTCGGCAGGATTGCGCAGCACCTCGTGCATCAGTCCCCGCTTCACACCATCCGTAATGAGCTGTTCGAGCTGAGTGCGCGTCTCCAGCAGATGCAAATGTCGCTCTGGCTGTACAGTGAGCACATGATTGATCAGATCCAGTGCGTTCTGGTAGTCACCCATTGCCTGGTGATAGCCCACAACACTCTCCATGAAATCCAAGGAGGCCGACTCGCTGCCATAGCTCTGTGCCCCCAGCAGCTGCATTGATTGTTGCAGCCAGGGCACCGTGTTGTTGTAGTCGCGCAGCGCGTACAAATGCTGGCCCAGCACAAAGCAGTCCTGCCATGACATGGGCGCTCTGTAACGAGGTGTCAGGCGTGTGATTTGTGGCACCCGCCTCCTGCTGCTGCAGCACAACTTACCCATACTTGACACCATTCAGCATGCCGCTCGCCAGCTCTGACACGTCCAGCTGATAGGTCTGCTGCAGTCGCGTCAGCGCCAACGCGGTGCCCACAAAGTCCTCGTGCGTTGGGTAGCTCAAGTTCTCTCTGTGGCTTGCCATCGCTTCGAGGTATCCTATTGTGTGTCGGCCAAGCACAAGGCCAGAGCCATAGACAAAGTGGGTTAGTTAGATGCAATGATAGTGATAACAAGTCAATGTATATGTTATATAAACGTGAGTGTGTGTCTGTGTCTATGTGTGTGTGGTACTAACTCGTGCGCGTCGCATCCTTTTCCACACTCTCCTCGAAGGTGTCCCAATCGCTATGCAGGCGCTTTATCAGTCGGAATGCATTCACCGGATTGTTGAGATACCCCTCGATGCTATCTGTCGCACTGGAGTGCTCCGCCTGAATGGCATTGATTTCGCTGCAATGAACGTGCAAAGAATTTGACTATTTATTCAGCACATTCCATGTCTGTTTATTTATCCATCAGGCAATCAATCAGGATTGTTTAAATTGTTTCATATTTATCTGTTTTGCACAATCGCCAATTTATGCTAATTCTTTCGCATATCAGACTTGTATCTGAACAAATTTCGATGCGTGGCAACAAATTTATCAACACTTGATACTCTGTCAAAGCAAAATTAATCAAGTACCATTAAAAACAAGTAAAGAAAACTGCAACTGGATACACATGACTGCATTATACCCTGCCCATGTCTCTGTAGAGTGTCTATGAAAATGCCCATTCCAAGAGGGTGTGATGGGAACCGTAAAATTCGATTTATTTTGAATATCTTTCTCAAATAGATTTATAAACTTCTTTAACATTGATTTCCATGGAAATATTGAGTTAGATAATTGATAAACTTCATTGAAATAATACAAAACTTGATTACTAAACAAATGGAGGAATACAAAAACTTAAAAATTAAATATTTAATGCAAAAACTAATTCAAAAGTAATTAAGATACAGAACCATTAACAATACAACGTTTTAAGCAATAATCACAAGATTTTCAACAAAGTTAAAAATGAAAAATTGTTAAAAATTCAGTTCAGGGATTAAAAGGGTTAAGAATCAAGCCAAATACAGTATGCTCTGTATGGATATGCTTACTTCTGCATCAACTCAGTATACCCTTTTCACCCATTCACAATTGGAGGCTAGTATAAAGTCACGAAGAAATCCCTGAGTTGCTCTACCCAATGCGAACATTAAATAATTAATGAATTTCTTTTTCTCGCTAACTTTTGTCATTTATCGAACATTTAAATAGCGTTATAACTTTAAACGGCAAATGCCGCAGCAACTCTCAAGCTGGATTGTTTCGGATTTAATCGATAGCATCCATTAAGAGGTAGCACTCGCATGTTCCAAGCACCCCAGAGTCATAAATAACTGAGTCGATTGTCTATCGATGCGACAACTATTCAATTTGTTCTAAAGGTTTAACTATAAGATACAGGACGTAAGTGAACAAGATATAGAAACGAGTCTCAGCAATGTGAATAAGGATATAGAATGAGTGAGAAAGAAAAAAAGAAACTTGTTGCAGTCTCCACTTTAAAATTTTGTTTATCAAATATTTATCGAAATCTACATATGATTATTATTAATAATTTCGTAACGGTGCTTCTCCAGGCTGGACAGAACCAGCCAGAACCAGGTTTGCAAATGTGACAAACAACAAACGAATAAAAGTGAAATGTGGCGATTGCGCCTCGAATTCAATGCAAATGCAAAAAAAAACTTTGACAAGTCGTTGACACTGCATGGGCAACCGGGCATTTAATGGGTATCTAGTATATTAACCCAAAACAAAAAAAATAGAAATACTGAGCCACAGCAGCAACTGTGCAGAAGTAGTATAAACCGATGACAATAGATAATAAAAACGCGAAGACACGAAAAAGTGTCGGGAAGTTAAGTAAGCAGACTGTAAATTAGCAGCTCATAAAGAGTTGAATGAATAAAGACATTTAATTATTGCAGAGTTATAATTATTATTGCAGCTCCAAAATAGTGCATTAGACAAAAGAAACTCCCCAATTAGTAAACAAATATAAACGCAGTATACCCACCTACATACAGTATTTATGCAGATGTGTGTTATACTTGTATAGTACCTACATAATGTAAACCGGTCGAGTGGGAATGCGAAAATGTATTGTAATTAAATGAAATAAAATTGTTCAAAGCGGCCGTACAACAAGCTCAGCTCATAAAGTTTCTTTCTGAAACTGCTCGAGGCGCTTATACTCGTATAGTATGCAGATGATGATCGACAGTCTATTTTGACAGTCTGCAGACTAAGCAAACGATTTGCGGGGGCCTCTCAATCGGGATCGTGGGCGTTTTGATTATTAATTTTTCAGATATTCATAAGGCCAAGTAGCAAAAGTTAACGAAGTTTTAGGAAAATATACGAGCTGACTAGACTTCGAATAAGGTGGCACAGTTGAAAAACTTCAGGCCGAAAGGGGAATCTAGTTATGCAGCTTCTTGATCTCATTTAAAACCAATTAAATTACAAATTAGATTAGATAATAAAACCAGCTACGAAATGGTCACTGAACCACCGGCAACATGCTGAGACTTTCGACTTTGAACTTAGTGCGGACTATATCTTTATGTGTACTTTATCTTTATTTCGACTCACCTTTGCAGCATCTCAGCATGTTCTCTAATCTCGTTGACATAACTCTGCAGTTCGGCCAGCAGAACCACCTCTGTGCGTAAAAGCTGTTCCAGGCTGCTTGTCGAGCTGAAGAATTCTCCACTGCAGACAAGCGATTGTAGTAGAAGTATTAAAATTCCAATCCCGATTGGTAATTTCATATCTGAGCCTTAATTTTTACGAAAGTTACCGAGTCTTCGCGATTCAGAATTCGTGCTATCTTCGCGGCGATTCGTTGGGAACTGTTCGGGTTCGTTTTGTTGTTGACAAAGCAAAAGTCTAAGCGGATCGTCAGTCTGGTAAAAAAAAAAGCTCGAGGCGTTGGTGTTGCTGAGCTTTGGCTTGCTGGTACGTCCAATCAAGCGTGCCTTACTCGTTGTGCCTGAATAGCTCCCAAGCCCCTTGAGGGCTCAGTATCAGACCCGAATGGACCACAAATGGGGTCAATAAACCTGACAGTGACCGGCAATTACTTTGCATAAGTGCCAGACTCTTCACAAACTGTACAATCTGCGTGTCTTTCTGTAGAACTGCTGCCAGAAGTTTCCTCTACTAACTAATTACTTTCACTTGGCTCGCCAAGCCTTCCAGTTCGAGTCTCGTCGCCTCTCTCCACATTTGTCACTTTGTGCCGCCAACCAAGATGCAAATGAGCTGCTGAAACTTTGCCCGTGAACTTGTTTATTTAAATAGCCGGCGAAATCTCGGCTCGACTCAACCAACCAACTCGACCGACTCATTTACATCTTCATCTCGGTTTGTTTTGAGTGTAAGTCACCATCGTGAAAACTCACTCAAACTGAGCTTTAAACTCGACTCAAGTGGCTTAACCCTAGAAATACCATGTCATCAAAAGCGCCCAACACTGCGAAAGTTTTTAATTAACAGTAATGAACATTTATTTAATAATCTCATAACCCAGCGAAACTTCATTATCCCTATGAACATCGCAGGGTCGCGTAAAAGTTTGTGTAGCTTCGTGTATCCAAATGTTGGCAACTGTCAATAGATACAAAAGTTAAAAAATATCATATTAAAACAGAATACATATAAACTGTATAATAATCTTGAAGAGAAAAGCTTGGAGATATTAAAAAGTTGATTAGTAGTTGAAGCCAATGGATATTTTTAAAGTTTAGCAGAATATATTGATGTGGATGAACAAAATTGACAATATTTTGCCTACTATGGATATTTAAGAATTTGTTACATGATATCTCACATTAAAGTGCCCTCCACTGAAGCTTTCCTTTCATTAAAAAAATCTACGTAAAAAACCACGTGTTGTTGATTATTATTTTTTAGATTTCAGGCATTGAATGAAAAGCATCCTCTATGAAGAGTTTCAATAAATTCAACAAAAAATATACAAACGCTACAGTCAGGTGCTGACTGTATATGGCCATGGATTATCATAGTATACCGTAGGCAATAGGTATAGGTATGCACTTCTAGCGCGTACCAAATTTCATTACATGTGTTTCTTCTTGATTTTAATTTTTTTGACTGTAACTTTTCTTTTAGTTTATTAGAATAAAAATAAGAAATAATTAATAAATGAAAATTCGCACCCGCCTCAACCGGGAGTTGAACGCACGCACTCTCGCGCAGCCGTCCGCCACTCTAACCACTCGGCCATTGCCTCACTTCTTCGCCCATCGGCAAAGCTGCATTGTGAACCAATTCTGTTCCCATACAATGCAAATAAAAAGTTTAATAAAATGCTGTGTGTCTGACGCTAGATTTGAACTTCGGTATGCTTGCGTAAATTAGGTCTGCTTAATTATTATATACATGTATGTTCAAAGTGAGTTTAGTTCGTATCATATCTCACTTATTTATAGTCCGATTTTAATGAAATTTTCACATAACGCCCGTGATAAGGTATTTGTCATGTATGATATACAATTTTGGTTGTTGAGTTAATATTGTAGGTTTTAAGTAGTTATGTCTGATTTACAGAGGCGGGAAGGGGCGTGTCCAAATTTTAAAAAAACTTTGAGACACTGCAATATATACGTATGTTGTCACAAAATTTGGTGACTCTAGCTCTTATAGTTTCTGAGATCCAGGTGTTCATACAGACAGACGGACAGACGGACAGACGGACAGACGGACAGACGGACAGACGGACAGACGGACAGACGGACAGACGGACAGACGGACAGACAGACATGGCTCAATCGACTCGGCTACTGATACTGATTCAGAATATATATAGTTTATGGGGTCGGAGAAGCCTCCTTCTGCCTGTTACGCACATTTCCGTTCCGACAAACACAATAGACCATGAATTTTTTAAAATCCATGGCCTAAATATGCTATACAGTGTGCGTTGTATATGCATGCACATGGATTATGCTGCCAAAAGCCAAAGTTAAAACGTGAATGCGTGAATGTAACATACGATGTATGAAAATATAATACTTGAAAAGCGAACTTGACAGCACACGCCGGCAGCGCTGGCTTATAATAATCTCTGGGCGAATAAATATTGATGCATGTTTGACACGGGGAAACTTTTGCATGACGTTGCTGCTGGAAGGGGCTACTCACTCCACTTGCTGCCTTTGAGGACCGGACAACCCGCGTGCTTGGTGCGATAGTCCATGTCCGAGGAACGATGCAGATTATACCAAAACAATATGTTGCCTAGCTTCGGTCGCACTGCAAAGTTGAGGAAGGGGAATGCTGTGGCGCCGCCCTGCTCCACATCCGACAGCTGCAGCAGAGGAAAGTTTCGAGTTATAAATGAGCTGCGCTCGGTGCGTACCCGCACACACGGATGTCAACTCACATAAAATATGGCTGTGGCTATGCGGTTACCCTCCTCGACGGGGTAGTGGCTGGTATCGCGGAAGAAGTCCCAGTGCGGCTCATAGTGGCCGCCCACACCGTAGTTGGCCACCTGTAGTTGCTCGCAGAAGGTCATGTCCAGGCCGGTGGCATCGGCGAGATCACGCAACATGCGCCCCATTGTCGGATGCGTATTGTAGGCTAGCCAGGCGTTTTTGCTGACGCGAAATGCTGATTTCATGCGCTGCCCACCCGACAGAGGATTCACTGTCGAGCGCTTCATGTGGGGCACCGCCATTTGACGCAACTCGGTGATTTTGCTTGGCCGCAACATGTCGTGATAGGTGACCACAAGTGGGTCCAGGCTGTGCTCCTCCAGTTTAAGTGGCGCAAGCAATCGATATGCGTGACGGCCACGCGACAGTCGGCAGCGCAGTGGACGCTGCTGTGCCGCGGAGGCACTTACCTCGCCGCGACACACCTTCTCGTAGTGCTCAAACTCCTGGGTGAGCTGTGAAGATCTAAATTTAGCCAGCAACTACAAAGATGAATCGACCTAATCGCCCAGAGCGGACAGGGGGAGAGGGGGGACTTACTCTGTAATCATCCGAATGCCCTGCTTGGTTCACATCCGTGTTGTCCTGCTGCTGCTGGCCATGCTGTAGCACATTGGTGGCCTTCGCTCGCCCCATTTGCCAGTTTCGTATGCGCGATGGATCGAGCTCGAGCACGCGCTGGCTCAGCTCGTATGCCGTGTCGAAGTCGCCTAAAAAAGGGGCTCAGTAAATATGCATGAAGTTGGCAGGCAGGTTGCTTGGCTTGGGCTGTGCTCACCCATTTGGAATAAACTCTTGGCCACCATCTCCATGCTGTTCAGTATGTCTGGCTCGGGCAAAGCGCTCTGCTGTGGCTGATGGCGCCTCAAACGCTCCATGGACTCGCGCAGCCACACTTTGGTGTTGTTGTAGTCCTCCATTTCAAAGAGTTGTTGACCCAGCACAAAGCAATCCTGCCAGCTCATGTCCGTGCTAAAAATAAAGGCAACAACACAGCACGAAAATCGAAATGAATATGATTGGGGCTTAGCTGGCGACGATATCACCACCAGCACGTCACAACTACAACGTGTGTTCAATCCAGGGGCGCATTCAGGCCAAATGAGGGTGGGGGGGGCGGTAGGCGTGTGCTAAGCTAATCGATATGCTGATTCTGTACAGAGTATGTGATACTTTGAAAAGGAAAAGAGTTCCGAAAACTGGCAAATAAATAAATTAAATCTAGTTCGCTTGCCATAAGTTATGATTCTACATTATAAATCCGCGCTGAGCGGGTATTTTGCTTGATTTTATTAATATGCATGAACAACATAAACTACGCATATCAAATTGGAAAAATTTATAGCCGCAAATTGTTCGCAATTTCAGCGATTTGAATAAAAGTGTTGAATATGCATTCGCATTCGCATTCGACGACGATGAGGGCCGAAAATTGAATCGCCCCTGGGATAGTTAGGGCCAACTTGTTTATATTACTCGTGTATTTCAAGCCTGACTGGTTATTGCTTATTTTGGTTAGGACCCTCACCCATATTTGACGCCATTGAGTATGCCAGCTGCTACCTGTGCCACATCCAGTTTATAGGTGCTCTGCAAGCGGACCAATGCCAGAGCGGCACCATCCACATCCTCCTGGCTGGGAAAGTTAAGCTCGTAATGATGTTGGCTGATGTTGAAGCCTGTTAAATGCAAATTAAATTGAAGTTTACATCTCTCCTAGTTGTATATTTCAGTGAATACCTACGGATTCGATTGTTTAGTTCTTGGCTGCGACTCTCCAGCTGTTCCCAGTCGGTGTGAAGGCGCTTCATCAGTCGATAAACATTGACCGGATTGGTCAAGTAGTTCTCGCGATCCCTGGCGGCCAAAGCATGTTCCAGTTCGATGGCGGACAGCTTTCTGTGTGGAGCAGGTTATGGATTTTATTACGGGGGGCTTAGGACGGGTTTCTCTAGAACTCTAATCATAAATTGGCCGCTACCAGTTTTGGGGGTCTCTCTGTGACGTTGCTACCTAAGAACCCCTACAGCGCACGTCTCTTAATTAATTCTAATTTATTTGTGAAGCCAAACAAAACACTTTTTTATGCCCCAACCACAGCAGATGCAAACGAAAGCGAAATGCTAAATGTGAAACTATGTTAAAAGAACAATAGTTAGGATAGAAAATTCTAGTTGACCAACTGCGTGCATATCTTAACTCGAATACTTGATTGGCCAAAGTTTACTTTTAAGGATAAATATTTGTATTGGTAAAATTGGTTGGCGCACTTGAGTTGCTCGACTTTTCTTTTCTTTTCGTTTCCTACTCACTTTTCCAACTGTTGTAAAATTATGCGGGTCTCGCTCAGCTGTGAGCTCAGGTCGCGCATCAGCGTATGCTCTGTGTGGAGTAGCTGCTCCAGTCCCGTAATGGATGAGAAGTAATCCGAGGCGTGGCAGACGCAGCTCAGGCTGGCCAATACGAGCAGTTCTAACCGCATCTTGATTCCTACGATATGATTATTATGATAGTTCGCTTGGGTGCTCTGCCAGGCGTCTGCGGCTCAACGCGTCTCACAATGAACTGAGCGAGCAGGCCGAGCATCCCGAGAGATCAAGCACATAAAACCGGCGATGACAGACATTTTGGCACAATAGATTTCGGAGATCAGACAGCTTAGACCGGGTGCTAACTACTTACTATCTGCGGACGCAGATAGGTGTTTGGTGTTTAGTATCTGGCATGGATGGTGTATTCGGATATTTGCATAATCAATTGATGTTTGGCTGCCTTTGGCTACACGGGCTGGAGGCAATCTAATGAAGAGCATACGAGTTTCGTGGCGATTAAGCATGTTTTATGGCTTTGCCAAAGCTGATTTAGTGATGCTTATCAAGAGCTCGTTTCGCCATCAGACCAGCCCCAAGTTCTAGTTCTCTGTCCCTCTTGGTTTCTCAGTTGAACTCAGTTCCACGGTTCGATGTTCTTCGATGTTCAGTTTGCCATATTCGATGGCTTATTAATTCAGACTAATTAACCAACCACACGCTGTTTGATATTTAATAATGCTGGCGAGGTTGGTGCTTTGCCAGTGTTGGAAAATGCTAAGCTCGCTTTATGTGTTTTTCATCGAATAATAATGTCAGGAGATCGCATGTTACGAAACAACCTGATTGATATTGAGTCGCGTATAAAGAGAGTAGTTTTTATTGAGTTACTTTCAAATAAGAGAGAAAGTTGATAACCTTCTAAAATTAAAATTCAATTCAATTCAATTAATTTCTTTTTTTTTCACAGTTAATATCTTACTTTCAACTTAAAAAAATTATTCCTAGTTTAATATTTCAATTGAAAACTTAAATTGAACAGTTTTTTTTATTTATAAATATAAAGGTATACAAATTATAAGTATATTTTGACATTATATAAATATATGAAATATAAGTATATTTTGACATTTTTAGTACAACTTCTCGTGGTACATATAACAAACGCGAGTCGAGAGAAATTTATATAAAGAAATTTCTAAAAATATAGGGTATTCCGCCGTTGATCTCCAGCTTAGCCAATATTTTTATTGCGTTAATTAACGAGCAAGTAAAATTCATTATAACAGCTATTGTTTGTATTAATTCGCATTTGATTTACAGTTCGCCCCGTGTGTCGATGTTTGTTTAATGTTCCAACATTTATTCGACTTGTCACATTCGCATTGATGATTCTTCTTTGATGTTGTTGTTATTTTTTTTTCTTTTTTTGGTTGGTTTTATGGTCTAATGTTTGCTTAAACTATTTCCTGCTGCCAAGTGAACAGCGATTGGCGAGTTGTGTTAATTATGTCGAGCCATGATGCATGAATATTCAAATTTGTTTGCTCTTCAATTACTCCAGACGGACCACGCCCAATGCGAAATGAGCATGAAATGAAAGATGAAAGTGCTGGGGGAATTGAAAAAAATGTCAACATTTGAGTTCCGTTGCGGAAAGATAAAAAAGATAGACGAATCCTGTTCTCGTTTGCCTTGACCCTTCATGGCAGTTCTGTCCAGGCAGCTGCAATGAAGAGCAAGAGAAGACTGTAGACAACAAACATACAAACACACACATACAGGTCTGCTCTACTTACACAACTGTGCACCGAGCAGCACTGGGCAGACAAGTTGGCGACTTCGGTAATCCGACCTGAAGTCATCGGCGCCACGAACCCGCCAATAGAGAAGCGCTCCCTGCGGCACATTGACGCCCAGCTCCAACTGGGGAAAGATGACAGCGCCACCCAGCCGTGCTGCTTGCAACTAATGGAATAAGGCGATAATAGGCAATTAGTGACATATATTAGCTAATCATTTCATTAGAATGACGCACAGTGAGCATCGCACGTGCAGCCTCTTCGACTGTCTCCGATGGTACCAGGGGCGCTGTCACGTGCTCGTGACTGTGACGACGTGCCTGCCATGTGCTTGGCTCCCCTCGGTTTAGGCCGAGCTGATAATGGACGCCACGCAAACTTTTCTCAATGCCCAAATTAGTGACTCTCATTGGCGCAAAAGCAGACTCTTCCGTCCACTGGTACAGCGCTTCCACTGTCAATGAGCCAATTAATTGCTCTGTCTGGCGGGAGCTGAGTACATCGTGATACAGGGTTATATATGGATCCTCGCTCAGTAGTTCCTGGCGCAGCATGCGCAGATTGGAGACATCCTGGCGACACATCTGTGCACGACTTCCTGTTGTGTGCTCTCGACTAACCGAGCGACAAATCTCATTCATCAACGACTGTTCAACTGATTTTGCATCATTCTAAGTGGGAAGAGAGGAGATTCATTACATAAGGATTGCAATATCTTTGTTATCTAAACTAGTATTAAGATTTTAAAACTTATAAATAGTTGTCATATAATAAGGGCATATAAAATAAAAAAAAAAAAAAAAAAAAAAAAAATCTATAAGGTATATTACAGTCAGATTTATGTCTAGCGACAGTCAATTTAGAATGAAGTTCCTTCAATATAAAACCAGACTTACATCTCTATATAGTATATATCTACACATATGTATATCAAAAGTTTAGGTATTTCTCTACATAACCTCACATTTTCATTACAATCAGATGTGAACAACAGTTTAAACTTTCTTACTTGCTTATCTTGTTCATATTATTCTCCACATTCTGCACAATAAGTAATTGTTTACTAGTTTTTAGCTTTACCTTGGCTTTTCTCTTTGGCAAAAGTTTCTTTTGAGTTCCTTTCAGAGCGCGTTCAATGTTAGCCATCTTCTTATGCACGCTTTGACTCTCGGGACGCAGAGCAAGCAACTCCTTAGCAGTTGTTAAGGCGCTCCGAAGGTCTCCTGCAGTAGAGACTTTCTTGAAAACAGATAAAGTTTTGTGTATTTCAAGGTGCCGCACCTGCGCGATAATCCATGTTCAGGGATGCCGCCAGTATCTGGACTCTTCCGTGCTCCTGCTCACTGCTCGTGCCGGTGGCATTGTTCGCATCTGGCAACTTTCCCAGCGCAGTCTCCAGCCAGTATTTAGCTAGTGCGTACTCTCCGTTGCGGTCCGAAGTACGCGCTATTTCCAAACAATCGCTCCAGGACATTGACGAACTGTGGACGAAATGTGGAGTGGAAAATGTAATCATAATTATGAAAGTTGTGTCTACGCAACATTACCCAAGCTTGAGACCATTGACAATTCCGAGAGAGAGAGAAGTTGGTTCCAGATCGTACACTGACTGAAGTCGCAGCAGACTGAGCAACGCTGCCTCGTAATCTTCCTCGCTAGGCAGATCCAATTCCGTGCCAAAGTCTGGGAGATTATCGGCCAGGCCATGAGTCTCATTAGCAAGCTGTTCGATGAGTGACCAAGTGCTTTGAAAACGCTTGAGTATTGTCAGCACATTGAGTGGATTCCCCATAAACTCCTCCACATTCTCCCCAACCTGTCCATGTATTTTCTCTATTAGTGCCGTCTCGCCTTTGATTAACTCTAGCTGGCTATCCAGAGCATCAATGTAGTGTCGCAGTGTATCAATCAGTGAAGTCTCACTGGCCACCAACTCCTGAAACAACTCCTCCCTGCTGGCAATCATATTCCCGGGCCAAATCAAAAGCAGCCCGAGCAGCCAAAACAATCTTTCTGCTCTCGGCATTTGCATAATTTTCTGTATTTTCTGTATTTTTTGTGGTATTTCTTTTTCTTATTCTAGACCGGGTCAATGCCTGAGTTTGGTTTGAGTTTTAATTCCGAATTTGTTGCTTTGCTTGTGCTTGTGGCGCTCTTTTATGTATAATTCATCGGACAGAATACAATAACTAATTATTCAAAAGTCCGATTTATATATATGAAAAGATTGTTGGATAGATGGAAAAAACTAACCAAACGGCTTGACTGCTGGGACTAAACTGAAGCCAAGAATCTTTACTAAAGTCAAGAAAGGTAACTCTCTTCGCAGCATCTTCTATGCGCCTCTCAAGCATTAACATTTATTTACTTCTTATAACTCAATTAGAGAAATTTAGAGGAGAAGAAGTAAAGAATAAAGAGAGGAAGAATGAAGCAAACGAATCGAAGCTTACATTTGTTACTACATATATACAATTTATCTGATTTCAAGAATCATACTAGATTGAGCTGATCAAACACAAATGTACTTTATCTTTATATTTATTAAAGGCGAGTCTATCGACACACGTTCCTTTTGCCTGGTGTTACTCATGGTGTTTATACTATATACTATATGTTATTTCGCTCTTGCTGTTATTTGCTAGCTGCATGCCAGACTCATCTATTCTCGTGCCAGGCATTTTACTGGCACTTGCAAGAATATCTGAAGCCGGCAAATGGCTGCTGTTAACCTCGCCTCAGTTGCATAATTCACCTGTCGGGGAAACTGAAAACTCTGCTGGAAAATGTTCGCAAACTGTCGCCTTGCACATTATGATATCTTTTTTCCAGCAGTTGAAATAGTCAAGAGAGAAATTTGGTAAATATTTAAACAGTTGGCCAACATTTCTTTTTACGGATAAATACCAAATAAACAAATTTAATGTTACATACGTTTATTAAGTTAACTTTATCTATTTTAAAAGAATTTTATATTTTACAAGTGTTATTAAACTAAGATCAGGATTCAGAGTCGGACTCTGCGTCAACTCTTTGTAGTTCCGATAGAAGACTGAGTTTGTTCATGCGCTCGAGTAGTAGCAAGTTCTCTAGAAGAGGTTTGTTCTTTAAAGCTTCTTCATCGTCGGGCTCCGCTTTGAGAATCTTATTGTTCAGCTTTCTGGCCAGCTTATAGTTTCCCAGTTTCAGTAGGGTCGGTGCTAGTTGCTTCAATATGTCAAGTTGCTCGACACTGGGAAAGTTTTCTGCTTCATGGAACGCAAGTGAGCGCGCATGAAGCAGCCACTCGGCGGCAAATTCATATTGTTGTAACATATGGGAATTTCTACCGAGCACGAAACACTCGCTGGCAGTGATGGTCACGTTCTTTTCGGTACCCGGATCATAAAAGACTACGGTCTCTACCAACTGTTCGGTTGGCATTCGATTTACCGCCTGTACTTCCAACAATTGACTTGTCGTCTTGAGTAGATCTTGCTGCGTTGGCAATTTAAATTCACTGTCTTCCAGAGTTTGTTCAATCTTTTCTTTATGGTGCGTATAATCGTGGTCTTGCAACACGGGAGTGATAATTTCACGTTGCCAGTTCTTAACGAAGCGACTCATGGTGGTGAAAGCATTAATCGGATTTCCATAGTAATCTTCAGAGCTTGCGATATCATCGTGCAAGACATCCACGTAGTCGAGAAATCTGTCAATCAATTTTAGCCCTAAGTAACATCAACTTGTAGTGTGGATGTCTCACCCACCTTTTGATTTCTTCCTGTTTCTTCAGCGACTTTTCTATATATTCTTCTAGTTGACTTATAAGAATGGTCTCTACTTCAAATAAAGCGTAAATTTCGGATGCACTGACCAATCCCAGGCAGGTACAAGCCATCAGCAGAACCACACTCAATCGAGACATTGTTATACAGTCACTTTCCGTTTGGTACTGCTGGTTTTTTCTTTAACTTTGAATGTAGGTACCTTTTTTTCGCTTTTCAGCAGCTAAGCAAATATTTACACAGTTGTCTCTCTCCTTTTTTTTTAACCAAATTCCGTTTTGAAAGAATGTTAAAACAACAATTGGGTCAATTAAGTTAAAACGTAACTCGAACGCAAAAAAGGTGAGTTAGCTCTTCAATTATTAAATTCTTTTTGATTGTTGTACTTTCAACTTTAAATTAGCTTATAAAGGTCAGTTATTAGACTAAAGATTCGTTCCCTTGTTTTCGCTACTAAGGAAACTGAAACCTTTTGAGGAAAGGGTTAGTTCAAAAAGACTTAATTTCCTTTTTCTATTTGCCTTATCTTAGATTCAATGACCTTTAGGTAACTTAGATTTGAAAAAAAGCTTACTTATATTGCAAATATTAACAATTTGGCAAATATAAAATACATAAGGCATTGCTGATTGATTAGGCCCTTCGGCTACGTAACTTATTACATAGAAAGCCAGTTCTTGCTGGGATTCAAAACCTGTTGGTAGTAGGCACAATGAACTCTGCGTATTTCTCAATGAGGAACTGGTTATGCTTATTTAGGCGAGAGCGGCAGTTCTTATGGAGATTAAATAAAACATTTGCATTGGCACAGAAGTCAGAGGTAGGCAGATGTCTATCGATGGGTTTAACGTAAAGAATCAGTTGACCACAAGCCGTACGTGCGAGCTGAGCCACAAGATGCTCTACATAAATAGTTTTTGTGTGGCACTTGCCTTAGTGGTGCTCTTTGGTGTCAGCCATGCCGAGTTTTACTCATCCATACACGAGATGTCCAAGGTCTTAGGCTACGAACAGAAAATGCTGCTGCATGTACAGAGATTCATCGATGAGAATCAGAACAAATTGGATTTTCTAAGAGCGTAAGTTGCAGCTGCAGCTAAGCCGATGTTGAGGTTGGGGGTCACGACTAATCAACTTTTGGTACAACTGAATCGGCACAACCGACAGGCGCCTGGACGAGTACGAACGTGAGCGTAACGAGGCACTGCAATGGGGCGAGGCATACTTCGAGAGTCCCCTGAACCAATATTTGCTGAGTAAACGCCTGACATTCGACTGGGAGCGTACGATGAATCTAATGGCTGCAGCAACGGGCGAGAGTGAGTGCCAAATTCACTTATGTTGAAATCCCATTAAGCCTTCCCTTCCCTTCTTTTTCCATCTCCATGCTGATGCATACTTAAAGAGCCGCTGGCACGGCTGCTGCGGTTACGCAAGGCGAAGTACATGCCCGACGCACGCGAGCTAAAGGGCGCCATCGATGGATTGCTGCGTTTGCAATCCATTTACAGGTTACCAACTAGGCACATTGCTGCCGGCATACTGGATGGAGTGTCCCATGGGTAAGATGACGATGGATGGAGGATAGTTTCACGCCTCAATTTCTTGTTTATTAAAGAACTCAACTGGACGCGCAACATTGTGTGGATATTGCACAACAGGCACTGCACAGGGATGGACACACGCAACTCTCCCATGCCTGGCTAAAGGAGGCATCGCATCGTCTATCAAGTGAGAACCGCTCTGAGCTACAGCCACAAATCGATGAGCTACTAGGCGAAGTCAGAGCCCGAGCAGTCAATGAGACCTTGATAAATACAGTAGATCAAGATGAGTTTGAAGAACATCAAGTAAGTAGCAGAGTCTATTTTATATTTTCAGTTATCATTTGACAATTTTTGTAGCCGTTGCCCGAGGATTATTCAAAGCTGAGCGAGTTCGATGAGTATCGTTTCACTTGCAGTGGCCATATCCGACTGACACCTGCCGAACAGAGTCATCTGCGGTGTGGTTACCTCACTGAGACGCATCCATTCCTGCTGCTAGCACCCTTGAAAGTGGAAGAACTGAGTCATGATCCATTATTGTTGCTCTATCATGAGGTTATTTATCAGAGTGAGATCGACATCATTGCGAATCTCACGAGAAACAAGATTGTCCGTGCCACGGTCACGGGCAAGAACTCAAGTGAGGTGTCCAACGAACGTACCAGCCAGTTCTCCTTTCTGCCAAAGACACGCCACAAAGTGTTGCAAACCATCGATGAGCGTGTGGCCGATATGACTGATCTGAACATGCGTAAGTGTATCTGAAGTAGAGATGTCTGTACTACAGAGGTAAAATTAGTTGTCTTACAGAGTACGCAGAAGATCATCAGTTCGCCAACTACGGCATTGGTGGGCATTATGCCCAACACACTGACTGGTTCCATCCAAGAACCGTATGTAATCAACTACCCAAAGATGTGTAAACTCTTCTATATTGTCCACAACTTTCTATTGTACCTTCCAGATCGAGAGCAATCAGATTAAAAGTCTTGAGATGGGCAACCGCATTGCTACCGCCTTGTTCTATGTGAGTCAATTTAATTTTGGCGTTAGGTCAAGCCACTTGAATTCATTGTTTCAACTACCTCTTCCCCCAATCCCCCTTCTCACTATAAACAGCTCTCCGATGTGGCGCAGGGTGGCGGCACTGCCTTTCCCGTGCTAAAGCAATTACTGAAACCCCAGAAATATGCGGGTACGTGACATGCGTCGAGAGTTGGCCGTGAGGCGTCCGACTTGTCCTAATAATATATTGTTCTCCCGTCATTTTAGCCGCATTTTGGTATAACCTACACGCCTCGGGCGTGGGCGATATGCGCACCATACACGGCGCCTGCCCTATTATTGCCGGATCCAAGTGGGGTAAGCAAAAGGGGGTTGTCAGAACCCCAGATAATTGTTACAGTGGTGAACTAATAACTAAATCTCATTTTATTTAGTGCTTAATCGATGGATACGCGAGTACACGCAAGGGGATCGCCGGCCCTGTTACATGTGGGACGATTCGCTCATCAAGCTGACTGAATTGCAAGACCTGGCCAGGGCTGCAACATAGTGTAAGGATTCCTGAAATTCCAAACAAAATAAATTGTGATGCTTTTAATATAGGAAGTTGAAGGAACTTCCTGAAATAGTTGACTTTATTTTTTGCTTACGTCGTTTTCTTACATTCATAATCCATCTAAGTTAAATTCAACATTTATATTCGCAATTTTCGAGCTACTTTGCCGACTCTCTAAAATATTCCATCATATGCTTCGGTTCAATATACGATAGTAATAATATGTGTGTATTTGAGTAAATTCAATATGAGTTTAAAACAAACATTTATATAAAGTATTTGATGCTAGCAAAAGTTTGGTTTCGCTTTGTATTTGGATAATCGCATAATACTCGTATAGTATATGTTTTTTTTTCATTATGTTTTGTCTTTTGTATAACATTTGATAACTGCATCACATCGATATTGAAACAACAATGCATCCAAACATTTATATATATTTTTTTGTAAATTTTCTTGTCTTTTATTCATTTTTTTTTTTAGCTTTCTCTTTGAGTCTCTTATTGACTTTGGTATTTCATAATTAAAATAGTTGAGTTTATATAGTTTGTTGCAAAGGACATCGAGTGAAAGTTTTTTTCTCTTTGGTTTTTGTTTTTTTTTTTTTTGACTATGCAGTTTAACTTGTGTAAATTCGCTTTTGGTGTGAAGTTTTAAAATATACTTCAGTATTTAATTACAGCACGCTCTGCTGCTTTGCGTCTTTATAGAACATACATATAGTATAAAGAGATGGTGGGCATTTTGCTGCTAGTTTCAGTGTACTAGAGATATAATACGTTATTTCTTTCCGGTTTTTAGTGCACAGGTAAACACTTCCAAAGGGATTGTCGTATAGGGGACCACATGTAACATACATCGATATACAAATAGCTGTAGATAAATATACGTACATATATAATATATTGTATATATATACTCGTATGTATGTGCTCATAGGCATGTATTGTATAGTTAGACATTTACCGTTGAAAGCACACTTCACTTTTTTCGACTAATTTATTTCTTTCCTTTCAAATCTCTTCTTAGCCTAACCTAAAACTCATTTGTTGCCCTCTTGGGCTCTTAAAGTTTATTGAAATTACAGTTTCTTTTATATATAATAATTAATTACCATTTTCTCATTGTATTTTTTACGACTTTTTGTACACCTATAAACATTCAATATAATTCGCAACATCAATAGACATATATAATATATATAATTCATTATAGTTTGCATATATAGTATGCGGGTATACTTGTACTTCTATGTACTCTCATATGTAGCGTTAAGTTGTGTGTATATATATATGTATGTAGTATATTCTCGTAAATTTGATTAAACAATTCGCGTAGTAATATGTAGTTCGCATTGATATATACTTCTCTTCTGTTCTGGTTCTCCTTTTGATATACGCTTACGTTTTGCATTTGCATTTGCATTTTAAGTATTTTAAAGTGGAATATATGATTTTGTTTGCTGAAACTCACATTAAGATATACTGCCCATTAGGGGGCTATAAATATGCATTTACTTTACGATTCTGCGACTCGCCGCGCATGTCATCTCCTTCAAAAAACATCGATACTGCCCTTCAGCACGTTCGCCGATTCGCACTCCCCTTTACTGCCGGCCGACATGTCGACATGCCGCTTAGATCTCGTAATTGCGAAATTTATTGGCCACATCGGTATTCTCGGTACCCCACTCGGCCTTGCGATTGCCGTAGTACAGTGCAGCTCCGCCCTCCGAGGCGCGACGATGGGCCGGATTGGGAGAGGCAGCGGTGAGGCCGCCGCTGCTACATCCGGCACCAGCTGGACCTCCAGCTCCAGCTGCGCCAGTCTCGGGCAACATACGATCCTTGGTTTTGGGTGTGGCCCAGTGCATGGACTTTGATTGAAGTGAAAATAATTAGACATTAATGTGAGTACGTGTGCGTGTTCTGGGTAATTACACAACAGTTGCGGTAGCCAGTGCAACTACGAAATTTCTTCAAAGTTGCGCTAGCTCATCGCATCTATGGGGCATGCATGGTGTACACTTAGAATGGTATTGGATGAAGAGGCACATTTGGAAAAAAATACCAGAAAATACGTAAAGAGTGCAGGTTACTCGGGCGACCAGAATTAGGCTTATTAAGTTGGGAGTTTAAATTAAAGTTCATAGTTGAAGTTAAAGTTTAATTTAGAAAAAATTTGTAGATTTATTGAGGTTGAGGTCTGGATTCGTGTGTGTGCCGCTTGTGCAGAGCTCGAAATGTCGTCTATAATGTATGGCGGGTATCCAAATTGCAGGCGACCGCAGTGCTGCCCCCATTACTGGCCAGGGCCGTGGCTTAGCTGGTGCTGTACACTACGCAAGTTAAAACAGGCGCCGCACAATTTCGTGCCTGACAGTTTTGATGGATGCGTTGCCATTTTACGACGAAATTAGCGTAGAGAACGGACCGAAAGAAACGGACGGGGAGTGTGAAGGGAGGCAGAGCTGTCGCGCTCTTAATCGAATTTGAATATGCGCAAAAATTCATATCGGATTACTAATTTAATTTGAATACACCTGATTGACAGGTGTGTGCGAGCGATGGGAAGCGGAAGCGAAAGCGTTTTCTGCACAAACGGCGCATGGAATGCTCAGTTCCTCGGCGGCACAGGCACGTCTACAGTCTGTGGGTATATTGTAAGTTTACTTCTCTGTGTTTGTGCCCATTTGGGGCTGTCTTTCGTCGTCGCTTGAGCATACCTCTTTATCCACCTTCTCGGCAATTGTGTATCTTCTCACCTGGCCGACGTGCTCCTTCATGCCCAGCCACTGCTTGTAGCTCATTGAGATGCCGCTGTTGCGCCACTTGTCGTAGACAGCGCGCTTCTCCGGGTCGCACAGCGTCTCCTTGGCCTCCTGCAATTCGAGTGTGTAAAACAATATGGGTGAATGAGGAAATCAGAGAGAGAGAGAAGAAAGTCAGCAATCAGAGGGTAGTCGCATAAAGCAGCAGGAAGGATTTAGCTTTCTTTTGTCTTGCTTTATAATGAATTTTCATAGCATACTTATTAGGAACCCTGTGATTTACACACACACCCATACCACACACAAACACAGAAACACAGCCACACAGGCAGATTCAGGCTTAGACAAACACATTTATACGCTCAAGTGAGTTTTGCAGCGTGCTCTACTACATATCTGTGTATATATATCAGATATCTGCTGTCCGCCTGCCTGTTTGATATTCAGAGCTCTCTCGTACATGCACATATACATTAACACCCCATACACACACACACACACACATGTATACACGTACACACACGTACTGCTGCTGAGATTCCATGGGCGTCTTTGTTGCTGTGATTCTTACATGATAATCAATTATTTTACTACTCATTGGCTATGTGGGTCAGCGGGCAACGGGTAGCGGGAGAGTTTTCCCATTTCCCGCTAACTGATTGGCGTGGTTTGTTTATCTTTAATTATTTTTACTCCATGGCTTAGCAGCTTAAAGTTTTGCGAACTCGCAAGGTTATCGAAACCTCAAGAAAGTCCAAACTAAGTTTAATGTGCGAGTATAGAATATAATTGAATAAAGGGAATATCAATTATCCGCTCAATTAGTTGCAACTTAAGCCGCTTAGCTGCTCTAATGCAGTTTGCAGCTATACTTTATGGCTGTCTTAAGTCAATGTTGTATTGAATTCAAAGGATATCCAAACTTGCTTTGTCTCTCCACTTGAATCTGTATGATTCACTTGATATGTTTTATGGCCTCCATCTGCGTTTGTTTTATGGCTTGACGTTGAAACAGCCATAAATTTGCTGGCAACCCAGGCAAACATTGCGAGCAAAAGTGAGAGATAGAGAGTGAAAGAGACAAAAGAAAGATAAAGAGAGAGAGAAAGAGATAGAGAGTGAAGGGAGCGAACTAACTTTACGAGCTGCAAATTGTATTTGTCGTTTTTTTATGTCAACTTCGACTGCACTGGCAACGGGTCCAGTCCCATAACTATCATTCACAAAGGGCAACTTCCGTTCGACTTGTTGCCCGGGTACCGTTAGCATTCACGCTGCCACAGCGCATAGCATGTTTTTATTGTCGATGGGGCTGACAGGACTCTAATGAGCAGCGACTCAGTTCAAGGAGAAGGGAGAAAGCTGTTTGGCAAAGTTTACGATTATGTCGTATGCCTTCTCGCAGAAGTCGTCTGACAATAGTTACACACACATATGTTATGCACACACACACACGCACACTCACACCCACGCCCGTATGAAAACATGTGTGTTTTTATGCTTTTTGCCTGACACTGTACAAAATCAATAATCCTTTTGCCAATATCGCACAGGGGCACAGAACTCTATGTACATATACTATATACTAAGCGCTATCGTATTGCAAAGTGCTCGCGATCTGTACTCGTATTACTGAAAGCGACGTTGTACCTCTTCTCCTTTACCCCGCATCCCTTTCCCGCTGACAGTTTTTGTTATTCTTTTGTTGTGCGTAAAATTTAATTTGAGGTTGGGTGTAAATGAGTTTAAATGGCTGCGTGTGTGCGTGCATGTGTGTGTGGGTGTGAGTGGGAGTGCAAATGTCTGTGCAAGTGTGTGTGCAAGTGTCTGTGCAAGTGTGTGTCAAAGTGTGTGTGCCTGTGCTAGTGGGCGCATTGTTTTCAGACAGCTCAAAAGTTTTGCCAGCTGACTGGCAGCCATTTTGCATGGCCAACTTTGCTCAAGCTGTAGTGTGTGCCAGTGTGTGTGTAGTTGTTAATTATGGCAACTGTCTACTCTGCTGGAAATATATGTGCCAAACAGTAGCAGATCAAGCGACGCCTTTAAGCCCACTTGTAGCCCCTAATAAAAACATGTTTTCTTTTCCCAATCCTCATCCTCTCCTTCTTCTTTTTCAGCCCCTCTCAGTTCACAAGACAAACATATTGCCCGGGAGGCGAGCAAGTTGTGTGCCTTCCTCCCCACCCGAAACTGTATTAAATAAGCAAAATACACAACGGTTGCCTTTTTGTCTGCCGTTTGTTGCTTTAGCTTACCTTTAGCTGCTGAAACTTGGCCTCCGCCTCCTTGTCGCCGCTGTTCTTGTCGGGATGATACTGCAGCGCCAGTGCCTTGTACTCGGCCTGGATCTGCTCCGGCTGTAAGGTAAGAATGAAGGCAAAGAATATGATGTAAATTAAGTAAATTGCAATAAAAAATTCCCTTTTTGCCTCAAATTAACTAAGCATTTAGTGGCATCAATTTTTCAAAGAGCGCCGCCCCTCAAAGGATGCCTAACATTTGATACACATACTGTACATAAGCTCTGGCTCTTCTCGAGCTCGAATGACATGCTGATTTCATGGTATCCCCCAGATAAAAAGCATATGAAGATGGATACAAAAACATACGAGCTGAAAAAGCAAAGAGGTAGCGTAAACCACAAGGTGAAATTGTCGAAGGCGGGCGAAAGTCTCAGTTGACAAGACCTTATAGGGCCAGGAGGAATCAAAGGTAGGTAGGAAGGAGGGTCTCGGAAGTGGGCGTGTCACAAAAAAACAATCTCACAAACATACAGTTTGGCCGCATCGCAAATTTGAGTGCGAAAAAGCACTCAAAGTTATAGGAAAGCAATAGTCTTAAAATGCATTTGGGGTTTTAGATTTGATTTGTTTTTGGCTGATATTTCGTTGAAATTGAAAAACTTTTTTGCGATGACAGCAGGACCTTGATAGGGAGACACGCTGACATAAGCTGCAAAGAAGTGAAAACAATTGAAATTAATTAAGAACAAGTGTCTGCAGTGACAGCAGCAACAAGTCGTTGTTGCTCCAAGCGAACGCGCCAGAACCAGAACAGGAAACTAACCCCCCTTTGCCCCATTCAACGCACCCTTTAGAGCTCGACAGTTGACTGTTGTGGGGGGTATGCGGTACAAGGGCGCATTAAATATCCTTTTGAATAGACGGACTTGGAGTCGGACTCGCTGCATGGGTCCCTGCTCGGCTGATACACAAAGCCTCTTGTTGTTTGTTTTCCAAATGAAAATGGATATTTGCGCACAATAGGAATGCGCACAATAACCACAAAAGCCCAGCTGCAATGGTGCGGAGTGGTTGTGTTTGTGTGTGTGTGTGTGTGTAGTTGTATGTCATTCCAACAGTTCGTCATTTCGTCAGAGAGTGTTTATTATTTGCATAATTCTATTGTCAACGGCAAATTCCGTGTTTGACTGCAACTGAAGAGTTCAGGGAAATCGCCGACGGCATTAGGAATCTTTGTTTCTGCAGGAACTGTGCTTCATTAGCCATTTCGACATTTCATATGCACAGCTCCTGCTGTGTGTTCTCTTTGTCGCGTTTTTGATGTTTGCCAAATGCCAACGAGTCGTATAATTAATTTCGACGCAATTAATATTACTCATACGACTCACACGACGGCGACAGCACACAAACAAACAAATGATATTGACACAGACGAGAGGACACTACACTTGATACCACACGCAGGCACTCGCGCACGTTACCCACACACACCGACACACACACACACACCAGCGCAGACAAACGCAATATACGCCTATAATTAACTAAATGAATCTCTGGCGCACACATCGGCTGCGGCTTCTGTTTGCACTTTGCCTGTGAGAGAGGGGCGAATGTGGTCGACTCCATTTCACTATTTCTGCAATGAAATCTGATATGGCGACAACATAAACACACCAACACACAGACACACACTGACACAGATGTACAATTTGTGTATTAATGATGTGGGGCTGCAAATGATACGTTGAAGGTTCGAGAATTTGACTATTCATGTGAAATTTCAAAGCATTTCGGCACAATTAACAAGCGCTTTCATCAGTTCTACCAACAAAGGCGCAGCAGGGTGGGGGTTGGCTATGACCTAGCTACGAGGGAGGTTTTAGTAATTCTCCATGTATGAAGGAAAACTCCAACTAAAGTTGAGAGTTTTGTAATAGATTCAATGTTACCTTAATTATTCTTAAAGTAATTCAATTGTGAACATATTCGTTAAATAAAGTAAAACTTCATCTAAAGGTGTTTCATTATAGGTTCTTTTTAATAATAACAATTTATCTGTAAACTTTATCTTCAATAAATCGAAATACAAGTGCAGTCTCTCTTACGACATCTACGTGTTTCTACGTTATCATAAACTTAATTCAAACAATGTGACTGATTAGAATGTCACACCATCTCGAAATATCCCTCGCCAATCGGAATTGCAATTGAACTGTAAAAGTTTTCTGCTGCAATCGAGTGTAATAATTGCATAATGCAATGCAATTAACTAGCCAATTAAAGCCGTGCTGCCGTGCTCGATTAATATGCATTGCCATGAAATGAACTATACCGGGTTTCCGGCTGATTATTCCGCACTCTGCGTCGACTCTCTCTGTGCGAAACGCAAATGCAAATGAGACCCGATCCCAAAATCCAATTGTGCCACAGAGATTTCCCATTTGTTGTCGTCATACATCTGTGACATACATTTACATATATATTGTACATATATATTTATATTTATATATATGAATATATGTCAGCTGCAGTGCCGGGTGTTGTCTACGACATATGTAAATGTGCAGCACACTATCGCAAAGGTTTATCTGAACACAATAGGCAGGGCATCCATTGGTGAATGTATGTGCATACATACGAGTATATGCGAGTAAGTATGTCTATCTGTGTGTATCTACTGAAAACAATTCAATTCATTTGCGCAGGAGACAATTGATCCATGCAAAAAGTGCCACAATAAAGTCGAGTTGTCAAGCCATTTAAATTGCTGCAATTTCATGAGATGAACCGCAAAAACGTTGGACAATTAAAAAAAGCACTTGAGACAAACCACAACTGTATTGTAATGGAATAGGGTTCTAAGAAGAGGTAGAAAGATTTGCTGATGTTTGACTGTAGATATGTTTCTCTTAAGCTTATTTATATCTCAAGAAACAAGATATTCTCCTAATTTGTTGATTACTTGAAGTTAATATACTTATAAAGGCAATAGATTTATGCTCCCTAATACAAACCCAGCGCACAGCAGACAGACGGGCCCTTACAGCTCAAGTTTATTAACTGCCATATAAGTAGGACATCTTTGCCAAGTTTCATAAGTAAACGTGCATTGCTTAAGCTTTATTATTTATGTACACCTGAAATATTCATGACAGACTCTGGCAAATGTCTGTTGTCTGTACTTTACTATATCCCTGTTTGATTATTTATGCAGGCCCGTTTCGCCATTTTCTGTTTGTTCTGCAGCAACAAGAAATACCGTCTGAATTTCAATAAAACTTAGTTTTAGTAATGATATATATTTTTCATTCAGATAAAAGTCATTTCAGCTTAGCGACCCCTTGTCGACTAACCTTATCAAGTGTGTGTATCTCTGTGTGTGTGTGTGTGTGTGAGCTCGTGCATAATTCAATATACGATACAAGGCGATGCAATCGACAGCTTGAAAAATTGCCAACATTAATATGTTTACAGGTGGAAAATTGCGGCAACGTCAAACATTTTTCATGCCAATGAATTCGATTATGCCAGTGCAGGTGGGAATGTGTGAGAGCGAGAAAGAGAAGGAGACAGAGAGACATGGCTTCCAGCTATGTGAGTGAGTGCTCTTAATTTTGTTATTGCAATTTCCTGAGCCAGAAAATGTGATAATCCCCGGGCGAATGTTGTGTGACAAGACATTATAAGCTGCACACAGATTTTTGTAGCTCTTTCAGCGAGCTGGCAAATTCAACAAAATGCCTTTAAAACCAGGCTGAAAGTGTTTTTTGTGCGAGTTAACACAGGATGACACGCACACTTATGCACACGCATGCACGTACATCAGGCTAATGCAAATTACATTGTGTCTGTTGCTGCCACAAAATGTGACACAACTTGAAATACAAAATAATTGCCCCGGCTTAAGTTAGGCCACACACAAGCACACACAGAGATTAGGAAGCTTAGCCCAAAAGTTTCGACTTAATTAAGGGACTTATGGACAAATGAGAAAGTTTCAAAGACTCTTTCCCCTTTCAATTTCGGCGAATCTTTACAAACTACTATAAATTTGAGCATTTAATTGCCACTTGTCAGTTCTGACTGCAGTTGAACGCAAACTGGGAACGAGACGGAGATAGAATGACAGAGTAGGACAAAGATACGAGTAGTTGCGACTACTTGCAATTCTTTGCTTCAACCTCAGCCTGCCTCGACTCAACTGAGAGTGAGTCGTAATTGAAACTAATTCTTAAAGCAAATGCCCCGTCAGAGCGTGTCAGAGCCAAGTCGGGAGACGTGAAGATGTATTTGATTTTGTTTGTATCTCAATCTCAAACCTGCCCGCTGTTGTTATCTTTATCTTTGTCTTTATCTGCTGCGGCAACGCCTTTGCGGCTGTCACGCCTCCCACACTTCCACGCTTTGTGGCAACATCGCAAAAGTTGTGCTCAATTCAATTAAATCCTAATTTAATTTGCGTCAAAAGCCTCACGATGTCAGCTAATAGAGGCGTCGCTTCCACAAATATTTGGATTGGTTACGATCTTAGGCAATTATCGGACTTAATTATTACTTAGAACTCGTATCTTACCGATGACGTCTCATCGCAGTGCAGCAGCCCGTAGAAGTCCTCGTTGGGGCTGCGTTTATAATTGATTATGGCATCTACAGCGCTCATTTCGACGGAGTTTTTCTTTTATGGCAAGTTCAATTAACTGAGTTGTGAAAGAAAATTAGAGATTATCAAACTGGATTATGATATACGAGTATACGAAAGTAATTTCATTAACTTGGTTTCTTTTTTATTTGATTTCAAAGTTTAGTTCAATTGTATTTCAACTTCAATTTCATACATATTGCTTTTCTTTTTATTTCACATTTATTTGTTGATTAGAAACACGTTTTTGCTCTGATTCATTCGCGAACTAACTCAAGAACAACAACGAAAATGAATTTCAAACAGTTTGCAGGGCCTTTCCAAACTCTCAATCGAATCGAAATAAGTAAAAATGAAAGCAACAAAAACCACAACAAATGACCTTCAAAAAACAAATACCGTTTATAACAATTAACGGCTAAAAATCAGTCAAGTTAATGAGGCGCATTTAGAAAACCACACAAAAACAACAACAACAAGAAAAGACAAACACAAATCAGAACTCGATTCAATTTCGATTGCGGGTCACTTTCACTTAGCAGCTTCAGCCGAAGAGACTCTTCTGGCACTTAGTTGAGACAATAACAAAAGCAACAACAAGTAAATAAACAATGCGCCGCATTTACAACTTCTGTTTGTTTGTCGCCTCGCGCTCTCACAATCAAAATAAGTCAACGGAAGAGCACCGAATGTCACTTAGGAGAAGAAGACACAGTCGCAGTCTCCGACTCAGTTTCAGTCACTACACATAAAGCTCACTCCCACTCTCTCTGTCTTTCTCTCCGTCTCTCTCTCTCTCTCTCTCTGTCTCTATCACTCTCTGTCACTCTTCCACTCTCTCACACTCTCAGTCTCTATCTTTTATTGTGTTGGATCTGTGTGTTGTCTTGCTTGTTACATTTGGAAGCGCTCACGATGTGGCTGGTAACGCGTCGAAATTGAAACTGCCAGAGGCTCAGAGCCGACTCGGCTTGGCTCGGCTCAGGCTCACGCACTGGAAGAACTTGTCGCTCTGCCGAGAGAGCTTGCGTTCCCGAAAAGCACTCGCACTACGCAATGCATGAACTTTCAAGCACCTTTTGACTTTGGTCTCGACCAGCTTCCAGTCGCAGAGATAAGAGAGCGCGCGCGTATTCAACTTTCGAATTGAGTTCTTCACACTTATGCTGACTCACTGCGGCAAATCTGGGTTAAACCATAGCTGACTAAGCGCATATGGGTATTTTATCCAAGTAATCGAAACTCGTTTGCTGTAGAGGAACCCAAGACAAGGCGGCAGACAATTGCATTCGCTGAGCTTTTAAGTTTGCGGCCGCATTCCAGCTAAAGAGCTTTCGCATAAGAGTATGCATGCTGTGTGCAAAGCTTTGCGCAGCGGAGCTTTATCGTACTAACTTGCCATAAATACCGTTTTTATGGCAATTCATCTTGGCTCGCACTTGTTGCATTGATTGATGAGGGCTTCGATTTGCCCTATCGTCAATCGCTAGCTCAATTTCCACACAAGGAAATGGCATATTTTCAGCTCTAGATGGTCATCGATCTGTGTGGGGTTAATGGCGGGCGCGTGGGCGTGGGCGTGGGCGCGTGGCACGTTCCAATCGAATGACATGGAAATGCTTTTCAAATTAAAAGACGCAGCCAAGTGTGGAAAATGCCACGAAAGTTTGTGGCAAAGGGACTGGGACTGGGACTGGCACTGTGACTGAGACAGAAATTTAAATTGTAATTTGTAAACTGTTGCATGCTTTCAGGCGGCCGGCAAATGTCAGACACGAAAGTTGTTCATAGACAGGCAGGCAGGGCATCGAGTCTAGTCGAACGTCGTCGGTCCTTGCCCGTAAATGGTGCGGCCCAAAAATAATTTCCGCCCATAAATCATCATGATGGCAAAGGCCCAGCATATGGTAGCTTGGCAGGCAAACGAAATTAAGATGAAACAGTTTGACAGCCAGCATAAAGTCCACTACAGACGCACTGACTCGAGTTCTCTGTGACTGTGTGTGGGTGTCTCATTGTGTATGTGTGTGTGTGTGTTGGGCAGTTCAATTTGTAGACGTCACACACATGCACACTTACTACTCTGTGTGGCAACGAACGTTTTAATTAGACAAAAGAGCTAAACAACTATTTATTTCCATTTTATGTTGCCCGCAGGCCACAGCCAAAGACACCGACCAAATAGACCGAAGATATATACACCAGCCATCAAGGTGGGACTAGGTCTGGCAACGAGGATTGCAAACAATTGCAGGGACATGTCGTGCCTGTCGTGTCTGTCCATTTGTCTGCACTTCTATTGCTGCAGCCATCTGGTTTAAAGTGAAAACACGCAACTCAAACAAATCGTTTGGGCAGGAGAAATAAACTTCCATTTGTCCTGAAAATCTCTACCTCTCTCTCTTGTCACTCACTCTTCCCTCTCTCACTCTGTCCCTCTCTGTATCTGTGTCGCTGTCAGTTTGCGTGTAGCTGCACTAGGAATGAAGCACATCGTTAAAATACAACCAACTGCAGCTAAGGCAGTATCTGACAATAAATGCAGGTTTCAAATTTTTGGCAGTGCTGTTTAATGCTCTGAGGAACATGAATAAACTACTTTTTAAAATCAGTCAAAATAAAATGGCTTACAAATATACTGAAAAGAAAATGTTGTTCAATGAAAAAGTGATGTAAATCAAAAAATTCAGTTTATATACGAGTACTATAACAAACTCTGCTCGGCACCCATACGCCATCTAGCGACCACTGTGACCCCTCATTGGATATTGCAATTTCGTTTCAGAATTGACAGATCTAGGAATGAACGAGTGCAGTGCAATAAATATTCAAAAAGTCGAAAAAAATAAAAGGCAAACGGAAACTGAGTCGTTTTCTGATTTCTGTTTTGCCTCTCTGCCTCAATTGGCAGCAGTTTGCAGCGCCGCAAGCTTTTGAATTGCAGCAAATTGACTTGGTAGAGCAACACATGAGTCTGGTCGAGGCTAGGAAAACGCATTAAGGCGCCTGTCAGTCGGTATACCCCGCTCATACCCCTCACACCCTCTGTCAAGGGGTATATGACTTATCCTAGGTCAGCGCGTAAGTCAACGACACTTCACAGACAGAGAAGGGCAGAGAAAGAGAGATCGAAGAGAGACAGACCTCGTTGAAAGAAACGACAGCTTGTTGGCTTATAATAAAAAGTGCTTCAATTACTTTGTGCAATTCACAACTACCAGTGAAGGATGTGGGAGTAAATCGCAGGGTAATCAGGAAGGGAACCCGCTCTGTGCTTACTTGCTGGAGATTTTCCTTATGTCTTCGCGTTTCGCGACTGTCTTCGCTTTGTTTTATTACCAGTTGTGCGTTGTCTGCCCTGTAATTTATTTATGCACATATACATAAGTGTTTATATACATGTATGTGTGTGTGTATATCCTATAAAAATTTCACATAGCCAGCTGACGCACAACCCGCAACGAGCTGTTGACAAAGAAATTACTTATTAATCACATTTGATATTTCGACACCTCAGAAGCCAGAGGATGTATGAGATTCTACGCCTGTGTGCCTGTATATCCCTGTGTGTGTATTTGTAGGGGTGTGCCTGTGTGTGAGTGCTTATTATCCTTTGCTTGGTGGGCCTGTAATTTGCTCTCGGGGCTCCTTAATTGACTTCCGCGAGCTATCACAGAACGGCAATATAATCAGGCTGCCTCATCTACGTCTATAGAGACGCGTGTCTGTATCTGTAGCTGAACTTGTCTCAGTATCTGTATCTGTATCTATAGCTGTAGCTGTAGCTGTAGCTGCTGGCGTATCTATAGCTGTGTCTATGCAGATATTTGTGTCGTCTTGTATTGCGTTGCGTTGGGCAGCCAAAAACACATTTGTCGAGCATTAATTTTAGAATATTTTTCATGTCTTGAGTTTATCCGACTTTGCTTTGTTTGCACAACGCAGCACTTGTCGTTCATATATCTTGCTTGCAGTCGATGATCATACAGGAAATTTACACTGCCCGTCCGATGCAATATCAACTCAGCAACAGCAGCAGCATCAGCGCATCATGAATGAAATCCTGCATTATGCCATCGTTTGTTGTGCCAGACTAGCAGACACCCTGTATGCGTGTGTGTGTCTGGCAGTCTGACAGCCTAACCAGGCGTCATATGCCAACTGCAACACGGCTCAGCTGTCGAACATCGGCCAGAAGCAAATGCCAGACAGAGCAGGAATAGACAGGGAGAGACCCACAAAGGGGGCAGCGAAGAGAGCGTAGAGATCTTCCCCTCTCTCTTGCTCATCATTCTAATTGCAGTCAGTTTCAATATGTTTAGTTTGCAATGCACTCACAGCGGGTTTATTGACTATAAAACAAGGTTAAACTCAAAATATTTATTTTATTTTTTCATTTAACAAACTCAGATATATTATGTATGGTAATATTAAATCTGGCAGTCCTTAAGGACTTTTTATTTTTATTATTTAAATTGTTATAATTATAGTAATAAATATTGCGTATATATTATTTATTCATTGCTTGATAAAATTAAACACTTTATTTATTTATCGATAATTATTATTTATCGACTTTATTTATCCGTCGTGGGAGATGCAAGAAAAACGTTGCGTGCTATAAAAATATATATTTCATCACACGTTCATTTAAAATTTAAATAAATAAAAATGTATTTCAATATTTTCAATGGTTTTTTGATATCTTCCAAGCGAAGTAGTTAATTGCTTAAGGAAATTACCCCAATTTATTACATTTAGCTGAATATATGAATTCATTGAACAGATTATGTAATTTGTAATTTGATAATTTGTTTTATGTATTTTAATTTATTATACCTCTCTATAGATGAGTATACTATTACGTTTAGCTTACCTTTACCTGTTAGCCTGATGTTTATAAAAACAACCTCCAAGTATATTTTGTAATAACAATCCAATTCCAAGTATGGAACATACCCCGTTGTCAATTGGCATACATGACCACAGGCAAGTGCAAGGGTATTGCACAGTCGGTGCTCTACCTAATGCTGTCTTCATTTGCTCTGCGTATTGTTTAGCAGAGGGGTGCAGGCTCGGGGTGCTTTCGAAAATAGCGCCAACAAAGCAGCACGTGGTGTGGGGGAGCAGTTACAGATTTGACATGCGTCACGGCTCACGCCCCCAGCAGCAAGCACTAATTGCAGTTTGTGCGGCATTTCGAATGTGTTCAGTGTATTCAATTTTTCAGCTTATTTTTCAAATGTTCAAATGTTGCCTTCCAATTTGGCTTCAAGTACTTGCAGCGCCAGTGGCAGCCGCAGCAACAATTAGCAAAACGACCGAGCGGCAGCTGCTCGCCCCAAAATATTGAATTGAACATCAACATCAACATCAAAATCCGAATTCTGAATTCAGAATTCAGAGCGAACAAGGAGAGCGGAGCAGAGGCTGCAGCCAGAGAGGCAGACTATGGCTGACCTGCTCGCACTTGTGGGTTAGCCGCGGTTATTTTGGTGATCGCCAGCAAGTTGGGCATCTCGTTCGCCGGGAAAGCACACAGTCAGATGCAGAGGCAGAGGCAGAAGAAGAGGCAGCAGCAGCAGCAGCTGAGGCAGCAGCAGCAGCAGACGTAGACGCAGACTAATACCAGCACATGCACACAGACAGGGGGCACAGACACATAGACAGTTTGTGTCCAACTAGTCCTATGTATTTGGTACATTTTGGTCGCTCTCCGGCGGCAACGACGGCGACGGCAGCGGCAACGGTTCCGGTGCCACAGGCCAGACGGCGAGCAGTGCCATCGATCGGGACAGAAGCCTCAGAATCGTGTAATTTGCCTCGTGCGTTGACGCTGGGCGCTGCTGCTGCTGCTGCCTTTGCTGCTTTTCTAATTTTCTGAAATTACAAATTTCTAAATTCAATTTTCAAATTTGCAATTTATTTCTGCACAAGTGAAACAAACTGAATTTTGTTCACAATTTATATGAATTGCATATTAAATCCGTACACAGAATTTCACTTTGTTTCACTTGTGTCCGCTTGTCGTGCTTCCGTTCCTAGTTGTTTGCATCACACGCTGTTTTTTTTTCTCCGTTGTTGTCGTCACTATCGTTGTCGTTGTTCCTTGTTTCGTTGTTTCATTCTGTCGTTGTTCGTTGTTATCGCGTCTTTCGTTGTCGCAGGGCGAGCAGTTACTCTCTCAGTGTCGAGCACAGCCAGCGCCAGTGATCATCCCAAGGAGCAGCAGATCTACTCCAAGCATTTCAGAGATATACGATATTTACAGAGATATTCATTCAGTCAAACGTGTCCGTGTCGTGATCGTGAACCAGAAGGGGTTGGTGTGAACGGTGAACAAGGAAAAGTTTCCGAATTTCCAATGAATTTGATGCTCTTGTTTATATAATAACCCCAAACCGCACAACAAAAGGAAAAGAAATAAGAGAGAGAAAGAGAGAAATCGAGAAGAATAAAAAATATTCATTTCTGGTTTGGTTTTTCTGGTTTTTCAGGCGAACCAAAGTTGAGAAATTTCCCCAAATTCTGTGAGTGTGCTTGTGCTGCTCTAGTGTGCGTGTCGGTGGGCCACTATAGTCGCTATATAGTATTGAATTTAGTGAACCAAGTGAAAGTGACTCGAAAGAAAGCAGCAAAACAAAGCAAGAGATAAAGATACAGACACAAATAAAGAAAGAAACACACAAGAAATACAATACTGTTTATCAAACATGTCGGACATTGAGGATGTTTTCGGTGGCTCCGAGGATCAGACTGAGGAGCAGAGCAAAGCCCAGACGGATGCTTCACCCGCTGAGGATGCCGAAAGCAAAACCAGCGTTGTCACGGAACGCACCGAGGAGGTGATTCCCGGCGAGAGTGAGAAAATGGTCACCGAGACAATCGACGAGGATGGCGATGTGGTCGAGGAGACCACCGAAGTGACCCGCAAGACCGTTAAGCGTACCATGAAAATTACCGAGGTAAGTTTAGAGTATATACTAGATTTAGATCTGCGCAAAAATACTGGAAAAATACCGACACAATCAACCAAAACATGTCAAAATAATTTATGTACTTATATGCGAAATATTATTTCTGTTTCTCTGTGGCAGTGGCTTTGTGTGTGTGTGTGTGTGCGTGTTTGTGTGCGCCTTAGCAAATTGTTTATATGGCCGCCGAAAAGCGGTAAATCATCGCATACATTATACGATTATTGTGCGACGCTCCGATCTACATAACATATCTCTGTGCATAGGATTTATATAGACATCATGCTATATGTACGCTGTCACACATTCTCTATGCACATGTGTGTGCGTGTGTGTGTGTATGTGTATGTTGGTTTCTGGTTCAGCCACACTTTCTATAGGCGATGCCTGGCAGCAAATCTCGAAAAATTTGCAGCTGTTTTATTTCGGCGCAAATTACGAATATAAAAAAACGCAAAATACCAAAAAATTATTGTTTAAAACATATCAGTTAATGCGTTGCGAACACTAAACGAAAGCAGAAGCAAGAGCAGAATAAATAGAAGTGGAGACGAGACTATAAAAAACAAATTGCAGACAAAGAAGAAGAGCAACTCATGATGAAATGCAATAAGTCCGCGACAAGTGGCGCAGGAATTGAGGTTTCCGTGTCTTCCGCTGAGACGACAACAGCAGGAATAGGAGGAGAAACGGGGGCAGGGTGTCGGGGGGCAGGCAACCACATTTGCAATTAATTGCTACAAATTTTGCTGTACAAATTACAAATTGCATTTCCGGTTTGGCTGCACAGCGACGCGTGCGGTCCGTTTGTAACGATAAAGCATATAGGGGAAACGATACAACAGCTTCCCCTGCCCCCCCCCCCCTGTCCCCTCTTCTCACACACCCTCCAGACTATATTTTATGATCGTCTGTGCGTAAATGTTTCAGTTCTCCTTTTGTTTTTGTATTTTTTTTGTAAATTTTATGGTGCCCAAATTAAATTTGCATTGCGATTGCTCTGCGAGGAGTGAGTTGCTATTTCGCCAGTCTGCCCAACGTCCTTTGCCTGCTTGGCCATAAAAAATAAACAGCCAAATTTATGCAGGGCAGAAACACACACATGTGTGTGTGTGCGTGTGGGACCGGTTTAATGCCGCCATGACATTGGCTTAAAGACAAATTGCGAAATGGATTTTACGAACTTTGCAAATCGGTTGCTGCGTAGTTAATCAGGCTAATCAGCTTTGAAAGAATTTACTAAGGTAGTATGTAGGAGAAGAAATGCACAATTCTACTTTGCTTCTCTCCCTCAGTCTCTTTGGATTAATCTCACATTATGAACTGCCTTTCAGCCAGTGTCGCCCAAGCCAGCAGCAGCTTCAGCTAATTGCGTTGCTGAGCCTGAGTTGGTTGAGCTGTCCCGGCTGTTGATGCTACTGTGGCTGCTGCTGCTGCTCTTTAATGAGTCACGTAGCGTGTTTTGTCATTTTTATACCCGTTACCGCAGATGGGGTCAGGAGCGCAGTGTTGCCGCAAGTTTACGTGATGCGAGGCAAAGTTCAAATGAGACCGCAAAATCAGTTTAATGAGCAACATGAGCGAGAGATATGCGAAAGATATGCGACATGCCATAAATTTTACACTTGATTTAACAGTAGTTTTTGCGTTTCTGCTGGAACGCGTCTTCTGTTGATTTTGCCTAATTTCGTAATGGGCCAAAACAGATTAACAGGAATGGCCTGGCAGAGGCAGGATGAAGGGGAGTCAACTGGACAGACTGGTCCTGGTTCCAGCCTGTTCAGGGCAGGACTGTGTTCGGGCAGGGAAATGCGCCCAATGAGCCATGCCAATTAGTGTAACAGGGCGTGAAAGATCACACACACACACACCTACACAACCCACCTCTCACACACTCTCGACGCGGTTTTGGCTTGACATGAACATGCGGGCACGCACATAAGTACAGGGGAATTTTGGCAGCTCAAACCTCCTGCACAAGCTTTGCGCTTAGCTAATTTGTGTGTCGGTGTGCCTTGTGTAGGTGGATGTTTGTGCAACATTGTCGACAACTTTGCATTGTTTGTCCTGGCAGGTAGCAGAGTCAATGCAGTCCAGTGCGATCAATGCCAGCCCTGCCTTGGCTGTGCCCTCGCGTCACTCATGGTGGCAGCTGTCAACGGCGCCAGGCGCCTCTGCAGAGTCCAAGCGAGTATCTCACATGCGTCACTAAACTAGCACGCACACACCTACACAGAGACACGCACGGACATGCTCGGACATGTGATGTACGGCGTTCATTATGGCATTTAGGTGTGACAAAACAAGTCGAAAAGAATTCAATGTCACGCTGCGGCCACTTGGTTTTCATTCATTTGTTGCAGCTCCCTCCCCCCTCTCTCTCTCGCTCAAGGTAACAGCAGCAGCAGCACCCACCACCACCCGTTGCGTATACGACGCGTTGGGCCAAGCCTGAACAAAATATTGACCGCACGCAGTTGATTTTCGGTCAGCGTTCAGTTTTCCTTTGCTTTTGCTTTGCTTTTATTTATTTGCGCAAACAATTTATAATTTTAATGCATACACGCATGCGGGTGTGCGTGCGAGTTTGTCTGTGCGTGTGCGTGTGTGTGAGTGTTAACTGAATACAATCTAAATATGTTTATATAATTGAAAAGCAAACCCGAAAACATCAAGCAAAACACAGCGCCTAAGTATGCCAGCACTATGTACGTCAGGCAGGAGGAGGCGCACAGTGGCCAGCGGGGCGTGGCATGTACAAACTGTTCATATGCCCACACCATCACCAATATGCAGATGTATATGTGTGTGTGTGTGTGTGTTTGCAGTATATAAATACAGCTGCCAAATTGTTCGACGCACTGGGGCCCACTGGGCGTATGATAAACGTGCCATTTATTTTGGCAGTCGTCGGCGGCTGTTTGACTTTTTGAGGCAGCGCAATTTTTTGCACGCTACGCAGCGGCGTGAACGTGCGAGCATTGTTTGTTGCTATTGTACTTGGCATAAATCAGTTTTATGAGTGGCATATCTCTTTCCCCCTCACTCTCCCCTCTACCCGCTCTCGTGTAATTTACAGGCACTTTTCATAAGTTGCCTGGCATTTAATTTATTAACCCAAATCGCTTTTGATTTCGACCTGCCGCAATGGAAATCTGCCCGCTAGCTTGTTGTTAAAGTCAGCTGAAGCAACAACAAAGAGTTTGAGTGCCTCAAGTACAAACGTACACACAGACAGTGTGTGTATCAACTGGACAAAAAAAAACAAAGCAAATAATTCCATTGGCTGCCATAAACTTCCGCCGCAGCCACCGTCTCAGCCGTCGCCGCCCGCTGGCGGATATTCAATTGATATTTACTTATTTCAATTACATTTCCTCTGCCTGACCCCCCCACCCCTCCATCCTCAGCAAACCCGAAACACAAATTCAATTTACAAAATGTTTTGCGTAGTTTTGCAAGTCCAACCCCGACCCTTGATACCTCTACCCGAGCAACTCTTAACCCAAGAGCAGCAGCCTCAGCTGTGTATCAATCTTCTGGCCAGCGCACAAGAAGGGCAGAAGAAGAAGAAGAGTATAGCTAGCCAGCAGCGATATCCCGCCATGCACCTCCCCCCCTGCACTTCTCCTCTTGCTGGCCTGGTCTATGCGGCTCACCCTCGTTGCCGTTGTCTGTTGGCAAATCAATGAGGAAATTTGCAAATTGAGTAAACTCAACGCATTGTAACCAAATGCTCTGCCTGCCAGCTATCTCTACCACTCTCTCTCTCTCTTCCCTCTCTCTCTCTCTCTTTGGCATGTCTGGCACATGCAAATGTGCGAAAACACAATTAACCTGGCTAAATAAGCAGGCAGAGTTGGCTTACAGTGCCGGATTGGTTAAATGGATAATGAATGGAAACGGAAACTGTGTTGGCAAAAGACAATGAGAGAGTAACACTTTAATACGTTGTGTTCTCTGTGATTTGGTTGCACAAGGACTGCACGACTAAAATATACCCTACACTGATAAATAAAACTTGTTGTCCTTTCATTTGATAGCAAATTCTAGACTTACTTTACTTTTACTTGTTGAACTTTTCTCATGCGTCCCACTTAAGGACTCCGCTTAAAGTCAGCAAAACAATTCGATGCTGATAACAAAGCTGCAATTGGCTTTGCAAATAAGAAATTTGAATAGCAAATTATGGAGCGCGTTGAATGCAAATGAAACTGGCCAAGTCGGAGCAGGCAATTAGTAGTTGAGCTAGCTGAAGAGTGGCAATGTTTGGAGTGGAATAACAGACACATACATAGACACATATAATAGTACTACTATGATAGTATGGCATGTTTATCTTCACCTGTTAATTGCTGCTCCCCCTCTGTCCCCCTGTGGCATTTGCATAACCCAATTAATAATTTAACGGCAATTTGATATCAGTTTGTCTGTTTATTTTCTCGCATCTCTCGCGTGATTTGCAGCAATGTTGTTGTGCGACGAGTCATAAATAAATAATAATAGCAATTCATATTAATATCCATAATTCTGACAAACGACAGACGGATGCGGAGGCGGACGGTGGGAGGGCCAGTCTGCTGCAATCGACATTTAATCTACCTCATAATTCAATGTTTTCCAGATGACACTCGCCTTGCGAAACATGAAATATTCTCAATAGTTTCCCTTTCCCTTACCCCTTCCACTTTGCTCTGGTTGACTTATTTTCGGTTAGTTAACTACGAGTACGAGAAGAAAAACCCATCAACAACCACAACAAGTAGAACGGCAGCAACAACAATAAATGATGCAGAGCTGTCATTTTCAGTTGCCACGATTCGTCAGTTTGCTCTTTCATTTTCATTGACTGCGATTTCCCTTTTTTGCCCTTTCTCTTTCGCTCTGTTTTCCCGCTCGTTTATATTCATTATGAGCCTTTTTTATTGACTTTCCCAAAACATAATTGCTTTGCGCTTTTGGGGAAATATTCTTTAAAGTTATAGATTGTAAGAAGTTTGACTGAGTGTTGTGTTTTTGCTGGGAAAGAATCAAGTGCAGATATACAAAAATAGAAAATAGATTCCATTGTCTATATTAAACTACAGCAGTTACAGTATCCGTTACGTAATACATCTAATGTAGGTTAGTAATTGACTTTGTTTGTAACTGAATAATTATTTGATTATAACGGATTTCTTTATTATGTTTACGATATCTATTTATAACAGATATTTGCAGTGCACTTGTTAATTATCGATATTCGTAACTTGCTCAACACTTATTGTTAGACTTGATCAATGATTTATCGAAATGTGGCGGTAGATCGATTATAATAAGGCTGACGAGAACTAATCGGAACTTAGGCGCCAAGGTGCACACACGTCGATTAAGAAAATATATTTTAAATTATCCAAACAAATTAATATTAAGATATAAACTGTAAAAATATGTATATGAAGTAACCGCCTAATACTAAATTCACTCTTTGTACATTTAGCTGCGCATATCCATCAAGCACATCTTAACAGATAGACTCATTCCCAGAAGTGCACATTAAATTTTTTATCCCCCATGCAGTTCCTCTGTCATTGTTGCTTTCTCACTTCCTCACTTGATTATCATTAACATTGTGTGTCGAGTCGAGTGGAATTGGCATGTCGGACATTATTTCGTAGTCCAACAATAGAAATGCCAAATAGTTACCTCAAAATATTAGAAAATATGCCAAAAATTTGTCAGCAACAAGACAAAAGCGTTTGAAATCGAAAGTTGTGCTGCACTTGACCCCCCGTCGTCAGCATTTCTCCCTTTCCCACTCACATATACTTATATATATATATATATATGTGCATGTTTGCATATTCTCCTCTGCAGCTGCAAGTTTATAGCAAGTGAATGTAATGCGCATTGCGATTCGCCTGCTTTGGCATGAGGCGAGAACAAAAGGCACTCGAAATTCGAAAATTGCACCGACTGCGATTGAACTGCAACAGTTTTTTTGATTGCATTTCGACGTTGCTTCGATTCGATCAGTTGCACTACAAGACTCAAAAACAAAAGAAGCATCGACAGAGAGAGAGGCGAAAACGGACAAACGGAAGAACGAAAAAACCTAAAACGAAAAAAAGCTAAGCTGAAATCGAATCGAATTGAAAAACTATTGATTTATTGCTGGAGTGGAATAAATAGATTAGTTTTTCCTCGATTCGTTTCCATTTGGAATTTGCGTAGTAGTTCTGACGTGCGGCATGTGTTCGATGTGTCTGTGCGTCGTGTGTGTGCCTGTGTGTGTGTCTACTCGTGTGTGCGTGGGTGACCAGCTCGATGATATATTGTAAAATTACAATACACAAATAAATAGTGGACTCTCGTTTGATATCTACGTTGTAAAGGCAATTGCGCAACAGGCAGAGCAGACCAGGAACGAGCAACTAAATCGTGCAACCAACTGGGGCAACTGGCACTTTCAAGCGTTTTTCTTTATACTGAAAGCGGATTAGGCAAAGTTCCAGTGGTAACTGTCGAATATGGCTATACTCGATGAGAAGGTAAGAGCTCTGGTCCCTCGTCCCCTGATACCCACCTGATCTCCTGCCCCAGGCAACTCTTATAAGGTAAATTAAAATCCTGCTAAGCTGTTGTGGCACATAGAACAACAACGAGCACAACAACAACAAGAACAACAACGAGAACAACAACAACATTGCCACGTCCAAAATAAGCTAATTCACACATTTTACTTTGGCCTTTCGCTGGTCTTTTCTACTTAGTCTTTCCTTTTGTTGTTCCTCTCTTTGCTGTTGTTGTTCTTGTCGTTGTTTCTGCCTGCTGCTCACATGTTTTCCTGTGTAGCAAAGTATAGGTGTGAAAATCACTTGTCAATCTTTTATGTAAAGATTCCGCCATACGAATCTGTCACCTGCCTTGCTCGTAAAATTTTGTCTCTTGCTTCCGTTTTCTTTGCACTTAATTGTGTTTGCTTCGCAGTCACCGTCGCAGTCGCCGTCGCCGTCGCAGTTTGCTTCGCAGTCGACGCTGATGTGCGTGTGGTTCAAGGTAAATTGACGTCGCCATCAGCGTCGCAGTCAACGCCAACACTTCAATGCATCTTTCAATCGTCTCCTGTCCCCTGTCGCCCTCCGCTCGTTTCTCTGGCCCGCAACCCGTTCAGGGAAATAAAGAGAAAAGCGCATAGTGAGCGACGGCAGAGATTGCGCGACTAGCAGATGCGCTGTAAATATGCAAAACCTAATTAGATATAAAGAAATTTCAAGTTGTTAAAGACATGAAAATGTCTTAAATTGGATTAATAAATTCCAGTAAACTCATAGAAGAACTTCCTTACCTACCTAGTTCATGGTTGAATGGGTCAGTCTCAGTTGCAGCTACCCTCTTCGATTCACTGAGATATGCTCTATATATGTATAAATACTTACAACTTTTGCCACTGCCAAGGACTTTTCTTGCCTTCGCTTTGACTTTGCCTTGGGCGGGGGGTGTTTGAGGAAAGTGGTGCGCGTGGTGCGGTTGGTCTTCGCTGGGCCGATGTTGTCGATGTTGTTGTTTATTTTGGCTGGCGGGTTATTTTTCGCTTCGTATTTTTCACTTAATAAAATTGTTTTCATTCGCTGTGCTTGCTTTTTAGCAACTTTTCAATATGCTTAAAAATAAACGATAGCCATGCCGAACCAACCAATTCGCACCCAACCTCCCCGCCTCCCTCTTAACTCTGATACCCAACACAATTCCCATTGTGCTGAAACTGCTATCGACACACTTTTTATCTGCCTCGTTGTTGGTTTTTGCTGTTGCTGTGGCTGTTGTGGATCGCGGCTTATTAGCAATCTCACTGAGCGGCTCCTGCTGCCACTGAATATGTCGTTTAAGCCACAACCCTCTCCTTTTCGCATCCCCCGTCCTGACGCTGCCTTTCGTGCGCCTTCTGCGTTCTGCTGATGCTGCAGACCGGTGCTGAGGCTGAGGCTAAAATGTTTTGTTTCCTGCAATTGTTGTCATAGTTTTCGCCACCCACGCCGCCCTTCATTTATGACCACAACAAATTGTTTTGCGGTAAGCGTCTTAGCAGCTCTTCGCCTGCGTCTTTTCAATTAATTCTGATGGCGCACAGGCTGCAGGCTTGGCCGACGGCCGATTGTTATTGTTTGATATCTGCAGGCTGCAATTTCATTTGTTGCGGCGTCTCTAATTTTATTGATTGAATTTCGTTTGCGGTTTCCATTTGCTTAATTAGCTGCAAATTGCCGGCAGTTGTGTTGCCACGATTAGCATGAGGTGTTGATTTGATGAATACTCCTCTATATATACTCGATAAATATGCGAATAGGCCAGCATATGTACATACATTGTATGTCCATGTCCACTTCAACTATTGCGGACTGCTTCAGCTGCAGTTGTCAGCTACATTGGGCAACCAGCTACATACCTCCCATTGTCTCCCGTCCCCTTCTCTGTCTTGAGCTGCACTCATATAATCAATCAAAACGTGGGCACAGCCAACAGCGAAACATGTTAAAAAACAAACAACACGACGCTGGCATCTGTTGCAGAAATGCTGCCGATGTGGCTGTTATTGCTGCTGCCGCTGCCACTGCTGCTGCTGTCAGGCAAAGCACAACAGCAATTCGAAATCAGAGCAAATGCCAACGGGCAAAACAAACATCGCGCACACACACACACGAACGCATATGTAGATCGCTGTGTGTATGTGTGCACGGACACCATACATCAAACCATGTTCCAAAGATTTTCAATTTATTTTCACTAAAACGTTTTTCTGTTGCCGCCTCCGCTTTGTCCCGCCGTCGTTCTCTTTGGCGCTGTCGCTCTGGGTTCCGTCTCGTTGTTATTGCTTTTGCAATGCCCAACGAAAATAAAACACTGCTCGTCCAACATGGCGTATGCACAACGAGGAGAACTCATTGAAATGGCCCAGCAACTGCAGCGCGAATTGATTGCCACATGCGTCTCTAATTAGTTGAGCGCACTGTGCCGCGTTCCGCATGTCGAATCCCTCCACCCTATCCCTTCTCATTCTCTTCTCTCTCCCCTCTACGTCACTTCTAATCCCGGAAGTTCACACCGACATTTAAATTGAAATGCGAACAAGCTGCTGCAGTTTGATTGCTTAATCCGCAGCAGGCAGCGCTGTCGCTCTGCCCGGTCACACAGTGCGTATTATTAATATCCAACTTGTACACGCCGGTCGCCCTGCGGCTCGCTCGACTATTAGTCGGAGGGGTGCCCCATTAGAAATGCATATAAATCGAAACACACATAAAAATGTCGAGCGGCCAAGTCGATCCGTAAATCAACTGGCCATTAACAGCAACAACAACGCGTTGTAAAGTATTAATTTATACTATTTTATATCTAAATACATGTGCAGCGCGCTAAGCTAAAGGTGCAATAGCAGCGAGGCAAACTTAATAATAGCTCACTGAAATTAAATTCAGAAAATTCTCATTCTGATCGTACGACTTTGACTTTATTGGAAAGCTATTTTTGTGCGCTCTTTCCAAGTGTTCCATTTGTTTGTTTTGAGTTTATGCTATAAATTATCGCATATTTATGACCTGTAAAATTTGCAAATTATAATAGATGCGCTTTCTATTTTCATAATTTCGACTATATTTGAAAATATATACAAGATTATATAGGTACAAATATATTTACATCTAATGCTGTAAACTGACAATATTGCATAATATTATTGCTTGTTGTAGTTTCCATATAGTCTTCCAGAACTTATTTCTTAAGGAAGTGAAAAGAATTTTCCTATAATATATTCATTCATTTGCATCTAAATTGATTTGACATAAACATTGTCATAAACATTTTACATAAACTTGTCACATAAAAAAACATGCAATATTAATATTAGGTGCTGCTTTTAACTCCCATCGAAACTATGACTTCTTGACTAGGATTTATTTGCATTCAACTCTAATTAAGCGCTTTTTACACAATGCTGTTTATACAGCAAGTTCAATTAGTCTTGCATTTCATGAGAATTAACTTTCGAAGAACTTTTAATACCAACATTGCTTCACTTTGCCAACTTTATAATCTTCAATCTTTCTTCAATTTAAATTGGAAATTAAAGAAATTCTGATTGAGTTGCTCTCTAAATACCGTAGACATGCAATCTGAAATTCAGTTTCCCAATGTTTACATATTGTTTCGTATTCATGCAAATGTGAATGATCCTTGTCAATTGCAAATATAATAGAAAGTCAATAACGATAGTTGCATTGAGCGGATTTCCTTGGCCTCAAATGGGGTTCATCCTCCCCGCCCCTCTACCTGACAGCCAGTCAGCCAGCGTCTCATTCTTCTGCACGCCCTTAACTCATCTGCTTGTTTTTTTGCCTTTTCATATATAAATGTCTTGGCAACATTTTCTATAAATACATATTTCATATCTGTATGCTCTGTCTCTGTATATATCTCTCATCTGGCGACCCCAGTCGAGGCGAAATTCTTTAGCAGCATTTCTTCTTCTGTTTCTTCTTGTTGGTTCGCTTCGGTTCTTCTTTATATATACTATATACGTATTTGATGTTTTGATGTGCTGCCACTCTCTCCCTCACTCTCCTCTCTCTCTCTCTCTTTAGTTATTTAAATTATAACCTACATAATGTTAATGGCTTAGAAAGAAATATATAATTTAATAATATTTATGGGGCGTGGACAGGCACATGGCCAAACATTCGCTTGGAGAGCAGGGCGACATGAGGAATCCTTAACGATATAATAAAATGAAATATATACAAATAACGACTTGGGGGGAAGCGTCGAAGTTTGAATACTCTTCTATATGCAGATGACTTCGTACTTTGAACTGCTGATAATGAAAAGAGTCGCAAGAATCTATGGATGATTGCAGTAAATGTAAAATATATCTACTTTGACATAGCTAATGTACCCTGAACTAGAGTATTCTGTATCGCTTTATACTATAACAAAGCATTAATAATTTGTTTAATTATCACTTCATGGGGAACAACACATAAATATGTGTCTCTTTGGGCTATAGGTACACGGATTATACGGGCACCATGATTAATTTATCTACTCAAATAGTATATACCACATTTGTATTATACATATATAGATTTGTTAGTATATCTGCCTAGCTAGTGTAGTTGCTACTCTGTAAGTCATATTACGCTCTGTACACATGCACTTTCAATTGCCAACTATTTTTAACTATTGCCTTTTAGAACGCGAGGCAAGTTCTTAATAATACACTAGAGAAAAAAAAAACAAAAATTACCTTGAAAGCGACGACGCCATTCAGAATGGAACTCTGAGCAGAACAGCTAGCAAAACAAGAGTCGCAGCAGTTTTTTCCCACCTACCAAGAGGAAGCAGCAGGTGTGCAAGAAAGAGAGAAGGAATGACAGAGAGCGAGAGATTGAACGAGAGCCAAAGAGCACTAGAAAGAGCAATTTGGAGGATGAAGCGCTCTTTTTTGCTCTTAGTCGACACCTGTGAGAGCTTCTTTGGCATCAGGTGTGCGTGTAACTGTGTGTGTGTGTGTGTGTGAGTGAGAAACACCTTCAGCGCGACAATGTCAATGATCATTTAGAACATTAACGCGTAGGCGTGGCGCAGCTGCTGTCTAACTCACCTCGCCCAGCCCAGTGGCTCTCAAACTGCGAGGTGACTTACCAGCAAACCACAAGAGTAGATAAAATCAAATGAAATCACCATATCGCAGTCCCACAACACTAACACACACGCACACACACTCATGTAGACGAGGTCAAAGCACTTTCCCGTCCCAGTCTGCATTTGTTTACAAACATTGACTATTTTTACAACGAGTCACACAGCAGGCGCAAGAGGAGGTGGGGAGGAGAAGTGCGGGAGACCGCAGTCATCGATATCGATGCCGTTGCCCTCGGGCACAAGTGATTTACTTCTAGAGAGGAAAAAAACAACACCTCGATTCTGGTCCGATTTGAGGCCAAACGCTTTTTTTCCCCCATAATTGATTCGACATGCAGCTCTGACGCAAATGCATTGTGGCACATGGATCTGTTCAGATTGCAGAAAAAACAGAATCACAAACTGAAACAATATCAGCAACAGACAAAAATCAGCGAAACCGAACTGAAACCAATACGTAAAAGCCAAATATCATTTATCTAGCCTGTTTTTTTCCCCGTTACATCTGCGAGTTTTACATCAGCATCCGCAGAATTCAATTTTAGTGGCAGCAGTTGCAGCCACACACACATATACACACACACATATGCACATGCATTCTGGACTCAAATTCAAAAATATTCCGACGCATATCGATTTTTTTTATGAGCTGCTGCTGCTGCTGCTGTCGTTATTGTTGCTGTTGCTACTTTTGTTGTTGTTGTCGTTGTTATTGTTGCTTTTGGCTATAAATAATATTTTAATTTCTTGCTTTTTTTGGAACAATTTTCAACGCGTTATATTTAGCAGGCGTTGAGCCTACAATTCGTTTGTTGTTGTTTATTTTTGTGCACCAGCCGGCGCGGCCCAATAAAGAATAGGAATAGAGAGCGAGTGGAACCGGGGGGAGTGCGGAGGGTTCAAATTCAAGGCAGAGATCCGAACTTTTTCTTAGCCTCAGGGCTAGAAAAGAAACTTTTTCCGTAAAGTTGGCGAACGGAATGTAAACAATTAATTATAATGGCTAAAAGGGACTTGGCCCTTGTCGCAAGACACACGCGGGCCTGAGAAGGGGATACACTTGTCAATACAATGCGAATTCGGTTTAATTGTAAATAAATAACCCGCTATGAATAATTTGACAAGCACTAAACAAAGTTAATTTAGTAATTTAATCTACGGATATGCATAGCAATAACAATATAAATTTGTTTCACTATTATATTCTCGTTAATCCCTCGCGATTTTGTTATTTTATTTACTTTTTTTAATTATAAGATCTTATCATCAACGATCATCGAAACCAATTTAAAATAATTAAAAAACTATTAGAAGGGTATTAAAACTTTGTGCCAAAACATAATTGTAGTAGTAGTTTAAATGCAAGATAGTTAATTAACACAATAACTATCAACGCCCAAATGATTTCTGAAAATTTAATGGCGATCGGATAATCAACCGAAAGTATGCAACATAAAATACGCTAATTATTTTGCTCAGTATCACACAATCAATCACCCTTGACTGTATTCATTACATTATGAAGTGAAGCGTCAAAAAGCAATTGTTATATATTACAAAAATATGCAGTTTATATCTCAGTGTTAGACGCGATGCAAATCAAACCTTTACGTATTAGTCTCTTGCTACTGGGAATAGCATTAAGGTTTTCCTATAACGTGCGTACTATACATATTTATTTATCGACTGTATTTTTATATTCAAATTCTTGTCACTCTTAAGGATGCTGTTGTCTTTAAATTTACCAATTTTGTGTGTGAAAATTACAACAAATCATGGATCGAAATACACCAATGTCGTTTGAAGGCTGTGAATCGTCATAAGACGGTCTTAAATCTCGAATTCACTTCATATTATCCGATCTATGATGCAACTTTAGAGATGCAACTTTATAAATAAACGAACTGGTACAATCCGTGGCTTATAAAGACATCTCTAGATTGCTGCCAATTTCTTAGAAAACCATATAATGCATTTGCAATAATTGTCTATAAATTCTTCAGAGAATTTACAAACATTAATCATCCTTGCCCCATGGAAGTAAGTAGGAATTTGTAAACTTTATATACGTACAAAGCTCATGAGATCATATACAATTTTTCTAGGGAAATCTGTACGTAAAAGGGTTTCACCTACAACCGAACCTGATGCCAATTCCCTTACCAACTGGAGATTATCTATTGGGAATTCAATGGTTCTTACACAAACGATTGCAGTTCGTTACGAATGCATATTTTTCATTCGTTGAGGATTTTTAATGACGAAAGACTCTGAGCAATAATGTGGCAATGTTTCTGTGTGCAGAAATGCGACTATTTATTTCTTGATTATATTCGAGCAGGTGCTTAATGATTCGAAATAATTTTATAGCGAAAATACATTCAAATTGCATCGGACTTGCAGTAAATAACAAAGGTTCTACATACGTTCTATGTGTACACGTATTCATACTTATATCTTCATGCTTTCGTCGTTGTCTGCCGATGACATTTGTTTTGCCAGAGATGACAGTTTGACATGCTGCATTGACACACTCGTGTGCTTAACAAGAGGGACACGCCAAATTAGCTAGGGCAAATCGATGGGAACAATTAGCAGTGACCAGGGAAGCGACGCGACTCACGGGTCGCTCGATGCAATACGCAAATTGTTGGCAATTAGACTGACATGAAGACGCAGCCGGAACGATTTACAGCCCCAGAGAATTGGCAATAAATGATGATTATGAAGGCAGCCAGTGTGTGTATGGTATATCTGTATATATGTGCGTGCGCAGATATAGATATAGATATAGATCTATACCATATATATGCTAATATATAGAGGTGAGCCAGCAGTTGATTTGCGCTATAAATACACCGTGTGACAAATAACGCAGCAGAGCAGCTCGCAACGCAATAAACTGTTCACGCGACAAGGTTGGCCCCGCCACGACCAGCGGCGCCTCGTTATTTACTTACAGCGCGAATTATTACGGCAACAAAGGTGCAAGACAAAGGAGGTAAAGCCGGAAGAAGAAGCCGGAGTGCAGGTCAGCAGCAGCAGCAGTAGCTACAGCAATGGGTGGACTGGCTACTTCCGGCATCCATTCAGTTCAGTTCAGCTACAGTTCGGTTCAGTACGGATTGATTTGCCCGGGTTTCGGTTCCGTTGCAGTGTTAAGTGCCACGCGCAGGGCGTGCAAGTCGAGACAAGTCGAGACAAGTCGTGGCATGTCTTTGCGGCCAGACAAATAAAAGCACAATCACATTTCGATAGCATTACTATTTTTTATATGTTCGTATAAATTTGTTTTTCATGTTCTGTGCGCGGCCAGTCGAAAATAATAAAACAGCAAAGGCGAACAACAACAAAAACAACAACAGCAAAGACAGCAACGAATCGCCTAAGGAATTTGCTATAATTTCTCTAGCGAGTGTGGTCAACAGTAAATTCACCTGTTTTCGTATTCGCAAGTTTGTTGAAAGCCAATTTTTTACTCGCTCGCTCTTTCTCTCTCTCTGTGGAGCGCACAAAGACTGTGCCTGCCTGCCTGAGGTGTGTGTGTGCATATGTTCACATTACGCATACGTCGCGTTGACGGCCTGCAAATAACAAGCAGAACTCAAAATGTAAAACGGCAAATATTTTCGCGCACAGACACACACACTCACAAGTTTATAATTTAAAGTGGTCACACATGCGTTGTGTGTGTGTCGCTGTGAAGCATTTCATTTTTAAGATTATGAGCAAATTGTGTTAGTCTGCCGCTCTGCCGCTCCCCGCGGCAACATTAAGTGTTGATTGTGTGCGCCGCTCTATTAGCGGCTGCCTCTGCTGGCTCTCACCAGCACGCATCAGCAGCAGCAGCGCAACACCCTCACCCCTCTCCTTCCCTGGCATGCCTTGTGCCACCCTACAGTGGTGAGTGCTGAGGCTGAGGCTGAGGCTGCTTGCTTAGCTGACTGGCGTGGCCAAAAAATCAAGCGAACTCAGTACGTTGCGAGCACGAGCACGTCTGCTGCCAGCCCGACTGCCAGCCTGCCTGCCTGATGGCCCCGTTGAATTTCTAGCGTTCGAAATTTGCATGCATATCGAGGCGATAAAACCACACAATACCACTGCATATACCCTACTGGTATACACCACCAACAACACCAACACCACCACCTCCAGCAACAACAACAACAAAAACAACAACATACTTCTACAACACCACCAAATCACATAACGCCCACGCGCCATCACAGAATTAAAAAAAAAAATGAAACAACACACAAAAACCCAAAACGAAACACAAGCAAAATACAATAAAAAAGTGCAATTTACCAACAAGTACAACAACAACAACAAGCCACAGAAAATGAATACACAATCATAAATAATAATAGTGCAAAAAAGACAAAAAAATGAACACGAAAACAAAGCAACAAATACACAAAACACAAAATACTCACACAAAAGAGACATCGAAATGCAATTGCAGCTTGTCAGCGAAATCCGACAAGGACAATGGCAACAGCAGAAATAACAAACACACAAAAGAGTCACAAAAATCACAAAAAATCACAAAAAATATATTATAATAAAGTAAAAAATGTAGTTTTAATATTTAGTCAGGGAAAAGTTGCTACTTACCACCTGCTCTAGAAAAGTTTTGCGCGTTTTGTCGATAGTTGAATGGCAGCTGGGAATCTCGAGAAAATGAAACTGCTTTCAACTATGCAAGGCATGTGTGTGTGTGAGAGAGTGGGTTAGAGGCTGCACTTATGTGTGTGTGTGTTTGTGTAGAACTGTATGAGCGTGTGTGTGAGTGATTGTGTGTGTTAGTTGGGCAACAACGTCCGGTGCTTAGAAAGACACCAAACAGCCCCGAACTCCCAAGAGTTCGTCGATTGCTTTGATTTGCTTAAGATTTGCCCATAAAGTTAGACCACAAGAGCCACCAAACTTCTCCCTACACTTCCACCCTTTGCAGCATCAATTTAATTGGGAAAAGCGACAAATGTTGCCAAAAAAAAAGCTTTTTAAGTTTATGAGTTATTCACGAATCGGAGACCACAGTCGTATGAATAAACATGCCTGCACCGTGCTGCTATTATTATTTGTTTTATTCTCTTTTTTCCTGTTTTTTTTTCGTTAGTTGCCATAAATCCTTTTTCATTTATGCAGAAATAATAACCGCATTTCATTTGCTCGCACTTTGTTGAGCCAACCAGTTTAATTAAATGTATTTATGCGAATCATACGAATAGAAGCGTTCCATTGTTGTTGTTGGCTTGTTATTGAGGTGTTGCTGTTGCTGTTGTTGTTGAGTGCGCGCTTCAAGGCAGCTGCAATAATAAATTATAGCAGTAGCGCATTATAATTGCCATAAAGAAAAATTAAATCACATCTAATAAAAGTCCAAAATGCGTTTGCAGCATGAGAAAATGAGTGAAAGCGCGCAGAGAAAGAACGATACGAGAATCGCTTCCAAGTGAATACTGGCTGCCAGTTAGTGAGTGCGTGAGTGAGTGTGTAAGTGAGTGCTGTGAATACGCTGCAAATATTTGAAGCAGCTGCACCCCTTCGAAAAGTTTATCTGTTCAAGTGCCAAACAAATTCCCCGGAGCCATGAAATAAACTCGCAAATTAACAAAAAATCACAAAGAAAGAGAGCGAGAGCGAGAACGAGAGAGCAAGAGGGAGAGAGAGGGAGAGACAAGATAATAAGGATAACACTCGGAACGTCACCTCTCAGGATTAGAACACAAACATAAACACTCTGCAATATGGCAGACGGTGCCGCTGATAACAACAACAAGGAGGAGAACGACAATGACAATGACGTCATCGAGGAAGAGGAGACAACAACAACGACGAAATCTTCACAATGGCGCAAAACGCGCTCCACCAAGGTGAGGCAAGGCGACAAGCGAGGGTGGCTTATGAAGTTGTTGCTGCTTCAAAAAGTTGATCATGCATATTTGCCGCACTGGGATTATAGCAGGGGGATTATGGCACAGTGCTATAACTTGTTGCATTTTATGGTGACACACTGATTCGCTTGACTGCCCTCGCAGCTAGAGTGTGTGTGTGTGTGTGTGTGAGTGAGTGTGTGGGGCTATTTAGACATGTCGCGCACTGAGAGACGGTCGCATGACCAGTCCGAGTGCGTACGCCCACTTCACTCAGAGCATTTTGAAGCTGACAAATGCGACAGATTGAAAGTTGCCAAAATGGACAGTCGGATAGATGGACAAGCGAAATGGCGGACAGGCGGACAAGCGGACAAGCGGACAGGCGGACGAGGCTGTCGAAGGCGATGTCGTCGCTTTTCTTTTTGGCGGTCAAATAAACAAAAGCGAAAGCTAAAAGAATTTTTGGGAATTTCAGCAGCAAGAAATAAATAAAAAAACGAAAAATATAAAGCAGATATATATAGCACGCATTAGCTATAGATATCGTACGTTTGTACATATGTATCTGCAAGATACGTTGAGTTGTGGTTGCTAATTAGGCGAAGCATTTTGTTGCGCTTTGCACTTGATTAACTCTTAATGCGGCTAAAAATAACCACCTCACTGTGGACATTAATCAAAGCCGAACGAAGAGAGTACCCCTAATGTATGCGCACACACACACACAGATACAGATACAGTTACATACACTGTAAAGGATTGATGCTTAAAAAGGCGAAGCGCTTAAAGCACTTTCAGCTCTTCTTGTGCAACTTGTCCGGGCGGGGCCGAGCACAGGCGACGTTAGAAAGTTTCCAGGTCAGTGAGTTTTCTGAGGCTAGTTGAGAGAGCAGGGCAGGAGCGCAAAGGGGTAAACATAAGCGCGCACAATGGGCGGGTGCCACATTGATTATATTCAGCCACATGGGACCCAATCTCAGTGGTGGCTCGTGCTGTTGCTGCCACTGCACGACGTGTTGCTGGGGCGCATAAATTACATTGACTAACAGCCACAGCCACAGCTACAGCTACAGCAGGAGCAACAGCTTCAGCTTGCCAGCGGGAATGGCAACGGCCAGGAGGTGGAGGGGGGAGCTACTTAGGCATCCTTAAGCCGCACTCACCTGTCGCAGGCGGGCGCAGCTGCAATCAATCAAGCTGTAAAGTATTTATTAAACGATATTATGAGGTTTACCAGCAAACACACGTACACGGCTTACAGAAGACTGAGCACACACTTACACACACTCACTCTCTCCCACACACACTCTTTCACACTCAAACACATATTTTTTTAATAGCTTCATTGTTTCTCTTAACAGGATTTCATTTCACTTAATACACCAACACGCTGCTGGGGCATGCATTATGTTTAAGCGGCCACTCTTGAACAAACACACACACACACACTCAGGCAGGCACTCACACACAGTCATACAGACACGCTTGCCCCTCCCCCTTCCCACCCCCCTTGCCGTGTATCATTACTGCCTTTTATTGATGCTGCTGGGACTCACTTGTTAACCCGACGTTTGCGCTCTGCCCGGCGGCATTTTGGCACACGCTGCCTTCAAACGAAGCCAGGCCACGTTGACTGCCACGCCCCCCCACGGCCGAACTGTCACGCCCTCTCTTTGGCACCAGCAGCACCAGCATCAGCCCGTAAGGTAGTTTAGCTTTTCACAGGTTTTTCATAGCAGCAATCAAGGCGGCTACAAAAGCGATCTCAGTGCAAAGTTTCCGCTCCGGCGCCCCATTTCCTGTTCCGTGTTGTGTTGTGCTCACTTTTTTTTGCCTCTCTTTCCTAGCGAGTGCTTTTCCCACATTGCCATGCAACGTTTTTTTTCCGCTTCCCGATTTCCCATTTTCCTGTTTTCTCAATTTTTCTTTTTCTTTTCTTTTCTTTTCTTTTTTGTGGCGGTTATTATGTTCTACGACTTTAGCTGAAATTTCGACTTTAGCTGCGTTTATTTGTTGTTAATTTCATTGCCAGTTTTATTATTTCATGTGCTTGGAGAGTCGTTATTTGCGCCACTCTCACACTCCCTCTCTCTCTCTCTCTCTCTCTCACACTCTCCTTAGTTGTTTATCTGTTTGTCTTACTCTGTTTCGCTTTTACTTTCTGTTTTAGCCAGGCAATTTTATCTTTTAATTAAAACTGACGCGTCTGCTACTTTTTGGGGATAACGTCCTCTCTTCTCTTCCTCCTCATCCACCTCTTTCTCTGCTCTGCCTCCTTCTAACACCTTCCTTCCACATCATTGCCATATGAGGTGCATTAATTAGGCATTTTATTTTTTATATGCCTCGGCCAACTAAAAAGCTAAAAAAGCTTCTTTTTGTTCAGCTTACAAGCATAAAATAAATGCCACGCCCCAATTGTTCCCTCGCCCTCTTACTTTTGAGTGCCTCAAGAGCTGGGCGTGGCACTTTCAACCATTTCGCACAATTAAGTGCAAAGCCAGAGTAAGAGGGGAGTGCAGAGTACGCCGTGTTTGCGGTTCAACAAAGAGGCTAATTGATTTAGAGCGCTTTGGCCTTTGCCTGCGTAACGGGTGAAACGTTGGGAATCGGGTGAAACGGGTAACATTGGCTGAGGTACAATTTTAGCCAACAATCAATGCTTGATTGGGTCACATTAAAGCGTTACTTGGGGACTTTGCACAGAAATCCCTCTAGATCTCACAGTAAATCTCGCGATGAATCAACAGAAATATTGCGCTGTCACAAAATGTCAAAAGTTATTATTCAAATACGTTTTCACAAATCTAAAACGCAATAATATATACCCCTAACTGATGTTGTTGACTTCAAAACATATATATTAAATATAATATCAGATAAACAAAAAATATATTTGTCATTAATGGGGAACTTTTAAAGGCGGACAAAAAACTTAAAGCAGAACTTGCACTAAGGCAGCAGACGTGCTTTTTCTGCTCCTAAACTAATTACTTAAGTTGGTTTATTTATAGCAAAGGCCATAAGAAAAGGGAAAAGTTAAAGTTAAAGAAAGACAAATGCAAAAGAAAACGGACCAAGCTCGTTTAGTTTACGTAGAACTGACTGCGAATATATAAAGTAATTTACTTTTAATGCAGAATTAAAGAACCAAAGTGTATGTCATATTTGTATAAATTTAATACCTATTCTATGCCACAAGTTGTATAAAGAAATGACTTAAATAATTAAATACTTTAATCTTATATAAATTGTAGATACGGTTCTTTTACGAGCCGAATCTGCAATCAATGTCTTCAACAACGATCCCTATATTCACCTCAATCCGATGACTCAAATATCAATATTTACCAATAAATCAATTTATTGTGTTGCTATATGTTTATTTATCTATACACAAACGATATATATAGATGCTACAGATATATATGTTCATATGTAGATAAAACTTTATATATATAATTTTTGTTAACTTTGCTAACGTTTGTTCTCTCTTTCTCTGCTCTCTCTCTTTCAGGTAAGCAATGCGAATGAATAAATACGAGTGAGAGTACTACTCACACGCAGTGAATGAGTGTTAATACTCATTGACCCTTGACTCATCCCTAGTAAGTTATTTATTTATTACGAATTTCGACAAGAAAATCGGAAAAGTTCTTGGCCAAGCGTGTTGTGCTCTTTGTGTTTTGCTTTCTTTTCGCCCCATAAAGTTAACAACCGCGCAGAGAAGAGCAGCGATTATTTCAAGCATACGCACACACACACACACGTAGCTGTGTATGTATAGTGTGTGTGTCTATGAGTATATGAACAAGCAGTTATAAATAATTTCTGGCAAAAAATCAGCAATTTTTTCCGTTGATCTCCAAGTATAGCGCGTTGGCGCACTGCCAAGGCGAATTGCGCATACGCCGTGTGTTGCCGCCCGACATCTGTATGGGTAGTTACCCTTGTATGCGTGTGCGTGTGCTGGTGTTGGTAACAGTATGTTCGCTCACTCTGGAGTGCTCTTGGCGCTTAAGAGTGCGAGCAAAGAGCGAAAGATCCAATTGAAAATAAACAACAAAACGAAAGAGGAAAACAATAAATATTTGAAATAAAACTTAAAGAAATTGTAGAACGATTTCTTGCTGTATGTTTATGTTTTCTATGAAGGTGTGTTGCATCAGAGGATCAGGCAATCTCTCTCTCTCTCTCTCTCTCTCTGGCTGTCATCAGCCTCGAAAGCCTTGTGCACTAAATCAAAATCCAAGCTGTCCGAGCTGCCAAATTGTTTGTCATATTTGCACATTTTCACATCACATTTTCATCATCAGCTGATAGCCTTTTGCCTTTTGCATTGTGTTGCTCTCTGTTCCCCATTAATTTGCGTCTAATTAGTTTTGATTTTCTCCAACATTCGCAACAAGGACGCGACTTTGGCAAAGAACTTGCCCACCCGCTGCCACTCGCAGATCAAAGCAAAAGATGTCGCAGTTGAGAATATTAGATATATTCGGGAAATATATATTGAATATATCTGGGGAAATTAGTTTACAGCTGCCGTGGCCAGTGAAAAATCAACTGTCAGGCCATTTAAGTGATTTTCAATTATACTCACACACACACACAAACACAAACACATACAGAGAGAGAGAGACTTCTATACTGACACCCCCAATATGGCGCAGCTCCAAATTGCCACATTCGCTTGACCAAATGTGGTCGAGTTTGAGGCGCCTTGCGCCGTGCAGTTGATTTTAATGCAATAAACAGAAAATGCGCAAAACAATAACAAAAAACCATTTGGGGGCATTACAGCTGCTTGTTGTCGCTGTTGTTGTTGTTGCTGCTGTTGCTGTTGCTATGACTGGCAGGCCTGTCGGCCTGTAAAGGCTCAGACAGCTTGGCATAATAAAACTAAAAGCAAGAGGCGACCCAAAGTTGCAGTCGGCAAGGGAGCAGCAAATGGGTGCAGAGTGTGGGGAGTAGAAAGAGTAAAGGCCAGCAGGCAAGTACGGGGCATCTTCCATATCGCCGTTTGTTGCATTGGCCCAATGCCAACGGGCTGCCAGAGCCAGAAAGCCGAAGCGCTGAGACCAGAGCTCTGCCTGAGGCTGACACGTAGGCGTCGGAGTGCGAACAGGCCCCTCCTCTCTCCCTCGTGTCCAATTTAAGCGCCTGCCTGCCACATAGCTTAAAAATCGAAAAACATCTGAAAATTAATTCAACTTGTGCTGCCATTGTGGGGCACTTTAAATGACATTGACCAATAATAATAAGACGCATATGCGGAAAATTGTTTTAATGGAAATGCTGCCACAATGATTGACGATTGCAGCGAAATTTTCAGATCAAGGTCAGTCAGCGAAAATATATACGATATATTGAATTTGCTGAAAATAACTTGAAACAAAGGAAAACTGAAGATTTCTTGAGATTTCTCATAGTCAAGTTAAGTTGAAGGAAATTACATGTAAAGTTCTGAAAGTGGTTTATCATTCTGTAGGGTCTTTCGGATATTAAAGCTGATAACTAAACTAAGCCTCAGATCATATTCTAAGCTTTTATTGCTGAGAATTTCTGATTAATTGTTTGGCAAGCCAATTTACGATATCATCAACTATAAACACTATAAACTCAAAGTATTTTTTATTGCCAGCAGACATAATCAAATAAAATAAATATTATATTCAATATATATTCATGTATTTAAATATATATATATATTTAAAGATGTATATCACAAGAGAACTTACCAATTCATATATAAATTAAATATATATTGTTCATTTTTAGCTGCAAAGTAATAGTATTTCTTACCAAAATTTAACAAATTCTAATCATTACAATTCACCCTAAAGAGAATTAACACAATTATAAGAAAACTTCAAGGTATATTCATGAACATTTATTTGATTCGTTTATGTATTTCGATATTGTATCGTTTATTCGGTTTATTTGTTATTCGTAATTTGATTCCATTGTTCAGCTCTAACTACAAAGTACAGTAAAACACTAAAGTTAGTCGCATGTCTTTTTCGTAAAACCTTATTTTGATGATCAGACACATTATGCCACAGCTAAGGCGCTGTCTATATATATAATAAGTATATGTATTATTTATCTTGTATAGAATATATAGCTAAAACTATTATTGTTCGAGTGTACGCGTTTACAGTTAATTGAATATAATTCGTAATTCGTGTGTAATATTTATTTTGATTATGTTTGATAATTCGATTTGAGATGTGCTTATATGATATATGGTATGTATGTTTTATGTAAGGGAATCTAGCTAGGCGGATTGCCATGAAGTTAAAAAGAATCTTTCACTTAAGAGGAACTTACGCACTTGCGCAAGCAATTAATTTAATTTGAAATTCGGGTAAAATAACTTTTGCTAAACTCAGCTCGGGCTCATGTCCAAGTAAATATATGTATCTATGTATACGGAATGTGCATAGTTCTTGACGACGAAACTTTCATTTCCATTTGGTCAAACAGCCAACCATCAATTAGGCACACACAAATACGCACACACACACGCACAAATATACTCAAACATCAACACTTTGCGAAATATTACGAAAATGTTGCCACACTTTGAAGTTTTTGAAATAAATGCCCCTCCCTAACTGCCACCCCTTTGGCCATGTCAATTTAAATGTTTTCCCAGGCCGAGGCCCACTTCCACTGGCCGTAGTACGGCCTACGGAGGAGTCACTCAGCCAATGGGGTCAAGTGTATATATGCTGCTCAAGTGCTCAAGGCGCTGGCAACAGTCACCCCTCTCCCCCTCGCCCCTGACTGCCTGCCAACTGAGCCGGCTCAAGCAGCGGCCAAAAGAAAACAATAAACTGTGTAGCACAAGTAGAAAAAAAACGCGAAAAAAATCAACGAAAATCAAAAAAACAAAGAACAGCAGAAATATACTTAAAAGGCGAGAAAGGAACTGCAAGAGCAGCAGAGCAACGAAGTGTGCTGGAAATCAATACGCAACTAAAGCCATTTGCCAACGGCCACGCCCCAACGCCCACTGCGCGTACTTGGCACATTTGTTGCCGGCCCATTGACGCTGCATGCGGTGTGAGGTGAGCTGAGCTGAACTGAGCTGTGGCTGAGCTGGGTTTATGGCAGGCGGCGCACAAAAGTAGGCAATGCAATTTTTTAAAGTAAATAATTATTTATGTTTGTATTAATATTACTTTACTTTACGCACACGCAAATTTATCGGCATGCGAACAATTATTATTTTTTATATATGGCCACAAAGAGCACAGTCGCTGCTGCGAGCGCGAAAGCGAGAGAGCGACTTAATTAAGAATGCAAAATGAATGCGGCAACGAGGCGCGTAAATGAATTAAAAAATTGTTCGGCATCCTTTTTTTCCTTTTTGAATGCAGCGACGTGACGCCGCGACTTTTTCGCCTTTGCATGCGCTCGCTCTGTAGGCGACTGTAATTCTCTTTATGTATAGTATGTGTGTGTGTGTGTGTTTGTGTGCGCGCGCTTACCGCAGCCCAAGTCGCTCGGCTTATTGTTCAGCAAAGTTTCATTGTGCTCGAGTGTATTGTGCATTCATGACAGCACTCCCAAGACTACCGTTACTAATTAGCGCGCAACCTAGTTTATCAGTTCTTCAGTTCTTTGCGTGGTTTTATCTCGACGCCAGCAGGCGCCCAGGCAGCGCCCCGAGACGCCACCAGGCGCCCAGAAGGAGTCGGCTTTGATTTGAGCTTTAAGTTGCGCTAGCACCAGCCCAGCCCAGCCCATTTCGCTCATTAAATGCGGCAATGCTTGACTTATGACCGCAGGGAAGAGGGAGGAGGGAAGCAGCATGGAGTGGCCGTGGCCCCTAGACAAATATAATTTCATTGCGCTCGGCCCGTTGGGCGGCCGAAGGCTGGCGCTGGAATGCGTAAACGTTGACGATTAGCTGCGCCATGAAAATAAAGCAAAATAAAACGATTAGAACTAAATATAGAAAGATATCTCGCAACATGACCGGGTCCCGGGCCCCTGCTCTGCTCCTACTGTTTGGGGGATTGTGGCTGTGCCTGTGCTGCTGCTGCTGCTGCTACTGCTGCCGACTGTGGTCTCCTTCTGCAGCTCTGATCTGCGACTGTTCAGCCGAGGCTGAGCTCGAGCTGAGCTGCTTAGCAACCGCTGCCGGCTGTTGTCGTGTGTATGTGAGGGTGCTGGCTACGTGGCACTCGGCCAAGAGGCGAGCTCACAGGTTTGCATCTGGCCACGTTGGGTTGCTATGGTTGTGGTACTGTTGTTTCAGGTTGAGCTCGTGGTTTGCTCATTGGTTTATTGCCGAGCCGTACGTCGAGCCCGTGCCGAGGGCAGCAACTGCAAGAAGACCAGAGAGAGAGAAAATATTCAAGTTAAGCTCAGACATGAAATCTAAGATGGGTTGAGGCATGCGGAGAGGCAGAGGAGGGGGAGCAGGGAATGGTGTAAGCTGCCACTGGCGACTGCATCAAGCATCTCCAGTGGGCTGTGACAGAAAATCGTTGAGATGCCAGTCCAACAGACCAACAGCCAACACATGCAACTCCCTCGGCGAGCTGCCAACAATACGTATACGACGCGTTTACTCGATGTCTGTCTGCCTGTCTGTCTGTCTGTCCGTATGCTCGACTGGGATTTACATTCTTCCAACAGCATTAGCTACTGAGGCATCGTGGCAAAGATTGCGTAGTGCGGCAGCGGCGGTGGCAGCGCACACATGTTGCATAATTGCGTTTCATGTTACCAGCTGCTGCTGCGTTTATAGACGCATTTGTGCTGCATGTTGGTCAATCTGTTTCAGCCAGCGCATTCCGATCTGCCAGTGTAAAACTTCTGCCAATCCCGTTACAGACACCCAGGCAGGCAGGCAGGGGGCTACTCTTCTTCGCTTGCATTGTCGAAGTGCAAACAAAAAGCAAGAAGGAAAACATGCACATGAATTACTGCAAATGAAAACTGTGAAGAAAATCTACACAAACGAAATTTAAAACACATTTGCCATGCACAAAGCAGAGTCTCTCTTTCTCTCTCTCTCTCTCTCTCTCTGTTAAAAAAATCATATGTCTCCGATTATCCTGGTTAAGGGAAAGCTAAAAGAAAAGACAATTTAGCCACACGCTCAGAAGAGTTTACGATTTCACAAGTCAAATTAAATTGTCTCCTGCAGTTTAAAGTTCTGTTTAACCTGCAGATATATTTGTACATTCCCATTAAGCTGTCATAAAAACAATATAGATATTGTATAAATTGAATTTATGCTTTTCACGGCAGCACACAAAATGATACATATAAATGAAATGAAATCAAATACACTTCATTTTCATTTGGAAAAACTTTTGCATTTGTTTTCATTGCACGAACTCGTGAAAATAAAATAGTTTATAAATAATAATAATTTTCAGTTGGTCTACATTTTAAACCTGTTGAAATTGAATTCCTTACGTCCTTTCTTTTTTGAAGAATATGCATATCAAATTGTTATTTGATTTTTATTTACTATGAAAACAATCAAAATACTTGTCATATGCAACTCTATGTAGAGTATTAATATTTCATATAATAAATCTCAGCAAGCAACGATATTTTTCTAGCTCTAATTCTGTTAAATCTAATTTATATTTACACACAAAGGGAAGATTCTTGCAGAATGTTTAACATTATTACAATTTCTTTATCCTTTATATATTTTTTATCTCTTCATTTACAAGACAGACTTAGAGTTGTAATAACTCACAACCTTTCGCAGACAATCTAATTATTCTATTCTCATTTATTTAGTTTTATCAGTATCATAAAATATGCTTTAATTTAATTATGCTGTAATTCTGTATTTTACCCGAATTTATTAAAATATTCAAATTTAAAACTTGACTATTTCACTTTATATTTAATTAGCCGCGGATTCATTTGTAAATTTATCACACACTCACATGGCGCGTGTGCATCAATTCGCAATCAACTCATTGAAATGACTTCGAATATTTGTCCTGCGAATCGTTTTGCCAATTGCCAATTGAATATAACAATTTAGGCAGCGTTTCAAGGGATTTTCCGCATGATAGTCAAGGGTGCTACATGTGAATGCTTTGTGAATGCATTGAGAATTAAACTTAAATTGCTGCAACTAATTATGTGACAAATTCAATTAAGAGCACTCGTAATTCAGCTCACATATTCACATTAAACGGCTAGCACTAGCAGCTGGCAGTCACTCAGAGAATTCCGAATGGTGCATGAGTGCATTCAACGACAGAAAAAAACCCTTTAGCGAGTGTATTGAAATTTATTTGAGCGAACACACACGGCTAAAGGGACGAGCGAACAGCAAGAGGCACTCGAGCGGGGTCCTTTACGGCGTCCTTTCTATCAAGCGTTGGCCATGCGCCGCTCTCGAATGTGTGTGGAGTGTATGTGTGTATGTGTTTGTGTGTGCATGCAACCGATCCCAACCACAACCACAATCCACAATCCTCAACCCTCTATCCACAATCCTGTGCACAACCACAGGCGCTATACAAATCGCGCTAGTTGTCGCCTCTATTCGCATAGAAATCCAATCGAGGACTCGGCCAGGCATTCAATTAAACGCTTATCGCGCGCGCTGCAGTTGCTTTGAGCCAAACGAAGCGCAGCAGGAGGGTTGGGTTGAAGCAAAGTGAGGAGGAGGGGAGTGAAATGCCGTTGCTGTAACAGCATTAGGCAGCAGTGAAAGCGCAGTCAAGTTTATGGGAACTCATTAAAAACTTTTTCGGCTAGAAATTTGCAAAAGAATTTTTGTCGGCAAATGGGAAAAAGGTTCAGGGAAAACGAGTAGACCTGCCACAGCGACAGTCTATTCAAAATAAGTTACAATGCAAGAAAAATAAACTAGAGAGAAGAGAAACTAAAAAAACAACGGCAAAGGCCAAGGCAAATAGCGCATGATACGACGAGAACAGCAGCACAGGACGCGTGTCTGGGCGGCTGAAAAACATTCATAAATTAGACGCCTAAACCCAGACTTTGACAGGAATAATACACACACGCGATACACACATAGAGACACACACAAAGAGACACACACATAGCAACACACACAGAGGCACACTCAAGCAGGCCCATGCAACCGTTCAAAAGGGTCAAAAATGAAAGCCAACTCAGCCAGCTGCGTCGCCCATCTTGTGATCGATTGGTCATCCTGGAGTAGTCTATCTCTCTCTCTCTCTGTCTTGCTTGCACAATTCAACTGCCTTCTCTCCTCCTCTACTCTGCTGCCTATTTCCCTCTCCACCTTGGCCAAATCTATTAGCAACTTTGCGGTCTGTCACAGCGCATCGTCGCGTCATTAATTTAACTGTAAAACTTGAGTTGAGTTGAGTAGAGTTTCCACTTTGCGGCGCACAAGTCAATGAAGTGTTGAATGTCCTGCGGCGCTGACGTCTAAATTTGATATACATATCCTGCAGCATTGGCTTAGCCATCCCGCTGGCCAATCCGCCGCTGTCCGTGTGCCAACTTTTTGTGGGGCACTTCCTTTTTTATTTGCATTGCCTTCGTGCCTTGTTTCCATAATGCTCTCACACACACAGAGACACACACACAGACACAGAGAGCAGCTAAAACAAACAATGATGACGACGCCGCACACACACACACAAACTTCCACACACACATAATTAAAGCAACAAAGGCAGGCAAACTCGCGGCATAACATAAATCTCTGACAGCCGCCTCCAACTCGAGCAGTTTTCTCAGCCTCCTCCTCCTCCGTGCCTCGCCACCCATCGCACCCGCATTCATTCATGGCGCGCATTTTCATTCATACGCACCGTTGTACACTGTAGTCGCCACATGGTCATAGCCGGTTGCCCGGTTGCCTGTCGGATACACTTGCCGTTCGCCGTTCGCCGTTTGGACAAATATTTTGGTAGCACGCACTTTTATGGCCGGCTTCAGGCTTGTCGTGTGTGTTGTCTGCTGCCACTGCTGATGCTGCTGCTGCTGCTGCTGCTGTCCAAATTATACGCCCGGCTGCTCGACAGTTTGTCCGTGCGTTAACCGTAAACCGTGTGGAATTTTTGCTAACGAGCGCGCAAAAACCCGTTTTGTTAACTTCTGTCGTAACGCACTTGTGGCACCCGCGGCGTATGCGTAATATGTGTTGTGGGCGCTTTGCTCTTTGCTGGTGCGCTGCGTGCGACTCGACGTTTGCGGCACGACTCAGGTCGTGCGTGGCCTGTGCTCGAGTCTTATAGTCCTTCAGCACCATCGCTTCGGCTCGACCCTCGGCCCTCGCCATCTGCTCTGCCTCGGCTGCACGCTCGTTCGTTGGTCGGTTCTGGCTCTGCCTTTGCCTGTGGCTGCGGCTCTGTGGCAGTGGCTTCTTTTGCTGCTGCATGCGGAAATCGCCGACATGTCGACGAGCGTTGCAAAGCATGTTGTAACAGTTGTTGCTGTTCCTGCTGCTGTTGTTGTTGTTGTACAGGCCTAGCAAGCTAAGAATACTGCGCTGTGGCCGTGTCAGCCTTGTCACATCACATTGGCCAAAAAGAAACATTTAAAATCGGCCAACGAGCCGCAAAATATTGACACTTGGCTAAGCCACAATCGCAGCCTCTGCCTCTCTCTTCCTCTCCCTCCCTTCCCTCTCTTCCCACTCAGACTGTCGCTGATACGTTGACGCATTGGAGCACATTGCCACTGATGATGGTAATCAAGCTCGTTATTGTTGGTGCTGTTGTTGCTGTTGTTGTTGTTGCTACGCCGTCAGTTGGTGTGACAAGTGGCACTCATTGAAGGGGCAGGCAGAGACGCAGGCGGGCTCGTAGGCGGAGGGCAACAACAACAACTGCTTCGAGGCCAGACATCGGCACAGTTTGTTATTATTTAAATCAGGAAGTTGAAGAAATTTCCGCTCGGCACAGCAACAAATTGGCAACAGGCAGAAGAAGAAGGCACAGTGTAGGCAGTGTTGGCAAACGGCAGCTGACGCCAACTCAAGTCCTTCTGCAAAGCCATGCCACGCCCCCTTCGGCCCACTCCCTTCCGTTTCATGTTGAGCGCCCGTTTCCCTTTTTTGCCAGCCGTCGTCAAGTCAATTAAATTTTTGTTTAAGTGATTTTAGACGCCATAAAATATCATCAGACGTGGTCGAAGACAAAGTCACCCAGGCAGATGGAAGGCAGGACTCCTGTTGCGCGCCGGCACTTGTAGATAAAGTCTTTCCTCATTCGGTGCCCCAGTCAGGTAGCCAGTCAGTCTCGCAGTCGGTCTCAACTTTCGTGCTCTCCTGTCGCGCATCTCCGGCTGCGACTGGCCTCATCGTCTAATGAGAAATCGATGTGTCCCATTCAATTTGAACAAATCCAATTTGAGAACGCTGGTCGCACACCTGGCCCCCAATTGGCATCCACATCCGGCACGGCAGCTCGTCGCCTCGTCGTCAGGCAGCTTGGCCCGGCATGGCGCGCTTTTAATGAGTTTTTATTGCGCTTCAGGTGTTTTGATTGCTGCGATTTTTAACTTGATTTACGCGCCAGTTGCTCAGCCGACACGTTGGCCCACTATTGATTTTACAATTAAGCGGGGGGTATGGACAGAGAGGGGAGTAAGAGGGGGGCAGCAGAGGGAGGAGTGTAGGCCTGTCTCAATTTCACAATGCATTTTGCATGTTTTCGCGTGTTTCGCGCATTTGTTTGCGAAATGCCTTATGGGCAGGATGTGCTCGAATGTACACACTCCCCCTTCCCTTATTCCCCTCTTCCCTACTCCTCTCCCCCTCCCTTTTCCCTTCATCTGTTTGTTTGTTTGTTTGTGCGGGCTGGCATGTCCTTTTGTAGCAAGTTTTATGCGCCGCATCCTGCGCCCCCTCCCCGCCTCTCCCTTCTCCCCTTTCCGGAGATCCGCCTATTTGTAGTTGTACGCCGAACTGAGCTGAGCGCAATTTATGCGGTAATTGCTTTTTTAAGCGCTTCGCATTTATCTTTTCGACACAAGTGAAATGAGTTTGGCGGCCGTGCCCACCACGCCCCTTCCCTCCTTAGCGTGTCTGCCTCGATTTGCCTGCAGTAATAAGAGCGTCAGGAGGAATAGGAACAACAATAATCACAACGTAGGCGGTAACAATGGCAACAATGCGCAAGGCAGGAGCAACTTTGCCTGCCTCAACTACTTACAACGGTATTTTTATGACATTTTCTGTCTTTCTGACTGTCTGTCTGTCTGCCTGTCTGTTTGTCTGCGCTCCAAGTATGCAATGGAATTAGGACCGACCCCAAGTCGAGTTTTGGCAATTTGGCTCCATTCTTCCCAAGACTCTTTGTTGTTGCTCCTTGACATTAAAAACATTTCACCCTAATTAATTAAACGTAATGCAAAAATACTCAAAAGCGGCGCCAGATAAAAATTCATTTCATGTGAGAAATTGCCGCAGCAACTTTTTGATTTATGCGCCCAACTCTTGTCATACATGTTCACACAAGTGATATGCATGTGTGTGTATGTGCGTGGGAGGATGTGTGTTTGTTTGTGCGGTTGTGTTTGTTCGGCATGTTGTTATGGGTGTAAAATTATATCACTTTATGTGCATGCATTAAATGGCCATAAAATTGAGTGCTACACAAAAGTGAAAGCCTTTTTTGATAGCTATGCATTTTCTATATTTAGTTTGCACACACTTTACATATTAAAAGTAGCAACAAAATGAAAAAAGAATAAAAAAAAAGAATTCCAGTAGAATTAACAGCTGATTTTGAATTAGCAGTGTAGCTCAAACTGTAGCGCGGCAATGCATGCAGTCGCTTTTCAAATGCGTTTACTCCAGCCAAATGATTAAATAAGTTGGCAGCACTACGTGAACGCTGCCAGAAATTCGTCATTTTAACGATCTGGCAACACTCACGAACCTTAGTTTTCGATTTGTTTTTACCTCGATAGTCGTCATCGATATTCAGTAGTAAAATTAAACCTGGTTTCTCGCACCTGGTTTGTTACTTTTTCTACAAACTTCGTCGTCGCTGTGGCTGCTCTCATCTCGCGCTGTTTTAGTTACGTGCTGGCATTAAACAATTGCGCTGGTTGCAAATTGTTGACATTCGCGTTTTGATTGTGGAACTCGGGTTTGTCGTAGAGCGGAAAAAACACAACAAACCAACCAATTTTGTAGGCCACAGCGAATTCGATTCGTTTTGTGTGTGTCACGCCCAAGCATAAAACGAAAAAAAAGCAAACCGCTGTAAATTGTCGTGCGTGTAGAAGAGTTTAAGAGTGCAATAATAAAAACTAAACAGTTTACAATCAATTGTGCGGCAAGCAAATAAAAACGAGACCTTGACAGCAGTTGCAGCAAAACCGCAGGCAAAAAAAAGAGCAGAAAAACGCAATGGAGGTTAGTAGCCATCAAGCTGGAGTTGTTGTTGTTCCCCTGGAGGGACAGTATCGTGTTATTGTCACTTGAAATATTGTTTCATTGATGTTAGCAGTTTTCCTTGAATGATTTCATTTCACTTATGATTTGACAACAACAAATTTAGCTGTGTGTGCCCCCCACCTCCCCCATTCATTGCCTTCAATTAACGATGAGCGCAGTGCGAGCGGACGATAACGATTACGTCAGTGTGCGCTCTCACACACACTTCGCTCTCTCTCTCTGTCTCTCCTACTCTCCATATAAGTTCTGGAGTTTGCGCTCTGCGCAGCCCTCTCTCCGTTATGTTGTTGCTATCCATTATTGGGTACGCTTTGGGTAGACGCGTCATGCGAACCCTAAACCCAATCCCATGGTCTGTTATTGATTCCCATTGCCGGCTATAAAGCGAGCGAATCTTGTTATTATATCATCACAAAGCCGCTTTCTTTTCGCATAATGAATCCCTCCACTATTGTGTATATATTTCAGATATTATAATATTGCCAAATTTGCATTTTCCATAATTAACAGCTGTTTATTGTTTCCGTTTCGGCGTCCTTATCAAGCTTGTCTGTAGTTAATCATGGGATATACAATATGTAGTATAGTTTGATTGTGTGTTGATGACGTTTCATATGGATATCTGCTGTCGATATCACTATAAATACTCGCCTTTATTACCTCGGCGCACACTCATTTTTTTGCGGTTTAAAGATAAGCAATGTTTGGCTTCTCATTGTAGTACAAACGAGTTAAGTCCAGAGATTAACCCACCCAACATGTTGATTGTCCATTGTCCGTTTTAATTAAATTGTATATTAAGGTGTCGTTTAAGTTATTTTGATGGCAGCTAATTACTTTAAGTGCCCTTTCAACCCATAATCGCCGCCAATTGGTCGCCTCATCATCGCTAAATCCTTCGCCTCATTCGCTAGTGGACCCACCCACGCAAAGCGTCAAAGCGCATTAAGTGTACTTTGTGAGCTGAGTAATTAATCGTCTTTGTTTTAACCATTTGACGGCCATCAAAGCAAAACATGAAAAGCCCCTCGCTATGCTGCTATAGGGAAATGAGGGCAGCCGCAAAAAGCGACGAGCCAGGCAGAGAGACAGAGCAACAAATGACACTCGGCCAACACAAAAATTGGCCATTTCCGGCATTTAATTGACGTTGTGTGCACAGAAATTGTCGAAGACAAAAACAGAAACATTGAAAACCGAAACAGAAACCAAACTAGACCACACAACAAAATGGAACTACTTTGTTCATGGTGTAATTTTATTTAGATTGATGTGGTGAAACAACATAGATCTGTAGATCTTTTCATAGGACACGTCAGAGAGAAATATGTTGATTTGGTATTGGTTTAAAGGTCAAATTAAAATGAAATGGAAAGGAGATAAAGTGCTGAAGCTCGCCAGAGCTGTGCTTAGAAAGCAAATAAATTTAAACACAATACTTGAAAACTGATCTAACATATTTTAATCATTTGTTTGTGTGACTAAGATGTCTATGCTGTGACCTTGCTTATAGAAGGGAAAGTCTCTGAATAAAAATACTTATTGCGCAGCTTACCTTGCATTCTAGATTGCCTAGACATGATCTAGATAGTATGTAAATTTGTATGTTTATAAATTGACTAACCTGAAATCTGTTTATTCAGTTGTTTAGCAGAAATATCACCATTATTATCGTCTTTTTTTATGCGTATCTTAATGCTAATTAAACACAAATATTAAAGTGAATATGCATATAGATTTGAATCCAAAAACAGTGGAGAATACGCATTTACTCCCAATATCACCGGTCCACTATTAAAGCTCTTAGCGTTTTCTTCCACTGGCTGTCGTCTCAAACTGTCAGACAAACTTTGAACAAGTTGTTAGCCACTTAAATTTCGCTGTTCACAACATTGTCAGAAAGAAAAAGCATCTTAGCGCTTTTCCTCGACGCATCGCTGGCAAAAGCCTAAAGTGTTTTTCTTACTTTTTTTCCCCCCTTCTGGTTTATTGGGGAGTTTAGTGGAAGTTCCATGCAAGTTCCATAGCAGGCAGCTGACTGCGTTGCTGTGCTGGGCATATTTATTATTTGGGAATTTGGCTGGCTTTATGCTTATTTTCATAAATTTCCACTTACTCATCTCGGGTATCAGAGCTCAGTGGTGTTTTGGGTGTTGTTGTCGGGTGCGTCTTATAACACGCTCCGTTAACCGTATTCGGCTCGGATGGGCATTACTTACTTCATCATTCGCTCACAAACTTTGCATAATTTTCATTTATTACCGCAGCCCCATTTTTATCTCCAGCCATGAAATCTGCCGCATAAAGCGTCATTTTTATTCCCAGGAAAGTGACTGCTGCTGTTGCTGCTGCTGTTCCATGGTCTTCGTCTGCTGGAGTAGCGGCTTCTAGGGGGGGCCCTGTCTGCTCCAATTTATCTTACAAATTTAATCTTTTTACATAATTTTCTGTATGGCTTTCATGTAATTACCTGTTCACGTCCTCCCGTCCGAGGGCTTGGGAAAGTTTTCAGCTGTGTGTAGCCTGTCAAAAGTTGTAGTCGTTATAAATTCGTTAAAGATACACACACACATATACACACATACATATGTTGCATATACAATGCAGATACAAGCTCATTAACCTGCCGGGGCCTTTAATTAAAATTCTTTTTTTCTTTTCTCCTTTAATTGCAGGTAAGTGCCATCAGGATGAAGCGTCAGTTGCGAAGGAAGGACAAGGGTCGAGTTTCGATTTGCATAGTTGTCAGAGGAATGTTGCAATGGAATTTCAGTAAAGCTTTTTCCATGTTTCCAAATATACTATTAGTGTAAATTATTGCTAGGTATTTCTTTAAACAGTTTAAACAGCTTTAACTTAGTTTCGAAATTCTACTCTTTGTGCCACAATTATGCGACAATTGCCAAGAAAATTGTTTGTGTGCGCAAGTGATTGCCTCAGCTTCAGTGGCTTATCTGGCGCGTTATTGCAACTGCCACGCACACACGCCCATTTGGTGGTGCATGTGCACGCGATTTTAATCGCCTCGTCGCGTTTGTGTTGGCGCCGCACACACTCAGACTCGATTACAACATCGTCGCCATCGTCGTGTTGCCATCATCTCCGGCTGTGGCTGCCACTGCAGCTTGCCACATGTTTGCGGCCAAGTGTTGCACAATTCGAGAGGCTGAGAGAACAGAGGCGTGTGTGTGTGTCACAGCAAAGCATTTGCATAATTGCCAGCAACAGGCAAACTGCAACTGGCAACTTGCAACAGAAACCACTCTAATTGCGCTGCCTGCAACTTCAAATGTCAGCCGCGGCAATTCTAATGAGTCAATTGCCAGTGAGTTCATCGCCCGGCCAAATGTGCACGCAAGCCCTGCACGGTCTTGTCGAGCGTGCAATGACATGTCTCCGCTGTCGCTGTCGCTGCCCCGCCGCCGCTGGCAGATCCGTTGGCTTTTACCCAATGTTTAAACTATTCGATGTATGTATACCATATGTGATAAACAAGTCGCTTAATTATGGCCAGCCAGGCCTTTGTCTGGCCCCGTGCGTACACCCAACGGGTCGCAACCAATTTACATACTACGATCTTTCTTTAAACATTAATTTTCATTTTCATTTGCATTTTCATTTTCATTTGCATTGCATAAAAAGAGCCTACGGTGAGATTGAGAGAATGTATATTGCTCTCTGTTTCAGACTTTCACTCGCTGGTTCCCAACTATTATTATGCGCCCCAACACGACGAGGCTGAACTGAGTTTGTTATTGTTCAGGGAATAATTTGCCTGCCTTTTTAGAGTGCCTGAGACAAATTTTGTACATTTTTCTGTTGGTGGTGCACACTGAAAATTTGCGAATACGTGACAAAAGCGTTTGGCGCTTGCAAACTACATAAATTTAGACACGCCCTCCGGGCATGGGAGCAGAGGCACGAGCTTATTTGACATTTTATTGATGATCTGCCAAGTCGGCGAGCAAATGAAATGCGCCGCACGTATCTCATTTTGCGCAAATCGAGCAAAAGTCCAAATCATGCGAGCAGCAGTGGCAACAATGGACAAACGAGACACATTGCCGCCTCTTCACAGTATCCACAGATATCCAGATATGGCTTACTAAGTTTCACTCTTTCTTTTTGCATTTTTCCATTTCACTTTTTTCTGCTGCTGCTATTTGCGACAGCTGCTGTGCAAATGTTTGTGACAAATCGAACCGCAGTTGAGGAAAGTTTGCCCCACTCTCCCGCTCCCATTTCCGCCTCCCTCGAAATGCACAAGTGTCCGAAAAGATATTAGCCACGTTTACTTTGGCGTTGTTAATTTGCAATTTAGCCGCAGTGTCAATGCTAATGGCAAGATTGGCAAACTTACTCTGTGTTACTGATGCTTTGTGCGTGCTCAATCAGGCGACAAACCATCAGATGCGAATGCATTGAAACGGAACTATCTGTGTCACACTTTTCAACACCCGAGAATGCAAAGAAGAGGGGGGGGGAACACAGCACTCGACTGCCCTGAGCTGCTTCAGAATGACCGATGTGGTCTCAACTTTCTAGCTGGTTTGGTAGCCAGCCAACTAGTCACGGCCCTTTGGCCCGTGGGGGCTACAGCTCTCTTCTTCCTCTGTTTTCTTTTGTCATGGAACGCAGATGCAGATGCTGCTGCTGCTGCTGCTGCCTGGGTGCCACTGTCAGCTGCAGTGCTGGCACTGGAGCGTGCCTTCTGAGTTTATTGCCGGCATGCAAATTGCATAAAATATTACCAGGCTATAAAAGCATATTGCTGTTCACTGAATATGTGATTTGCGGTGAATGCAGTGACAGCAGTAAGCTGCTGGGAATCTGAGAGAGCAACAGCAGAACCCACTAAAATGTTTTTAAACATTTTCAGCAGTTGAAATGCTTCTGCCTTAGTTATTCTCCCACAGGGTTTTTATTCAGTCGCCAGAGTTAACCGCACAATCCGGAGATAGAATTTACATGCTAACCTCATAGAGGAGCGCATTTCTACTTCTATATAAAATGCACCCATTCAAATGCAGTTAAGGTAAAGTAAATTGAGTGTGTGCCACTAATGTTCGTCTATAATCTTCTTGTACTTATAATATGATTGAAAATTATGCGATTTCTAAGGCACAAGTTGATTTTCTAAAAATAATAAAATAATACTTGACCATTTCTGAACAAAATTGTATAAGAATCTAATTTATTCAAGAGCTAATCCTACCATATGCAACTCTTAAACGCTCTCAAGATATGCAAATTAAGAACATAAACTATGGACTCTATTTGCAATTCATATGAGAGGTATTACACAGTTGAGTGCACTCAACTTGTCTTCCTTGCGTTGCATTCTCTTTGGATGCCGAGCAACAGCAACAAGTTCTAAGCCAAAATGTAAACCCATAAACTGGGAAAACACCCCAAGCTTTGTATAAAAACTGTTTGCCTTAGCCTATAATTAGAAATGATGTCTGTTTTATTGTGGTCCATAAAAGTTTATCGGAGAGACAGCAGTAGTTTTTATAGCACTCACAATCGCTAAGAGGTTCCCATTGGTTTCATATGTTATTTTATAGTCTCGCAACTTTTTATTGCATTGAAGTGGAAATGGTTAATTAAAGTATAAAGTATATAATTACAATAAATACATTAAGTATATTATATATTTAGATATTAAGCCTTTCTATCGGGGCACGTATTCAGTTTAGTTAACATATGTAATATCTTTTGTTGTACCTCTTTGTGAGTCAGCCCCTAGAACCGTGATAATCCATTTCCCCTTGCTATTTTTGCGTTTATCGCACCGCACACATGTTCCATGACAATTTCCTTCATGCTAATTGTAGATTTGCTTCAGCTTCAGCTCTGTCATAAAACTAGGCGGCAACAACAACGATTGGTGCTGATGGTGGTGGTGTTGGTGGGTCGTCGTAACCGTCGCGAGGTTGAGGTAATTAAGATTTTGAAATTTCCTGTCGTGATTTTCCACAAGTGTTACAATTTCCTGGTAACACAGCGGGCACGACCGGCAGCATCTGGTGTGCGCATCCTCAACAGGAACAACAACAACAAGCGCACTTCCTACTCGGCCATAATCGAGCGCGCGTTTGCAGCACCTTTTCAAGCCATTAGGCATTGGCCATTAGCTCCCGCTGCCTCTGCTGCTGCTGTCGCTGCTGCTGAGCAGCCTTTCACCTGGACAGGCACGACGCGTTTGTGTGTTTGTGCGTTTCATGAATTTTCGCTGGTTTTCCGCTCGAAAAAACGTGATCTTTGCCGTTCAGTGCGTGCCAAGCAATGCTTCGTGAGCGGCTCAAACAGTTTGGTATCGCTTAATTAAATCGGCTAAGCACCTTGACCCACAATTCCACAATTCGAGTGTACAAACACCACATTCATCTTGTGTCTCGGGCACAGAAGCAGCACAAAATAAAAATGTGCAAATCACCGAAAACAGCAAAAAGACGTGTTTTGATTTCGGATACTCGTATTTGCGGCGGCACTCGTATATTTGTGGGTCGCACATGGCACCTGGTCTTGCCACTGCCACTGTGAATACGAGTTGCAATATGACGACAAGCTTCTCAATGTTGCTTCTCCCGTTTCAAGGCCCGTTGCAATTAATGAGCCAAATCCAGCCCAGCTTGTACCTCCTCCCCTACTCAGTTTTTTGCGCATCTCACGCAGCGTTGACAACCTGCTGCTAACATACACGTATCTGTCAGATACAATACACACTCTGATGCGCCTGCTGATTGTTTATGTTATTTACGGTGGATTTGCATGGTGGATGCCGTTGCAAATGTTGTTGCAGATACACAGTGAGTGCGAGAGTAGAGTATAAAGCATTCTTTGCATTCATTGATCACTTCAATTTGAATTTATTGCTGCCTGCTTTGGGTTCTAATTTATGCGAGTAGCACCTCCAGAGTGCCATGAACTCAATTATATTTTGCAATTACTTCTGTTTTCCATTTCTTGTTTTCTGTCTATTTTTTTGCCAGTTTACAACTCCGCCGGTTCACAGGGGGCTACTGGAATTTACGACTTGTTTTTAGAAGTTAGTTTGAAGCCAATTCAAGCTGCTGGCAAACCAATTTCAATTGAAATACCACTCACAGCGAGAGGCACCCAAAGCTCTGCGCTGCGTCATTCGGTATCGGCTGTCGACCTCGAAGCGAAACTGTTTTCTCAATTAATCAAGCTCTGTCCCCAATTGAAATGTCAACAGACTGCGCACAGTTCTAGACGCCGTTAGATATGGTTGTCCAGTCCAGTCGAGGGACTGACATAATAACTCGCCCATCGACTATCGTGTGCCACTCACTCTAAAGTGGGTCAATCGACAGCATTCAGCTGTACTCACACTCGCACTCGCACTCACACACAATCACACACACATGCAATGTATCTTTGTATCTGCGGGCAGCATCGCAAGTTGTAGCCAAACTTGGATACACATTTGAACATGGCCATTTACGAGTAGAGTCTGGCCAGGCAGGCGAGTACGCCAACTCCAAGGCGAAGTCGAAGTCGGAGTTGGAGTTGTAAGCAGCTTTGTTGCTGTACTTCTTGTAGTGTGTGGCAAACCGGTTTCACTTAAATGGCGCAGTGTATTGAAGTTGCAGCAAAGTACGAAAAGTGGTTTATGTGGTTAGTCTCGCTTCCTGGCGCACTCGCTGCGGCACTCGCCTTGCTGCCTCGCTGCCCTCGAAAACCAGTTTACAAGAGTCTTTTGACTTGGCTTTTGCCAGCCCCTGCCCCAGTGCCTGCACCAGTGCCTGCCCTCTGCCACAGACACTGCTGCCACCTTTGTCTCTCCACCCCCGACTACAACTGATACCAACTGCTGGTATACTTGGTTTACTTGGGGTTCGGAACAGAACGGTTCAGTTGGTTTGTTTGTTTGGGTCACGCTTTAATAGAACTATGGGGCTTCTCGCTGCGGTCTCTACAATTATTTTATGTAAATTATAGTCTCCAACCTGGCGTGTCTTTTAGCTGGCTTTCTTGCACGTTTCTCTCGTCTCTTGTTTTCTTGATTCCCGATTCTGTTTTTCCGCCCTTTGTCAACTCTTAACCAAGTTGACTAACTGCGCCCTCGACATTATAAATTTGTATCTCGACTTGACTTGCCTCTTTATATCATTTATTCGTTCGTTTGTCTTGTCTTGTCTCTGCCGTGTCTTGCATTCACATTTAATTTTCAATTGCCTCATAAATACGAGTGCTATAAATCTCGAATCATTTCTTCAATCTCTTTTCCCACAGCTGAGGCCCCACAGCAAATCAATCGTTTGGGGGCCTTTAGCTTGCTCCGGCATGCTCGACTTTTGTTTATTTATGGCTGGGGCCCCTTGTCCTTGTTGCTCTGCTCTGGTCTCGTGGCTTTTGGGCTTCAGCTCGGCTTCGATTTCATGCCCATCGCTCTCTGGAGTGTGTAGAAGTCATTTAAGTGCAGGCAACGTCCCAGGGAGGCGAACGACCCACAGGTTTTAATGTATGCGCCTAATTTACATTGCCACCGATTGTCGATTACGCCAACTCGCAACTCACCAGGCGAGCGAGCGAGTCGCTGACTCACTGACTCACCAGCCAATTGGCAGACTGCCTGACTGGCTGACTGAGCCACCGCCAGTTACGATTGCAGCTTTGGCTCAAACCGCGCGCTCGCGTCAAGCAAATGTTGCATGGCTGTCGCGACTGTTGCGGCTCGCTGCGGCGCGTCTTGTGTTTTGCTGTGTGTGTCAGTCAGTCTGTGCCGAGCCCCAGCCCTAGTCAGAGCCACAATCAGCGCTGAGCGGGCTACTGCGAGTTGTTTCGCGCAACGTGCATAATTGGATTTGCATTTTGTTATTTTTGGTGTTTTTTGTTTTTTTTTTGCCTCCTTATTGATTCGCAAGTGCCCCCTTCGCGCGCGTCATGGAGAGCGCTGTGCCTGTAGCCGAGTTCCAAAAAATCAAGCTGCGCCCTATACCAAAGGTCAAACGACGTGCTCCTCAGCCGCCAGTTAGCCTGAGGCTGCCGAAGAATGTGCGGCAAACAGAAAACATTGTGATACTCCATGCTGGATGCTCTAATAAAAGTTGTTTCTTCATTCTTGCATCATTTCAGACTTCGTCCACCACAAAGACAACAACGCTCACCACGCCGGCCAAGCTGTACGGCAAGGATTTGAGCGAATACGATGATGTGGATGTAGAGAGCCTGTTGGCGCAGTTGTCGCCAGAGGAGATAACCATTCTGGCCAAAGAAGTTGATCCCGATGTGAGTAGCTTATTCAATAATATTTGAGAAGATTTTTTCCTAACCAAGTGTCGCCATTTTGTAGGACAACTTCCTGCCACCAGATCAGCGTTGCAGCTATGAGTGCACCAAGGATTCAACTGGGCCGCTGAATCGCAAACAGCTCATCGAGCACATTAACAAGCAGGCCATCGAGACCCCAGACCAGCCGGAGTTCGAGCCCTTCGTACAGGGCACAGTGCGCGGCAAGAAATGGGTGCCACCACCAAGGGATCAGAGTGAAATTGAGGCCGAGGAACAGATCGCCATCGATATGGGCGAGGAGTACGAGCATGCGCTGAACGATGCCACGCAGGAAGAGATTATTGATTTGGCTGCCATTCTCGGCTTCCACTCGATGATGAATCAGGATCAATACCATGCCTCGCTACTCAACAAGGGACAGCCTGTGGGTTTGGGCTGGGATGGCATCACCAAGTCCACACAGCAGAAGCTGTTCCCCATGGATCCGCCCAACAGCACAGATGTAGAGGAGTCGATTAAGCGCGTTAAGGACGATGACTCCAAACTGATTGACCTGAACTTGAATAACATTAAGGTGAGTAAGAGTGTGGGTTAATGATCAATGACCTTAATCTGTTTGTTATTTGTTATTGTAGAACATCTCGGACGAGAAGCTCGAACAACTCATTGCCGCACTGCCTCAGAACGAACACCTGGAAGTTCTTTCGCTGACAAACGTCGGCCTGACCGATAAGACAGCTCTCCTGCTCGCCGAAGCGATCGAGAAAAGCAAAACCCTGAGAGTATTAAATGTTGAAACCAACTTTATCAGTCCGCCCGTAATTGTCAGGCTGGTGCAAGCCCTGCTCAAGTGCCACACCATCGAGGAGTTCAGGGCATCCAACCAGGTAAGTAGCATGGCCCCCCCTATTGTAGATACATATTCATTGCAATTATATTTCTTTTATAGCGATCTGCGGTGCTTGGCAACAAGATCGAAATGGAGATCACCAACTTGGTGGAGAAGAACCCATCGCTACTGCGACTAGGCTTGCATCTGGAGTTCAACGATGCGCGTCATCGCGTGGCCGCACATCTGCAGCGCAACATCGACAGAAGTAAGTTGACCGTTCTCTTTGGCAGCACCTCATCTTCCCGCAACATTCGCAGGTTATCAGCGTTGGTTACAACTACGTTTGCTGCTCCGCTCGTTAGGCTCGCGAACCCCCCCCTTTCCCCCTTGCAAATATTGTTAGATATATACACGAATATGTTTAGGTCTCTATTTATGAACAACCCGTGTTGTTGTGTACCCTATTTCGCGTTTAGGTGAATTGCAACAAGGTACGTTAGCTTCCAATGCGTCATCGCCATCATCACATCCATCTGTATCTGCATCTGCATCAGAATCAGCCTCTAAATCACCAGCTGACATCTCACCATCAAAGGCCAAGAGCTTAGCTGCTTTCGAGCAGTTTGTCAAGGCTCGTTCCTGGACTAATGCAACAGATTCTGCTCATGTTTCATCATCAGGGCGCATTGTGCGCAATCTACAAGTCGCCGTCGCAACAGCATTGTCGCCGACTTGTGGAGTCGCAGGCGAAGCCTCCACATCCGCATCAGCTGCCTTAGAGCTCTTGCGCGCTGGCAATGAGAAGGAAATCTGAAAAAAGGGATTCTAGTTCAACTATCCCTAAAATCAAAACGCGTTGGTAACCGAAATGTAGTTGATTTTTCCCCACTCCCTGTTCTATTTCTTGTGGTCTAACCAGGTAAAACGTATCGTTCGTGACCCTATCCGATCTGGTGTCTCTGGCATCTACTCTATCACTCAGACTGTTGGCTTAGCCTAACATCACTATCAGCATCTCTCGCCAAACAGCGTTCGTTACGTTATCGTTCTCGTTCACGTTCTCTTTCTCGTTATCACCTCTCGTTGCATTGCGTTATTCGTTACATCATTCGTGGTGCATATTTATTTAAAATAAAATCGTGCATAAGTATAACTACACATACATATATAAGAGCAGTCTTGAGTAAGTTCATATTCATCACATCATCATCATCGTCATCGTTGTCATCAACTCATGGAAATGGTCTTCATTTAAATTAAATACTTAACCCCTTTACGTTAGTTTATCGATTGTTAAGTCAGTTTTACATGCTAAGCCAGAATTATGAATCATTCTTCATATGTGCCCACTCTCTGTACAGTTCCCCGAAATAGAATTCCCCCACTGTATTCGTATACTCGTCTCGTCTCGTTCCTCGTTTGCTCTGTCTGGTGTCTTGTAATTACCATTAGAATGAATGGCACTCTGTCTGCAATCCGATATTAACCAATTATATACTTGTATTTAAAACCCGAAATTGATTCAAATTCTACTATACCCGACTCAACTCAACTCTCAACTCGTTCTCTGTGTATATTGAACAACAACTGCTACTATCAACCAAATCAACCTATCAACCAAATTACAAAACAATCAACAATTAATCGACAACAACAACAACAACGAATTCAAAACGATTCTTCAGTCTTTCGTGTGCAAAAACTAAAGCCCAACTTGCCTAAATTGATATTGCCGAGCAACATGGAGATCGAACATGGTATGGCGCCTTATGGCCACTCGCCTTCGCCATCGCCATCGCCATCCCCGTCGCCACAGCCGCCGATCGACTATGATGTGGAGGTCGATCCCGACAACATGGTGATACGCGGCGGTGGCGATGCCTACGATCCAGAGATCGATCCCGATAATATGGTGGTGCCCGGCAGTCGGGCCGTGACGCCCAACTACGACGATGATGGTGTATATCAAGCGCACACGTGAGTGAGAAGCCATGCACCATCCACAAAGCAAAGCCACCAGCAGACACCACAAACAACACACAGCCACAGCAACATCCAGAAGCGGAGACTGCCCCGTCACACAGTCAAAATGTACAGACAGTCAATCAATAATCGTTCTTTCACTCGCCCGCCTCTCTTTCTGTCTCTCTCACACACCTGTTGCGTAGTAACGTTGTTGTTGTTGCTCTTACTCCACCAATTTTTGTTTTTTGCCCATGGTGTGTAAAGTAAAGCTCGTTCTCTCCTTCACCATTCACGTCTTGCAGACCAAGAACGTGTGTACAAAACTCCAGAACTCCACTCAAAAACAAAAAAAAAGAAACCAAACCAAAATCAATATATAATTCTCTTTGTTCATGATCGATGTTGTCGTTATCATTTCGATTCATCTTGTATATAACTGCAAATACGTCCAACATCATCTCTGGGCATCTCAGCTGAGCTACTAACCCCCACCCAAGCAGCCCGAAAACTTCTCTCAGCGGCTGCACCATAAGAACTGTTTTTTGTATCTTTATCCCCCCAGCTGAGTCGACTATTTTTTTGTGTTCTTCCCCTTTGTTGACATATTTGCCAAGACCTGAGAACTGACGGACCGAACGGACAGATGGACAAAGTACACTCTACAAACAGATATTCAAATTCCAGACACAGTCAAAGTAAAAGTCCAACCAAGTTGTCGACTCAATGCGCTTTACATTCAATTCTTATGTAATCTCTATTGTGTTCCCGTCTATTGTCATCTGTTTTATGTGTATTCTCTTTCTCTCTATCTCTCTCGTTTCTCATTTACAGTAAGAAAAGATCTTGAATTACGCCTGCAGTTCAGATTTTTCAATAATCTGCATAGAAAATCAACAAGAATTCAATAAGCAAACCGCAAAAAAGAATACTAAAATGAAGCATAAACAATGAAAGAAAACTAAACTAAACATTTTAAAGCGTTTTGTAATTAAAAAAGTAAAACTTAATGAAAAAACAAACAAAAATACACAAAAAGAAAAAAATACAAAAACAATAAACGTGTAAAATTATCAAAATGATGAAGCAGCTGCAACTAAGCTCGCGACCAAAATATGTTAGAGAGACCAAGAAGTAAATAATTTAAAATATATATATATATATACATACACATACATATATAAACACACGTATTTATAATGCGCGGAACGAACCACACACTCACAGACATGCATATATATATGTAAATGTATCTACGATACAAGAGAAAAGAAAAAACATATATAGAAAGGAGATGCATATATACAATATATATCTGTGTATAGTTAAAACTGATTTACGACAAAAGTCAATGCATCTAACCCAGCAGAAATCTCTAGGCGTAATGTGTATAATTTTGTCTAATATTTAACACAGGTAAATCGTGAAATTCCGTAAACTCAGTTTGCATAATCAACAGATACGCCGCCTAACCCCAAAAAGCATTTTTGAATTGGCTGAAATTAGCAACTATATAGCATATATATATATAGTTCATAATGTAGATACTCATTTAACGGCGCTCATTTTTTGAACAATCGAACAGATTGCTATAATCGAAATTGCCCTGAAAGAAAAACAAATTATAACTGAAGACTGTCAGCGTACTGATCTTTTTCTGTGCTACCCGAATATTTGTTTGTTCTTCGCCTTTTTAGTTGAATTATGTTATAATTTTTAAGTTTGCATGTTTTGCTTTAGTTTAAGAACTTCACCTCCGTCGCATGCTAACCTCAAACACACGCACTCCACACCCCAAACCTGACTGAACCATCCGCTTTCGTTAATATATCACACAAGTCGCACTCTCAATTCGCCTCGGAATTCACTCAGCTCTAATAAAATTCTCTTCGTATAGGAATTAAACTGCGATGTACATTTTTAAGTGAAAAACTAAAATTGATAAAAAAAAATAATCAACAACCTTAACTGCAAAATAAATGAAACAATTTCATAAAATAAATATATCTTAAATGCAATAAAACAATAATAATCCCTATCAATAAAGTAAAATCAAAATGTTTAAGCATTTTTATAATTCAACAAAACTCGACAACAAGAACACCAACAACGAAAGCAGTTCCAACGACAACCAGCTGCAAAATGTAGCCTTACTTTCAGCGCAAATCAATGTCGAACAGTTGGTACCCAAAAATAAATCTCAGTCCTTTGTTGTTTGTGCCGAAATATTATTAATGAATAAAAACAATAATCCACCGCTTTGCCTTAACCTTTATCCAACTGTTAACCAATCCCCCAACCCTCTTTGATGCCAAAACTAATGCAAAAAGTTGCCCGATAATCTCTAGTTATAAGAACTGTTGCTCGAACTTCCCGAACTTGCGAGCTGATTTCGTTTGCTATTCTACTAAAAACAAAACCTGGCGAATTTCTGCCTCTTCTTGAATGTTGTACCTACTCAACTTGATTGATTGATTGATTGAATATTTGACTTGAATAATTGTTGTATATTTTAATTAACACGAGTATAATTCTGTCCTTATTTAATGTTGCAATCTGACTAATCATATTATTGTTTTTTGTTTCTTCTCTTCCTCGAATATCCGTCTTTCTTTCTCTCTTTTTCTCTCTCTCTCTCTTCTTTATGTCTTGCAGTACGTGTGAAACGCCTCAATCAGCGTAAATAAAAAGACACTGTCCAACACCACCACCACCACCAAGAACAACAAAAACAGCAACAACAAACATATTGTGTGTGTCTGTGTGTTTGTTTTCACTGTCCAACTTTCTACTAACTACCAACAAGAACCAGCAACACCTACAACAACAATCACATCACCTGAAGCAACAACAACTGCAACTATAACAACAACAACAACAACAACAACAAGCCATCTCTGTGTTCAGCAACAACAACGAGAATTACCACGTGATTTTTCCCCCGTCCTTTGTGTATCCGCTACAATCCAGACCAACAACCCACACCCACCTAAAAGGCAAACTAACACCGAAGAATGATGTTTATAAGCAGTACGTAAAGTATCTGATAGCTACATTATCTATCTATAATCTTTAAGTTCATCAAGTCATCATCTACGATACGACGACACGCGTCAAATTTGTCGCCGTCGCCGTCATAAATTAGTTAATAAGTAGCATAGCAAATATTTGTAGCGTATCTTAGCAGGTCTCTTTCAGATACAAACTCCGCTGAGTTGACACTTGATATCAGTGGCCGAGTGTGCGTCATGCTTCGTGCTTTTTTTTTTTATAAATAAACTTAACTTAATATTGTTGGCATCGTTGTTGCTTTTCTGTATCGCTTAACTTACTACCCCAGACTAGCTTTGGTAATGCGAGAAGATATTAATAAAATTGTCGATCTATTTTTTCAGTCGGTCGTCAGCGTCGCATGGGTCATCTGAGCAGGAACTATACAATTGGCGTCTGGCAATAGGCCCCAACACCACCACCATCGCATCGGGAAGATTCATCCTAAATACATACATATATACATACTAAAGGCCTGTATGCTATGTATGAGATAGCTATAATGTCACATATGTTGTTGTTGTTTGAGAGAACTGGAGAGAATTGTTTAATGTTGGTTGCGTTCGATAAATTAATTTATTTTTCATTTTTCAGCCAGAATTTTTGGGCCTTGTGTTCGGCTTTCATATTATGCCTAATCATTTGTTTGTTATTTGAGTTATGCAATTGTTTATTGTCATACACAGACACACAGATACTCTGCACACACACACACAATAAGAATTAAAATGAGAAATAATTTGATATAAATTGACTAAATTTGATTGCAATAACCAAATCGAAGCAGCTTAAATGCAATTATCTTCAAGTTGTAACCTTAATTAGATTTTTTCCTTAAGCAATCGTCAATTGTTGTTCAGATTTACGCTTTAGCTTCACATTCACACACACACACACAGAAGATTTTTTGTTTATATTCACGGATAAATTGAGAGCGTTTTTTTGTTTTAACTCGATTAGTTTTAAAGAAGAAGATGCACACGACAAAGAGTGCTTGAGCTTATAATTACTACATGCATACACACAAACAAACAAAAAACATACATACATAATATATACACTATATATACATACTTATATATGAAGCATAAACATATATATAGCCATGGTCTCTGAAACAATTTACTGCTATTGAATTATAAAATTGCCTAAACATTATATTACAACTATGTTTAAATACGCATAAAAATAAAAAACAAACGATGGATACGATTGTATAATGTAATGATATATCTTACTTTATATGATATAATGCAATGCTTTTAAAATACAATTTTTAAAAATCATGTAAAAAACATTAAAATTAAATAAACCAAAAAAAAAATTTTCAAAACATAAGCAATGCGCATTTTGTTTACTCTTCCAATGTGGGACTAAAGATATTTAGTTAGTCGAAATAGATACAATAGAAATAGTGCGAGGAGCATCGTTATTTGTACGTTCAATTTGACAAAATTTGATTAATGGAAAATTTGAGACTGGCGACACTTGTGCCAGTTTACTTGGGCGTCAACAGGGCAAACAGCGGACTCCGGATATGAGAAAGAAGTATGGCCGAAACACACAACCGACATCCCCCTTGCACACGCGTAGGAAGACAAACATTGGCACAGCGATAAGAGAGCGCAGGTTGTCGCAGCAGAAGCAACAGCAGCAGCTCAACCCGCACAGCATCCAGCATTGTGGGTTAGTCGTCGCGAGACCAGGCCAGCGGAAAGAGCTCACGGATCACATACGGCAGAGTGCAGCATGTCGACTTTGGAGACTGAGGTGACCTTCCGCAAGCAGGCGGAAGTGAGTCAGAATCTGGAGGCGCAATTTCGCAGCTCCTCTTCGGATTTCATATTGATCACAGATCATCGTACGTCCAAGTGCAAGAGCTTGGAGCAACTGAAGGCGGCCAAGGAGGAGAGAGAATCATCGGCCAACTGCTGCATGAGCTATGTGAGGAATACATGCCGAATGAAGACACTGAAGAAGCGCCTACCCATACTGGAGTGGTTGCCCAAGTACAACAGGGCGGATGCCTTTGGCGATATAATAGCGGGATTTACAGTAGGCCTGACCGTTATTCCTCAAGGATTGGCCTATTCCGGTGTAGTTGGTCTACCCGCAGAGTCGGGACTCTATGGTTCGTTCTTGGGCTGCTTTGTATACGTCCTGCTGGGTACCTGCAAGGATAACACTATCGGCAGCACTGCTGTGGCCTCATTGATGACCTTTCAATTTGCACGCGGCTCCTGGGCACGTTCTGTGCTACTCACCTTCCTCACTGGCGTCATCGAGATTCTAATGGCTGTTTTCAAGCTAGGTTGCTTGGTCGAATTTGTTTCCGGGCCCGTCAGTGCAGGATTCACCAGCGCAGTATCGCTTATTGTGCTAACCTCGCAGATGAAGTACATCCTGGGTGTCAACGCCGAAGGCAAATCCTTCCTCAGAGCTGGATCAGCATGATGCGCGACATAGAGAACATACGCATCTGGGATGCTTGCTTGGGCTTTGGCTGCTTGGCGTTGCTACTGGCAATACGCAGTCTTAGCCAGATTCGCATTGGCCCCAAGGAGAATTCCCAACGTGCACGCTGGCAACAAGTGGTCAACAAGGTGATCAAGTTTGTGGGCGTCACCCGCAACGCCTCCATTGTGATCGGCTGCACCATGGTGGCCATGTACTTGGAGTCGCATGGTATCAGTCTATTCCGTCTGACGGGCTACATTCCACCTGGACTTCCAACAGTTTCGCTGCCCAAGTTTTCCATTGAGCCACAACCGGGTAATGCGACGGCTGGCATACCACCCAGTGCCGGGAGAGAGCTTCCTTGAAATGGTACAAAGTTTGGGCTATGGCCTGATTATAGTACCGATCATAGCGCTGCTCGAGAACGTCTCCGTGTGCAAGGCCTTTGCCAAGGACAAGCAGATCGATATAAGCCAAGAGCTGTTTGCCACTGGCGTGGCCAATATAGCGAACTCCCTGGTGAACGGATACCGCAGCAACGGTGGCCTGGCGCGGTCCGCAGTCAACAATGCCAGCGGCTGCCGAACAAACATGTCCAATTTGTATATCGGAACAATTGTCGTGCTGTCAATCAGCTACCTCACCGAGTACTTCTACTATATCCCCAAGGCAGTGCTGGCAGCCATCATCATCTCGGCTGTGGTGTTTCAGCTGCAATACCAGACGGTTGTGCCCATGTGGCGTAGCAAGTGTAAGTTAAGAAAGCCTTCTATCCTCAAGCCAATCAATTCCAGCGTCGTTAACACTTCATTTCAGGCTCCGATCTGGTGCCAGGCGTTCTGGCATTCATCACCTGTCTTGTGCTGCCCCTGGAAATCGGCATCATGGTGGCCATTGGAGCTAATCAGCTGTTTATACTCTATCATTCAGCACGACCCAAGGTGACCCTGGAGCAGTTGGAGACAGAACAGGGTGTCAAATTTATAAAGATTACACCCGATCGCTGTCTGATATTTCCCTCTGTGGAGTTTGTTCGAAATATGGTTCTTAAATCCGGCAGCAGAACAACATTGCCCATAGTCATCGACTGCACGTACATCTATGCAGCCGATTTTACCGCCGCCAAAGTCATCTCCTCCATGGTGGATGATTTTCGTGAACGCCAGCAAAAAATAATCTTCTTCAATCTTAAACCGAGTGTTGTCAGTATTTTCGAGGGTCTTAAGACCAAACTGGTGCTCTGCTATAATGCTTATGCCCTAGACCAGGAACTCCAACCAGACGCCTTGAATCAGCTATCGCGATCGGTGGACTCGTTGGACCACACAGAGACAGGCACGAACACAAGCGAATGTGTGAGCATGACTAGCACCAGCACACTATCCCTAGCTAAATTTTAAAGAGGCCATACAGTTCTATCTATAGTATATCTAAGACTTTTAAATAAATCATAAATCATTAATATTTAAAATGTATGAATCTGTTGTACAATTTATAGTAAATATACAAACTTATTCAAGGATATACAGATATATTTTAATCATTAATATGATTACTGTTTAATATTTATGCGTCGCAGCTTGCAGAGGACCTCGGCCTTTCGACGTGCTCGCGTTGCCTGCATCTTGGCTTCTCGGGCGGCGGCGCATGCACGATCAGCGGCCTTCTTGGTAGCCCGATAGTCTGTTTGGGCGGTATCCAATTCCCGTAAAAGCATTTCTACGCGCTTCTTGGCAGCCTCAACAAGCTGCTGCTTTATATTCACCTCCTCCTGAGCGCCCATAGACGATTGTTCTGAGTTAAGGACATTGGCCTGGGCGTAACCGACAGCTGATGTCAGCGCCTTTAGCTGTAAACCGGCCTGCCTGGCCGCCTGTGTGGCTGCATCGCAATTGCCTTGAGCACCCTGCAGGCAAGCAGCCTCATCCGAAACTGCAAGCTCGCTCTCACGTACCTCCCTATCGAGTTGCTCAACGATCTGCTGCTTGCCTGCCAAGGCAGCGCTGGCGGCCTTAGCCGCCGCTATGGCCTTGTCTGCTAATTGCGCCTTCACTAGTTGTGCTGCATTCTCGGCCGCCTCCATTTGTGCATCGGATGCAGCCTTGGCCTCAAGAGCTGCCTTTATAGCAATGCTGGAAGCCTTACGCTTCGATTCAAGGTAGCTCGGTACGTTGTTTTTGGCACATTGCTTTTGAACCTCGGTGTGTAAGGGAATATCCCGTTTCTGCGAACGCTGTGAATTTTATATTTCAAGATAATTATTTTGTTTTAACAAACTAATGCCCACCTGAGGCAACTTGTATCCAGAAATTGGTGGCAGTATTATGTTTAATAACACTAACATCAGACACACCTGACTGAAGATCGTTCGACTATCAACAGCCATTTTATTTAGAATTAAATTAAAGTATCTTTGAAATTTATAATATTTGTAGTTATTCATTTTGATTTTTCTCAGCTCGCCTACTAAATTAAATATAAACAAATGTATTTAAATATGGCGCCTTAACTATTACCCTGCCAGCACTAAGCACTAATGAACATTCATTGCTTAGTGCTGCCAGCTTGCTCGATAATAGATTCCATCGATATGGCAACTCTGCAGAGGTGCTAGCCAAATGTATCGATATATCGACGCTACGAAATCGATTGTTGAATGTACACATTTTTTCCATCCCCAAGCCGCATGAAAGTTAATGAAGAATATTGAAAAAAAGTTCTGCTGTGTAAAAAAAAGTAATTATTTATTCTTGTTAAATTAGTTACAAGTCGAAAATGGCGCGTAAAAATGCACAGGCGGAGGATCTCTCAAACGTTGAGTTTGAAACAAGCGAAGATGTTGAGGTGATACCCACATTTAGTGCTATGAACCTCAAAGAGGAGCTGCTACGCGGCATTTACGCGTACGGTAAGCGTATTTATAATACAAAGCATAAATAGTTGATATTTTTAAACATATCTGTTAATACCGCATGTGTTCACAGGTTTCGAAAAGCCCTCAGCTATACAGCAGCGCAGCATCAAACCAATTGTGAAGGGTCGCGACGTTATCGCTCAGGCACAGTCCGGCACGGGCAAGACAGCCACTTTCTCTATTTCTATACTACAGAGTCTGGACACGACGCTGCGTGAGACACAGGTGCTATGTCTGTCGCCAACACGCGAGTTGGCCGTACAAATTCAAAAAGGTCATTCTTGCTCTGGGCGACATGATGAATGTTCAATGTCATGTATGCATTGGTGGCACCAATTTGGGTGAGGACATCAGGAAACTGGATTATGGTCAACATATTGTTAGTGGTACACCTGGACGTGTTTTCGACATGATCAAACGAAGAGTTCTGCGCACAAGGTAAGACTCAGTTGCCACATCTTTTAATATTCAAGTACAAATATCGAATTATTTACAGAGCCATTAAGATGCTAGTGCTTGATGAGGCCGACGAGATGTTGAACAAAGGTTTCAAGGAACAAATCTATGACGTATATCGTTATCTGCCACCAGCCACACAGGTGGTGCTTATTTCTGCAACACTTCCCCATGAAATATTGGAAATGACATCGAAATTCATGACGGATCCCATTCGAATTTTGGTCAAACGGTGAGCAGGTTAAGGATCTCAAGTTGTTTCCTCGATTCTAAGGAACATCTCTTTACAGTGATGAGTTGACACTGGAAGGCATCAAACAGTTCTTCGTCGCTGTTGAGCGCGAGGAATGGAAGTTCGACACTCTATGCGATCTCTATGACACACTGACCATCACACAGGCCGTCATCTTTTGCAACACGAAGCGTAAAGTGGATTGGTTGACTGAAAAAATGCGTGAAGCTAATTTCACTGTGAGCTCCATGCACGGCGATATGCCCCAAAAGGAGCGTGATGAAATCATGAAGGAGTTCCGTGCCGGTCAGTCTCGTGTCCTAATCACTACAGATGTCTGGGCACGTGGTATTGATGTGCAGCAGGTGTCTCTGGTCATTAACTATGACTTACCAAACAATCGTGAGTTGTATATACATCGCATTGGTCGTTCTGGACGTTTTGGTCGCAAAGGTGTTGCGATCAACTTCGTAAAGTCCGACGATATTCGTATTTTGCGCGATATTGAGCAATACTATTCGACGCAGATCGATGAAATGCCCATGAATGTGGCAGATTTAATCTAGATTTCACTTTTAATCTAGTTCTTCTTACATACTGTAAAGCTGTAACAAACTTTTTACTTACTGAAAAAATGAATACGTTTGATTAACTAATACATTTGAAGAGTATTTACCATTAAATACACAAAACACAACACACCATACAAAACAACAAAGTGTAGCTGTATATGTAATAATAAATAACACATAGGACTTAATACAGAAACCAGTTTGTTTTGAGTGGGGAGAGGTCATTGGGGGTGCGCCTTCAAGTGAACTGACTAATCGTTTCGCTTTTACTGAGGTAATTATATTTTTGCTAAGTATAACAATTCTCATAGAATACTTTTACGATTAAAATAACTAGAAAGTAAAACCACACATATACAATATTTTTAAACTATTTCTCTAACTACAGACTTTGGTCTAGCGCGAACCGAAGCGAAGGCCCAAATGTTGATAACGAGCTCAGAGCTCGCAAGTTTCTCAGCTAATGACTTCGGGTTTCGATTGCGGTAATGATGGTACATATGCTGCGGCAGATGAAGTCACAGTTGAGGAACGCCGCTTGCCCTTGCTCTCCTCCGACTTTAGCAGTGTGCCCAGCACAATGCCCAGAAATAGAATGAGGCCCACTTGGTGATTCGAAATGAATTTCTTGGCACAATCACTGGGATTGTCTATGTTTAATGAGTAGATCTGTCGAAAAAAGAATCCGGATTAATCAGATATCTTACCATATATTAAGATGTGCTCACCTGTTGTATTAGGTGGGCACCGACTATACCAACAGCTGTGTAGTATGGAAATGTCTGGTCACAAGCATAGCCAGCGGCCGAGAGTCCCGTGAGCATTGCTGCCGTGAAGCCCGACAGCCAAGCCTTTGTATTCTCACCGAAGCGAAGTGCTGTTGACTTGACTCCTATCTGCAAGTCGTCCAGCTTGTCCTGATGTGCATAGATGGTATCGTACACAATGGTCCAGCAGACACCAGAGAGGTAGAGCGGCAGGCAGGCATCCAAGTTCACACTGCCCTGTGTGGCACACCAGCCCAGCAGCGCGCCCCAATTGAAGCACATGCCGAGTACAAGTTGTGGCCAGTACGTTACCCGTTTCATCAGCGGATACGTGACAACAAGACCCAGAGAGCTAGCACCCAACAATATGGATTGCCAATTCAGCTGCACCAGCACCAGCAACCCGAGGCTGAGCTGTGCAGAAAGAAACACAATAGCATCGAATGGTGTAATCTGGCCGGACGCTAACGGACGATTGCGTGTTCGTTCCACCTTCGCGTCAATATCTCTGTCCCACATATCGTTGATGGTGCAGCCAGCACCGCGCATAATTAACGCACCAGTGGCAAATAATCCCAGCATGGTAAAGTCTGGCCAACAGCCAGCATCTGCACTGAGCGCAATGCTCCATCCGCAGGGCCAGAAGAGCAAGTAAGTTCCAATGGGGCGATCTATACGCATAAGCTGTGCGTACGGTTTAGTCGCTGCAGCCAACTCCTTCAAGAGCGGAACAGATTTCTGCGGAGGTTGAATTTGGTTGTCCGATGCGGATAGCGTGGTTGTAGTCCTGTGAAGCAGCGTCCAACTTGCCATGTGCTCCCGCAGCAATAGCCTCTGGGTGTTACAGTTATTGGGGCGGGCACTCGCATGTGTATGAAGGCCGATTAACACTCGCGCCGGCACAGCTGGCATGTGTTTTGTCGTTGTTGTTGTTGCTGTTGCTACTAGGCATGGCAAATGCATTTTAACCCTGTTCTGTAACCTCAAGTGTCGTAACGCAAACATATTAATGTTATGTTTATTTGGGTTTGGCTGAATTTCTTATTGGAATAATGCACACATCGAACTGAATGGCTGCAAGTTATTTACACCGAAGCACTCCGTTCCTCGTAATATTGGCAAGAATTTTAATGTTCTGAGGTTCTTGCAGAGGATTGTTGATATCGTATCGATATATCGACTTTTAAATTTGTTAAAAGCGATTATTAGTGCTATCGATATTATAAGGGATTAGTTTAATGTGAGAAATATTGATAAAATAAATGAATTTTTTTTCCTTGAAAATGTATATTAATTGTAGCCATTTGCAAATACATAATTACAGAATTTAAAGCGGATCTCATAAATGTACGCCCTGGTGCTGCCACTTAGTTTCATTTTGCTGTTGCCAGATCAATACAAAGAAAATTCTGTTATGCCTGAGTGGCAACATTATATTTAAACGAGTCCCGAAATGTGAACATTTGTATATTTCGGTTCATAGGAAATATAAATATAAATATCATGAATACATTAGAATTATTATTTCATTTTAGCTCAAATATCTGCATACATTTAGAAATTTCATATACAACATTTATCAATTACACATACATATATTATTTGAATTGATAATGATTTATTTACTGATAATCAGATGATCCTACGCAATTAATTAATATGTATAAACGGTTATTCATATGTTTTACAGTGATATCGAACTCTTTCGAAACTGTGATCTGAACTGTGTACAGTGATTATTTCTCTTTACATGCTTAGAGGTCTAAATAATTATAACCGTCTTTAAATATAAGGTAATCGACCCGTAACAAAAAAGTTCTATCTTTTGAAATATTGTTGTGAAGCTCTTTCGGGGTAAACAAAAGCTTTTCCCGAACTATAAGCTAATAGCCACACCTTTTAGACCAGGTCAATATCGTTAACTACTTACGGCTTTTTGCACACGTTACTCAATTTCGAAATCTGCACACGGCCATCAGGAATGGTCGTTAGTTTTGCACACGCCCGTCTTATTTTGCACACGACTATCAATTCATAATGCCAGTCTGCACAGTTAGAGACAAAAGCCAAGTGGGCCTAATGCAGACATTTGGAATATTTGCTACGCGACGGTTGCTATCGCACGAGTCCGATCCCAATGTGTATATACACATGTAGTACTAATGAATGTACTGACCACTTACCTTCACTACCGTAATGCCGAATGCAATAAAATAAATATAAAGGAATCGATGTGAATTGAGATCACATTGGTCAATTCCCAATAATCTTAATTACCCATTATAAATTACCGTTCTACAGGAAATATGAACTTTAACAAATCCATAAATTGAAATTAACAAGAACGACAAAAAAATATGTTAGTAACACTTATTGAGCCGGGAGATACCCATTATTTTTTAAGTAGGTATGCTAATGAGGGCAGTGTTTGGTATTTGAGACTTGTTTCAAACCGCTTGAAATTCGTTATTGGAAACGACTTCCCACATATATAAAATCTATTTTATATTTCTCTCAAAAAAGTTGAACAATATGAGTAGTAGTAATTGTTATTATGAAAATTGTCAACTAGTGACTAACACTAATAACAAAAATGCAATGTTAAGCAACATGTATTTAGCCTATCTTAATTCTAAGAATAGGATTTAAGATAAAATTGTTTGATTGTATTTTCCTTACACCGAGAAAAGAAGAGTATTGTTTTACTTAATTTATCATATAGTATATCATTAAAATGAATTTTTATAACAAATTTTATTGATTATTGAACTTGTAACATTTTACCAAAGTAGAGATCGTTCTTATCTTTGATCTTTATGTTGATTCTGATATTAATCATAACGTTCTCTGTGGTAAAGTGATCTTTATGTTGATTCTGATATTAATCATAACGTTCTTTGTTGGTAAAAGTGAAAGTAAATAAAACATTATTCCGCATATAGTCATTTAAAAAACATTTGTTGTTTTTATTACTCTGTAATGAATAATGTGCCATCTCTCGCTATGCTTGAGTCTCAATATAAAACCATTTGTTAGCAAGCGCCCATTGACAGTTGCAAACAGTTTTCTAATAAAGGTAGTCGTTGAATGATTTAATATCCAACATTGGTCTTATACCATAGTTGTATATACCCCATTTGAGAAACAGGGTATAAACACAGAAATTTGATTAATTTGATTCGCACAGTCTATATAGGTGACAATCGGACTATGCACATACATTTGTACAATAGATATTTGCTAATTTTCAAATAGGTCATAATTTACAAATCACAAATGTGTGCATGTGTGTAAATACATATGTATGTACATCTGTATTTATTTGGTTCAGATCCGCTAGTCCCATCCTCTCCCGTTCTCTCAGCCGCCACCTGTCGCCTCTGATCTTACTCAATGCCGATGGCACTCTCAGCAAGCACGCTATCACATTGATATCGTCGCCGCATTCGCTGATAACATACATTTCTCAGAGATAAGCGGAGGGCAATCGCATCGGCGGGATTAGAGCGAGGTTTTTCTTTAAAAAACAACTATCGCTCATTCTGTCCAAGCAGTCGACGGCCTGCTCTCAACAGTTAAACAAGTGTTGTCTACGTGGTTATCATTAAATCCCATAGAATATACGCCAGCTCCCACATCCGTAGTAATGACTGACTTAATGACAATGGATCACGATCATGGATCTGGCGATACAGATTCCACTACCAAATCTTGTCCAATGATAATGGTGGTAAGTTTTAAATATATGTTTAATGCAAATACGTATTCATTACAAGTGGCGCTTCCAATATAAAAATACTGAGTAGGCACTTTCCAATGCATTGGAATTACTCACCTACACAGTGCAGCAACGATGTAGATCACTCACAGTGCGAGAGCCGTGATTTAATTTAATTTAATTTACTTTCCTATTTACATATAAAATGTTTTGATCTGCTCGAATCCGCGGAGAGTGTATGCACCACATGCACATGTGTGTGTGTGTGTGTGTGTGTATGTAGGTGTGTATCTGTCACTCTCTCTAGTGCGTTACGTTCTCGTTCACGCTCATTCTCTTTGTCGCTCTCGTACTCTCACGCGGTCTGCTCGTACGCTCGCTAATGAATTTGATATTGAGCGAAGCACATACACACAAACACAGACCACACTAAATAAAGGGTGCTTCGTTTGTATGTTGAGTAAAGGATAAACTGTTTGATTTAACCCTTTAGCCGGTCTAATCCGGGGCTTTAATTCGATGTTTGTTTTGTTTTTTCAATCTTTGATCTATTCTATAAAAGTTTTACAAATACATAGATATATTTCCCGTATGTTTCAAATATGTAATGGCAATATATTCGTATAAACATATTTTGTTAAGAAATCTTTTGCAAAACACTAAGTAGAGTTAAACCAAACGACAAAATGAAAACTAAAAAATGTTTCACCTTAAAATTAAATATAGAATTATTATATACACTTTAGTATTTAGTAGCTAGAAGTATTAGAATTTATACGATATGTTGCAGATATTCATCTCTGCTGGTTAAAGGGTTAAGTTATCTGCATTACCCTGTACAATTATTGAAAATTATTATCTGTACCATGAGTATCCACTTATTTGCACTCTCCGTCTCTTTCTTTCTCCCGCCAGTTCCACGCAGGGCACTGCGAGCGAATTCTTTGGCGAGGCTGGGTTGCGGCCACAGTTACCGAGTTCGTGCTCTCCGCCATAGCCCTTTTTGTACTCGCCTTTCTCTACGAGCTGCTCAAGTTCTTCCGAGAGCATCTGATGCGGCGAGAGGCACGCAAGGAGGCTGAACGGATGGCCGAGGAGCTAAGGCATAAGCGAGAGGTGAGCAACTGCGGCGGCTGCTCGGAGACGCCACTGGCGGAAGTGAGAGAGAAAACCTACTGGCAACGCATCTGCGGGTCATCGCACATCATCCAATCTCTGCTGAATCTGCTGCAAATTGTTATCTCGTACTTGCTCATGCTGGTCTTTATGACCTTCAACTATTGGCTCTGCTTGGCCGTCGTGCTGGGCCTAGGCTTCGGATACTTTTTTTTTGGTTGGGTTAAGAAAGATCCACAGGAAGGCGATTGTTGCCCTTAAGCCATTGGGGAAGCCTTTTCCCTGTAAGCCTGTTTATTGTTTAATGTGTATAAACTTTTTAGTTAGCATATGAATCATATGTTTTCTTTGTTATCGTAAAGCTAGTTAGGGGTATGTAAACACATTGTAGGTACTGCCTCACATTGTCAATCTTTTAAACGAGCATGTATCTTGTCAGCCCCTCTTTACCGCACAGTTATTACGAAATTCGGTTATCTATTGCTAGAAAAAAACAAATTTATTTTTTAAAATTCAGTTTTTACAATTATGGCATAAATTAATAACTAGAAATTACTTAATGAGCATAATGTACAAATAATTATGAGAACAAGAACCTAGGTAGTAGTATGGTATTTAAGATATTACATTTTATAACACAACTCAATACTTTACTTCGTTTTTTTTTTATACAATAAAAAGTTGCTTCAAAATCATGATCATATTACGAGAGTGCAAATGACAAAATCTCTAGAATTACGTGGATAAAATTCGTTAAAACAGATCTCTCTCTCTGGACACGGAGGTTCCCATTGATTGGCTCAATGCATAACTGTAATTTATCGATAAGGCTGCCGAGTCCTTCGCTAACACTATACTCGTATATGTATCATATATGTTTGTATGTACGTAGTTAAACCCTTCACACAAGCCTGACTAACCCACTGTGCGAGAATGCGGACATGATTCCCAATCAGTCCAAATCCAATCCCACCAAATACCCACGGCCAGCCGCCTCATAAGCCCGTTGCGCCGGCCGTCATCATGCCGCCGTGATGATGATGATGATGCATGCCGCCATTTTGAAAGTACATGTAGTAGTTGTAGGGCGGCTGCTGTGCCGCTGCTGCCTCGCAGTCAAGCAGCCCCGTTTGCCCGCCCGTTGCAGCACCCACTGGCGACGGTGTCATCGGCAGCGGCGACACTGTGTTGGCACCTTGGCAGCTCGCGCGCAGCGCTACGGCCTGGTGATGCGCCAGTATATCGGTCACCGAGTGCGATGAGGGCCAATGGGCGGCCGCGGCGGCTGCCACACTGCGCAGCTGATGCGTCTGCGCCGACTGTGGCGGCGAGGGGCTGCCGCAGGAGACGGCCTTCATGCTGTACGCGGCAGCCGTATACGGCTGGTAGATGGAATTGTAGAGATGGGCGTGGGCGTGCGCATGGTGTGCACTGGCCGCCACCGCGGCTGCCGTGTGCTGGTGATGATAGTGATGTTGGTGGGCGGAGTGTGTGTGCTGCACGGCGTTGGTGCCGACACCGCCAGCACCGGGTACATTGTTGTTGCCACCACCACCACTACCGTTGCTCGGATTGCCGTTCATGCCCAGTGCCGCAGAACCAGCAACGCCTCCAGCAGATCCACCACCCCCGCCACTGTGATGGTGATGTCCAATGCTGCCGAGTTTGTTGCGCAAGATGCGTGAGATGGAACTGACACTGGGCACATTCGTCTTGTCGCAGATGCCCTCGCTGAGCAGCCTGTCGCGTATCTCCCAGGCAAAGATGCCCGGATCACGTTGCTTCAGTTCGCGTATATAGTTGACCACCTTGGGCGTGGTCACGCGAGGCTTGGAGCCCCCGATGGCACCCGGCAGTATGGAGCCCGTTTCGTGGTAGCGCGCCAATATCTTCGATACACAACCGTGACTCACGCGCAGCTGGCGTGAGATGTCGCAGGGCCGTATGCCCAGTCGGGCCAGTTCCACGATTCGCATTCGCGTTGCATTTGGCAGCGGTCGCCCGTTCACAAAGACGCCGCCCAGCTGATTCACTTCGCCGTACTGCGGACACTGCGACTCTGAAAGTAGATGGAGCAGAGAGCTTGGAATGAGTGGAAGTCAGAGTCGGGAGCACAATAGAAACTACAACTACAAATACACAGATTGCAGAGAGCGCGCACGAGGAGCATGAGTAGAGTACGAGCAGCGCAGCGAACAAAAGCACATTTGCCTCTAATTAGCTTCGCTTGGCACCGGCAATGGATCGAGAAGCGGATCGGGATCGGGATCGCAGTCGGGGTCGGGGTCGGCTGGTTCGCCTGAAAATCACTACACTTTGCTTCCGAGAATTGCGGATGTGTGTTGTGGGCTGCAAGTGTGTATGCGAGTGTGTGTTCGAAAGAGACAGTGAGGGGGCAAAAGAGAGCTAGAGAGAGAAGTGTGTGTGTGTCTTACTACAGATTGGGGTATAGAAATGCGCCGAACGTGTGGATATGCATTTTGAACGTTGACGCACAGAATACTTGTAGATACATGGATGGACATTACCTAACTGGTCGATCACTTGTCAGTATTGAAATGGTTGGGTTAGTTCTAAAAAAAATAACGTTTGATAAATAGCTTAAGAGGTGCATCCCTTTAGATATTTTATTCTATTCTATATATAAATATCTTTAATACGAACAACAAAGAAGTACGAAAAGAAACAATTCTCTCGTCATGCTAAAAGTTATAGCCAATAGTCTTCATTGATTGTTGCTATAATATTTCTATAAAATAGTATCACTATTATAGCAATAGTATAGCAATAAGTATTTAGTATTTCAACCGATCGTTTCTACGACAATAAATAAATAAATAACGTAAAACGATCGATACTTTCTATTGGAGTAAACGAAAGTTTGGTATGATCCGTGTCGGGATTTATTTACAGCAGGTAACGGTGCAATAACATCTTTAACATCTTAAAGAAAAGCTTTCTTAGATACTCTGACTATCATTAATAAACTATACACCAAAAGGGAATACGAAAAAGTTTTCCTTTCCAGTGTATTATTCTTATATTATTATTCTTAAGAGCTAATCTAGTATGAATACTAGATGAATATATAGTAATTTCCCCTCTTACAAATCTCGAAGCAACGTTGATTGAATCACCTGCACACGCTGCCTGCTGGCTTCCACTCCCTCCTCACTGCCCACAGCTGCCCCTGCTTGATGCTTGCTAAACTGCAGTCGGAACATTTTACAGTCACTTAAGGAAATTCGCACATCTGCGCCTTATGCCGTCGTCGTCTAATTTAGAATCATGTAGTTAGCATCATGTTTCACCATAGCAGCAATAACAAAAACAACAGCAGGAGGCGCAACAATAGCAACAACTTCCACTTGGAACACGTACAGGGCCGACAGAGCCGAGTGGAGGCTCGGACATCGCCATAAAAATCACAATACATTGGGCTGCCGGGTTACACGCGCCAAGTGCAAGTGCAAGAAAGTCCAACGAGAGAGGGAAGAGTGAGAGAGAGAGAGCAGAGAGCAGAGTAGGGAAGAAAGAGTCCATGTCCGAGACAAAACAAGTGTATCGACCTCGTCGTTGGTTTTGTTCATTCATAACGGCAAATTGCAAATTACCTAGCAAGAGAACTAACACATACCCTAGTCCCTATCGCTCGATCGGACCTAATGAGGGCTCTGCTGCAGCCTCTCGGATTACAATCCCAAATTGCCTGTCCCAGCGGACACTTGTTGCAGCCCCCGCCAGGCAGTAAGTCACCCAGTCGGGGGATCGCATCGGGTTTCGTGTTCAGTTTATGGTTATGCATTTGCGCACTTGTCAATTGCACTTCGATCGGCTCTATATCATAATAGGCACTTGAGGCCACTCGCCAGACAAATGGGGCATAGGGCCGATACGTGCAGCTGCATAAATATTCTCTCCAAAGTCAGCTCGCTCTGATCTTCAGTCAGCTAGTCAGTTAAAGTAGTGAGAAAACCCCACATAACTCACCAAGGCATCCCGTGTTTACGACTGTTCTATATGCATAAATGCATTAAGTATATACTTTATAAATATATATATATGACTCTGTGTTTTCATATATCGGTAAACAGTTTACTCGCTATATAAGCCGATTGTTCGTCGGAGTCGCTTGTTAGTCGATGTCAAGATGTCTCTGCGAAGAAAACTCATCATTTTATTCAGTATCTACTGGTTCGTACTGAATGGGCAGGCAGCACTGGCTAATCCTACCGAACATCGTGTTGCAAGATCGGTGAGGATTGAATCGAGATCATGCGAGATTACTAATCAATATAATACAACTTTTACAGAGTAACGATTGGTACGATTGGTTTTCCACACTTTGGGACGACAGCGACGAGACCGATGATACCCAATATTGTAGGAATTACTAAACGCATAGGATATATTTCAACAGAAGATCACCAGACTCATATAATTGTGGATTATCTATTTTCAGTGATCTGTCGCAATTGTACCATTATAGTTGAGCAGGGCCAAAGGAATAACGGAACAGACGCCACAGTAGCTCAGCCAACTGCAGCGCCTCCACCTGTACCTCCCACCAACCCCAATGGAACACCAGCAGCTGCACCTGTTGCTCCTGCACCAGTTGCTCCTGCGCCTGTTGCTCCTGCGCCTGTTGCTCCTGCGCCTGTTGCTCCTGCACCAGAAGATGGAGCAGCTGGTCGTTAGTGATCGATATAATGAACAAACAAATGGGCATCATCCTTACCAAGATCAGAAGTATGGAAGATAAAAAACAGTGTTTACAAGCGTTAAATATGTTAAGCTAAACTACTCGTGAGTTTCATAAAGAAATTGTGCTTTTACAGAATTCAATTCCACATGAACTATAACACAAGCCTTTAACGAAATCGATTTTTTATAATATGAACCTATTTTAGATTGCAAGATTAATCTATTATGAATGATGTATAACATACTAATATATACTATATTATATTAATATTTATGTTTATAGTTTATAGAAATTCTCGACGGGATTCGGTATACGAAAACATAAACCCTGCCTTGATTTGCAAGCAAGTTCTATACAAAATAAAGCGCCTCTAGCAATAAAGAAGCAGGTACTCTGGCAGATGCTCCCCAGATCGCACAATCCCAGACAAATCTGTGACATGCACTTCGGAGTAACATCGGATATATACAATTGTTTTGACATAAGTCACAACAAATCGGCTGGCGCTCGTAGGAGACCCACACGCATTGCTGTCTGGGACGGGTGCTAGGTCTGGTTCTGTATCTGAGAGTGGAAAGTGAAGAGTGGCGATCACACGGAGTGGAGCTACTCCATTGAGTGACTTTGAGAGTCGGTGGTTTCTCGTATCTGCTGTGCATTTCTGTCGCCTTTGAACAAGATTCCGCTTGCGCTGCCAGGCAGCATCACAGCGCCAGGCAGCAGCGATACAAAGTCCCGGGCCAAGTTGACATTATGTTTGACATTTGTAATCTTGCGATCGTTAATTATTTTCGAATTGAGTTACAAAGGGGCTGAGCCACACAGGAGCCACACAGCACACAGCAAAGATCACACATTCGACAAATGCTCTGCGTGGTTCCCCATCCCCATTCCCATCCCCATCTTCATCATGCTTGGTTTTTTGTGTCTCTCCCTTGTCCGTCCCGAGTCTGTTGTTTTTCTGCGGCATTCGAGGCATGTGCTGTGATAGCTGCAATTTGTTGCCCTGCTCAACAACATTATCTTCGAGTGCTTGACTTTTGCGCTAAACGTTCATAAATTTGTCTCCACGAAATATTTCTAGTTGTCTCTGCCCTAATGAATGATCTACACAACTACTCTATGATCAGATTCTCTTCTTTACTGCACACACACTTTTTTCTTGTTCGACATCAATGTTTTTGAGTGCGTCAGTTTAATGGCTTTTCAAATACGCATCACATCAATTTCGGGCAATTACAGAAGATTAATGGATGCCGCAGTTGGCCATTTGATGACGCAGAAGTCGCCTTAATTATGATATTGAATTATAGTCCCTTTCTGATAGTGACAACACCCGAATGAACTTGATGCTACTCAGTACTTATCTGCAGAGGCTTATCTAGTAATCCATAGGTTCGTTCTCCACCTCCATCCAATTGTTTTTTTTTTATATTTTCAACTTCTGACTTATGATCAATTACCATATCCACATCCGGCCTGTCGCTCGCCACTGCAAATTAGTCACGTATTTTTCCGATTAGCGCAACAATTAAATTCCTTATGGTTCACACTGGATTATGGAACGCAAATTTCGGATGAGTCAAGTGACGTGCCACTTGTTATATGCAAATCCGTCCCAATAATGTATATTAGCTAACACTAATCTGTTATATATGAGATGATATTGTTAGAAAAGTAAAAAAAACAACCCCCAACAAAACAAAAACAATATCTGATTATGTTGCAATGGGCGTGCGGAAGGTAAACATTGCCTCGGATTTAGCTACCGTCGCCCCTTGCTCAGGGATTCGGATTTGGATGCCGACAACCCGTCCCCGTCCCTATCCCCGTCCATCAAGTAATCCGTTCGTTCTCTAGATGCGTCGCGTCGGCGTTTAGTTTTGATTTTTGTTGTCTGCCCGTTGTGCTATTGGTCTTATTAAAGGTGCAAACATGCCACCGTCGTTGAGGATTCAAATTCAAGCATCGCGTCGCGTCGCGTCGGTTACGATCAGAGAGCAGAGCTACCGTTCCCCCGTTTCCCTTTCCCCTTACCCGCTACCCGCTACCCGTCTATGCGCTCTACTCAGGTGCAGCTGAGTGAAGTGTTTGCCCCGTCGACGATGTTGGGTTTATTTTGCCTGTTTGTTTGCCTTTGGGAACCTTCGAACTGAACAGCAGAGAGCCCACTTTTAACACACTCGCACAGCTACAGATTGTGTTTGTTTAATTTTAGGTTACGCACAAAATGGGCTTGGGCCGATACTGTCCAATGCTGTGGACGGGGCCGGAGCCAAGTCTGATGCTCTCAACTGCACGCCCCAGACCATGTTTGCAGTGATGTCTAAGGCGACAATGTCTTCAGTAAGTCAGATAAAAACGACGGCATTGCTCTGGCTACTTTGTCTCTAATGAGCATCCGTATCCTGTAGCATTTCCACTAGTCACTCGGCTAATCAAGGCAAACAAAGTCAATCCTCGAGTCGAACCGAACCGAACCGATTCGATCGGTAGTTGCTGCTCTTAATGAAAAGCAAACAGCAGCCAGCAGAATGTGAAGAGATCGCGGCGCGGCAGGCAAACAGCTTAAAAAATCATCAACCAAGCGAGGACAAGAGGACAAGAGGATTGCCCTCGGCTCCGACAATATTTGCCTAGGGATTTTGGGCTGTTTTATGCGTGTTGTCCTGCTACCGAGGCTGGCTGCGGGCGGAAGTCGAATGTGATCCGCGCTATATCGGTAGCTAAGTCGGGTACAAATGGCCTACAAATGACTCTCTGTTTGCACTGAAATTCTAGACTTTTGCGCCGTCGCCGTCGCAGCCGCCACATCCCGAGACACGCTTGAGTTGCGCTTTCTCCGTCGCCTGAGCTCGGGGTTGGCCATAAAAAGCTCAATTAAAATTGTCTATAAAGCGAAATTATAATCCATAAATTCTGGGAAATTGGCGAGCACAAAGACGACCATTGTTCGGCAGCTCCAACTCCCGATAAAGAAATTACAAATCGTGCTCCAACTTGCAGTAGCAACCAAATGAATCTTTATGCTATCTCATTCCCATCTTGCGCGTTCTCTATCGCAGTCGCTGTTGCTTTCTCTCTCTTTCTCTCTCTCTCTGTCTGTCTTATTCTTGGAATTTTTTCAGTATTTGTGCTTTGACAAATACCGCAACTCCTTTTGGCAATTAAATGTGGCGGTATCAATTATATAAACGCATTTAAAAAACGTTAAAAGTTCACCGAAAAATCACCGAAGCATGCAAATCCAATTACAGGAGCAATTAACGAGCGTTAACTAACTAGAACTAATTAAAAATAATATTTTGCTAAACAAAATGGACGCGGGCGACCGCAAAGTCAAGCTATACATACAAATACATACATATATGTACATATATATTTACATATGTTAGTATATCAAAATGACGACGCCGTTAATCAGTTAAGTGAGTTTTTCATATCAATGCTCAGATTTGAAATATTAAATATACTGCAACGTATAGTACATATAAAGCGAGTGCTATAGTCGAATGGAAATGACTAGGAAATACCTCGTATAGCACATAATCAAATAACTCGTAAACTGATTAATGAAGTCTTCCTTGATCTTAATAACTCTTACTGCTCTATTGATATTGTAAAGTGTCATTGTCTGCGGAATACTCCGAATATGCAAAATATTAAGGTATTGAAAAACTATTATAAATGTATTACTCAACACTGACTTCAGTTTATTACTGATATAATGTCGTTGATCAACACTGAAGAAAATAGTGCGTAATATAAGCGTTTTTCTAGAGGAAATGATAGGTTAAAATAAATTTACAATATTATAATACCACGCTATACTGAATTCAAAGCAAATTATATTCCAGTACTGCTATAAATTCCTTTTTAATACTTCACAGTTTTTTAAAAAGTTTATTAATTTTCACAAATATATGCTACATTATATACAAGTATTATTATAAAGCATAAAAATGTAATGTCCCATCAATAAAGATAAACATGAGCAACAAGATATTCAATAAATCGTATAATAATATAATAATCGAACAAGTGTATGAACTCCTGAAAATGTATAATATTTCTAAAGGGTACACAGTTATGCTGCCAATTCTAACACATTTGCTACTCACACACATGATAAGAAACGTTTGATAATAGTTTTTCATTAGATCAGGCAATGAATTGCAATCTCTGTGTGCGATTAGGTTATTTTGTTTCAACTGTTTTCAATTGGAAGCAAGGAATAGATTTCAATAAACTATATAACATTAGAATATTAGTACTGTTCTCTGACAGATTTCAAATGTCAGAAGGCAATAAACCAATTTCATGCATAATTGAAATTAACAAATTCCATAGCGAACTGTCCATTTGGCCGATCACTGAATTGATGATAAGCGTAATGTATGTATGTATACATATGTTGTGTGTACATACATATGTTTTAGCATCAAATACATTGTATTATTTATGACTTGACTTGAGTGACATGGACCACAGGCGTTTAATCAGCGCCGATTCAGCGACCTCGTTGCGATGACAACAATAGAAGTGCAGTGATCAAAGTAAAAAGCATTTCGAATTTCAAAAAAAGAAAGCAATAATCAGAAGAACAAAAAAACGAATAGAAACAAAGCGAGCGACCCGGCAATTAACACGTTTTCATTGCTAACGAAGCGTTTGATACAAATGAGCATTAAAATCGCTTGAAGACGCGAAAAATTGTTTTGATTTGGCGAATAAAATGAGTCGTTTTATTTGAATAAAATAATTAAACAAATAATTAACTAAATTGTAGATACAATAACCGTCACTTCGCCATGGCAAGAATTGGTTGTAAATTCACCATGAAATGGCGTCTTCCTTTCTCAATATCGAGCACATTATCCGTATTATTATTTAGTATTTTATCGCCGCAACAAAATAAAAACAAAATAACCACAAAGACAGCGAGGAAAGCATGGCAAATTAAATTTCCTTTTTTTGAGACTGTATGTTGGCAACGCAGCAGCGACTGCGGCTGCAACGGCGACGGCAGCAGAAACTGCGGCGGTGCCATAAATCATTGGCCCTTGCCAAGCGGTTCCTCCCCCTTGGCATTGCAGCGACCACCCTCTTTGCAATGCCTGCGACAGCCGCGGCATTTGATTGACAGAGCGATGCGGAGGCAGGAGAGAGCAGCATACACCCTGTAATCAAGCTCTTGACTTTGCAAGGATATTATGATTAAATTAACATTATCTAAATATATGAATATGCGGATGATTTTTGCAACTGATGTCTTGTTTCCTATTTTAAGAAATCATCATTCAAATCCTGTGACCAAAAGTCACATTTGAAATGTTCCTCACTGTCTTCTCCCTTTCGATACCACAGAAATCTTCACTCACTGTATAAAGTGTATAATACTTTTTTCTTCAAGTAAACAAATCTAAATTACGTTTTCAACAATTGAATGCTAAGAGAATTTGGCTCGATTAACGCGCATTTAACGCAGTCTTAAAGAGTTTTAACTCTTAAGATAGGGTATTCACAAGGCAGTCCATACCTTGCAGTTGCTTACAAAAAAGTACTGATACGCTGCTTACAGTGCAGCAAAAATTAATTTAACAACTCAGTTGAGTTCTGTTGATGCTCGGCGCATTTATATTTCGATTCGCTTACATTGTGTATACGTAGCGTTGGCCCTCATTGAAATCAGCACACATACATATATTTATGCATGTAATATACCTATGTATATGTGCGGAAACCTATGCGTACTAAAAATAATCTCTCTTTTCACTTGTTCGGTGACGATTACTCGATCACGTTTTACATGATTTCATGTCTTCATAACGAATAACGCCGTACTAAGTCGCTGAGCGTTGCCGCAATTTACCGCACAATCACATTTATTTATCAGCAACAGGCCAAGAAGAAGGAAGCGTCTGCCGCACTGTGTGCCCATCAGTCCATCTGTCTCTTTGAACTGCGACCAGTTTATCAGTGATTGAGAAAGAAAGAGAAGCAGAGAGAGAGTCCATTTCTGGTCTTATCATCAACGAGCAAAGAAGGCAAATCGTCATCTGTTTACACATTACAACGATCGATCTGTAATTTGTGTTCCTTTACTTCAACTGATACCCTACACTTAAGCGTGGGCGAGTTACCTAAGGGAATTGGAAAATGAACTGGTATAGGATTATTTGAAGTGATCTTAGCCATGTTCAAGTTTCCAGAAGAATTTATAGTATCGATCCGCATTGCCAGCTATAGGAGTTTCCTTTCATGGCTGCTCTGCAATATAATCTTGAGATTGACCAGGGTCCTCGATAACAAGATAACATGGTTTATAAATAGATTGAACCGCATTGCATATAGACGTCTGCGCTAGTAAACCTCAGATTAATCAATATTGAGACAGGCCAAGTGCCTTAAATTATAAATTAAGCTCATTACTTGGAGTTGCCCCGTCCTCGGTCTACCAGATGCCCCACACTAGGCCAGCTGGGGACGGGGATGTGCATATCAAAAGTACATAAAACTAAATAGATTCCTTCAGCGTCAACAACTTGGTCTGTCAACAGAAATGAATGGGATCATAAATCACGGCGGGCACCACAAACTGGCATCGCACTGCGCCACTAGATCTGTTCCCGCACAGAATATGACAGCGTCTGCCGCCCCACGGAGCCACAGAGCCAGCGGACCTAGCGGATTGCCAGTTGACTGTGTTCCCTGTGTGTTGTATGTTGCCCGTTCCCGTTGCCGGCGCATGTAAAAAGGAGGCGCGCCCAAGACATGCTGCGGTGCCTTCAATTACGCGTACCAGGAATGTGGACAATGCGAGCGCACATTGCCCAAATGAAAGGGAGAGCGAGAGAAAGAGAGAGAGAGAGAGGGAGGGAATCCGACCAATCCGCAGTCGGATCCTAGCCTGGCATGTGAGCTATGTGCCAGCGCGGAAACACGCCCGCCGCTGACAGACATAAATTCTCGTCCGCCTTGTCATGTGTTGCCCACGCTGCACTTTGAACTCCCTACGAGCTGCAGTTCCGGTTATGGGTCGCAGAGATCAGAGATCGTGGATCGTAGATCGTTTGTGCTTTTCCCTGGGGGCCATCAAGGGGTTAGGGGGCTGCTAAGAGAGCGGATAGAGCAGATGTCGCCGCGACATCTACAAGTATTGATGGGCACGCATTAATCACAGCCTCAAGGAGCGCAAACACGTGCTCCCTTTCCTCCCCGCAGTTCCCCCTGCTCCCCGCCAGATGCAGCGATTAGAAAGTCATTAAATCTATGTTAATGAGCTGCATTGTGGCCTGCACTTGTCATGTGACAGCAGCGCCGTATCCTACTGCAACTTAGGCGTCATCGTCTGTGCGGTCGGCATCAGTGTCGCTGTTGGCGGCTCCAAGTGGGCGGTCAGAACATAATGAAATTCACGCGCCAGCTAACCTGCCGCACGATTTAATTAAAGTCGCCTGTGCGGGCAGTGGGGACACGACCATGTGGACGACGCCACTTAATCAAGTCATCGGAGCATTGGCCAAAACTCGCGCACAATCAGGAATATCGGACGGAAGCGGAGCTTTTTACGATGCTCATGATATTACTGCGCTTTGTTCCTAAATTTTCATCCGACATGTTCACACACATACACACGCACGCACACACGCGCATGTGTGTGTATACTCATCCATTAAGGCGTGCACACAACGCCGCGACTTTTTCGTCTCTCAAGTGTTTGCCTGCATTTGTGACCGTCTTCGCCTTCTCCTTCTCCTTCTTCTTCCTCTCGCCCTCTCTCACTCTTCCTCTCTTCTCTACCCTCTCTTCCGCGTCTTGCCGCTGTTCTGCGCTGTTGTTGCCCCTTGTTTTACTGCCCATTTCTGTGATTTTAGCATCTCGCCCTGCTCGGCTCTTTTATGTTTAGCTACCGAAGTAGATGGAGCTGTCGATGGCTACCGGTAGCCGTTAGTCACGCATTTCTACACCTTGCTAGCCATACACCGACAGCGACTCCACCACGTCCCACATCCCCATCTCCATCTCCATCGTCGTCTGCAATTTCGTATGCGTCTGCGCCGACTGTGCAAACAAAGCTGCGCGCAAACAAAATGTCAAAACATCGAAAGCAACTCATTAATGGACCGAAGTGGAGGATCTGAATCTGAAGTTCAACTCTGAAGACGAAAGCACCGCAATATCGGTTACATGACAACCAAGTCAACTTGGATGTTAAAGGGTAATTCGGAAATTCAAATGAGTTGCAACGGAAGATCAATTTTTAATTAGGGTGTGTGGAAATTGAATGACTTGACACTGAATATCAATCTTTAATTATGTTGTGATTATAGTATTTTAGTTAATAATTTTTTCAGTACTTAAAATTGTTTATTAAAGGATCCTCTGATATCTTGCAGTTCACCTTATCGAGGGACTTAATTTTTATACATACATATGTATCATATTTATGAGTTTTGAAATAAATGCAGACTGAAGATCGAATATCAATTAAGGTGTTTAAATGAAGTTTTGATATATTTACTATTAGCATATAAAGATTTTTAGGATTTAAAAAGAATACTTTAGGGTTAACACAATGAAATTCTCCTGGAAGTTACAGGATAAACCTCAAATATGTTATTTATAAAATCATTATGCGTTCCCAGTATTATTTTATATAGTTAGACAAAGTAAAAAGCTTCTAGTTTCTGTAGAATAAGTTTGAGAACATGATCGATGTTCTCTCTTTTATTCCCTGCAAACGTGACTGGGAATTATATATAATACTTATGTACAAGCAATTTAAACAGTTCAAAAAACTTTGTAGGAATGATGGTATCATATGGTTTCAAAATACTGGCATGTTATACCCAAATGAATCTTAGCACATGCCAAAATTACGAAGCGATGTTTGCACTGAAGATGGCGTATATGGTATGTGGTTAATTGTTGATCGATGTGTCAACAGACGGATCGGACATGCAAAACAAATCTACACATTTTCGGCCAATGATGTAAAGCCCGATCGGCGATCGAAGCTGTCTTTAGTCGCTCCTCTCTCTTGTCTTCTTTTTTGGCCTGAAGCAAGTGGACAAACAGCGCCACGGACCCTTGACGGCAAAAGTGAAGACCGCACGACAAACACTGGCACAGACCACAAACATTACAACGATCATTAGTTAAATTAAAGGCAATGGAACAGACAACGGCAGCTTCTTTGCCTTCGTCTTCAGCTTCGTCTTCCTCTTCCTCTTTGGCTTTGGGCCGCTCCACGCAATGCAAACAATGGCGATGGCTACCGGGAGGCAGTCGATCATGCGCAGAAGACGGCATGCGGCATCGGTGGCGGCGACGTCGCTGTTCACCTTTGAAACGAAAAATCATAAACAAATACGTGTACATGCGTGCACATACTTGTTGCTGCTTGCTCATACATGTACCAAAATGAATTGCCTACCGAAAAGTCTCTTGGACTGCGCGCGCATTGTTTGAACTGCGCATTGCGACAGCAAGTCAGGTGCGCTCCAGGATGCGGATGTGACAAACCACAAACTTTGCTTATGATGACTTACAACAGTGTTGGAATCTCCACAATAAAGATAATATTTGGTAAACCATCTGGTAAAACAACTAACCATGAGCAACACAAGACACGATCCTAAGTGCCTAATGCAATTTGCCGACGGCAATTTGGCAATGTTTATCGAATATCGATTGATGAAGAATACACACAAACTACAGATACAGATACTTTAATAGGTTGAATAGGTTTATTTCGCCTATTGTGTGACTTCAAGAGTTTTGAAAGGCTTAGAATCATTTCTATACAACATAAATGGGTCGTTTTGTTTAAAAACTTGAGGTATAGAAATAAATATTTATTCTTTATGTTTCCTATAGTTCCTGATGCCTTACCTGGGTCCATTTCCAAACCGAAGAACTCCACAATTGTAACAGTTTTTGAATCTTAATCTCAATTCGAGCAACGCTCAGTTTGTTGCAAATTGGAAATTCGAGCACTTTCTCCCTCGTAGAATCGCGTCGCGACGATGGGAATATATTTTAATTGGGATCGAGCGGCAGACGGGAGTTTGCCCTAACCGTTAAGTATTCGCACTTAGCTGTATTGTTGGTTTCAATTAAGGCGTGAAATTTATACAAATTGACGACGTTTTGGCAGTTGGCTTTTTTTTGCAGTTGCCAGTTGACGTTTTGGCACTTGGCACATACATACATTGACGATGCTGGCTGCCGGAGCGACGCCAGTTGGGTTGACTGATTGGATTTCGATTAGGTTTTGGACGATCGCTTGTGAGTTGCCGTGGTTTGGTTCGGTTGAGTTTACGTTGCGATGTTTGCGATGAGTTATTGCTGAACCAAAACTGAAATCTGATTAGCACATTTAGCCCCAATCGATGGGTGACTTTTGTTCGAAAATTATCACGCACTTTTCACACCTGATTTCTGTTTCACTGTGTGTGGTACTTTTTTCTTTTTTAGCCGTAAATGAAAACCACACAGACACCGATACCGATATCGATACTATACTATATGCTGTTCGGAATTTGTATAAATCACACAAGAAATGCACAATAAATTGCACTAACTTTTGCTTCACAGTTACTGATCCGTGATCTGTGTGGGAGCAACAGGGCACGTTATGATCGATGGCACAGCACAGCACCAGCTCCACCAACTTGTTGTTGTTCGTCACCCGTGTCTGCTGCGACTAACGGTCGTTCGTCGCTCGCATCGTCGATCCACAGGCACAGCCACATGCGAAAAGAAGCGACAGCACGACGCTACGTAGCCAGCAGCATCCAACCTATTCGTGCTCTCTCCTTCTTTTGCTCTTTGCTCTCACAGGCGGCCGCTATGCTTGCATGTGTATGTGATTGAGTGAGTTTGTGCGTGTGTGTGTGCGTTTCCTCTTTTCACTCGCATTCGTGACTGCACACACACTCACACACGAGGGCGGCGATCGCTTTGTATTTGTTGGTTTTAATGGCGCTGCTCTGTGTATGTGCCTGGCTGTGTGTGTGTGTGTGGGATTGTGAGTGTGTGTGGTTGGCTGGCAAATAACAAAAATGAAGAATGTCGGCAAGTGTACAGGAGCGCATTCAGCTCAAAAGGGGCCAAGGGCAAATTTCAAAGATAAAGGCTAGTAAACTTTGTTTTATTAACATAACTTGCATGCCTTCTCGAGTATTCTTAAAATACATGAACAGATTCTCTAAACACCTCTAGAATATATCAAATTTAAATTATTTAATCTATTTTTATAATGTTTAATTTTTTATCATATTAAACTGTGTTCATTAATTACTTTTCTTTAATTATGTATTATCATTTTGTACTATTTAGATTGTTTTAGTAGACTGTTTTTTGTGGAGATTAAATGAATAAAAAAAATAATACACTTTATTTATGCATTAACAACGTTCATTAATTTTAACATCAACAAGTGTGAGTTACCTTTACGGCCCCAACACTTGTTGCATGGAGATTGGGGACCGTCTACAGAATGAATACGATAGGATTATTCTACACTAGTGAAATTACGCAAATTACTGTTTTTACAAAGTTGTAATACTTTGAACTTTTCCTTATTTAATTTAGTGCCCCTCTGGAAAATCTGGGAAATTCCAAGTTTTCCATTCCCATCTCGTCGGGCCTGTGAATCAAATATTGTTCTCATTATTTATTACGCGCCCAATCCCGTACTCCGTACCTGTACTCTCCAAACTGAAAACCCACACAAGCACAAACCATGTATGCATACGTGTGCGAGAGGGATGTGAATGTATCTTGTGCAGTTGTGTGCGAGCGTATCTCAGCTGCGCACGAGTAGTCTGCGCTTGTGACTCTGACTAACCATACGCAACCGGGCGGAGTTAATTTTTGAATGCTTGAATGGCCAATCTGAAGCAAGTAAGCGTATCCGTAGCGTTCCGCAGTGTGCTCGAGCGATGTCATGACTTTTTAGTATCACACACACCCACACACACACATGGGCGCTGGCTATCCCAGAGGGCGGGGCCGATGCAACCGCCTAGTTCGCCTTGCGCTGATCGTTTGCATCTATTTTTGCTTCATTAACAAAATCGTATCATTCGAGCCATCATTGTTGCTAATAAAGCGACGCTGGGCCGTATCCCTATACCCCAAGAGGGCAAGAGGGGCGGGGCGCTGTCAGGGGCACTGTCCCATGGGTTCTCCACCTTGTCTGGCTGTTCCGGCTGGGGCAGAGGCAGCGCTGCTGCTGGTGGCGTTGCTGAGATGCTGCATTTCGATTGTCGTCGAGGCGTTGCGTTGCGCATGGTTAGAGTTAATTATAAGAAATGTTGTTGTCTTCATATGATTGTCACTAATATTTAATTTCGTCATTTAATGCATGCTGCCAATTTTTGTTGTCGTTCGCTCATTAGAATGGCAATTGTCTCGTCTCGCGTCGCTCTGTTACATCCACGCAAATCAATCTACACATCTCGACGTTGCATGGTGTGTGTGTGTGAGTGCCCACATTAACAGTGTGTGTGTATTACACTCACATTCAGGCACTCACACACAGTCGTACTGGCAAGTTGGACACACCTCCTTGCATTCGACATGGCCTACCTGTTCGGGTACCTTTTGTTGCGAATCTCTCTCTCTCTCTCTCCCTCTCTTTGTTCTCTTTGTGCCATTCTCTGCCTGGCTCTGCTCTCTCGCAACCGCTCTGATGATCGCCATAGTGAACGTTTGTTTTGTGAATGGCTTCGCCAAGTTTTTATGTAGTAACTACAGCACCTGAATGGAAATGATTGGAAATATAATCAATTAGGAATGAATAATACCAATCGATGTTAAATAAATGCAAAACAAATTTAACATAAATTTAAGTTTAAGTACAATTTTTTTGTAATATTCTTTTAATATTGCTTATTCAATTATGTTTGTTTTGCATATTAATTTATTGCATTTTCCGACAGATCTCGTACATTATGCATTTACTTTTTAATTAAAGTACAACAGCAGTCCTTAATCATCAATTGTTGTATTTAGTTAATTTATGGAATCATTATCAACAGACTTGCAGATTATCAACAGACTTGCAGATTAAATATCTATCTACAAAACTCTAGCTGTTATAAAAGCTTCAAAGTCAAATTTTTCTTTTACTAAACAGTAAACTTATTACAAAAATTGAATAGTAATCTCATAAATCATAATTAATAAATTTGTTTAATTTATATTAAAGTAGTTTCATTGATATATGAAGGAATATTTCATAACTTTACAAAACTTTGACTTAATTCGTAGTAAGGATCATGGCTAGGGACCCAAATGAACTTTAGTGTCGTGGCAACGGTCTCGGGGAACCTTGGGCAAAGCTTCTCGGGGGCCCTATGTTAATTAATTTGGCTTTAAATATAGTGTGTAAGCTAGTTCATAAAACATTTTACAAAATAAAGACTTTATACCAATTGCCAAAGTAATCATATTATCTTATTATCATGAGACGCCTTTTTATATACATTATTTAACAAAATGTTAAAGCATAAAAAGTTTCAAAACACACTTGGAATATTTATTTTTTTGATAGTCAAAGTGTTACAGTAAAATATAATTTAAAATACTCTTTAATTTATTTTATTTGAAAACATTTTCAATGAACTCTTCGTAATAAATATAACTCTTTTCTTATTTTGCTTTCTTTTTGGGTGACAAAATGCTTGTAAATGATTAAAATGAACCATATGCGAAAAATGATGAGGCTTGCCCAAGAAGGAGAAGAAGATCGAGATCGAGATGGAGCAGAGACCAAATTATCTGCGTTTAACAAATTCGCTGAGTTGCTTTGAAGTTGCCGCCAACAGCGCGACAAATGACAAGCATAACAAATGATTATTATGTGTTTTTCTTTCTCTTTTCCCGATTTTGTGTTATAACATCGAACAAAAATAACACCAACTGATGAAGTGGCAGCAGAAGCGTCCGCGGCGGAGCGAAATCGGGAGACACTTAAGAAAACAAAACACGCACCCGTGACAGAGGCGGGAGCGAGGCTTCGTATGTCTCGTGGAAGTGGGCAAAATGTGCTATAAAATTGACACATTCGGAGCAGAATTGAGAGGCGACTTGTGTAGCATGTCGACAAAGGGTGTCAACGCTGGGCGGAAGCGTCGAATTGTCTACGCAGGCTCCGGCTCCGGCTCCGGCTTCGACGACCTTCGACCGGGCACTTAAGGTAGGCCAATGGGATAACGATCCAAGCGGGCCCTCTGATGATGTAACTGCCGATGATTATGTTGTAAACGAAAGGTCGCAGCTTCAGCGTGGTCCGGTCTGGGTCCACTTGAGTGTTGTGTGTTGTTGTCCTGGCGGCGCGAACATAAAACGGCTCGACGCAATTCCAGTTGACGATGAATTATTGGGCTGAACCTGCGCAGCGGTTCACTTGAGAGGCAACGCACCGCAACTGTCACCTGATCCGAGAGGTTCGCACCCGTGCAATGCTAACTACCCGATGAAGTTGTTCGTAATATTGCGCGGTAGGCTCTTCTTGTTGTTCTTTTACTAATTCCTGTTCCATTTGTTGTTGTTGTTGTTGCTGTTGTCGGTCTAGTCATCGGGTGTGTGAAAGATTCGGACACATGTTTCTACTTCTCGTCGGTTTCGGTTTCACAGCCCCCGAGAACATCTCTTCCTCGCCCAACGGCGAATGGGAAGCGCATCTTTCACGCTTATTCGATTTTGTAGTTGCCGTTCTCCCTTTCCCCCGGCCCTTTCCCTACTCCACACCCCATCCGACATTCCCGTTTCTTCCATTCCCATTGTTTGGGGGCGTTATGGTTTATAAATTTTAAATATGCTTTTGGTATTTGAAGAGAGTTTATTTTTTCGGGCAAGCATGCCGTCTGTTTTTGTTTGTTTATCAAACTAAAATCCCCAGTTTCAGTCATGTATATAGACTAACAACCATTATAATTATGTTGCGATTCCAACTGAAGCGTATTCAATAAAATTGCAAATTTAAAAGAAAACCAGAAAGAATTACTACCGTTTATACCCTTGCAGGTTCTTATCTTTTCCGATTGTTCCTATACTATTTATTTTCATATAACGGTGCAGAATTGAATTTTATTTATTAACAGCTATAGAAACTCGTATCCTAAACACAGAAAGTATAAGTCGATTACTCTATAAATTATAAATTATTTCGAAAGACAATACTGTTTCTCTTTCTTTTTATGACAGCTGTGTATAGTGTTCCGATTTTAATTAAATATTTAATTACATATCGTACGTTACCTTATTTATATAAGGGTATACAAATACCTTCATAATTCGCAAATTGCTTTGATTATGTCAGTTCCCATTGTCTTTATCCTCGGTAGTATTTATACTCGATGCTAATGTGTATGAAATCACTTTAACTTCCATTTATAATGCGCGGGTATTTGATGTTTTTCGTAAATTATATCGGGGGTGTTAATTGAAAACCTTTTTCGGCAGCTTGCTCAACTCCCTGCCAAATGTGTCGAGCCAGTCGATCGATCCATCGAGTGGTTGGAGTCGGGGCTTCGCATGGCCCGCCCTGTAACCTGTGCCAGTGTTGGGACACTCGGCATTGTGGTTTCAAACAATAATTAAAAGCAAATAAATCAACAGATTTATACAACGACTAATTGAAGCTCAAATAAATCGAAAATTTTAACTAAAAGCCTCAGTCGGAAGACCGGACCACCCAGAAAGTCCGTGTCCGGCGGCACCGTCAAGAGTTGAGTTGTAATCGAAGTGTTAATAGGCCAAACTGGTTTCGGTTTTGAACGTGCCGGACAATGTTGGACGTGAACATGGACGGGATAGCTTGATACACGAAATCGCTTGAAGGTTGTGTCTTCCCACTCTCTGGAGCGGGGGCGGGGGCGATAGCAGGGAAGCAGCCAACGACAACGAAGACGACAATCTGACAATGACGAAACGTTGATGTTGTTCACTCAGCATTCGTTCATCTGAGAGTTGTCGAGATTTGCCGCAACTACAAGTTTGATATGCTGAATGGGACGACGTTACTAGGGGGCAGGGGGGGCGAGCACAGAGGCAGCAGTAGCAGCAGCAGCGAGTTTGCTTCATGCCGGTTGCACTTGAATGCTTCAACGACATTCTGATTTGTGGTTGCGGCTGCTGTGGCTGCTGCTGCTGACACGGCCTGGGCCTGGTGCCGGGCCTTGGCCTGGACCCGAGAGCACACGCCGTTTGCTCGGCAATATTTCACGTGAAGAGAAAACGGGGAAACAAAACTAATCTACAGTTCCCAGTGTAAACAAACAAATGCAAAACGCCTCCGGGAAAGGTGAAAGTTGTCGTGCACTTGGGGCAGCCAGCGCCTAGCTCGGCATCCCGTTTTCTATTGGGGTCGCAATGGCGCTGCCACTGCAGCTGTCTCGCTTGCGCACCCTTCGCCCAGGCGCGCCACAGTTAATTTCAATATGGCGTCGTCGGCGTTTCCGCATGGCGATGCTGATGCTGATGCCGATGTTGCCGTTGATAGACGCGCTTTAAATGCATAAAATTGCTGACTATAAATAACATTTAATGAAACACATTTTTCGATTCTTGATTCCCGCCGCCTGGGCGGCCCGCTGCCGTCCTGCCCTTCTCCCTGCTCCCTTCTCTGTGTATTGTTTTTGGCAAAGGATCGAGGCGAAACATTTAGTTTCGCATCTTCTATGCATTTTGAGTTATTATTGTAATTTGGCTGTGGCCAGTCAGCTGGAACGGCAGGCAGTCTCGGAGATGATGATGATCCCGACCGATCCGAAGCCGTGGCTCAGTTGGAATTTCTGTTTTTGCTCGCAATAAACCTTTTTCACAGTCTATGAAATATAATAAGTTTTGCGACAAGTGCACATAATTTCGCATCGCATCATATCGCATCGCATGCTTTGTGCATTTAATTAATTAACGCCAAAAACAAAATTATGGAAGATAGAAAATGGATTTGGATTTTTGAGAGCAATCAAGCAAATTCTGGTGAAAAATCTGTTTACAATGTACTCTGCCAGGCACAGCAGATGATCGATAGCATTACCAAACCCCCCTACATTCACCTACTCACACACACACACACAGAGAGCCGACTGAGTGTGTTAACGGTAAACTCGTATTCATTTTATGGACTTCTCGTGCACATCTCAAAATCGAAATGGTCCGTAACTGCAAATGAAATAGCGAAATGGTTGTTGTTCTTCCCCCGAGAAAGACGAGGAAACTGCAAATGGAAAAGTATGTGTAAATTACACAGAAAACTCTAAAAACAGCTATATTAGTGTTTCCGTTTTTTTTTTTTTTGTTTATTCTGTATTCGAAATGCTTAAGTTTTATTTAAGTGTTTATGGAGAAATAACTAATGAAAACGCCTTAAATTGCACATTGCGCTACACTCTTCTGGGTTTTCCTTCGTTCTTTCAGTTATTAATAAACTCACAGCAAGTGTGTGTGCTGTGTGTATTTGTGCTCGGCAATCTGTGTTAAAGCGCAGCATGATTCGCTCGATTTAAGATACATTTCCATGCCAAAGGCACCGCGCCGAGTTGCCGCCCTTTGATTTATAAAACGGGCATCTCTTCGCCGCATCCGAGAAGGCGACACAAGGCGATTCGTTTTATCGCTCTTTGTTTATTTTATGTCAATGCAATTTAATTTGTTTTCTCGTGCCTCAGTCGAGTCAAAATTTTCGGCAAATTTATAATGAAAAATAACACACCATATGTCAGAGACGGGCAGACCCCTTTGAGTCGCCGCACCACGCGAAACTTGAAAGAAACAGAAACATGTCATGTAATCTTCTAACTTTACAGCCAAGTTCTTATATTTCCACGATTGAAATGCTTTTGCGAATGTTCAGATACACTTTAAACTTAAATATATTGTAACACAAGCAGTGGTCTAGGACATCGGACACAAGGTGAGCTCTGCAATACAGAATCAAATACAAATATATGAATACTTTTTCGATAAACTAGATGAACTCTTACTCACACGATCAAAACATAGAAATACAAGGTGACTACGCTGCAAACGGGCCGCGGGATTTGCATTTATTGGCTTAGCTTAAAGGGGTAAACTATACTGCTTTAGTCGTCCTTCTTGGGCACACTGAGTTCCCAGAAGAGCTTTCCCATGCCGCCAATGCCGACCAGAGCCAGAGCGACGGTGATGCGGTACAGCACTTGGTCGAAAGCGGATCCCTTCAGGAAGACGGGCTTGCCGTCTTTCTTCTGGAAATGTTCCTGAACCTTACGGATCTCAAAGTAACCCTTCTCGATCTGATCCTTGCTGGTAGCTGCGGCACGACGAGTGCTGGTGGTGGCAAAGCTGCGCACAACGGCCTGCGATAACAAAGTTTGCGGTTAGTTTGGGTGCACCAGCAATCTTACGTAATTGATTCCTTATATCATGCTTCCAGGGAAATGCCATGGATTTAATGCGTAGTTGGTACTGTCCAGGAAACAACATTCACTACGAATTACAACTCACTCTTGAAATGTTCATCATTTTGATAGTTATATTTATTTATTGTAACTCAAATGCAAATAGTTCCAACGAGCTGCAGTGGAAAATTCACAGGGCCCAGATTATGACAGCTGTTTGACGTCTATGGAGAATAGAGTTGCCACGCTACCATAAAAATACAACTCTTTAAATTTGCCATTCACTCCGAAATCATTGTCGGCATTCACAACAAAGAATATTGATATTTTATATTGCCGCAGGTGCTTAAAATAGATGTATTTATTAGTTAAGGGAAGCACAATAAATTAAATAAACACCATGGGCTTCCTGACAGTATTAAAAAAGATGCGTCAGAAAGAAAAGGAAATGCGTATTCTGTTGCTGTAAGTGACTTTATATTTTTCTGAAATTGTGATTCATGTTTCATTCTTTCTTATAGAGGCCTAGATAATGCAGGCAAAACAACTATTCTGAAGCGTTTTAACGGAGAACCAATTGACACAATCTCGCCCACCTTGGGCTTTAATATCAAGACTCTGGAGCACAAGGGCTACACACTAAATATGTGGGATGTGGGCGGCCAAAAGTCATTGCGTTCCTATTGGCGAAATTATTTCGAATGCACAGATGGTCTCGTCTGGGTTGTGGACAGTGCGGATCGTATGCGTTTAGAGAGTTGCAAGCAAGAGCTGGAAGTACTTTTACAAGAGGAACGTTTGGCCGGCGCCACATTACTTGTGCTGTGCAATAAACAGGATTTGCCAGGAGCACTAAATTCCACAGAAATCAAAGAGGTTTGTTGCTGTAGTTAGATATATTAAAGAAGGGTTTATTAACATACTTCAACATTTTGTGTTATAGATCTTAAAATTGGATGAAATCACAACGCATCACTGGCTGGTAGCTGGAGTTAGCGCAGTCACTGGAGAGAAGCTATTGAGTTCAATGGACTGGCTTATAGACGACATAGCAAAGCGAATATTTACTTTGGATTAAATTAAATCTACTTCTCAAGCAAATACATTTTGTATAACTTCTTATCTTGCTCACTGGTAAACCTAGGCTTGAAATTAACTTTGTGGATACTGGAGAAACCTTCGTCCTGCGTTGGTGCCTGATACTTCTTCTTCATCATGTTGAATACCATTTCGTTGATCTGCGAGTGTGCGCTGTCCAAAAGTTCTCTATAGGCAATATTATGTTTCGCCTGTGTTGGTGTCACATTCATCACGAAGCAACGACACGGAATTTTCATTTCCGCTGCCAATGACAGAAACTTCTTTCTTGATGCCACATCCACATTGGTGTTATCCACTACACATGACCGTCCAGAGCTGAGAGCCTTCTGGCATGCTGTCAGGCAGGCCTGTGTGCTACCCAGTGTATCAGCATTTGCCACTCTATAACCCTTTGGACTTAACACTGCTTTGCAGAAGTGACTCTTGCCCGAACCCGGCAGCCCAACGACAATAATCATTTCGCATTTGCTTGTGTCAAACTGTACGTCATCTGGCTCGAACTGTGGAACATCATCGAAGGTGTTTCCAGGCTCATAGTCGGGCCTCTTCCACTCTTCCGTGCGTCGATTGAGAAAATGCTCTTCGGGTGTGAAGAATGAGATGCCAATGTTGGCAGCAAACAGTCGATCTGCCAGAGAATGATCCTTGCGTTGCTTGGTGACTCCCTTGCCCGTTTCGGGCCTGCCAGCTGCATCGCCTACAAAGAAGCACCGCGCCAATTTGATGGGTACATTGCTGTTCATCTCAGCCTTTAGGTGCTCCCACATTCCTGTCATTGGTTTGCGATAATGACCATTGCCGATAGCAATGAATACCTGCACAGGCACGGTCAATTTCTTTACAATGTCCTTGATTTTTACCTTGAAATCGTCCAGTTTGATTTTTCCGCGTGCTATGCCAGCTTGATTCGTAAAAAAACAAATCTTGAAACCTTCCTTATGTAACTTCTGCAGCTTTTCGGGCACTTCTGGGTAAATGATCCGCCAATCAGTTGTGTTCTTGGGAAAACATTACCAGATTTGGTAGTAATAATGGTCCCATCCATGTCATATCCAGCGATTTTGCTGGAAGCCATCAAGCCGGCACTGCTGTATATGACCAATTTACCATTCGCAACCGCATCCCACTTTTCTTCTCCACTTGGCGTTGCGTCCGTTATGATAGTGTCTGCCTCCCCTTGCACCTCGTTGTCATCGCTTTCAGCTTCAGCATCTGGAGACGGATTGAAAAATACTTCGAATGGATGACGCCCGTAGACCACTTCCAAAAGGTCCCCGTGCTGAAGATCGCACTCTGTGTTTTGAATGGCCATGACACCATTAATTCCGCAAGGATTGAGTCCCAGCACCTTCAACCGTACACTTCCATGTTTCATGTCAACATGTAGTTGCAACTGTCTCTTGGAGCAACGCGCATCGCGTATGCCGGTCTCCTTGCTGCGCCCAATAACATTACTGCCGTTCGTCAGACGTATGGCGCAATGCTCGGCCTCCATGGGTCTCAATGTGCAGATTCTCGTAGCCGCCTCCTTTCCGGCTTTGCTCACAGAACGATTTAAATATTTTGCCAGAGACATTGTGTTAAACACATTTAATTCAAATTTTAATCGATGTGTATAAACAAATTTTGTCCGTGATTGGCGTGATTTGTTTTCGCAATTTTCGCTCTCTGCGGAATGTAAAGTCTTAACAGTATACTGTTATGTTATTAACAGTTGTGATTTCTGTTGAATAAAATACCGCTCATTACACTTTATCAGCATTTTGAAATAAATTGTATAGTATTTTTATCATCACATTGGTAAATTTGACTCAACTATCTCTTTTTTGGAGATGGTTAACCGAAAGAGTTACTTTTGATATACATTTGTTTTCTATAAGTAGGCTTGTATTTTAATTTTTTTTTAACTTAGCAAGTCAAGTATTTTAACAATCCAGTTCAACACAACTTTCGTCTCAAAATGCTGAGAAATTTTATTTCCAAATTTCGCGTTAGTATTTCATTATGCGAGTAGTTACGTAATATGTAATTACAATTATTTTTATATTGGTTTATTTGCAGCCAATTTTGCGCGATGTCAGTGGTTGGGGCGCAATATACTCCGGGCATGGAGGTACTCGCTTCTTTCAAGTTTCTCCGGCTATTATGCAAAAAGGTGAAGGAAAGCTGCCACCTAAAATGGCAAAGCTACAGAAGCAATACCAAGAAGACAATGGGAAACCAGTATTCTTAAAAGGTGGACCCATTGACAACATTCTTTATAGGCTTACTCTTGTCCTATGCGTCATTGGTACAATTGGGGACATATATCTCTGGTTTGGCTATATTCTTGCCACTTAGAGATTGTACATCTTATTTTAATAACTACTAACATTGCGATATCAGGTCGATGTCATGAAATTTAATACCAGTTGTGAAACATTTTGTAGTAAGGTTACTGAATACATTGCGTTAAAATACCACAGACAAACACAAAACACGGACAAATACAGTATTTCATTTGAGAAATAAAAATATATGAATATATAAAATTCGTTGGTGACATTTTTATTTAAAATATAATTACACTTTCATCTCGCATATAACTTAAAACTCCTCGAAGCATGTCGTGCTTGTCATTTTGCTTTAGAAGTCTCGTCGTCTATTTTGTCTATAACCTGTTTCAAACAGTCCTTTGTTGATGTTTTTTCCAGGTCACAGATGCGTGTCAGATCCATGGTGGCTATTTGCTCAATCATCTCCTTAATCTTCTCCTGCTTTATAATTGATTTAACTGTCTGACGCAATCCTGTACGTGCTTCTTTTGTTTTTTGCTCCATTGAGTCGTTTTCAATGTGTCGTCCCTTCGATCTGTAGTGCTGTTCAATAATCTTTCGTATTTTCAGTTTTGTAGCAGCACGAGATTTGCGATTTGTTTGATCTAGGGCAAGGTTTCGTAGCTCCTGGAAATTAATTTCTTTAGCTGCTTCGACTGGATCTGCGTTGAGTTCCAATGAAGTTTCTTCAACGGTAGCGACCATGCCATCTTCGTCTTCACCCTCCACTAGTATTTCAAGTTCTGATCTTGACTCTTGTACAGTAATAGGACTTGGTTTTGGCGGTGGGATAGTAAGTTCAACATCTTCTTGTAAATTAGTTTCCAACGGAATAACCGCAATGGGTTTCCCCTCATCGGTCTTAGTTGTTTCCTTCTTACTTCGTTTACTTTTGGTAATTTCTTTTTGCGTAGGATCACTTGGCAAAATCTTTTCAGTTCGAGTCTCTTTTTGACGACGTGCGATCGTTTCTTTAAGATACCTATACAGGGTTTCGTCTTTATTCGGACTGGCAAAAGGGAGTTGTATTGTATACCAATGCTGTTGAAACAATCCACAAATTCCACTATCTCAAAATCATCCTGCAGTGTTGTCCACAGTTCGGTGTTCTGCTTGTTCTTTGCTTCCACTAACAAGTGCGTGTATTTGTCAATCTCTACCTGAGTATAGTTCATGGACTCATCCTTGCTATAGATCCAGCTGCTGTGTATTTCCATAAAACGCGAGACCCCGCTTTGAGCAGCTAGATTTGATATATGGACTGAAACATTTGAATTGGCTTGCTCCAAGCGGTGCAAGCGAGAGAGTGCAGCACCACCAGGATAATTTGTTCCAGACACAACCAGCAGGAATATAGTTATTAATACATTGATAAGCATATGAGAAGCCGCTACGAGGGCCAGAAAACTATGCCAAGCTGATTTGGCGCTGTTCATCCACCTAGCAAGAGGAAATGTAAGTTATTCAACAGGTTAACCAAAATTGATAGCTCCTTTACTTACATGCGTTGACAAGCACATGCAACCGCAATATTTAGAACCGGAAATACATAGATTATGAAACGCAATTCTTTATGCGGCAGCAGTGAATACAAGACCACAAATCCCAGTGCTGAGAGAGCAAGGGGGCGAATACGGGGCTCATAGTAAATGCCAATAGGAACGAAGACCAGCGAAACACCCATGGCACGGGGCAGTGCAGAGTAGAAATACCAAAGGAACGGCGATGTGCCCCAGTTGGAGCTCTTGTTTAGAATTGTATTGTACCACAACACTTCACCTTCGGGCCATAGTAGACGGCGCCAGAAGAAAGAGTCAACCAGAATCGTGGCAACCAAAATGCCAAAGCCAGCAGGCAGGGCAATCTTCAGTAGTCTGTTGAGGAAACTATAGATTAACCTCTGCCAAAGTTTGGTAGAAATGCATCTAATTTATACCCATCAATGGATAACTTTTGTTTAATAAGGTCCAGTGCCAGCAGCAAACCCAAGAAAAGAGCCAGCTCCGAGCGAAATACAATTATGGATATGCCCGAGCATATGATAAACGGTTTGGATTGTCCACGCATCCAATAGGCAATCGCATAGAGAACTGAAAATATTATTGAAATAATTGTTATTTCTGCGAGTTAGGGGAAAGGCGAAACATACCAAGCGGCAGCGCGAAGATATTGGGCAGTGGGCGCGTCATGTAAAATATGAAGTGGAACTGGGTTATGGTTATGGCCGTAAACCAGAGGCGAACATCGACTCCATAAAGCTTGGTAACAGCTTGTCGCATGTTATGCCAGGCAACCGAAATGGCTCCAGCCAGGAAAAGACGAACTGTCAAGAAGACTCGTTGGATGAGAGCTGACCCAGAGTTGATTTACCAAGTGTCTTTTACCTACATATTGGGTCCAGAACTTATTGATGCTCATCGTTTCGAATAGGAGCACAAAAGGTGCGGACAATATGGAGATAATGAGTGGTCCAATAAATGTACGGGGCACAACTCCCGGATACTCATGATGATCGTACTGCGTAAAATTGTTCCTCAAGTATAATATATCGTGCATGGCTTGCAGATTGAAGCTCTCCTCGACCTTAGTGAACGGCGTATAGACGAGATGCGCCGCTGCCGTCAGAAACACGAGTGCATCCATTTTCCGCACTTGTTGCAGTCGCAGGCGGAACAGAAATAAAATTATTGAACGGCTGGATACAAAAATTGGCAAGTTACATAATTGCCATAATTCTTGTGACACCAAATGCTACGGTTTTTGGTAAATGCACATATATTTTACTGGTGACGTATTTCAATCACCAATATAAATAGCCCGGCCGGCGTTAACAATGTTTGTCCTTTTTAATGATCAATTCAAGTCTCTAGCATTGCCAAGCTTTTTCAAATTAATCAGTCAAAACGTGTCTATACTTGTTTTTGGAACACAATTTACAATTCCAAAATAAAATCGAAATTTGTTTTAAAAATAGAATGATTCCACGTTTAACATAACAAGAGTAAGATAACAAAAAAGAAGAAGAATAAACAACATCTTTAACAGCTGTTCGTGACTCACGAAATTAAACGTTCACATTTGCGATTATATGTAAGTCTGGCAACCCTGAAAATCTGTAGTCGTAAAGACAATTTGAAATTCCAAGTCATTCTCATTGAACGTCTGTCAGAAAACAAATTTGCGAAAATGGTTGCTCATGATGATATCTTTGAAAATAATGACCAGCTTATGGATGAAGCTGATTACTATGTGGCATACAAGAGGTTGCAATTGCAACTTGAATTGCTGCAGGTGCAGGAAGACTATATAAAGGAAGAACAGCGCAACCTAAAAAAAGAGTACCTACATGCTCAGGAAGAGGTAAAGCGCGCTAAGGCTGTGCCTCTGGTTATTGGCCAATTCTTAGAGGCAGTGGACGAGAACACTGGTATCATAGCCTCAACAACAGGCTCCAATTACTATGTTCGTGTACTGTCCACAATCGATCGCGAACAACTGAAGCCTTCGGCTTCGGTGGCTCTTCACAAGCAGAGCAACTGTTTGGTGGATTTGGTGCCTCCCGAAGCAGATAGCACCATCACCATGATGTCGCCGGATGAGAAACCCGATGTTAAATACTCGGACATAGGCGGGCTCGATATGCAAAAGCAAGAAATACGCGAAGCAGTTGAGCTACCCCTGACCCACGCTCACTTGTACAAGCAAATTGGTAAGAGAAGAAGATATTAGAATGTTCCCACTATAAATGCGATTTCTAGGTATTGATCCACCGCGAGGAGTGCTGCTCTATGGTCCCCCAGGCTGTGGAAAGACTATGCTGGCTAAAGCTGTGGCTAATCATACTACAGCCTCATTTATTCGCGTTGTGGGTTCCGAGTTTGTTCAGAAATACTTGGGAGAGGGACCGCGAATGGTGCGTGATCTTTTCAGGCTAGCCAAGCAGAATTCACCGGCTGTCATATTCATCGATGAGATTGATGCCATTGCAACAAAACGTTTCGATGCCCAAACAGGTGCCGATCGTGAAGTTCAACGTATTCTGTTAGAACTCTTGAACCAAATGGATGGATTCGACGAGACCACCAATATTAAAGTAATCATGGCCACCAATCGTGCTGATACTTTGGATCCGGCTCTTCTGCGCCCGGGACGCTTAGATCGTAAAATTGAATTCCCACTTCCGGACCGTCGTCAAAAGCGTTTGGTATTCACTACCATTACCGCCAAGATGAATCTTGCAGAGGACGTTGATCTCGAAGAGTTGATAGCTCGTCCAGACAAGATTTCTAATGCCGATATCAATGCCATTTGCCAAGAGGCAGGAATGCATGCAGTGCGGGAGAATCGTTATATCGCACACGCCAAGGACTTTGAGAAGGGATATAAGACTACCGTGCAAAAAGACGATACTCAGCACGAGTTTTACAATTGAACAAGTAATAATATTGTAATTTAATTATTATTATAATATATATGTATTATGTATTACATACATTAAAATTCCTTAGTTTTTTATTGGCACTATAGTTCTGAGAAGGTAATCATGATACTGGCAGCTACGTGTAAAAAATACTTTGAAGTGTAAGTACATTTTAATGGCGCCACACGTATTTTAATTTAACGGCTTTCTTTACAAGGTAACTCGTGAATGGCTAACAGCTGCAAAATCAGCTGTTACCGCAATGGGCTTTGCCGCTCTTTGCTATTCGACACATTTTCGGTTGTGTTTTGTTTTAAATATTTAGTAGCTCCTAATGTGATAATAATGTCATCGCTGGAGACTTACGTGACTCGCATAAAGCCGGCTATAGATGATTTTCTAAAGATGCCAGACAAAACCACATTGGCCACGGTGGAGAAGGAGGTAAAGGAATTTAATTTTGGCCAAATGCGCATATTTCAGGTGCAAATTGTAGTGCCACTTGTAATTAAACTTGACCAGCTTTCGGGGTAAGTATACTTTGAATATCTGATTGCAAGTTTCCAATTCATTTTGTAATATCTGCGAAATTGTCCTGCAGGGAAAGCCAGGAGTTGCGTACTAGTTTGATAGAATGCTTGAGGCACGTTATTTCCAAAATCTATCTGAATGATGAGAAAGGATTGCGGTCGATACTGGTGGTAGTACTACAGCAGCTACGGGACTCAAAGGGCTCTATGATGCGACCCGATCTCAGTGAGGAAATCAAATTGGCTGCCGTCCTTTGTATTTCAGATTCACTACGTCGATCCACAAGCGATGTTCTAGAAGCATTTTATACAAAAGAGACAGCAGTGGTGATTGGTCAAATACTGCTTATACTTTTGGAGCTTATAGCTAAAGAGAAATACCGTAAGTTGGTAAAGGCGTCGATGGAATGTTTAATGGTTCTCTTCTACGTGCACGATGATGCCGATGCGGCGGACGTAGTCCTGCGAAACCAAGTTGCGAATACCATATTCATATACCTCCCAAAAGTGGTTACGGTCCTGTTTAAAACTTCAAAGGCAGATGACACAATAGGCGAATCCATAAAATCGGTTAGTTCCTGCCCTTCACTTTAAACCGTGTTACTAATGGTATTTCCCATTTAGATGGCTATCAAGGCTTTGGGTCGTATAACCTGCATTATGTTTGAGGAAACAACAGATGAATTCATCAAAATACGCTATGATATAAACGCATTCCAGAATTTGTTCGACTCTGCCTGCAAAGATGAGGCCGACAATCACCTAAATGACACCAACATATTTGGAAGTAAACGCCTAAATCTAGAGCAAAATGAGGAGCGACTTAAACAGATGCAAGAGAACCTACGCTCCCCGCAGTGGATCGCAGCTACTGCAAGACATATGCGTCCCATCTTTGTAGAGACATGTCTTTTGCGGGCACACGCCTCCATTGAAGTGCGACGAACGTACGCGGAAGTGTGTTGTCTTCTGCTTCGGAACTGTGTACACAATCTTAAAAACAATTTTATACATCTGCTCGAAAGTGTCTTGGCCTTGTCAGAAGATGAGGAGCCGAACATAGCGAAGCTTTGTCAAGCAACACTCTCAGAGCTGCAGCAGCGGCCCAGTTGTTCGGACATCTTTGACGAGAATGCAGAACTTCTTTTGGATGCCCATCTTAACAAGTGGCCACGTATTCTACATCGTTGTGAGGATAACGAACAGTTTTCCGAACTGATGTTCTTTAAAGGATTTCTGCGATATCTCAGCGCCGATAAACTACAGTTGCTTCTGTTGGTACCAAAGAACTTGGAGCTGTTTGTCATGTGTCTGCTGTTGGCGCTGGATCAGCGCACATCCCGTGATCTTTTGAATGAGGAGTACTCACTGAGACGCATTGTGGAGGGCAGCCCCAAGCATCTTGCCGCCCAATTTAGTCAACTTCCGTGGCGCCAATTTAAATATCTTAGTAGTGAACGTTGCGTTAATGTTTTATATGATATTTGTGCACTTCTGGGAGCCGAATCAAGCCTGAATCGTCTAATATTCGACTGCTGCCAGGACCTGATCGATAAGCGAAGCACATCAATGAATGAATCCATTTTATTGCAAACGCTTATGGTAACACCTCAACAAGGGACAGCACGTGCAAGTCGCTTAGTGTTAACGGATTTACTATTGAATGAGATCCTGTGTGATGATCATTGGCACCTTGCATTACAACCGGATGCAGCTTGGCGGTTTAAAGTCGACAAGGTATGTTTATTTAGCTTATACAAATAATAATTAATTTATTATTAATACCTTATTCCAATGTTGCAGCCAACATCATGGTTTGAAGACCGCACGCCTGGTCTATACTCGGCATTAGAGGTGCGTACCCAGGATTGCGACTCGGATGACGAAAGTGAACCGATCAGTAGCCGTGTAAGCATTACGGATGCGCAGTTCAATGTACTGCATACTTGTCTCATACTTGACGCACTGGGGCACAGCGCTAGATTCATTGGTGACACATTCGATCGGCATATATTTCGCAGCTTACATAGGGTGCTACTGAAGTTGGGTAAGCCTTCAGCCTGAGGCATCAGTAAAAGATTATATGATGTTACATTGAATCTGATTATTATAGCCAGCAGTAATACAATCATACATCAGGCAGCTACCTTTGCCTTCGTGTCCATGCAGCTGGCTCTAAAATACGCAGCTCCATCCCATTTCATTGAGTGTTCCACTGACTACATTACTTTCCATCTCAATACGCTACTCAAGCGGGTAAGTGAATCAATTCATTGTTCTTATACATATCATTATCGTAAATTTACCCGTTACAGTCGCCCGAGAGTAGTGCTGCTGTGGACATCCTCACCGTGGTGCTGCAGTATAGCACTCGTGGAAATGTTCCCCATCTGGATAGTATTTTTCAAACTATATGCGAAGAGTGCACTAAGTTACAGCAAACGGACAATGTGCACTCATATCTGCGAGTATTTAATGCATTCCTAAGTCATGTGACTAGCTGGAAAAGTGATACGCTGGAACAGATCACCGACATGGAGATGCATGTGGACGAGGAGGAGAATATTTTAAGTAATTGGCTCAATATACTTAATAAGCCGCCAGAGGATGAGCCAATAAATTCAGAAACAACACCCCAACATGAGGAAGATGTAAATATGCCCGATACAGAACCGAATGATCTTTCAATGCCACAGTCTGAAACGAAGCCGGAGCTGCCACGTCACATCGAAATGACCAAACAGATTCTAAGCCAGGCCATTAAGTTTCTTTCGAATTCAGATCAAACCCAGCAGATTCTTGCACTACAATGCATTGCCACCGGCGTTCCACTGCTCGCTGATTATGAAGATGAACTTTTGCCGCTGGTGCATCTCGTTTGGCAGCCACTGGTTGAGAAGTTTCGTCAGAAGGATCCACTCGTGTTGAGTCGTTGCTTTAGCTTACTTCACATACTGGGCCTGCATGCTAAGGAGTTTATTTTAAAGCGTAGTCTTAGCGATGTTATACCTCAGCTGAAGCTGTTTCTTAAGGCAGCAAATGCGCAGAGCAGCACGGAAAAAGGGACTAGTACCTACGCAAGAGTACAAGCTTCAGTTGAAACTACTGCAACATTTACCGGCCTTCATCCGCAGCCTTCGACTTGATGGTAGGCACCTGTACGATCTGCTAAGCATTGTAGCGCTTTACTTATCCCAGGAGCAGCCCAAAGATCTACAGACTCTTGCATTGCAGGCCTATCAAAATCTAGCTTCGTACAACGGTCCATTTGTGTATGTGTTGTTATTGCAGCGTGCTCATCTCAAGGACTACAAGGTCAGTGTTGACGGACTGTTTAGGGAGTTGGGTTTTAATTTCAGTGCACAGGACGTGGTGGCTTTCGATGAATAAAAGTCCATTTTGCTTATTACGCAATTGTTCTATTCTGTATTCCGGTCAATTGTTTTTCGATTACAGACTTTAATACTAGTGTCTTTTAAAAACAACTCGAACGTGAGGACCAAACACATTGGTTTCTTATACATGTATGGGTATAATATGCATTATACAAGTACACTATTTCATATACATACATACATTGAAATGGATTATTGAGGTATCTGTTTCTAACTTGCGTAGTTTTATTAAAATGACTTGATATAATATGTAAATAAGGGCAAGGATTGAACAAAAAATTTAATTTATAAACTTTCGAAAAAATGAATGGGGATTTTGTGTAGACTGTGGGCGCGCACATTATTGCCAATTACTGAATGCTATGTAAAAACATAATACATTTTCGTTCACTGTTTGTCTTCTTTTTGTATTTCGTTTCATTTTGTTTTAAATATAACAAACTCTACAGTGAATACCCAGATGCTTAGCACCGAATAAACTTCGCATCCGACTTCTGAAGCCACTTTCATATAATCATTCACATATGCAACGTTGTTTTGTATCAAATATAGCTGAATTTCATGTTAAGTTGTGTAGATTCCCGTTCAGCTTTCATCAGTCCTGCATGCCACACAACTGTGTTCTTTACTCATACCTTAACAGTAGAATAACAAGCAAGCTGTGAGCAGATAGGTCCATTGAGCATTATAGAATCCGTGTTTGTCTGTTTTGCGATTGTGTGAGTCTCAAGCGTGGGCGGGGTTGTGTTTAGGAGTTTATAGTGTGCTTAGCTATTGGTATGTATAGGGTCTGGCTTCTATGACTACGCCAGCCAGTTCATTAAACTATTGGCATATGCCATGGGCTTGACATCAGGATGTGGCTATATGGAATAAAGACAAAATGTTATCAAATGTGTTACAAATAGAACATAATCGGCTAACTTACCACAGCCTCGAAGGATCTGTAATTTGGTTTTAGATTGTTACCAGTTATTGTTATAAATGCGCCCATGTTGCCCATAGTATCACTGCAAATAAAATCAAATAGTTTAGTTTTGCTGTCTACATTTAAGAGTGATTTTTACGTACCAATAGTTTGGCGCCGAGAAGACGGTTATACATTGTCCGTTATGAGCCTCCTCATAGCCCATATCCTTAACCTCGTGACTGCGAATGATATAGTCTAAATTGTTAAGCTTACAGAATGATTCAGTCACATCTGGACCAAACTGTATGCCCACACCGCGCTTAGACGGGCCACGACCCATCCATTGTTGTGGATCGGACCACAGTAGCTCGCACATGAGCCCCTCTTCTGGGGGCTGGCAGTTGCGATCGATGCGTCGTATATTATCCAAGGTAACATTATCTGACGAAAAGAGGCCACCATGCATGACAAGAATCTTCTGATTAATGCAATGGCAGAGAGGAAGCCAGTTGAACACTCGTGTAAACATATTCGACATTTTACTGGTATACTTTGCAGAAACCTCGCCAGTAAATCCGTACATCTGATTCATGTTGATACTCTCGTGGTTGCCTGCAAAAATAAATTAATAAGTTTCAAGTGAGTTATATGCTACGGTTTGAATAAGGCTTACCGCGAGACAGGAAGAAGTGGTTAGGGTAGAGCAACTTAAAGCCGAAGAGAGTGAAAATACACTCTACAGAGAATGAACCTCTGTCCACGAAGTCGCCATTAAACAGATATGGATTCTTTTCCGATGGCAGTCCATTGATCTCAAAGATATTCATTAAATCATAAAATTGACCATGTATATCGCCGCAAATTGTAAACTTCTCCTCATCCAACACTTTGATATCCACCAGGGATGGTTGTGCACGTAGATACTTATCGATGTCATAGAGAATCTGGAAACATATTCGACTATTACATTGCACTGACGTTAAAGAGTCATTTTATACTGCCTACCTTATAGGCAAATTTACGATGCAGTCTCTTTTGTGCCTTATAGTGCTCCATAAGGTCTTTCATAAACTTTAAAGTCACTTTATCATCCTCCAGCTGAGGTCCTTTATAATTGTCTTCAATTGCTAAAACATGAAAAGAATGTTGAGTTAAGTATGCATAAAAACATATTAGGATGGCATGAATACTTACTGATGTTCTCCAATTCTCTAAACATCTCAGAGAGCGTCTGCTCTGGCTTATCAACAGCTATAGCACGTTCAAAAGCGCGCATTTTAACTATTTTACTGCACTCCGTGAATTTCAACTTTGCGTCCTTATCATTAGGCCTGCACTTGGCCACCTTAAAATAGTAATTTCTTAGTAAAAATGCATCTTAAGGCAACGTGTGAGACATTCACTTACATATTCAAAATCGGACAGCGCTTGTTTAAACTTGCCCAAGGACATGTGAGCCGCCGCTCGCCGGTAGTAGCCCTTCAAGTAGCTGGGATCAGTTTTCACCGCTGAAACACCATCCTGCAGGGCCAGACCGAAGTTCTCCTGGCGCAAATGCGCTAACGCTCGGTTGGCATAGTATATTGCACTGCTAGGATACAGTTCTATGGCTTTCGAATACATGTCGATGGCTTTCGTAAACTCCTTGGCTGCAAAACGTTAGAATGGGTCGATTGATTTAATTGCAAGATAAGTGCACTTTCAGTTACAACTATTGTCTTTGTTCCTAATCTTGGGGAAATATGCGAATTATCTCACACAGCGCCAGTGCCAGTTTATTAGTTTTAAGGTTAGGTTGAATACAACGAACTGGAAACACGGGGACGCGAAAGACCTGCATTTAACCGCTTAGTGGGATTCGTGCACTTTACAGTATATATAATAGTGGCTTGTGTAAGTGATAAAAGTTAACTTACTCTTGAGCAAATCATTTCCCTTATTTTTATACTGCTCGGCCGCGGCAAAATCTTGGTCAACTACTTTCGGAACGGAATCATGCTTAGCGGCATTAGTTTCTGCATTCGGTGTTTGTTCTTGCAGATTATCCGTGGGTTTCTGTTGAATTTCCAGTTCGGACGACGACATATTTTGTTTTAATTAATGATTTTTTACTGCCTGGCTGTTTCTCTAATATTATTTACTGTCTGCAAAATTTCAAGAGTTGATAAACGCCAAAATGCTTAGAGAGGAACAACAAGCAGGTAGGCGCAATTTATCGATATATGACATGTTTTAAATTTATATTAGTTTATTTGATTCCGACTTATCTCAATTTTATTTGAAATATTTGTCAGAGATTATACATACATTATTCAAATTCACAATTTGTAAGTAATGCATATGACACAGTTGGATCGTACTCGATTGATACTTACTTCTGAACAGGTGCAGGTGCTGTACAACGCCGCATGTGCAAGTATCGATATGCACCAGAGCCGCAACAGCTGTTGTGAGCTGGGCTTTGTAATCAAGCAGCAAGAAAAGTTAGAAACGAGTTGTTGTTAGTATAGAAACTTTGAAGCGACTGCAGTAGAAAGGCACGCAAGTTGAGTTTGGGTCAATTAGGCACAACTAGAATCTAAATTCCCATCCGTCCAGATCGGCAGCTTAACTGCAATTTGTTTATTTAAAAGTGTGCGTGTTGCGGGGTGTGTCATTTTGCAAACGTGGGAGATTTCAAAGAAATATAAGAAACTATGTCCATGAACAACTTATCAGTAGACGGCGAGTTCCGTTACATTATTCAATGGTTTAACGAATGGAGCGAACTGCAACGCGATGATTTTGTGTATGTATTGGTGGAGTATCTCACAAGAGACATGCCCGAGAGCCCAAGTGAAGGTGGAAGCAGCACCTACATAAATGGCATGGTTAATTCGTTGGCCACGTTGGGAGTTCAGGACAAGCCCATGAGTCTTTTTCAATGCCGTGTAACTATATGAAAATATTCAATATTACTGTTTATTTGCTCACTACCGGTTATTTCCCCTTTCTCTGACAGATTAAACTGTTTCGTGAATGGAATCCAAAGTGGCCGACCGACTTTAAATGCACACTGCAAGAGAAAATCAACGAAATCGATCCAAAAGTGGGGGAAAAAATCATCAATGAACTGAAGAGGCCACATTCTATGCACAATGGTGACGCATCTGTTCATTTAAATGTAAATGGAACTAGCGGCTACTTAGATGGCGAACTGGAGCATTCGGAGAGCGTCGCAGAAACATTGCCAAGCACAATAGCAACAGAGCCAACGCCAGCGGCAGCTACAATCCCAGTCGCAGTCGCATCCACAGCTAACGATGTTATTGACCAGACTTTAGAGACAATTACTGATAACCAATTGGCAGCAGTATTGCGTCAAGAGACAGCAGTCGATGATGATGATCAAGATCAACTTCAGCCTCAGCCGCAGCTCACTGCTAACAATGATCGTAATTCCGATACAAATGGCATTAATGCGTCGACGTCGGCCGCTGTGACAACGATTGCGGTGAATATTTCCCCAGCAGAAGAACCGCCGTCGCAGATTCAGCCACAAGTGATTGTCGAACCTGTAGAACAGGTCGAGAATAACGTTTCAGCCAGTGTCATTGTATCTGTCTCAGCCACTGCTGCAGAGGTAGTCCCGGTGGCATAAATGTTCGTTCTGCTTATGGCGCTTGTCAGCGAACCAAGTAAAATATAACAAAGAAAAAACCTAAACGGAACACCCTCATTTATTGCACGCTATCCACATCAATACATTCCATGCATACATATAAACATTTTTACATACATACTTTATTTATATTCTAAGTTAAAGTGCATTATAAACGACATCTCGAACAGACTTACTAAACGTGTTAGTAATATGTTAGGACAACAAAAGATCAAAATACATTTATATGCCCATTGCAACGATGCCTTTTATTAAAAACTTAACCCGAAACTCAATTTGGATACGTCAACTCTGCCCTGTCTGTTCGCACCGATGTATGTACATACATACATACATACATACATGCAAATGTATGTATATGTATCTGCCTCAAAACATGTTTTTGTTGTGTGCGTTGCTTTGGTACTGCATGCTCTCGAGGTGCCAGTGCCATTCGGATGTCGGGCCAGTTATGTTCGTTTGCTCTCCTTACATCGGATGAGATGTGAGCAAGTGTGTATGCGTGTGTGTGTTCGCTTTGCTCTTTCATAAGCTCCGCTTTTGGGGTATGTTTTGTGCTCCCTCTTTGTTTTGATTCGCTGTTGATAAAGAATAATTAAAACAAAGACAAAAAGATACAAAAACAACACACAGCGCGCCGCCGTCGAAATGGAAATGGAAATAAGATATACTCATATATTGAACCAATTTATTTCAATTTTATTTCGCACCTCGACGGCGCAAGTTGTGTTCGGCGTGTCTAATGTGACTGATTCGATGGTCAGCTGAGTATTGTGTTCTCTAGTTGCAAGTGCGTGTTTGTTTGTGTTTGTGTATGATGAAATAAGGAAAAACTAAGATGTTGCTTACAAAGTTATTACGAGTTACACTGTTTATTAGCGCAGTATGCTGGCAAAGTGAGTAAAAACCGATAACTTAAACAACAAACTTTAAGTTGGTGGCAATTGGTGCAAAAGAACAGGGTTGCCAGGCGTCTCATTGCCGCACTAGGTCAAGGTCAATGACTAGAAATTCCCCAAGCAAATGTGCTAACATTATGCTCGACAGCGAAGGGCAATAAACCTCAAATATGTATAATCACAGCCAAAACGATGGCAAAAGTGAGTCAGTAATTGTGGTGCCGGGCCTGTGTTTGGGCTTGGGGCATTTCTGGTTTGCAGATTGAATGTAGACCTTGGCTTTCGTTGGGTTTTTATACTCTTCGAACATTGTAATTGGTTAAAAAGGGTTTACTCAGTTTGTCATAATGTATGTAACAGGCTTCAATAATATGTATATCGTATGCAGATCAAATATCAATTAAATAAGGCAATGGTTATCTTACTGACCGGCGCGCTTGACCGAAGTTTTTGACTTTTATATTTTTTGTATTTTCTTTGCTGGTTTTTGCAAGTCGTTTTACTTCTTTACATTCCCATTTTTAAACAGACGTTTGCGTCACCAGCGTCTGCCAGTGCGTGCGAGTCAAGGACTGCGCCTCCATCGCCCAAAGCTTGCTTCATCATCAACTCGAAGAGCGTGAGGCTATCTTTAGCATGGTGCGTAATGCAGTTTGCGGTTTCCAAGGACTCGACACACTTATCTGCTGTCCGACGCAACATAAGATCTCCAAGCATTTCAGTCGCAATCAACGATTCGTGCCACCCGAAAACCGTTGGGTTTGGGACGCTGTGACTCAACCGAGATCACCTTCAACTATTGACCCACACGAGGTAGAAATGAGGCTACATGATTACCACGACTTCCACGCAAAACGTAACTATCCTCAGCTTCTTGATGGGGACTTGGATGCGTCTTACTTTGGCTATGATGGCACTCAACACTTTAACTATCGAATCCAGCACGAACATGTGAGCGAAACACAACGCCCGCCACCGAAGGACAGACCTATTGTATTCCCTGGTGACTTAAGATTTCACAAAACTGACGAATTTCCCACGGTCAAGGGCAAACTGACTGCCGACTCAAGCCAGGAGCAGGTCGTTCGAGAGATGCTGCCCGAAAAAGCCTGTTGTAGTTGGCACATCGACGACGTCGCGAGTGAATCCCCGGGATTGTGGTATCAGCTTAAGCACCCGTCTGCTGGGCGGACAATCTGCGGCACCCGGACAATATCCGTGGTTGGCCCGCATAGCATATCGCAACCGAAGTAAGTAGCGTCATCGCCTTTACTTGCTGTCAATTCGTATTGAATACTATTAATGTATACGTATATTGTATTTGTATGTGTGTCTGGTACTGGCTTAGCCATACACATAACAAAAAAAATACTTTATTTTAATCTCGTAAGTCATCAGTTATTCTTAAAGCCATTCGGCAGCGAGCAGCATGGTCAAGATGCCGCCAATAGCAAAAACAAGAAGAGGTCTAAACTTTGACCAGTCGAGACAGCCAAGTCCATTATTATCGTCCTTGCATCCATCTGGACCATCACCTTTATTTCCCTGACCTTTCCCCAGACCTTTTGCTCGACATCCTTGTTCTATACATATCTTACTTGGAGCGCTTTTTTTCTGAAATGTCATCTCGTCGAAGTTTTACCTCTGTACAACAACCGCCTTTTCCTAGTCCTCCTTTTGCTAGACCTCCTTTTCCGGGACCTGCTCCATCTGGACCACCAAATCCTGCAAAACCACCTTCTCTTAGGCCTTCTCTTCCGAGATCTCCTCTTCCGAGACCTGCTCCATCTGGACCACCAAGTTTTACACCACTACCTTCTCCTAGGCCTCCATTTCCGAGACCTTCACCAGCTGGGCCACCAAGTCCTCCATATCCTTGACTTCCTTTTCCTTGGCTTCCTTCTCCTAGACCTCCTTTTCCTAGATCTCTCTTACTACCACCTTCTGCGATCCCTGGACCTCCTGCACCTTTTGGAACATGGCCACATTTTGCACATTTTCCTGCTGCTGTGCAGTGACAGTTTTTTTTACTCATTGTAGACAGCCAGTGGAAAGTTAAATTGGAAGTACAAATGAGAATTATATATTTGATATGAATAGATAAAACCGTTATGGAATTGAGAGGCTCACAATGAAAGCGAACAAGCTGACATAATTTTATTCCTTCTGAACAGGCACAGAGATGCACAGCTACAAAATGAAATAAATAAAAATAAGAAGTATGAAAGCAAGAGTCGGCTATTAAACCAATATTCTGTTTGAAACAGACTTATAAGTTATCGGGTATACACACAACGATTTTCTAATTCAATCAATTCTCAATTTATCATTTATCTCTTCGGCAGCAAATGGTCGTATCAGTTACCGCTGTTCAGGTTCTTTAATTTTAAACCAATATATCGTGACTGCCGCACACTGCGTAGTCAATTTGGTTTCCGACTTAGAGGTGTAAGTAGAATATTATAAATACATGCACATACATATATACAGATACATATGCAGACATATTTATAAAAAAGAATTGAACAGATTTCAGGTCCGAATTGGCGATGATGCGCACAGCCAGCAAGATTGCGCAGCCAGTGCCGTCAATTGCAATAACCCCAACATATTTGATATCGGACGAGTGCTTGTGCATCCCAACTATGACCAGCCGAAATATGCCAATGATATTGCCCTGCTAAGCCTCCGAAGCCAGAGTGAGCGACATCCTTTCTTTTTGCTCCTTTCTGCAGTGCTAATGCTAATCTTCGCATCTTTTAGAACCGATCACTTTCACACCGATATGCTTACCTTTAAATGGGACAACTGCGTTGGCAGACAGACTTATTGGACAAACTGGCGTTGTTGCTGGTTGGAGATCAAACGCTGAAAGTACGTTATTTTTAAAGAAAATTTTTTAAATAAATTAATAAATTAACAAAACAATAAAGCCCAAATCTGAATTTATAACTATTTCCCGTTTTTCAGATAACAGTTCAGCGAGCATGGCCACCTCGATCTCGGCTCGTTTCATCAGGCTACCCATTGTGAATACGACCAGGTGTGCGATTGCTTATGCGAGTATCAGCGAGAACTTCCAGCAACCGATAGTTATCACGCCACGACATCTTTGCGCCCAGGGCCAGCCGATGAACGATGTTTGTCGAGGCGACAGTGGTGGACCCTTTATGGACGACGGTACCTCTGGATTACTTAATGCGAACGGGCGTCACACACTTCTGGGAATTGTCGCCTTTGGACCTACTCTATGCGGTGTCTCCACCATTCCGGGGGTTTACACGGCAGTCAATTCATACACGAACTGTATATATGACACCATCGGAATTCCGAGTCTCCAATAATTATCTTGTAGTACTCGAGGAGAAGAATTGCGCGAGTCACGAATTCATCCAAAGCATATAGACGCCAAAGTTTGTAGAACTAGCTAATAAATAAAGAAAATAAAAAAAATTAAACAGTAACGAATACTAGCAACGACCATGTACCACCATATTCATTCAATTAATTCATTAAATCATTCATTCGACCGATCGTAAGAACCCTTTCTCCTAGATTTGAAAAACAGTTACATACTGAAGCACCGCGATGTCGACGTCAACGATTGACAGCATCGCACAGGCAGCGCTGCTAGGGACTATGGAAATTGTATACTTGAAGTAGAAAATGTACACTCAATTACATCAAATTACCGCTTTTCGTGAGTGTGGCATTCCCTTAAATTACCGCTCATTTGTATTATATTATATACGATGAATGTTTCCGTATGTTGTATTTGTTAACGTGTGTGTGGTACTGGCTAATGTCACATCACTTGGCTTAAAAGAAATATACATACAAAACACATGGTTTTAACATCTTTATTTTAACCTCGCAAATCATCACATATCCTCACCCAATTCTGCAGCAACTAAAACCATTTGCATGGTAAAATAGCCGCCGAAAGTAAAAACCAGAAGAGGTCTAAACTTCGACCATTCGAGACAGCCAAGCAGTCCTTTATCTTCTATTTCTTCATCATCCGCGCCACATCTTTCTTCTTCTAGATCTAATCCATATAAGTCATCACATCCTTGTCCTAGACCTCCTTGTCCAAGACCTCCTTGTCCGAGACCTCCTTGTCCTAGACCTCCTTGTATTTGACCTCCTTGTCCTGGACCCCCTTTTCCTAGACCTCCTTGTCCTGGACCCCCTTTTCCTAGACCTCCTTGTCCTAGACCTCCTTGTCCTGGACCTCCTTGTCCTAGACCTCCTGCTCCGCCTGGACCTCCTTGTCCTAGGCCTCCTGCTCCGCCTGGACCTCCTTGTCCTAAGCCTCCTGGTCCTAGACCTCCTTGTCCTTGACCTCCTTGTCCTAGACCTCCTGCTCCACCTGGACCTCCTTGCCCTTGACCTGCTTGTCCTAAGCCTCCTGCTCCACCTGGACCGACCTGTCCTAGACCTTCTGCTCCACCTGGACCTCCTTGCCCTAGACCACCTTGTCCTAGACCACCTTGTGCTAGACTTCCTGCTCCACCTGGACCTCCTCGTCCTAGACTTCCTGCTCCACGTGTACCTCCTTGCCCTAGACCTCCTGCTCCACCTGAACCCCCAAACTGTCCATCTCCTCCTTCTCCTAGACCACCTGCTGCACCGCTTAGTGCATGGCCACAAAGTTTACATTTTCCCGAGCTGTTTGGACAGTGACATTTTTTGTAGTCATTGTTGTGGCCTGTGACAACTTTTAATACAATATATATTTTAATTTCGATAGAAAGATAGAGCCGCGAGGGAATTAAAAAATTCACTATAAAAGCGAACAAGTATACATAATTTTATTCCTGCGGGACAGGTACAGAAATACACAACTATTAAATTAAAAGCATAAATACAAAATAAGTAAGATAGCTATAGTCAAGTGTACTCGGCTGCAATATAATCACTATCTACCCGACATTCCACTAAATTAAGTAACTTCTATGTTTAGCGTAGTTTTATTAAAATATTTAAACTGTGAAATTTATTAGCCCACTATAATATTTCTTAGAGATTATTATTAGTCGTGGCTCCAATATTTTACGAAATCTTATTTTATACAATCGGACAGTCATGAATATATCATTTCGGCTATTAAATCAATTTTGGGTTGGAACAGAGTAACGCTTAAACTTATAATTCTGATTGGTGCACACTGAGAAGTCAATTTGGTTAAATACTAACATAAGATTTCCATATCGACAGACACATTTATAAAGATTTACACTGATTTCAGGTGTGAATGAAGCGCACAGCCTGAGCCACAAAATTGTGCCGCTAGTGCCGGCAATTGCAACGCCAATAATATTGCCCTGCTAAGCGATATGCTGTCTACGTGTATTGGAACATTTCTTGAATGAGCTCTTAAATCGACAACTTTCAGGGCCGATCGCTTTCACGCCGACTATCTTACCGTTAAAAAGTACAACAGTGCTGGAAACTTATTATATAAACTCGACTTTTTGCTGGTTAGAGAAAGAAAATTGGAGGAAAATTTTGGAAGAAGTAAAAAGTTAAAAAAATGAAACAATAACGCCTAAATATAAATTTATACTGCGTGTTTTATTTCAAATAGTAGTTCGAGCTATTTCGAGCTTGGCTGGATTTGTCATGAATCGATCGTAAATGAACTATGTTTGTAGAGGCGACAGTGGAGGACAACGGTACCTCTGTAATACTCAATACGAATATCGTAAACTTCTGGGCGCTATCGCCATTCCGGGGGCCTAAACGGCAGCCAGTTCATACATCAAGTGGATATATGTATGTATGACACCATCGGTATTCCGAGTATCCAGTAATTGTAGTACTAGATCACAAGCGTAAGTAATGAGTTCATGCAATGTTTATAGACGCCAAAGTTTGTAGAGCTAGCTAATAAAAAAAGAAAACCACTATTCGAAATGACACTGTTTCGAATACTACCAACAACCATGCCCCATTATATGATACCCTACATTCAATATTAAAAAACCATTAAAAGCCAAAAACATGTTTATAATACCAACACCTTGGGAAACAATCGTTTTGCCGTCTTTTGCATATAGGAAATCATCATGACAATTTTGTAAGAGCCCCGCCTGCCCCCGGCTACCAAACTTAAACAATATTAAACAAGTAATAAACGAAATGCTATATTCAAGCTTAAAATGTCGTTAGCACCTACTCTGTGTCTCTCGCACCTATTTAGAAATTATTAATTTAAAATGTGCTTTCGTTAATACACCTGTTTTATACCTCATTTCAATCTGGATGCTGATGTGATGCTCTTCTGATCTCGGCTGGGCATTTAACTTACTTTACATGAATTATCCCGATGTAATTGGGATTTTTTATAGTTTTTTTTCTAATCCACTGCTACATACATACGTGTATGTTGAATGGGAAGATTAGATATAAAATACAAATGTTTCTCATTATTACTTTTAATTTGTAAATACTTGTAATAATTTATGTTAATTTAATTTGAATTATAAATTAATTTCATTTCATTTATGTCGACTGTTTTTCGTGATATTAAACAAATTAAAATAAAACGACGGATTTTGCTTCTTTGCTGTTTTTAAGGAGTCGTTGTGCTCATTTGCCGTCCGGCGCATCATAATTTCAGTAGCAATGAACGCTTCGTGCCGCCTGAAAAACGTTGGGTTTGGGAAGCCACGACTCTGCAGACTTAAGATTTCACAAGCCCAACGATTTTCCACAGCAAAAGCGGAACCAATTACTGAGTCGAGCCGGACTTGGTCATAAGAGAGACGCAGACTCGAAGGTGTGTTTGCAGTTGGCACGTCGAAAACTTTGAGTTAATGAATGCATGTATTTTCTTGCGGTCTAAGTGTTTCTGGTAATAAGTTCTGGCGTTGAAAGGGTTTGAACATTAAAATCTCGCAAATCCTTAACCCACTTCCAAAGCGACCAGTGTCATTTGCACGGTCAAGAAGCTGCCAATAGTGAAAACCATAAGAGGCTTAAGTTTCGACCAATCGAGACAGCCAACGAATCCTTCGTCCTTGTCATCTTCTGCTTCTGTTTCAGCTACTGATACCACTGTGACAGCTGTTACTGCTACTGATTTTGCAATTGATTCTGCTTTTGATTCTGCCTTTTCTAGTTCTGCTTCTACTTTGGATTCAATAATTTCTTCTTTTACTATTATCTCCTGCTTTTTACACAATCCACGTCCACATTTTGGAATATTTCGACAAGTCTGGCATTTAGATTGACTCGTCTGACCCGCGTATTGACTATTTCTTTTGCTCAGCGCTCCATCTAATTCTGCATGTAGACTAGCAAACACTTCACTTGGTCTATTTCGTACAACTCCAATAATAATTTCTTCTCCATAACCCAATACAAGACTTTCTGATTTTTCGTGTCTCAATCCTTGACTTCCCATAAAACTTCCTTCTGCGGTCCCCAATATTGACTTTTCGGGTCTCAATCCTTGAGCTCGAACATTACTTTCTTGACTTTTCGGATGACGGCCACAAATCTTACTTTTTTTCGTTACATCTTTACCGTGGCAGTGCAACTTTTTTGTACCCATTGTATCCACTCAATGAATACACTATGGGATACACTATGAAAGCGAACAGGTTCACACAATTGTCTTCTTTCGGTACAGACACAGAGAACTATAAAATCGAATAAATAAAAATTTAAAAAACAATGAGGAAAACTACAGTCGTGGGATCGACGGTTCAACGTAAACAAGTTTATATGTAATAAATATAAATACATTTATAAAGATATAAACCGATTTCGGAAACAATTGGCGATGATTAACTATCAGGATTGTGCAGCAAGTGCCGCAAATTACAATAGCCCTAATCGGACGAGTGCTTATGTATCCCTACTATCCTTACTATCATCATATTATGTGTTCAACATCCTATATTTTCTCTATTCTCGAATGCTATCTGTGCTCTCCTATGTAAATCGTCATATCTTTCAGGGCCAATTTCTTCACACCACTTTGCTTACTTTTAAATAGGATAACAGCGATGGTTGGTTGGTTGGAGCTTAACAGTTAGTACGATACGATATTTTTGAAGTTTTAAAATATAAATAATCTTAATAAACGAAACAATAACGCCTAAATTTGAGTATGTACTAACTGCCTGTCTCGTTTAGGCTAAAATACGACGAGAGTTCATTTCATTGTGAATAAGACTAGCTGTGCCTATGCGATTATAATTGCGATCTTTCAGCAACCAATATTTGTCACGCCACGATATTTGTGCGGCCAAGGTCAACTGATGAACGATGTTTGTCGCAACGACAGTGGCAGACCCTTCATGGTACTTTTGGAACCCTCAATGTGCGCGTGGGCTTAGCTTTCTAAGCATTGTCACATATCGTCACCAAATGTGGTCCATCCTATGAGAAGCCGATATTCTAATTTTAAACATTATTTAATACAAACATGTTTGAGATACTTATGTACAAAAAATGTACAATAATTGAATTAGAAAATTTGCGAGGCCTCAACTAGAATGTAAACAGCACTTATTTTATATTCTAGTTGACAATAACGTAATTTACCTTTCCTAAGTCAATCGTATCAACATTCTAGCACATTAATACACTGACAATTGAAAATGATCAACTAAGGTTATGGTTTATTTACATTCGTGCAAATGTATGCAACAGGTAGAAGGGTGTGTGACAGATCCCACAGATAAACAATATTTGTCGAGACAACAGTGGCAGACGCTTCATTGACGAGGGATTATCAATAAATCAATCGGACAGTAATAATTATTGTGCACACCAAAAACCGTAAACACAACTAATCCCGTAATATATTTCAATAATCGAAATAGAATTCCGAAATGCAATTCTGCGCCAAGTTTTGTTTTAAAATTTAAAAAAATTCCTATCGAAGTTACCGTGTAACTCCAATATCTTATTCGTAAGAATCCGAATTAATTGCAAGTGTTTTATTGTAATAACTAAGTTCACATAGGTATAAAAGCTAGCGTAAAAAATAAAGTTGCGTCAGCGGTCTGTTATCATCTCTAAAATATCATCAAATCATTAGTCATTCTTAACCAATTTCAGCAGCGAGCAGTGCGAATCGCATTGTCAAGAAGCTGCCGGTAGTGAAAACCATAAGAGGGATAAGACTCGACGAACAAGCAAGCAGTCCAACTGCACCTCCTGGATCATGGCCACAAATCGAACACTTTTCTCCCGTTTTTTTACCTTTGCAATGACACTTCTTTAGTCCTTTTCCTCCACCTCTGCTTGCTTCTGTACCATCAAATCTTTGGATTCCTCGACCTCCTTGACATCCTTGTCCTGGACCTCCTGCTCCAGCTGGACCACCAAACTGTTCATCTCCGCCTTCTGATAGCCCACGCTCATATCCTTGACCTGCTGCACCGTTAGGTTTATTGTCACAATTACATTTTTCCGCGTTATTATTCAAGCAGAAACATTTTTTTATACTCGTAATCATTGTGGACAGTGACAAGTTTTAATGCAATATATATTATGTTTTCGTTAGAAATATAGAGCCGTGAGGAAACTGAAAAATTTAATATAAAAGCAAACAAGTATACATCATTTTATTCCTTCGGCCGTGGCACTGAAATACACAACTATTAAATTAAATGCATAAAAACGTAATAAGTAAGAAAACAATAGTCACCCGACCATCCCGAAATCAACTTGGTTAAATACTAATAAAAATATACTATTTCCATATCGACAGACAGATTTCAGGTGCGAATTGGCGACGAAGCGCACAGCCAGCAGGATTGTGCCGCTAGTGCTGCCAATTGACAATTACCGATTTTCTTACCTTCAAAAAGTACGACAGTGCTGGCAGGGAAACTTATTAAACAAACTCGACTTGTTGCTGGTTGGAAAAAGAAAATTCAAAGAAAATTTTGAAAGAAGTATAAAGTTAAAAAAATGAAACAATAACGCCTAAATATAAATTTATACTGTGTGTTTTATTTCAAATAATAGTTCGTCGAGCTACTTTGAGCTTGTCTCGATTCGTCATGAATCGATCGTAATAGAGGCGACAGTAGTGGACGACGTAACCTCTGGAATACACAATGTGAATTGTTAGGGCGTTATCGCCATTCCGGGGTTCTAAATGGCAGTCAATTCATACTCGAACTGGATATATGATAGCATCGGAATGCCGAGTGCCCAGTAATTAAAGTACTCCAACAGAAGCGCAAATAATTAGTTCATGCAAAGCTTCTATACGCCAAAGTTTGTAGAGCTTATTAGCTATTAAATAAAGAAAACCACAATTCGAAATGAAACTGTTTCGAATACTACCAACGACCATGCCCCCATAATATGAAACCCGACATTCAATATTAAACAAGCACGAAAGCTTCAGTCGAGTGTGCTTGACTGTGACACCCCTGAACAAAACGAATTCTTCAATATATAACTACTATAACTACTATATTTTGCGTATTTTGTGTTGCATACTTTCAGGAAGCGACGCCTAAATCCGTATAAATTTAGAATTTCTTAAATAACTTCTATCCGATCGCAACCAAATTTTTAGAAATCATTGTGCTGCACCCAACCAAACAAGCGGGACTGCCTCCTGAAATTTCTGCGCACCTGGTATTGTTCCGTATTGAGACATCGAAAACTACTATGTCCTCAACACGGAACAATACCAGGTGCGCAGAAATTTTAGGAGGAATGTAGTTTAGCAAGAGGAGAGAGAAATAAGGAAGAGAGGAGCACAGAGAAAGACAAACGAAGAGCACATAGTGCGAGAGGGCAAACGAAGGCAGCCTGGCTTGCGAACAGAGAAAACAACAGACAGGATGCACTAAGTGAACAGACGAAAGAGAGAGGGAGTGAGAGAGGACGGGCGCAGGTGTCACGTGTCAAACTTGATCAAAGCAAAGACAGTGTGAACTGTACTGATTGGTTGAAAACAAAGAGAGCAAAATTGCGCGTCTTCTAATCCACTCTCTTTGCGCTCTCTTTGATTTACTTAGTCTCAATTATTTTTTGCCTGTTGCTGTTCGCCTGGTGTAAATGATTTCGCAACGAAAATCTTTGCAAAATCTCAAGAAGCTTAGCAAAACATGTTGCATACTTTTAGGCTTCTTAATAATTAAGTCGAGTTAATTTCTAATTTTAGACATCGCGTCTGTAGCTTTTCTCTGCTTTCTTTATTTTAGATTAAATATTAGTAATAAATAAATAAAAAAGATTAATTTTATTCTTTTCTACAATATTTTGATTTAGTTTTCATTATTGTTTCTATTGTAAATAAATTTAATTTTAATATCTTTGAATCGATTGTTCTTAGTTGATATTGAATAAATAAAAATAATAATGATCTCTATCTATCTTTCTCCGGTTTCCTAGGACTCGATATACATATTTTCCATCCGACGTAACATAAAATTTTAAAGCATTTTAATGCCAATAAACGTTTTGTGCCGTCCAAAAATCGTTGGGTTTTAAAATCCACGAACTTTACAAGTCCAACGATTTTTTCACGGTCAAAGACGAAATGATTGTCAACTTAGACTAGGATAGTGTTCTAAAAGACGTGACTCGACACACGCATTCACTATATGACGTTACTGAAGATTTGCAAGTATGTTAGTAGCAATCAGCTGGCAATCAATTCGATTTGTGCCGCAGGAAAACCATTTAGTTTTTAAATCCGCAACTCTGCAGGCTTAGGATTTCAGAAGCCCAAAGATTATTCTACGGCACAAATCGAATTGATTGTTTACTTAAGCTAGGAGTTGATCAAACGAGAGATGTAGGCTCGAAAGTCTGTAGTGACTGTGCGGTCCATGGTTTGAGCATTCAAATGTCGCAAATCAACAGTTAAGGATCACCCAATTCGACAGCGAACAGTGCCATTCGCATGGTCAAGAAGCTGCCGGCAGTGAAAACCAGGAGAGCCCTTAATTTTGGCCAATCGAGACAGTAAAGCAGTCCATTACCAGCTTCTGCGTCCTTCACACCTTCTCCTTCTAATCCTACTTCTGATAGACCTCCATTATAATCATCTTCTCCGGGTCTTAAATATTGACATAATTCACGTCCACATTTTGGAACACGTCCACAAATCTTACATTTATTGTCTTCCTTACATTGACAATAGTAGTAACTACTTTTTTGTGCTCAGTTCTCCCTCACCTTGACCACCGTCTCCATATGGATCAATAAATCCTTCAAATCCTTCTTCTCTTAGACCTATACTTTTATCGTCTCCGAGCCCCGGAACTTGACACAATGCTCCTGCACATTTTGAAACACTTCCACAAATTTCACATTTAGTGTCTGCCCGACATTTACCCGTGCAATGACACTTTTTTTGTGCCTAGTGCTTCTTCTAGACCACTGCTTTCATCTGGAGTACCAATCCCTTTAACTCCTTTTTCTAGATCTCCTTTTCCCGAACCTCCTTCTCCACCCTGACCACCAAGTCCTACAACTTTTTCTTTTTTTGCACATTTTTTTTTAATCTTGGGCACTAATCGGTGCTCTTTGCATTTTTGATTACGACAATTTTCACATCCATGGAGACATTTACCCTGGGGACATTTTTTTTTGCTCATGGTAAACTGTCAGTAGCAAATTGAAATGAAAAGCCGAATTAGATATTTTTGGATTTTGACAGGCGTTCGTGAAGAAATTGATTGACTACCTAAAAAAGAGAAAGAGTTGAGGTAATTATATTCCTCCGGTACTGGTAAATATATGCACAACTATTAATAATATAAATCAATATATACATATAAATATATATCACATAATTGCTATCCATCTGATTGTACACTAAAACTATTTCTTAAACATGTTATTTCAACATTTATTTTTATTATTATTGCATACGCGTGTGAAAATGTCCAATAAAATATTTCTTTAAGAAGTTCTATGCTATTTTCCGTTTCCAACCAACCTTTAAAAATCGGTATGATTATAGAAAATAGATATAAAATAATCAGGTGTGAATTGGCTATGGTGAGCACAGCCATCCGGCTTACGTTCCAAGCACCGTTATTGCACTAACCCAAACTTGTTTGATTTCGGATGAGTATCTGTGCATTCTAACTACGATCACACATATAACCCATTGATATTGCCCTGTTAAGTCCTTCCACTAGCCTGAGTAGGCGACAGCCCCTATACTTCTTCCATTTTCGAAAGCTAATGCGCTATTAAATGGTTGTATCTTGCATCAGCGCCGACTGATTGTACCCCAACTTGCTTACCTTTAAGTAGAACAGCTGCGCCGGCAGACAGACCTTTTGGACAAACCGGTGTTGTTGCTGGTTGGAGCTGGATTTTAAAATATATGTCATCAATTTAACGAAAAAATAATACCTAAATTTGAGTATGTACTAGCTGCCTGTCATGTTTCAGCTAACAGTTCGTCGAGAACTGCTAAGTCAAGCTCGCCTAGTTCCATCAGGCTATCCATTGTGAATACAGCTGGCCATCGCTTATGAAAGTCTCGCGAAAACTGGGTCAGCTAATAATCGATGTTTGTCGGGACGACAGTGGCAGCCGCTTCATGGACGAATATATCGCTAAAATACTCAATACGGACGAGAGTCGAATCATTCTGGGCATTGTCGCATTTAGTCTCACTATATGCAGTGTCTTAACCATTCTGGGGGCATACACGGCGGTTAGTTCATACACTAAAATTTGTTTATGATCATCTTTATTTCTAACTGATTGTTTCTCTTAAATGCTATGGGATTTAGTTATCAGATATTAATGAAAGCGAAAATTCTATGTTGCTTATTATAAAACTTTGATTGACACTGATAAGTTAAGTTATTACCAAAAACGATACTGGTATTCATATTTCATAGAAGCATCCTCTTAGAACCGTCTCCAAAGGTGTAACAATTTCAAAGTTTGTTCAGTTAAGTATTACTTTTATTTGTATTACAAATTAAGTGCAAATCTTTTATTGTGTCGTATATAAAATATATATGAAGTGCAAAGCATAATTATAAAAGAAAGCGTTAATGAAAATTAATACACATCCATAAGCTTGAGTAAGCGGTCTGTTGTCTTCTTTTAAATATCATCAAATCATTAGTCGTTTTTAACCCAATTCAGCAGCGACCAGTGCCAAGCGCATTGTCAAAATGCTACCGGTAGTGAAAACCATAAGAGGGATAAATTCCGACGAACAAGAATGCAGTCCACCTGCACCGCCCGGATCATGTCCACAAATCGAACACTTTGCTCCCGGTTTTTTACCTTTGCAGTGACACTTCTTTGGTCCATAATTACGTTTCCCCCTTCCATCCGGACCTGCCCTTCCATCCGGACCTGCCCTTCCATCCGGACCTGCCTTTCCATCTGTACCATCAAATCGTTTTTTTCCTTTTTGTTGACCTTCTTTACATCCTTTTCTTTGACTTCCTTTTCCTAGAGATCCTTTACTTCCTTGTCCTCCTTGTCCTCCTTGTTTACTTCCTTGTTTTTGCAATTCACATTCGCATTTTTTTTTTTTTTGAAATGGTTTTTTTTTCTTTGGTCTCACCTCGGGCCTCTATACATTTTGGACCACTACAACTCTCACATCCAGGAAGACATCTACCCTTGTGGGGACACTTTTTTGAGCTCGTTGAAGACATCCTTTAGCAAGTTTACATGCAAGGGGACACTTAAATAAATTTTGATTTGGATACAGTTCGTTTGGAAATGGAAAGATTGACTATAAAAACGAACACCTGGACATAATTTTATTCCTTTGATGTTGACACAGAGAAACAGACCTATTAAATTATAAGAATATAATTACTAAAAAAACAAGAAATGCCCTGCATCGTACAGAGCCGATTGTTTTCACACCGATTTTCTTACCATTGGATGAACTTATTGGATAAAATGCCAGTGTTTCTGGTTTGTCATATACTGTTAAAACAATGTTATTCACAAAGTAAAATTTTAAAATAAATTTTGCCTTAATAAATGAAAAATTGCCTAAATTTGAATAAGCACTAACTGCCTGATTCAGTTCAGTTAACAGTTCGGCAAAAACGAGGCCACGTCGACCTCAAAATTTCATCAGGTTTTATACGACCAGCTGTGCGTTGGAGTTAGCAAATATACGTGAGAACATTCCCCAACCGATAGTTATCGCGCCATAACATCTATGAGTCCAGTGTAAACCGATGAACGAAGTTTATTGAAGAGACAGGAGCACTACTGTACCTTTGTACTACTCAGCTGTTAGGAAAAATTAAGAATAGTTGTTGTAAGGTGTTTCCGCAGCTTTCTGATGCAATAACCTATATTTTAAAATATACACGTACAGTCAAAATATTATGATAAAAGTCTAGGTTTTCTGCAAGTCTTTTATTGTGATGTATATAATATAAAGAGGCATTTTGCGGTTCCTTTGTGATTTTGGAAATATACATTTGCCGTTATTACATAACTAAGTACACAAAAGTGTAAAAGAAAGCGTCAAAAATCAATAAAAAAACACTGCACTTTTCTGTTTTTGGGACCTTCGGTCCTTTTGTCGTCGCTAAAATGTCATCAACTCATCAGTTATTCTTAACCCAGTTCGGCAGCGACCGCTGCCAACTTTATGGTCAAAAAACTGCCAGTAATGAATACTAGAAGGGGCATAAGCCTTGACCAATCCACACAGTCAAGTAATCCATTATCATATTCTTGTCCACGCTCGTATCCTTGCCTTGCTTCTCCTTGCCCTCCTTTTCCTCCATTTCCACCACAAGACGAACAATTGGGGTCCAATGAACTCTTACTCTTGCAATGACACTTTGACTTGGTCATTGTGGACTATCTGTTAAAAAATAATGAACAAAAATTAATTATAATTATTTGATATCCTAAATGTTATCAGCGTAAAGTTAGCCTTAATTGCAACAATAACTCCAAATTATTAAATATCTGAAAATTGTCATTGCATCACAACTGCACTGCTTAACTCCGGACTAGCCTAAGTAGGTGAAACTCCCAAATGCAAAAACATTAAATACATTATTACGATTGCATTTTTACCGATTTGCTAACCTTTATTAGGACATCTAATGTTGTTGCTCAGATATTAATTTATAAAAGAATTTCCACATGACATTACCCCAACAACTGTATCTAAAACTGATTTTATTGGAAACGCATGTTTTGTTTCAGATTAGAGTTTCTCAAGCTTGGCAACTTAGAGTCCGATTTTCTACGTTCTCTAAATTTCGATCAGAACTTTAAGCTACCGATTCTGAGCATGAAGCTATTACCCTGCGGTGTCTAAACTAGACCCGTCGGGAGTATTTAAGGTGCGAGGTTGGGTGGGAGTTACCTACGGGCTTCAACATTTTGTTGGTCGATGACTCATTATCAAATCATTATACGGTTCTAAGCAAGCTTTAAAAACAGTAGGCGTAGACGCTGTGTTCGATGACTCATTATCAAATCATTATACGGTTCTAAGCAAGCTTTAAAAATACACATTAATCTTTGAAAATCCGGGACCTCCAGGCCCAATCAACTGGGGGTCTACATGGCAGTAATTGTGTTTACACATTGGATTTACACACAAATACAACGTATCGGAATGTCGGACATCTAGTATTAAAGAATAAGTAATTCTAAAACGGACATGAAAAAGCTTCTATATGAAGTTTGTATAACTAGCTTATAAACAAAACCACAATAAAGAATAGAGAATTTAACAACATGTACATTTATAATTGAAAACACTCATCGAACATCTTCGAACGATCATAGGTGAACGAGAGAAAAGCTCTTACGAAAGCTTTGTTAAGTTCTCTGCTAAGCTGCTCTCGCGACTCAGTTGTGCGCCAAGCTTCACGTTGGCATCTCAAGCGGAAGAATCCGCATTAGTCTAAAGTCGTAATCGTAAGAAGCTAGAGTTATTAACAATTGACGCAGTTCCAAACTAACAGTTATAATTTTATTTATATTGTATTAAACATAAGCATATTTAAATATGATTAAGTTAATCAGTTCCTTTGTTATTCTGGGAGTTTGCATAAATGCTGCGAAAGCGCGTAAGTAAATATTAAAATATAAATAGAAAAGAAAGCGCAAAGAATAAATGATAAATGTGCCTTAGTGTTAGTAGTGTACACTGCACACACTGACTAATACATACATATGTATATGTTAGTTGGGACCTTCGGGTCTGTCATCAGATAAGATATTCCAAAACCAGTTTCCATAACCAATTAATCAGTTATGAAATTGTTTTGATCATTGGCGACTTGTGACTTTTGTGTTTATTTACGCAGAAATCTATTTTCCCAACGAGGCGAACCAAGTACCCAATTACGGACGCTGCATAACGCCAAACCGTGAGCGCGCCCTCTGCATACATCTGGAGGATTGCAAATATCTATATGGAATATTGACGACGTCACCGCTGAAGGAGGCCGACAAACTCTACTTGAGTCGCAGCCAATGCGGCTATGTCAATCGCAAGGTTTTGGTAAGTCCTGTTAAGAGCCATTGCAATATTGATAACTATTTTAAGTAATTATTGTTTGATGTTTTAGATCTGCTGTCCAGATCATTATAGGGACACCAAGCCGGTGACCACAGTGCGACCACCAGCGAACAATACAAACACCAATTTGCTGCCCTTGCCGGGTCAGTGTGGGAATTTACTCTCGAATCGCATTTACGGCGGTGTCAAGACTAAGATCGATGAGTTCCCATGGATGGCATTGGTCGAGTATACGAAAGGTTAGAATGATACTTACCCGTTCACTAAATAATGCTAACTATTCCGCTTTGCAGGCAGCGGTTCCAAGGGTCATCATTGCGGTGGTTCACTCATCAGTCAACGCTACGTGGTCACCGCGTCGCACTGCGTCAATGGTCGCTCACTGCCCGCTGACTGGCGTCTGACTGGCGTGCGTTTGGGCGAGTGGGACACCGCCACAGATCCAGACTGTGAGGTTGATGTGCGCGGAATGAAGGACTGTGCACCGCCGCACTTAGATGTGCCCGTCGAACGTACAATACCGCATCCGTCATACGATCCCGGCTCGAAGAACCAGCTCAACGACATCGCTCTGCTACGACTGGCCAGACAGATTGAGTACACCGACTTTGTACGTCCCATTTGCTTGCCCCTGGACACAAACCTACGTTCAGCCACATTTGATGGCATTTCCATGGATGTAGCTGGCTGGGGCAAGACGGAACAGTTGTCGGCCAGCAATTTAAAACTCAAAGCTGCCGTCGACGGCTTTACCCTGAATGAATGCCAATCGGTGTACAGTCGCCAAAGTATTCTTTTGGGGACACACAGATGTGCGCTGGCGGTATGGAAGGAGTCGACTCCTGTCGCGGTGACTCCGGTGGACCACTGATCAGTCTGGACACGAACAAAGTGAACACTTACTACTTTCTGGCAGGCGTCGTTTCTTTTGGACCCACGCCTTGTGGTCTGAACGGATGGCCAGGCGTATACACTCGTGTCGGGGCTTATGTGGACTGGGTTCAAGCGACGCTGGAGCCATAATACATTTTATAGTGTTGCTTAGTAATGATGCGATTAAAGACGAGCGGAGCATGGCAACCATGACCATACCCCAAGACCCATAGTCAAAACTCTTCTCTGTTATAATCCGCAATTGGAAGATAAGTTCAGCTTCGCAAGGTAGTTTCTGGAGGGATTCGATGTGATCACAGCATGATAGTGTAGATTTTGTTTTATTTTCCGTACACCCTAAAAATATGCATAGGGTTTTCAAATTGGGGGTCCAAGTGCAAATGGAAACTGCTTAAATTCGACTATGTATGTATATTGATTACATTAAATACGTTTTAATTTATGCAATAAATAATATGTAAACTTGTTTAAATTATAAAAACACGTGAAGTTCAACATAATTAATGAACTAAAGTATGTTTTCGGCTTAAACTTACTGAGGACTACTATAGATACATATTTTATTTTTATTTTGGTTTTTGTAATTCACTTTCGGGATTCTAATAATTTGGATATTTGTAGTACAGGGTGTTAAGTGTAGAGAATCACAAGCTAATTTTTCAAATTCGAAACTAAACATTAGCGTATTTATAGAGTAGCCCTGAGAGGGATGAATTGCTTATGAACGCAACGAAGCCAGCCGGCTTTGCATCTCCTGCAGCTCTTCGCCTTCGTCGTCATCTTCTTCCTCGACTGCAACACGAGAAACAGCTGCCGGGGTTTTTTCTGCTGATGCTTTGTCTGCTGGAGTTGCTTCTGGCGGCAATGGAGCCTCACCCAGTTTACCGTCCGTAATTTCCCAAAGTACTTTATCAACCTCCTTTGCGGCTTCCTCCTCCAATTCCTCAGACTCTTCCAGCGAATCCATTGTCTCATCAAGCATTTCTTCAATTATACCAGCCTTCATCATTTCCTTGGACATGTCCCGCATGATACCAGCCAATTCTGGATACCTGACAAGACTCTGCATAGCCTGCATGACTTCCGTGGATTTTTGCAGTGATCCCGCAACGCGCAAAGTTGCTGGAAAATGGGAAAGTAAAGGATAAGCAATTTCTCGAATGGAAACAATCACAATTTACATACACAATTGATTTTTCATCTGCATCTGTACGGAATTCAAATGCGCCTTGGACGTATAAATACGGTTAATAGCTTTACGCGCATTTACAATCTCCTTGGCAAGAATGATACAGGTGTCCCGGTCGTTCTTTTGGGCGGCCTGCTTAAGAGAACGCTTCACTTTCTCCTCTTCTCGCTGTATGCTGCGTATTTGCCTATCTAGTTGATTACCCTCTTTCCGTATCTTGTGCGTCCATTCTTGCACCTACCAAAAGTAGAATCAGATGGATGATAATTAGAATCAAAACAACTGGAACATGACATCATTTCATGGTCATTAGCCAAGTGGCCTCGTTAACGCGCAACAGAGAAATTTGTCTTGCCGAAAAGATGTCTGACCTGCTCCTTAGGATCTTTGCTGGGGGTTTTTCCGAATAGGCCCATATCACACTTTAAAAAGCGTTCCGCTTAAGAGTTAACGAATTATTTATATATCTTGTTTAGCTTAACACTTCGTGTGAGTCATTTTTTGCAATGAATATGGCATCACTTGTATGTTGTTTATGTTTTACTGTGCGCCGTCTGGCAACGCCTGCTTAGGTTTAGTATGCAGGTCGAAATAAAACATTTTTTTGCTTTACCAAATATATAAAATACTAAATATATTGTTTCTTTTAATAATATTGTTTATTTTTTTCTGACGTTTATTCAATTAATAAAAATGATTATACCGCAAAATAAGCAGCCAAGAACTTTTTCTTGCTTGCTGATTTGCATACTATTCACAGCTGTTCAAGCACGGTGATCATTTTTCAACACTGCTTTAGTAACCGCGCAATTGTGCTGAAGTGTTTAGCTCTGTTCCTTGTTAATTTTGTTGAAGTGTTAAATATTAAAATAAATCACAATGCGGACAAATGCAATTCTTAGTTATTTACTGCTATTATTCCATAATTTACGTTGCAACGAAAATAATTGGATTGAGCCCCATGCATGGTCCGAGTTAGCAACAGAGACGTCCATACCCATTGAAGATATTTCATGCCAATGCGAGACTCCAACGGGAAAATCAATCGCATCTGTTGAGGATCAGTTGGCATTAACATACTTTAAAAAGTTCGTTAATGCCCTATTCAGTACAAAAAAACCTACAAGTAAGTTTTCTATCACGCAATTGTCAAAGTAGTGAAGGTGACGTCATGTTGTCGATATGTTGTTTTAATAGCTTGTTTACACATTTACACATTTCTAGTATGGCAAAACGGCACAGCAATTTAGACGATCTATGCTATTTACATTGCTGCCGTCTCAGGTTGATGAACTTCAAATGGTACAAGATGTGCGAGATCTCGATATTATGCTCACTAAAATACTTGAACAAGCTAAAGATATGCCATTGTATTCTATGGATGCCAGTGATTATTCCTATACACATAAAGGAATGGGATTCCTTGCGCTTATTGCAGATATATTCAAGGATTTCATACAACTACTCCGTATATCTGAGGTAGGAATCTCCATATATGATCAATAAACTAATAAGGAATTAAATACAAAACAAAACACTAATAAGGAATTTAATACAAAAAACACGTTTTACCAGGTAAAATTCATGCTGGCTGTTTTCCTGGCTATTGCCATCGGGTGGATTGTTCGAAGAAGATATAAAATTTCTGTTATAGTCATTATACTTGGTGGCATTTTCATTTATGGCTACCTGCACACCTATTTAGAGTGCAATAGGGTATGAAATTTGTAACACAATAAGATGTTACAAATTCAAATAAGATAATTTAAATCTTTACAGAAACTGGAAGCTGAAGCGATGATGGAAGTAATAGAGAGTAATGATGATAACTCAAAATCTACTCAGACTTCGTCATTTTTCAACCTATTTTCATTCTTTTCAAAGGAGTCGCCTGAGACGAAACTAAAGCAGAAGTTATTGTAAGTAATAACTAAAGAAAATGTGGAAAACACATTATAAATATTTACAAATATTTATTACAGGAAATCTAGTAAATTAAATCTACCGTTTTGTCGCCCCGATCACGTTTTTATTATGTACACCAGTGATCTATTTCTTAAACAAATCGAAATGTTACTTGAAAAGACAACGCATACTCTCTCAAGCTTGAGCAGTAAGTTGATGTTACTGAGTAGAGTTCACGGAAGTACTAATTATTTTCTATTTTTCACAGCTGGATTATCATTTCCCTTTAATCTAATTGCCCCATTTGCACTTGTCATGTTGATAGGCTTCATACTCAAGCTTACTTTTAAATATGTTATATCTCCTAAAGCTTGGATGGGATTCTTTCACATGAGATCAAATTTACCTACAGCAGGTAATCAAGAAACCCTCACTGCCGGCGAATCAGGTGGGGATCGTTTGTCTGGCGATAATCTTAAGATGCTGTTGAACGTTATTAACGCTTCAAGTATAACGCAAATTCAACAGCAACAACAACCTCAACAACTAGCTGTGTCGGGTGTGCAAGAGCTACTGGAGCCGCTGGAAGCGCCGCCAGAAGCAGAGCCAAAAAGCAAATCAAATTTCGCAAATAATTCACAAGAGCAACTTAACGATAGTAGCTCCCCAGCAGATATTGAAGAAGACGCTGGTTTTACGCTAGTAGATGACGTAGAAAATAATAATAGTTAGTCAACGTAATGCGTATTACCTTTTGGTGTGTATTAAGTATAAAGTTGTGATCACCTACGTATATTTTACCTATTGATTTGCCTAAGTTGTGACAGTGGATAATGATATAACGATGCCAGTTGAGTTTTTTGTCATAGTTAAATTATTCTTTATTTAAATTATGTTTGCGTGTACTTATTTCATTTTTGCACGATAATTATTATAAGTTAAATCTCCAACAATAAGAGTTCTTAAAGTGTCATTAATAGGCCTCCCCAAAACTGTCTATTACATGTTTATATTATGCTACTGGCCACTTCAAAATTGTATATACCGTTTTGCCGAATTTAATTTGTGTTTATATTTACAACTTCTTATTAGCATTGAGTGTGTCTCTTTTTTATGAGTTGCATATTTGAAATGTAAGCGATAATCAAATATTCATCATGAATAAACTAGGTAAATATACAACTAATATGTTGTGTGTATAATAAGTTTATGTATATTCATAAAAAAAAATTTAAAAATAATTCGGTGTAAATATATTCATTCGTTGTATTTTAAATTATACTTCTGAATTCCATATACATACACATTGTCTTGCTGTAATACACTTTACATTATATATCCTTAATATTATTATTTATATATATATGTATAATATGCAACTAATTATCCATTTTTTGTATTTTATTATACTTCAATACACGGCACGTACATTTAAGCCATAACCAGTTTTGCTGTTAAGAGCCTAATAAACCTAACTAAAACTAGGGAAACTAAGCGTGAAAACCTAAAGCACGCATGATCTGGCTAACAATATATATAACTTGTAACTAAGGCTGGCATTAGGTTCATATGTAATATACTATGTATGTATTCCTTTCTATGGCAAACCGAGAGAGAATTTATCTAAATTGATTTCTGAAATCTTATACGCAAATTGGTCCGCTATCAAAATCTTGGTTAATAATCGTACTACACAAATTCAACAATATAGGTATTAATATATGTATATATATTATGTTATTATATTATTTTTTTTTATTTTTTTATTTATACTGGTTGTTTACTATGCATTTAATTCAGTGCTTAACAACAAACATGCGGCTTTCGTATTGTGTTTTTACTGTGTGGAAATAGGACTTGAAATGAGCAAAGTCATAATATATATAAATATATTTATACTTATATGTATATCTTGTTCAACACATAATTGCCACAAATTTGGCAAAAATTACATAGGTTTAATTTCAGGTATTTAAAACTATTCGCATAGTTGGATAGGATATAATTGATTTTGAAAACTAATGCCATTTTAATATCAAAGAACAGCAAAACATCGCGAACTTTTCAACCATCCGGTCCGATATATACTTAACGTCTCCTACATCTCCTATATGCAAAAGCCAACCAACTATTTATTTAATCTGCTTAATACCACAACTTGTGAACTGTGTTTCAAGTTAAACATACTTGTTTGCTTTAATTTCATTTGTGTTTTTAAAAAACAGGCAACTTAACTAGTATATATGTAAGTGTATATGTCTCTATATTCCGTTCGTCCTGCGCACATACCAATCTTTCGATGTACATGGTTTACAGTTTCCTCATTTGGACTATATTCTAACTTTATATTATCTGAAATGAGCGGCAAAAATTGTGCTAATTAACTAGCAATAAGACCCGCATCCTGTTGAACGCTAGCCGAACCGAACCGAATATTCAAAACATCGGGTCTTTCAGGCTTAGAAGCGCAACCCTTGACTAAAGCTAATTAAAGTTTTCTGCATTATTCGTTAAATATGTTAATTAATTTTCAGCAAACAATTGTAAATGAATACATATTCCATTACAACGTACATAAACAATGTGTTTTGATCTTAAAAATTCTTTAAAGATAAAAAAAATGCCTAAGAAGTTAAACGGTTACGTGTGTTGCTCTCTGTGTTCTGTGTACGGATCCTTATATGGACATGGCTGTGAGTATTATTATCTTTTAGATATAAAGACATTTTAAGCGACGAAAGTAGCGTTTCCTGTTGGTATTAATAGATTTCTTTTCTTTTTTTTGGTGGTAAATAGTTATACAGCAATAGATTGATAGTCAGAAAGGAGGCTTTGGCAAATGGAACTGCACCGAACGCGCACGTTCCACAGACACGTTGTGGCTGCACAAAACCTCCATAATTGTCTTTTATATTTGTGGCGACCTGGCCTGTTGGTTAACGAATCCCATTTAAATACGTGTACACATTGAAATTGGTTTATCGTTAGTAGTAGAGTAGATAGATAAAATGGTATATCTTTTAAATAGGTACTTTGGCTTTTCATATGAGAAATACGATACACGATATACGAGTACACACACACATTAATCATACATACTTGTATGTATAGAGGGGGGTGTGTGCTGTGTTTAGTACACCATATAGTATAATAATCTGTATAATCTTGACTTATCATATTATGTACTGTAGTATGTATGCGAGTATGTCATGCAATGCAAGTATGTCATGTATTTGATATGTATGCCGTTACGTTTCAGATGCAGTTATCAGAACCAAAATAAATAAACCGTATCCAAGCTTTATCATTTGATATCTTTACTCTGTGATGGACTGGGATGCGATATGGATAGGGGATAGGGGGACAGGGAAAGCTTTTGTCTTGTATGTAAAATATACTTGTAATGCTGTCTTATTATTCATTTCCAACTGTTCGTCTATAATAATAATATGTATGTCTGCATGCAGGCTATTCTCCGATAACATCAGTCCCCAACTGGTATATAAATTGTGTATACTGTATATGTATATATGAATATGCATATGTCTCCTCTTCTCCTCCTTTTCTCTCCCTAGATGTCTGTGTCTGTGTGTGTGTTTGTGTGTGGATGTGGGATGAGTTCTCGAGTAATGCCACTGTCCCAATGCGAGTATTTGTCTGTCACCAATTTGTTTGCAAATAATGCAAAAACACGTTACATAACGCCGCACTTCTCCTTGACGCCGGCTCCGCTGGCACTCGCCTCACCGTTCTCCGGTATGGCGCCATTCGTCTCCTTGCTTTTCTTCTCCTTCTTCTGTTTCTTTTGCTTTTTCGTATCCAGCTGCAGCGAGACAGAGCGTGTTTTCTCCATGTTGAGCAGCTCCTGAAACAGCTCCGTGACATTGTGATTGGTCTTGGCCGATGTCTCCATGAAGGATATGCCCCAGGTAGTCGCTTGGGCCTGGCCCTCGATTTGCGACACCTCCCGCAGCTCGGTGCTCTCGTCGCATTTGTTGCCCACTAGCATGACAGGAATCGAGTTGACATCGCCCTGTTAATAGAATACACTGTCATCTCTCATCTTCTCATTCCACAATTTCAGTCTTCTCGCACCTTCAGCTCTTTGATGAGCGCCCAAATGGGACGCAGCTCCTCTAGACTCTGCTTGGAGCACACGGAGTAGACCAGTATGAATGCGTGTCCCTTCGAGATGGACAATCGCTGCATGGCCGGGAACTGATGTGATCCTGTCGTGTCCGTGATTTGTAATGTGCAAATGTTCTTGTTGCAACTGATGACCTGCAAGGCGAAGATCCCATTAGATGGTGGCATGAGGCACCAGCTCATCTGATCTCTTACCTGTCTGTAGGTGTCCTCAATGGTGGGAATATAGCTCTCGCGGAACGTGCCCTTTATGAAGCGTAGAACGAGGGAACTCTTGCCAACGCCACCGGCACCAAAGACCACGACGCGATAGTCATTGCTCTGCTCCGGCGCAGCGCGCGTCACTTGATTCTTCTGCTCCGTCATCGTGGACTATGTTGCAGCCGCAGTGCGTCCGTCGTTGTTAGTTTGTTACTGTTGCTGTTGCTGTTGTTGTTGTTGTTGTCAGTAGTAGTTAGGCTGCCAGTTGGAGATTTGCTGTTAGCTTCGTTGTCAACCGCGCTGGAATGTGGTTTACTTGAGCGCCATACTTTGGTTTATCTGCAACGAGTTAGGGGACAAATCAGTTCGCAATATTGCGCCCACACACGCACGGGCATCGTAATGCGGCACACGCTCAAGTTTCCTCCTTCTCGTGTTGCCCCTTGGGCCGCCCGAGCAATTTTAGATGCCACAAGGAGAGGGTATTGATTTTTTGTTGTTGTTGTTCATGTTGTTTTTTGTCAAAATTAACCCAGGCAGGCAGCAGAGTGAATGTGATCAGACTCCTCCACATCGTTAGCCACAGAGAACGCCAACGCAAGCGTCATTGCCAATATCATCATCTTCATTATGATGGGCATTACGATGATGATGATAATGATGATGATGATGATGATTATTATGATTACATACTATTATTATTGCTACGTGGGTGGCGTGGGCACGTCGGCTGTGGGTGATTCTTTGATTGTGATTGGGCTCAGGTATCAGCTCGTTCGCATGATGGGCAGCTTGGCACACACACTCATACCCTCATACTCACACACACACAGACACTTCCACCTACACATGGACTGTATTAATAGATGCTTTGAAGTGCAACCGATTACAACAACAACAATAACAACAACAGCAGCAAAATTACCAACAACAGTTAAATGCGTCGGTGAGCAAAATAATCGTTTGCTGCCACCCACACACACACACACTGGCACGCACAAGAGGCCATGCATACACCTACACCTACACACACGAACATTCGCATACTTTTGTATATGTATTGGCACTGCTTGGGTGACCACAAACTTTAAATTGTTCACTTCCGCACACTGTCTCCTGCCTCCTGCCTCCTCCCTCTCCCTTGTCCTGCCTTGTCCTGCGTGCCTGAGTTGCCACCTTAATTTCCTACGCAGTGTTTTGTCGTTCTCGCTGTTTTGCTCTTTTTGTTTTCTTTCCCACGCCCACACAAACACACTCACACATACACGCACATTTGTCGTTGATTTGAGCTTATTTTATTTTGACGTGGATTTATTGATTTTATATGTGCATTGCATTTTCATCTATAAAACACGCACGCACACGTACACGTATACACAGACACGAGCAACGCACACATATTAACTGATTGCCTATTGGCATAGAAAAATACCCTAAATATTGCCAGGGTTTTCCGCAGATGTGGGTGTTACTATGTGGGTGCGTACAAGTGTGCGCGTGTGTGCGTGCCTGTGTGTGCGTATGTGTATGTGTGGGGATAGGCCAAAAGGGATAATCATAACAATGTAGGGAATTTGCGCATTATTTACTTTTAGTTTTTGCATTGCGTTGCACTTTCGCATTGAAATCGCACAGGAAAAAAAACACTGACTGACGGACTCCGGAATCTCTTCGTCCGGACACACACTCACATTCGCAGCAGGCACAGGCACAGGCACTGGCACGGGCACGGGCAACGGAACACAGCCGAAGCCGATGATGAATGGACAGATAGACAACAAGGGTCTACATTGAGTATGGTGTGCGCGAGATAAGGAATCCCAGCGCCGCCCAGCACTAAATTCACCACACTCTCACATCGAGCGCATGCGCAATGCAGGAGCCTAACGGTTAACAACGCGGCATGTGCTGCTACCCACCATACACATAGCCAAGACACAAACCATTTGCAGCTTTTCTTTTGCACACGGCACGAAAGTGTCTTTGCCGGCCGGCGTGTGCAAAACTGGAGTTGAAAGCGCCCGCCCGCCGTGTGGAAAGCCTCGTTTCGAATGTGTATAAATTCGTGCAACATCCGTGGATTGTGCATCAGTTCAGTTCGGTTCTGAAGCCAAAGAAAAGTGAAAAGTGAATCAACAACAACACTAACTAAAAGTTCTCTTTTCTGTGCAGTTTTTCCCAAGTGAAATCAAAACAAATTCAACATGCCTTGCCCATGCGGAAGTGGTAAGTAAAAGCGAGAAAGAGATAGCTAATTTGGCTCCTTTTTTGAGCCTTTCTAATTATACTCCATCCCTCTCTCTTCATTCTCTCCCTCTCTCGCAGGTTGCAAATGCGCCTCGCAGACCAATAAGGGATCCTGCAACTGCGGCTCCGACTGCAAGTGCGGTGGCGACAACAAGGCCAAGTGCGGTTGCTCCTCCAAGTGAGAAGGGCTGAAGGGAAAGTCCATTGGCAGTTTCCCAGCGCTGCTAAACTATACATAGACTTTTATGCGCACAATGTATGCACATTACTATATATTATTTATATCTCTACCGTCTGATTCTTTCAATTAATTGAAGAATATGCAATAAATTCAATTTAAACTCAATTGTCACTGCGTTATTTCTGTTTCTCTATGTGTATGTCTGTGTGTGTCTGTGTGTGCTAAAAGCTCATTGCGCAATTTGTCAGTTTTTTTTCTAGGTTAGGCCACGTTTTTTACTGGCATTCATTCTGTTTTGCCATTTGTGGGAAATTCGAAACCCATTTCCCAATGACTTTGAGTGTTTATTCACTTCTGTCTGCAGTATACGTATGTATATTCTTTTTCATTGAATCGTAGAGACTGAAGTGTAAATTGGTGCCTATGTGACTATTCATGAGAATTGTCACACTATATGTACGTTCTCACATATAGGAGTGGCTCTCATATATAGAATTGTTTGCAAAGAAATTAATGGTAAGTCTGGCTAAAATATCAGGTGGAACAAGGAGGGTCTAATCTATGACTACTATGTATACATATATGTATGTATATATGTAAGTACATATGTACATGTGCATGTGTACAGCTGAAATTACAACTACATTGATATGTATTCATATTACGCAGTTCTTTATACAAATTCTAGGTACACAACTTCAACCTTTATAATATGTATGTATACTCGTATGCATGATACAGTGGTACATTATATAGTGGTTCTATCTGTCAACAACATCAAACGCAAAGAAGAATGTAGAGTCTTCTGTATTTCGCGAAACGGATGAACTGGTATGACCAGATCAACTCAACTTGGCATAGTATGAAGCATCTAATTTCCTATGTACAATATGGCCTGACATATGGCATACATACTTATGTATGTATGTATGTACATACTAATTATGTACACGTATGATACATTTGCTTATATGCACCTTGAGCTCAGAGGTTCCAAGGTAGGAACGAGACCTCGTCTACTCAATTTGCGCAGAACCGAAAAGACATAGGCCAAGCGGTAACCCGACACCTTTTGACCTTTACGTAGAGTATCACGCCAGCGAATTGGCGAGTCGCAGTCAAAATGTAAAAAGATACAAAGTGGAAGCTTTTACGCATTACGTTTATTATCTAAGACGAAAAGTAATGTGTAAGTAAGTAGGTCTCTCTCTCTCTGCAGGTACATACATACGAATACCTACAGCAGTTATCAGGTTAAGAATCAAGAGAGAGAGACGGAAAGCGAGATATCATGTTGGAATTGTGTAAACAGTAGTTCGCTCTTAACTTGGATGAGCGATAGGCACCGAGAATAAGTACTCATACATCCCAATGTAAGAGTTCGGCTAGGTGGGTCAAGTTTTCACCTACACCCAGCAGGGTCGAGTTTAACTAGAAGTAATTCAGACAGATGGAAATAAAAACGAAAACATTTTAATGATGAGTAGAAATAAGTACGAATAGTAAATCAACGTATCATAAATTGTGGGGATCGTATGAACGAGGCTTCTATAAACTATATACATATGTAATGTGTGTGTGAGTGTGAGTGTGTGTGTGTGCTTAGTGAAGGGGTGTGCATTGCCCCCGTCTACTTGATGACAATGTTTTGTGTAAGCCGCTTGACAAAGTCCACGTTGAGGAAGTTGGCCATCAGGGTAAGCACCGACTTCTTGGGCGGCCTACAATGTCGCAGTCCCGCCTCCTGGCAGCACACGTTGGGGAAGCAGTCCAACGTTGAGGTGCACGCTTTGGGATGCAGATCAAAAATGGGCGGAGGCGGCGCCGTGCACTCCAAGTACTCAGATACTGCGAATTAGGGGGAGACATAATTAGATGTCTTCAAGTAAGAGTAACTGCATCTTATACTTACAATAGTCGAAGGAGCGCTTGACCGGCACCGGGGCCGTCTCTAGCTCCGGTTGTGAGGTGCGACAGTAGCGTCGTCTTCCGTCAGGACAGCAGACACGTGGCCAACAGTCCATGTCCGTCTGGCACTCCTGCACATCCCACCAGAGCTCAGCCAGCGGTCGTGTTGGGCACTTACGTGGTATCAGGCCCAGTATGGCTAGAGCAAGGGAGACGGATTAATCAGCATCAGTTATTTGGGTTGCTCCTGCCATAGACTCACGTGCATGGGCCGTCTCCTCCAGCGGCTTGTAAACGCCAGCCACACAACTGCTGGAGCCGAAGATGTCGCAACAGATCTCGTCTCGCTGCCACACGGCGCAGTCCTTGTCGGTCTGGCAGATCTTGGGGAAGAGCTGGAAACGCACCTCGTTCTCGCGCGGACAATTAAAGCGATGGCGCAGATTGGCGGCGGCACGTTTATCCTTCTCCTTGTCGTTAGAAACGCCGCCCGCTGCTCCAGAGCTGGGGAACGTCAGTGTGGGCAGCGCAATGCGGAATGGACCATCTGTGCTAATCTGTGCTGGACGGGATGTTGTGCTTGTCCTGCTTGTTGTCGTTGTTGTTGTTGTAGACTGGACTGGACGTCTGGGCTTCGGTGTGGTCTTCTGCTGCTTGCGATAGTTGAGCTTCTCCTCTTTGGAGTTGCTCACCGGAGAGTGTGTGAATTTCTTGGGAGGATGTGGATGCGGTGGCTTTGTGGGTGCACTCACTGGCACAATGCTCTGACGGCCGAAACTCCAGAAATTTGGATTGAAGAAATTGAAGCCATTGGCCAGACTCGGACGTGGCCCTGTGTGTGCGAAAGGCGGATTAGTCAACAATGCTGGTGCTGCTGCTGCTGCTGGTGCTGGCCATTACCAGTTCTGCTCCAAAAAATCAGGCGTATTGCAAGACAAGCAATGCGCAGTTCCCGTCACCCAGCACTCATTAAAACAACGAGTGCACACTGATTTTATGTTGCTCATGTTGTTGGCGCTGGAGCGCAAAGCCATCCCGGCAAGCACAACAATGACGGGCCCAACCACCCAACCCCCTCCCCAGTTGCCGTCATACCAGAGCACATAGTATTGCCCGCTTCCCATTAAATCGGTTTATGTAGATGTTCGTCCATTCACTATACTTTTTACTGACCCACTTCTCCCCTAGTCGGGGGTATTGAAGCTTTCGCTTTCAGTTTGCCGTTTGGAAGTTTATCAGAGCTCGGGATTGAGCTTAGATTTAAAATTGTATTGTACATACTATACAGGGCCGTAGCGACGGTCTGGGTGGCTTATTCGTTAGTTTATTTACTTTTTAAGTCTGAATATAAGTATGAAACTTTCAAATGAATTCTTTTGTTTTTAATAAACGAATTAAATTGTACATATAACATACATAAATAACAATTGGGGCACACCCTGCATATACCTACCCACGGTCCTGTTCTATGTTAGCCAAGATTATTCAGCTCTTATTATCTAATTGAAATTTCGAATATTTTGCAACAATTAGCTACAAACTATAAATAAAACTCTTGATAATTTGCAGTTTTATTTAATAACATCAGTTACACCTTTCCTTTCGGTTTTTAATAGCACATATTATTCCGTAATCAAATCGAAACTGGTTTTTAGACTAAGTGTTTCGTTTTACTCATGGAAACTTAAGTGTTATGGAAACATGGAAAATGTCTCTCCATAAAAGTATTTTCATGATAAATTGATTTACATCGCAGTCATTAAAATTCGACACATAGAGCTAATAATCATAAAAGCAAAGTACAAAAAGGCGGGCGTAAGACTCGCTTCATGTTTCCTACCATCTGCAGAGTATAGAGCTATCTACATACGTTTAACAGCTTGCGCTTTAACGCAAGTGTGTAAGTGTGCGAGTGTGTGTGTGTGTGCAAGCGCAATAATCGCACTGCAATTACAAAAGTTTTGGGCCTCAGTTCAGCGCAGTGGAGCCACAATGGAGCTGGGAAAATCGAGCGACGAGCAACTGCGACTGTCAACTAACTGTGTGCGACCCAATTGCCTCGATTAGCTGCGGCCCATGGAGCAAGCGACAGATCTTTAAATTTGCGCATCATAAAACGCGCTAAGTTTTAGGCAACTTCAAGGCGGGCTAATTCGACTAGCATTCGTCGCACTGCTTCCAAAAGGTGTTAACAATCAATGAGTCCTTGATTGAAATCTCAAGATGTCACATGTGTTGGGGGAAGGCAGGTAGGTAGGCAGCTAGAGCAGCAGCCTTGGTAGCACTCTAATCATTACATTGAGATTTGCATTCGGATTTGCATTTGCAAAAGAGCAACTCGATGTCGAGTCGAGCGTACCAAGGTCGCACCTCGGCGCCTCGGACTGTGCTGCAGCAACAATACGAATTTGAAAGCTGCGCTCCAGATTAATCAGCGGCACACTGACACTGCATAATTATTGAGCTTGTTTTCTTCTCTCAGACACCTTCTCGGACCACAATCTTTAAAACCGAAAGCTAGGTCAGTGCCAGACAAGTCTCGGCGACAAGTCGTTTGCCTCTGCAGCGGTCATATGTATGGACATGTCTGCAGGTCCAGTTGCTGCAGTGTTACTCACTTGTTGTTGTTGTTGTTGTCGATGTGGTGCTTGTTGTTGTTGTTGATGTTGTACTGGTTATGCTACTACTATTGCTCTGTCTGCGTCTCATAACCACTTGAGTACGCCTGCGAGTGGGCTGCTGCCTGATCTCAGCACTGGAGGTGTTTTTGCCGGCCACCGTGGGCAGAGGAACCTCGAGCGGAAGCCTATATTGTGCCACGCCCCGCGGTCTGCTTGGGCCACGGGAACTACTGCTGCGTACAATGGCCTCCTCCGACGAAGCGTTCGTTTCGGTTGCATTTTTCAGACGGCGCGTCGTTGCATCATTTGCCGCGACTACCAGGTAAAAGTTGCTTAGAAGTGGCACCAGCAGCAGCAGCCATACCACTTGAAAGTCCATGTTAACGCGTTCAATCAATTCGAAATCGGGTCACGCAGGTAATGAGTAATAACAAAATCTTGCAGCGCATCAATCGCAATTGATTTACCAGTTTCTTCTTTGTTTGCTTATTGTTTTGTTGTTGTTTTCTTTCAAATGTTAAACGTCGCGATAGCTTCACATTTTCATACACTCGAATCGCTGCTGCTGCGACGCGACGCGTTGTTTAGGCTTCCAACAACCGAACTCGACTCAGCGGGCGAATGTGCAAAATGTTAACTTTTGGCACAAACAGACAACAGACACAGATCAACAACAAGAGGCTAAACACGGCACCAGCTGAGCCGAGCTGAATGGAGAGAGAAGAGCGCCCGCGCTCTTCAAGACTGTAGAGTACGCTTGGCCTGAGCAAGCCACAAGCCACTAAACAAACTGGTTTTTTGACTGTGCTCATGTTAAGTTGAGGTTCGTGTTTCGTTTTTGCACAAACGCAGTTCGAATGCAACCCGATGATGGCGTCGACCACTAACCCAATATCATTTTCGAAATGAGGAAGTAACCAGGTGAGTGCGACACTGCACTTGGTCTGCTTCCGGCATTTGGAGTGTGATAGGGATATGCAATAAGGATGCAGTTTACAAATGGAATGGAGTACAAAAAGACAAACACACAATTGTTTACATTACTTGTTATGGGTTTAATCAAACGGAGATTTAAACAAAGAACCTTCGTAGAAGGCAACAACTACAAGGCAGGAATTAAGCTTGTGAGATTTGACTCTGTTTTTTGCATGTGGCGGTCGAAATTCCATCCACCTGTGTTTGAGATTTGACTCGACTTCTATTGTAATCATCTTGTTTCCTTGTTTCTTACTTTCAATTCTGCGATGTTTTCAGCTTTGCTGTCATTTAAATCCCCAAATGATTATTTTGTTGTTGCTTTGTTGTTGCTGTTGTCGGCATATTAATATACGTAGTCCCCTTACGGCGACTGCTTAGATTAATATGCCTATTTGGTGTTGGACATACTTAACGTATGTCAACGCTTGAAGCGGACATTTAATCCAGCTGGAATGAAAAAGAATAACAATAAGAATTTGCATAAACAATTGGAGAATCATTTTTTGAATTTACCTTCTTGAAGCCAATGTCGTTGGCGTATTCCCTGAAACACTGACGGCAAATGTTCAGGCCGTACTTACGGATCAGACCGTGACGGTTAGAGCAGGCACGGCTAAAATCACAAAAGTTCCTCATTAGTATTGATGGATTGGGTAAATCATGTCTGTAATTCTCAACAATCGCATTAAGTTGCATAGTTGTTATTGCAGCTGGCTGCACCCTTTCTTCTTAGAGCCAAAGGTAAATGGCCAGCTGCAACATTTGCTTTGGCCACCCTTCATTAAGGAAATTGCTAATGAGGTCTCACACATATTTCCGTACTCAACCGGGGGCAAAGTAACGTTTAAGCAGGGAATTTTGCATTCCTCAAGCAAAAATACAACAAAACATAAGGTGTGCAACACCATGCGAAACTAGGGAGGGCTTAACCTCAATTACTCAAAGCAAGTCAACTATGCAACAAAATACAACTATTAACAACAGGCGTACATGCAAATCATAAATCAATCGATGCACAATTTTAAGAGCTACATTTTACGTACCAGCAACGGGAGCCTTGGCCGTATTTGCGGGGATGCGAGTACCAGAGAGTAGCGAAACCCATGTTGGCGTCTACGATGGAAAAATCGAAAAGAAAGAAACGGGGAAAAAATGGCTGCTTGACAGAAGGAATGTCAAGCCGCAGCGCTGCCAACTTTTGTTAATGTTAATCACATTAACCAACACTTATTTAAAAAAAAGTAGCCACTGACGTTCGTAGGTGGTTGCCAGATTTCTTTAATAATCCAACAATGAAAACCGCGCAGTTTTAAGCTTGACACTGAACCTTAAAATCAATAAACATAGCGCAGAAATAATTAAAAATAAAACGGCTGCGAAGAACTGTTTTCAACCACAACAACTTTGGCATTATCCATCGGGAATTGAGGTAGATCCACTGAATCTAATGCATCCAGCTCATTGTATGACAATACCTTATAATCTGTGTTATTAATATTCGGCATTGGCATATCCTGAACAAATTCAGATCCCTCGCAAAAGTCATTTGGATCCAGCTCAACCATGTCAAAGGCTTGTTCTGGAATCATGGAACTTTGTGGCAGCTCGGCTAATGCGGCGACGGAATCCTCAGCGGAGTAATCAAATGTGGTTTCCTGCAATTGCTTGGCCTTCAGGGCGGCGGCCGTCTCCAATTCGAACTTCTGCATTTGCATCATCAGACGAGCGTTGGCATCCAGATGCGAATGACGCGCTCGCACATGCTTGTCACGATCGCCACGTTGACGAAATGTTTTGGTGCAGAAAGGACAGTCATAAGGCTTCTCGCCAGTATGAATACGTTGATGATTTTTCAGAGCGTCAGCGCGGTAGAAACGCTTGCCACACTCATCGCATTCGTAACGCCGCTCGCCACGATGAATAAGGCGATGCTGATAAAAGACCGATCCGGTAAGGAAACGCTTGCCACAAACCAGGCAATGATACGGGCGCTCTCCAGTGTGGCACTTCCGTATGTGGTCATTGAGATCTGGGCGTATGGTGAACTTGCGCCCACAGTTCTCCTCCTGGCAGACGAAGGGCTTCACACCTGTGTCAGCAACCAAGAGACAAATGTTATACAAAACACAGCTGGCAGTTAAGTTTACTACTCACCCTGGTGGAAGCGCAGATGTTGCCACAAGTGACTGGACTGTGTGTACGACTTGCCGCAAATGTCGCACAGATATTGACGCATTCGCCGCACTGCCGACACGTTGCCATTGTGGCGCAGTTCTTTTTCACGCTTCTTCTTGTTGAGATGCTTCTCCTCGTAGTGTGGCTGAATCTCGTGCGCGTACTCGAAGTTGATGGCACAGAACTCGCACGGCAGTAGCAGTCGCTTACCGTTCTCGCTGAGCCGCGGAAAGTAGTGATAGCTGCTGTATCTGTGGAGCAACAGATATTAAAAGATAAACGTCCACTCAGGGGTATTGACAACTGTACAGCCTACCGATGCTCCTGCAGCAACTCCACATTGGCGAACTTGAGCTCACACACGTTGCAGACAAAGGAACGACTCGGCGAGGTCTGCAGACGCTTGAGCCCCTCGCGCATATAAACACAGTCAGTCTGATAGTGAACGCTGGCCTCCTTGGCCGTGGTCATGCACAGATCACAGGCCGTACACTCAAAGCGCCGCTCGGGCACATGAGTAGCCGAATGAACCAGCAGGAAGGATACATCCGCAAAGATGAAGTCGCAGAACTCGCACTGCAGCACGTTGCTGAGTATAAGTGTGGAGAAGTAGCTGCTTCCACTCTCCTGATTTTTTTCATCCAATTGTTTAGTCAGCGCTAAAAGGTGCTCCCCCTCTATCATCAGTTTTTCAAATTGTGCCTTTAGTTCCTGCTCGCTTGCATTGGAATTGGACTCGTCAGCAATCTCTTTTCGTGACACAAGATGCACATAGAGATGCTGGAGTGCCAGTTTGACATCATAGAAGACGCGTCCACAGGCATTGCATTTGAGCACCACCAGAAGACCCAGTGAGGGTGATGCCGTACTCTGCACACTGGCCTGAGTGGGTATCAAGTCCAGAGCGTGTTTCTCCATGTGACGCACCAGGCCCGATGCATGGACGAACTTGCGGTCACACATGCTACACTCATTGGGTCCCTTGGTCGAAGTCTTTTTCAACTTTGAATTATCGATGCCAGTCTCCAAGTCGAACTTGAGTTCCTCCTTCATGTAGCGGCGTATACGCACCTGGTTCTCCATAATGATGCGTTCGCTAGCTGATTTATTGAACTCCTGCGTGGGCACCTTTTCCTGCGGTGACACTTCCTTTTGGACCACAACCGGTTTCTGGTTAGCATCATATTCGCACATGTGAGTCTGAAAAGAGGGTGCATCGAAGAGGGCGCTGCAATTGGAGCATCTAATAATGCGGAAGGAGCCTGTCGCGTCAAATGTGACATTCGACCCACTCGGGGGACCTACGATAGAACAGAAATGAGGAATAATAATTAGGCAAATCATCATCAGATTATTCATGGAATTACTATTTGTTGTCGCAGTTGTTGTCGTGGTTGCAGTTGAACTTGTAACTCCTGAAAGAAACTCGCGAAGTTTTTCCTGCTCAGCCTCTGGATCGAAATCCACTTTATCATTGGCTTCCTCCAGAATCTGCTTGAGCGCCGGGTCAGCCAGTGTACGTTCCACGGCGTAATCAGTCTCAATTTGTCGGGCAGTCGACATGTCAAAGAACTTTGTCAGATCATCGTAGTTGACGATTCCATCCTCCTCGTTGGATACCAGCACAGTGGCACCCACCTGCAGGGCATCCATATTGGGCACTTCATTGGAGTCACATTCGAACTCCACCATTAGAAGCTCCCCATTATCATATACTTGCAAATCGGGATTCATGGTTACCAAAATAAAAAACCAAGAAATAAAAAAAAACGAATCAAAATCCTTTTTGATGATTTTCGTTTCACAGTTAGACTGTAAGTGCGCAGTCAACAAATTTCCACAACAGACAGCAATGACAGCGGAAAATCGAAAGGCTGTTTGACATTTCGCTTATTTTGGACTGCTAAACGACAGGAGATTTGAAATTCGATATCACAAACTATTTTAGAATGAGATTTCTCCTTTTTTCACTGTAATTCTACAGGCATTTGAGGGACCATCAGGTTTTCATGCTTACGTTCTTTGAATTAATTTACTTAGGCATATATACTATAAAATCAAGTGACTTAAGAACCTGCATAATTCGTTATATGTATTATGTTAAATTGTTTGTACGCATGTTACAATGGTCAAATAAAAATAGTCCCTGCAAACCCAACCAGTTTTGTATAGACCGAGTAACTACTTCAACGGATGTATACATATCAATTGATTTACAATCTATACTTTTGAGTTCTTCCGTGTGTTGATGTGAGGCAGACCTTAATTTATTGCATTAGTCAACAATTTAGCCACTATTTAATGGAGTTGAAATTGTCGATTAAATGGAGATTTCTCACTGCTGTTTACTTTCTTAAAGAATTGCATTTAAAAACTGTCTAAGTTGCTGTCTCTGTGTGTTCTATAACTGACTTTAGGATGTTCACTTTGTTTACATTCCCTTTGGGCCTCTAGATGTGGAAGCCCAAGCTAATGGGGGCCCCAGGTGAATGTGATTACTGGCCGTCGCTTATCGGTGTCTGGGTTTCCAGATAACAGGCTTCGCGAAATGAGTAAACGCGCTGACATACCGACTCGGTTAATCAGTGCGATACCTTAGCTCAGCCTGAACGGTCACGTTACATGCACGGATTGTCGATACCGTAGTAGTTCTTAGTTCTTGGTCACCAACCGAGTGGACTGTCTGCCGTCTTGCAGTGAATTCTATCAACTTGCCACGCTTATATTGACGGTAATTGAAGCTGCTCAGCTATGGTAACAGGCTGTGCTCCTTAGTAGCAGGGGGGCACCGCGGGCTGTGCGTGTCTTTGTCTTTGACTACGCAATGATTCACCAACATTCGACAGTAGAAATCCGTAATTGATAAAAATAAAAATAACACAAGAATGTCAAGTTGCGGCAACGCTTCTTATCTGCAAAATTTGCCAGAAGATAAAGCGCCGCCACAGTAGAAACGGACCCGTACATGGCCCCAGCGGGTAGCAAAGCTGTGGGGGTTGTAGGGGATTTTTCAGGGAGTCAGGAGTACGAGTTGCCCTATTAATGCACTGCCCGCACACCTATCGCATTTCGCATTTCAGACTGGATCATGGATATGGAGAGTGTGACATATGCGTACATCTCGGAGCCTGTCGAGTTTAGGCAACTGGAAGGTCGCGCCATCGACTTTCGCAAGACGTTCGATGTGCGTGGTCGCGGCACCGACGAGATGCTGCAGTTGTATTTGCGAAAGGCCCACCTGCCAGACGACGTCGAGGATATGCCGGCAATGCAGCGCCGGGCCTATGTTTACGACATAATTAGAAGCAATAAAGGGCCCGGCTACTGGGTGGTACGACCATCAGTCAAGTCATCAATCCGCCAATCAGACATCTGCCATCAATGCTTCATTCATACCGAACAGTGTACACACTCCTTGGTCACATCCTAACGCGCAGCCACTCTCTCCATTCTTTGTAGCCATCCAGCTTGCAGGTGAGCAGCGACATTTTCTCCCAGCCACCGCCTGCTGTGCTTCCTCCGCCCACAACAGGATCCACGCCCCACGGCAGCCCCAAGATGAGTCATGCGAAGTCTTCCAACAGCCTGGATAGCTTGGCCAGCACATCAAGTGCCATGCCGGGACCCAGCTTCGCCACAAGCGTGGTAGTCAGCAACAAAGGCTCCAAATACGAGATAAGCGGGCCAATCAATTTTCAGCATGTCTCTGGCGATGTCACAAGGGATCGGACGCGCAATGCTTTCGACCTGAATGGTGGCGCCAATGATAATGTACTAAAGAAATACATGATGGAGCACGGCATTACACAGGCTGATGTTGCCGGCATGCGGCGCCAGGACCTTATTGCTAAGATTGTGCACTCCAATTTCACTTGGCTGGTAAGCGGAAGATCAAAACTTTACCAGCAGCTGTAACTGCAACTCCATCCTCATGTACTTCCACAGCCCAACAAGCAGCAGGCACAAAAGGACAGGCCAAAGTCCCCTCCTCTACTCTACGCCACAATTTCCACCAACAACCAGATAACGCCACCATCTTCTCCACCAGCGGCTGTTAGACGACCTGCACCTGCATCGATAGCAGCAGCAGGACCTCCTCCGTCTGGGGCGTATTCCAATTATGCATCAGTTACGTCGCGATTTGTGGACATCTCTGAATTGGAATTGCCACAGGTGCAGCCAGTGCGCCAGGAAGTTGGCACCGTGGTTCCAGTTCAGATACAGCAGCGACCTCAGCAAAACAGACCCAATGTCCCACCGCCTCCATCTGCTGTTACGGCGGTCAATACACGTGCCCATCCAGCGCCGATTGAAGTACGCCCACCAGTTCAAAAGGTTTCGACTGAAACATATGCGACAATTGCTCCACAGACACACCGTAAGACGGGCACCATGCGGGTGGCGCCACCAGCACCGCCCAAGCCAACAATATTGCCCAACACAGCCACAGCAGATTCGAGTAGTGTTCAATATGTGCCGGTTAAGCAGCCACCACCTCCACCCCCCGTAAAGGTCTCGGCCATGCAGACCCGTAATCCACCAATGCAAGTCACCCCGAAACCAAAGACTGCCGCTATTAGCTCCAGCGGGGCAGTACCACCGCCACCACCTCCACCGCCTATGATTGCGGTCCAAGGTGGTGGGCCACCACCTCCACCACCACCGCCTATGAGTGCGGTCCAAGGTGGTGGGCCACCGCCTCCACCTCCACCACCTCCTGCATTAGCCACGGGTGTGCCAATGCCGCCACCACCGCCTCCAGCGGGTGGACCTACTTTGCCACTGGCCACCAAAAAGTCTGAGCAACCAAAGGCAACAGCTGCTGCAGGAGATAATCGCGACGCATTTCTGGCAAGCATACGTAACGGCGTAACATTAAAGGTAAGTCAACTATCGAATATAAGCCGCAATAAATTTTATATTACCATCCACGTATTGCAGAAAGTCGACCAGAAAGCAGCGACTATCAGTGGCATCAAGCCACGAGCAGAGAAAAAGCCCCCAACCACTGATTTTCTGAGCGAGTTAAAGTTGGGCATTACGCTACGACGTGTAAAAAATCCAGCGGATAATCCTTATTCGGAGGCAAATACGGGCGAGTCGCAGGCGTAGAAATGCCGCGCGCTATTTTTGTATATTTAGCCTGGTTGGGCAACTCTTCGCGCGATGAATAGAGTGACCATCTTTGAACGTGTAGTCGATTTTTAATTATGGTTCGTCGGGAATCGAAATTTAAAATTGTATTTTTCGAGATAGATAAGTTATTTTATGATTAAACCTATGTACATATATACAAAATATTTTACAATATTCACTACCCTCATATTGGCGCTTGTAATTATTAAATATATTATTGACAATAACAATTATCTACTGCATTTGTCTTTTATATATATGTGAATAAAAGTATAGGTGTGTTTGAAGCTTATCTGCTGATAACTTTTTATAGCTCAAAAAGCTTGCGGCGCTAACGAACACTGTGCGCCGCACACACACGATTCGATTTCGTTGTGTGCGTAAGTCATAATCAGCTGGACGATTCAGGTGAGCGCAGACGGCAAATTTACAAAAACAAACACACATATTTGATTTGGATTCGTACTCGATAGGTTTAAGACAGCTTTGTGATATTGCAATTTTGCATTTAATAGTAAAATAAAGGTCGAATACGTTTCAACAAGTGCTGAAAATACATTACAGGAACATTATGCAACGAATTGCAGTAGTTGGTGGAACCGGCATGACCGGCCAATGTGTGGTGGACTACGCCTTGGAGAAGGGTAAGTAATGATCGTGCATAAATTCGAAAAATGTATTTCACATTTGTCATCATCAGGTCTAAAGGTGCGACTTCTTTACCGTACCGAACCCACCGTTCCGGAGCGTTTTAAAAGCAAAGTTCAATTGGTTCAGGGCGATGCAACTAAATTTGAGGCCGTTAAGCGTTTAATTGAAGATGATGGCGGAGTCGATGGCGTTTGTGTTATTCTGGGCACACGCAACAAACTGGAGGCAACGACTGAGCTGTCACGCGGGACTGAAAACATTATCAAAGCCATGAAAGAGGCAAAAGTGTCGAAATTGTCCATTGTCATGTCTTCGTTCCTACTGCGTCCCCTCAAAGAAGTACCAGCTGTATTCCACAAGCTAAACGAGGAACACCAGCGTATGTTGGATTTGACTAAAGCCTCCGGCTTGGATTATATTGCCATCCTACCACCGCATATTTCCGATGAGCCGGCCAGTGGATACACTGTTGTCCATGATGAAGCGCCCGGTCGCCTGGTTTCCAAAGATGACTTGGGGAAATTCATCGTAGAAAGCTTGGATCAGTCAGAGCATTATGGCAAGGTGTGTGGCATAGCCAAAAAGGTGTAAGAAACAATTAGTAAACCATTTCGATTGATATCTAGAATTGCGTCAACAGATTGATCGAAGATCGTCTGCTACGCATATAAATTGTACATCAAACCTGAGTCGGCTCTGTTCAATCGTACAAATAATAGCATTCAAGCCTTTTATAGTTAACCTTACCCGAATACACATATACAAAAATCCACAGGGTGTGTGTTATGTGTTATGCACACTGTAATCTTTCCATTTTGATACAAAGAATAAAAAGATTTTAATTGCAATTACGTGCGTATCAATTGGCGTTCAAGGAATGCGACTGCTCGGTCAGGCACCTGAAATTTCAAGCTATTAGCAGCTGTCGCCCAAAACGTCAGCCAGGTATTTCGAAAATCTGCACTTGTAGAAATTGTACAAGAATTAAGAGGGACTATCAGAGTTTCTGCTTCCGCTAAAGCACCCAATGCCAACAATTTTAATGAGAATTGAGCGTCATATGCAGAGAAAGCGAGAGCAGATACTTAGTTACAGTGCACCCTCAACATAGCAATTATCTACATTAGGCATCCCTATTGTCCCAATAAGAAGAGTCTGGCAGTCGATGGATGTTGTTTAGTAGAGAATGGACGGATCCCTCGTAGTGAGTGCAAACCGTAGACTCGCACACAACCATGTGCATTTGATAAACAAATTTATTTGTGCCTTTGACTAGTGCTGTCTGGTACAAACATATACACACAGCACATCACGTATTCGGTTTATTTTGGTGAGAGAGAAACATTTGAGAGCTTCGCGTGTGTCGCTCGTTGGGCAGGCTACGCGAATTGCCGTGCCCCGCAGATGAGGCAAATGCAGCTGTAATAAAAATAACATTACCGGGGCACATCAATTTTTGGCTTGTCGCAACACCATGAACTTGAACTTGTCATAGATCTTACAGACAGATGGCAGACGGATGTTTCCGTCTGTCGCACTACAGAAATACAAATGGGATTTACGTATCTACATCTTTAATATAATTTATTGCCTTTTGTTTGTCGCTTAATGCTACGTTCTCATCTCGATATGTGTATATCTATGCTACGCTTTGTTTGGAAGATAATTGAGCTATCATATGTATTGTATTAAGGTAGTTAGATATTGTCTAGTAAGCATTCGAGCAAAACCACAATAAATCATACGAATATGACGTTGAAATTAACAATTATAAATTAAATTAACAGAAATATTATATAATCAATATCGTTATACTTGGGTCTCGCACTGCCCATGTATAGGTGCTGTAAATTTCAGAAGAGGTAACAAAAAATACATGCGGAAAGTAATATTTAAAAATCAACACGAGCGTAATATGAATGTTTGTTTTGTGTAATCGTAATGGAATCGAAAGCAAACGCCCAAGGGATTGATCGAGATTGGCAGTATATCATCTAAATGGTATGCATAACCCGATGAGCGTTTACCACAAATTTGACTAGTTTAACTGAAACACGCTCTAATTAAGTTTAAAGCGTTCGCAGCTTTGTTCAAGCCAATACAACTACTACTACAGGTGCTGACGCCTATAAGACCTTCTTCATGTATTTCTTATTTAGGTTTTGTAAGCTAGGCAGCTCACAATGACGTGGACCATACATGGAGATAGGAGCGCAGTACTCATAGCCAATGCGTTCGTAGAACCCGTCCTGGTCGATGGTTGACAAGTAGATGGAATTCAAATCTAGCACCACCCGGCAGTAGTCCTCGGCGAACTTCATAATCAGCTTGCCGAATCCTTGCCCCCGATAACCCTTGTCTACGACAACAGATTCGACGAAACATGCCTTCTTCTTGGACGTTATCGGGCTGAGCTTCAGGTGTGCGATCACGCGACACATTCCCTCCGTGGTTAAGACCAGACTACAGGGCAAAGAGTCGCAAGATGCTTCGAGGGAGCGCATGCGTGCAGTTTCGGAGCGCGGCCATTCCGAGTTGATGAGCGCGCACGTATCCTTCATTAGCTCCGGAAAGTTGTGTATAGGAACGACATTGAACGGACTGCCGGTAACATTGAACGGTGGAAGCCCCTGTAAATAGATGCAACTCATAAGGAAAACTGCAACTCTGGGATATATTATTTGATTTGTATGTATTGGAGACGTGTGTTTCTGCTTGTGCGAATTCGAATTCTCCAGCTACCTCATAGTACGGTTCCGGTTTTATATAGCGCATATCGCTATCGCTTTAACTGATAAACTAACTGGGCCGACTTTCGTTGAGCCAGCATCGGGCTATGAATGTGTCTCAAAATCTATAAGAAAACAAAATTGATTCTATTCGTTTTGTTTTATGTGGAAATAATTGTTGACAAGAACTTGTCTAAACATTTGGGGTTTATTTACACGGTATTTTAGAGACGGCTGCCCGGTATGGAAGTTCATTATGAAGAAATGTTAATTTAAAAATATATTATGAGACATTCAAAACAATACAAAAGGGTGTTATGTATTTTAAAATACTTAAATTACTTTTAAAACAATGTATGTAAACTAAGTTGTGGGTGATTTATACTTTGAAATGCGACACATTTGATAAGTAAAACAAATTGTTGCTCCATTCTAATTTGAACGATATTTCAATGCTTAATTTTGATTGCAGTCATGTATTTGTATCGAGATATATGAATATTTACACCCACGTTCACATTTTAATTTAGTTTTGTGTCAGAGTTTATCAAGTTCTAAATAATGTTTACATCTGTATGTATGTACGTCATATCTACTTAACATGTGCACACACAGACACACACATCCATGAATGCGAATAATTTCGTCCGTGAATTTCAAGGTGAGGTATAAAAAAGAACATTTCTATTTAATGCTCACGACACTTCTACGACCTTGACTGGCCAAAACAACAACAAATATACATCATATCTACATACATAAACACATTTTTAGTTATGCTAGATCAAGTGACACATAGTAAGTTAAATATACAAATATAAACCGAGTGATAAATATACGTAGAATTCACTTGAAGAAACCCGCACACGCACACTCAAACATGATTCAATTGTTCAACAATGCGTAATAATTATTGATTTTCCTGTGCTTTTACCATTTCGAGCAATCGTTGCTCTTTTTGCTGTTGTTGTGTTTCTTCACGAGCGCCACGGCGAAATGTACAAAGCGGACTGATATAGTTCCCAATACTGACGATCCAAAATAATGGGCCAAGTTCCGCTGGCCGAGCAAATGGTTATTATACAAATTTATGTATGTTGATGTTAAATGTTTGCTGTATTTGTATTTGTGGCGGTTGCCGCGACGTCGAAAGCAACAACAGTGCACGCTTCGTTGAACTTGTTCAAAAGATTTGGTTTGATATGTATGTACGCTAGTCCTGCATCTTTATTTTTGCATAAGTTCAATTTGAATCACAGCCGTTACGTTTTATTTTATTTTTAAACATATTGTTTATTATTTTCGTGTGTGGAGCGCTATGTGTGTGTTGCCACCTTGCATCGAATCCGATCGCTCTGCCAACTCAATGCATTGTGATATCGACTGCTTATCGGCCGACCACCACCAATTATCGGGCATTTTCGTATATATCGAAATTTATAAACAAAATATCTAAATAACAAAAAAGTTGAGTACTTGCATTTCTGTAGTAGCATTCGTGAAGTGTACATGATAAATACACACAAACCAATATTAACAGAATAACAGTGAACTTACTGCACAAAAGCCACTAAATCAATTTATTGAGAAGCAGCAGCAATTGAGTTTGTCCTGTTCGCGACACTGAAATATATATTACACAACAAATAAATCAAATAAAGACATATCGACAAAGTGCAACATTTTAAAATTGGCAGCGTGCAGGCTATAAATAATTTGTAAACAAATCGCGAAAGAGGAAAGACGGGCGAGCATACGATTAGCGGCTAGGCATTGACACTGACCCATTGCTTGAATTGAATTGATCTGTCATCGGCTGACTCAAATATATCAGCGCTTGCCAGCTGCCAATCAGACTTAGTTAGAAACGTGCATGTGCAGCTGCCTTGACCATGGCGAACCGGCAAATGGCACCAGCTCCAGAGAATCATCTCCGACTTTCCTGGCACGATACCCAGATGATGGCCTCACTGAGTCCACAAACCGTTATGGATTACTTTTGTCGCAAGAGCAACCCCTTCTACGACCACATGTGCAACAATGAAACCATACGAATGCAACGTCTTGGAATCGAGCATTTGCAGTAAGTCCTGTCGATATGGGAAAATTGCTCACCAATAAGCTAATATATCTACTTGTTTGCAGTAATATGTTGGGGCTCGAGTACATTCTATTGCACGTTGCAGAGCCAATTCTCTATGTCATACGCAAACAGCACCGACACAATCCATCAGAAGCCACACCAATAGCTGATTACTATATAATTGGAGGTACCGTTTACAAAGCGCCCGATCTGGCAAATGTGATAAATGCAAGAATTGTAAGGAAATGAAACATTCCTCATTGAAATAATAATTTAATGCGAACCTATCTGCAGCTTAACACGGTCGTTAATCTACAGTCTGCTTTTGAGGAAGCCAGCAGCTATGCCCGCTATCATCCGAACAAGGGCTACACGTGGGACTTTTCATCCAACAAAGTTTGTAAGTTGAGTATAGCGATCCGATCTGATATATGACAGACAAGATGCTGAATGAATTAAATAAAAAATGATTTCTTCTTTTAAGTATCTGACAAAACAAAGTCTGACAAAAAGGATTCAAATGCTTCGAAGGACGACAACAGCGGGACATTGTTCCAAAAGCAACGAGTCGACATGCTGCTGGCTGAGCTGCTGCGGAAGTTTCCACCACCAATACCTCCAATGCTGCAAAACCTACAGCACCAAGGGCAATTACCATCTGCGGCAGGCCCAGATGGTGCTGCCACAGCCAACTCAGCGGACAATCATGCCACTGGACCATTGGATATAGCCACAGAGAGCATCGACATGAAACCGCCGCCAGAGAAAAAAATGAAGTGAGAAAAGTGTGCAGTTTTATCGTGTATTTGATTTGAACTGTGTAGTATGTAGGTATTAAAGTCGACTCAACTTAATCTAAACTATTTGATTTAATCTGGAGCACTCGGTGCCTTAGCTCACTCCTGCTCTTGTTTGTGTGAATGCACTGACAGGCAATGGTTGGTGTAGGCCAATATGCTCTTGAATGACACTCCACAAATGTGGCATGGCACCGACTTGGTGGGCGTGCGGTATACGCCGGCATGAGCAGTCTTCTTAGGCACCTTAGCTACTGGCGGTGGTGCCATTTGCACGGTTTTAGTTACTTTGATCACTTCCTTATGGGTGGAGGGTGCTAAAACAACAGAATAATTGCATATAGGAATGCTGAATCTCAGCTGATTAGTTTCGGCTTACCTGGCACGGGCAAAATGCTTTCACGCGACTTAGAAATGGCACCAGTAACCGTTCCCGAGCCAGGAGTTAGCTTTGGCAACTGCGCCTTTGTCACATGATTCAATTCCGTAAATTGAAGTTTTCGCTTCTCGCTCGGCGGGATCTTGTCGCAATTCTGCATAAGGTGAATGTGTAGAGCGCGTTCCAGAGCAAATTTCTTGTCACAGAATTTGCAAGTGTTTGATGTTTTTATGCTCCTCGCAGGTAACGTGTCAGCCTCCAGATGTGAAGCCATGTGTAGGTCAAGTTGATACTTCGCACGGAAACTTGCACTGCACAGCTTGCAGTTATATTTTACATCAACCGTTTCCTTAGGTTTTGCTTTTGCTGATAACTTTCCTGCAGCACTCGGAGTAGTTTGTGCTGTGATGCGGCTACTGGGAGTCAACGAGGGACGAGGTAATATAGACTTTCGGGGTCCACTGGATCCGCCAGAGATGCTTGTTCTGGGCGCTGGTAAGCAACTGCGACGTGTATTAGATTGGCCTGCGACGAGCTTTCGTGCCGGGCTATTTAGTGTGGTCTTCACCACGATCGACATGCGTTGCTTGAACATAGCGCCTCCCACATTAGCTGTGGGAAGATACGAGCGCCGTGGTCGTGGCATGTTGATCAAAGGCAGTTTTGGAACTTGCTTTGATTCCTGTTTTGTGTTCCGTGGACTCTCAGTAAGCTTCAAAGCCTTGGCGATTAGTTGCGAGACTTCGTCGACCTTTTCACTTACTACAAAATTAGTTTCTTTTTTTTCTTCAGAAGGTGCAGCAACTGTTGGCGGTGAGGAAGGCGTTGCAATGGACGGTTCCTCATTTGAAACTGAAAAAAACACATTTTTACATGAATTTAAAGAATACTTACAAATGGAAAACAGTACTTACCCTCGGTAATATTCTCAAGCACAACATCAGCGTTGAGAGGATAAATATTAGTCTTATTGCTACTCTCCTGCACAGAGTTCTCATCGATTGTAGCATTTTCTGCATTAAACATTGTATTGGTCTTCACAGTGGATGCTGTGGCATCAATGGTTGAAGACAATGTAGAGTTATCCCCATCCGGTGGACTGTTTTCCTTATTCAAATGATCTGATGCTGATAAATTCTGGCCATCGTCTACTATTGTCAGCTTCTTTGTTGGCGTCGAACAGTGGGCGTTGTGTTTGTTGAGGAGGCTCTGGTCAAAGGGGCGCAAGGGTGAGGCCTGGTTTGCAGCGTTCTCATTTTTAATCAACGCCTTGAGCACCGATTTCTTTATCTTTATTTGTCTTATCCTCTAGGGTTTCATCGAGTTTCGGATCTTTTTCCATGCTGCGTGCCTCCAGATACTCACTGGTTTGGCTTACCAATACTGATTGCCATTTGCTGGCTAGTGTATCGTCGGCGTCGAAGGACAAATACATGCTGATACTGTCCTCGTTGGGTGCAATCGAACGGCGTGAATTATCCATTATTTTAACCTTTAGTTTTGTGTTTGTTCTATATTTTTAATTTGCGAATTTCTTTTTTTCTTATTTACAACATATAATCATCAAGACTGAACACTAAAAAAAAACCGAGGATCAGTGACGCTCGACCTTGGCTGTACTAAGCGTTAATATTTGAAATGTATTATTCAACACTGCACCCGCGATTCAACTATGCACGGCGTTCGTAGTTAACTGTGGCCTCGCACTAAGAAAGAAATAATTTTTGAAGCAAGTTTTATTATGTTTCTTTTAGAGCATTCTAGTCATACTAATATTGTGCTTTAAATAAATATTATAAGCTTCAATTTATAGGCTTGCTAGAGAAATTATTTTTTCACACGAAAGCTATGCAGCCCTGATTTATCGAAAAGCTATCGGTCTGATGTGTTTCGATAAATCTTGTATATACACAATTGGTTTTGTACTTGCATAAAAATATTTGCGAAATATTGTACAAATTTCAATTAAATCAAATCTATTTACTAATTACTTTACTCAAGTTCCTGCTATTGCAAACAAACGAGCTTAAATTACCGATATTTGTAATCATCACAAACAAGTGGCATCAGTTGAGATTGTGACTCATTCGCAAAAAATTCCCCAGCCTCACGAAAGTGTTCGCAACCACTTGCTAAGTCATCAGTTCGCAGTAAATACTTTAACTTAGAAGTGACAGCATTCGCAATGTCTGCCGTTGTGGATAATGAGCCGCGCACTGAGCTGCAGGAACTGCAGCTTAAATCCGCTCAGGTTGCCGATGAATCACTGGAGAGCACACGTCGCATGCTGAGCTTGATGGATGAATCCAAGGAAGCTGGCATACGTACTTTGGTGGCTCTGGATGATCAGGGTGAGCAGTTAGATCGGATTGAGGAGGGCATGGATCGCATCAATGCAGATATGCGAGAGGCCGAAAAAAATCTCAGCGGCATGGAGAAATGTTGCGGCATCTGTGTATTGCCATGGAAGAAGGTGAACATCAAGGATGACGGGGATAATGCATGGAAGGCCAATGACGATGGCAAGGTGGTGGCTAGTCAACCGCAGCGAGTCATCGATGAGCGCGAACGCGGCGGGATAGGGGCGCCACCACAGTCTGGTTATGTGGCACGCATAACCAACGATGCACGCGAGGAAGAGATGGACGAGAATCTGGGACAAGTGAATTCTATGTTGGGCAATCTGCGGAACATGGCCTTGGACATGGGATCTGAATTGGAGAATCAAAACAAGCAGGTCGATCGCATCAACGCCAAAGGAGATGCCAACAATGTACACATGGATGGCGTTAACAAACGGGCAAACAATTTGCTCAAGAGTTAAACACAGTTAAGCACAAAGTATCAAAAACTCAAAGCGATAACGATAAAGCATATGGTGTTAATCACAAGTTACCCCTTCCCCACCCAATACCCGTTTGGCACTCCAAATAGAACTTATAAGACTAAACATCTCACTTAACTTTCACCCAGTAGCAGCAACAGTAGCAACAGCACAAAACGACAAAAAGAGAACAACAACAAGAAAATGAATACAAAAAACACCTACGTACAGGGAACCAATGTTGTGGGCACAAATTGCAACTACTGAAGCAACACTATATACTATATAAACAATATATATATTATGTATTTCGAGAAATCAAACGTCTATATTTATATACAATATGTATACACTAAAAAAGAAAAGGAAAGAACGACTAACGATTAGCCCAACTAACCCATCAATATGTATGTAACACATCTGTATGTATGTCTACCGTCTGACTCAACTAACTACGTTATACGCGACAAAAGGAATGTAATAATTTTATAATGAGATTTATCGTATAGGTGTACTCATGTTTTTGGTACAAACTTTTTGAGGCATTTTACGACCTTTATGAACCAATCAATGCAACTCGTATATGTAATCTTTATGATTAAATATTTACAACTTAAACAACCCAAGGTGAGGCATTTATAGTGGACGGAAGGAAGGAATTCCGATAGAAAGTAGAGGAATGCGGGAAGTAAAGATTAAGGGTAGTGACATAATATTCGTAATCTAATCTTATGTGCATTCTTTGAGTGCTCAAATTTGTTAATACTATACAACTTACACATATACATCTATATATATATATATATTTACTCCTCTTCTATTGTATAGCGTACCCTTTCATACATACATACATACATATACTATATGTTTATACGTTAACCAAATTGTGAACTCGGTTTTTCATTAGACTAAGCAAAATGAAATGTGTTGTGTTTGTTTATTTGTAATAGTCCCGAATTGTTTGTTCACAGAAAATCGTTCATCTATATGTACTATTATGTATACAATAATATTACACAAATATGTACTATATTAACTAGATATATAAACCTTTGCATTAACTGCTTACATTTGCTCTTATTGCCACTTTAGTTTCTATTGTAGCTGTTACAAAATGCAAGTATTTAAAATGAAATTATTCACCTCCCAGAGGGAAGTTCGTTTTATTGTTTTGGGATTACGATTTCATCACTAACAGTTTGTATATCTTTATCTCAGGCTTTCCTGAAATAGTTGTAGGTAGCTATATACCCAGTGTAGTCTTCACCGCAATCATCGGCATGCAGAAACTCGACAAATGGAGCTGCCTCGACGGGAATGTAGACAATGCTGCCGCGCGACAATGAGATTTCTTTGGGACCCTTGGGTGTGTTCAACTTCAGGATACGCGCACCCGCCAGTGTCAGCAGTATAGAACCAAAGGGTTGTATCTCAAGTTTGTAGGAGTCGACAGAATGCTTTATAGCCACGTGCATTACAGCAAAATCGTCAACAGGTGGAATAAAAACCTGAACGGTGTCGTCAATGCGATAGGGCATAAACAGTTTATGTTGTGCCTCAGCACCCTCGAAAATGACTGATGAGATTAACTGCTCAACATCTTTGTATTTGGGTGTGAGTCCAGCCCGAATAACATTGTCCGAGCAAGCCATGCACTCCACACAGTCGCCATCCAGATAGGCGTGTATCTCATTGGCGCCCAAGTAGATGGCCTGACCGGGTTTTAAACGCACCAGATTCAAAAAGAATAACGACAATATTCCGACATCATCGGGAAAGTCGATCTGGACAGTATTGAAAATATCCAGCAATTCGTTGTCCTTTAGCTCTGTAAATGGCAAAGTTTTAAAGATAAGGACAATAACTAGATCTGTTTCTACCTTCTTTGTAGTTTTTCGCTATATCCCTAATGCATTTGGCAATAGCTGCTTCCTCGGATCGGAGAACGATTTCATAGCATCGCTTTACACCCTCCGCGTTGCGGACCTCGTGTAATTCATTTACGGCCTCTTTGCCAATGAGTTTGGATAACGGCTGGAACTCGTCAATAAGATCGATTATATATTCAACTGGCTGAAATCCAACTAAGGCCGTGAATGGTGTAAGAGCTATGCTCAGCTCTGGCTTGTGGTTGTCATCTTTGTAAATAAGTGGTCTCTCCGCATGCAGACGTTCGGCCTCGCACTTGTTGGGATGCACCTGGATGCTCAGTGCCTTCTTAATGCTCAGTACCTTGAACAGATACGGCAGCTCTGTCTTTATTGCTCGGTCCAAAGTTTCGCCAGTCTCCTTGACAATTGAAACGCCACAGAAGTGCGTACCCATCCACATTTCAGAATATGTTTCATCGTCTTTTAGTGTAAAGTCCGGATCGTTGGCCATTGCCAATTGGGCTACCGCGGAATTAATACCCGATTTTCCCCAATCATATTGTTTAATCCAGCCTGTTACCTCCATTTCAGTACTATTCCCTACACTTTTTCCCTTTAAACTGAGGTCAACCTGAAGGTGATAAGAAAAACATATGATTCTGATAGCTGTGTGGGCGGCTGCATTTGTTCCGATAACTTGTGGGTTCTGTTATCAAACTGATTGACACGAATATAAATCTTACTTATTATCCCTGCTTATACATCTAAATTTATCTGCGATTAAAATTTTGCGTTTTGCAATTGTTTACTACAAAAATTTAGATAACATTTGTAATAACATATTTTAAAAAGTGTCAAACAGTGTGACCAGAACATAGGCGAGTCAGAATAATTTTCCAATTAAAATAGAAGAATTAATAACCGTCAACATCCCAAGTCAGCGTCTTATGGGGATTCTGTTGTAATTCGTAGATTTTAGCGCTATGTAACAATATCATTGGCAAAATAGGAGTTAACTTGATCTATAAATTTATTTTACTGTTAAGCGGCGCTGTAAGTTATCTGTTAAACAATACAAACTGTTGCTCAAAATCGAAATCGTACGAAAACAATCGAATTGTAATCGAAATATTTGCGCAATGTATAGTATTTAAATAAAAGTATATCGATTTATTTAGCAGTTTTTTAATAAATGGTATAAATTCAATTCAAAAAATCTTTATTCGTTTTTATATAAATCAAAAATTACATAATAAATTCGATAAATATGTTGATTATGGGAATATAAATAAAATTACGTAATAATTTAAACCATTTCATTAGTATACAATAAATGTTTACTTTGCATTTTAATATATCGTTATATACGCTCATTTTATACATATACATATCCATTGTTTATGTAGATACTTATGTATAGAAAATATTTGTGTGTATATCTTTGTGTTCACTTTGATTTCAGTTGGGCAGCAAATTACATGCATGGATGAGAGGCGTGTGTATTAATCATATGATTTAAAAGAAATAGGACACGAAAATCATAAACTAAGTAACAACAACTAAACCGTTCACAATTGCTCAAAGGACAAACAATTTGCACAGAAAAATAATGTATATAGTCACGTTACATAGTAAACTTATTACACAACATAATCGTAATACAACATACAAATATAAGACAGTTCATAAAATTGTTTTAAGGCTGTAACAACTAAATGACTAAAAGTTCTGTGTATAATATGCTCGAAACTAACTAATTATTTTCATCAGTGAATTTATTTTTGGTTCTATTTATACAATACATAAACGTTGCGCGTTTCTTCCAAACTTCCTTCTCAAGCAACCGGTCTCATATACTTTTAATTTTGTTCGCCCATTGCGTTTCATAATTCTTATTGTTCAGCAGCTTATATGTTGTTGCTTTTTGGTACATTATGCTTAAGTATTTAGGCGTAAAAATCCTTGCAAGACTTCATAAGCCATCAAACCCCAAGGCAATCTTGTTATTCAAATCTGAAAGTAATTGATTCATTCATTGGTTACTAAGTTATTTAATTTGCCTTTTGCTTTCTTAACACCTACATTCGATTCTTCGTGGTCGTGCGATTGATCGGCTAGTGTGATACCCGCATCCGTTGAGGTTGACGCAGCGCCTGCTGCTGTTAGGTCCACTTGTGAGGCAGTTGGTCTCAACGCCGCCCGCTTAGCTACAATTTCCAGCATTTCATTGAGTATTGCACCCTCAGCAGCCACATCGGCGGAGCTCTTGTCCAGTTCTTTAATATAATAGAAAGGTAAATAAATTCCGAATGGACATATCTGTATATCTGAGCACTTACTGTTGCAGGACAAGCGCAAATTGAGCTCCTCTTTGAGTTGTGCGTGCCGATATTCCAATTGTAGTTCCTGTTGCCTGATGGTCAGCTCCTCATCATGTTTTCTGCAAAGATTATTTGTTTTCATAGAGGTCATGTTATATATTTTATCGTTTACTTACTTTAGGGCTGTGATACTGCGCCAAATCTCCAAAAGTTCCTTGAGTAGCTTTTCATCATTGTCCTTTGATGTATCCAAACTTAAAGAAGATAATTTTTTGATTGTTAGTTTTATTTAAGCTCTTTCTTTCTTATGTTAATTAACTTACTTCTCGTAATTGTGCGCCTCGCCCCGCAGGGCCTTCTCTATGAGCACGCCGCGTGCCTCTTGTTCCTTTAGCTGTACCTCGATCTCCTCCTGTTCCCGCTGTATTTCTTGAGCGATACGTAATCGCTTGAGCTCAGCTTGTCGCGAAGCCTTCGATATGGCACGTTGCTTCTTATGCTCCCGTGTCTCGTTCGCGTTGCTCTCATCTAAATGGGGGAATATAGAGAGTTAGTTGGTCTGCTGACTTGGACCATCGATAAGACAAGAAGAAGTCAGGAAATGAGTACAGATAATGAGTTCAACAAACCATCGGATCTTTGGTAATTCAGTGGCAATGGCGGTATGGGTGGTGGAGTCTGGTCGTCTAGGGCATTCCCGGAGGCTAGATGTTGGGGCTTGTGTATATAGAGCTGCGGGCTGGACGAAGAGAACGATTCGGTGTTCGTTTGCTTTCGGTAGCGACTGTTGTTCGTGGTGTTGAGGTAATCTTGGGAGTGTTTCGTTTGTGATGTTATTGCTGCTGTTGTTGTGCTTGTTGGCAATGTTGCATTGTTTGTGAGCAGATCCTTGTCCTATTTATGTATCGCATTTGAATGTATTGAAACATATTTTATTATTGTATATTGTGTGTGTGTTTGTATTTGTTTATTTTGTATTGTCGGCAGCAATAGCGAGAAAGAAACATTCGAAAGTTAAACAATTTTAAGTTTTCAGAACGTTTGAAACGAAATGTTATTTACAACTTAATCATATATTATTATATAACAAGCGTGCTGAAATATCCAGAGAGGGTAGCTCGATTCGATTACCATAACCAAAGGGATCACACCAACAAATCTGTAAACCAATTCATGCAATATAAACTTAAAATAATAAATAAATTGAAGTCCCCAAAATGGGTTTAAATTTCAACTATTGCTTAAGTGTAAATAATAAATATCCATTATATTATAGAAAAACAAATAATAAGAAAGTAATATGTCATCAACCATGACAGAAATTATCACTATTTAAGAGCTGTCTTCTTAGAACTAACAAGGTCAGGCTACACGATATCACGTGTAGATAGATATAGAGGGTGCACATAAATAATTATAATAAACAAAAGGGGGGTATCAAGCAAACTTAAAGTATCACTTAAATATTTTCAGCTGCAATTGTGAAAAGAAAACGAAAATAATATAAATAAAAAACTCTTGCAGGTGTTAAGAAAATAAATGAAAATAAACATATAAAACAAAAATTAAAAGAAATTGAAAATTTATTAAATGTAAAAGTGCATAAATAAAATTTAATAAAGATGGAACTGTAATGTTTTTCATTCTTTATTTAGTGCTTTAACAATAAAGGTTATAGTTTTAAAGTTTTGAAAATAAAAATGTTTGATTTTAGATGCTCGAGTTAATAGAAACAATACAAAATAAAGAATCATGCCAACTATGGAAGCTACACATAAGAAATGAAAAAATGTAGGGAAATGTTTAGAATAGAGTAATATGAGTATTAAAAATGTTCTTACACCAAAACCGAAAGTCCTCAGATCAAAGCAAGACTGTAAAATGTTAGAAAATGTTTAAGATTAAAAATGAGAGACATACATAGACCGCACACCAAGTAAACCATCCATGATCTTATCCATACGTACAAGTATATTACAGTTATAAGGCATTAATCGACTGATCCGTTACAGATGTGATATGATCGCTTGGACATCACATATCACACAAATATATGTCACTGCGAGGAATGGTGAACTTACCTTAGATTTTTCCTTCGACTTGGGTGAGATGCGGAAACGACTAAAGACACCGCCTCCGCCCCCACTTCCTGCATCAGAGATCGTTGGCGTGCCGCTGCTGCTGGTGCCCGGACGCTCTGTGTGCTCAGAGTGACAGGCAGCTACAGGGCCGCCCTGTTCCTTGGCACTGCCGGCTATCGTGGCCGCTGTGGCCGAATTGTTGTTGCTGCCCTTGTGGAAGAAGCTCGAGAGTGACTGTATGAGACTCTTGCGTCTCTCTGGATCCTTTTGCCTTCTGCCAGATTTCGTTTTCTGTGGCTTGTCCTGTGCACTTGCCGCCAGATTGGGATCAGACACAAAGTCAGCTGCCTTGGCTTGATTCACCACATCCTCGTCTGGTTGCAGCAATTTCTGTTGACCAACCATGTAGGCTAAGTCATTCACACTCTTCGAGGCGCTCATCTTCATGGCACGCGCCGCCAGGTCCTTGGACACAGTTTCCTGCTGCTTTGCCTTAATTACGCTATTCTGGTCGTATTGTAGACGCTTGCGCAATAGTTGCATCTTCTCTTCGGGACTCAGGCCAAGCTCCGAGTTTGACATTAGGCGAGCACGTGCTCTGGCCTCGCTGCGTAGATTCTCCGTGGAGGCAGAGATGCTTATCTCGGTTGCATTATCTATTTGACGCTGGCTCTGCCCGTTGCGATGTGGGCGCACTGGTGCAATTGGCGTGGTAAACTCATCGACTTTGCCGTAATTGAAGGAGGACGTCTTGTTCAGCTTGTGCCTCTCCAGAAGATTAAGCTGCTCGTCATCGATGTGTTCGCTAAATGGACGCGACTTATACAGATCCGCGGCGCGGGTAGCTGGCTGCACTGTCCGATAGGGTGACACATATGAGGCAGTAGCAGATTTCTGTAGAGGATTTGTTGGCCTAAGCGATTCATTTGTCTGCTGCTGGCTGTGAGCGGCGGGTTGTGCTTGAAGCTCTGCTGCCGTTGAGACATGATAATGAGCCTGGCTGCTGCAGTTGGCATCACTCGAGCTGCTGGCAGCGGCGATCTTGGGCGTCGGACTAAGACTGGCGCCACTGGCATAGCCACTTGTCAGTAGACTGCGTTGGCGGCTGCGATGAAGACGCTTTCTCAGCATTGAGCTGCTTCTTGGACTGCAGTTTATCCATGACCAGATCATGTATGAGGTCCTTTTGCTTTGTTCGCTCCTTGCTAATCTCCTCCAGTTTACTGTTGAGCGTGGGTATCTCAGGTACTTTGCTGGATGAGCTGCTGCTCCTTGGTCGCATGCCCATTTCCGAACCATTCTCACCGCCGCCAGCACGTTGTGCGTCCGCTGTCGTGGCTTCTATCACAGAAGGTTGCTGCTGCTGCTGCTGCTGCAGATTGGGCGGCTCACCCTTGGAACTCTTGCGTCTCTGTGTGCTGATCTGCGAGATGCGCTGCTGCAGTGCACGCACGTATTCAAACTGGATCTGCATGTCCTCGTCCGTTTCCTTTACTCCCGTTGCAGTTGGGGTGGAGCTGCTGCCAGTGCTATTGGTGGTCACGGTCGACTGTGTGGTCTTTGGCTGCTGCTCAGAACTGCTTGGCGTGGAGCCATCCGCCTTACCCGCGGCCAGTAGAGAAGCGAACTGGTCCTGAACCTTTGGCGAGGAGGTATCGAGTGGGCTAGTGACTACAGTGAGAGCCTCGCTCTCCTCTGTGGTGGTTATTGTTGGCTGCGTCTGTGACGTGGCCATGCCACCAAGACTGTCCTCGTCCAGTTCGTTGAGAGTGCTCGAGTCTGTCAGAGATTGCGTCATCACTGAGCCAGTGGGCATACGTGGCGCTTCATTGACCGGCGTCTTAGCATCGTCATGCATTATATAAGCGCCCTGCTCGATATAATCAATGCCAAGTTTCTCATCTCTCTTGGTCAGCAGAGGCTGCACTTTAGACTGTGGAGCGCTCTTTGCAAATGGCTTATCTGTATTCGGGACTTGTTTAGGCGCCGACTCAATGTATTCCATGTAGCCACGATTGTGCAGCAATGCTGTATTTGTTGCCGAATAAGCCTCGGCACAGGAGCCCTCCGAGCCAGTGTCCATGAATTCGATATCATCTATATCGATGGCATGCAGTATGCCCTCCATTTCAGCCACGGGTGCCTGCTTGGCCATTTGTTGAAGTACCTCGCTGCTGCTGGGTAGCTTCGATGTTGCTCCATTGCTGCGTCGCCGTTCCTTGCGACGCTTCATGGTGCCCTTGTTGGAGTTCATCACGAATTCCATGTCAACAAAGTTCTCCGAAATGCAATCGTCCGCTGTCCAATCGGAGAGCTCTGTCTCGGTTAGCACCTGACCTGTGCCAGTGGGTTCTGTTTCCGAATCGGAGCCACGTGAATTTAAATCACCCGTTGGCGTTTTATCGCTATCATGCTGAGTTGGCGTTGTGGGCGTATCCGGCGTCTTAGCCACACTGTTGCTCAGATTAAGGGTTACTGGCTTGACAACCTGTCCATGGTCCAGACCACGTTCCACAATCAAAGGCAGATGCTTTAAACTCTCTATTTTATTCTCGTTTTTGCTATCAAACTTCAGTTTGGGTGGACCCATCTCTGGCAGTGGTGGTGCTACAACAGTGCGACGCTCCGTCTCAATGACTGTGCACTCCGCCGGCTCAGGTGTGGCTGTCACTGGCTCTGCATCGATCTCGTGTTCATCGTCCAGCTCGCTTGTCTTTATGGCTGCTGCCGGTGGTACAATAACTCCAGCTGGCATGTCCAGAAACTTAACATCTTCTGGATCACCAATGTACTTGCCATTGACAATCATCAGGCTGTCCACTTGCATTAGAGCACCGCTGCTGTCGTGAACCTCAAGGCGTGGTACATTGTGCTTACCACCCGCCGTCTGAGTGTCTGGACTTGTGGTGGACTCCAGTATATAATGCTGGATATCTTCAATGCTGGAGCTACCCGAACTGGAGCAGCTGGTGGCACTGCTGGTGGTAGTTGACATGATCTCTGACTTGGGCTTACTCCATGGTATATTGGGTACTTGAATCTGAACCGTGTCCTGCTCGTATTGCTCTTGTTCCTGGTCAACTGCCTTCTCCGGGGAGTCGCGTTTCTCCTCGTCTGACTGACACAGCAGGGACTGCTGTTCTTCTGAATCAGCAACGCCAGGTGCCTCCTTCTCTGCTTTGATGTCACCAAGTATATCGGGAATGCATTCCTTCACATCTTTAGACACATCAGGCTTGATTACTTCCGTTTTAAGGCCATCCACAATCTTGTTGCTGTCAGCCTCAGTCTCGTCACGCACCTCGACTGTGCCGGCATCGGGCTGTTTCTTTGGTGTCTCCAGCACAGTAAGATCAATGAACGGCACCGGCTTCTCAGGCGTCACCAGATCAATTACTTCGATCACAGTTTTATTGTTTGTTGGCGTTGTTGGCGATCCCTTCTTGTTCAGTTGCTCCAGCAGCGTCGCATTCACAGCATCTGTATATTCCATGCCCTTGTTTAGCTCGTTCTTGCTGTTAACAAAAACATTCTCCTTCTCATTGTCTGTCGAGTTGCTGGACGGCGCCTTCTGAATCTTAAGCTCCACTCGCAGATCATTTATCACATTGCTGGTGGCCGATCGCATGAGTTCATTGTTCTGTACATTGTCGCCCAACTTGGTGCGGTCCAGAAAACTACGCATGCCTGCACTTATGTCACTACTGGGATTCAAGAGCTTCTGGCACTCAGAGATGTTCGACTGAAAGCTACGTATGCGCGAGTCCAACACCGATGTGGATCCAGACTTCTGAATTTTGTTGCCATTCCCCGGTTCGCCCAGCAGATATCGCTTCTTCAGCTCCAGACTCTTCTTAGAAGCAATGCCCTCAGTGCTGGCAGTTTTGTTGAGCAGATAATCGCCAGGACGCGGATTATGCAGTGGGGCACGTTGGCTGCTTATCATCAGTGTGGGATCTACCTGCACCAATGGCTTGAATTGTGGCAGCACTGGCTGTGGTTGATACTTTTGCAGATAGCTGCCACCTTTTTCACGTGCCGCCAGTTGCTTCTGATGCAGACCAGCGGAGCTTGAAGTAATCATGCTGGACTTGATCTGAAAGACAAACGAAATTAGCTACTAATGAATAATTAAAGAATATGCAGTCTCCTACCTGGACTTTAGTTGGTTTTCTTAGATGCGTATCGTCGATAAAGATTTTCGGCGCTTGGCGTATAATCTCATCGTTGTCGAACTCAGAATCGGTGGATATTTCAGTCGCAGAGTTGAGCTCAACCTCGTCGGGCGATGTGCTCTCGGATTCGGTTTGTACCTGCAATTGTAATCATTGTATATACAAGAAGAATTAGTAATTTGGCAAACCAGAGCAGGAGTAATTAACACATGTAAACAATGCAATAAACATAAAACATAAAAAACAAAGCGTTCAAAGATATTGGGGACAGTTGAGATCAGTAGAGATCCCGTGTTCCCCCCAACACGTGGCAATGACAACGATGGTTTTAATATTTATTCTTATTCTTTTTCTTTTCTTTGAGCAATTTATTGTAACATGCTTCATTAGTTAGAGCTTGGTGTATTGGTTAATCAGCAGTAGAGGCAGCAGCAGCATTTAACGGTTACGGCAGTGAGACCTTCATGCCTTTAGGTACGATCCAGAAAGTTACATACGAATAACAAGACGAAGACGAACAAACGATCGTTCGATCAACGACGCAACGAAACACAACGCGGGTTGCAAATGAGTCGAGGTCGATTTGGTTAGCATATTCAGTTTGGGATTCAGATTATACATAATATACATGGAATGTGTTGAGCAACAGAGCGAACAGTCAAACAATCGAACAACGAACGGTACAATAATTTTGTCTAATTTGTTTAGAGACTACAAACTTTTTGATCGGGCTGCTCGGGAGTTAGCGCAACATTTTGTGTACAATTTTGATTGAATTTACCTTCATAGATCGTACCCAGATGCTTGTTTTGTTTTATACGAAATTGCTAACAAAGGTGTTACTCTCTCTCTCTCTCTCTTATTTTTTGCGCTCTCTCTTTCATCCACTCATGGTAGTTCATGATTATTATTTGTAGGCGTGGTACATCAAGAGCAGACAGGCAGGCAGACGGGCAGGCGGGTTGGTGGATTGTCTTGGTTGATCGGGGCCTTTTATTCTTTGGGTTGACGTTGAGCTGACAGATTGACTGATCAGTGATTGATCAGTCACATAAGAACCTAGTTTCTGTTTTGTTGGGATTGGGGTTAGGGGTATTAGTTCGTGTTTTTGTTTTATTTTGAAGTTATCGGTTTATCTCTGATGCTGTTTTGGATTCTCAATAAAGAAAATAGTTGAGGCGACGTCTAAATACAGTTGATGTTGTTGTTATTTTCAATTATTGTTATTGTTGTTGTTGTGGGGGGTAAAATATAAAAGAGAAATATCTATTTTGATCAAAAGTTATAGTTAACTTTAAGAGATAACGCACGACTCTTTGCTGCTGGGCAGGCCGTAGTCACTCCTGCTGTAGTTGGAGATGGATGCGGATGTGGCGGGACTGCGTCGCCTGAATAGATCGCTGAGATGTGAACTGCTTGGTGTGGCTATCGATGAACTAGTGTGATAGCTGGGTGCTGCTGTATAGGGTCTTCTGCTGAGGTAGTCACTGCTGCTGCCGCTGCTGCCTAGTGCAGAGCTGCTGAGGTAATCATAGTTGCTTCGCGGCCCTGTGCTGCGCGTATACGCAGAGGAGCTTGGAAAGCGACTACTGCTCGTCGTCGGCTTCGTTGAGATGCCACTTGAATAGTGTCGCGGTCGATAGCTGGATAGTTGCTCATCCGGCTCGTAGCTATGGTCGGTGCCGGTGCTTCGGATCACATCACGCATATAGGGATTACGCTCCACCACGCGTTCGTTGACAAAGTCACGTTTGCGATTGTGCAGACGCTTGCTGCGATCGAGCAAAGCACGAGTTGTGGAATCCACTGGATCATCGTAATTGACATAGCCGGCAGCAGCTTGCCGTGACGTCGCCACTGTAGTCGTGGTCGTGGTCGATCGCGTGTCTGTGTCCTGGCTGGATTGTGCCGACAGTGAACGCTGTGAACCCGACACGGGAGAGCCCTTCTTGAGATCACTAACGGACTTGGAGCTTTGCTTGGCACTGGCCGTCAGTGGCTTAAAGGGTTGCGGCGACTGGGAGCGTGGCTTATTATTGAATCGCCTATGACGATCCCTTCGCTTGCTGTCCAGCAAACCTAGTATGTCATCTGCCTCCAGTGAGTTTCCTGGCGGAGCTTGATCGAAAATTGTTTTGCCATCGGGCCATTTGCGGTTAAGGAAAGCAGCCGAGGGTGGAGAATCGGAGCGTGCATATTCTGGCAGCAACATTTTGGGGTCCAGTTCCGTTTCCTCTTCCTCCCCGCTGTCCGCACCATGCGTGCCCTCAATGTGAGGCTTGGGCCAAGCGCGATCCTTAAAAACTTCCGGAATGGGCTCATCCGGTGCTCTAACCTCGGGCACAAACTTCGGGGGATCTAGCTTGGGAATGTGCAACTTCTTGGGCATGGGAACAATCACCGGTTTGTTGTCCTGTAACTCTATAAATGCAAACGAGCTGCGACGCGTCGAGGTTGCCGTGGAGTTCTGCGTCGAGTTGCTGTCCAAGTCACCTAGGTCCAGCTTCTTGAACATGGGTGGAGTTCCTTCGCGCTTAATCGACTCTCGCCGGCTGCCAGTGTCCTGGGTGGTGCCACGGCGTGAGCTTGACATCGGTGGCGTTGGTGGTGGCAGGCTGCGTTTGCTGCTCGAGGTGCTGCTGCTGTTCTGCAGTGAGTCCTGTCGCCGTTGCTCAGCGGCAGCTGCTTCAAAGCTCTCATCCCGTTTGATGAGCGCCTGACGCCGTTCCATCTCAAGTTCACGGATAAGCCTCTCTTGCGCTACATCTGTGTCGTCCTCTGAATTCGGAAGATTGTTAAGCAACTGAATTGAATCGCTTGGCGAGACATTGGACACTTTGGCAAGATTAACACGTCGCCGTGGTGGCATCGGACTGTTCGGTAGCTTCTCCATGTCCCACTCCAAGGAACTTTCCTTGCTGGCCGTGATGCTCGTCTGTGGTTGCTTGCGACGGAGCATGGGTGAAGCGGGTAGCTTCTCCATATCCCAATCCAGGGAGTTCTCTTTGCTACGCACCTTCGTCGGAGTTGCAGGCTTCGGTGGTTCATTCAGGCTGCTGCGGGAGGAGCTTTCGCTTTTGATGGAGTTATTCTGGCTATCGGAGGCTTTCTTAGCTGCATCACTTGCAGCAACTGGCGGTGGCTCATTGATCAGTATTGGTGGTGCAACATCTTTTTGCAGCTCCACCTTTTCCATGGGCTTAGGTGCATCTGTCACGGGATGATCCACCAGATCTTCATTGACAAGCAGTCTAGGGAACCGGGGAGGGTCAGAGACAGGCTCCTGTTGAGTCTCTGCCTTCTCGGGCTGTATGTTCTTCGTGCTCAATTGGCTCAATAGATCTTGCACAGAGGGCGGCATATTTTCCGGTTCCAATTTTGCCAGTTTCTTCTTAAGGCGCTGTGGTGGCACTGGCAAGGTGGGCTCACTGGACGAGGAGCTACTCTTTTGTCTACGTTGTGGCCGTGAAGGGAAATGAGATGCATCTACTTCATCCACTCCAATGTTTTCAAGATGGCCAAAACGTATGGGAACTAACTGGTCACGCTCAATTGATTCCAGTTTACCAACAAAGTCACGATCTAGAGAGTTCTTGGCCAGCAGATTAACGGTGGGACTGATGCCAACCAGTTCATCATTGGAATCGAACTCCACATTGACGAGCATCTCATCAGAGAAGTCACCGAATAGCTTCTCAATGCTCTGCTCCTCAGAGGTACCTCTCTTAACCACCGTAACGGGCTGAGCACTGGGACTCTTGCTGATGGTGGTGCACAGTGAGTCCGCGTCCACATCGTCGTCTAAATCAACAGCTTTACTGTTAACTGGAGTCTCTTCTATTGCATCTACCATGCTCTGGAATACCTCATCAACATATACCGCATTCGCATCCAATCCAGTATGCTCCATTTCGATATTGTGTAGAGCATCAAGTGCATATTGGTTGAGCTTCTCGGTCAAGGAAATATCCGATTGACGTCTGGAGAGCACCAGACTCGACTGCGAGCCACGTCTGGAATTGTTTAGGGACTTATCGCAGCCAGTTTTTGGTAGGTTCTTAATATTCTCCACGACTGGACGTTGAGTAGTCAGTTCGGTTTCACTTGCTGCCTCCTGCATAGCAGCGACATCCTCAACCAATGGGCTTTTTGTCAACGAACGTTCCAATTCTCTGGCCGCTGTGGCTTTCTCAAGCAAGTCCAGAATTTCAAAGTCATCCGGCACGGGTGTAGCCGGCTTCGGAGGCTTGACCTCAATTTTCTTTTCAATGTTCAATGTTTTTTCCACAGGCTTTGCTGGCTTCTTCAGGGCTTGTTTCGCTTGGCGTGCACTGCTTATTTTGGCCAGTTCCTCTAGTGAGTTATTTGTCTTTGTGGCAATCTTTGGACTCTTGGCGGGAGACTTCTTCTTTTTCATTGGTGACTTTCGCTTCTCAGGAGACTTTCGCTTCTCTGTCGACCTTCGTTTTTCAGGTGACTTTTGCTTTTCCGGCGACTTACGACTCGTCATGCCAAAGAACTTGGCAAGCTTGGAGTCGCGATACTGCACGGGCGGATCAAACACTCGCTCGGCTTCCTTTTTGCTCTCCACTTGCTTCTGTTCCTCCTTTTGGGCATAGAACTTGTCCCGTTTCTTCTGCAGGAAATTGGTTGCCTCATTACGCCACTCATTGCGCAAATAGTCCATGGTTTTCTCGAGATCACTCATGGAGTCGCTAACTGAGGCAATCGAGTCGCGGGAACGAGTCAGGCTACTCAGGTTGCTGGTACTGGACTCCATGCGGCGCAGCTTAAAGGCGGCGTGCTCCTCGCTGTTCTGCGATGTGACGGAACTCATAGACTCGAAACGCTTCAGTATATTCTGCACTCCACTCAGCCGCTTTGGCTGCATATCAAAGTCTCCCTCGCCCAGCGATTTGGTCTTCACTAGTTTCTTACTATTACGGCGAGCTGGCAAGCCCAGCTCAAGATCTAGTCCTGTCTCCTCAAGAATGCGTTCAATCTTATCGGACAAATCGCTGGGTGACTTCTCGTCATTAAAAAGTTTCTGATACTCAGAGCTTGGCGAACGCTCTTCTCCGCCATCGGCTAATATCTCGTCCAGAATGCGCTCTGCCTCATCGCGTGGCGGCTGTTTCTCACTTGGGATCATCGTTGTTCCCGCAGCGGCCGCTGCAGCCGCTGCTTTCTTTGCTTTGGTTCCCTTTGGCACTATTTTCTTAATAATCTTAACCTTTCCCTTGGCCGTCGTTGTGGCCTTGGCCAATATGGTGGAACTGGCAGCCTTTGCCGGTGCAGGTGTAGGTGTCTTTGCCAATGTAGTAACACTACCAGCAGTCTTCGCTGGTGTCTTCGCTTGTGTGAGCACTTTAACTGGTGCTTTCTTTTTGCTCAGATCTAGTGCTCCATCCAGTTGGTGATCGCGCAGACTGAAAGTATTTAGGGATGCCTGTCGCTTGGGAGGCACAGGTTTCGAACCAGACTCCGGTTTGGCCTGCCCATCCTTAGTCTCCTTCACCTCCTTCACTTCTTTGGCTTGGGCTGCAATGGATGCTTCGGTCTGTGACTTCTTCAGTCGTTCCGCAACTGTTTCCACAGCTCGTCGCTGTGGTACCGGACTACTTGGAAAATACTTGGCCAGATCGACGTCTTTTAGGGCCTTCTGGTTCTTGTTTATATTTTCTGAAGTGCTTTTCTCCTGCTTCTGATTGGGAAAGTATTTGGACAGATCAACGCTAGCTGCATGCACAGTTGGCATCACAATCTGCGACTTAATGTGATCCATGGTACCAGCAAAGCTGCTGGCTCCGATCTCCTTCAGCTTGGTGTTCAGTTGACAGTTTGCCTGTGGCTCATCATCCTCATCAATGTCCATGCCCTCATCCGGTTCGCTGCTCTTTTGGCGCTGTAGTTTCTTCACAGCTCCCAGAATGTTCTCGATTTGCATTTTATTCTCATTGGGTAGAGGCAATGCCTTTCTTGGCCTGGGACTATTGGAGCTGGCGTTGCTCTTCATGCTGCTGGAGCGGCTTACATTAGCGCTACTCTTCCGCTCCGGCTTGGGACTTAGTTGTGAAGGTTTCTTCAGACTCTCCGGCTTTTTAAGCAGCTCCTTCGGTCGCTCATCGAAATTGGGTTTGCGTGGCTTGAGCTCATCCAGATTAAAGTCAATAACAGGTTTAGGTTTGGGTTCCTGAACTGCTGCCTGTGGTGGAGTGACCATCTTAGCATACTTCTCATCAAACGTGGATTTGGGCTGCGATGATGTTGCAGGTGTACTTGAAGCTGCCGCCTTCATTGGATTAGCCATGCCGGCAGCAATTGCCGCATTCTCGGCCAACCATTTCTCCTTCAGTGTAAGCTTACGCAATATATCGCTCTTGACCAGATTCTCCTTGGCCAGCACTTCCAGATCCTTGTTCATTTTCACCATGTTATTCATGTGATATAATTTTTCACTAATTGCTTCGATTTCGCTGCTAAACTTACGTGGCGCATTGCGCTCGAGCTGCTCCAATTGAGCACGCGTGGGCGCTGCAATGGGCGTGGTCGGTTGACTGTGTGCCGATTCAAAGGAGTTGGCAGATTTGAGGGAGCCACGCTCCACATTCTCCTTATTCTCTACATTCAACTTGGGTTTCTACTTGTATTCAAAGTATTCAAGGGGGGGAGACCAACACCAACAAATGATAAGGTCAAAGTTTAATGTGATTGTATGAGAGATCATCAGAGAATACAACGAAATTAAATACAATAATAATAATGATGAAAAAAAAAAGAACATTAGTTTTCCCATAACCAAATGAATATATCTCAACCAGACTCACCTCCGTTTCAGTGTCCGTGGGCAAATTGACGGGCAGCGGCTGCAGACGCACTTCCTCGCGACGCAGTTCACGCGCCTTTTTAAACTCCTCACCCTCGGTATCATCCTTGCCATCATCTGCAGAAGCAGAGAATAGAATATAGTCAGCATTATGTCATATCATAGCAATCCATGTTGAATTGAGTTAATCCACCTGCAATACCCTCGCTGGAATCGTAGAAATCATCTGAATCATCGCTATCCTCGCAGTACTGCTTGCCAATCCAATCGGAGGCAAGCTGCAGTGTTTGTGCTCCAAATGGCGAATCATCTGCCTCCTCGAACAGTTCCGAATCCGATTCAGTATCCGACTCATCCGAACTGGAGAGCTCCGATTGTGAATCGTTATTCGATTCGGGTAGGAAATTGCGCCCGGACCATTCGTGTTCATCAATGACATTCGCCTCGTCGTCGGACATGGCATCTGCTGAGGCAGCTGCTCGAGATGTGTCCAGCAGATCGACTTGACCGTGCGCAGGTAAGGTGTCCATTGGTTGCACAGTAGTCTCTGTTGCAGCGGCAGTAGCTCCTGCTGCAGCAGTAGCCGCAGCTGGTTGTATGGCAGGCGATGCTGGCTGCGCGGCAGCAGATCTCTGTGGGGCAGGACAAGTAAGAAGAATAATTATGAGTTACCAAGTGTATTTTTATCTTGCCAAACTTACCCTCGCCTTGTTGACACGCTGTGGCATCGGCTTGGCTGGCAGCCGAAAGTGTTGTGTGCAATAGAAACGACCTTGCGGATCATCGCGATCGAAGGCATAGCCGCCCAGGCGCAGATTGGTGTGGCAGTGATGACACTTAAGGCAATTGCGATGCAGCACCAGACCCTCCACGGTGGTCTTCTCCATGAGATAAACGGTTTGCTTGCAGAAGCGGCACTTCTCCGAGGCGGCCTGCTTCTTGAAGGCCAACGCCACCTTAGAGCTCTGTGAGTGATTGAGAGACAATGTTAGAGACGGAGAAAGAGTTGACCCTGTATGCAACAGTTGGAATTGCGCTTGTGCTTAGTGCTACAGAGAGTTATGAGTGTTGTGTACAAGTGAATGAGTGTGTGTCTGTGTGTGTGTGTGGGTGTGTGCGAGAACTGGCCTAAGATGGAAGCACGCTAACATCAACAGCAGCAGTAACAACAACAACAACAACAACAACGCAACGACAACAGCACGCTAAAACCTTAAGGACGCGTGTTCTAATTTAAGCCATAAAAGCAAAAACAAATATACAGGATTAACTTGGGAAACCAAAGCGTGAGGAACACAAAAAGCAGAGAGAGAGAGAGAGAGAGAGGGAAAGCAAAATGAAGTTGGCTAACACAAAACTACTCACAGATTTTGGTATGACAGTGTTGGTGTTGGTGGTGGCATTGCTGCTGGCGTTCTTCTCATCCGAATTCGTTTCATCCTTTTTAACAAATTGTCCAGCAATGGAGGCGACCTTATTCCTTCCACGTTCACCCACATCCAGATTGTGACCCTCCTTCAGCTGTTTGTCCAGATTCTTCAGTGTCGTATCGATCTCCTTAAACTTCTCAGCCTCACGCGAATCCTGTCGTTGCGGCTTGGACATTTTGTGCTGACGCGCCTGAAACTGTTCCTTACTCCACTTGGGCACCTTCTCGCGACCCTTGGGACCATGGATCTCAGTCTTCTTGGACAACTCGATCTTCTTCTCGATCTCACGCACATTCCAGTCACTCGAATCGATCTTACCAATAGCACGCATCAAATCTTTGGGTTTCTTATCACTTCCTTGGCCAGCTCGTCCCGTCATGCGTTGCTCCATGTTCTTGATGCGATCGCTGAACTGCTCGTCGGCGGCATTTCGCGGCAGAGCCGAAGGTATATCGCCACGCTCACGATCCTATGAGTGGTGGAGTTCGGGTGGGTTCGGTGGTTTTTGGTGGTGGTGGTGCAGCAGCCATCGAAGCCGAGTAGTAGTTGAAGTGTGTTTTGTGTGAGTGTCAGGTTGGGTTTGTTTGTTTATTTGTTTATTTTAAGATTGTTTATTTGTATAACACATTTTAGTTGAGGACGAGGGAAGGTTGAAGAAATCAAAATTTGAATAAATTTAAATGTTTTTTTTTTCAAAGAGAGTTAACACAAACAATATAAACCAAAAGCAAACAGAAAACGTAGAGTATTAAAGAACTTTGATCTAAGACTAAGAAGTTAGATGGAACGAACTATATAGAAGACATACATATGTATACTCTATATAAACAGAACTTGACTCCCTTTAAATAGTATTGAATTAATCAGTATAGCTTTAAAAGTTAGGATAATTGTTTCGCAACAAGCTTATTAAATATTAAAAGTGCTTTAGCTTATTTCAAATTCTTTAATATCTTTAGCCGATTCTTCGAAGAGTTATAGATCTTAATCCTTATCATGCTTATTAAAACAGCATTTGTAGCGTTTCCTGGTTAGCCAAAGCGACACATTTCTTTTCTTTTCAGAGTGAGCAAGTCAAGACAAGGATTAGATTGGGTTTTCACATTGTTAGGAGAGTGAACAACGAGGGGCAAACGAGAAAAGAAATAAGGGGAAAACGAAGACGCAGCGTGCAGCATTTGCGTCGACAGGCAGCCAGGCAATTTGAATGGATCGAGATCCGATCAATCCTGATTGCTTACGGGAAAGAGAAGTTTGCGTTCGAGCTCCTTGACGCGATCATTGAATATGGGCGCCTGCTGGCGATATAGGAATATTGAATAATCTTCAAATGGTGTGCCATCCTCAGCGACACCCTCGGCAGCACCGTCAGCGCCCTCGCGCAACAATTTACCCGCCTGGAGCAGTTGCAGGCTCTTGTAGAAGTTCTGCGTTTGATGGAAACGCTGCTGCCTGCGCCGGCTCATACGGTCCTGACGATTCTCTTCGATCTCTTGCAATCGCTGCTGGCGCTCCTCCTGCGCAGCAGACATCAGACAGTGAGATTCAGTCAAGAATTGACAATTTTATGGAAACAGGGCAAGTGTGTGTGTATATTGCATATGCGTATGTGTGTGTGTGTGAGAGTTTTTTAAAGGATTGTATGAAATAGACATAAGAACGTTGACTAAGCTAGAGAGAACTACATGACTAACGACTGTGGAATATCGTGAGTTAGTAGAGATATTTAGACGTTACGATTACATATGGAACTGAGAACAAGGTAAACACGAATTGACATATGACAACGGTAGATGGTTAATGGTTGAGGTTGAGGTTGAGGCAGGTGGCAAAACTTGGACACACGGATCGAACTGACCTCGTTGATTGATTCATATGCGCTTATGATGTTACTGAGTTCATGAAAGAGAGCTGTTTTCAGTATGAGTTTAACCTTGTTTTATCGTAATTCGGTTTTATGTTTTTTTGTATATGACAAGCGATCAACAAAAATTTATACAATTAATTTTATAATTTATGTAGTATGAGCATCAAAATTTATAGGATTCTTGTATGAAAAATATATAGATAAATATATAAAGAAACAGTAGAAAGCAGTGATGGAAAAGGGATGACTATTTTCAGAGAATAACGATATGGCACATTCGTATAAGATTTATACAAGTGTATATAAGTAGAAAATATATATATATATATATATATATATATATATGTATCAAAATATAAACAAATTTGGACTAGTCATCACTTTTCCCCAGCTACAGTCTATACGCCAGCGAACCAATCCTTTATATAGTCGAAACATCTACTCACAATGTTCGCCGTTTTATCGGCCTGGCGACGTTTCTTTGAGCGACGTGGTGTATCACCTTGAGCTGCAAGAGAAAGGAAGAATCAGAGAAAGGGAATTAGTTAAATATATATCTTGTTGTTATTATTATTCCTAGGTTGCCTGCCTGCTGCCTTGCATGATTATTGATGAAACATTTCTCTTTTAAAACTATTTACTTTAATTTATTTGGGACTTTTATAATTGCAATAATAGTTACAGGCAGAGCAGCTGGCAATGTTTTTTTCATAATATGCGTTTTATAATGGATATCTTCAACACACCCTGTTGCAAGTTAGTGCTGCCCGGGCTGCTGGTGGCAGTAGCAGATGCAGTTGCCACTCCGCCGCTGTTCAACAGCTGCTCGTGTCGACGCTGCCGCTTGGCACGTTCCTCCTCCAGCACCGAGCGACGTTGCACTGTTGTGGGCACATCGACGGCATCCTGCATGGGCGACTTGGCCTTGGGCTTCATCTGCAGTAGTTTGGAGAAGTCCGGAGGTGCATGAGTATGATTAATACGATACTTTTGCCGTAGATCACTAAAGTCCATCTTGGGATGCTTGATGTGCGGTATTTCGCCGCGAAACAATTCACAGATTTGGTCCAAATAATTCAACCAGACGCGTGACTCGACATCGGTGAGCTCCAGTGATTGCTTGGCGCTCATCACGCGATCAATGTGCAGCTCCCGCTCTAGCGTGGCGAAGGCCAACTCATTGCACTCCAGCGGGCTCATCTCCTTGGTGGCAGCATAGTCAATCAAATCGGGTCGATAACTATGACAAGATTAGAATAGGAATATTAGTTTGGAAGAGTGTAATACATATCTGCAACCACTTACCGATTGATGAGAGCGCAGAGCACGCGACCATTGCGGAATATATCGGATGGTTCCTTGAGATCGGCGGTAAATTGAAAGGCAGCTAACTGTGCGGTTATCCAGCGCAGCAATGTGGCACCTTGGGGCAGGTTATCTACAAAGAGAGAAACATTATCAACACATTAAGAGACTTCAAGTTATAGGGCAACTCCGTTTAACTAACCTCCACTGCGCCGTTTGCGTTTCCCCGGCGTCTCCACATGCGGCATCTGCAACGCGTGAGTGTCCATGAAAGTCTGCTCCAGTATCGATGGATCATCGGTGTCGATGAGATGCTTCACTTGCCAACTGTTGACCGACTCTCGATTGAGATTGGGATAACGTGTGGCTGGATCCACAGTGTAGGCGCTAATATCACGTTGAAGGGTATCTGGAGTGGTTTGATTTAGCAGGCGATAGATGCTCTCACGTTGTGCCAATACGCCAAGTGTGCTGTTCTGTGGATTCGACCACAACTTGATGGCATACGCCGCATCCATGCTGGACAGAAAGCCACGAGCACAGCCCGACCCAGTGGGCCAGAAAGGTTCAAGCAGGCTATCACCCACAAGGCACTGCATCAGGCGACATCCCTTACGCACCACAACACGGCAAGACATCTCGGCAGCAAACATGGAGGTGAAGTCAAACATGGCCACGTCCGGCTTGCCATAATGATTGACTGCAAACTCCAGATTGGGCATCTGATATTGGGTGGAGAACTCGGCAGCCTCGCGTGCATAGTCATGCAGCTTCTGAGTGTCCACATTGGCAGCAGCCAGCAGCTCGGCGGGATCAGCCATATCCTCAATGATGACGCCCTTGTCGATGAGACTGTGCTTCTTGGCGGTCATCACAAAGTAATGTGTCTCATCCTTATAGTACACAATGTTCTCGAGATCAATGCCCGTTCTGCTGTACAGCTCTTTGAAGAAAGCCTGATTGAATATGAACGCTACACCGCTTATTTCCTCCACCTTGGCCTCCGCCTCAGTTTTCTTATTGATGAAATTCGCCGTTATCGCAATGGCAAGCTTGCCTCGAAACTCCTTGCGCCTAAAGTCCAGCATATTTCGTTTTCCATCGGCACCGACGAGGACATCGAACTCATAGTGTGAGACGGCGTGATCTGCAGGTGTGACAGCAGCACGCCAACCAGTGCCATCGCCACTGGGCTCCACAGCATGATCAAAGCTGACGCCCTCGTGTATCTCGACACCCAAAAGGAGTGCCACCTTGAGGAGCATGCACTGCAACTGCCTGATGGATATGTGATCAATGGAACCAGCACAGAACTTGCCATAGAACTTCTTGGCACCCAAATTCCTCAGGTCTGTGATGACAAATGGCCACAGATGCAGCACATTGTTGCGTGTGATGCGATCACGTTTCTCCAGCACCACAACCTTGGCACCTAGCAGCTGAGCTTCAATCGCAGTACGTAAGCCACATGGCCCGGCACCAATTACCAGCACTCGTGTGCCCGTACAGGCGTTGCCCTTGCCATAGACACGATGCGAGGCTCGTGCATCGAATTTCTTCCACAGTGCCTGCGCCTTCCACGAACGCACTTTGGCCTTCAGCTTTGGATAGAAGTCATTAAGGGGAGAAGGACGCAGCCCAACTGCATCACACATGGCACGATGGAGTGCCAGGATCTGACGCATTGTGGTTGCCACACAGAGTAGATCGAAGAGCTCGGCTGCCTCAGCGGCTGCTGCATGTTCTGCCATTAGCAGTGCTTGTTGTTGTTGTTGTTGCGCCGTCAGCAGCTGTTGCTGCTGCTGTTGTTGCTGCTGCTGCTGCTGCAGCTGCTGCTGGTGATGCCGCTGGTGCTGGCGGCTCATGCTGCAAGTAGAAAGCAAAGACAATGACACGTTAGCCCAGCTTGTCTGACATTTCAGATTACAGATCTTTAGAATAATGAAATATAAATCAAAATCCCAGTCTGGTATTGTATCCCATATATCGAATCCATTGCCCCCACTTGACTAAGTTTTCCCCCCCGTCAATTAACTCGCTTTGTCTGCAAGCTTGTTGTCTGTCATAATTTCATTAATTAATTATGAAAATGTTTACAATCGTCTCGCTTCTTTTGAGCTCATGTCAACGACCGAGGAAATGTCTTTGACCGATTCCACAGAGAGCGAGAGTGCGCCAGACTTGAAAGAACATCTCACTCTCTCTCTCTCTTCCTTTCTATATAGCAATATATTATATCGTTGCAAGTGATTGCTGCACGGATTGAGGTTGGCAGGCAGTTTTTGATTTATAATATTAATCGAACCACTTTTCAATCCAGATTTGTTGCCTTATTTATAAAGTCAGTAATCTAGCAATGCAAGTATTTTAATTTAATATGTAATATATGGCTAGTATTGTATATACAATACTTCATTACTTTATAATATAATCATAACATAAACTAAATTTTTATCAATAGAAACGCAGACAAATTAAGATACATTTTAAGCACTATTAATCTGCATTGATTATTCATTTGTTTGATTTATAAAATTGAAATGTAAATCGCTTGCTTATCGCTCTGACTCACTCACTCTTCACTGTAAGATGCCCTGAAGACAAAGTTTTCTTACTCATTAATACTCTTGACAACCTGTGCTCAGACTCTTCCGTACTTCAATTAATTAAATTGAAAGCAGTCGCAAATATAAATCAAAATTAAAGAAGCGCATAAAACGGTCACTCAGGCGATGATTACTCATGCATCTCATGCCACTGGTTCCCGGAAAAGTTGAGGGCTTTGTTGAGTAGCTGATAAAGGAGAAGGAAAGGAAAACTGCGTTGCCATTTCAGCAACACATTGACAACACACAGCAGACACAAAGCAGAGCACAGGGAAATGAGCCAATGAAAAGCTAAAGTTCTGTGGCCTAGACTTGAACCCAGCTTAGACAGGCAACAACCTGACAATGAGTCCAGAGCCGCACACAGGCATTTAATATATAGAGTGTAGCTAGTGCAGGCAGCTTATGGAAATGAACTTCAAAGTAAAGTAGAAAACGAGCACAAAACTTGCGAGCTTTGTCTGTGAAAAGCGTAGGAATCTGCAACCCACAGTGAGTGAGTGACAATTACAAAGGAGAGGAGAGCAGCAGCCTGCAGCTGCTCCATATTGTGGGATCAAATGAGCTGGTATATAATCGCATTGTTAATCGGTTTTGGGTTTGCTGGATGGCCTTGTTGGCTCAGAGTTTATTTAAATACAGAACTCAACCCTGCATACGCATTCTTCTCATAAATGTCTTCTCATAAATGTCATGGTTGCCTTGGCTGTCGTTCACAAACTTACATATAAAAGAAATGAAGCAAGAAAATACGTGAAATACATTCAATGAAACCTAATCCAAAGGGCAATGGGTTAGGTGGCACAATTTAGTATGTGGCTACAGCGGCCGATGAAGAATCTCCAGGGGGTGTATGTTCGCGCAGCTCCCCGGATGAAGGCGAAGGCGATAGCACGGATGGCAGCAACATTGGCGGCCATCCGTCCAATTGCTCTAGCTTAATCATCAACGGTGATGGCTGCGGCAAAACATCGGCTCTGTAGTCCAGAGATAGCAATTCATGCACATACATATCGATCTCTTGACGCAACTGATCGATAATCAGCTGATTAATTGAATAGCGATAATTACAGCAACGGAAGAAACCATTACGCACACCGGCTGCAAGGACATCTCCGACAACTGGCTGAATGCGTTTACGTGCTACTTTATAGATTTGCGCCACACGTTCAGATACTTCCTTAATTGCCGCTGGACGACCCAATACTTGAAGGACCTCCAACACAATTGCACCGTTTTGCTTGCCCAAATTGGATGGATTCATTATTGGAAACTTGCATTTAATCGTTGACTAGTAAAAATGTACAAGAAATTTACACTTCACGATGCTGGCTGCTATCGATCTAGAAGATTTATAAATAAGATTTATATTAAAACCGATTCTAAGTTGTCTATTGTTCAAAACCCTTTAACAATTTGAAATAAAAAGGAAGTGACACTTGTGTGTTAACTATAAACGACTGTTGGCTTTTCTCAAAATGATTATTTTAAATCAAACTCAATACTCTACACATCTAAAGCTAATGATGTATTCGAGCTGTGTGTAGAGAGTTTTGTTAGGTATCCATTGACAAACTGGGATGTACTTTCTACAATCTACAAATTCCCTTCATTATATAAAAAAAGAGAACTCTTCTCTTTTAACAATTTCTGGCATTTGAATAATACGATTAACCCCATCTATCATTTTTCTTTACCCACCAATATCAGATGAGTAATTTCTAATTTTCCAACAAGAGAAAACTCGATTGGCGCCATGAAAGCCATAAAAAAGAGCACACACACCACGCACTTCGATTCAAAGTTTCTCAAGGAGAAGCAATAAAAGCCCAACCCGACTATCATATTCCCTACTCGCCGCCATGTCTAACAATAGATTCCTTTGACAATACAATATGTTGACCCAAGCGAAGCTAACTCGATATCTGGGCTCTAGAATCTTTTGAATTTGGAACCTTGTTTGTAGGCATGACTGAACTTGGTCGTCCGTACAACCACTTAGGGTATTCATAGTAACCACCCACAGGGTTGGCCATTGGCGACACTCTGACGCTTATTTGTCTCCCTCTCCCTCTACCACTTCCTCTCTGTTTGTTCCTCTCTCTGCCTCTCTCTCTCCATTCCCTTCTGCCTTTTGCTGTTTGTCGAGTTTGGCGTTGCGGGAACAGCAGCACATTATGTCACTGTGGAATTCGGAGGTGGGAGAGAGCGAAAATTCAGCAAGGAAATTAAAGTCGAAAGTAACGGGAAAGTTAAACGTTTATCGATTTTGCTCATCTCAACTTAACCCGACGTAATGTGTTGTTTGTTGAGGCAGGAAGACGAGAGAACTTTGTTAGGGGAGTTTGGCAAATACGTGTAGGTTGCCAAGGCAGTTAATTCCACGAGGGACGTTCGTGTAGTTGCTGACATATGGATGAATGAGTCATCATAGTAGAGAGTTTTTTTTTTGCGGGGGGTTGATATTTGACATTCGAATATCTTTTTCTTGGCACAAGTCATAACAAAATAAATTCAAATATCTTTCCGTATTTGAAGTGTTGCACATGGCTCGGCCGGACAAGATCAAGGTTCTGTAAATCACACGAACCATTTCTCTCGTGAGAGTCTCAGCAGATTTAATAGACACGCCCCTAGCAAATGGGGCGCTGAGAGAGAGAGCGAGCGAGAAACCAAGTTGGCTAATAGCCAACATATTTCATAATTATCACGAAAATATATAAATACAAAATTTGTGTGATTACCTGTGCGACTTGTGTTGATTTCGTCTTATTTATTTATCTTTCTGACAATTGTCGAATTTCTCAAATTTCCCCTCTCTTTCTTCAATTCAACTTTTCACTATTTATGTTTACTGTAGATTTATCAAAACTTTTCTCGTTCGTAACGCTCTCGTAAACTGCTTGATCATCAATGAAATGTTGCTGCGACTGTGGGAGATTTTTTAAATGTTTGCGAATAAAAGGGGTATTCATTCTGATCACAATACACTTCCGAACAAGTAAACAAAAGAATTCTGACTACACAACCACCGGCACAAAAGAGACAGAGACAGAGAAAGAGACAAAGTAATAACACATAGTACGCTACATATAAGGTAAAATTAATGTCTAATTATAGATCTATAGATATTGTATCTGCTCAACAAAGAACAACGCGTAATACAAATGTTTTTTATAATCAACACACACACACACACACACCACATCAACAATAGATAAGGAGGTTTATGAACACCTCCACATAGGCGATAAGAAAGTGACAAACAAATGATCGAAACACATCGATCGAAACACTTTCTAACATTATCGAAATCTATTTGGTTTTTAAAGAATACGTTTATATATGTGAGTCACGTTGTGAATTTATTAGGCAGAATATTCGAAATATGCGAAAAATACGTGAAGAGTTTCCCATAGCAGTCACAAACAGTGAAAACACATTGTCAAATCTGATCAGCAATTAAAATATTGTTTTAAGTTTGGGTATTTTTTAACTGAATACAAATATATTTACGATAAGATATTTCATTATACCCTTGCAGAGGGTATTTATGTATGTACATATATATTTGGCCAGAAGTTGGCAATACACCCTAAGAGATGTCTCTTTGCCTCTGATTAATAACGTAATATATGTTCACTCCAAATAACCAAAGTTATTATATTCCTGGTTTTCTATATGAATAATATGCATGTAAGATTTCAGAAAAATGATTAGATTTTACATATAGCTGCAATATGTATAACAGCCGTACTGCGACTGCAAGCTTTCCAGACTTGCAATATTTTACACGGTATTTAGTAGGTCTAGTGTACTTTTCCATTCTTGTACATTGACTTGTTATTCCATACTTCTTATTATGTTGATGGGGCATAATGGGAGGGACTGCGTATGCAAATAGTGAAACGTTTGATTGATTTGTTCGCATGTTGCTGTTGTTGCCATACCTCGTTTGTTGTTTGCGCCAAATGTTTTCTAATTTTGGCAACCGATTGCGCCAATTGGGAGGCAACGCGCCGCACAAATGTTGAAATTGCAACAAATTGATTTATGATGAGCCTAGCAACAACAAAAAACTGACCAGATATGAGAAACAATGCGGAAACGTCACACTGAATGGGGATTTACACACATGAATATCTCTATCTATATCATAGACACATCACAGTAATATTGGGGGTATTCACTGCAAAAGCTTGCGCTGTAAATAATCGATAAGAATTTCTACTTGAGATTTTAATCATTTCTCTTTTCATTTCAGTATTTTTGCTTGTAAACTAGATGACAGGCCGATGAATATAAGGAAAATGGTTCTTCTGAATGTAAACAGATTATAGATTATATTTCGAAACGTGTCGCTTGTTTTGGTATCAAGCCAAACATTTTGCCATTGTTACAAATTTCTTGATATACCTCATTTGACGGCAACAGACATCAGACAAATTAATCATATATAATAAGGGGAACAAAAATAATTATTTGTTATTAATTTTGTGCAAAAAAGGAAATCAAAATTCAAATCCACAATTTTTTTGACAAAAAAAAATTGTGAAAATTAAACATAAATAAAATTGTTTTGCCATTTGCAATTAAATGGCAAAAGTTCATCAATACTAAAAAAGAAACCTAAAACAATATGGTAAAAATTAAAATGTCTCTATTCTTAGTGTGAGAGAATTGGGTCAACAAACGATGCGGTTCGGCCAGAAAAGCCACAAACCAAACATTTGGCAACCGCAACTGCATAAGTGAAAGAGACAGTGAGAGTAATAGACAGAGAGGGAGAGTGTGATGGTACTCTGGTCGGCGCCTGAGTAGCTCATCTGCAAGCGCTTTTTCTATAAATACAAATGGCATTTTAATTGATTTTGAGTGTGCAAGCAAACTTAAAAAATCGAATTAAATGCAAAATCAATTTATATTGTTGTTCTTGCTGGCCCAGAAAATGACATCATTTGAACTGCGCAAAGCATCCTTAACTTTTCTGGGGTTAGCTCTAAAAAACCTAAACTTTTTAACTGTTATAACTACGTTTAAAATGTCATTTTCTAAATGATTGTGTAATAGTCGAAAAGTATTTTGTCAATTGGTTATCTTCCTTTTGCATAACCTTAATCAATTTCATTTCATGTAAAACTAAGACACAGCTTTAAAATATATATCATTTTAAATACGCTACAATGTTGTTTAATTAGCTTGTGGCTGATTTCAACTAAAGCTGCAGGGTATTAACCCGTCAAATGCACAACAGTCTGTGGCAAAATGTGTGGCACATGTTCCCAATAGTTGCTGTATCCTTTGCAACTTTGTTGACATCATTTTCTAGCACCCAAGTGTCGCCGCTTTGATAGTTTTGTTCCTCCCTCTCTTTTCCGATGCTGCTTCCCTATTGTGCATATTTAAATAGACATGTGTGTGTGTGTATGTGTCTGCCATGTGCTCCTACATTCAAATAGAAATTATGCCACCCGCGCATTGAGGGCACACCCGACTGTACCATTTGAAAACTTTAAAATCGGGTCAGATTTTTCAGCTGCATTTTTAATTTAATAACAATTTGCATAAATTTGCAGACTATAGCGGGTGTGGGCCGTCAATTTCCTGTTTTCTATACTTACATTTCAGTCTCTCAGTCGAAGGCGTTATCTTCGGGATCTGTCATAAGTAAGTACGTGCAGCATTAACTGTAAGAAAGGTAGAGATGGAAAATGGCAACTGTTAGTATAAACTGTTTAAATTACAATATACGATTATTATTAATGGTTCTTAATGATTTATCTGACATATTAGCATGTAGAGCAATTACAAATTTATGTCTGTATTACATTTATATCAGATCAGCGCATGTAGGCTTAAGGCAACCGCAAAAAATGTATTTTAAAGGTCTGATGGCTTTCCAGCTTTTCAGGTTTGCAGGCTCCATTGAGCGTGGGTAGCTCCAGACTACTATATGACAGTCGAAGAATTATTCAAATTGTATACGAAATGCCAAATATCGTGGGTGGTTAATTACGTGGCTAAACCTGCTGCCAATCGCTTTGCAGATCTCTGAACACAATTGCAGTGCATAAAAGTACCCCTGACAATTCTCAGTGTAGATTTAGAGATTTACACTCAACGCATTCCCCGAACAGCGATGACAGCAAACTGCAATTTGATGGCCGTAAGAAAACTAGCATAAAAAAAAAAGCTGAAATTCCCTCTTACACGTTGTAATTACCACCTTATATTTTGCTCAAGTTTTTTCTTTATAATCCACAATCCGAACCAAAAAAAAAAAGCTCAGGCATTGAACATTAAATCCACTATGCATCCACACAGTGCCTACAAAAAGTACAACAACACAATATGGCTCAAGATGTTGCCGGCACGAAAATGGCATTAAAATCAGCAAAGGCGAAGACGGCGATGGATGCAACCATCAGACAACAGACATCAGACAGCAGAAGAAGCAGCAACAACAACAACTGCTGGCGTTGAAAAAGGTGCATAACGTAGCAAGTGACTGCATCACGTGGCCAAAACCAACAGCAACAGCATTACAATAGAAACTACCGTAAGTTCAAATGTAACTCTCATTGCACCAACATTCAAATACTCTTGCAGTAGGCTTAAAGAAGAAATTCATATTAGCAAGAAACTGATATTGATATAAAAAGTATATAACTATGGGATATATCACATCATTGAAAATATAATTTTGATATCTTAAAATATTGTAAACCGCTTATTTAGAAAGGAAAGTTATGATTTAATATCGTAAGATCGATATTTATTCCTAGTTCTAACATATATACATATATCTCTTTGGAAACTTATTAAATACATTTCAAACTGATTCTTATATTGATATTAAAATGATCAAATTAAAGAATACATTGAAAATATATTATACTAGGTTTTTGTGAAAATAAATATCGTAAAAAATATCAAATATATTGTTTTGACTTATCTCTAGATAATGTGTGTCTTTTATATCGATATCATAATGTCTATCCTTACTTATTTTATGTTTATATGAAAAACCTACTCGAAAACAGTTACAATACATTTGAAATTGCATTTAAATTCCCATAAAATTCAAATGGCTTCAATGACAAATTCATAATTGATTTCATTTCATTCATTTTGATTAAACGCGTAATAAAAATCATTTTTATAGGTTTTTGTTTTTTGGCGTCACATAGAATTATCTCTGGCATAATATACCAAGTGAATATATATATATATAGCAAATGTAGCCGCAAAACGGTTACGAGCTGTTTCACAAAAGCTCAGCTTTTATTAGCGGCATAATAAAGTGTTATATCGTACGTTTATTTTTGATATATATTTCAGGAACCCACAAACACCACAACAAGCCGCATGTTGTGGAAATGTTGCAAACCCATTCAGAGGGCCATAAATATACCGAGCAAGTGCATGACAATCACAGAGCAGCACAAAAGAAAAACCATAACAATAACAATGGAAATGAACATGAACAAGTTTTGTGGCAAGCAGCCTTAGCGCGTTTTGTTTGAAGCCATTTTTCTGCCATTTTTGGAAGTCTCAGCTGCCGATGCAATGAATGAAATAAAATGTATATGCCCCCGACCACCACCCCCTGCACACTCCCTCCTCTTGTAAATATAGTTAGCCGTATACTGGCAAAGTGAGCCTGAGATTTTGGGCAACAAAGTCGAATTACAACAACAATAGCAACAACAACAACAACTGCAACTCGTTGTTTGGCTTGCTGCAAGCGTCAAGTTGCCAAAGTTGGCCAAGTGTGCAACGGCAAGTGTTCAGTTATTTTTATAGCTACTGCTACAACAACAACAACAGCAGCAGCAGCAGTAACAACAACAAAAACAACAATGTCAGGCACGACAAGTGCAGGGAGTGAAATATGATTGCGCTCTGCCCGAGGAAGCGGACGCCTTAAGGAAAACAGCCTGTAAGCAGCTGCCTCGCTTTGTTGTTGCTGTTGTTGTTCGGGACAACGGCGACAGCGCTGCTGGCGTTGGAGCTTTCACTTGCGCCGGTGACTTTTCCTTTGCATTGAAACGTGTTTGCTTTGCTCTTTGAGCTCACTCGTTACTTGTTGCCGTTGTTGTTGTTGTTGTTATAATTGTTTGCAGCTGTTGATAATGCTGTTCTGCTTGTTGTTGTTGCTGCTGCTGCTGCTGTTGTTGTTGACTTTGGTTGATTTTGGCCTAATAAACCTGATTACGCTAGACAAATTAAATGGAATTCTACAAATTTATCATGTACTGACCTAACCACACCCAAAAAAACAAAACACAAGCCACGTTGTTTTGTTTTTCTAAATATGCAAAACAATTTTTTTTTGGCTACATCCATCACTGGCTACCACTGCCAATATTTATGATGTTCAATTTATTAACGTGAAAGGAAATAACGCAAGAGATCAAGAAATTTGTATATTATGCAAATATTTGCATAAATATTTGTGGTTTCCAATGCTATAATGCCAGTTAGAGCCATCGTTAAGGCACGAGGAGCCAAATCATCTATTTGAAATATAGCTATCGCTATATACACATATAATACATATACAGCAAGGTATACCTGAATGGACAAATACTTCAGATACAGTGTCTAAGTTATCTGCATGCAATCAATGTGTATACGAATATTTACATAGTTGTCTGTATCTATGACTAATGCGTGTATCTTACAATGCTCGTTAGATTTATTGGATCAGCTTAACCCTATTTAAATTGCAGGTGATGCCATCAACGCGTCATAAAGTGGAAAAACAAAAGAAACACACACACACATTGGGCAAATAATACCAGTTCCACAAGTTCCGACACAAAATTGAGATAAGACCATCAACCTGTCGCCTTATGAAGTGTGGCCCATAATAATCATGTTGTTTAACGAGATACAAACATAATACACCAACTTATATCAATGAAACCGCAGAAGACATACACACACCCATACACACGAGAGTGGCGTAGGGGGGAACCATATAAGGTCACTGACTTAACCTCAACCCTGGGCCATGCAGCTCTAACCTCAGACACCATTTGAAGATACATACGAACTGCCAAAGAGTTAGTCAAAGCTAAGGTTACACAAAGCCATAAAGTATATAAAGATACTGTTCTTATTTTATGCAGACCAAGTAAAGATTACGAGTAATTAAATAAAATATAAGCAGTATTAAATATATATATAACAGATTGCGTAAATGCTATCTATAGCTAGCCATAATATTATCGATTGTTGCTATTATAGGGTATTATATCATGCTTTGCCCCTTATCAACTGTATCGCAGTTATAACTAGCTTTGCGGGGCAGTTAGTCATCTTTCATACCAAAGCGAAACAATAACATTGACCTCTCTTCTTCTCCCGTCCCCCCTTTCTCTTTGACTGTAAGAGGTAGCTCTCTTGCCTAAGCAGCGTACTCGGCATTACATCCCAGCATACACTACTTGCATCTATCAATATACAATGTACAATGTGCACTCTGCGCTGTCATAATTAACATCTAAGCAGCGATAAATGCAATTAGCGTTGCCAGCAGTCATTGACGTTGTCCCAGACCCACACCCAGGCCTAGGCCAGCACATCGACTTGATTGTACTCCCATTCATTGTGCTGCTTTGGGGTTCTTTGTCAGCTCACCCCTCTCCTGTCCCCTAGATTGCCAGATAATAGAGATGCACTGCGCCCTCTGTTCACCTCTCTCTCTCTCTGTGTCAAATGTTAAAAAAGCAACGAGTCGAAATTTTATTGCGTTTCCAGCGCATACATACGAACAAAAATTAGTTCCCCATTTCGGTGAGTATCTGTAAGATACACAAAGCAAGGCGAACAAGGAAACAAAACAAAAATGCTACAAAATAAACACTGCGTTTCACAATTCGTTGAAAAATGCCAGAAACACGCTGCAACTGCATGTGTAAACACTGCGCCAAAGGAAAAACAAAGAAAAATGGGGCAAAATTCATTCTATCTGCAACATTATTGAAGTTGTTAAATTAATCAAATTCAAAGATATTCCATAGTGCAGACTACAAAAGAAGCTCCTGAATTATACAATTGATGTTTAAGTTTGGAACATTTCGCGTTAAACTAAATTCTTGGTATAATTCGAGAAGAGAATTACCAACTACAATATTAAGATCTTATTTAAAGTGTTTAAGCGTTTACTTTTCACTTTGATATCTTTAAATTGCATAAATTCTACAGAACATAGAAAATTACCTTTTCTTGACAAGAAAATGTTGTTGAACTTATTAAAAGATAATGGGATTTCGCAATAATCTGTCAGTTTGATGTGTTTTTTATGGTTTTTTTCTGGGAAAGTCTGCACTGTTAATTCACTTGGCCGACCCCAAAAAAAGGCGACAAGAGGCGACAAGGCCTGCGGTGCATAAATCGCTATTTTCACGCATTCATCCAGCGAGGCGGACAGTCAGACGAGGAGAGACAGGGAGGCCGACAGCCAGTTGCTGCTTTGATGTCTTCATGTCTTCTGGCAGAGTGGGGTGTCTCTTGAGTACACGAACCTGGCTCTGTAAAGCGGTTAAAAATTTGTCTCTTGGCACGCTGGCAAAGGCAATGTGCCTATTTTAAGTGCATTGGCTTGGCTAGCTTTGGCCTGCCCATGAATCTATCCAAACATATAAAACACACACACACACACACACACACATAAATACGCAGTGTGTGCATTTGGTGGATCTGCATACAACGTCAACTGCACAGGTGAAAGTATTTAATTATGCGCCTGCCTGCATGACAAATCTCTTGGTGTGTTGTGTTTGCTGGTGGTCAGCAAAGTTGATGAATTGCGCCGACAACAACGAGAAAACAACCTTGAAAATGTCACGTTGCATTTAAAAAATGCGCTTTAATGAGAAAGAGAGAGAGAGAGAGAGAGACATCAAAGCGAGTAGCTGCCTTGCTGGCTCGGCTGCCAGGCAAATAAGGCTGGAAGACAACACACAAAAATGTCGAGACCGGAAAGAGATCGGAAGACCAAATTCGTCTATGTGGCTGTTCAATGGAAAACATATTGCAAGGCAAACCGGCAAAGCCAAACAAGCAAACATTTATCGAATACAAACAGAGTCTCGCTGTCTCTCGTATAAGTTGTTTATTTGCAAGCAAACACAGACTGATTCTCGAGTCCTTATGGACTCCAAGCAGTAAGACAAATGGCAAACATGTGTCACATCTTAAACTCGCATTTCACTTTCAAATGCATTGCAGCAGAATCTCAGCAATATCTTGGACAGGTTTATGACATGGCCGCAAGTGCGTAAGTCGTGTACGTGCGTGTGCATCTCTCTGTGTGTGTGTGTGTGCTTGTGTGTGAGTAATGAAAGTGAAACGTGCCTTCGGCAACGCATCGGGTGCATTGGACGCCTCATTTAACCTGCGCACATGCTGCGAATATTTACCAAAGCAAATAATAATTGTTCTTTAATTGAGATACAGATATAGATACTCACACAGATACACAGCTGCAGCTGGCTATAGATACGTATCTGTTCAGCTGCTTATATATTGTTATTGAAGTTTATTGCAGCGTTTTCCTTGCAATCGCGTGAAAGGCTTTAAAATCACTGCCACACACGCGGCGTATGAGTAATATTGCAATTGCTATCCTACCATATAAACAAGTAAATAAATATACAAATGTATGGGTCTATGTGTGTATATGAGTGTGACTGTAAATTGCTTCTATAATTTCTCACTGCAAATAGTTTTCTAATTTCAATTCTAAACAACGCTGCGTATGATTAATATTTTAAAATTGTTTCTAGAAGTTTTGCAAAATAAAATGCACTTCTCTTTTATTAATTGAAATGAATTAATCTCCACATTATTAAGCCTTCTAATTACTACAATAATTTTTATTTTGTTTTTTCTTTTTTGAATCGAAAGTAATTTAAAGCGAACCCAACAAACAATTCAAAGTGCACTCAAATGAAAACCAAAAGTATTTTTATTCAATTTCTATTTATACATTTGTATTATTTTTCGTTAGTTTTTTTTGCTGGCATTTTCATTGCAACGGCAGCGCATGGGGCATATTGTTTCACTTTTTTTAAACAATTTCCCGCCCCGCACTTTTCGGATGGCCGCACTAAAAAAAGACTAACAGAGCAGAAGAAAGCAGAAGAAGAAGACGAAGACGAGGCACTGCAATTGTACAACTGCAAATGCCTCGAGGTTTTCTCATGTGTTAGACAATTTCATTCGCAGTTAGTGCAGGCGGCGGTGCAAATATTTGCACAATCCTCGGCCCAGTGGCAAAAGCAGCCTTAGTTTCTGCTGTTGCAGCAGCAGTTTCTGTTTCGTATTTTATTTCGGTTTCGGTCCTCTGGGCGCTAATTGAGTGAGCACACGCCGCCACAGATAGACTAACAGACTGACAGAGAGAGGGAAAGAAAGAGAGAGGGCAAAGTCAGTCAGTTAGTTCGTCAGGCAGCCAGAGGAGAAATGAAAAACGCGACGAGGCCAGCAGCAAAATACTCAACAATACATGTAATGGTCTATCTATCTATCTATAAGTCTGTCTGTCTGTTTGTCTATCTATTTCTCTATATGGGGCGTCGCTAAACTTACTGACAGACGAATGAGCATCGCTTCAGTTTCATTTTGGTATTGGTCATGCCTTTTGCCGCTGCGGCATGCAACAGCAACGCAGCACATGCTACAACACACTCCATACGCTACAAGGAAGTGCTAGAGATAACATAAAGAAAAGAAAAACACACGCACACAAGTTAAAGGAATGCTTGATGGGGTATGCTCGACTCTATTTAATTGGTTGATCTATACAGTTGGAGTTCTTTATGCTCTTTATGAGCTACCCCAACTTAAATTGTTCTATGCCTTCAAAGACTATTTATCACTGGACCGAGCTGCACTATCTTTGTCGCACTTCATCGCATTACAGCGTGAAATTGTCATAAATACTTAATCCGATAAATTATATTTCGTTTAGTGATTGCCGACGAAGACCGTCGTCGTGACCAGCATCATCGTCATCATCTTTATTGGTCGCATGATTATTTTATTATTATGTATTTCAGCTATTGTAGCTTGTTGTTCTTGCTTCTGCCTGTAGTATCTGCTTCTGCTGCTGTTGTTGCTGCTGTCAGACGGTTGACAGAATATTTCAAACCCATAAAATGCTTCTCCACTGATGTTTTTAGGTCGAATTTTCCATTGCGTGCGGTTAGTGAACTTTCTTGCGGCACAGTTTTCATTTCAGTTCAGATAAATGCGAAATTATTGCGTTGCATGATTGACAGACTGACGGATTGATTGAAGTACTGCACACACACACACATGTGTGTACTCGTACATACATGCACATATGTATGTATGTTCACCCTCTCTGGCTATATTCAATTGCAATCGTTTACGTAAATGTCACGACATTTAGCATATTTTCGCAGCATTTCGTTTAAATTTAAATTGAAATTAAATAAGCCACAGCAAATAGAGTTGCGTAATTTGCAGTGTCAACAAGTTTTTGGCTAGAGAGAATCGAGAATCGATAAATTGCCCAATTGGTTCTGTCTTTCTCTCCCCCTCTCTCTCTGCCTCTCCCTCTCGATTGACACATTTTCCCCTACTATTTGTGGTATTTGCAATGCGAAAAGGAATTTTGTTGCTGTTAATTAAAGTTGAATCAGAGGTTGCTCATCCGATCGCAATTATATTTTAATCTGAATTTAACTGCAGTCTGACTAATGGGTAAAGTAAATTGTATTGATCTAGTCATAATCGAAAAATTCCTAACAGAAATTCTAATCTATAAGAATTTATTATTACAAGTAGTAGATATTATTGTTAACATGTATGTATGTAGTTATTAACTCATTTATTTATTTACACAATTATTTATTTACTCATTTATTTATTTACATATTGACATCAAATTTGAAAGCCGTAGCTCTTATAGACTTTGAGATTTAGACATTCAAACGCACAGACAAACATGGCTATATCGACAAGACTGTTGATGGTGATTAAGAAAATATATATAGTTTGTGCTGTCTGCCACGCCTCCTTCTGCCTGTTACATACATTTTCCCTATGGGTACAGGTATAAATCTTAAGATATTAATTCATATTTTGAATATTTCCAGCAATTTATTCTCATTCGATATCGTAGTTGACTTTCAAAAACTCATTTTTAAAAATTACATTTCTTTTCTTTACTTCAACACTTTATAATTGTCACTTTCGCACGCACGTGCAGCGTCTTAAAGGGCTTAGCGAGGTTCACCTTGCCTACAGCCTCTGATTGTTGTCGCTTTTTATAAACTGTTTATAATTGTTGAGTTTTTTTTTCTGGCGCGTTTTATTATTTTATTTCTGTTTTTTTGGCTATAAAATTGTCAGCTACTTTGCCAAAATAGGCATTACAAATAGCGTAGGCGTGGCACCATCTACACCTACCAGCGCTCTCAGAAACGAGTCTAAGCTTACACACACACACACACACACACAGAGTGAGACTGAAACTCATTCACACTCACAGACACATTCGATATTTGGACATCGCGTGTGCAGATTTCAGTTGCGTTGGCGTGTGCTCAACCATTTCTGGAACGCGCTCTCTGATTCATTGGCCAGATTCCATGGCGCGCTGCACAATGTTATTTTCTAGCTGTTGTTGTTGTTATTGTTGCCGTTGTTGTTGTAATTATTGTGGCTAGCAATGCTTGCTGCCATTAGTCGCACGAGTTGGCCATGAACCACTGACGACTTTTCTAGTTGTTTTTGGTTTTTTTTTCTCAACTCTAAATAATTTGGTATATTTTGTTGCTGTGTGCCACTAATTAAGCAACTGTAATAAGGAAAAGTGCTTTAGTTTAGAGTTTTAATAACATATGGAAGACCTTTAATGATGAGTGAGCTGTAAATATCTGCAGATTTAATTGAGTTTTCATACACGTGTAGAAAAGTTGGATAGTTAACTTGTTAATTTTATTCTATTGGTCTAGTATTCGTCATCTTACTATATCTTTGCGGATATACATATATGTGATTTTGAGTTGTTTTGTTTCGTTATTAGATTAACATTATCCTTATCCTTATCCTTATCCCTATCTGATTGGGGTCTTCTGGGGCTTTCTGGACTTCCCTGCTGATGCTGATTGAGAATGTAAATACTTTATGGGCTCGGAGCAGTCTGCTAAGGTGCGTTCCAAACTCCTGGCCAAAATTAATTTACCCTATGCAAGATTATAATAAATAAACAGCCATTGTTCCCTATTCTGACTCCTGACTAACTTATTTGTTTTATTCTCTAAATATCCAACATATTATGAATATCTAGCGACAAATTGTCAAGTCAATTCACTGCGCAAGTTCCTCTGAACAAGTTTCCTCCAATTAACGCACCCATTGACGTCATTGGGGGACTGCACGAACCATCACAGACAACAAGTCGCCTCCAATTCGATTTTGGAAGCATCCGAATTGCATTCGTGTGTCTGCTTTGCCAATATCCGCTGGCGATGCATTCAAGCGTCAACAACAACAGCAACATTAAACCTAACTAAATAAAATAGACAATAACAACAACAACAATATTGACAACAACAACAAAGTCACTCAGAACGAACGTCAGAATTGAGGTTCGCGTAGCTATTGCTGTGCATGGAGTAGATGCTTCTCGCATGGCTGCTCCTTCCCTCGTGCCCTCCATCGTCCGCCCAACGGCAACTTCCGCTGTGCAAAAGCTCAGGGCAGCACACAAAAACAAAAACAGAAACAACAACAGCAACAAAAAAGAGAATAATAACTGTGCCACGTTGGGGTTAAGTGCAAACGTCATAAACGGGGCAGAGTGGTCGCTCCACTTCTTTCACTCGGTTCCCTTTCAGTCTCTCTCTCTCTCTCTCTATCTCTGCCTTACTCTTTGCACTGCTCTGCATTGCCCTTTAACTGTAAATTGCTGTGTGTACATAGTTTAGTTACCTTTCAAAAGCAACGCACAAAGCACAAAAGCAAAGCAAAAAAAATAAATTCAAAAATGATTCATGCGCAACAGCAACAACAACAACAACTGGCTTGCATCTCTTGGCCAGGGAGCCTCTAAAATGCTTTTCCAATTATCCGCAGAGAGAGAGAGGGAGAGAATAATGCCCATGGCCACGCCCCCTTTATTGACCACAGACTTTCCAATTGATAATCAAGAAACTGAACCAAAACGAGCCAAGCCAGCAATTGGCCAGAAAGTTGCAATCAGAAAGGCTTTCATTGCCCTGCATCCGATGCCCGCTCCATATAAGGCATATTAGCTCGGATCGATGGATCGATGGGGTAGCTTGATCCACACAATGATTGCACAGCTGTTTCGACTCGGCCTACAATTTAGTTGGTCAAGGTTCTGTTGTGCCGCTATTTTGGAAGTGCTTATCGCCCCCATAGCGATCCCTTTTGCGGAGTTGCCTTTACTGATATCATGCGGTGCTTTTTTGCATTCTTTGATTTTGTTTTTGTTTTTTTTTTTACTGTTTATTTTAATTAATTATTTCCACTTTTATGGCTGTGCTTATCGCTATCAGGGAATTGTGCATAGGTGTGCAAATAGCTCGCACTCTATATAGCCTTATATGTCGAGGAAAATCAATATTGAAACGGCGCCATACGAAGTCGATTAGAATTAACTACAAATTACAGCAACGTCGATAAGGTCTCTGGGAATTGATTAAACGTGCGATTGTGTTATTCAGTTTGTACTTCTGTATTCCGTTTGAATTAATGCGAGCGAATTGTTCATTTAAAATAATCAAAAATGTAAATGAGCTTGACTCGAGTTTCTGCTCTATACATACTCATTAGACTGGCTAATTGGTGATATATTTATAATGATCAATATACATGTATATATTACATGTATATTCTTCAATAGTATAACATAATTTTTCAACTGTCTAACATATTTTGAAATATGCAAACACATGTTCATTCTTCAAGCTTAAGTTCTCTTAATAGATTATTCTTTTAGAAAAATATTTCTCTATATTCTCTATAGACTACACACACCTTTTTGCATTTGCATAATCACACTCATTATGCAGCTTATTCATCGCAATTATAAATCAATGAGGCAATAGAGGAGCGTGAGCAATTAAAGCCAGGCAAAGGTACATGAATATATGTATACGTAACATATGTATAGAGCACAAAGATTCGTTTGCATGTTATTATTATCTTCATTGAGAGTGCATGAAATCTGTTATATAATCCAGTTTCAAGCTATTTCCTTGATTTCTTTGAATCAACTGGAGCAATCGACTTCTTGATTGCTCAGGTATTATTACAGGGGCGTTGAGCTTCCAATCAGAGAGAGACCCACACACAGATACAGCGAAAGGCAGCAATTGCAGGTAGGTGGGCAGGCCCAAGTCGTGGCCATCATGCATTTATAAACATATACTATATGTAGAGTGCTATAAATGGGTATAGAAAGGCATAGCGTAGCATAGCTTTGCATGTTCTGTCCGCCCCAGAAACGGTACCAATGTAAACACATTCACTCTATGTCTGTTTGTTGGTTTTTTCATTCTGATGGCAATGACCTATGCGTGGCATTAACAAATCACCGTCTACCTATGTACATTTGTATGTATGTGAGTGTAGATAGGTGTATGTACATATGTATTTTCCTCTCTCTCTCTCTCTGTCTGTTAGCCATAAGCGCTCCCCTTTTTTTTTATTTTTTTTATGCTATGCATAGCTTTGAATCCGCGGGCGCCCGCCCGCCCCCCCCCCCCCCCCCCGTTGGGGCTCCGGGGGGCGCGTGGGTGCTCGCCCTTTTTTTTTATTTTTTTTGTGTTTGTTGTCGGGCGGGGGGGACGTGGGGGGACTGAGATGGGGGTTTATTTAGGGTTTTTGTTAAGGTTGGAAGGTGTTACTTTTTTTTTAACTACCGCTTATAAAAGGGTTAAAAATTAAAGTGGGGGGGGGGGGGGCGGGGGGGCGGGCGCCGGGGAAAACCACCTTTGCTTTTTACTTACCCCCCCCCCCCCCGCCCCCTCCCGGCCGCCCTGCCTTTAGCTTTGGTAAGCGCTGAGTAAAAAAGGGCGAAAAAAATAAATTAAGTTGTGGGGGGGGGGGGGGGGGGGCGGCGGCCCCGGCCAAAAAAACTTGCGCTCGTCTTGCCCCGCGCCCCCCCCCCCCCGCCCGGCCCCCCCGTTTCTTATCTCCTGGCGGTCGTGGTGCTTTGGGCGTGCGCCCCGCCGGGGCCGGACGGACAGACGGACGGACGGACAGACGGACAGGCCGGCCCCACCCGCCCCGGCCGGGGGGCCGGGGAAAAAAAAAATTTTTTGGGGGGGCCGCCCCCCCCCCCCCCCCCCCCCCCCTCCCCCCCTTTGCTTTCCGCAAGAGTGTCCCCCCCCTTTCCCCCCCCCAGTGGGCGATAGCCAGAGCCATCAAACATTTGGCAGTTAACAGAATTTTGTGTTTCGTAATTTGTTGCTGCCTTCTGCGGTTCAATAAACTTGCCCCACCACACACACACACCATAGAGTAATGTATTATAAAATGCGAAATTAAAAATCTAACTATAAATCTGTGTGCGCTGTGTACCAAAAATAATTCTGAATAAAAACCGCGCGGAAAAATTTTACAATTAATTGTGAATGAAAACAAATACAAAAAAAAATAAGGTACAAACCACAGGAAGCGATAGGAAACAGAGAGAATAACAACAACAAGAACGCAAAGGGGCAGCACACAACAGCGGAAAACGTTGCAAATATCTCTTGGATTTCATTCGAGCCATTGACGTTGGCAACAACAAACGGCGCCAGGGCAAGAACCAAAGAGATAGAAGAAGCAGAACTCAGCCACCCAGCTAGAAACAAGCGAAACCCTGCCCCATCGACAGACTCAGACCCAGTCACATGCAATCGCAAGCTGCACCGTTTTTCACGCTAAAATTAGCAGCAAAGAACAGTGATAACCGCTAAGAAAGATGCTGGCAGTCACGACAAACGGATGCGCTATAGGTGCTTAAAAAATAACTGAAGACTTTCAAATAAAACTGCTCTATATTCTGTGAATAGTTAGTAAAAGATATCATATAGTTAACCTATCTACATCTTCTTCTACATCTGAACCTATTTCTATCCCCTGGATAAGAACCTTAAGAACAACAACTACAGTCTTGTCTAATCATCGATAGCATGAGATCATTTCTGAAAACAGCATCTGTTTAGGTTTTTATAAACAAGCAATTAACTAACTACAAATATAGGGTATATATGTACATATATACATAACTTAAAGAAATAAATGCGAATTTTCACTTGAGGAAAGTTTTGATTTGATTTCGAAAATGTTTGCGGTTTGTTTATCGCATTGCGAGGCATAAATAAGTTCCCTTTGTTTCTCTTTCTCTCTGAAAAGTAAGCGCACTTCCAAGGCAAATGCCCTCCGATATCGGTCAATGAGAAGAAATCAATTGAAATGCAATTAAATCGTACGAGAATTGAAATTAAAACCTGCGTAATTATAAATAGAATTTGTCACTCGCAGAGTTTCGATGCCGTTGCGATATATAGCATATAGTATTTCGATTGGCCCAATAAACTTTGCACCTCTCTCTGTCGAATTTGGCATGTGGCCAAGAAAAAGCGTCAAAAGTCGTCGTACTTTGGCTAATTGAAACGCACACAGGATCAAATGAGAGAGACGGAGAAAGAGAGAGGGAGAGAAAGAGAGGGAAAGAGGGAGAAGGTAGCGACATTTGTTACCCAGTCGGACGTAGATTGATAACGCACAGACCCTCTATATAGCGTTCAATACTCAATCAACTGTGTCAGCAGCTGGCAGCTGCGATGGGTCAAGCTATGAAATCGACACCTTCGCTTCGACACTTGTGCGCAACACCTGAAGCCAGCAGCGACTGACCTTGACGGCGATTACTATAGACAAAGCACAGGTAAATGGAGGTGTAAGGGGAAGGGGTACAAACTGGTGTAGAAGTCAATTAACTTAAGAGTTTTGCCGCGGAAACCGCAAAGGGATCATCCAAATTAAAATGGGTTACTTGATAATTAAAGGGTATACATGTATAACAAGCTAAAATTGGCTTATTAACTCACCTTAAATTGCAAAATTTACTGAAGTTTAAAGTTGAAACTAATTGAATTTTTCGTTTGCTGCAAAGAGAAGAAGACAAACGCAAGAGAGAGACAATTAATAACAAGTCAGCAAAATGAACTGAGACATAAATTAACTGGGTATTATATATGATATATAGTTAACACTTATGATTACGTGGCATCTACTAGTCGCACACCCCGCTCACCTTTCAGCTATTACCTGTTTCTGTTTATTTATTATTTAATTCGTGTATTAGTCAAGGTCTCATCTAAGTGAACGTACGTCATTTCTGGCAATATTCATCCTATAATTAGTAAATGTGATTCACTTGACCAAAAATGAAACAGAATTCACTTTCCTAAACAAAATTATTCCTCGAAAGATTCCGGCTAACATTGGCGGATATTGTCCGGCTGTCCAATTGACATGCACTCAAAGAAAGTTCTATTTATAGATTCACATTTATTTATTTCATATTGTGAAAATCAGCCATACTTTTCCGCCATATTCGACGGCCTGTCAACACTTTTTCAAATTGTTCATGCAGGCCGTGAAACTGTTTTCATTGGCCTTGTTCGACGTGGGGAGAATTAGCATTGCATACAGACAATTGCAGAACAATACTGTCTGTGTACTTCTTGTTGTTACTGGCATTCAATGAAGATATTGACAACCTTCCAGACGTACCGCCAGCAATCCAAACACTCATGTCGCTGGCCGTGTGGACAGACAGACGTTTGTCTATCTTTGTGTTATATCAATACTTTACAATGTTTTGTCAATAAATATTGAATATTTACTCTTGAAAGCTTTCAAATTGTTGTACTAATCACACGTAGTATTTTTGAATATATAGAAAAAGCTTTTAGTTATCTTATTCTTACTCATAATAGCTGTGGTGTCTTAAATTAATCTAAGTATCGGACACTGATCTTTAAATTTGTTATTTTGTATTTTGTAGAAGAGAAAAATAAGTTTTCAACTGAAAATGTCATTCTACAGGATATAAAAGCTTCTTTAACGTGCCACATTACCTTTCTTTCCTTATCTTCAATATATTTGAAATATTCTTGACTTAAATAAAAGAAAATGCCACTAATCCCAACTTGGGGCAACCTACTTAAAGAGAACTTCGTGTAGGTGCACTTTATGGCAAATTCCAAACTATTAAGTAAGTTGGTACCTGAGCAGAGGGGAAGCACTTGCATTCCCTTCCCTTTCCCCTCCCCCTTAACATGCCCTCACTCAAACTGGCGCAAACTGAACCTAGTCGGGCCGAGCCGAGCCCAGAAGCTGTCGAAGCATAAAAACTTAATCATATTTACAGCACAGCTAAATGACTGAATAAGTAAGTGAATGAATGAATGAACCATTCAGTGAGTGAGTGCACGAATGCACGAGTGTATGAGTGAATTGTGCTCCGTCAGAGAGGTACGCCTGGCTGGCTTGGATGATTTGCATGGTTTGTTCGCGATAAATTTTCATAATATACTGGAAAACTGGGCTCATATTAAAGGCCAAAGAACGAGTAACGTGACCAGCCGAGTGTTGTTGTTGTTGTAATAATATTTAAAAGACAAGTGCATGAGTCTTAATTAGTGGGGGACAACAACAAGTTCTAATTAAGCTTGAACCAACGTGGTAAACATGAAAAACAAGGAAAATGAGTGAAAACTTTACAGAAAAACAGTAAAACGAAGCTACAGGTCATGGTCATTACTGTCAGCTGGGGACATGAAATTAATTAATAATGCTTGTACACCTTTCACCCCTCTGCCTCTACTTGCTGGGCCGAGGTGTGTCCAATTGGCTGACAGCGCCGTCTAAAATATGACATGGAAAATGGCCATTTGCGTCTGTTGTGAGCTCAGCACCTTCTCGATAGAGCGCCGTGTGAAAGTGTTTGCTGAACATAGAGACTTGCGGCCAATTGGCGCCTTCACTTCTCCTATGTTTGTGGCGATAAAAATGTGATTAATAATGAATGAAAAGACACACACACACACACGCACAGTCACGTGAAAGGCATCGCAACAGAAATCGAAGAGAGGCCTTCAAAAATGGAACTCTTTGTAATGAGAGCGATAAGCAATTTTTGCGGTTTCAATTCGTATATACTTGAATGTTTATTGAAAAGAAAGGAAACCTCAAACATGTCATTGATAACATGGCACCAGTTTATCCAATTTGTTTGGCTTTTACTGTGTTAGAATTTTAATATTAATTACGAACATGCGCACGCTTTTGTTAGGGTGGTGGTGTTGGTAGTGGAGGAGGAGGAGGATTACTCAGACCTGATCGAATTTCAAATGCATGAAGCCACGCAATTTATTACGCAGAAACAGCTGGAGGGACCAATCAAAGCTCTGCAGTCGGAAGCACCCGATAGTAAGATACCCTACGTCTAATATTGAAAAGCCGTTAAAAATAAGACTAAGACAAAAGCTTCTGTCGACTATTGCTCTCTCACTTTAACACATTAAAGTAAAGCATACAAACAGGGACAGGCAGCGCGTGTTTATGGTCCAATCGGCATGAAATAATATAAAGGATGGCTTAATCAATGCGGTTTATGATCCTGATCAAGAATGTATACTTTGTGGGGTCTGCCACGCCTTCTGCTGCCTGTTACGTACATTTGCATAAAGTATGTATACTCTTTTATGATTGAAGGTTATAAATATACAAATACTGTGAGTGATACATGTTAGACTTGCTAATAGGATAACTACATGTTTTCTACCGACAGCACATACACACAATTACACAAGTGTAGTTTAATTAACTTATCGATAATGGCTAAAGATTCTATGTGTATTAACTTGATATAGATTAAGGTTCTTAGATAATTCTAAAGAATAATACAATAATTCACTGACACACGATGAATTTAGCAATGCTTCTATATAACATATGATCGTATACATGTTACTCAAATTGTTATTGTGTGCTGTCATCAATTATCATCGTTAATTATGCCATGTACTCCAGAGTTCCCATTGAGTGCTGAGCATGGAACACTTTCAATTATCTTATCAACGCTCAAAAGCCTTTCGGCAATGGAAATGCCCTAAAAAGTGGCAAGAACTTAACTCAAATGCCGCGTTGAGCTGTTGTGTCCTCACCTTAAGTGGCAAGTGCTAGGAATGCTACTTTGCAACAGCAGCAGCAGCAACAACAATAGCAATAAAACTGACAACTAATGCTACAGCATCGTCGTCACCGTTGTCGGCAGAGTTCAAGCAACGGCCGCGACATCGTCGTTTAAATGCAAATAAAGCAAAGCGTGAGATGCGATGTACATATGGCACAAAGTACGCAGAAGTACTCAACACTCTCGCACTTAGTTATTGTTATCAGACGTGACGGCGCGATGCAAGTTGAGTCCTGAGCTGTACTGTTCTGTGCAGCATGCATAATGCAGTTGCTTGTCTTCTTGTCATTTAGTTGCCACTATTGTTGCTGTTTTTATTGCAGTTGCCATGACTTTTTGCTGCACAAGTTCATCAACCGAAGCATCATCGTCTTCGTCTGGGGCAATTAACTACAAATGTTGGCTATACACATATACCACTCTATATACACAGACATGTCTGTACATGTTTATAATCTCAGCTATTGTTGATCGACAGTTCTCAGGGCTGATCATTCAACGCAGACCATTTACAGTGGGTGTCATTGATTCTCAAGTCTGTGTTAAATTAGTTCCTTTCACTTTCTTTAAACAAACAAATAGAACTAAATCAAATAATTATCTTTTTAAGCTGATATAAGTCATGATACACTTTTTATTTGCATCTAGATTTGGTCAGATGACTTAAAGTATCAATTTAAATCGTTTTTCATATTCATATTTATTTTGACCCAATGATGTCATATGCTGCAATTGTTCCAGTTTTCTTTTCTTATTTTGCCCTTTTGGCTTTGAGTTTGCTGCGCTCTTGCCAAAACACATTGTATTTCCCACTTCTTCCGACTTCTTTGTGCCGGATTTATGGTGGTATATAGTCTATATATGTACAGTACATATAGCAATTGTTTGTGGTGTGCACATTTGACTGCAGTTTGCTTATCGATACAGAGTTCTCTCTCACTCTCCCTCTCTCTCTCTCTCTATTTGTCTTTCTCCTTGAGTTGAATATACTTTTTGCCCTGAATTTACATTTGTCTCCCCTTCTGTTCTTTTACGCTAATGGCGCCCGTGAATGACATTTATGTTTATATTTATGTTCTAGTTTTTCTGTTCTTGCACCTCTGCACTGTAAACATTTGTGTCCAATAAGGCAGCACGCAGACGTGTACATGCATACTCAAACATTATATGATAAATACTGTATATGTATTTACATATATGAGGCATTTGTGTGCATGTTCATACATCTCTGAATGACTTGAAGGCTAAGAGTTTGTCATTTATAATGCAATTGTGACATATAGAAATGAACACTTATACAGATATCATCTGGAACATACTTAGAATGAGCAGACATATTGGAATATAAATAAACTTTATATGGTAAAGACCAAAAAAGTTTTTTATTTTGTGACATAAATAAACACAAATACAGAAACCCATTACAACATACTACTATGTAAGAAAATAATTGTAACTATACTTTTACAGTTAACTGTTACTTCCGTAAGTAAAACAGATTTATTGGAAAATAATTAAATAAATTATTCTATATTATTATTATCATTTGTTAAGGGAATCTGTACCGCAACCTATATATGTATGTACATATAAGGTCTATTGTAACCCTGTAGAGATTATATATCTTTTATCAGTTCCGATTTCTGAGATTCTAAAATTGCCCTTAGTATTGACAGTTACTTTCTATACTTAAGTCGAGAAGTAAAGACAGTTTCTGATATTAATTTTGACAACTTAATTTAATGGTATATCAATGACTATATATAGCAATGACTACGTAATTTGATTAACTCACCTTGTTAACTAAAACTTGAATTAAAAATCTGTTGAGTTTTCGATACTGCTGCCGTTTCGATACGTTTGTAATATAATGAATTATTTATTAACACAACGAAATCCGATAATGACAACATACACAAATAGAAAGAGAATTCAAATCAAGGAAATTGTTTGCGCAGAATAATACGAGAAATGAAAAACCGGTTGCAGTTTTTGTTTACACCGCGCGGCGAGCGACGAGAAGAGAATAGTTAAAAGGGAATGAAAAGAAGTTGGCGAATGGAAATCAATAAAACAAACACAGTCAGCAGCAGCAGCAGACTGACAGAGCAGAAAGAGAGTGCCATAGAGAGAGAAAGAGCGAAGGAAAGAGCAGACAGAAGTGACAGGCAATAGCAGAGACCGAAACTGAAACACACATGGAAATGGAAAGCAGGCGCTTTTGGGGCGTTGTGTTTGTTGTTGTTTGCTTCCTCATCTGCACACAGCCGGCGGATGAGACGCACGCAAGAAGTGTGGGGAGGGGAAAGGGAGAGGGGGACACGGGGCACAGAATGGGGTGGCGACGGCAGCCGCGGCGGCAACGTCGATGACGTTTTTCGGTTAATTTAACAAATAGGCGAGATTGTAACTGTGTGCACTTGTGTGTGTGTGCTGTGCGTGTGTGTGTGTGAGCAGGATGCGCATGTAGAGCCAGTCACAAATGCCGCCGACAGTTGAGCGAGTATTTTAAATGAATCATCTGGTTTGCGCCTTTTGAACGAAAGATATGAAAAGATAAAAATGTGCTGCAGACACACACACACACAGGCAGAGCAACACTCTGTCACCCACGCACACACACGCAGAATTGAATGTAAATATATGTATTTTCATATGCGTTATTTTGAATTCCAGGCACGAATAGTAAAATATTTATATTCTTTATGCAGCCCCGCGTGGACAGCTCCTCGATACAATGCGGCACATACGGCGCGGCGCTCTTTTCGCGGCGGCGACAAATTCTGCTTTGCGGGCGGCAGCAGAAGCAGCAGAGGCAGCAGCAGCACGCGTTGGTCGTTTTCATCCGTTCTTGCGACGTTGTTTCGCTTTTTGTTGGTCAGCAGCCAGGCGACTAAGTATTTCGTTTCACTGTTCTGACACACACACAGTCACATACGCACACACACACGAAGATCGAAATGTATAGGGCTGCACCGCTGTTTGCACTTTTAGCATTCACATTAAATTATATAACTGTGCATGTGCATTTTATTTCGTTTTCATTCCACATATATCACTTCTGCTTTGCTGCGCTTACACTTGTTTTGGTTTAAACACTGGCGATAAAAAAATCGTGTCCACGAAGTTCAATGGTTTTTTTTCGACTGCACTTATGTTGTGCACAGTGTGACCAAGTGTTATAGGTGGTAAATAACCAACAAAATACCAAATTAGTTTGGCAGTGCAGCACTAAGCATCGAACATATAGAGTACTCAAACAGCGGAATTTACTCATACGGATGCTATGCTGAGATGGGGACCCCAGAACACGTGAGCCTCAAGCTCACCACGTGATGTTGTGTGCTATGTATGCACATACACGCAAGTAAATGTATGCGTTGCATGTGAAGTTTGGCAATAGGGCAATGCTTCGCTGCAGAAGTCAAAATTGTCTTTCAGCTTTGAGATCAAGGCCTAGCCGAAGAGGCAGTGGTGTCCAGGGGTAGGTTGCCAAAGCATTGATGGCCGCCCGAGCGGCAGGATTTTGGAAATAATTGCCTCTAATGTCAAGCTTTATTAACTTATTTTGTGCATTTTGAGTATAATTTTCACCTGGAGAATAATATGCAATATACAAATAGTTAATATCTTAAATATTTAATATATATTAATTTTCTCTCTTTTAGAAATATATTAAAAAACAAATAAATTATTAAATTGCAAAAGCCGTCAAATCGATGCATGGAAAAGCAAATTGCATAATCAAAACAAACCAGAGATCATAGAAAAACAACAACACAAAAGGCGCGTGCCAGCCTTGTTTGGCATACATGTACATACATACATTGTGTGCATGCACACAGCATTAACTTCAGCAGCGAAACCCACCCCAAATCAAAACAATTATTTTTGAGACATATAGGAGTTATTAATTGCAATTATGTTTGCAATGTTTATCTAACAGATTTCAATTTTTTTAAATATCATATTACCAAAACCAATTTTCAAAAATAATAATCGAAATGTAATTAAGTTTGAATAATTTTTATTTTAAATTTAATAATTTATTTGTTTTTTAATATATTTCTAAAAGAGAGAAAATTAAATATATTAAATATTTAAGATATTAACTATTTGTATATTGCATATTATTCTCCAGGTGAAAAAATTTAACATCAAAAATGCACATAAAATAAGTTATATTAAAGCAATTGACAAATATTGTAGATGAGCGGCATATTAAATTTCCAAAATCAAAACAATGACTGCAGAGCAATAATCAAAACAAAACAATGAAAGGGCGCGTGCCTATCAATGCTTTGGCAACAACAAAATACCCCTGGCACACAGACACACATATGCAAACTCATTCTCGGGCTAGGGCTGCTTGATCTCAAAGCTGAAAGACAAAATTTTGACTTCTCGCAGGCGAAGCAATGCCCTATGCCAAACTTCACTGCAACGCATACATTACTTGCGTGTAGTGCATACATGCACACATACATCGAAACGATGGCTAGAGCAAAGAAATTACCCGTCTTCGTTCCCTGTCTGTGCGACTGACTTGATGCCGATGTGCGCTTCTCTCTCTGCCGATGTGCGAACAGAGCTGAGCGCTCACCATGAAACAATTCGTGTTCTGGGGTCCCCATTCAGCATAGCATCCGATGAGTATCCGCTGTTTGGTACTCTATATGTTCGATGCTTAGTGAGTGCAGACTGTTAACAGTTGAACTGTAACAGGAACAAATAACAGATATATTCAATAGTCGTTTTGAATTACAAAATTAAAAAAGATTGGAAGTGTTTTATACAAAATATTTTTGTTATCATTTATTTAATAAAAGTAAATACATTAATGTATAATTGGCTTAATTTTCTAAACACATTTCAACAATTCTTTTATTAACACTTAACACATGTTAATCTGCCGCTGTAAAAACATCTGGTTTTGTTGTGTGGCGTGCGAACTAGTTCACATGAACGACAGCTTTAAACTATCGTGGATCATTTTCGCCAGCAATATTTTTAGCAAAAACAAAAAATGGTAATTATATTTTTTAATACAAATTTCGAATGTATGTAAGTGCCAAATTTCGACTTCAATTGCGTTCACTTGTAGTTCTCATTGTTGCACAAAGAGGAGAACGCTCACGAAAATGCACTCTGGGCATGCGCCTGGGGACGCGACCCGGAGCCGGCAAGCGCTGGCGATGAAAACACTCCGCCTGAGGAGGAAAATCCATTTGATTTCGACAAAAAGGAACCGAAACCAAATGATTTTATAGTTACTGGTGGCCTAGATGATCTCGTCAAGGTGTGGGATGTGCGTGAGGATAACACACTAAAACTACGACATCAGTTAAAGGGTCATGCGCTTGGAGTCGTCTCTGTTGCAGTCAGCTCCGATGGTCAAAGTAAGTGAAGTGAAGAGCAGGAGTAGCAGGAGATAGATTAAAGGTACACTCCTCCACAGCCATTGCCAGCAGCTCGCTGGATTCCAGCATGTGTCTGTGGAGCGCCAGGACAAGCGAGAAGAAACACATGCTCACATTCGGCCCAGTCGACCTGTGGACTGTCGGCTTCTCGCCGTGCAATAAGTATGTTATCTCTGGACTGAACGATGGCAAGATCTCAATGTACAGTGTGGAAACAGGCAAGGCAGAGCAGGTGCTGGACGCACAGAATGGCAAATACACATTAAGCATAGCATACGTAAGTACCAGCCCGGATTTCCTACATTACTTCATTCAGTCATCATTCTGTTTTCATTTCTAGAGTCCCGATGGTAAATATATTGCCAATGGGGCAATTGATGGCATTATTACCATCTTTGATGTGGCCGCCGGCAAAGTGGCACAAACTTTGGAGGGACACGCAATGCCTGTGCGCAGTCTCTGCTTCTCACCCAACTCGCAGATGCTGCTTACCGGCTCGGATGATGGCCACATGAAGCTCTACGATGTGTAAGTTTAGAGAGTCGAAGCAGTCAATGAATTTCTTAACACTCCCCAATTGTAGTGCACATTCCGATGTGGTGGGTACGCTGTCTGGCCACGCCTCCTGGGTACTGTGCGTCTCCTTCTCCGAGGATGGCAAACACTTCGCCAGCTCGTCCAGCGATCGCAGCGTAAAAGTCTGGGATACAGCGGAACGCAAGTGCCTTAATACCTTCAATGAGCACACAGATCAGGTGTGGGGGGTAAAATACAGTCCCGGCAACGACAAAGTCATCTCGGCCTCGGAGGACAAGTCTCTCAACATCTACTACTGCCCACCAAATGCCATTGTCTGATTATGATTGTAAAATAAATCATAGGTTTAATTTATAACAAGTATTTAACTATGAAGACTGTCGTCGATTAGATCATTGTTTCTAACTAGGCTTTACTACTGTCTTTGTCCTCTGGAATTGGCTTTTCATTGAGCATCTTCTGCTTGGCCTGGGACAGCCACTTTTCCTTGTACTGCTTGTTAGGTATATACACACTAAAGGTCTTGAAGTAGTGCAGAATATTTACTGCAAAGGAAAAGAGTGTTATAACTAATTCCTATCCTAATTTGAAGATCATTTAATCAACTTACCAACATGCGGTTCCTTCAGCTTGTAATCATCGGCAATTTTCTTGGCCGTCCACGTTTTTGGATCTTGCTGGTGATCATTGATAAACTGCAATGCCTGTCGCAGGGTGCAGTGGCCGTGCAAGACGCGTGTGGGTTCCATATATCCGTATTCGAAATCTATGGGAGCTGTGCGTTCTAGCGGCAAGGGTCGTTTTATTATTTCTTCTTTTAATTCTTGTTCCTTACGCTCAATGACACGGTTAATCTGTTAGTGTAAGAGGATTTAGCTAAGTTGTGCTCTTGGTATACCCTTATTTAACCCACAAATTGATCCTGCGATGTTACATAAACATCTTTTAGTCGTGTGTCTAAGCTGGCGTCCTTTCTACTCAGATTGTCCACAATATTGGGATCCACTGTGGATGGAAAACACATTTAAAACCTGTCAACCACACAGTTTATATGTACAATAAGTACTTACTCTTTAGGGTTCTTTCCATGTCACGCAGATTGGACTCGTATTTGGGTGCCGGAACGGGTTTCTCGCGTTCCAGCACGCGATGTGCTCGATTCTCAACATTGAATCGATTGGCCTTTCGAGCCACCACTGACATGACCTTTCCCATGTCGAAATTATTTGAAATTAATTAATAATTTCCTTCAGATTAGTATTTTGGTCGAGCCAAAACCAAAGTGGAAATAAACGAATAACATTTGTAAACATAACCAACAAAAAGGTGTTGGTAAACATCAAATGCAGTGCTGTTAAGCTGCCAGACCAACAGTGCTGCAAACAGCTGCGAACAGTGTTGCACAGTTCATATTGCAAAACCAAAACAAACCGTTGATACAAGCAAAGGAAACAAACAAATATAATTTCATTTTTATTTACAATAATAAATGATGATGTCGTTTCGTGGAAGTCTACGGCTTTACACACGCACGAGAAGCTTACAGAATGTGTTTGCCACCCGCTACCAGAGCACCAAAGCGAAGCGTGCCCAACATGCCGAGCGGATAACACGCTACAGTGCCGAGTTTCCAGAGAAGCTGCTGTCCAAGAAACAAAAGGCTGCGACGCACATGTATGTGGCCAATGCACAAATAGCACAGCAAATTGATGATTACCTGGATCCACATCTACGTCAATCAAACTGTGATACTGTTTTGGAAATAAACCCAGGGCCAGGTCACTTTACCCGCAAACTACTCGACCGGGAGAATCAGTTTCGTAAGATCATTCTGGTTGAGCAAATGGATCATTTCATGCCGCGTCTACAAGAAATGCATGCCTTATATCCAGACCGTGTCAAGGTGCGTCAGGGCGACTTTGTTGGCCTCGGAAAGCTGGCGTTCATTGACAAGATGGACAGTGGAACACGCGTAGCTGACCTGCTGACCGATGTTCCGCAGCGACCTTTTAAAGAAGGTAAGTGCTGAGTTTCCTTCTTAAGCCTAATAATCATATTCTTCTTGGATTTTTTAAAGATATAAACATGCTTGTGTGTGGCGCCGTGGGATCCTATGCGTTCTTAAAGCACCTGGTCAGCTCCCTCATATTCCAGCAAAGTCTCTATAGCTGGGGACGTTGTGAAATGATTCTGGCACTGCCCCCGCCAATTTATATTGTGGGTATTGTGATGAAGATGATCCCCTGTCCACTTACTAATTCTCTTGTACTTATCTTCAGCATTTGACCTGCTCCAATGATATCGGCTATCTGATGTATAGATCTTTATCCGTGTTGTTCCAAATACTCTTCGAACATCGCTTTATAGCTAAGGTGCCGCGAGAGCAGTTTTTGCCAGTTCAGCAGGACATAAATCTGAAAAAGGCCAGTAAACTATTCAAAATCAAGTCCATTAATCCAGAGTACTTGTATCTGGTCAAGTTTGTGCCCCGTCGCAATCTACATGAACTATGTCCGATCCAGGATCTACCCGCCCTTTGGTTCTTTATAAAGCAAAACTTTATAAGTCGTCGCAATCGAATAATTCCCAATCTGGAGTGAGTTTAATTGATGAATCTATTTGGATATCCATTTAATAACTTACGTTTGTATACAGAAAGTGGGTTCCTGGCTGTGGGCCACGGCTCATAATCAATCACAATGCCACCAGGCCAGTCTCATACCTGCATAACGATGAATCTGAGCAGGACTTACCACAATACTCTACCAAGAGTACCACAATGAGCACCAGTGATTATTTCCCCGGCATCAATATCTACACCCAGTTTGGAGATCTCACGCCAAGTCAGGTGCTGACGCTGTTCACCCAATTCCGCCACTGGCCTGAGTACAGTGAAAGCTCATTCCTGGCATCTATGGAGAATACGCTGCTTAAGTTGGAATCAGCCAATGATGAGCAGAGCCTAGACGATGCTGTCAATCTGGCCGAAGAGGATGACATAACCAGCGAAAGTGTGGATGACCTGCTCGAACCCGTCGACGAACTTGCACCGAACCCAGCCAAGAGTCGCAGAAAAGTAAAGAAAGCCGAGTAGATTTGAGGTCATCTTTATGGTTGATTCATTGTACATACACAAGTAATTGTTTTTGTTGCTTTGAGGTAAAAAATTAAAAAAGTTTGTTTACAATTATTGACTTGACCCAGTTTTATCGTGATGGCGGACAACGGCCTTGGGTGTCCAGACGACTACCACGTAAGCATTTCTCGGCCAATTCAATGAAGTAATCAGCAGGAGCAACTTCTTGCACGTCGTCTGAGTCGGAGAAACGTGTGGCAAGCTGCATAGATAGCTGCACACAGTCCACCATGAGGGTCTTGGGATTGACTCCCAAGACGAAAGTCAACTCCTTGTTGGGACAGGGGTTGTCACTCTCCTTGGTGCTGCCAAACTGATGGCACTTTCTGTTTATCAGGAAATATCCATCCTGACGACACGGGTTCGGCACACACTCCGGTATGGACTTCTCCTTGTACAGCACGAGCATTTCCCCCGCCTTGCAGGGGCCTTGCCTATATGCTGGATAGCAAGCATCGGTTTCGGGGTAATATATGGCCGCTAGGTGTGGGAATTACACGCAACGCGTAATGTTGGTTATTATTAATCATGAACGATTATATTATGTCATCGTTTACCTGGGGCACAATCGCATATCCAGTCATTGGGCTGATCTCCCGGGTAGAGAAGTTGGTAGCGAGCACAGCGTGCGGGGGAATAGAGCGGCTTACGACCCTGCGGGTACGAGAATGAGAGAGAAAGTGTGTGTGTAAGTTCTTGAAATAGTCTAGCCTAGCACTCTGGCTTGGTCTCGCCGTTATCAGTTGTTAAGGTCGGTCTTACCGCCAGATTCATTTTTTTCTTATCAATGTCTGCCTCCTCTACATACACAAGCTGTGCTTTTCCTACACTAACAATGACAACAAGAAACAACGCACAAAGCATAAGAAGACGCAGCTGATACATATTGCCTGTTTTGATTTTTAATTGTTTATCTATAAATGTAAAATAATTTCCGTCTGGCGCGCTTTAAACTGGCTCTTCTTTTGGGAACTAAGTTTGCTGTTCGCAGTAACCAGTCGGCACAGCGTTTCTATTCGTACTGGTCAGTGTGTTGTGGAGCTCTGGGAAATACACAACGAGCTCAAGCTTGACATTGATGCAAAGGCCCCACCTACACACATACAAATACCTACCAGGTCCGTAGCTTAAGGGCGTGCAGGGTGTGCGGAGCACAAGGGTCTCTTCAACCAATGAACGATTTTTAGATGGATAATTAAATTTATTTAATAAAAACAAATATTTTAATTTTAAAGCTTTAATTTTAAAAGGAACCCACGAGAAGTTTTGTACAACCGCCCCCGAGACCGTTACTCCGGCCCTGAGACATGCACTCATATTTTAACTTATCAACACATGCAAATGTTAACGATCATATTAACGAACAGTGCAGTGTAAATGGCCAAAAATGTTAACATTCTGTTAGGGCTGCCAGCCTACTGTGAAAAACTACGCAACGACTTATAAATACTGAAGAGGTTTATAATTATAAATCTATAACTAGTTTACTTAAATAAATTATTGTTAAAAACATAAGTCATTGCTGAAAACATTTGTAAAATTATACGTAGACCTTAAAAAATTCAAATCGTAGAGTGCGGTGATTTTGGCAACCCTGACAGGTATCTTCAGCTGTGTTTTTGTATATCAATATCAATAACACAGAAAGCAGAAAAAAAACAAGAATACCAAGGAAATAAATATTGAATTTACAGAAGAAATAGTGCATTTTTACAAAAATGGATGACGAAGAGCCCACAGGTAAAATAAGAAAAATTTTTTCATTATCAAAGCTATTGCATATTGCAAAACTACTGCGCAGAAATCGATGAAGCAACCTCGAGCAATGCAACTGCAGTTGCAGCAGACCTTCAGGTGCCCGAGGCAGGCCCGGAGGAGCAAGAGCTTGCAGCAAATGACGACGCAGATGGGGCCGCAATCAGTGCAATAGATGCCGTTGCAACGGCACAGGAAAACAATCGAGCGCGATTGGAAAACATGCTTGAAGAAGTGGACAGTATGTTCGAAGAGGTCAGCGGGCTGATGGTAGATGTCACTGACCTTATGCGACGTGCCAATGAGCTGAGAGAGGAGGCGGAGACGTTCACACCTCCGCCTCGAGCTGAACGCATCGAGGAAGAGCAGGAAGGAGAACAAGCGCCGGCTGCCAATGCCAGTCCCAGTGCTGCAAGTGTCCATTCAAGGCATAGTGACAGCAACATGTCTCTAGACAATCCAGCTGTGGAGATTGGGGAGCAGCAGGAAGTAGATCAGGCGCCGGCAGATATTGGGAGTCCCAGTGGCAGCGACATGTCTCTAGACAGTCCAGGTAGTGAAGGTGAGTCCCGCAACAATTATATACATTCTGATTATACATAAATTGTTTTTCTTTCTGCCCAGATGACTCGGATTTGGAGGCTATGCCACGCTGGGTGATGCCTGCCTATCGTGTCCGCTCGGCAGTGAATATGCTGGTATCACAGGCTCGGAATCAAGATGGAGGCATTGCGACACTGCTGCGACGGGAAAACTTTTTGCAGCGTGTGCGAAGCATGGTCTTTAGCCAAGATCGCACTCGTAATATTGCCAACGATGATGCAAGTCCCGACCCAAGCAATGTTGGTTCACCAGACACACCGGAACCACCGCCAGCGCCAGCGCTTCATGATATTGATATGGAGGAGGGTGTACGGTTCGATACAAACTTGCCAGCAGAACACTCATATTTTGGGCCGAATCTGAATCGTGTGCCTGGTGTGGATTATCTGGAAGTTGGCAGTACTCATCGCATGCTCATATTCATGCACAAACACATACTTTTCCCGGGCGAGGTACTCCCATTTATGATTGACGGCAGCATTATTGACGAAGAGGAGACCGACAGCGGCCACGATGGTGTCATCTTCGCCGTTGCCTTTCCACTGAAGCCGCTTGATGAGAGTCCGCATAAATTATACGGAGTCACCTGCCAGATCTACGAGAAGGGCGACAGTGGTCGACATATTGTCTTCTACAAGTCACGAGCATTGCAACGCATTGTCATTAACTACGACGACATCAAAGGGTGAGTGAGATTCGAGGAGGTCCTCTTGGTATCACTTATATAAGATATCTTTATAGGCCTCCCCCGTACATTGCAAATCATCCGACGAGCAAGTGCTACAGCATGGTTAAAATATTGCCGGAATACTTTCTTCCTGAACCGCTCAAATGTCTCGATATGGGATCGTTGAACCGATTTCGTGATATACCCTCAATGCAGGACAAGTTCCAACGATACCAACTGACAAGCACCCCATGGCCACTGGAAGCTTGTCAGGAATACTCTTTCGAGGATATTGTTGAGAAAGCGCGCAAAAAGCTTGAAATACACAAGATCGACACCATGCCAAAGTGTCCCATTCAGTTGTCCTTCTGGCTGGTGCGCAACTTGCATCTCACCGAGAAAATGATGCGTCTTACATTTTTAACGGACTCGGTTAACACGCGGCTACAGCTCATCGGCACCACACTCAAGCAGGAGTCGTTGTTCTATTGTCGATACTGCAACAGTAGTTTGGCATATTGTTCCGATCTATTTGCCATGTCCAAGCATGGCGTGCAGACTCAATATTGCAACTCAGGTAATTTAATATGCCACACATTCCAAGCATATTGAAGCTAATTCTTTGTTCTGTTCTCCAGCCGGATATATACATGAGACCAATACAGTTTATCGGGTCATCTCACATGCCATTGGCTACAGTGGAGAGCCATCCACCGAGTTCAGCTGGTTCCCTGGCTACCAGTGGCACATTATTATTTGCAAGTTCTGTGCACAGCATGTGGGTTGGGAATTCCAGGCTGTGGAGCCGAATCTGGCACCCAAGGTGTTCTTTGGCTTGGCTGGATCAAGTGTTCGCATTGGAAAGACTAGTGAACGCACGCCCACAAACGGCAGTACATATGTGGTACGCAATCTTCTTCGTCTTGTCTCGCGGGAACTTGAATGAGGTTGGCGACTGGTGAAACGTGTAGGACGCTTCTGTTGCAGTTGTTGTCGACGATGTGACATTCGCCGCAACCCAGAGCTGGAGCTGGAGCTGCGTAATCTCTAGCTTACTTGAAGCATTTACATAAATTCGTTTCACAATTTCGCTAGCATATTATCAATATTGAGAATTCTTTTATTTTATCGCGTACTACATTATAATTAATTCATAATTATGATAACATTAGGTTAATTGATTACATGGTTTATTATATCCCAACTAACTTTTTCAATATACTATGCAGATACAGTAAACAATTCAAGTTGTGCCTGATCTCTCTTAGTTCTTCAGCAATGCGACAAATGAGGTAGATAGTTTCTGGAAAGGAAAACAGATGTTAGCAAAAGGTTTGTCATAATCTAGAGAGCTAATACTAACCGCCTTGCAGAACGGGCACAGGCCAAAGGAGACTTCCAGAAAAGTTTTGCCATCGATCAAGGTGTCGAACCATTCCTTGAGGCATTCGGCGTGACATTTGAGCACGCAGCGTGGGTTGTCACACGAGACAAGCGGCACTTCGCCATTGTCCAATCGATAAACAAAACAAATATTGCAATGATGTTCCTCTTCCTTCTGCGGATGGGCAAGATCGTCGCCGCCGCCTGCTAGCATTGGGAAGTAGCACAAATCGAAAATACGCAAAAGATTCTTATGCATGTCCAGCTCGGTATCCCAACTGCTCAGTCCATCGCTGAGGACGTGTCTCAATTGGGCGACTTCTTCGGTAGGTCCTATAATCTGCACAGCCATTGAGCCATAGCTACTAAAAAGGATCCGCAATAGTGACCTTAAGATAGACCCTATCTCTGAGAGGAAACACACGGTAATTATGCTTGGTGGTAATTGGAGAGGGCTGCAGCACATCACACAGCTCATCGATATCTAAGAAACTCTCATAAAATGGACGCAGTTCATCCAACAGCTTTAGATACAGATTTAATACTTCTTGTAAGGTACGTGAGTGGCCTTCTATCATATCCTTAAGTAACACACAGTCGGGTAGACTGTGGTGCAGTACCCGCATTGTGGGCAGTTCCAATTCCAGATAATGTGCTTCATGCTCGGCAAAGCTGCTAAAGCGAATACGTGTGCACTTTTCATCAACTTGCAATCGGTACTCTTGGGGCTTATACAGTTCCAAAATCTCGGCATATATATTTCTCTGCTTGACCACAGCCACGTCCTGTAAAATCGGTTCTAGCTTTTGCAGGGGCAAGTGTGACAGTAAATCATCAAGACTCCAGTGGGCTTGCAAAGAAAGATTGTCACTGTCGTAGCTCTTGTACTCTAAATGATGCTGCACATCTAATTTAAATTGGCGGAGTTCAGGAAAATGTGGTAAGCAAAGTTTCAAACGTATCCACTTGTTATAAATTGAAATCACTCCTCTAATGACGTAAGCGTTGTTTTCCACACGCTGGAAGAGCAATCCAGGGTATTTTAGAGCCCATTCCTGCAATAAATTGTATTCTTCAGTACTCATTCAAATGCTTGCAAATGTTTAAATTAAATTGTAAACAAAAGTGTGGTAAATTTTCTAAAAGTGTGACCAGCAAAGGGCGCCATGAAGTATCGATAACAATGATAAGATGTGGTGGCTTGTCGATGGCAGCGCAAGCAGTTATCGATTGAACGTTTCATTTAAAATGTCGCAAATTCTATTTTGGGAGAAACATTTCGGTCAAGGAAGTTGAACAGCTGTGCCGGATTTATTTATTTGACACTTGAGAATAATCTCACCAAGTTTCCCGACAACTTGGCCATAATAGTTGCGTACACTCATTAAGCAAATGTTTCCACACTTATCAGGCAAATTTTACGTTATTTACCTGTTTTTGACGTAACGTAGACAGTACACCTGCAGACTATACAATGTTGTTTCATTGTATTGAGTATTTGATTTGATTTCTTTTTTTCTTTAATTTGTAACACCTGCACAAAGTGGCGATCGATAGCCATCCGGTCGGCGTTTGATAAACCTTCCCCAGGTTTGTCATCACTTTCAACCGTTTGCTATTTAAACTTCCTTCAATGCGACAATAGTTTCATTCCGAATATTTACCTGCTGCAGTCTATTTCTTGTCCTAGTCAAAGTCACTTAAGTAAATTTTATAAAATGCTTCGTGTTGTTTTACTGACTTTTGCGTTTCTGTTTGTTGTGGCAAGCGCAACGGATATCAAAGAATGTAAGTTAACTAGAAACAGGAGTGGGTATGAAGTGAAGCAATTAAAAATGAGCATATTGCCATCATATTACTATTAATTAGTAATATTTCCATCTATATTATTCGAGGTTATGTCTTCTGTATTTCAAGTTAAATGTAATACATACACATGTATTTGCCCAAACATTTATGGGCGCACTCTTGATTGAACTTTGTGCACATGACTATGCACAGAAATCAATTGCCGCCTAATCTCGACGCCTTAAATAAATTCTGATTAAATATGCGCTCCATAAACGGAAGCCTAGAAAATCCATATACCTTTATATGAATGTATTTACCCTATATGCATATGTATGTATATATATAAAGCACATGAGAATTAATAATCAAAACAGCCAACACTCTGTCGATAAGGCTTATCGTAACGCGCTACCTAATCAAGCAATTCAAAGCGTTCTTGACAAATATTGTAGCATACTTTTGAGCACTGACACGAAAGCTTTTCCTTATCGCAGGTAAAAATAAACCACTCCCACTAAGCGTTGTGGTGCATGACTGTGATGAGCCTCCGTGCGTGGTCTACAAAGGACAATATGCCGTTATGGATGTGCAGTTTTTGGGAGGTAAATTAACTATTTGAAACTATTTCACAGCAGTGTTAACTCATTCATGTTTCATTCCGATAGACAAGAACAACCTGTCCAACATTACAACGAAAGTGACTGCCAAGGTATTTGGCATGAATTTGCCCTATGAACTCCCCGACGAGGTTTCCGATGTGTGCTCCAATCTTTTGTACGGCGCCATGTGCCCTATCGATAAGGACGAGGATGTCACCTACAGGTTCAACTTTTATGTCGAGGCCGCGTTTCCGGAAATCACTGCCGACGTTATGGTCACCCTAAACGATGATAACGGCGATGCGATTAGCTGCTTCATCTGCAGCTGCAAGATTCGCAAAGGTCCCTCATCGATAAACGCTGACCAGTTGCTCTTGGAATCGTCCGACCAAGGCGAGTCCCCACTCGTCGAGGCATAGAACTCCGCGCGACGCGACACTTTTAAGCAGACTGACTCGTCTGCCTGAACTGTTGACTAATAAACTTCGAATTCTCGGTGATAATTTGTTGATTTTGTTTACTGATTCTACGTCATCAGGGGTTGGACCTTCCAGTGCACCAGGTTCTGTCTAATCAGCTCTAATTTAATCATGCCCCGATTACGGCCTAATCGATTGATAAGATTTCCACTTGATGACGTTACGATTTGCACTTAAATTTGAAACTTTTGCAATTTGAAATTAGAAATTTATTATGATTGCCCAGGTAGCCTAAATACTAATAAAATCCGTGTTGATAATCATTTATTGACCGGCAGCAGGCCTTTTGATTTGACCATATGGTCAACAGTTTTTTGATTGCAGTTGATAGCATTTCCTACCATTTCTGAGTGCAAAACGACACTTGAAAAAATCAGAGTGACAATTCTAAATGTTATATTATCAGAACACTTTATTAATTGCTTTACGGGAAATTGATCAATTAAATTCTGAGCCGGTGCATTGTTGTAAACTTTAAAGCATTGGGACAAGTTGGGTAAAGTCAAGAATTTCACTTGAACAATTGGTATTGATAGAAAAATATAAATTGTTTCCAAAAAAAACTTGAATAAAATTAAACGAAATAAAAAATATAGCTAAGAAATAGAGTTGAAGTATTAAACTAAATTATTTTTAACTTTACTTTTAATTCCTCTTTTATTTAAAAATGTTAATAGCGTTTAAAACAGGATTTCTTGTAGCTTTTTACAGTGTAAGATGACTCCCACTCTCAAGCAACACTTTGATAAGTCATTGGTCGTTTTGTTTTTGCCTTCTTGATAGCCCGGTACATTTCTCTTCGGCCTTCGCGACACTCTTCTAACGTTGAGGCAGAGTTGGCTGATTTGCTTGGCTGCATGCGCGAACAGGTGTGTGCCAGGAGTGAGTACTTGGACCTTATCAATGAGGGTCTTTACGTATGGATTTAGCGTCTCAATTAGCCTGGAACAAACTACTGCATGTTGGGATCGTCGACATTTAACGATTGTTTGCACTTAAAAGACTTAAATTAAATCCCAATTGATTACTTTTATAGACTCGCTGTAAATTTTGTAACCATAATCGATATTTATGGCATACGCAAATGGAATTTACCCGCCGGAACTTAAAACAAGCATGAATTATTAATTTTTCTTTTGTTAAATATATTTTTTTAAAGTATCACAGTATTTAAAATTCCAATATTTGTAAGTAGTATTCTGCTTTGTGTAGTATCCATAAGTGAGCAACTCATTAGTTCAGCCAGTTCAACTCGTACACCTTAGTGGCACCAGTGGCCTTCTTAACCTTGATATCACAAACAAAACAGGTGGCTGTATCACTATCCTGATCCACCAAGTATATCTCAATTTTCACACCAATTTCAGGATATTCTCCGATGGGAAATTGAAAGAGATAGGTCACATCTTCGGTGGGATAGAGTGGACAGTAGGCGCCGTACATAAGGTTGGGGCACACAGCCGCGACATCCTCGGGCAGTTCATAAGGTACTGTTATAATTCCCAGTGTGGTGGCCTTAACGAGAGTCGTCAATTTGGTGATATACTTGTCCACAGCAAAATCAATCTCAAAGACCTTAAAAAATTCAAATCGTAGAATGCGGTGATTTTGGCAACCCTGACAGGTATCTTCAGCTGTGTTTTTGTATATCAATATCAATAATACAGAAAGCAGAAAAAACAAGAATACCAAAGAATTAAATCTTGAAATTACAGAAGAAATAGTGCATTTTTACAATTATGGATGACGAAGAGCCCACAGGTAAAATGAGAAAACTTTTTTAACTATCAAAGCTATTGCATATTGCAAAACTACTGCGCAGAAATCGATGAAGCAACCTCGAGCAATGCAACTGCAGTTGCAGCAGACCTTCAGGTGCCCGATTCAGGGCCAGAGGAGCAAGAGCTTGCAGCAAATGACGACGCAGATGGAGCCGCAATCAGTGCAGTAGATGCCGTTGCAACGGCACAGGAAAACAATCGAGCGCGATTGGAAAATATGCTCGAAGAAGTGGACAGTATGTTCGAAGAGGTCAGTGGGCTGATGGTAGATGTCACTGACCTTATGCGACGTGCCAATGAGCTGAGAGAGGAGGCGGAGACGTTCACCCCTCCGCCTCGTGCTGAACGCATCGAGGAAGAGCAGGAAGGAGAACAAGCGCCGGCAGCCAATGCCAGTCCCAGTGCTGCAAGTGTCCATTCAAGGCATAGTGGCAGCGACATGTCTCTAGACAATGCAGCTGTGGACATTGGGGAGCAGCAGGAAGTCGATCAGGCACCGGCAGATATTGGGACACCCAGTGGCAGCGACATGTCTCTAGACAGTTCAGGTAGTGAAGGTGAGTCCCGCAACAATTAATTATATACATTCAGATTAAACATTAATTGTTTTTCTTTCTGCACAGATGACTCCGATTCCGATCTTGTCCGCTCGACAGTGAATCTGCTGGTATCACAGGCTCGGAATCAAGATGGAGGCATTGCGACACTGCTGCGACGGGAAAACTTTTTGCAGCGTGTGCGAAGCATGGTCTTTAGCCAAGATCGCACTCGTAATATTGCCAACGATGATGCCAGTCCCGACTCAAGCACTGTTGGTTCACCAGACACACCGGAACCACCGCCAGCGCCAGCGCTTCATGATATTGATATGGAGGAGGGTGTACGGTTCGATACAAACTTGCCAGCAGAACACTCATATTTTGGGCCGAATCTGAATTGTGTGCCTGGTGTGGATTATCTGGAAGTTGGCAGTACTCATCGGATGCTCATATTTATGCACAGGCACATACTCTTCCCGGGCGAGGTACTCCCCTTTATGATTGACGGCAGCATTATTGACGAGGAAGAGACCGAAAGCGGCCGCGATGGTGTTATCTTCGCCGTTGCCTTTCTACTGAAGCCCCTAGATGAGAGTCTGCATAAATTATACGGAGTCACCTGCCAGATCTACGAGAAGGGCGACAGCGGTCGACATCCTGTCTTCTACAAGTCACGAGCATTGCAACGCATTGTCATTAACTACGACGACATCAAAGCGTGAGTGAGATTGGAGAAGGTCCTGTTGGTGTTACTTATATACGATATCTTTATAGGCCTCCCCCGTACATTGCAAACCATCCGACGAGCAAGTGCTACAGCAAAGTTAAAATATTGCCGGAATACTTTCTTCCTGAACCGCTCAAATGTCTCGATATGGGATCGTTAAACCGATTTCGTGATATACCCTCAATGCAGGACAAGTTCCAACGATACCAACTGACAAGCACCCCATGGCCACTGGAAGCTTGTCAGGAATACTCTTTCGAGGATATTGTTGAGAAAGCGCGCAAAAAGCTTGAAATACACAAGATCGACACCATGCCAAAGTGTCCCATTCAGTTGTCCTTCTGGCTGGTGCGAAACTTGCATCTCACCGAGAAAATGATGCGTCTTACATTTTTAACGGACTCGGTTAACAAGCGGCTGCAGCTCATCGGCACCACACTCAAGCAGGAGTCATTGTTCTATTGTCGATACTGCAACAGTAGTTTAGCATATTGTTCCGATCTATTTGCTATGTCCAAACATGGCGTGCAGACTCATTATTGCAACTCAGGTAATTTAATATGCCACACATTCCAAGCATATTGAGGCTAATTCTTTGTTCTGTTCTTCAGCCGGATATATACATGAGACCAATACAGTTTATCGGGTCATCTCCCATGCCATCGGATACAGTGGAGAGCCATCCACCGAGTTCAGCTGGTTCCCTGGCTACCAGTGGCACATTATTATTTGCAAGTTCTGTGCACAGCATGTGGGTTGGGAATTCCAGGCTGTGGAGCCGAATCTGGCACCCAAGGTGTTCTTTGGCTTGGCTGGATCAAGTGTTCGCATTGGAAAGACTGGTGAACGAACGCTCACAAACGGCAGTACATATGTAGTACGCAATCTTTTTCGTCTTGTCTCGCGGGAACTTAATGAGGTTGGCGACTAGTGAAACGTGTAGGACGCTTCTGTTGCAGTTGTTGTCGACGATGTGACATTCGCCGCAACCCAGAGCTGGAGCTGGAGCTGCGTAATCTCTAGCTTACTTGAAGCATTTACATAAATTCGTTTCACAATTTCGCTTAGCATATTATGAATATTGAGAATTCTTTTATTTTATCGCGTTTTATCATAATTATGATAACATTAGGTTAATTGATTACATGGTTTATTATATCCCAACTAACTTTTTCAATATACTATGCAGATACAGTAAACAATTCAAGTTGTGCCTGATCTCTCTTAGTTCTTCAGCAATGCAGCAAATGAGGTAGATAGTTTCTGGAAAGGAAAACAGATGTTAGCAAAGGTTTGTCATAATCTAGAGAGGTAATGCTAACCGCTTTGCAAAACGGGCACAGGCCAAATGAGACTTCCAAAAAAGTTTTGCCATCGATCAAGGTGTCGAACCATTCCTTGAGGCATACAGCGTGACATTTGAGCACGCAGCGTGGGTTGTCACACGAGACAAGCGGCACTTCGCCGTTGTCCAATCGATAAACAAAACAAATATTGCAATGATGTTCCTCTTCCTTCTGCGGATGGGCAAGATCGTCGCCGCCGCCTGCTAGCATTGGGAAGTAGCACAAATCGAAAATACGCAAGAGATTCTTATGCATGTCCAGCTCGGTATCCCAACTGCCCAGTCCATCGCTTAGGACGTGTCGCAATTGGGCGACTTCTTCGGTAGGTCCTATAATCTGCACAGCCATTGAGCCATAGCTACTAAAAGGATCCGCAATGGTGACCTTAAGATAGACTCTGTCTCTAAGAGGAAACACACGGTAATTATGCTTGGTGGTAATTGGAGAGGGCTGCAGCACATCACACAGCTCATCGATATCTAAGAAACTGTCATAAAATGGACGCAGTTCATCCAACAGTTTAATATACAGATTTAATACTTCTTGTAATGTACGTGAGTGGCCTTCAGTCCTTCAGTAACACACAGTCGGGTAGACTGTGGTGCAGTACCCGCATTGTGGGCAGTTCCAATTCCAGATAATGTGCTTCATGCTCGGCAAAGCTGCTAAAGCGAATACGTGTGCACTTTTCATCAAGTTGCAATCGGTACTCTTGGGGCTTATGTAGTTCCAAAATCTCGGCGTATATATTTCTCTGCTTGACCACAGCCACGTCCTGTAAAATCGGTTCTAGCTTTTGCAGGGGCAAGTGTGACAGTAAATCATCAAGAGTCCAGTGGGCTTGCAACGGAAGATTGTCAGTGTCGTAGCTTTTGTACTCTAAGTGATGCTGCACATATAAATTAAATTGGCGGAGTTCAGGAAAATGTGGTAAGAAAAGTTTCAAACGTATGCACTTGTTATGAATAGAAATCACTCCTCTAATGACGTAAGCGTTGTTTTCCACACGCTGGAAGAGCAATCCAGGGTATTTTAAAGCCCATTTCTGCATTAAATTGTATTCTTCGGTACTCATTCAAATGCTTGCGAATGTTTAAATTAAATTGTAAACAAGTGTGGTAAATTTCTAAATGTGTGACCAGCAAAGCGCGCCATGAAGTATCGATAACAATGATAAGATGTGGTGGCTTGTCGATGGCAGCGCAAGCAGTTATCGATTGAACGTTTCATTTAAAATGTCGCAAATTCTATTTTGGGGGGAAAATGTTGGTCAAGCAAGTTGAACAGCTGTGCCGGCTATATTTATTTGACACTTGAGAATTATCTCGCCTAGTTGGGATAGTTCCCGACAGCTTGGTCATAATAGTTGCGTACACTCATTAAGCAAATGTTTCGACACTTATCAGGCAAATTTTACGTTATTTACCTGTTTTTGACGTAACGTAGACAGTACACCTGCAGACTATACAATGTTTTTTCATTGTATTGAGTATTCGATTTGATTTCTTTTTTTCTCTTTAATTTGTAACACCTGCACAAAGTGGCGATCGATAGCCATCCGGCCTTTGATAAACCTCCCCCAGGTTTGTCATCACTTTCGACCGTTTGCTATTTAAACTTCCTTCAATGCGACAATAGTTTCATTCCCAATATTAACCTGCTGCAGTCAATTTCTTGTCCTAGTCAAAGTCACTTAAGTAAATTTTATAAAATGCTTCGTGTTGTTTTACTGACTTTTGCGTTTTTGTTTGTTGTGGCAAGCGCAACGGATATCAAAGAATGTAAGTTAACTAGAAACAGGAGTGGGTATGAAGTGAAGCAATTAAAAATGAGCATATTGCCATCATATTACTATTAATTAGTAATATTTCCATCTATATTATTCGAGGTTATGTCTTCTGTATTTGAAGTTAAATGTTATACATACACATGTATTTTTCGAAACATTTATGGGCGCACTCTTAATTGAACTTTGTGCACATGACTATGCACAGAAATCAATTGCCGCCTAATCGCGACGCGTTAAATAAATTCTGATTAAATGTGCGCTCCATAAACGGAAGCCTAGAAAATCCATATACCTTTATGTGCATGTATTTACGATATATGCATATGTATGTATATATATAAAGCACATGAGAATTTATAATCAAAACAGACAATACTCTGCCGATAAGGCTTATCGTAACGCGCTACCTAATCAAGCAATTCAAAGCGTTCTTGACAAATATTGTAGCATACTTTTGAGCACTGACACGAAAGCTTTTCCTTATCGCAGGTAAAAATAAACCACTCCCACTAAGCGTTGTGGTGCATGACTGTGATGAGCCTCCGTGCGTGGTCTACAAAGGACAATATGCCGTTATGGATGTGCAGTTTTTGGGAGGTAAATTAACTATTTGCAACTATTTCACAGCAGTGTTAACTCATTCATGTTTCATTACTATAGACAAGAACGACCTGACGAACATTACGACGAAAGTGACTGCCAAGGTATTTGGCATGAATTTGCCCTATGAACTGCCTGACGAGGTTTCCGATGTGTGCTCCAATCTTTTGTACGGCGCCATGTGCCCTATCTATAAGGACGAGGATGCCACCTACAGATTTAACTTTTATATTGAGGCCGCGTTTCCGGAAATCACTGCCGACGTTACGGTCACCCTAAACGATGATAATGGCGATGCGATTAGCTGCTTCATCTGCAAGATTCGCAAGGGTCCCTCATCGATAAACGCTGACCAATTGCTCTTGGAGTCGTCCGGCCAAGACGAGTCCCCACTCGTGGAGGCATAGAACTCCGCGCGACGCGACACTTGTAAGCAAACTGACTCGTCTGCCTGAACTGTTGACTAATAAACTTCGAATTCTCGGTGATAATTTGTTGATTTTGTTTACTGATTCTACGTCATCAGGGGTTGGACCTTCCAGTGCACCAGGTTCTGTCTAATCAGCTCTAATTTAATCATGCCCCGATTACGGCCTAATCGATTGATAAGATTTCCACTTGATGACGTTACGATTTGCACTTAAATTTGAAACTTTTGCAATTTGAAATTAGAAATTTATTATGATTGCCCAGGTAGCCTAAATACTAATAAAATCCGTGTTGATAATCATTTATTGACCGGCAGCAGGCCTTTTGATTTGACCATATGGTCAACAGTTTTTCGATTGCAGTTGATAGGGCTACCATTTCTGAGTGCAAAACGACACTCGAAAAAATCAGAGTGACATTTCTAAATGTTATATTATCAGAACACTTTATTAATTGCTTTACGGGAAATTGATCAATTAAATTCTGAGCCGGTGCATTGTTATAAACTTTAGAGCATTGGCAGAAGTTGGGTAAAATCAAGAATTTCACTTGGAGACTCGGTTTTTATAGAAAAAGAGAAATTGTTTCCAAAAAAAACTTGAATAAAAATAAACAAAATAAATAATATAGATAAAGAATAGAGTTGAAGTATTAAACTAAATTATTTTTAACTTTACTTTTAATTCCTCTTTTATTTAAAAATGTTAATAGCGTTTAAAACAGGATTTCTTGTAGCTTTTTACAGTGTAAGATGACTTCCACTCTCAGGCGATACTTTTATAAGTCATTGAACGTTTTGTTTTTGCTTTCTTGATAGCCCGGTACATTTCTCTTCGGCCTTCGCGACACTCTTCTAACGGTTGAGGCAGAGTTGGCTGATTTGCTTGGCTGCAAGCGCAAACAGGTGTGTGCCAGGAGTGGGAATTTTGACCTTATCAATGAGGGTCTTTACGTATGGATTTAGTGTCTCAATTAGCCTGGGTCAAACTACTGCATGTTGGGATCGTCGACATTTAACGATTGTTTGCACTTAAAAGACTTAAATTAAATCCCAATTGATTACTTTTATAGACTCGCTGTAAATTTTGTAACCATAATCGATATTTATGGCATACGCAAATGGAATTTACCCACCGGAACTTAAAACAAGCATGAATTATTAATTTTTCTTTTGTTAAATATATTTTTTTAAAGTATCACAGTATTTAAAATTCCAATATTTGTTAGTAGTATTCTGTTTTGTGTAGTATCCATAAGTGAACCACTCATTAGTTCAGCCAGTTCAACTCGTACACCTTAGTGGCACCAGTGCCCTTCTTAACCTTGATATCACAAACAAAACAGGTGGCTGTATCACTATCCTGATCCACCAAGTATATCTCAATTTTCACACCAATTTCAGGATATTCTCCGATGGGAAATTGAAAGAGATAGGTCACATCTTCGGTGGGATATAGTGGACAGTAGGCGCCGTACATAAGGTTGGGGCACACAGCCGCGACATCCTCGGGCAGTTCATAAGGGACTGTTATAATTCCCAGTGTGGTGGCCTTAACGAGAGTCGTCAATTTGGTAATGTACTTGTCCACAGCAAAATCAATCTCAAAGAGCTGCGTAGTTCCTTTGATTATTTCACAGGGAGGAGTAACACATCCGTGAACTCGTACCTCTAGCGGATAGGGTTTACTGCCAGAACCTGAGGAAAAAGATTTTTGCTTGGTTTTCACCATCTTTAAATATAGAAAGGGGGATAACTTACAGCGCTTGACTTCTGTGGCGGGTTCCTTATCGATGGGCTGAGCTCCACTAAGCAGCGGAACCAAGAGCAAAACACTCACGGAGACTATCGACTTGAGTTGCATTTTTTGGCGTTGATCTTCTTTCATCAGTTGTGAGAAATATGAAGCACATTAACATGCTAACATCGTATTTATAGCCGACGCGGAAGGCTACTTTGAGTGATTTGTGTCGGTGCGATTACCTTATCGATCGAAGGTGTTTTTGATTTGTCAGCTTTGAAATTGGCTCACAAATAGTTGAGTTTTTCCTGAAGGCGGATTCGATTAGTACAGGAATTAAAAAAACATTTGGGTAAGCTATTAGCTGAGTTAATCTCAATTTTAATGTATTACTGCGTGTAAATTTAAAACTAAAATTAACCTGCAAGTTAATTATATGGAATATAAACGCTTTAATTTGCTTTTTAACTGAAACATTATAAATCATTTGTACATACGTAGGTTCAAACACAGACCTTGTTCTATTGTGAGTTCAAAGAAAGTGCCAAGTAAATCCCTCAGGGCAGCTCTAATATGAACGGCAGAAATACTTTGATTCCTTAGCTCGATTAGTCAATACCCTGCCAATTAATATAAGTGCAGTTTCCTAACTGTGATTTAAATACTGAGTAATGAATAAGTTTAGATATTTGCTTTAATGGTAACTATAGTACGCATTATATAAAATTTCTAGTACGTGTACAATCGTCAGCAAAATTAAAGGAACCCCTAAAGAATCAGACATGGAAACTCCAAGCAAAGCCACTGACAATGAAACTTCAAAAAAACTGACGAAAGAGACTGAAAGTAAGCCGATAAATATAATTTTCCTCCAACAGAGTGAAAATTCAGCAAAGGTAGAAAGCGAAGAGGTGAGTTTGTAGAGTTCCTGCGTTAGCAAGCACGTGAATGTGTTCGATTTGTCACAACTTTTGCATTATCCCTCGCGATGTTTGGTTTTGCAAAAAAAGGAGGAAAATATTGCAGACCTGGTGGTGGGTCGACATGTGGGCAGCGCAGCGTGAGATTTCCGCCTACTCGCCTTTGAAATCGCCTTCCTCGTCCATCCCTCGGTACCTTAGATGTCACATGCTGCACTGTTGTAATTGTTGTGGCATTATTCGATATGTCAAAGCAATGCCAAAATCCTATACAAAATGTCCTCGTGTCTCGTCCTTACCTTTCTTTTGTATGTGTGTGTGAGTGTGCGTTTGTGTTGGCGTATATCAGCGTCAAGGCTTTTAGCCTCTTATTCTGGCAAAGGAACCGCAATATTTGATTAGCATCATTGGCTCCGCATTGATTTTCCCTATCTGCGATATGGCATATTCTATTTTCAGTTCACTCCTGTCTAATGCAATTATCTGAACCGGAAAATCTTGGCTCCATGACAGGCACACCCAGGCGACAGTCAGACAGACAGACACACGTTTACATACTTTTACTGACGACTTACTTACCCCACTTCCGTTTGCACTTTTATGCGAATCCGGTGAGCGAGTTTTCCTTTTCAGGTTTCTTTTTCCATATTCCAAATGTATTCCCATTGGCCTTTTTGCCGCACAAGGATTTTGAAGCTCACTAAGCGATGCGTCTTTTACAATCGATAATACCTTGCGAATATGTTTCCAGCTTGTTCATTTTCTCTTCTTGTGTGCAAATATTGATTTTCATTTAAAATTATCTTCCATAATGGCATATTAATAGATGCATGTATGAGTGTACATTAGATAAGTATAAATACTGATAGCTTTTTTTATTCTTTATAGTATTTTTGTTTAGAAATTCTTTGTTTATAATTCAGTAAGAAACTATTTTTAAAATGTCAAATTGATTTAAATTTAGTAACTTTAAATTTTAATATTTACATATAAAACTTGACGAAAGATACCTTACAATACAATAATTCTTATCTGTCCAGGAAATACAGAAACCTTCATTCCTAATTTAGGGTTCCTGGCTTTTATAATAGCTAAGATTAATGTGCTTACAAAGACATCCGAACAGAAAGACATACATAGATGGCAATCGACTAGGCTAGTAATCGTGATCATGAATATATACACTGTCACGTCTCCTTCTGCCTGTCACATACATATTCAATGGTCGAACAAATCGAGAAAATTATAGATATAAAAAGAATTTCATTGACAATTTGATTTGAAATTACGAAACTCAAAACAAATTGATAAACTAATTCACAATCATGGAAATTTGGACAAAGTTATGAATGATAGTAGTCGACTAGATAGAGTTCTACCTTAGAATTCTCCATTGAATGGTATCAACTAGAGTAATACAATTCGCTGGCTACAATCTGTTTAGTTGCTGGTACTATAAGACAGCGCTATCAGTCTTTGTCGGCCCAATTAATTTGTCAAATTAAAGCTGACAACGAAAAGTCGAACGATTTGTCACACCGGACGGGGCCCCACCCTAGACGGTCCGCGTTGCCTGTCTGCCCTGTCACCCAGCCCGGCCTCAATTCGTATCCCTTGTCCATTTTCACGTAATTCAATCGTTGTGAGTTGTCGTCGTGTGCATTGTGTCTCAATTAGGCGACAATTTGATTTTCGTGTTGTTAATTTTTCATTAAACTTTACAAGCGTGTTTGATGACGCGGTCGTGTGTTGTCAATTAATATAGGAATTTTCCGTATGTCACGCTTAATTGTGCCCGACGCACAGACACCCTGTCAACAGGTGTGACCATACAGAGGGCGAGGAAGGAGATAAACAACAAACAACCCTTCGTTACTTTGGGTTGATGAGGTTTATCGTGCGAAAGTAGTTTTCCAGCATTTCGAACCATTTCGAGTGCATTCAACTGTTTTCATTTTAACAATCTGTCATTCAATTTTCTTGTGGTTTTTCTTCTTTTCTGCTGGTCAGCTAGCCTTGAGCTAAGCAAATATTCACCTGCCTTTATCATGGTGAGGAGGGGGGGAGGTCCACAAACTTTCCGCCCTGCCGCGCACTTTGATATTTTGCTCGGCAATTTGCATAGGCTGTCATGCAAAAATTATTAAATTTTTACCTGCCAGCCGTACCAGCAAGCAAGCACTAATTAATTTTTCAACCTTACCTACCTTTTCTTCCCCTTCTTTCCCCTTGTCAGGGGTACCGCGTGTGCTGTAATTAAACGAATGCAAAATTCATGTTTCCCGAAATCAGCAGAACATGCGTTTCGACAACTTTGCTGTCGAGCAATTTTCCTCTTTTCCTCACGTGTTGGCATTTAATTTTCTCGTCCTCGTCCTCGTCCTGGCCCTCGTTCTTTGTCCTTCTTCCTTTGTGATTGCTACGTAATTTCATCGGCCTGAAATATGCACAAATATTTCTTGTTGCCAGCCTGAGAAAGTTCTTGCAACATTTGCATAAATATGCGGAATAAACCTGCACCTACCTCTATGTACAGGTTGCAATACATAATTAAGATTTTACATTGTTGCCTGCCTCGCCCGATTCTAGCTATATAATTTTTTGCTTCCAACGAACGTTCTTGCGCTGATGAGTTTCAACTGAAAAATACCTTGAACGTGATGGGGAACTTGAAAATGATTGAAGGGGAATTGTTAGGACTTATTTTTGCTAAGTTTTCTGTTTGAAAATGTGCCTTAATTTAAACATAAAGTATTGTACGGAATCCTACTAAAATAGTGTTTATTTAAATATATATAAAAAGTACGAAATATCTTTGTTTATTGTCTATATTTTATGCAGAGGTATACTAAAATATACAGCGATACTAATACATTATTTATTTTTTATAATAAGCTTGGAGTAGTTTTCAAACGGAATATATTTTCTATATTTTCGATTTTTTGCGCTAGGATAATAAATAAATAAATAGATGAAGAGATTGAATAGTTAATGGATTAATTTAAGATTCCTTCAGCCTACGCAATTTTTCTCCATCACTATCGATCTTTACCCTGTCGGAAGTTAATTCATCAAAAAAACTCAATTAAATTATGGCAAACTAATTAGGCAAATTGAATTTGAAGTAAATTGTCGACGAGCTTGAATGCTCAACAATTCTCCAACCCTCTAACGTTCTTCATACTCACACAGTGCCTGCTGTCAAATCATTTAGACATTTTAATAATTTGTAGACGTAACATGAGTATTTAAAAATCAATTTTCGAAAAACAACAACACAGGGCGACTCGCTCACTCGGGCAATCTGTGGAAAATCGCGTAGCTAATTTGCATATAAAACAGTTGAAATTCATGTAAAATATGAGAATATTGATGAAATTTGGGCTGAAGTGCTGGCTAAAAAAACTTCACCCCTTGATATTTTGCCCGCCACTGTTGCTGTTCTTGTTGTTGGGGTGCTCCTGTTGCTCTTGGAAAATCAAGTGGGTGTAAGAAATTGTGTAAAACTTGTTTCAAATTGGCTATGCATATAAATTGCCGTTAATGTGAGAGGCGGCAGCAGTGTTGCCAACTCAGCTTTTTTCTAGTCAAATGTAGCTTATTTTTAAGTTCAATAAAGTGGATAATCATAAAAACAGTAGACAGTGAAAAATATAGAACTCTGTCTCTGTGTCTTGTAGCAACCAGCTTTTTGAGTGATTTGTGAGCATCTGCAGCGCGAAACTATGCTATGAAATGTATCACAGTTGATCGTAAGTGTCCCCACTTTGGTTTGTGTAAAGGCTAATCGGTTGTACCTGAGAACAGTTAGAATAGGGAACTTTTCTCGCGTTAACTGACTTTGAAGAAAAGCTGAGTTGGCAACACTGATAAAAACATCACTAATCGGTGACTAATTTTATTGCCAGGCATTTGATAAGTAAGTAGCGCGTTCAGTTGTACTCAGGCAGCCCCCAAAAGCCAACCAAGGTGTTATGTTCCGCCATTAATCGGGTATGGCGCATGATTATTGCCTAAATTCAGATTTGCTTAGTGCGTTCGCCTGTACTTGTACTCGTACTATCAATCCAATCGACTTGGTACCCAGAACGTGTTTTTTGCAACAAACAAACAATTCAACGCCATTTTCTATAAATAAAATAATAGGTTTTTAAGAAAATGATACGATAAGTGCAAAGGGTTTTAGGTAAGTGAGTGATTGGACACACCTTCATAAGATTAGCAAAACTACAATAAATAGTTAATAGTTGAACTAATCTGTGACGTATACAGATGAAATGTTTCTTTGTATTTAATGATCAGTCGATATATTTATATAATCTGTAACTTAATAATGCTAATGCTGGATTCATTTAAATTCGTACACGTACTCTATAGTTTCAAAATACATATTCACGATATCTGTTGAATACCAAATAATAATAATTGCAAATATATTATATCAAGTGCAGATACGTAATTAACCGAATTCGGCAATAGATTAACTACTGCCAACAAAGTCTAATAAAATTTGGTAACTTAAAGATGCTGATTAGATTAACCCGCCAGTGCAAGTGAACTATGATACCGATTTTGAATCAGTTTAGCTGGACTTGCTATAAAAAAAGTGGATTGCTCAGCATTAGGAACATAACGCAATTAGCTTTCAAGCAAAGAAGCGATTTTTGTAAAAGATTCCCACAGAGAACATATTCCAATATAAAATGTCTGCCAATAAACTGAGTCTATATTTCTGCCTGATCTTGCCGCTGCTCTGGACATTGGTCAGTAGCGACACACCCGTTAGACAATGTGAGTAACACCAGATGGGACACCCTTACTTGAGAGTACTAATAACAAACTATTACTTCCCGTGCAGGTGCCGATGCCAGCGATCCACTGCCGTTGATGGTGCAGATCGATCAGTGCGATACGCTGCCCTGTGAACTGTGGAAGGGGACCGAGTCGGACATTGCCATTCAGTTTGTAGCCAGTGAGTAGTCGCAAGCCCATCGCACATGCCAGACTGTCTGAGTCTAACTAATCGCCTCGTGATTCGCCCAATTTAGCTCGCAATTCGATGCGCCAACTGAACGCCCGCGTGCACCTGACCTCACTGGGCGTCACTATACCCTACGAATTGAGTGCGGAGCGCAGCAATGTGTGCAATAATCTGCTCCATGGCGCTTATTGCCCACTGGACTTGGGAGAAGATGTCACCTATCGCCTGCTGCTGCCAGTGACAAATAATCAGCCCGAGGTGCCTACACGGCTGCAGGTGACGCTGTACGATACGGAGGAGCACGGTGGGGATCAGGTGGTTGCTTGCTTCCTGGCCGACACGAGAGTGAAGAAGCCCAGTTCGTAGTTCGGCATTAGGTTTACTATATACTTGTAGAGTATGTGCTTATCGCCGCCGACATTGTATCAATGTTTGGTGACAATTAATGGCAAACTAAGCTGCTAGTCATAAGCTGCCCCATCTTCCATTCCCCCCCTATACACCCAAAACACTATTAGCCATAATGAATAAATAATTAAGGCAAAACATGATGAATAATGAACATGAACATGTGAGTTAATTACCGTATGGGCGTGCAGACTAAGCCAACTAAGTCGTCCCCTTGTCAACTTCCTGCTGCAGTGAATCGGCTTAATTAAATGATGTAGAAAATTACGCAACACCTGTTAGCTCAGCTCCCACAGCAGCTTGATTGGCTGCGCTGTGCGCCCTCCCATACCTTCTCCCTCTAATTCACTCTGTCTCTCTCTCTCACTCTTGCTCTCCGGCTGTGCGAGTTGTTGACGCTGCGTGCGGTTTTTCATAAATTGAAAACTTTTCATCGCAACCATTTTCCAGTTCCACATTTACACGCAATTTTCACCCACGCACTGCAGTTGCAACTGCTGCCTCTGCCCCTGCCCTCAACTGCTGCTGCTGTGGCTGCGCTCTTCTCTGCTGCTCTCTGCCTTGGGCTGTGGTTATGGCTTCCTTCCTGCCATTTGGCACAGCAACGCTAATTGGCTTTTCAACACTTTAGAGCTTCCTGACTGACGCGGGTTACCAGCAACGGGTTACGGATTGGTTGCACTTTTCTGCGCAGTCGTTTGTTTTATGTCGTCTAATGAATGAGCCCTGATTGAGCACATATCCGATGGTTAGCTAATTGAGACGTCGACTAGGTGGCGACATATTGCAGTATACGATAATACTGCCTGACTAATTGCTCAGTTGCCATAAAAGCTGCTTACCAATATTATAACAACTAAATATCAATGGCAGAGAACTAATTGCACAACCTTAATTTGAAACCAACATGAAACTAACCCAGCAACTGTCTACATTATTCACTAAACTTCCTTAGTTCTCTCTTCACCTAACATAAAATAGAATGAATGACCTTTTCTCTTGAAATATAGCACGATTATTATCGAATATTGTCGATATATGGTGATTCTCACATCTCTTAATTGCAATTGATCGAGTTATCAGTGAGAATGTACAACCACGAAAACTACAGTTCAGAGTGCTCAACCTGATCAAAACGATTTATTGAATATTTAACTATGCTGATTGTATTTGTGTATTTGTGCAGCAACTTTGCAGGAGGCGTCTTGGAAATCAGTAACCCTTTAAACTTATTTCTTGAATAATTTCCATGTTAACTATCTGAGCGCAACTAAATTTGTAGAAGTCATTTGGAAGGTTATATCGTAGTACTTATCAAGAATGACTGGAATTACAAATTACACTTGAAATTCGTAGAGACGTGTCCAAATTGTAAAATAAACTTGAGATATTGTACCAAATTAAATACTCCCAGCTCATGAAGTCACTGAGATCTAGGTATTAATACGATCGTGAAGATAGACAGAATGTCGCATACATTCGATAAAATGTATAACCCATCGCTAAATTCCCGAACTTTACTTGTGTCACTCACTCAGTAGACCCACGCCTGCAATTAATGAAGTTAACAGCCCGATTCATAACATTAATAAGGCGATTTAGTTCTGTGAACGTTGTTTTCCAGATCCATTCCATAGCATTCTACAATGAGAGTTCAGCCCGTGCCACTGTGTCTCTTGGCGCTGCTCGGAGTGAGCCACTGTCAGAAATCATTATGGGACGAAGATGTGGAGAAGCCCATGGTATGTTACAATCACAGACCAGATAACCAATAACTAGCCTTGCTCTGGCTACACTTTAGCCCACTGTACAGATCGAGCGCATCAAGGTGTACGGCGAGCGACAGTATGTGGGTGTGCAGACCCAGATAAACGAGAATCGCACCACGTTCAACATTTACGTGATGGTCACACGTGAGTTGGGCAGCAACTATCTGATAATGAAAACCAATTTGCGTGTCAAGTCGCAGAGCGACAAGGCGTACAGGACACTTTTCGAGGTGAGACTCGGATTCTGTGAGTTCCTTACCGAGTACAAGGAAAACTTCTTTATGCGATACTTCATCAAGAAGTCGCTGGACCTGAGCGACATTGTTGCCTGTCCCATACGAGTGGGCAACTACTCCCTGCTCGATGTCAATGTGTCCGATAATGTTAATCCGGCCAATCTGGAGGGGGCACTTACAAGTTTTTCACCGAAATTGTCGAAGTCACCGGAGAGTTACCCAAAGTATTCGCCATGCAGGTAACCACAAAAGTGGAATTTCCTAAATAAAATTCCATTTGAGAGGAGGGGGAGAGAAGATGTAATTACCGCAAGGACATCGACACAAAGGGAGAGAGCTTGAGGTTACCATAGCCAACTCCCCTTGCCCTGCCTCAGTGCAGCGTAAGCGGATCATGCATGTTCTCTCTTCTTCTTTTCTATTTGTTCGCCCCAGCACTTTTCCGCATTTCATTTTTCATTGTGCGTCATACGCGACCTGAACGCTTTTCCCTCGACACAACACGACGGCGCACATATTGAAAATCGTTTAAAGCGCCCGTGAGTGCAGCGTCCGATTATCGTGATTATCTGTGACTATCGCGTGTTTGCCTGCCCCTCTGCCTGCACGGTTGCCTCCCGCATTTCCCGCGGGACATTCGCCGCCCTGTCCACCCCCCATCGCGGGCCTTACTATTATCAGAAGCCATATGTGCGCATTGTTGCTGCAATTTTCCTACGTAATTTGTGGATAATTAATAGAAAACACTTTTTTTTTTTTTTATTTTTTTTTTTTTTTTCTTTTTTTTCTCTTTTTTACAATATGTTCAATGGCCAATCAAATGGGGGAAGCCCTGCCATGAGGGAGGGCATCTTCATAACTATCTACGCGTGTAGGTAGATAGGTTAAATATCTATTTTTAAACTAAATGTTTTATGTTATATGTTATATGTTTTTTAATGGATCTGTGTATGGAAATCAAGGTTAATAAGGTTTCAATAACAAAAAAAAAACTATATCAATGGAATTTTAATATTAATAATTATAAAATATATGTACATACCTATTATTATATATTCTATAACTTATCAATCATACATAACATTACTAACACACACAACCAATAAAATCTACATCTTTGTATCCTGCCATGCTTATAAGGAGGCAACACACTGCGCTGTCTTTATAAGCCACTAAAACCTTTCCAACCCATTTGGCTTTGACGTTTTTAGTTTGGCGTAACATGATATTTTAATGGATATCAAACCATTTTACAGTTAATTAAAATCCCTAATGCGGTTTACCTTTGCTTTCCCTCGGCTCACAGCACAATGGAACACAGCACACACAAAGGGGTGGCCAAAGGTCGCTCCCGTCTCGTCTGCCACTTTGCCTTTGGCACGCACAATAAAATCATTTTGCAAAATTCAATTTGCCAAAAAAAAAGAAAATGTGAAAATAGAAAGCAAATGGAAATTCAAATGGAAATCCCCGACACAGGCGCATTCCATCGAGTGCGAAACAAGCGGGGGAATCTGAAGTGCGAATGCCTGCTATCAAGTGTCGCACTTATGTGTGACCTGTGACCTTTGCAAATTCAATTTGTCGTCTTTTTATTCTCCATAAACATTTTCTATTAGCCGCATGTCGAGGGCGCCGCTTTTCAATTCAATTTCTCATGGCCTAAACACTAGAATAGCTTAGTAAGTACGATAATAGTCGCTGGCGAGGGAAGGCCAGTAACTTGTCGAAATCACGAGGTTACCCCATCTATACTGAGGGTTGGTCGAAAATTTTTAGGTTGCCAGCGACAGAAAGTGACAACGACATGAGAAAAAGGGGTCAAGGTGGTGAGGAATAACTTAAATTAAATAAGTTGATTATTAGAAAGAATATAAAAAAAAAAACTTCTAATGATTTTGAATACTTTTTTTTTTTTAAAGTCTATTTTGAAATTTAAACCTACCAAAATTACTATAAAACTGTTTTGTTTCTCATTTTATCCTTCTTAAATGTTATTAACATTTGAATAACATTTTTAGGTTAGGTTAGGTAAGCTAATTATATCAATTTTTTAAGGTTTATAGGTTGGAGGTTATTATTTATAAATATTAATTTCCTTCAGGTCAATATTTATAATAGTTATTAATCAATATTTATATACATACACTACGAAATATGATTCTCATCCTCTTCATCTTCATCATTTCTTACTTGTCTTTTGTAGAGTATTTTCTCGTCGCGTACTCCCCTTTATTCACGATAGTATCTCTAAAATGCTATCATAGAAGTGAAAATTGAATCAAACTAAAAAGATTTGGCTGCAAAATCAGCCTTAAATTCGATTTGCTCAAGGCAAAAGTTTTGCCAGTCAAGAACAAAGTGTTCGCTCGATGAAAACGTGTCAACTTGACGTCACTTTGGCAATTTCTTTGTAGCAACTGCTTTCAACTTTGTAACTTAAGAAGCTTGGGTAATTACAAAGGCGTCGAAGCTTTGAGCAAGCAATTAAACACACGAACTGGCTCAGCGTATGTTGATCGTAGTCGGATGGTAATTCCTTAAAATAACGCAATGTTGCGTAATTCAGTTTCACAGTTTTGTAATTAAACGCATTTGCATAAGAATTGCATACGCCATGGGGTACAACCGCCGCCGCCGGGCATACTTCCATGCGGCTCCAATTAAAAGTAGCCCCTACACAAATTATGCATCCCTCCGTGACAATTAACTCGGCATGGAGCTTGGAAGGGGGCTTCGTCTTGCTTTGGACTCCTATTAAAGGTCATCAACTGGCCAACTGGCCGAATGCGACTAGGGAATGGAATGGCAATATCGTTTTGTTTTCTCTGTGGGCCAACAGGAAGTTTCTAATGGACGGCAGCATGGCGACAGTTTGTAGAGATTTTCCAATAGGCTGCTATAGGGGGAGTAGCACAGAAATGTCTGCAATAAAGAATTTAATTTAAAATAGTAATAGTGCTGATGAATTATTGAAAAATGGAAATGTTTCATTTATAAAATATAAAATTTTTTTTTTTTCTTTATGTATTTAAATATCTGCAACAGAGAATTGAATTTAAAATAGTAATAGTGGTGGTGAATAAATTAAAAATGAAAATGTTTCATTTATAAAATATAAACTTGTATTATTTAATATTAAGAAAAATCTAAAAATTCTTAAGTTACTCTGAATACTTTTAAACATGGTTTTTCCTGGAAATAAGAAAATATTATCAATAAGATTCAACAGATTGCAAAGCAGAGCTTTTAAAAGATAGAATATCACTACTTTTCTTATAATATAATACTATATTTGTAATACTATGAAACATTTTATATAATAATGATTTCAATCTGGGTACGACTAAGTTTTCCTTACTTTACCTTAAACTGATTGCAAATATGATAGCCAAGTTGTATAAAGACTACAATATCAATAAAGTACTATTAAGTATATGTTATAATCTTATGAATATATAAAGAAAGAAATCACCATTGAGCTGAGAAATTGTGCAACTTTGTCAGTTGGCAAACAAATTTACCCGAAAAGTATTCGGAAAGATTGGCAAATTCGCAATGTGAGATGGTATCGCTGTAAAATGTGCACTTGCCTCATTGGGCACGCTCTAATCTCTTGAATCTCTGTACACTTCCCCCCCTCTCTCTCTCTCCATCTCGCGGGGAATAAACATATCAGCGAGCATCATATGAGCCTAATTAAGAGCCCATTACCCACCCCGCGGAGGGTAAATAGATATGCGCGAGTTTGCTACCGGAAAAACCGCAAGTCAACTTACCCACCCCTTGGGCCGCTAAGGGTGCTACAGAGCACAGGTCAGAGGGGAAGGTCGGTTGATTTCTGAGAGAGTTGCGGCAAGTAATTTGACACTCGAACATGTGCATCATTAATCATTATCATCATCATCATCGACGGCAAACTGCGCAATTAGCTCGAAAATCATGGTCATGCAAATGAGTTGAAAACTGCGTTGCCAAGGCCAATTACAGTGCGTACCAAGTGTCAGCGACAGACTATGTATATCAATAACGTCTTACGGGGCACTGTGGGGCAGAGCAATGTTAATGAGAGCACGCCGCAGGTACTCGCCGTCTAACCGACAATTAGCCCGTGGCTAAAGGTAACCGCAAAGTGAAGCTGCCAAGTAGGGGAGAGTAGGGGAGGAGATAGAAAGGGAGAGGGGCGGGGGCATGGCGCCTGCACTTGCCGTGCAACAATGTTTGAAAAGATCTAAAAACTTAATGGTCAACTTTTTTTCAAGTCGCGATTTTTTTGCTTCTTGCCTGCACAGCGACTTCTTCAAAGAGTTCATAATTGCATTCCTGCCTCATTATGCTGCCTTGTCTGGCCCGCGTTGCCAGTGTTGGCTAATTAAATTATATGAAAAATATGTTTTTTTCGCATTGCAGCTGAACATTTAAAGCAAAGCAATGTGCGAGCTTTAAGTTTCCCCATTTACCTCCCCCCCATTGGATTGGTCGCCATTTTGAAATGGCATAAAAAATTGAGAAGGAGAAATGTCCACAAAAAAGAATCCTTCGCTTCTTAAAATGTCAACACAACGCAGCATGCCAAGCTATGGAGGGTTGGCAATAGGAGTTGCCAACAAAGCCACATTCGATGCCTCCACCTGCCCCACACCTCCAACACCTTCCTCCCTCTACTGCCTGCCCCTCCCCCTGTTGGAGCAAACTCCAATGCATTGCATTGAAATTCTTCATTTGCAATATAATGACATTCCATTCATGCTGTGACAAATCCTTTGGCCGCATGGGCGTGGCATCCACAGCTCAAGCTGCCAATGAGCGTTGCGACGCAACAGTTACCGCTGTCAGCTGCAACAGCGACCCCTTGGCGTGCCACACTTTGCATAGCTGTAGGCGTGGCAGCGCATGCGCCCTAACTCGTGTGGGAGTCAATGACAGACGATGGGTTACGGCGGGGCTGAGAGTCCCGCTATGCGCTGAGAGCGAATCCAAAGCCAGCTTTCGAGGATTCCACAGCAGTGTGCGAGCGAGTGAGAGAGAGAGAGAGAAAGAGAAAGAGAGAGAGATTCAGGCATCGGCCAGATGCCAATGTCTCATCCCACTGCCAGTGTGCCCTGCCCTGCCCTGGTGGGTGGGGTAGGCAGCAGGGGGTTGGTTCTTTGTGCCTTCGCCTGGGCTTGTGCAGGCTTTCATTGGCTTCGCATTCAAACCCAATTTCACTGGCATTGCGACAGGTGACCCAAGGCAGTCCAACGCGCTCTCTGCCCAAACGGATTTCGCTTCAGTTCAGTTTGACGGGCGCGACAGGAAAGTTGCGTGTAACGGTAAACGCGCTCAAACCGTGCGGGCCGCTCTCGTTCCAAGTGAAGGACTTTGTGAAAAAGCTCAGTGCAAGTGCAGTGCAAGTGAAAAGTGTTCAGCAAATAAAACAATCAAAACACTTTGAAATTGTTAAAGTATATTGAATATTTCATAGTATTTTCCAACTTCTTGGTTAACGGAAAGGAAAGTAGAGGAAAATAAACATAATATAAGTTGCAGTAAAGTTGAACGAACACGATTCTTAAATACCCTGCAGTGAAAGTCCCATAAACATTTTAAGTTAATTTACCAACACTACAAAGTAATGAAATATGACCTTTAACTGAACAAAAAGTGTCATACAAGTTGTACAGAAATATTAATTTACTCTCACTTACCTGCATACCCTGTAAACATAAAACTATTGCAAAGGTACGATAGAATACAATATCGTTATGATTGCTTTAAATGTGAATTAGATGTATTTGTAATTGGTTAATTTCGTTATAAAATTAATTTTGAAGTCAAATCTTTATAAAATGTTTTGATTTTCGGTTCTTAATATAGCAGACAGTCGCAGACTCCACAATAGTTTTGGTTTCTTTGTCTTCCTTGAAAACTACTTCCGGAAACTCTTTTAAAATAGATTTTAAAGTTATTTTCAATTGCTTAATAACTCTTTAAGTTTATAATTTTCTCATAAACCAGAAATGAAAAGGCTTCCTACGGCATCCCTCGGAGGTTCTTATAACATATCCGATCTATCCTATATGTTACTAATGATAAATATTTAATAGTACAGAATAATATGTCTAACTTAAATTGGCACTGATAAGTTATTTCTAAAATTATAATAAAAACCGTTAATCGGCCGATTGTTCCTATATGTTACACCGTTGCAATGAACTTGGTTACATATCTTGAAAAATAATAAAAATCAGCCGATAGTTTGTATGGCAGCTATGTGATATATAGGTCCGATTGGGCTCATTCCGACTTATTTAAAGTGCGTTGAATAAGAATAAAATAATTAATAAAAGAACAATGACATTTTTTATAATAAAACATAACTATGATTCTAAATCAATGTAGGACAGATATCAGTAGAATATAATTTCAAAAGAAAGATTTCTTATAAAGTGCCCCGTCATCAAAAAAACATTTTTTCATCTGTATTTTAAATTGTCTAATAAACTACCACAAACTATACTTAATACATTATTTTTTACCATCATTTTGTTATTAAAAATTATAAAAAAGTAATGGTGGAACCTTTACTAAAATATTATTTCGAACGACTTGTAACAGAGTTAAACTTTTTTGTAGTTTTAAAACAGGCATAATTCCTTGTTCTTAGACACTGTTAAGAATAGGGATAAGTCCTGTTTTAAATTAAATTCATCTTAAATAATATTATTTAATTTTCAGTTAAACATCTCGTAAATATCTAGCTAAAAACCAATCGGAAAACCCAAGAACACATTGCAAAGACGCAGATAAAATTAAAGAAGCTTTCCGGTCTTATTAAACCACAAAAAACAAAACAATCTGAAGTGTACCGAACTTAATAGAACACGCTAAAAAATGTTGAACATAAACCAAATGACGCAGCCTTCGCAGCAGCTTCAACCTCAGCCCCAGCCCCAGCCACAGTCGCATTCTCCGGGCCATCAGAACCCGCAGCCACACCCACCGCTGCATTACGGCGAGTGCCGCCCATTACCGGCAATCAACGAGACATTTGCGCAATTTTCGCAGCATCGTTCGCTGCATATATCGCTGCTGTCGCCACTGGATCTGTCGTTGCGCACCAGCTCGAATATAGTGCCAATTACGCCACCGTCTACGCCGTCGCCGCCACGCAAGCGGCAGAGATTGATGTCCGAGGAGAATTACCTGTGGCGGCCGCACATGCCACTGCCCCTGCCCCTGATACCGCCGCCGCTGCCGCCACCACATGCTGCACTGGTCATGCAGCCACCAGCACTGGGCAACAGCAGCTCCACCAGTTCCAGCTTGAGCTCGAGCTACTTTCATCATCAGCAGCAACAGCAGCAGCAGCAGCCACATCAGCAACTTCAGTCTCATCAGCCTCCGCCTCAAGTGGGAGGCAGCTGCTACGGCATAAGACGCGCTGACTTTGAGGGAGCCTTCTATGGGAAAAGTAATTTTCACGGTTGCGTCGCGAAAAATAACTTTGAGCACATTCCGGCAAGTCAATCGAGCGTGCCAGGGACAGCAGGCAGTGCCAGTCTGCTGGAGGACGAGACAATTGTGTTGACCGAGGACGAGGATGAAACAGTTGTCAGTTCCCATGACTACAATGAGTATGCCACGGACGACGAGGGCGGGACGGGAGTGGAGGCTGAGGGCGATGGCGATGGCGAGGATGAAGACACAATAAAAGTGCACGACGATGACGATGAAGCTGAGCTGGCGACTGCTTCGTCGGCCGTTGCGATAACCAATGAGGAGGAGGTGGACGACGACGACGACGCTGACGCTGATGATGATGAGGAGGAGGTGTTTGTGGACATTCTGAGCAACGATGATGATGAGCTGCCCCCGCTGACACAGGGAGAGTTGCCTGAGACCAAAGCACTGAAACGTAATGAACTGCTCTACGAGGATGAGGAGCTGCATCATCAGGCTGTCGATGGTCTGGCCAAGCTCTTTGATCGCGACTTTAGGCCAACGGCCAAGGAGGCATTGGTTGCCGAGGCAGAGGCCGCCCTGGCCGAAGAGCAATCCCAGACAGAGAAGATTTATCTGGACTTGAGTGGCAGTCCAGCCGCAGAGTCCCCGTCCAGCCAGTCTAATCTCAATCTCAATCATCCGTCTACCCATCTGCCACCTCACTCCCCTGTGCAGCAGCAGCAGCAGCAGCGCAAACAGAAAACGGAACGGAGGCGCACCAAGCTGCGCAAGCATGCAGCCATCGACGAGGAGACCATCAGCCCCGTCTCTGGCACCATCATACGTAAGCTGCGGGACGACGAGGAGCTGGTGGTGCGCAAAGGCGACATTGATCCGGCTTTCAATGTGGTCGAAATCACCGAGGAGGCCAAGGCCATTCTCGCCAGCATCGACAACAAGATTGGCGACTATTTGTGCCAGCTCTGTCGCACTGTCTACGACGACGCCTTCATGCTGGCCCAGCATCGTTGTCCACGCATCGTCCACATCGAATACAAATGCTCCGAGTGCGAGAAGGTAACGTTGAGTTTGATTTATGACATTTGCCGAGGATTACGTTGTCAGCAGGTTGGCAATTGGACAATTCAGTGCGTAGAAGAGAGAATATTCTGTATAAGTAAAGATTCTTTGACACTCCACGGCAAAGACTTCTTGTAGTTTTTCTGTCAGTATTCCCGATGTAGAAGTTGTTTTGTAAAATTATTTATAATCTTATAAAGCATGTATGCTATTCTGCTGTTATTAATATTTTAATGACAGAGCATAGAAATCAGTTGATTGATAGTTTCAAGTAAGGCTTGAATACTCGTCCTGATATGCACTATATTGGTAATTTAATTATGGAATATATTTTTTACAGGAATCCTATAAAAAAGAAACCCGACATTTCAAGTATTTCAATGCAATTTTGAATATCGAAGGTAGGATTAAGAATATTCACAATGATTTAGCAAACAAGTTGTTCAAAGATGTTACCATAAATATTAAATTGAGTTTAAAGTTACTCATATTATTATGCTAAAAGTGTATTCCAAGTGTATTATATTAGATATGAAACTAACAAATAGGTCTAACTGGATAAAATCTATATTGAAATTCTATGAAATACTTAAATTCGTAAAGCAATTTATGAAGTTTCATCCGAAGACCTGCAGTTACTATACAAGTATACAAGTCGGTTTGCTTTTTAAAATAAAGACGTCGATGGGTCAAGTCGGACTGACGTTGGTGATATTGCGAGAACATTAAACTCATTTTTGTTAAACTAGAACTAAAGTAAAGTGAAGAAACTCACTATTTGTATTATCTAATATGTACTACTATTAGCTAATATATCAATAAATATTACATGTATATTTATAATAGTTAATTTGGTTTTTTTGGCTTTGTACAGAGAAACGCCTAGTGCTAAGTTATACAACTCTTTGGCCCTTAAGGTGCTGTAAATAAATGAGTATTTCGCTATTTAATTTCTCTATAGTATTCTTGGTAAAATGAGTATTATATTGAGCAAATTAACTTCCTTACCTTAACTTGGATTACTTTCTATCGTGGAAATTCGCTTACTAATTGTATTTAACCTTGGCAGGTGTTCAATTGTCCAGCTAATCTAGCATCGCATCGCCGCTGGCACAAGCCCAAGTCGGAGATGCAGGCTGGCAAGAAGCGTCCGAGCACGTCTGAAGCGTCGGCCAGTGGACTAGAAGCAGGCAAGGCCGTTGCCGAAGAATCCGGCGATGGCATTTATCCCTGCCAGCAATGTGGCAAATCCTTTAGGCGGTGAGTGAGAGATACCTCTCTTCCCCATTTCCTTTGATCATCTTCCCTCTTTACCTTGCAGCTACGCCTATCTCCAAGAAGCACCAAGCCTCCCATCTTATGATGGAGAACCTGAAGAACATGGACTTCTTCAATGCGCAGCAACAGCAACACCAGCAGCAACAGCAACATCACCACCAACAGCAGCATCAGCAGCAACAACAACAACTTCAGCTACCGCAGACGCAGACACTGCCCGCAGCAGCAAGTGCTGGCGCCTATATGCTGCCACGCCCACCGCCTTGCACTCTGTATCCCACAGCAGCAACCGCAGCCGCCAAGAGCTACGCGGCGACGGCGTCTCCTCAACGCTTCGCAGGCTTCCCGTTCCAACCCTTCGATCAGCGTCGCTTCTACTCTCTGGGCGAACTGTATCTGTCGCAGCAGCTGGAACGCTCCTCGGCCTTTCAGTACGTGCACGCCAACCATCTGCGGCAACTCTCCACTGTGGCACACACCATGCTGCCACCGCTGCCCGTCAAATGACCCAGCAGCAGCTCCCACGTGCTATGCCCCGTGCCACGCATTGCATCCACATCAAATTCAACAGCGACGGCAGCAGGCCCTGTGCAGCTAGAGGTGCCACCAGTTGCCGCTGCATCCACCTTCAACTGGATGATGCCACTGCCGGCGGGAGCTGCAGCAGCAGCAGCAAGTGCGGCAAATGCGACAACAGAGGCAGCTACAAGCGTTGTTGGTGTCTAATTGATTGGACTCCATTGTAGATTCGATTTTTATTAACACTCAATAAATATTCTAGTTGAAGTTTACGCAATTCTAAACGAATGCAAGAGATTTTTATTGGACGAGCAAGGGGAGTGGGGAAAGAGAAGAGAAGAGGGTATAATGTAGAAAGAATTTAGAGAAGAAAAGAATTTAGAGAAGAAGCTACAGTCGAACGCGCCTTACATTACGACGCCCTTCGCCAATTTATAATAAACAACCTTTTAATTCCCAACAACAAGTTTTTTAATAATTCTTCTTCTGCCTTTGATATACAGTGCCGCTCAACTGAATAGGTTTGAGTATTTGTTTAGGTTTGAAGTTATATGCAATCCGATTAAGGCGAAATAAATTTTTATTTATGAATAAATCTGTCACTTATTAAATAGCAGTTTCCGGTCTCTTAGTTTTGTTTTTATACCATTTTTTTTTTTTTTAACTACAACAAATCACAATTTTCTTGGCTGAACTGAATAGGTTTGAACACTAAAACTATTAAGTAAATACATTTTAGAAAAAAACGCAATTAGACCAAAGAAAGAGAACAAAATGTTAGAAAGATTTTTCAAACCTATTTAGTTGAGCGGCACTGTACATGTCCACAAAGTTAGTATACCCTTTTTTGAATATTTTGAATAGCCATAGGATAAAAAAAACGACAAAAAGAAGTAAGAAGAATATAGACCTATAAATATAAAAATTATATTGTGTAGGGGGTTTTATCGGCTTATCTGAGTTCATAAACTGGAAGTGTTTGTCGTTATGATATTCTTAAAAATTGAAAAATGATATCTTTACTTGCTAATAAAGAACCTATTGTTATTCGGAAAGGAAAACAACATTCTTGGAGGTAATTGAAGTTACAAATAACTGGTTTGCCTGAAGTATAAATTCTGATTTAGAATATATGTTAATACTTAGACAAAATGAATATACAGAATGAATATATAAAATTAGGTGTGTTCTTGTTAGATAGGCTGTAATTTGTTTACTCTAAATTCGTTACAATTTTATGATCTCTTATGAACTTCATTAACTTAATCCTAAAGTGTCTTCAACTGCACAAAGAATGAAAAGTTATTTGGCCACACTTCCCCACCTTGCCTAGAGTGTTCCATCAAAGTCATTCAGTCCCAGAGCATAGGATAGAGCATGCGCCAGATAGGTCTCCTCGTGTACGCCATAGAAGAGCAAAGACATGGGTCCTGAGAGAGAAAATATAAGTTGATTGAGATTGAGAGATCTCAGCAAGGTTCCTACTGTTCCTACTTACCCTGCGCAAAGAGAAGACTCTCCGAAGGCATCTGCTGTAGTCGCCGCTGTAGCTGCAGCTCATCCCCGTGGAAACTGTCTTGCAGTGAGCTCACCAGCTCCGACTCCTCACTGACATCCCGAGTGGCAGTCTGGTAGTTGCCATTGTGTAGCAGCACCAAGGTCAACACATCTCGCTGACCCAGCAGACTGGACAACGTCTGGTTGAGGTGCTGCAGTTGGTCAATGGCTTCTGCTTGTTGTTTCACATGGTGCTCCACAATCAGCAGATAACCCAGGCCAGAGGAACGCCTAAGCACCTGCACCGCTTTCTCCAGCATCAGCTCTAGCGAAGGCGCTCGAGGATTGTCACTGAGATCGCTATTGGCCAGCACGCCCAGCAGATAGTCCACGTTGCTGGCGTTCAGTGAACCTAACTCGCTGGCCTGCTGCACCAGCTCAAAGCGCTTTGTGGAGTTCAGCTTGAGCTTTTGCTGCTGCCAGTCGCGCAGTAGATTGCGTCCAACTCTGGCACGGCACAGCTGCTCCTGCACGGGATCCCAGTTAAATGTGGGCACCTTGGCACTGAGCATCTGCCTGCCACCGCCCAAGATGACGCTCAATGCCTGGCCAGCTTCACCGGAGATCAACTGACCAGCAACATCCTGGCAACCCGACTCGATTGCTCCCACGGGCATGAGGCCATCACATTCCCAGTTTGTCTGCGCAACCTGCGCGTAGAGGGCTGCTCCAGTTGGGCCTGTAATCCGTTGATTCGTGACGAATCCCGTTCTTATTCCCGCCAGCTGTGCCTGAAGCACCACACTGTCTAACTGTTGATTCTGACTGCAGTTGCTGTCCAAGTGGGAGGCAGGGGATACAGCTTCTAGCGGTACTCCTGTCCACAGCGACTTGAACACATTGACTGCATCGCAGGGTGAACTGCAGCTGCAACTGTTCTTGAGCCGCGCCGTGTGCGGGAATCGATCCCAGAGGAAGCTGGAATGCTGTCCCCCTTTGGGAAAACGTGCTGCAGCCAGTGCGCGTCCATCTACACCGCTGACCAGCAGAATGTGAACATTTCTGGGTCGTCTGCGGTTGCTGTAGAGTCTCATGGCTCGCGTCAGTTCCTCAATGCCCCGATCGTACCACAGCTGCTGTGCCGGGGACACTCTGTCTCGCCAGTAATCCACATCCGACAGATTGGCAACCTCGTGCTGCACCTCGTAGCGTATGGTGAATCCTATGCAGAGTATCGTCACCAACAGGGAGAGCAACACGGAGCCGGCGACAATGAACAACTGCGTCGACTTGAAGCGCAGCAGCAGACAGACGCGCTTCCAACGAGGTGCAGGCGTCTCCATGGTTTGAGGAGCTTGTCTTTAGCTCAGCCAAGGGGCTTCTCATTATCTGCACCAGGGCAGATAAGAGGCCATACCAACTGTTTGAGGCTTTTATTGCCACAATTTGCATCGGGCTAGTGTTGAAATTAGACGGAAAGTATTATGAATAATTCAAGTGATATGTCATGCAAACAAATGTGCCGAAACACTGAGAGAAAGCGGGAGCTACTTGTGAAATAGTTAAAAAGAAACTGATAGGCAAGTAGAAAAAAAAAGACATTTAAAAGGACAGAGAAGTATAGATTGACAGAAAGACAGACATCTTAAAAAGGCGGATAGAGAGAGATATGGACTAAAGGGGAAACAAAAAGTGAGAAGAACGTATAGGTTGATAGAGAGGGAGTCAGAAAGAAAGACAGATAGAGAAAGAGACCGACAAATACATAAAATAGGTAGACATATAGGCTGACAGACATATAGGCAGACATACAGTTAAATAAAAATAGACAAGGAGAAACATAATAAGCAAGTCTCTCTCAACGACTCAAAGATAAAGGCTGACAGACAGAAAGTGTTACAAAAAGATAGGCAGTCAGACAGACTACTGGACAGACTGCAAGACAGACAGGCTGACAGATATACAGTCGGACAGGTGAACAGACAGACAAACAGACTAACAGACTGACAGACTGACAAACTGACAGAGTGACAGACTGACGACAGAACACCCCGCCCAGGACGGATTGAACGACAGACATTAAAATGTAATGACAAGAAGAAAGACAGAGAAAAAAGAAGGAATGGTTGATGAAGAAACAACAGACGGACAGAAAAACATACAGACAGAGCAATAAAGACAGACAGAGCAACAGACAGAGAGACGAGCAGGCAGAGAGCAAGAAAAGCTGTTAGACATGCAGCTTAAAAGATAAAATAAAACTTACATACATATAAAAGGAACCCCATTCTTTGGTTAATATTTAAAACACACTAAATACATGTGATTACATAGATTCATATATATAGTATATACCTGTTAAGATCAGAACTCACAGTATTTTATTATCACTAGTTTAAGTACTTGCCGAGTACCTCTTATTGGATATGTCATACTCTAACATACTACTAGTATTTATTTCAATGTCACTCTTTTCGCACAGTGTATTATTAGGTGGAACAATGTGGAATTAGAATCGAATTGTAAATGCCGCTTTGAGGGGTCAACGACGTCTCTGTTTGGGTAATTAACTATTGCACACATTCTGTGCTATTATTTGTGGGAGGCCACAACTGTTTGATTGATTGACAGGGCGTGGGTCAGTTGGAGAAGAGACAGAGAGAGGGACAGCGACGGTGCAACATACAGAATAATTGTTGTCAAGGTGGATGGACTGTGAATGGGGGAGGGGTGAGTGCTTGCAAGGGAGAGGGGAGTCAACTATTCGCTTATGAATTTTCAATTAAATGCAACGAGCGAACCTCGATTCATTTGTCGTTATGCGAATGGCAAAACGCTTGTCGCAATTACACGTTGTTAACCTGCGGTTACGCCCCTAGACTCCCTCTCCCTTCCGGCCTACCGCGCTCACCTTCCCCCCCGCTTCCATTTATGCAGGCTACCATCATTTCGACGCTTTGAAGTTGCCTTTGCATTGACATGTGGCCAGTTTTCCCTGTCACAAATGTCACAAGCAGCTCTCGCTCAATTGTTTTTATTCTTTTCTTATCAATTTCGCTATTTATCTATTCATATTCTTGTTAAATAATGACAGTTGTGCGTAAGCATGGCTCGCCCTACGGAAGTGACCTTTCCTGGCTGATCTATTTTTTTCAATCATGTGGCGAACCTGTCTGCACGCACTGTGCGTGTTTTATATAGTTCTTATTGGGAAGTTCGGGGGAAGTGAGTTAGTAATGCAAAAGCAGCTCCCCAACAGTGCTGGCAACTTTAAATGAAGGAGGGAAAATTAAAAAAAAGCTGAGATCCGTTTTAAAATCGTTTTAATTGAATTCATATCAATATTTTTAGTCTTTATCAATGTTTTTGTCATTTAAAATATGTTTTTCAAAAAGCTGAAATTATTAAAATTTTACTTGAATATTTTCTATTATTTACGTTATTTTTTACTTTTCATCCCGCATTTGCCAATTGCAATACAATAGATCTAGTGGGAAATTAGCTAATCTGGCAGCACTACTTCCCAAAGGGGTTTGTGCATTGGCTAAGCATACGCACTAAGATAGTTGGCAGTAAAGTGTGGAAGATGAATTCTTAAGCGTTGTGTGTATTGCATTTTGCCTTCGAAGTGAAGTATGAATGCAGGAATCAATGAAACACATCCTGGGTTTGTGCATTGGCTAAACCCGCGTCCTGAACGAATTTTGATGCGGGAGGTCTTATCAAGGATAAGACCACACAATGGGCAAATTTCGATTTCTGCTTACCTGACAGTAATGTCTGGAAAAATGAATCAATAGAATAAATGTATAACGGATCTGTAAATTGGCGCCTAGAACAAACACTGCGCGTATTTTACTCTGTAAGATAATTCGGATTAAAGCGTGGAAGGAGCTCAGCAGCGCATTCCACAAAGAATAGTTCGCACTGTAGTGTGTAACACATTCCACTTGGGTTTGTGCATTGACTAAGCGTAGGGCAGAGCGCCATCTATTGGAACAATGATAAAACAGCCGCTTTAGTACGTATGTGCAACAGGCAAAAGCTGCAAATTCTTGTCAAATGCATGTGAATTCATGTGTGTGTTTGTGTGTGGGTGTCTATGCATGAGTGTGTGTGCAGCTATGACGTATTTGGATTTGCATTTCACTTGCAGCAAGAACCTTACATAACTGCGCTGCGGCTGGAATTTGTGTCAGTTTGCGTTGACTGAAAAAGGAAGGAAGGAAAAACGAGAACCGCAGAGACCAAAAACGTAACCAAAACCGAGAGACCGAGGCCGATTGAGATGGAGGTTCAATTGCAAATGGTTCGGTTAGCTGGACAGCTCAGCAGCTTGGGTTCTATTGATTTCAAGAGCTGATGAAATTGGAGAAATTGAGCAAACAGTTCAAGAGCACTGCGAATTAAAGAGCTAGTGAAAGGCACACGCATAGAGGAGAATGTAAGTTGAATATACATATGTATATGTGCATACATATGTATGTACATGGGTATTTTATGTGTATTATTTGAATGAAAACTAAAGAATCCGCTTGATAATGATATACTCGTACGGAACAAGAGGTGTGCATGAAGAAGTCTTTAAACTAACACAATAAAATGCCATCAAGTTCTTTTCAAGTTTTGTTTAATTATTATTGTTGTTTCTTCCCACTATTTTCACACTATTTTAATATAAATTACAAGTAGGATACAATCCACACAAATGCAAAACATTCATAGGTAGTAGAGTTATGCATGAATGTATGCAAAAGGGAAAATAATTCATTAACTGTTGAAATGGGTACAGTTTCAGATAATTATTAGCGAATGTTGTACCTTTGTTATGACAGCCTGTGTACTCATTCACTTCCATGTTGTACAGTACAAAATGAGTACAGTATTTCTGATTGAAGTACGCATACATAGTACTCACTGTATAAAATTAATGTATTATTAATGTATTAAGTACTCATGCAGAACTTAAATAGGTACATACATACAATGTACAAGTGTATATATCAACATAGATATGCCCAATATCCCCCACAAGTTGCCTCTTCATTTTAATTGCCTGTCGTGCGCTGCTTTATGACGGACACTATAATCCAATTGGATGAGTGCAGAATCAGCTGATAAGGCGCAGCATCAAAGCTTGCCCCTCGATTACATATGGATGCAGCTGGCCAGGATGCCGATGAGGACGAGGACCCAATTAGTGTCGAGTGGTCAGCAGGCATCAAACTGCAGGCTGCAGGCGATGTGCAGCTTGTGGTCAGCGCATGTGGCGCCACAGATGGAGATGAATGTGTGAGATGCATGTGAGATGGCGCTGGTGGCTCAGGGAACAGCTGGCGACGCCCACGATTCAAGGGCGACCCTGATGAAGCGGGAGAGAGAGAGAAAGAGATAGATAAAGAGAGAGAGAGAGCGAGATACACAGAGAGTGAGAGAGAAAGGGAGAGTATATGTGGCTGCACAGGGCGTTTCTCTTGCCATCGCTGACCTTGCCGTGACACCTTCTATGCACGTCAAGGAAAAGCCACAGATTTTGCAACGTCATGACCTGATTCCATATGGTTGTGGTACTAACACACACACAGGCACACACACATACTGACACAAACGTAATTAATTTATTAGAAAATGACGAATGCGCTTTGCGTTTTAAGCTAACAAATTTAAGCTTAAAATAAAAACTGAAACGCAGTTGAATTTGTATACTCTACGCACATTTATAACGCTCTAAAAATGGTATGCTGACATTGTGTAAATGTCATGTGGGAGGCGTGGCAGACTCCACAGAGTATATACATTCTGTATATTCTTGCTCATGATCCAAAGCCGAGTCAAGTCCTGTCCGTCCGTCCACCTTGAACATCGATATCTCAAGCTATTATAAAAGTTAGATACACCAAATTCGGCATGAGGGTTTTTGAATACCAACAGTTAATCAAATTTATTGAAACTCTAGAATTACATTTTCCAATTCAATTTGTAAGCCACGTATAAAAGATATAACTTTCTGACTGTAATATATATTTAGCTGACTATAAGTTTACTCTCTGCTTCAAATTTTAATTCGATCGGATAATAAACACAGTAGTTATGCAAGTAAGTTTCACTCTGTGCTGCCTGCTCCTGCGTGTATGCTTTAGTTTATGCAGGCGTTCCTGCATGGAACAGAAAACTTTGTCTTTGGTAATTGTCAGTGTATATGTAAACTGTGCGAAGGGTATCTGACTGTCGAGTGCGGTCGAGAGTAAAGTTTCTCTAGTTATTTTTTTTTCGTTGTCGTGCGGGGGCACTTAATGCGGAACTATCTGAGTGTGTTGCGCTGTCTGTGTGTGTGTGTGTGTGTCTGTGTGTAATCGCATGCCATCAAACATCTAAGTATGTAAGTTTGTATGCATGTTAGTATAAACAAAAGACGGAGGCAGAGGCGTAGTTCCCCCTGAAAAGGGGGTGTGGGGGTGCCATAACTCAGATCGAACTTAATTAGCTTGCGTTGAAAATTGCAACAGTTGAGTAATTCGCACAGTTCCCCTCTCTCTCTCTCTCTATCTTACGAAATTGGCGCCATAATGGCAAAATAATAATAAAACTACAAACAAAATACACAACAACAATGATGACAAAGTGAACATTATAATGGGTTGATTATATAGCGTACACACTGTGCATATATGACTGACAGTCAGTGTAATTTTCACGCCCGATTGCGCTGCACTCGGATTGGTTTGGCTCAGCTCAGCTTAGCTTAGCTCATTGCTTTGTGCATCCAACAGACAATTGGAGATCAGGCAGCATTATATAATGCCCGACAAGATTACGAACACACCACACAAACACTCCAGTTGAGATAGTTCAGCAAATAAACCCGTTTCCCGATAAGATTAGATTGATGATTGCCCATATGCGAAATGGAACGATTAGATATGTGCCAGTATGCCAGCATTTGAATGTGAATGCAACGCGATGGGGTTGGCCATGTTTGACAGTTGCAAGTACAGTAGGCACTCCACAGAAAAACGAAGGCAATATATACATACTAACTATATATATGTATATACTATATATAGTATGTATACTCTTTCTAGATCTCTGTAACTATGCAAAGAAGAGAAACTAAATCTTAATCTTAATCTTAAATCTAATCTCCTAGAGATGACTCTCTAGGGTTTAAATTGTTCAAATTGTATAAAGTAATAAAAACGATCCCAATGTGTATGTTCATTTAATATTTTCTTTTTTCCAAATTTGTTACGACTAATCTGCATATATAAAAGTTAAGATCTAGTTATTAAAATACCCAAAAGCTAAATAAAACATGTATATCGAGAAACTTTGTAGTAATAATGTGCAAAATTATAAAAATTCTGAAAGTATATATAATTTGAAAGGTACTTAAGGTACTTAGTAAATCGACTCACTGAGTCCACATTATTTGCGAAACTAGTTTAAAAGGTAGTTCATAATGATATCATACGACAATTCATTCACTCCATACATTCCAATAGTTAATATATCAACGAGAATTCATGGTATGTTTCATCCCAATATTTACTATACTATATGGTTTGTAATTTAGGTTTGATAACCGTTTCTATTATGCTACCCATAACTGTATTTCATATAACTATGACTATAGTAAATAAAAGAGTACTTTATTTGATAATTCCCTTCTGAAATTGGCACCATAAGATGACAAAGATATCGAAGTGATTTAAAGATCGTAAAACGAAATGAAAATTGCACACGGAGGTCACGGCAGAGCTTTACTAGAGCCCAGAAGCTGCGAGTTATTGATTATAACTGCATCTGTGTGTGTTTGTGTATGCATGTATAGATCTCTACATACGTATATGTTTGTACAAGTATATGTGTATGCATGACTGTGTATGTGCATGTGTGTGTGTGTGTGTGCTGTGCTATGTGCAAGTAAATTTCTTATTATGTACAAAATTCGAACGCCTTACAGCAAAAGCAAACACAGTTGACAACTGACGACAGCAGCGCACTGCGTGTGTGTGTGTGTGGTGGTGTATGTGTGTGTGTGTGTGTGCTGGTGAGTGTTTGTGTGTTCACACTAATGCATTTTGATACTGGCCTTGAACGTGAATTGCATTTGCGCAAAAAATACGCCCAGCGAGAAGGAGAGAGACAGTGAGAGAGAGAGGGTGAGAGTAGGTGTGAGTGTGAGTGGGAAAGAGAAAGAGAGACAGACGTAGCGTGCGAGAAAGCGAGCGGCATGAGAAAGATAGCAAACGAGTGAGAAATTTGAAAAGTGAGGCCAAAGAGAAAGAGAGAGAGAGAGAGGAAACGCAAGAATTTTTGCCAAAGCAAAAGTTTGAAGTACATACAAACACACAGAGTGCACATACACACACATACAAGCTGAGCACAGACACGCACACATGCACAGGCAAGCCGAAAACGGGCTGCAACGTTGCTCGCTTGCATTTTCTTTCTCTCGCTCTCTCCCGCTTTACATATGTACAGTTGGTACTTACATACATACATACATACGAACGTACGTAGTATGTGCATTCATTTGTACAATACATCGCGCTATGCCCAACTAAATATTTAAAGCAGTCTCAAGGTTATCGCGTAGATGCAAGCACACACTCACACACACACGCCTGCAGCTTTGTACATTTGTTAGTGTACATAGGCGCACTCTCTTCTGCATTCGAACCTCGCACTGTGCGCTCTCTTTGCCCCCTTGCATTTTTTTTGGCAACTATAAAAAGCTCGAAAACTTTCCCATTGCATGTGCCACACCCCCCTTGATGGAATGAAGGTCGGCAGGGAGGTTTGTACTCTGCTTACTTTCCTAAAGCACATTGCTAACGTTGTTGTACAGTTACTTTGCCACAGGGTGCTCTCCCTTTGTGTGGATCGTAGGTTGTGGGTGCGGGTTGTGTGTGTGGGTTGTGGGCGAGACGTGTTCTAGGCGTGGGCCACAATGATTTTAGGCAGTGCAGTCAGTGATAGAGGAAGGGGGAGAAGGAGGTAAAGAGAAAGGTGGATAGGAAGGTGAAGAGAAGGGTGGAAAGGTGGAGGATGGAGGTGGAGAGGAAGGGGAAGAAGAAGACTTAAGCTGGCACACGTCCCCCTCTCTCGCTCTGCCTTTCTCAATCTCTTTCTCTTCCTCTCTCTCTCTCTCTCTCTATCTATCTATCTCCGTCAAATGTCAGAGTTGAGGAACAAACGACACTGCAAGCGGAAAGTGTCAAATGAAACCGAAATGAACATCAGGAACATCACATTTCAATATCCAGAGCGAAACACACACAGACAGACATACACATAGCCGTATATGCTGCAATGCATATGCTCTCCTGTATGTGCATGTGTATTGCATAGAAGCGCCCCCTCTCGGCGCACTGGCGAAGGCGGAACATGAAAGCGAAATTTCTGGCACATTTTTCAAATGTCGACTGCAGACAACAAGTCGCACACGATGATTCATCACGCACAGCACGACGAGTACTAGCCAGTGAGAGAGGGAGAGAGCGCACACACAATGGTGCCAGTTTGAAGTCATATAAGGCACTAATACACAGGCAAAGGCAGCTGCAGCGAAAGCCTTCCCTGCCTTACGTCAAATGCACGTCGGCTCTTTCTCGTGCCACTCTCTCGCTCTCTGCCTTCGCTTCGTTCAGTCATCGTTTCATTCCACAATGTTTCACTCTCACATACACACATAGCAGCGCACATTGAAAGAGCGACAGCGCAATCCTTGTGCGTTTATTTCAAGTTCACTGTCAAGGTCACCTACTCTTGTCATGCGCTGCCGACATCGACAGCATAAGGCGAAAGGGCATGTGCGGGACTGCAAGGGCTGAATTGCAGCAGCAGCAGAGGCAGCAGCAGCGGCAGAGCAGCATGCATTGCGAGTATATACAGTGACAGTGACTGCGAACTTTATGCACACACTGCTTGCTCCTTGCTTGAAACACTCAATTGTTTACATCTCTCTATATGAAAAGACTCTCGTGCCACGTATAAATACACACTTGTCGCACACTGTGTCCGTTTCCCTTAAGCCATATGTTTTTTCTGAGCAAAGTTTTTCTCCATTTCCCACTTCTCCTTCTACTCTGCTTGCAGTCGATTTGTTTGTATACAACGTATTATTATTTATGCCAAGTTTGAATAGTAAACTAATGTTTTTAGCTGATTGTGTTTAAACGGAAATTTGCATAAATACGGGGCGTATACATATTGACAAATAATATTGACACTTACATTAAGGTACCACAATTCTGCAAAATTTTGGTAATGCAATCATCACTTACTAGTTATAAACGTAATGTTTCCGCGATTAGGCAATGTGCTAAGTAAGCTCCGAGTAGGAATTACAAAACAGTTTGACATTTATTACGTGATTTAGAAAAGGAGTGACTCGATTAGCGAGATAAGGCAAGACTGACATGACTTGCATTTATAGTAGCTAAAGTTCCTAGACTCCCCTTATACTTGCTTAAGCTCAGCGAGATCTCAGAACTTACATACATATATGTTTCATATTGTATAAGGTATCACAAATACTAAAGTATAAGGCAAATGAGTGATTGCAATATTGTTAAAGATATAGTGAGGTACGTAATTAAATATAGTATAATATTTGCAATATTTTATAAGATATATACTAAACTATGAGGTAAATGAAAGATTGTTTGAGATATGAAGAGAAAGATTAATAAAGCCAGTATGATGAGTTCACTATAACGTATTACTTAAGATATGAACGAATAAACTAATAAAAGTAGAAAAACCCATATAAGATCTACATTTTTCATAAAAATTTCATTATATACAAAAATTAAAGTAAATTAATTAATATGTGAGTGAATTAAATAATACAAATTGTATTAAATACACACAGTTATTGCAAAAATAATAGGAAAGATTTGGCATATTCTCATCTCCGTGAATTTATAAATGGATTAGATTAAATCTGTTCTTTTTATTTTTTTAAATGTTTCTATTGTAGTTCATAAAGAAATTTGCAAATTTCGTTTACACATATAACGTATATCAATAACAAGTGCTAAATTGTGCACTTCGTTTATTTTAACAATAGTTTAATGTCTGCAATATTTTTATAGAGATCAAAACTTTCGAAAGTTTATTTTGCCAACCTTTCCCAACGGATTTCCACTTTTATTTGTCTTTAAACTAGTTGCTTATCTGTCTGGATCGTATTAAGTGCAATATAATTTTTCTATGTGAAGGTCGCGCGATATTTTCACAACTTTTCTCGCTGCAGATGCACCGGGAACTTAGCAGTAGCTATATATGGAATTTACGTAGGTACTCGTATTTATATCGACAAACAGATACATGCGGGCATGTGCACACCTATATTACATGTGTGTGTGCGGGTCTATGTGTGTGTGTGTATGACTAGGTACCCTTTGTTAGATAGCGCTGCGCATGACATAAGGAAACGGCGCACAAAGCAGATTGGCAAACTTATGAAAGTGAAGGCATGCGATATCATCTGTTGCATACAGGGCAATGCAAAGTCAATCGCATACAGGTGCACGTGCAGCTACAGATATAGATTCGAATGCATCTACAGATACAGATGCAGTTACAGATACTGCTGCAGACTGAGATGCAGACACAAATTGAGATACAGATGCACAGATTCACATACAGATGCACTCACAAGATACAAATGCATGCGCTGTTGCCGATGCAATCGATGTAGTTGTTTCATTTAATTAAATTAAATAATTAAGCAAACATGTCAAAGAGTTTAGTGCACACACACACACACAAGTATGTATATTAAGTTAATTACACACATATACATACACAGGTATGTACATACATATCAACACGTACACGCGACCCCAAACAAATTCAATTAAGAATCTCAAAAGGAAGCAACGGGTAAATGGGACTGAGAATTGCAATACACGCACATTAATCAGTGAAAATCGACAACAGCGTATGCGAATGTGTGTGGAAACTCAATAATAGTTGCATTTAGTTAGTAAATGCCTTAATTATATACAATTTGCCCAGTGCAGTCCAGCCCAGCACAGCACAGCAACCCGGTTAGCCCAGTCCCAGTCCAAGTCCCAGTTCCAGTTTCTGTTTAGTTCAGTCCCTTTGTCAGTGGATACACATATGCACGTCTGTATACATACAGCACACACTGTGGCAGTAAGTAAGGCGCGGTCTGAGTAGACTGCACAAGCTAACAGCAGCAGAGGCAGTGGCAGAAGCGAAGGCAGAGGCAGAGGCAGCGGCAGTAGGCGAGAGATCAGAGGCGAATTGCATTGGTATTGGTAAAGTACATGCATGCACATCTTTATATACATGCATACCTCGCAGTTTCCCTTATATGCACATATGTATGTATGCATGTATGTCTGTGTACTTTCATATGGCAGTATACATATTTAGCTGTCTTTCTCTCTTTTCTTTTCTCTCGCTCTGGTTGCAGTCACTTTTATTGCATAACATCCTTGAACTTGAACCGAGCTGAGCCGAGCTTTGGGTCGCTTGGCTGCTCGCCTGGTGCGCTTTGGCACTTGGCTGCGCTACGCGGCTGAGTCAGCGCGACATGCAAACACAGGCAAACAAAGCACACACACACGCACATAAAGGCACACACATACAGTCAACACACAGGCAAACAAGACACACATGCAGCTGACCCTTCCCCCCGCAGCTGCAGCGAACTTTTCGCACGTCTCTCTCTCTCTTCGTCTCGTCAATGTTCGGCTCAACGACGACGACGACGACGGCAGCGAAGTCGACGACAGCAGCAGCGACTGCGACGGTCGCCTGTGTCTCTATCATTTTCTGCCGTGCTTGGCATTGAAAGCGCGACAAGCGAGCAGAGAACAACGTTCCATTCCCAGCGGCAAAAGGCAGAAGAGCAGCAACAAACAGCAGCAGAAATCAGTGTAGAACCAGAAACTAAAAAAGAAACAGGAGTGAAGAATGTGTGAAGTAAACCAAATGGAGAACGTGGAGAACGAACAAACGAGCGAACTGAACTGAACTGAACTGAAATGCAATTTATTACAGTAATTATAATAAGACACGCAAATGACATCAACGACAGCAATGAATTAAAGTTAAAATTTAATGCAATTTAAGTCGCAGATCAAATTGAAAAAGCAACAAAAATCGTAATAAAAATAAACGTAACAACAATAACAATTCAAAATAATTACAAATTAATTGTACAACAAATTGAAAATGTACGAAATAATTTCAAATGCGCATCAGCAAATAATCAAATCAACAACAACAACAAGAGCAATAACAATAACGTTAACAACAATAAATAAATCGTTCGATGTAGAAAAGTGCAAGTCTCTGTGTTATTTCTCATCGAGAGGGGGGAAGAATCTAACGAAAAATAACGAAATCAATTTGTGAAAATATCAAGAAAATAAAAACATAAATTAAACGTATTTACCTGAGATTATTACGTGTCAAGCATGTGATTTTGTTCTGCTTATACACAAATTTTAATAATGCATTCGAAAAATGTCAGTGAAATGAGAAATAATAAAAGAATATTATTGCATCATCAGAACGGAAAAGCTGTTTGGGGGAAAACGAAAACGAGGATGAATGGCATGATGTTCTCTTCTACCAGGTAATTTATAATAGATATATTAAAACTCATAACATTTGTCGCAATAGGTTTATATAATGCAGGCCCTAATATGGCACAAACAATTACCATATACCGTATACTATATATGTACATACGTATACTATATTGTTCAGTTATAGTTTTTTTTTTTGCGGTTTCCTTTGTTCTCGCGACTTGATTGCAACACCGCAATATCGTCGCATCAGCGTTAGCAGTAAGCGAAAACGTATATTATAGATGGTATAAGGTATATACTATATACTACGTATACGTTACAAATAGATTTGTCCCTTAGTGATGGGCTTGCATCATGTGATATAAGGTTTTCTATACATTTATCTGAAAAAGTTCAACTTTTAAATATTAGAAACGTTTCTTAAATCGTCGATTTCTATATTTAACTTTATTCGTGTCACGACACGAGAACACGTCAAACTGTCCACTCTAGCTGGCGTTGTTTTAGTTTCATTCCTCGCTGTTCCTTGCATTTAGTATACGTTTACTCGTATGTTTGCTTGCCCCTTCCTTTTTTTCTACCTACCTACATATGTACATGTATATCTACCTTACTGCTCGTCTACTCTCTTTGTGTTTTTGGCTATGTAAGATGGAAGGAAACTATGAAAAAAGACACCCATCAAAAGCAAATGGAATAATCAATTGTAGAAAAAAAGTGACAGGTGAAAGAAATGATCAGATTTAACTAACGCAAGTTTTTTGTAGGTGGGGTGCATAAAAAAATGAACTGAACAGTAATACAATATATTATATATGTACATATGTACATATAATATATTTAATATCATTACTATAAAAAATGTTAAACATTAATTAAATTCACTAAATTTAAAATAATCTGTCTTACCTAAAAAACTCATAAACTTATATTGCAATTAATGCATTAACCGAGTGGTTCTAAATCGTTGGGCTCGGGTGTATTTAAATGTGTACATGCATACATACATACCCATAGGTCCATTCTTATACAAATACATACGCATAAAAAGCTTAAGATCCTGTCAGAGTTAGCCTTTGTAGAGAAAGAGAGAAGGGAAATGAGGGCTTCGCAGTGTGTGGAGCGTATTATCCTCGAGTGAAAAGGTACTCAACGGGCATCGTAATAACCACGAAAAGCAAAAGTAAAGCTCACTATTTCAATCTTTCACACACACACACACATGCCGGCGCGTAGATAAAACATGAGAAAGAGAAAAAGAGCATGGGGAGCCAAAAGCTGGAGAGCGAGATTTTAGTCACGGACACCAGCAACAACAACAACACGGGGAGTCAACACAAAGAGAAGGGCAGAGCGCACACGCACACGGATAGAAGGTCACATACACAGTGGTCGAACAATGGGAATAGGAATGCCAAAGATAAGTGGAGAATATATGAATGAAAAGAACGCCAACGAGACAGAGAGAGAGAGAGAGAGTGGAGAATGGAGAGTGGCAGAGTGCAGCGAGCAAAGTGGCGGGAGAGAGAGCGAGAGTGAAGAGCGAAAGAAAGAAGAGGCAAACTGAAGGCCAACATCGGTGTGTGGGGCAGTAGGACAAACGAGATGGTGTGTGCAGAGCTTAAAAGAAGAATAACAGGAGCAGGAAGAAATCGAAAAACTGAACGAAACTCTGCCGAGAGAGCGTGTGTTTGTTGGCGAGCGCATGGCGGAGAGTAAGAATCAGAAGACAGCAGCGACGCGTTCAGTCGCTGTCGCCGTCGCAGTTTTCTGTCAACGTCGCCAAAGACACTGCGAACTTTCCATGTGGCCTGCGGCGCAGAGCAGCGACATTAAGCGACGGCACCTTTGGCCGATCGCAGCGCATTAGTTCCTGTTCTCGTTTGTCCGTTGCGTGGTTTACGTTTTACGTTACGTTTTTTTATATTCGACGTACGGAATGCGGAGAGAAGTGAAATGCAAACGGAATAAAAGTGCCAAAGTTTGTAATTTAAAAAAGTATTAAAGTTTGTATGAACATATGTATGTATGAATGTGTTGGAGTACTGCATGAATGCAATCAAAAGGGCAAATGAATTCACTGTTACAATGGGTACAACTAGTTGAGTACAGTTTTAAGTGAATATAAGCGAATGTTCTACAATTGTATTGACAGGTAATGCAGTCATTCAGTTCAATGTTGTATTAGTAAAGGAGTACAGTATTTATGGATGTAGAACACGCCTGTATAATACTATCAGATTTAAAATTAATGTATTCATGTAGTACTCTAGTGTGTTTGCATATTTACTATATTACAGTGTATTTACATACATATACATATGTAATTATATACATATATTCATATACAACATATGAATGGATGTATGTACATATGAACGAGTGTACATTCATTCATTGCGTCGCCATTTCGTCCTGCCACGCATAATGCGACGAAAGCAACCCCCAAACTTGAAAATAACGTAAATCTGGCGATGACAAGGAGAGAGATGAGGAATGTTAGGCACAGAGGCAGAGTAAGAGAAGCAGCAGAGCAGCAGCAAAGTGTGAGTAAGCCGAATTGCGTCGTAGTTACCTTTTCTTGTTTCTTGTTTTCATATTGCGATAGCTGTTGTTGTTGTCGCGTAGAAAGCAGATACTCAACAACAAATAGAAAAAGAGGGAAAAGTTTGCAATTTTTTCTATGTAAAAACACAGCCGCAAACGTCTTTCCACGTACACACAGTCACGTGTTCTCTTTCCCTAACATTTTTACCTAATAATAAAAATATATTTATAACATAAACAAAATGTGCGAATAAATACACAAAACGTAAATTGCAAAATGAAATTAGCAGCAAAAAAAAACAGAGAAAAAACAAATTTCAGAGCGTACATACAAACATATATACATAGTATGTATGCATGTATATACTACATACGTACAGTGAATGTGTGTATGTTTGTATATCGTATAAACAGTTCCATTAAGCAAAGAGCGTTAGCGGCACGAAAACAACGCGAAAGAAAGGCAACAACATTTATTTGTTTTCTTTAGAAGTTACGCGAAACTAAATACAAATGTACATGTATGTACATGCCTACGTACTATATATGTATGCAAATACACGTGGGTATGCGTGTGGGCGTATGTGTTATTCTATGAGTTGCATTTGCTGATTACAATTCGTCGTTTAATAGAAAAAAGGGCTGGAATCGTTTCTGGTACAGTACTTGACAGAAGATTGTGTACAGTCAACATTTCTATTACTCCACTCGGGAATATTATGAAAATAATCATAGTATCTGATGATAATGTTTTAGAATTGCATTTAACTGTAGATTTTATGCTCCACAATGATCGAATAAATAAATATAACATTTCTACATGCACACCATAAGAGCATTATGCATATTTTAATGTATCAAGTGAATGTTTATTATTAAAATAGCTTAAAAAGCTTCTTTTCCTTTTAACGGTACTTATTCTTGCTGTTTATTCCGAAATTGATTAACTAAACCAGAGATTTTAAATACCAAAGATATTGAAAATAGAATACAAATAACGGTATTAACTCGTCATTCAACGCGTTCTTTTCATTCACTCTGTACGATTTACCTAACTTAAGAGTGATATCATGGTGATGCCAATTTGAAGCTTGAAATTGTTTTTAGCTTTGCGTAACCAGAAACTGTGCGAGAATAGCTAACTGAATTGATCCCAATCACGTGTCTTTATACAAAGTGTACTCACTTCTTAATTGTTTGACTTGCCGTCTGTTTACAATCTCGTGTGTATACGTATGTATGTACAGTGACGAATGCCGGACAGTATTGTGAAATTGTAAACTGCAATACAATCGTATAATATAAATGATATGATATGCATATGGAAGACAGTGTACAATGTACTGTGTACCTTGTACAGTGCCGTGATGCACTCTGTGGCAGCGCCCACACAGCGACATCATCTGTGCCCTTTGGTACACAAATGTACCTCACACACACACACACACACAAACCGTCGCATTTACGTACACTTTATTTTGTATCGAGTTCTGTACAATCAAGATCTAATTCAGCTCCTCCCCTCTGCCACAAAAAGACTGCATATAGATAGTTACAAATATAGGTATAAATGTACAAGATTGTGTGCGTACATATGGAAAACAGTGCTCGGAATTCTTTGTGCGTGTGTGTGTGTGATTTCTGTTTATATCCAAAGTTGAGTCAAGTTGGCTTTCGTGTTGTTTTTATTTGTGCAAGATTATTTGTTTGTGTATGTGTGATTTGGAAAAGTTTTACGTAACATTCGCCGGCATACAAACGCCCTCATAGTGTACCCAACACCCTCTCGCTCGCCCTCGCACTCCAGTTTTCTGGGTTTCAATCGTTGAGCAACAGGAAGGCACAGAGGCACAATGAGACAGAGAGAGAGAGTCTTCTCTACGCTTTTGCGATAATTACAAAGTGGCGTCATCGTGCTGAATGTCAACAAAAAAGGGGGTTTCTACCTAAGCTTGTACCAAAAAAAACATATATTATATTAAATACACGAATATGAAGCGATTCTTAGATATCTGTTTTTTATAAGTTAGAAGAATGAGTTCTTATTCTGAATCAATTGGAATTCGATTATCGACAGTTACAATTTACCACGAGTTATAATAATTATGTGGTACATTCCCAAACCTAACCTGTACTCTTAAATTTAATAAAGAATAGTGCTCGTAATGTATGCATTATTATTAAATGATAGTTCAGATTGACAATAATTGACATCTCACTCTAAATAGTGTACCGATGGTATTTTTTAGTACTACATATATTTTATGTGTTCATAAAATAGGTACATTAAAGTTACCGACTAACTTATTATTGTTAATATTAATATTCACAAGTTTCCTCTTCTTAAATATCCAACTTATTTTATTAAAATTTAAGAAAGAGTAGATATGCATATTATAAATTTCTTAGACTTCTCGCATTCTCTTAAGTCTTTTTTCTTATTGCCATCCTACGCCTGATGCCATGCTATTTTATCCTAGAAGAAGCACAAACTTAAAGCACAAAACATAATGCAGAACAGCAGAGACTGAGACTGAGCAGCAGGAAAGAGCAACGAAAGAAAGCAAAGCGAAAAACATGTCAAAACACAGACAGAAAGCACAAACATATAACACATGGCACGAGTGCGAAAAGAAGAAGAAATCGGAAAAAATAACAAAAGCGAAATTCTTGCAGATGGCGGCGCTGGCGTCGGCGTCGGCGTTAGCGTCAGCGTTGCTGCTGCTGCTGTCACTGTGTCGAGGTGGAAGCGGCGACGCGAAGGCAGGCTGTGTTTGTATGTATGTATTTCAAGTTCAAGGTTAACATACTAGTTGTTCATGGGGCCAGTGAGTGCGAGCGAATAGGCAATAGTGGCCTCTCTCTATGTACAAATGAGAGTATGCTACTGTCAATCCGCCGGTGTGTGTGTGCTTTTGTGTGTATGTATATTTTTGGCTTGTATGATAAACCAGTTTGGCACGTTTCGTTGAGCAAGCGAGAGAGAGAGAGAGAAGCGAGACAGCAGTATGGCAAAGCGAGAGGGCACTACACGCAACGACAGTCGAACAGAGGAACAGACAGACAAAGAGAGCGAACAGAGCGTCAAACAAAGAGGAAGAGGAAGCCAACGAAAAGTACAACCAAAAGAAGAGCGCGTCAAACAAAAAGTTTGTGAAATACATGTGCGTACGTATGCATCTTTGTATGTATGTATGTATGTTTGTATGTGTGTATGTGTGTATGTATGTATGTGCATGTATGCAAGTATATCTGTATGCATGTATGTACATATGTATGTGTGCATATCTGTATGTATTCCATTATACAAAGCGAATGCAACTGAGTGTGTATGAATGTAGGGTGTGTACAGTGCATCATTTATGCATCACTAAATAGTCAAAAGTCGCCCTCTCCCTCTCTTTCTTTCTCGTTGTCTGATGTAAAAACAGCTTTAAAACTAACGTCGGCTTTGCTGTTTGCTTTGTGACACCTATTCGTTGTTGTCGTTCCCTTCACTCTCACTCTCTCTCCTCTCTTCCTCACTCTCTCCTTTCCTCTCTTTACCTCTGACTGTTCTCTTCGGCGTCGTCTTCTGTGGCAGATTTAATTAAATTGATGTTGACGATTACTTTGCTCGCCTCCTAATCGCATTCGCTTTTCGCCCCTCCCCCTCTCCACACACACTACGCCCCCTTGACACGCCCACCGATCCAACGTTATGCGACCGACCGCATGACAGGCAGAGAAAGAGGAAGAGCTGACAAATACAGTTAGCTTTTCATTTAATTAAACGCGTCGTGTCGCCTCGATTGATTTTCGAACTGACCAAAAATAGAAGAATAAAAGGAACCACCTAAAAATCGATGTCAACACCCTCACCCCCCGCCTCAGACACGGTCATAAGCTATAATCTTCTGCCATGAAAATACACTGCAAAGAATTTTCAATACCAAAAAGGCAATTAGAGAAAACACGTCGTAAAATGTGAAAAAATGTAAGAAACGTGTTTTATTGCAGAATAGAGAAGCCTTCATATGTGTGTGTGTATCTATGTATGTGTGTGTGTGCGTTTTATTTTTATGAATATTACTTGCAAATTGCATAGTTTCGAGTTCGTTGCACCGAGAATTATTACCCAACACAAAGATCTGGCATGGAAATAGAACAGTTTTGACATACAAGTGTATAAAGAACATTATAGTATTATAAAAGAATCTTACCACAATGATTAGGTTGGCTAGGAATTTCTGGTGAAATTTACAAAGACCTCTTAGATTACTTTTTACTTAAAATATTTAAATGAAAATAAATCAAATCAGGTTAAAATAAGAAAGCTGGTAATACATAGATAGATAGATATATGTACATACGATTTATAAACTCTTCGACCATTGAAAATTGTCTAAAATCTTAGCGTTCGTCTGGTTATACTTTAATGGGGTACACAGAGAATAAATTATATAATTCAAATTAAATTCTAAGGGAGTATGCTAAATATGGGTTTATTATAAGTACAATTTTCTAAGAAATAATGTATTTTCTTAGAATAAGGGGTTTTTTTATTATTATAATTAAAAAAGCAATTGTTCTCAACAAATTTCATTAAGCAACGTTTAATGCGTGTTTGTAAATAACAATGCAGAGTTATTTGTAGATGACATACAGATGAAGGTACATAAATATTGTATTTTCATATTTGAAGATTAGAGTGATAAAAATGTGTAATTTAAATTTAATATTTGCATGCCAAAAGCAATGTTCACCCTGCGTCACCTTCGCGTTGTGTACTCAACGTTTTACGCTTACATATGTATCTATAAGTATTATGCATGAATGCACAAACATATACAAACGTATATGTTATATATGCTTTGCCTGTATGTAATGTATGTTTGCACATTCACAGATTTTCAGATTTCGGTTGGCAACTTCGAAATCAAACGTGTGCCGACATAAATAATGTGAAATTTATGAAAGAATGAAGGCACACTGTTATTTTGGGATGTGAATGAATTAATATATTCTTGTTTAAAAAATTACTATCGCATTTACAGTTTGTAAAGAATTTATACTTGGGAATATACGTTTATGTTTGTGTTATTAATATGTTTCATATAATGAATACTTGAAACTAAAAGTTAACTAAGAGTTTTTGTAGCCTATGTCAATAGTATTTCCAGGTAGTTTAATTGCTAATGTTGAGGCAACAGAGGGAATCATTCAGTTCTATTATACATATATTTGAGGAAGTCAAAGATGTTTGTCTTTGTGCATTTAGAGAAAATTAATATACTTCTGTTAGGAAATACAGGGATATTAACAGGTTTTCTATAATTCATTTCTAAAGTAAAATTCTATTTAAATGTCAAAGCATGTGCTTTTTATAATCATTTACATACATATATCAAGCACAATCGTGATATACGAAATTATTAATAAAGTGTTACGTACGAGTATATACATATAAATGATGATAAAGATAATGCAGTTTACCGTTGGCATTGTAAAGGTTTTGTGGACTTGCAATTTGTGACCGATAATACTGTAATAAGTTGCAGTATTCCGTATTACTACAACTTTTTAGGTTATGTGGAAGGTATTGATTAATTGTGTCTCTGAATGATATAAGAAATTGTGATTCGATTTCTCTTGAAAGACAAAGACTCATTCAATGAATAAGTATGTTATGTACACATTTTATTTATTAATTTAAAGACAGTCGACTGCACATACATATACTATATATGTATAGTATGTATAAATTAGTATACATCTATACATGTACATATGTGTTAGTGAAGTGTTTTGAAAATAGTTCTCTGATTGGTTTTCCCAATGGTAAAAGTTTCTTTTGGTCAAACATCATTTTACAGTATACATATGTACATACGTGCATATGCATGAATGTATGCATGTATACATATGTATGTGCAAAAATAGTATATAAACGTATATGAATATGTATTCATACATATACACATGCAGATTTATACGTAAAAAGACTTTACATACCCACTGTGGCACACAGCCATCACGCAATCACAGATTTCAAATCAATAATTTTCAATTTCTCATGCATTTTTCGCAGCGATAATATTTACCTAGGGGGAATTTCAAACAAAAATCTCTTTTTGTATGTTTATTTTTAGTGCGAACTCGCAGCGTCAGCGTGGAAATTTAATTAGCGACAGTCGAGTGAGCGAACGACAACAACAACAACAGCAACAGAAATAGCAATAACAATAATAACCAGCCAGGCTAGTCACACACACACACATCCACATGGGAGCAGAGCAGTGGCAGAAAAAAGGCTTGCGAAAGAAAAGTAAACATGCGAGAGAAGAAGGAGAATAAAGAAGAATCATGCGAGCTGAAGCAGAAAAAAAAGCATCGACAAAAATTCGCCCACATTCCGTTTCCTTTGCACAAGAGGAAGAAGAAGAGAAGGAACAGAGCGCACAGAATGATAAGGCTGACCGAGGTGGTAAACAGCAACAGCAATAACAGCAGCAACAGCAACCACTACAATAACAATAACAATAACAGTGCAAATGCAGCGCAGTCTGCTCGTCTCTACCCCCCATTAACAAACAAAAATGGCGCATGACATGCGCACTGAGCCTCCAACTTGAACTTGAAATTGCTTTATTGTTGTTGCGCTAGTCGGCTGTTCCATTTACGTTGGCAGCGACGTCGACATCGACGTCAACAGTAACGTTGGCAAGCCGGCAACTTCCAAATGCAGAGAGAGAGCTGGAGATAAGAGAGCGAATAGTGCTGGAGAGCAATGTGACGTGACGTGTGAGGGAGAGCGAGAGTAAGTGAGCTTTGGCCAGCAGCAGGTATGTAATTGAACGAAAAGAAAACTGAACGCGAGTAAGAGAGCGTGCAAAAAGCTCTCTCACACACATGCACAGCTTTTGCGTGGGCGACTTAAGGCAGGACGCGACGCTGACGCTGACGTCGCAGTCAACGTCTGCCAACTGTTTGCTTTTTTGTTGTACAACAGCAGCTGCCCACGACTTTCTCTTTCTGATATGTACACATGCATGTACATACATACATACATATACATGTGTATCTATATTGATGCGACACACTGCTGTTGCATATTTACTGGGATACACTGATGACGCGCACCTGTGTGCACAGGAGCTGCAGTCGCCACAACAGGATGCTGCTGCGGCTGCTGCTGCTGCTGCTTTGATGGCGTTCTAACGGTTTTCCTGCTTTCAGTTTCAAGCGCACTCCCGGCGAGGTCAGCCATCTCTCTCTCCCACATACACTGAGTGTGTGTTGGCATAACTAGCAAGTGCGTGTACAATGTGTGTGTATGTGTGAACCTACCATATAAGTGCGTTAATTGATTGACGCGTTGACGTACGCCAACTAATGATAGCATCACATAAAGGTGTGTAAAATTGATTAGAATTTGTTCGTTCTGTGCTGAAAGATACAGTGGTGTGTGTGTGTCATGTGACGTGTGTTGTTGCCAGCATATGGCAAACAAACTAACAAACGGAGCAGAGAAGAATGCACGCACACACACGCACACAGGCACGCAAGCACACAAAAACACACACACAGCAGTGTGCGCCTCAGCATATGCAACACATTTTGCTGTCTTGTTTTTATTACACTTCCTTTTCTAACCTTGTCATACACACACACAAACACACGCAGGGTCGCATAAGCACAACAGAGAAGGCCCCTACGCTATATAGACTTATGCCAATTAATTACCTTAAGTCTAAGCAAAGTAAGTCAATGAAGTTAAAAGTTGTGAAATTTTCAAATTTAATTAAATTGTGAAATCAAAATGGAACGAGTGAAAAGAATTTTGTGAGTGAGAGTGCAAAATGCACAAGTGGTCGAACAATAGCAACAACGAAAACGAAATGTGAATTCGCTGTGATGGTTTGTGTCCGTGCTAAGCTTCGAAAGCTTCACGCTCGCTCTCCCTCTCAATCTATCTGTCTGTCTATCGTGCCATTGCCAGTGGGATACACCCTGTGCTCGCTTTGATAATTGTGAACAAGTGAACACAGCTGGTGGTATCCAGTGGCCATGGGCAACAAATGCAACAGCAACAACAACAACAACAAGAGCAACAACAGGATGCACAGCATGCACAGTGGGGTGAGTAGTGAAATCTTGTAAGAAAACAAAAAGTGTTTATAATTATTTGCAAGTTCCAAAGTTTTTTTTATTATATATTTTTGATTTACAAAAATTTCTTAGTTTTATGTTTGTTTTATCAACATATCATTTTGAGCATACCAAATACTTTTCTAGTCATAAGCTTTGTTTAACAACTTTTCATTTACCCTCAAAAAAAGAGTATAAAAAAAAAAGAAAAACAATTGAAAAGAAATTTGAAGTAAACAATTTTGAAATTTTGAAAAACTATTTTTAAGATAGAAGAAGAAAATTGATGAAGAAGAAAAAACAAACAACAAAAATTGCATATCAATTATAAATTCAGCATTTACTTGTTATTATATTACACCATATCGTATATCGTATCGTATGTTTCCAATTATTATTGATTTGTAAATCTATTTTGAGCATCATCTCTACTTTTGATCATCAACGTTTCGTTTCGCTTGCTAGATACCCCTTATGCTTATGGGGTGTCTACTTAGTATTATATACGTTGCACGCACTCAACTTTGGAATATAGAGAGATAGGAGAAAGAGGGGGGGAGCTGTAGACACGCTCTATATATGTTTTTAGAGAAATTTATGAAAATTGAATTGTCCGTAGTTAATAATAATGATGTGAGTGAAATTATTGTGCAGTTTCTTGCTCGGAGTTGGCAGAAACAATTAAAACACATTTGCACGCTTGCAATGCGAATTGAAAGAAGATGCAGAAAATGAAGAAGAAGACGACGAAGCGTAAGGGGAGGCAGAGGGGCAGGGAAATCGCGTGCAGCGAGTGCGCTGCACATGAAAAGCGTTTGGCATTTTCTATTTTCGTTTCGCTTTTTTGGCTTTTTGGCTCACTGACAGCCTGCAGCACTGACACCCTCTGCTTCCACCCCCCCTCCGGATTGGGTGGGGTATGGGGGTACATTCTAAATATCGTACCTTGCAAAGACGACGTGGCACGTTGACATTATTTCGACATTTATTTGCATTTAGCTGCAGCGTTGTTTAGTCCATCTTGCATTTCAAATGACCCTCAATTATCGTTTGTTGACTGACTTTGTGCTCTGTCCGTCCCACTGTTCCTCCCCCCCCCTTCGTCTCTCGCGTTCTCTTCTTGCTGTGCAGGCATGAGGTCAAGGAAAGCGAAATTGATTTTCTACCCACACATTCAACACATTCTTGCATACATACATATGTTGTATATACATGTATATATATGTTTTATATATTTTATGCACATGTCGTGCTTGCTATAGTGTCTTGTTCGACTATTATGCAATCAATATATTGTATGTTTGTAGTTTACAGCTGTCTCACAGTTTATCATATGATTATATTGAGGTCACTCGACACAGCCCTCAACTCGACCCCCAAAAATAAACCCCCTAAAGCATTGTCCATCTCTATATTATTATTCAGAATTTGTACAATTTTAATTTGCTTGGTGATCTCAGCAAATTGCAGTTAGCTATGGTATCAGGCCTGGCAACTAACATTGACTACTTTTGGGAAACTAGCTTTAGGTCTAGTTTAGGTTAGGTTTATTTTAGGTTAGTTTAGGTCTAGTTTAGGTTCCTTTTAGGTTAACTTTAGGTCAGTTTAAGTTAGTTTGGGTCTATTTTATGTTTGTTTAGGTCTAGTTAAGGTTTATTTTAGGCTTAGGTTTATTTAAGGTTTAGTTAAAGTTAGTTTAGGTTTACTTTAGGTTAGTTTAGGTCTTCAAAAGTTTTTTTGAGATATAGTCTATATACTTTCAGTACTTATATTTATATTATAATTCATTCAGTTATAATCATATACTGGCACTCCTCAGAGACATAACATAACTAAGCAATTATACGTTGCAAACCAAAAATACATGTTTGATTAGGTCTAACACAGTCCATTAAAGTGGGACAGTCTCAATAACACTGATAACACTGTTCGAATCGAATGGATTTGAAGGCAATCAGAGTGTGGATAAGATATGCATAGACATGTTTTCGTAATCTATTTACAATACTTAGATAGACTTATAGACTAGACGAGCGTGTTGAGTTTTCTATTTGAAATTGGCTTCCATTGTGAGTTCACAGTTAAAGTTGCCGAGATACCGATTCTATTTACATCGTATTCGTAGTTAACAACTTGAATAACAACACCAATTGAACGGAGTCATGCATGACGAGACTAACACACACAAACACACATATATATATATATAGCACAGCCTATATAGAAGTGAATTTCCAATTTAAGTTGACCTTAGAACTGAATTTGATCGATAATTTCGCATAATTGCGAAATGTAAAGCGAGGCTCGCAAAGGGGGCGTGGCGAGGGGGAATACACTAACAACACACACACACACACACACAGCAAGGTAAATCACCTTGAACATTAACGCCCAATGCAAAATGCAAGTGACATGGGAAATTTGTGGGAGCGAGACAACGCTATAGTGGACGAGGACAACAGGGCGCGAGGGCAAAGGCAGAGCGCGTCAATTCAAACGTGAGAGACAGCTTGTTAAACATGCACACTCATGCACACAGTGGCATGAGCGGGTAGCGCACTACATTTGCGTCATGCTAACAGCAACAGCAACAACAACAACAACAAGAGCGACAGCGTCACGTTAAAAAATAGTTAAAATAGCAGCAGCAGCAACATGAAGAGAGAGGCAGCAAAGCAAGTACAACAACACTAGTAGAAGCAGAGGTAGCAGCAGCAAAGAGAGAGGCAGTAGTAGTAGCAGAGGCAGAGGCAGTAGAAAACAACAACATTGCACTGTATGTACTGTATGTAAGTCAACTGCAGCGCACTGCAAAGCCAAAGCTGCGCTGCTTCCTGCTGTTTGCCGTGAGAGAGCGAAGGCAAAGAGAGAAAGGGAGAGAGCAGGCAGAGGCTACAAAGTGAGTGTGTGTGGGCGCACTGCCAAAAGCTCTAAGCTAGCCTAGCTTACTCTCCCACTCTCGTGTGCCTGCGCTCGTGTACCCACTCTCCCTCTCTCGTGCTCTGCCGACGCCTCTCTTCGTTCGCTTCGTTAGTTTTCACGAAACACTTGAGCAGCTGAGAGCACAGCTGAGCAGCTGACAAACAGTTGCGCTTCAGCATTAGAGCTGCGCAGTTTGCAGTTTACTTTGCGTCGAACGAAATCAAAAGTGCGCCATGTACAAAACGTGCGTCTGTTTGTTTGTGTGTGTGTGTGCAGCACCTTGCTGCAATTGCAAAGAGAGCGCGGCAGCAGCAGGAGGGAGAGGAAGAGGGACAGGCAGTGTGTTGGCTTGTACAGAAATAAATGCCACACACAGCAAGCAGTGCAGTATATTCTAGTATATTTCACCTTAGCACGTCTTTGGGCTGCCACAGCACCCCCCAAACCCCTCTGCAGCAAATGCACGCACTCACACACACACTTGCGCAGACTTGCAGAGCGCTGCAAGTTTCATTCACGCCGCGTGGCCATCGAAATTGTCGCCGCTGTCGTCTCGAGTCGCGTCGCGTCGCGTCGCGTTCATAAAGAAATTGGCCTAAAATTGTAACAGTTTTCTTTCGCCACAACAACAACAACAAGAAACTCAGCGCAGCGTGACAGCTGCTGCGGCTGCAGTTGGCGTCGGCAGCACTGCTTGCTGCCAGCTGCTGTTGCTGCTGCTGCTGCTGCTTGCCTGCTGCTTTCTGCTGCTTGCTGGCTGCCTTCAGCTGCATGGCCAACGTCAGTCGTTGTCAGTTTTAATTTCTACATCGAGTTAACAACACGAGGCGGCGGCACAAGCAGCACAAGGCAGCGTGGCAGCAAGACAGCGTGGCAGCAGCAGGCTGCGAGGAAGCGCCAGAGACAAACGGCGGCACAGTCAGTTGGGAGTTGCAATTGCAAGTGGACATCGGCAGCGACACTTCGACTTCGACATCGACTTCGACATCGAAAAAAAGAGTTTCGCAATTTGTGGATTTTGTGGAATTTGGATTAGGCGAGCAGCAAAGGAAGCGTGAAGCATGCACAGCTGTTTAGAGGGGGAATGTGTGATTGACTGACTGACTGAGTGTGCCTCAGTGTGTGTGTGCCTGCCTTCCTGCCTGTGTGTGTGTGATGTGTGTGCGTGTCTGTGTTGAGGTTGCATAAACTGTTTGCTGCACACGTAACGCAGCCCGCAGGCGCATCTGCCCCGCAATCAGTTTTAATTTGAATTTGGCTTGCACTCTTGCATTATGCAACAACATGCAGAGGCAAGACGAGGCGAGGCAAGGCAAGGCGACTACTGTGAATAGCTGTGAATAGATTTTTGAATGTTGCACGACAATTGCGGGGAATACCGCCAAGCTATAGTCGTTGCATGTGGGCTAAAAACAAGCAGTACACATATCATCATCGGTACACACTCATTCAGCAGCCACACACGTTCCCACACACTCTCTTCATCTTAAGCTGCCGCTATTTCCCTCTCTCTCTCTCTCTCTTTCTCTCTCTATCTCTCTCTTTCACTTTATTTGGCAACTCTTGCGTGTGCAGTTTAAATTTAGATTAGTCTGCACTTTATTTTGTTGCAGTTGCAAGCTCTTTTTGGCACTACCTCTGCCTCTGTCTCTTATATAATGTGCCCAACGCAAAGAAATGTCCTCGCTGGCCCTAATTGCCTTAGTGCAACTAGAACTTGCAAAAGAAGTGTCAATTAAAGTAGTTGCGCTCACACGCGGCGTATGCGCAATTTAACAGATATTTGCTGCTTCCACACAGCAGCAGCAATAACAAACTGCAACACACACACACATGCACACATACACAGAGAGTCAGTGTATAATGTAACCACTTGACCTTGCACACATGCAGCTTGTATTACACACACACAGAGGTACACATAAGCACACAGACACACACAGTTGCGCCTTTTATTGGCTTATATATTTACCTATATACACATCTTCCCCCCTGCTCTCTCTCTCTTCCTTCCTGCCTTCTGCTGCCTCCCTCCTTCTCATGCTCTCTTTTGCTTGTTGTTGTTGCTGCATTTTCAGAATTTTGCAATATTTTTGTTGTGTGTAAAAATAACAAGCGGCATATGGTGCCGAGTCTCAGTATAGGTATGTGTGTGTGTGATATGAGTGTGTATATGTGTGACATGAGTGTGTGATGTGTGTGTGTGTGTGTAGCTGTAGGCGTGTGTGGGCGTTGCAAGGCCTGTTATGAGGTCGAACTGGCATGTTTTGTTGTTTCTCTAGCATTTTTATAATATTTTTCAAGCTAAAAGTGTGTGGGGTGCGAGTGTGCGGGAGTGTGTGTGCTAGCTAGTGTGTGTGTGTGTGTGTGTGTGTGTGAGAGATGACTGCAAAATGCATATGACACAGAAATAAATGGCAAGCAACAAAGCAAAATGTAGCTGAGCTTATAAGAAGCATTTCAGTTCACTTTGCCTTGCGGCATTTTCCCAATCATTTTCTCAACATTTTCACAGCCTTTTCCATGCCTCAAAATGATTCACAAGTTGCCTCGCTTTGAGGGTCAGCAAGTTGTTCAACAGCAGCAATATAGAAGAGAGAGGAGGGTAGAGGGAAGTGTGGGTAAATCCGTATCAGAATTTGCTATGCGGGTCTCTCTGCGATACGTTCAATTAACGCGCTGTGTTGCGATTGCGTCGATTGCATTCGACTTAAACAAAAAACGCAAAACCGGTTAAATTATTTATTTTAGCTTGAACAATCTTTATTCCAATCCCCCCCCTCTCCCTGCGCCACTATATAATTGCTAAAACACACAATTAAATTCGTAGTTCCATGAATTGTAAATTGAAACGAAGTAGAAACAAAGCGCACACAATCGTTAGTCGTCAAATCACAAATTAATGTGTTTTTTTTTTGATACAAGTTTATAGGGTATTATAGAAGAGAACAGAAGGTGAGAGAGAGAGAGAAGGCAAGAGAGAAAGAGGGGAAAAGAGAGAAAGCAAGTGTAAATATGCTGCAGGAAGTATAAACAGATGAGACTCTTCTCTGTCTGTCTCTCTGTGTATCTATGCATCTGTCTATCTATATTTCTAGCTTTATTTTCATCTGTCTGTCTGTTTAAATATGTATATATCAGCGACAACAGCAGCTAGAACAATGTTTGTATATACTTTGTATATCTACATGCCAATAGGGTATTCTAACAGTCGAGTATGCTGCACTCTACACTTTTTTTGGCTGTTTTTTTATATATGCGTTAGTCGCAGATTAGCAACATTCTTCTTTGACTCGATCAACGTATCAGTCACAGTCACAGGCATAGCTAGCCAGCTATCTATGTATCTCTCTCTCTGTGTCTGTCTGTGTGAGTCACTCTGTCTGTCTGTCTGTCTATCTCTCTAGTTAGAGCGTGTACATAGAGAGTGACATCATCGTTTTGTCTGGGCAGACTTTGCATTGCGTTGCGTTGGATTATTAGTCAGTTTTGGCTTGCTTTTGACAAAGATACTTTGTAGTCTCTGCAGCAAGAAGAAGAAGCACACACACACTGATAAGTACTAGTAGTAGATGTAGTGCAGTGTATGGGCAGAGGGGAAGGGCAGAAGGGAGAGGGGAAGTGGGCATATCACGTGTCGCTTTAAGTGCTGCGATAAGCGCGTATTGTGCCTGCTTGCAATAGAATTCTAACACGTGCACATACATGCACACATACATATATGCACATACATATTGTCATACATATAATTCAGTGGGAGCACATCTCATGGTTTTTCTTTTGGCGACCTTCAGCGCAGCGTACAAGGTCACTTGTCTCTGCTCTCTCTCTCTTTCTCTCCCAGTTTCATCTTTCAATTTTGGTTTCAGTTGCAGCAGCAGCAGCAAATTAGGTCAGTGCTATGACCCAGTTAACTGCCACTGACGAGCCCCCCCTTGCTACACACTCCACACTCCCTTGCAATAGTACCCCCTCTCATCCCTCCCCTTCATAGTGCCCTTCTTCTTCCTTCTGCCTTGCCAGACAGTTTGACACCTTTTTTGGGCGAATGGTTTCCGCCATTTCGATTGATTCTCATGCACAGGCAACCTAGATATAACTATGCTGGCTATAGTGCAGCAGTATATAGTATATATAGTATATGGTATATAGTGTATCTTGTATCTGGCAGATACTGCTGCAGTGACAGATACGCTGCGAGCTTAACCAAATGGCCAAAAATAAAATTCTCTTTTGGCTGCTGGCCAAAATGCAACGTGCAGCACATTGGCAATAAACAAAACAAAAAGGGCGGTGCAGGGGGCGGGCCAACAGAGCCTATATATGCATAGATATGCCTAACTGTGTGTGTGTGTGTCTGTGTGTGTTTATGCCTTGTATACTCGACAAGGCAAGTTGAAAGCGAAATGTTGGCCCAAAATGAAGCGTCAAAGCGTCGCTATAAATACTGCAGAATGCAAATTGACAATGAGAACACAAGCAACACGAGCACGAGTAGCAAGAACAAGAGAGAGAAAGAGAAAGAGGAAGGGGAGGGGAGGTAGGAAGGTAGAAAGCGAGAATGCATAGCTTGAAGAGCTGCAAGGTGCTTGAATTTATTGTCAGAGTCTTTGCTGCCACACAAACTAAGACAGACTAGTGGTATCTGCCTGTTACACCCCCCTCCCCAACTGCTCCTACACTGCTGAACCCTGTGCTTGCTGCAGCCCCTACTTCTCTACCTTCTCTACTATTGGCAACATGGCAAAATCAATGCGCACTTTTGTGTCATTTCGCTTTTCACTTATTACATCACACACTGGCACTGGCAAAAGCAACGACAACGACAACGAGCAAACCAAACCAAACGAGGCCCAGCAATTTGGGTCAACCTGGCCAAGAATCTATAGGCATATGTATCATGTATATATAGTATATATATATAGTATCTATATGGCACATGCCTGCACACATATCTAGCTTCAACTAGTATATGCTCAATTGCTTGAATTGCAGCAAAACTATTGCAACTTTAACGAGTTCTATTTTATCCACGCCCTCCCCTTACAAGTTGAGCTGCGCCTCTGTCAGCCCTAGCCTCCCCCCATTCTGCACCTTCTTTGTTCCTCTCTAGTTTTGCTAAGAACTTTTTCTGATATTATTTCAAATTCAGACTGGGAATATTCTATTCTCTGCTGGCTTATCCAAATTAAAGGTTTAATTCAATGACGACAAACAGATTGTGAACAGATCTTATAGTGAGTGAAGTAACTCTTTACATATATGTATGATACATGTTAATATTATATGTACATACATATGTATAAAGTGTTTCTTGACATACTCCCTATATTTCTGTGCGTGGCCAGATCAAAGTAATTCTACACATTTCTTTGACGCATTAAAGCCAAAACAGTTTAAGAATTTTATAAAATATATTGTACTTTTATGCGCTCACTTCCTGTCTCTTCGCTTCCCTCTCTCTGGCCCCTCTCTCTTTCTCTCCCCTCTCTCTCTCTCTCTCTCTTTCTGTATGTCACATTGTTTGTTCATATTCCACACACACACGTTTCGCCTCGATCGTCGTCTGGCCGCACAAATCTTTCGAGCCTATCACGCAATTGCCACATGACTAAGTTTCTAGCTCGCTGTGTTTTTTGCGTGTTTTTTTTTTAAATTTAGACGAAACAGCCATAAAAAAAAGAACACTACGTAATCACAGACAGACTGTGCGTGTGTGTGTGTGTGCGTGTGTGTGCGTACATTTCTTGCCTGAGTTCGCCTACATAAATTCCGCAGAAAACAAAAGAAATTTCTTTGCTTTGGCTACCCCAGCTGGAATCACCGTCTATATCAGTATAATTCCCTACCTCTCTCTCTCTCTCTCTGCTCCCCATACCTGTCTCCCTCTCTCTGCCTCCCTCCTGTTGCCAGGCACAACTTTAAAGCACTTTGAATCGCAGTTATGCATTGAGTCACAATGTTTGCACACACATACGAGGTGCGCATGTATTGTCGCTCTGTACTTTGCTTATGTCTACACAGTTACAGTGAACACTCCTCATATGCAACGGCAGTCGGAATGTGTGTGGAATAAGTTAAAGAACTTCATTTCTTGCAGAAGTTGATTTCTTGGAAGGAGAAATTAATTTTTCAGAGACAAAATTTGTTTCTCATTGAAGAACTTCATTTTCTATTGAACAACTTCATTTTTCTATTGAGTATTAATGAGTCAGCAATGAAATGCAATTAGCGAAGTGTTCCAGATCTTTTTTTACCTTCATAAACATCCCTATATATAAATATAAATATATTTAGCACACAACCTCGTCGTCTCGCCGTTACAGGCTTGAGACTTTTGACTTTATCAAGTTGTTGTTTCCCTAAGCTCCCCCAAAGTTTGCCTTATCGAGGCCGCATCGTATATGTTAGTTTACTGCTCTGCAAGTTGTGTTAAGTGGCCCACTGTGCGTGCGTGTGTATGCCCCACTGTGCCACTGTTTTGTTGTCGGAGACTCGGCAACAAATTGCTCGTCATTCAAAAACAGTTTTGGCCAGTCGAACAGTAAATTAATTTAAGTAGCGCTATGTGGGGCTACTTGCAGTTCACTTACACTGCCTGCCTGCGTATATGTGTGCGTGTTTGTGTGTGTGTGTGCCTGCGTGTTGTGTGTACTTGCAACTCTTTGGGCAACTTCCGCTGACAGAAACAACTTGAAACACTTCGGCTCGGAAATTTTTACGACACTTTGGCAGGGCTGGTTTTGTATGTCGGCGTTTTATGACCCAGATAAAAAACCTAAGCGTGTTGGTCAACAGCACACTAAACCACACACACACACAAACACAATACACACTCAAACACACTCAATACACGCACACACACACACACATGAGTACAGTGAGAACTGTTAATGAAAAGCGTTCAGCATTTGCCTAATGAAATTATAACGTAGATACTAAGTGCCTCGAAAAGGGGGGCAGCTTGAGAGCAGGGGTATAGGGTATGGTGAGAGGAGAGGCAGGAGAAGGGGGGGGGCTTGTCGCGTTTTGGAAATATAATTGTGAAAATGCGGAGAGCGTCTAACCCATTTAACACACATCATGAATTACACTACTTTTTTTCATTTTTCGTAACGCTTTTTAAGCCAGCGTCGATACAGTTAAGCACACACGCACACACACATGGAGACACACACACAGCCACACACGCATACACAAACTTGCACAATACTTGCACACATACTTGCACACATACTTGCACATACACACAGACAAGCTGCTGACACAAATAAGCCTTAATTTATTTAATTGCCAGCGTTGTTACCGCGTATTATTGTATTTAGTTTGTTCAAGTCGCTGCTTTTTGTTGTTCTTCTTCTTCTTATTGTTGTTGCTTTTTTTCGCTTGCACATTTGTTATTATTTTTTCTCAACGCCATCTCTCTACTGACCCCCTACCTACCTCCCTCCCTTTCCTACTTCTTCTCCCTCTCTCTTTGCTTCTTTTTTTTATTGTTTTTGTTAGAAATTAGAGCACATACAGCACGCGATTAACAATGTTGTAAGGCATACTCGCACACACACAGACACACACACATACTTGCATAACACACATACTCGACATTTCATAAGTCGCGCGTTTATTAATTGTGCGGCGCATGCGGCGTATGCGCAATTAATTTTTGGCCTTTGCATGACTCTTTAGACTCAGACAATGTTAAGAGAAATTTGGATTCTAGTTTGGCATAGAAAACAGCGTGAAACAATTGACAGCTGCAAGTGCTAATTGTTGCCTAATTTGTGCACAGCTTAGTTTGCTTTAGACTCTGTCGAAATATTGTCAACATGCAAAAACAAAGGAAATAGACCAAAGTCTATCAGGTAGACAAGGTATATACGCTGCTATCTGTACAAACGTACTTGCCCATTCATAACTGGGTGCAAGACAATTGACGTCACAGTTTGCGATAAGTTGAGAAACATTTGTGGCTTAGTCTCTTTTCTATACCCTACAATGAAAGAGAGAGGTATACTCGACCTTGTGCAACAGGCAGTAGAATCTGTTAATCATGTCTCTTCCTCTTCTGTCTCTTTGAACACACAGATCAAAGTTATTATAAAAGCTAAAGACAACAAATTGAGCATAAAGTTTACTCTATATCAACAGTTGATCAAGTTCATTTCAAATGTTGCTTGCCAAGCCCACTGCCTGCGCAAATCAATAGTTTAGTTTTTCAATAGAATTTGTAAACGGCATTTAAAAAGATATAACTTTCTAACTTTTATATATCTTAAGCTGAATATAATATCTGGCTATGCTGTAAATTTCAATACGTTGGGAACATAAACAAGAAAGTAATTATCAAAGGCACTTTAGTGCCTTAATAGCGCTGACTGCCCCTGCTGGTATGCTATACTTATGCATGCATATGTGTGTAAGAGTGAGTAAGGTATAGGGTATTTTACAACTGTGCGTAGGGTATCTTACAGTTGGCTGTGCTTGACTGTAGCTTAGTTGTCTGCCTTTTCTTTGGTTAGAATTGTCTCTGAGTAGCGCCTTAATCGTGTTTGTTGTCAGCTTATCTTATCTATCGATAGGTCTGGTTGGCTGTGCCTGGCGCATGCTTTCAAATTATTTGTTTGATTTCGACTTTTGTCGATTTACTCGTGTCATGACGGATGGCAACACATAGAATTCTATAGAGAGACTTCGAAATTGGCGACAGTTGTGACACATGTATATGACTTGTATAAGGGAATTCTATGTAACTCACACACACACACATTGACCTACATACATAGTTGAATCACACTTGCACCACCCCGCAATCAGTCGATGGCGGCGCCGCCGTCTTGCTAATCATGTTTTCGGAAATCTTTCGATATTTTTAACTGATAACGTTCGTTCAGCTCGTTCATTGGTTCTGTTTGGTTATATATCTTATGCCTCTCAGTCTTATTTTATTATTTCTTCTTTTCGTTTTCCTTTTCGCTCACTCACTCACTTTGTTCTCCTTCTCTCTCTCTCGCCCGGAAATTTACTGCATGTGCAAGTTGTGTTAGTTTCCTTTTTCAGTTTATTCTTTGTTCCGATTCCGTTCTCGATTTGGTTTGACACGACAGAAAGTAAGAGACAGTAACAATATAATGAATAATTAGTTAGACAACTCTCTCCCTCTACTGGATGCGCCTCGCAATGCCACGCCCACACTGACACGCCGCCACGCCCGCTCGATGTTGCCGAAGATCGTCGATGTTGAGTAATTTGAGAGTTCTTTCAGTTATGCGAGTAAACGTTTACGAATACGAGTACAAAAGCAAATACGAATACGAATACGAATAAATGAATACAATAACAAGAGTAATGAGTAAAGATTAAAGATTAAAGAGTAAAGCATCCTTGAAACAGTTTTGGGCTGCGTGTCAGGAGTGCATTTGCACTGAAACATTCTGAAGCTTGTAAATGCACTATCTGGTACGACATTCCAGGACGTACAATCTTCCCGAAATGCAAGAATAAATGCTGAAACAAATAAAAATATATGCAATTTTTGTGAAAAACGATACCAAACAAAAAGAAAAAAGAAAAAGAAAACAAACAATAGTGCGGTCTTTCCCGATTAAATTAATATATAACATAAGTATTTATTTATAATTTTTTAGTAAGCCTAAGTCAACTCTTTCTCTCTATCACTATATATATATGCATATGATATAATAAAGAATAAAGATACTCTGCAAATCAATATTTATGTTGTTTTATTTCTGAATATTTAGATATAATAGATAATAACAGATTTATAGAAGAAACTTAGTTTATCTGTATATATCTGCATATAATAACAGATCTATAGAAGAAACTAAATTGATCTGTATAAATCTGTATGTGAACATTAGGTTCAATCTGCTTGCAATGACCTTGAACTCAGCATGGCGAAACTGGGTCGCCCGCCCAACTTTAAGCTTACTAGGTAAGCGTAACATACTAACCACACACACTCACACACATATACACACACATGTACACACACGCGTGCAGCACTTTTAAGCGTAAAAGTTCCGCAATTATAATGAATTGCTTGGAGTTTGGCTAAATGGCGTAGCGACCTTCAGACGTCGTCGCATGCTGTAAGTAATTTACTCTCAGTGCTGCTTTCCGCTCCACACACACACACACACAAAGACACACACGCACACACATGCAGCTGGCACAGCCATTTGCCTAGGCTAGCATGAATTCATGTTGCGCAAAAATTCTGCACAAATAAAGAAAGTTGAACATAAAACAAAATCTTGTTTAGAACATCTATGGGAATGTATTTAACGCCTAATTTGATAACCGATAGACCACGAATCGATATAAAGATTTGTATTATTATTAGCGATTGTTATACAAATTAAGAACAATTCTTTCGGAGTTATCTTTAAAAACTTCTAAAAACAAACAGAAATATTTACGTCTAACGATTTTTGATTTATTTTCCGATCAGTTGTCAAAAAAAGGCTAAGCTGGCAACACTGGCAACTCTTTATTGATAAAGATTTAAGAATAAAACGCAAGCAGGCAGGCAGCTTCAACATGATTTTTTTAGTTTTCAAAGTTTTATTGCATATTTTGCAGCGCTGGCAGCATTGGAGCCCCACGGAGCTTTTTTTCGATTTTGACATGAACCACGCAGCAACACGCAATGTGTAGCATACAGCGCAACATAGACGCACCAATGGGCAATAGCCTCAAGCAACCCGTCGTATCGCATCGCATTGCAAATGAGACGCGAGGTGGCGCCAAACGAGAACTGGCTGGCAACACGTATACGCAGCGTGTTGAAAAGCTCACACTGCAGTCAGAGGCGCCTTGTTTAAAAGTGAATCTTCCTGAACCCCATAAACCCTCCATCATTGTCTATACTTTTGTTTCTATTTTACCACATTCCTCTCTAAAAAAAAAAACAAACCATATTTCGATTGGCTATGCGCTTTGGCAGTGTGGTTAGCTGGTTGTGTGGCCAAAACTGTTGCCAATGTTGACAACTCACAGCCACTATCTTCACTGCCGCCGCGACAAGCTGCGCCAACATGAGTACATAATCTACCAACTTATTATTTCACTTCTAGACTTGCAGCTTATTATTTAAGTTAATGTTGTACTACCTAATTATAAATAAAGATCGATCACTGCTTTGTTTTACTATAATTAAATGAATGCAGACAGTTGGAATACTTGAGTTCTGGAAGGTGAGTGTGGTACAAGAGTCTGGATGCTGTTATATATACATACAAATATATAATATTTATATTTTTCTATACAACTATTATCAAAATAAAATATTGTAGGAGTCTTATTTCTTTCATCTATAAATCTATAATTTCAACTTCATCTGCGCATTGTACTGTGAAATTCTTTACCTTTCTATTATATTTGTCCTTTCCATGTCATATAATTATTGATCAGTCGAATTTTAGCTATCATATTATATCAATATATAAAATATTTCAAAATTATTAGTTCTAAATTGTGCACTCCTATTATTTAGATATTAACTGTACTTCTTTTTACACATTTAACAATCAAAATGTCGTTTCGATCGGACAACTATAACATACAGAAAGCTGACATAGGAACTATAGCCAAAGGGATTTTGTATTAGAATCTGTTTAGACTTTTAAAATACCTTAACTATTTCAATTGTATATGTTTTGTATAAAGCTAAAATGTTAAAGGAAGTCATTAGCAATATCCCACCAATCTGTTCAAAATAAACATAATATTTATGTCCGAAAATCATATAACATTCAATAATTGTAGAAATAATCGGCGAACAGTTTCGAAATATGTTACCATTAAACCTTGTATCTATACACAAGTATCATAAGAAAAATTTGTATGGGCAATTGTAACTCATGACTAGGAAAAGACAAAAATCCTAACATTAATAATTGTAATTAAATACAAATTTGTTTTCAGGACAATGAGAATCAAACCCTACTTCGAGCAAGTATTGGAAAGACTTCAAAAGAGCTTTACTTAATTGCATTTAACCAGACGGACAAAGCAAAAAACTTCTACAATTATCAGTTGATTTCTAGATTTAGAATTAATAATTGAAAATTGAGACAGAAATAGGAATAAAATACTAACACAAAAAACAAGATATTTCAAATTGAGAGAAGTGAGAGAGAGCAGCATTTAGATATCTCTTTTGTAATTGGAACAAAATATAGTGTTTATTTATACACATCATTTAGATGAACCTTCGCAGGAAGCCCCTAAAAATAATGTTATACAAAAGCTAAATGATTTATAAAATAAATTCGAAATTTAGTTTTATGTTTCGTTTTTTTGTTTTTATCTTTTATATATATAAATTTTAAATTAATAAAATGTACTTGCTATATTTCTATATAAGTTCATCATTCATATAAATAATAATTTTTAAATCGCACATTGTTTTTCTTTTTCTAATTACTTAGTTTTTATTTGAATTACACAACATTACTATTATTATTTATCGTTTATCGTTATCGTTATCGTTTCATTATACGTATGTTAAAAGAGTTTTTGTTTTCTTACACTTTATTGACATTGTTCTTCAAATAATAATGTGAAGATCTCTGTTTGCATTTTATTTGTTGCTTCAGTTTCAGTTGCTGTTGTTGTTGTTATTCTGTTTTACACTTGAATATATTTAAATGATGTTTTGTTTATCTATAGTTTCAATTATTATAAGGGCTCTTTATTATGTGTTCAGTAAATAATTTGCGTCTTCAGTTGGATGCTGTTAGTTTTGTTTTTTTAATGTAGATCGCTTCTTATGTTTCCTGTTGTTGTTGTTGTTCTTTAAATAATTTAAGAGTATTTAATAAAGGACTAATAAATTAGTTATACGCTTGGTAGGTGTATTGGCAAAGATTAATATAATTATGATTTTATTAACAAAATGTAATGAATTATATAATTTTATACCCCATTCTTGCGTACATGTGTGTGAGCGAGCGTGTGATCTGCATGTGTCTATGTGTTTGTTTATGTAGGTGTGTGTGTAATGCTTGTTAAATAATAGTTTAGAATAAATACAACGTTTTACAAATAAGAGAGGATTTCCATGCTGTTGTTGTTGGCCAAGAGCGAAAGATAAAGTGATTCCATTTGCAATCGCGTTGCAATTTCACTTTTCCAACCTGTATGTTTCACTTGGTGTCAGAACAACTCATGTTTTTCTTTACGTAACTAAACAATAATACAAAATTATTTTTATAAATTGAAAAAATAATAATAACTGTTGCATTTTAGTCTGTTGTTGCACGCACGAATTATACACAAAACTAAACTAAATGCTAATTCATTAAAAAAAAAAAAAATTAGAAATTACATTGATTTCTTTCATATAATTTTATGAAACTAGAAACTTCTTTCAGTTTGACGATAAAATGCGCTTTTCAAGCACACTTCCGGCAAGTTTTTGTTATAGTTTATAGTTATTTTTTTTTTGTTTGTTTTCAACTTCGAATTGAGAACTATATATGCTATGCCTGTATTAGAGTTAACTTTAATTCCAATTAGTTGCTCAAGGTTTGGTTTTTATACACAATTCGTTTTGATTGTTATTATAAAGTTTTATTTAATTTCAATTTAAATGATAAGCCTAGGCATTTATATATATATATATTTCCTTTTTGTGTATAATTCGAGCTGTGTACGTGTGTTGTGTTCGTTTTTGTGTGCGTGTGTGTGTGTATGTGTGTTAGTATGTGTATGGTTGTATCGTTATTACATAATCCATGTATATTATGCAATGTTTTAGTTACTCAAATAGATTCACAAACATTTCTTTTGTATGCCTACTCTACACGTTATTCTTCTTCGTGCTTTTGTGTTTGTTGTTGTTGTTGCTCTTGCTCCTTTTGTTACTCTGTTCTGTTTCATGTTGTTGTTGTTCTTATTGTTGTTATGGTTGTGTTGGTGGTGGCGATTGGTAACGACATTAACATCATAATTTATTTATCTGCCTTCGCTCCTCCCTTTTATTTTCCTGCTGGCAACAATTTATTTATCGAACAATGTGCAATTGGTGTTGATGTTGGTATTGTTGTTGTTGTTGTTGTTCTTGCTATTGATGTTTGCTCTTGCGCTGTTCCTGTTGTTGTTCTTGTTGCTGTAATGTTGCTGCTACTGCTGTTTATGGTGCTGCTGCTGCTCCTGCTCCTTTTTAGGACGTTCCATTGACAAGCCCCTCCTTCTTTACTGCATCCGTTGTTACCTGTTCCGCATGATTGTTGCGGTTTTTGTTGTTGCGCCGTGGCTTTGACTGCTGTTGTCCCGCCTGCGGTTGTTGCTGTTGTCCCTGCTGCTGCTGTTGTTGTTGTTGCGGTGGTTGCTGCTGCAGCTGTTGTTGTTGTTGCTGTGTGCCAGCCTGTTGCTGTTGCTGCTTGTCGCTGTTTCTCGGCGCATCCTTCAACTTGTTTGCCCCACCAGCTGAGTTCGCATTGCTGCTGCTCTGTTTGCTGTTCTCTTGTGCATTCAGCGGCGCCTTATTTGCTTGCACTGACGCCTGTTGCTGCTGCTGTGCTTGCGGCTGCTGCTGCTGCTGTTGTTGTGATTTATTGTTGTTGTTATTGTTATTTCCCACCGCACCATTGACTGTAAAGAGTAGAACATCAAACAATGTTGAGCACGTTGAAGGATGATTACACAGCACGCCCCCAATCCCAGCACCATACTCACTGTTGTTGGGCGCATTGTTGTTCTTTTGCCTTCTGCGTCTCCGAGAGCTGCCCTCATACGAAGAGTTACTGTCCGCTGTGTCGGAGAATCATTAAAGGTAATATAGAATAGGAAATTGACTATTGCAATTCATTGATAAATCGAAAACAAACTTAGAGATTAGAGGGAATCGAACAATGTATTATTGAACTATCATTGAATTGATATCCTCAATATAAGAAGTTACATTATAGACAAATTAAATAAAAAGAAGAAGTCTTGACCGTGGTCCCCCTCTCTCTCTCCCTCTGTCTCTCTCTTTATCTCTCCCTCTCTGTCTTTCGTTTTCATATTTTCTTTCTAGTCCTAATCCATTGACTCACCGCGCTCCACACTGCTCACTTCACGCGCCTCCCGCATCTCCTCGGTGTGATTGTGGTATTGATAGTCCCTGCCATTCTGCTCGTTACGTGGCGGCCGACGGTTAACACCGCGTCGATCATTGCCACCGCGATAGTTGTTGCCACCACCACCGCCGCCGCCGCTGCCGCCACCACCACCACCTCCGCCGCTACTTCCAGCATTCTGTGCGCCAACATTACCGCGATCGTTGTTATAACGCTGCTCGCGTTGATGATCGCCGCGGGAGTTGTAATCGTCGTCATCACGTCGATTAGTGTGATAGCGCTGACTGTTGCCACCGCCGCCACGCCCACGTCCGCGTCCACGCTGACCACCACTCCCGCCGCGTATCGAGCGCACAGATTCAATGTCGCTACTGTAGCCACGCTCAGAGCGCCGGGACACGGCGAAACTCTGTGTGGATCCCATGGAGGACTCTTGAATGGCGCGTAACTGTTGATCGATTTCCAGCTTCTCTTGGCGCAGCTGCTCCACTTCCTGTATTCCAGTTGATAGAAACATATTAAGTTAAAGCAATTATCATTGACTCTGTGGCCAGCAGACGCACCTTCAAATGTGACAGATGATACTCCAGCAGGACTTTAGCATTCGCAATGCTCTCCATGGTGCCAATGAACACAAAGGGTACATGCGCCGGTTCACGTGGTATATTCAGATCTTGTTCGTCATCGCCAGCGATCTATAGAATGGTTTGCTAAAGATTAGGCGATGTCACACACAGTGTACAATACTCACAGCACTCACCTTGATTCGAAACACGCCGCTTTTATCCACTATCTCCTGAATGATGCGCCCATTTTTGCCAATCACCTTGCCGACCAGCTCCCTAGGAACCTGAAAGAACTCCTCGGCATATTCGAGCATGGAGCGTGCCCGCTGCACCGACTCCTCTGTTTCGCCGCTTATTTTGAATGTGCACGACTTCTCCTCTAGCTCAATATTCGTAACGCCGACCAGCGTGCGTGCCGCTTGTATATTGGAGCCATGTGAGCCAATTGCCAGTCCCATGAGATCTTCACGCACACGAAATTCTTCAATAAAGTTGCTGCAATACCAAACACAAATTGAGATTATAAACTCATCTACAGTTCGATAGAAATTTAAAACATACCCGCGACTCATTAGCTTAGTGGTTTCCAGCTGACGCGCAGCTTCTTCAGTCCTTTTCAAGAGCATAACCTAAAGGAATAGATAAAGGTTAAGTAAGTATGATTTGTACATATTTGAGAGTACTTCTTGAATGACGCACCTTTTGTGAGAGATTACGAAAATGCATATCCTTGAGCATACTGGCGCGCTTCTGAGTATGTTCCCACTTCGAGATGACAATAAGGACGTCCATTTCGCGATTGTAGTTGCAGACGCCAGCATCGATGGTGCGTTGAAACTCCTTGTGTATGCCATCCTTCTGAGCTCTGCAAAGCAGTACAAAATATATCATATATATTTAAGTATTCAGTGTTACGATGATAAGGAAAATGAACTTACTCTTCGCGCAACTCCTCAGGCACGGGGAGCGTGAACTGATAGAAGGATTTGGGCGTAATTGGCGGATTTGGATTTTTGGCGCGCAATCTGCCAAGTTCACAGATTTCGGTATAAGGCGTCTCGAAGCCAATGTATGCCACAGCACAGATATCAGCCTTTAGCATTTTGATAACAGCCACCCACCAGCCGCAAGTCTCACGCTCATTTGTGCGCGTAAACACCTCCACCTCCATGCCCTCCTCGAAGTTGGGTGCTGGCGTTACGGCCGCCTCCTCTGGCGGCAGGCGAACATTGACGAATGCATATTTCAGCACCTCGGGCACGCTGCAAGTGCAGAAGGGAAGAACAATATAACAATTAGACTATCGCATAGCTATACATGACACAAGAGTGCGCCTTGCTAATCTACGAACAAACTGTTTGACAACGTCAACGTCAGCGACAGCTTCTCTGTCGCAGTCGTCGTTGACGCTGGCAGCAAGCCAAGCGAGCCTGACTGAGAATAATCACAATTACGGGGGTGTCCCGTTTTTCACGACACTCTCTCTCTCTCTCTGCCTCTCTTGCGGCAGATCGGAAATACTTGTTTGCATTCGTTTGTATATATATACTAGAGAGAGAGAATTCTCTACAGGGTGTAGACTAAAATTAGACTCAGCTGCTGCTGTTGCTGCTCAGCTCAGCGCAAAATAAAACATCAAATCATATTCAATTGAAACTATAGAATTTGTTCCAAAAATGTCACCAAAATGCAACAAACAACGAAGCAAAAATAAAAATACAAAATAAAACAGGAAGAATCAAAGAGAAGCGCACATAAAAGAAACGACAAGAAAAATGGTTCTTTCCGCGGTTATAAATAGCGTAGACGTCGCTGTCGCTGCTTCTGCCTCTGCTGCTGTTGCTGCTGCTATTTAGTGGCATTTGCTGTTGGCGCTTGACAGCTAGGCAGGCCCACAGGCCCACTAGACATGCATGTACAGTTATTGTCCGGCCAGACACGGACAGACAGTCAACGAACATCGTCTCTGACGTCGCTGTCTTTCGTTTGTCGTAAGTCGGAAGGAGCTGCAGTGGCAGCGACAGCGACAGCGACTGAGGCAGAGGCAGAGGCAGCGCATTTAACAAATTGCGCCAAATTAAACTCTGGCAACTGGTGGCGTCAGCAGCGCGCCAGACCAGGGGCAGGCACGCAGAGAGTTGGCAAGTGGCACACATTGTTCTTGTTGTTGTTGTAAATTGTTTAGTAAATCATAAAATATAAATGCTCCCTTTTGATTAGTTTCATTTGGTTTTTGAATGTTTGCAACTTACCCGTCCACATCCACGAAGATGCCATCATCGCCGACAGCTGTCACCTGGCCCTGTTGTCGTTGTTGTTGTTGAAGAGAGGAAAGAGTGGCAGCAAATGCGGAGGGAACAAAATGAAAAAAAGAAGAATAAATAAATAAATGTGTCATTAATGCTGTTGTTTTTGTGTTATTGTTTTTGCTTGTGCTTTACGATACTTCTTGTAGCTATACATGTATTCTTTAATTATATTTTTATGATCGTTTCACAGACTAAATGAGCGCGCAAGCTCAGCATGTCGTGAGAGATGACAATAACAGACAGAAATGTGCCAGCAAGCAGACTTCCTTGTGATAACAGGCACAGCAGCTCAGGAGCTTATCAAAAAGAAAAACCACTAATTTGAAAGTTGATTCATTCACACATATCTTATAAAACACTAGTATGGCGTATTTCTTTCGTATTTCTCAATTGAGATCTTCATTTGATTACAGCAGTTTTCTCGCCAGGTCCCTATGCTATTCCCGCCTACGCACTACGGTGCTGTGCTAACTCCCCCTAAGTAAGACCTTACTTAAACCTAGAAACTTGATTTGCTTACTTTTGGAAGGAATCAATTGTCTGCAGAGACAGATGCAAGCAATTATGGAGGCATCTCCAAGTTGTCGGCTAAATTATTCGAGAATGTTTTAACTCCTCACTTGCAACAGTTTTGTAGAACTCTCATATGCCGTTTTCAACAAGGATTCATGAACTACGACATATTTATGACGTATTCATTCAACTACTAACTGCAACCAAGTTGCACTCAGTAGATATTGAATCGGATGCCCAAGCTAAATGTAGTGTATTTATGACTGTCTGTTGGTTTTTTCTAAGAATTGCATTTTGTTTTCTGTTCTTTTGCATAATGCATGCGAATCTGATAAGCTTCAAATGGGTAAACCACAAGGCACTGAGTTTTTTGTCAACAGAGAGCGATGGGAGCAGCAACTCTAATCGAGGCACTCACACAGACACAAGTATGCAGCGCTGCTTGTGAACACACACACACACAGACACTCGCACACACCCCCCACACGAATGACAAAGTGCGCCCTCGATGAGTGCGTACCCGTATGCCTTATGTATGTATGTATGTGTGTGTGTTTGCGCGTATTTCTGTGTGAGACTCCACTCAACAAATGTTGCATTTATTTATAGATATAAAGCTAAAATTTACGAAATTAGAAACTGAGGCCATGCAGCCTCAACTAAGAACGCCGACGTCGCCGTCGCAGACGCCGTCTCAGCATTGGGCTTACCTTATAGTAGGCTCCGTTATCAAGTCGCACTTCGACCATAAGATCTTCCATTATGTTAATCCTCTGCAGGTTGCACCTTCTTTTATGATATTGTTATTATTGTTGTTGTTCTTCTTGTTCTCTTTTATGTAAATGAAGCAATTAATATACCACACTAGCTCGTTGCCCCCGCCGGTCGTCAGTTAGCGCCGACTTATATTGCGTATAAGCTAAAAAAGAGAGATGGAGAGAGAGAGAGAGTGGGAAAATAATAGATTCTTTAGTAAATAGTTTTATGGAAGTTGATGAGGACCACATACAACGATAAAAAGTCGGGCTAATTCTCCAAATCTTCGTTATTCCCTGCGATTACTTCGTTATCAGTCTTTTTGCTTTGTTTCTGTTGTTGTTTTTGTGGTTGCTGCCGCTGCTGCTGCTGTTGTTGTAGCTCTGGTTGTGGTGGTGGAAATGCTTGCTGCTGCTTTTGTCAGAAACACTCACTCACACACACACACACACACTCACACGTACGTTCCTCTCTCTCTCACTCTCTCTCACAGTTCCTGCAAAGATAAACAAGAAGAAGAGTATGCAATAACAACAATAAATAAACGAAGCTTACAGTAAAAACTATTTGAAAATTAACAATGAAACTGACGTCGACAGCGACAGAGACAAGGGCGACGACAACGACAGCTATGCGATGGCAATCAAAAATTATAAAATTTTGAAGTTATTTTGGGCCGGTCATATGAAATTTCCTTTGTTAGATATCAAAAACAACAACACTAGGAGTAGCGACAACAACAACAAATGCATCGAGTAACGTCAACGCCGCGTTTGCCGGGGCAGCGTCGCTGCTGCTGAATCTTCTTCATCATTTTATAGCCAGCGCCGCTGCGCCGCCGTCTTTCTTTTGTGTCTTCACATCACTCTCCGCTCTCACACGCACAGCAAACTTACTAACCATACACACACACGCACACACACACACTACTATACAGCACTGTCAGCAGCCGCCGCCGCCGAAATGCCGAGCACGCTTTTCCAATAAGAATTTCACACACACACACACGCACGCACACGACGAGCTCAGCAACAGCACATGCCGATTTTTCATACATATACACAAATGTATTATATTCACGCTGAATCTCTTTGAACTTCTTTTACTTTGTTAATCGTAAAGATTTAAACACGTTAAAAATCTTTTCTACACTCCGTGCGCTTTGGGTAGAATTTTCCTTCTTTTCCACCTTCCTTTTGCTGCACAAATTCGCCGCAGTCGCGGCTGCTGCTGCCGCCTTGCCGCTGTGCAAAATTTTTTTCGCTCCTTGCTAAATACTTACGGGCAAGCTACGCGGCTATTTAATTACGTTAAATGTTTAAAAATGTATTGCACTTACGGCTGCCTGGCACGTTAATCTTCTGGATTGTTTAATTTGAGCTTACACCCTTTGAAAATAAAAAATATATCGCGTGCAGTGCGCTGCTTTACTGATTCCAAAAATTTTTTTCGGCTGCGCTGCGTTCTCTTCGTTTTGCTTTTACGCCTGTTTCGCAGCACAGTATTCAATAATGCTGCCAACTCGATGTAGTTGCCTCGCGTTCGCTACAACTTTTCGAAAATTTAGCTTTATTCGCTAGGCCTTTTAAATGCTTGTAATACAAAAAATTAAACAATATTATTTTGATAAAGGCTTTTTGTAAATGAATGCGATGTTCACTTGAAAACACACACAAAAATCATATGTGACATGTATCGCGCGGTGGGGCAACTCTCTAAACTGACAAGTAGCGTGGCGTTGCCAACTGTTTGATTTTCTTGTTACAATACCATTTCTCTAACCAGGGCTGCAAGAATATCGTGCGGTTGCATTTTAGCGCACACTGAGCTAACTGATTAATTCGAATTTTTAAATTGACTAAAGTAACGTATACATTGTCTACGTTCATTTAACATAGTGTGTTGCTTAGCAGCTTGACGTTGTGGGCAAATTAATAATTTAAATAAAGAGCAATTTGGAAGAACCTGCAAGGGTATAAAACATTTAGTATGTCGAAGGTAGCCTTTCATCCTCATTGAACTGAACTTTTGATGAACAATATGATCAATATTTAATCTTCAGCACAATGAACGACCATCTTTTTCAGCTATTGAATCGTAAAATTTGTTTGCAGTTATTAAAAGTACAAATAAAAATAAGCTATAAAGCTTTATATATTTGTTCTGCAATAAGAAAAGATATCATATATGTATTTGCAATCTTTAAAGAAAAAACGGGCACAACTCACAACCATTCAATAAAAAGCTAAGTAAAAGTTACATAAGATACATGTAAGTACCATATACATACTGTATATACATACATACATATTTACTGAGCTGTAGTAAAGTGTTGAATGTCTGAATTTCTGTGCGATCGACATATGTTATTATTTCATTACGCTTCATTTTAGAAATGAATTCTATCGAAATGAGGAAACCTGTTTTTAAAAGTGTTTTCCACAGCTGCACAATTTTGTTTTTTGTTTTGGCGGTATATTAGGTTTATCCAAAACTACGAATGAATCGACAATGCCATCATCGGGTTCTTGTTTAGCGTTTTTATATTCGAGAACGCTTCCTATTATTAATAAAAAGACGTTTTCTACGTTGCAGCCATCTTTTGCAGAGGTCTCAAAGTACGGCATGTCGTTATTTTTTTTGCACCATTCCATAGCTTGCCGTGTGGTTACCTACGGATAAAGGGGATTTCAATCTTCAAACTGAGACATGATTTTTTTTCATACTTTGCGATTATCCATATCCACTTTATTGCCCACTAAAATGAACGGAAATCTTTCTGGATTCGATGGATAAGCCAGTAGAAGGAACTCATCTCGCCACGAGTCTAGTTGGTTAAAGGAACTCGGCGACGTAACGTCGTAAACAAGTACACAGCAATCAGTGCCACGGTAGAATACTGGTCCCAATGTCTGAAATCGCTCACAGCCGGCTGTATCCCAAATCTAGATGCAAAGTATAACCATTATAGAAACATTCTTAACGTCGAAGCTTACTAGTCAAACCTGCAATTTTACTTTGCGATTATTAAAAAACATCTCTTTTATAAATAAATCCGATGTGATTGTTGTAGCTAATTTACGGGGAAAATGCTTGTTAACATATCGGTTTAATAAAGATGATTTTCCGACATTTTTGTTCCCCAAAACGATCACTTTTAGCGGTTTTTGTACGTTATTCATTTTGAGTTGTTAAATAAGTTGAATAAATTCATACTGTTCCACTGAGTACAAAAGTCTTCTCACTTTAGATTTAATTTTTTAAACGATTCACTAAAGTATAGATTACATTTTACGTATTTCTACGATTGGCACTACAAAGTGATAGGCAAGTTTTTATTTCGCTTCCATTCCTTTCGATTTATGCATTCTCGCATTGCATTTTTATGTCTGTTTTGGTGGGTAGACGATTGCCGACTGTGACTTGTTCGAACTGTTCACTTTGCAAGTCCTTAGAAGTCAATATACACATAAACATAAAACCCCAAGCTGACTCATGGTCCCAGGAGTAGGCAAGCGCACACTGTTGTCTGAAGACTGAGCTGCACGTTCCGATTATCAGTTTGAAAAAAAACACACATTGACTGTATGGAGGATCTTACACACTTACCTGAGCCTATCAGCTGTAAGTTCCGTTCCGTTCGCAATAAATTCTATAAATTTACAATGTTTGACTTGTGCCATTAAATATTTGCAGTTTTTGTAATGTTTATTGTTAAAATTAAACCAAAAGCATGAATATGTTTAATGAAAATATCGAATTACAATACATATATAAAGTTTGCACAAGCGTTTATGTATGCATTACCGAAATGGAGCAATTTTTAAATGAATTTATTGAAAATGTTGCGGTCTGTGGCCAATATATATATGTATTGCCGATCGCATTGAATGTATGTGCAGGCAATTAATTAATTCATTATAATTAATTACAATAGAAATGTATATGTTTTTTTGTTTTATTAAATTTACAATCACAAGATTTTGTATTATTTCTGGTAGTTAATTTGTTGTTGTTGTTATTGATTTTGATGTCGTTGCAACAGCTGCTCGTTACCTGTTGCAGCAGCTGTATCGTGCGATAATTTTACTAATTAATGGCAAAATATTACTAGGAGGGCATGCACAATATGTCAAAGTTGTTATGATTGGTAAATACGAATACACAGACCATAAATAGTAATTATAACGGGAAATCTCTGCTGAAGTTTATCTGAATTTAGCATCCTATAATTATAACTATTCTGTTTGCTGAAATTGTTTTACTTAATCATATAACCTTGCTGTCGTTCTTCGTATTTGCTTTTATACTCATATGCTGTTATTTTATTTATAATATAGATTGTTTAATTATGCACTTTGCGTTTTATTCTGTTGTTGTTGTTTTTTGTTGTTGATGTTCTTGTTGCTGTAGCTGTTGCACACGTATATGTAATTCTATTATTACATTAGCATTGGCAATTGTCAGCGTTGCCTGGACGACTGTTTTCAGGGCTCAAACGTATTTGATCGGGAAAATCGTTGATGAGTTCAGCCTAGAAAATATATGCAAAGTCATGAGCATTCCGCACTTTATGTTAGTCAATTCAATAAATACCTCCGTCTCTTGCTCCAGCCCATTCTTTGCTATAGTTTGAAACGCCATTTCCACGTTGATACCCTCCTTTGCCGAAGTCTCATAGTAGGGAATCTCGTTTTTCGATTGACACCATTGTTGTGCTCGTCGCGTGGATACCTGACATTTGCATTAATTGGTTAGATTATTAAATGCAATATAGCATTAATAAAACTTTGGTGTACTTACTTGGCGATTATCTAAGTCCACTTTGTTGCCCAGCACGACAAAGGGAAAATGCTCAGGATCCCGCGGACTGGCCTGTATTAAGAACTCGTCCCGCCATGAATCTAGATTCTTGAATGAGTTTGGCGCCGTTACGTCATAAACGAGCACACAGCAATCGGCGCCACGGTAGAAGGCCACACCGAGTGATTGGAAGCGCTCTTGACCAGCCGTGTCCCAAATCTAGAATACAATTATAATTATCAGCGGACCACGACATGCGAGCTGGGTATAAAATTACCTGCATTGTGACGACGCGATCATTCACAACAACCTCTTTAGTGCAAAAGTCGGCTCCGATCGTTGCTTTATACTGATTGGAAAAGCGTTTGTTTACATATTGATTCATGAGTGACGTTTTGCCGACGCTGCTGTCGCCCAGTATGATGACTTTCAGTAGAGATTTCTTTCGGGTGGCCATATCGATATTTCTAATGTATTTTTCCTATTTGCTTTAAGCTGTTTTCGCTGCCTTTGCCTGAAATAGAAAACCAATTGGAACGTCGTTAATAATATATGCAGTGTTCACTTATTTTTAGATATAATTTAATTATGGATATATTTTAAAAGCCTCGGATTGCACAGTTTACTGCTGTCGGTTGGCAACGTTGACATTATCTCTCGGCTTCAACGTCAGATTCTGCACGGTTTACTGATCCGTGACTCATGATATATGAACAATGAATGACTGACACTGGAGCAAAGTACGCGGTATCAAACGAGGGGACGAATCGTAGAACATACATATGACCCGCATCGAAGCGATAATAAATTTAATGATTGGAAGCTAGCGTGCACAGCGGAGAAAGTGATGATGAAAACAAAGAACACGCATTACAAACAAAGACATTGAGCTATACTTCATCGAGAAGAAAAATTGTTGTTGATGTGGTCACTATATGTTTTTCTAGTAAAATGAAAACGCCCATATTTGTCACAGCGACAAGGGGGAGTTGTACTTAACAGTAATATGCATACAAAGTACTGTAAAATCAAAAATAAAACTGCGAGCTCAGCACTCCACCCGTCTGATTGATCCACAAATGACTTGTTTTTGCGCACTAATACCATCACAATAACATCTGTGTATGCATGTTTTCTGTGTCTGGGCTCCACTGGCATTTTCCATACTGTTTTTACTGCTGCGTAACAATTTTTCAGTCTTTGTTGCGAACAGGATTTATTACAACCTTGGGATGCATGACAAATGCATTTAAATAGCACTTACTTTGTTTAAATAAATTGTTTGTTGTGTGTACGCACTTTATTTCTTTTCTATTTAACTACGCAGTTAATTTTTTTGTTTTTTTCTACGAATTTTGACCAACATCAACTTGTTAATCGATACCTAATATTTCGGGAAATCGATATACGATAAATTGATATACGTTTACAGAGAAATCTTGACAGAATACTTTTCACTTAACAGAATAACTCCTCATTGAAAAACACAACAGAATTTAACAGGTTGTTTCGAAGTTTACAGGTGTATTTCATCTTCTCGTTGTAAATTTATAAAATGCTTTAAATGTGAATTCTCAGCACATAGCTAATAAGGAAATTATTACAAAATAGTAATTTAAATATATATGTATCGATAGAATAAACAAAATAATATGTTAACTACGAAAGGGAATATGGCTAACATGTTTACATCCGACTTGCCATTGGTCACACTGCCAAAACGAAAAACGAAATAGTTATTTGTTTTAGTTGTATCAAAGAAATAATTCAAATAAAATTTAAAGTTAACACTTCCAAAAGACCGTGTGTGCCAAATTATATTGAAAACCATTAAGTACGAGTTATAAATAGTAATAATGGCAACGCTTCCGCCGCGCAAGAACCAGACGCCAACTCGCATCTGCAGCAACATGAAACCCCACCTGACACCGCTGCAGACGTTATTGCAAATGGGCTTCCAGAAGCATAGGGCGTATGTATCAGTATATCAGAGGAGTATCCATACATATCTCTAGCTTAAGATTAACAAATGGAATACAAATGGGACGCAACGAACTAGCGACTGACAGGGACAACCAACGCTGTAGCATTTATTGATTTTACTTTTACTTACCCCAATTTTATTATCTTGCAACAGCGAAAAGGCACTTGCATCTACCGGCAACAGAGGTGTGCAAATAGCTTCCGATTGGCTGCTGGCCCACGTTAACGATGCCAACTTGGACGAGTGTGCGCCACGTGAATATATTATATATGCCTGTCCAACTGGTCCGTTTCTACAGCAGCTGGAAGAGTTCTGGTCCAAGTCCCGCCAGATGTGTGGATGGAATGGAGCCCATAACTATGTGCCACACATCACGCTTGTCTCTTTCTTTAAGGTAAGCAAAATTGAAGCCATTCATCGGTTATTATTACTAATGCCTTCTTTTATAACCAGGCTCCAGATGAGTGTTCGCTGCAACTGTCAAAGGCCCTTAAGCAGGTCGTGGACATGACTGGGGCACTACTGGATCGACCGATCAAATTGGAGCCATATATGAGTCAAAACTTTATGGGATTCTTTGTGGCCGAAGATGATGCGAATTATTTGAAGCGCTTGGCTTTGCAATATGTCAAGGAGGTTTCCAACTCAAGTAGGCCCATGCCACTGATTGCAATTTTATTATTGGTTGCAGTTTCCAGTTGCAGTTGCACTTTGTTTTGGGTTTCTTTTCGCACCATATATTTGGTTTATTTCGGTATGGCGTGGCTTACGGTTTCGTTCTCTTCCTATCTCTCTGCCTGCACTCACTAATCGTTGGCAATGGATCCCAATAAATGGTAACGGAGCACAGTTATAAGCGATACTTACGAGCAGCTGGATGCCATTGTGGCCTGCTTTCCCTGGTGTGGAGCAGTATCCTCAGGCACTCGCTGCATTCCGCGCAGCAGTCGATGTAAGCAATAAGTTAACAATTGAAAGTAAAAGCTCTCAATTAAGTTTAAATTAATCTATTTTTTCACATTACTCATCGTCAATCATTGCTGTAGATTCTCATAATATTATTTCCCTTAGTTGCATGCATAACGTTATCATACTGTAGTATTGGCTTATCTTTATTGATTTCGTGACGTTACCATTTTAACGACTTTTTTGATAATCAAAGCCGCCGTGACAATGAAGTTTTGCTCGTACATATATAACTAGAATACAGGCGCATTTGATATTCAGTTATCGATTGGCTTTCATATCGTTTGGTCTACTAATAGACTCTATTACCTGTAGCAATCTCACTCGAGCCACACGTTAAGAGCCTGCACCTGACGCTCGCATATCAGTTCCCGCAGGCACAATTCAATGCACTGAAATCACTTGTGGAAACTCTTGACGCCAGCTGTGCATCCAATTGGGAGCTGCGTTTATATTCCCGCGATCCACGGCTCGCCACAAAACAAGTTAGCACCGCAAATCTTTTACGGTTTATACATCATAGTCAAAATAATTGCTCTTCAATTGCAGGTTCAGAAAGTAGTTTATCCTCATAATCCCCACGAAACGGATGAGCTGGAGCTTCGCATTGGCGACTATATCTACTTGAATAGCGAAGGAGTTGATAGCTCCAGTGACGGTTGGGCAGAGGGAATATCCTGGCTAACTGGGAGCACAGGACATTTGCCTGTCAACTATACAGAACGCACAGCCGAATCGGATGCTTGGACTCTGCATCGTGTAGTGCAGCTATCAAAGAGCATAGCATCATCCCTAAACTCGGCCGAGGATTTAGATATTGTAGACGGTCGCAGCATATCTACAGAACCCGAAGACCGTCAGCGTGAGCTGCAACAAGGTAAGTTAGTTTTAACACATCTAGTTCTCTTTTATTGCATTGCTCTGCCCACTTTCAGGTACCCAACATCCCGAGATCATAGAGGGTTCTTCGTTTGAGGAGTCGGAGCAAAGCGTTGAGAAATACTTGCGTCAAACTTTACAGCCCTGCTTAGAGCTTCCCTCAGTGCAGCTGCTTAATAACCACAATTTGTCACACCAGCATAATCCGCACACGCCAACAATTGAGATTACTGCCAATATGTCTTCCTGTTCCACCACTAATTCTGTGTCGAAGAATGTTGACGAGATAATGGTGGAGCCACCGCCCGTTCAGGCGCCCCGACCCGATGACACGCTAAGTGTACACTCCGATCATGATCATATGGTGCAGCCAAGCCTGTTGGACGCAGCGCATACTAACAATCGGAAGGTGTACATTATGCGGCACGGTGAGCGTGTCGACTTCACATTTGGCACTTGGATTCCCTATTGTTTCGATGAGTTTGGAAACTATATGCGCAAGGATCTAAATATGCCCAAGGTGTTGCCGCATCGTAAAAATAGTCCTGATGGCTGGCAGAACGACTCGCCGTTGACAAACGTTGGTGTCTACCAGGCACGTCTTACCGGAGAAGCTTTGCTGGAGGCACAGGTTCAAATTGATCATGTATACTGTTCACCATCCTATCGGTGTGTGCAGACTTGCACCAGTGCTCTGGAGGGCCTTAAAATGAGTGGAAAACATAAGATTAAGTTAGAGCCAGGACTATTTGAGTGGATGGCTTGGTATCCCAATGGCGTACCAGATTGGCTGAGCAGTAGCGAGTTGATCGATGCTAAATATGATATTGACTTAAACTATGTGCCTGTGCAGCCGGCCACGGATTTGACTATTCATTTAAAGGAATCTACGGAACAGTTCTATACACGTAATCATGAAGTGCTCCTGCAGCTGCTCGACAGTACCAGTAAGTACCGCAAATATACATTAGAAATCTGTATCTAATCTATATTCACTTGCAGCTGGCAATCTGCTAATTGTGGCGCATGCCACAACACTGGACACCTGTTCGCGACAGCTGACAGGCGGAGCACCACGCAACACGAGCGAATTGCGACAGGTCATCCACAAAATACCCTACTGCAGTTTGGCTACTGTTGAGCAGGTTGATGGTGTCTGGAAGCTGGTCGAGCCCGAGTGCCTGCCAGTAACTCACTCGAAAAACCCGCGATTCGAGTGGAACGCATTGTCGACCACCTAGTGCCCGTGCTTGGAGCAGTTTCTCTGCAAGCATTGAGACTGATTGAATACATATTCATTTTACAGCCGACCAAACACAGAACAACACACACATATGCAAAACATATACACACAAACACATATACGTAATTTGTTAAGTTTAAATTTTCTGTTACTATTTAATACGCTTATTGTCTGTCTACCTTTTGTACAACGCCAATTATTTATGCACCATTTGTTCTTAATTTGCTTAAACAAATTAATATACGGACATATATACTATATAATATACAATATATATACACATATATAGTTAAGCAAGCAAATTGTATGCAGCTGCAGTTGAAGCAGAGCTTTTTGGCTCTCTCTGGGATGTTTTCATACGTTTTATAATCAACCAAGCTGCAGTTAACGTGCTGCCAACAATAATTACATACATATATATACAATACTATACATATATTGCAGCAGCAAAGCGTTACCATTAAATTATCGTTTATATATAACATTCAAGCACATTTATAGTATTGTTAACCATTTGTATGCTGAACAAATTCATAGTGAATAGAAATATTATAACAATATATAGACCTGTTTTAAGTAATTAGTTTCAACAGTAACACGCCAATACTGTTTTCCCCCTATTAATGATAATGATCATTAAAGAGCCGCTCTCTTAGCCTTATCTATCAGCAAGTGTAAGCTAGTTTAGTTTTGCTTTAGCCTGGCCCGTTGGCTTGTTTGGCACTATATACTCTACCTTAGTCTTGTTTAGCCTTAGCGAAGCGCTGTTTAAAATCACTACATACATACATACGTATATATATTTATGCAAAGAATAAAAATCCCTGAGACACGCTCTAACAGTAGAATTAACAACATTCACATTTGCAGTTCTTACTTTGGGGGGTTTGGGTGAAGATCACTAAGCGTGATTATCATCAATATGATATTCTGGATATTATGTAAATGATCGATACTCTCTGAAAGTGGGTTTAGAAGAAAACATTCTACAGTTTACATTAACTTATGTGGCTCTACAGAAAAAAGCCGACATTTTATTTATTGCGCATGAATTAGTACGGTAATTTGTTATAATTGTTAAAACTATTAAATATATAATTGTTGAACTATTTATTTAGTTGAATTATTATTTGTATTATCTGTAATATGTTTATAGATGTAGATTTACATAAATACATACATACATATGTTTTATTAGTTGTCATTTCTGTTGTATTGTTTTTTGTTTTTATATTTTGTTTGTAGTAAAAACCAGCAATGGTTTCAATTAACGAACTTAAAAGGTTGGTGGCTCTTGAAATGAATTATTTATTTTATTTAGTTGTAGTTTAAAAACGTATCATTGCTTGTCTGTAGCTGAAGGGAAGGTTAAGTATATTAAGTATTTATTGTATTTGTTGTTGTAAAACAAAAAAAGTACTTTAAATAAAAGCCACTCTCCCTCTGTTTCGAAGGAAAGTGAGAAAATAATTGTTTAGCATGAAATTTGTAATGGTAATAACTAAAATTGGCGATATAAGCTGACGGGGCAACCATTATCAAGTTGTTAAGTTAAAAGAGCTGATCAGAAAAAGGGAAAGGTTTTCCCAAACATTGCCATACCCCGGTTTAACTCGATGGCCAGCAGTAGCAGGAGCAAGACAAATACTACGCCTGCTCGCAGCCAGGATCATTGCTCCGACGCTTGATTATCTAATTGTTAGCACTGCACTTTGCCGAACTGAACACCGCGCCGTTCCAAATGCTCACGGTACTCCTTGTAATGCATTTGAATCTCCTGCGAGCGATAGCGGTTTGGATTTATTGATTTGCGCAGCTCCTTAATGATGACAGCACGATACCCACCTTTGCGCAACAACGAGTCTATCCTCTGCACTTGATCCCAGCCCTGTTCAGTGGCCACCTGTGGTAGATAGGTGGCAGTACGCTTCAAGCCGCGTTCAGTCAAAAACTCAATGCGGATACCGTGTACGCCCAGCTGCCAGTCCAAATGACCCTGCGCCTCCTCAAAGTTCTGCAATATGGACACAGAGACAGTAAGTCGATGCAGCTCATCACGCGAGATGGGCGCAAAGCGCGAATCCTTAAATGCGCTGGTCAGAGCATATTCACGGAGTCCAGTGTGCAACTCCATGGCACTAAAGGTGCCAATACAACCACGCAAGCGCTTATCGCGACCAATTTTCCAGGTTACAAACAACGGGTAAGCATCGTTGCTGAACATTGGCGTTCCAGGTCCATCAATGTTGTTCAGCTCGCAGTCGAGCACCTCAAAGCAGAAGAGGCACATATCCGGAACGGCAACATTGTCCAATGGCTTTATCCGTATACCATGGCCATTCATATAGTGTTGGGAGTAATGCACGGGCTGCTGCTGGTGGTAATCCTCGTGCCTCTCGTCCCCATTGCTATTGGAATGCTGCGGCTGTTGCTGCTGCTGCTGCTGGTAGTTATTATGGTGTTGCTGGTGGTTATTAAAATGGGAATTGGACATTTCTGCTGCTCCTGTTTCTGTTTTTGCTACGTTTGTTAAGATTAACTCTACCGATAATATATATATCTATTGTATATATAGCTAATGGCAGTGCACGTTGATGATCTAGGTTCAATTAAAATAAGAGAACAACGACAACGAAAACAAGTCCTAATAAAAATCACTTCTCTAGCATGTACAAATTAAACGCCAGCCAAGCGTATCTCGTCCAATGTTTTGGGTACTGAAAATTAATAACAATAGTAATGTAGTAGCATAGTGTGTGTTAAGGAATGCACATATGTATAAGTATGTGGTTTAGAGGAGGAGCAAGCACGTGTTGACTTACCTTGACAAAAAGTCACTGGCCCCTGCTTTGGTTTGTTTCTTCTTCTTGCGAACTACAACACACACACACAGCTCTTTCTTCCTTTTCTTCTGCTACAATACGATGCTCCTCACATTCATTGGTTTGCACCTTTGTCTTCGTCTTCGTCTTTGTTGCTGCAGCTGCTGTTGTTCGCTTCCGGACATTGGCTCTTGCTCTGCTGCTACTGCTTGGCTGCCGTTTTGTATGCTAGATAGCCATAGTTTATAAACACAACATTGATTCAGCTATTTGTGCTTCACCTTTCTTCCTTTGCGTCGTTCTTCGCACCTTTTTCTGTGAGGGGCGGTGGGGGTTCAATTTATTTTCAATATTTGATAATATATACATATATATGAATTTGTTCACCTTCTTTGTCTCTCAATAGCTTACTGCAATCTCATTGCGTTATCTGTGTGGAAGACGGAAGAGAAGAGAAAGTAATGCAATTCTTGTTTTCCAATTCGTTTCATTTTCACTATCTTTTTAATTGCTCTTTGTTCACACTTCATTTGCATTTACAACACACTGAGAGGCGCATACAGGCAAACAACGTGTTACACAAGTTCTAAAACTTATCATTTAAGCTTTTGTGACAATTGTTCATATTTTTTGGGACACTATTAAATTGAAATTACCTTTTTGTGAGACCTGATAAAATGTAAACAAATTTAACAATTTTTGACGATTTTAAGAACAGTGTTGCGCAATGCCAAAGATGACCTAAAAAAGTGCACTAAAATAAAAATACCAGCGCATTAGGGTTGTCAACAGGTTGTATAGGTAACATTTTGTGATGGAATTTTACAAATCATTGAACAACTAGTTTGAAGTTAAGAATGATTAATTATAAAGAGGTTACAATTAATAACGTTTTTCTAGAACAGCATTTAAAAATTAAAATCAAACTGATAAATCATTACTAATAAATTTTAAGAATTTTGGTATTTTTTGCCTTGTACTTGCAAGAAAATGTGTATTTATTGACAACCCTGTTGGGGCCCAACTGAGCCAAATACAAACAAATAAAATAAGCAAAAAGTATTAAGCAAATTTTGTGTAGCGAAATGGCCTTAGCAAATGTTCTCTTGCTTAGCCAAATATCGGGCCATGTCCTGCTGTTTATATTGTCCCTGTGCATTGTTCTACCTTTGTCCATAAACCTTAATCAATTTTGGTATGTATGCTACGACGTTGTATCTCTTTTATTCATTCATAAAGTGAAATACATGACTAATAAATTATAAACATTCCATTCATAGTGGACACTGTCTGCTGTTTACAACGGGAAAATGGCGGGAGGAGGACGGAATGTTTGATGTACATTGGGCGTCAAATGGTTTCTGCACATTCCCCCTGATAACGGGGGTGTTCCTGCTGATTATCTCTGTGGTGCAGATCTACCGGTGAGTGAATCTCTAAGATTCCCATCTAGGTTCCTAATGAAATCTTCTTTATTTGCCTTAGATATGTGCGTATGAAGGAGGAAGAGTCTTTCATCGCGCTCTTTATTGATGTTGTGCTTGGCATTTGGATGCTGGCTATGTCGATATTATCTGCAATTTTCATTACTTTGGGATTTATTGTCTGGTGCGACGGAATGACTGAACGCTTTCCATCATGCGAGACTTCGGCTGGTCAAAATATAATACGAGGCGATACGGAAAAGATAAACACCTCGGGATTCTACATTGAAATGGGCACCACCCAGGTAGGTTGCAATCTGCAATCTAGTTGTCTTATCAAGATTAAAATATACTCCCCTAATTTACAGTTCGGCGCCTGGGGTGCATTTGCCATCTCGGTGGGCATCGGAGTAATCGCATTGTTGAAACTTATTCATAACCATCAGGTGCGCAACATCAAGGTGTCTATGTATCTGGAACGACAACGCTTGGTTAATCAGCAGCACTACGATGGCCGCTCGACTCCCCCTCTGCAGGCTACGGTTGCATCTTCTGACACAGATCAGAATAAATAGTTAGCGTGCACGCCGAGCCAGCAGTTTGTTATTTTTTATGTTTTTCTCATAGTGTGCATAATAATCATGTTATGCCATTTAATCTTCGTTCTCATTATTACAATTGAGGCGCGGCATCATGCGTTAAATATCTAGTGCAATCGACTCCCACTGATGGACGTACTGTAACTGCAGCTATCATACTCATAAGTTATTTACGTGATATATGTATATTTAATCGTGTATTCCAAGTATTCAATAAATTTTACGACTTTCGTTCGATCAAATTGTGTTAGAACTCAAGCGAACTGATTGAAATATAAAATAGAAATATGTATACCAACCATACTCACCTACCTGTTAACAAATACCCCATCGTACTCGTTCTCCCTTCCATTTAAAAAAAGAAAAAACACAATTGTTGGTATTCTGTTATGTCAGTTACATTTATTTTGCAGTTATTTCCGTTTCATATCTGTTTTAATGTTGCAAGAATTTGTCGTTCTGTCAAACGGATTTAGGTTTGGATTTGCATTTCAACAAAATGTTTTTTAAAGACTTTAAAGCGATGCCCAATGTACATTATAAATTCCGTATTTGCTTGTTTAGTCTGTTTAACAATTTGCTCAGGATCTCTTTGAATTTCGCTTGACAAACTTTGCGCGTTTTCAATATAGTACATTAAAATAACATGCTTATTTCTTTTCAGATCATTTCATATATCATCTCTGTCATTTCTTTCTATCATCATCTCCATTGCCTGCATAAAGTTTAATTTAATGTGGAGCAAAAATGGTGGCATTTTACTTTGGTTTAGAGAAAAATAGTTACTTGTACATTAATGTATGGATTTTGTTCGGTTCTCTTGCGTTTATGAAACAAATTTGTAGTTGGCTCTCAAATGTTATCAGTTTTGTTTTTGTGTTTTTGTTTTTCCTTTTTCATAATTTTGGTTTTTGCTTATAATTAACACTACATCAATGTATGTACTATAATTAGTATTTTTAGTTGTTTGTTTTTCTTTTTTGTTCTTTTCGGATTTTTAATTTTTTTTTGTCGATTTTCTATTTATTTTTTTTGTTGGTAATTATGTTTTGGATTTCTTTGAATAGCATATTATAGTAATCTTTCTTTCTGTTTGTTTTTTGTTTTTTTCTTCGATTTTTTGTTGTTTACTTACACTAGTTTTGTGGTATTTTTTGTTTGTTTTTGTTTTCACTTTAATACATATGAAAAACAACGAAATTTGTTTGGAAAAAACATTGTGTTCTTTTGTTTGCAGTGTATTTTTTGTACGAAACGAGGTGAAAACATTCAAATCACCTGCGGGCTGCGATTTATATATGCTAGCGGCTAATCGGTTTGAATTCGACAAAACTGTGCCCCGTTCGAATTCAAAAAGGTCGCGATAGACGCACGCCAGCACAATGGCAGGGGGGCTACGCAATTTGGGAGGGATGAATGTTACCAATTAGTCAATAATTTGTAATAGCCAAATAATTGTAATGAATAATTAGTGAAATTATTCTTTTAGAATTTTTGTTTTTATAACGAGGATTAAATGCTTGGCGCGCATTTGTTTTTAGTTTAGTTTTTTTTTTTTTTGATTTATTTATTGCATAGCCGACTGAAGTTAAAGCCAAGTGTGCGTGATCGCTATAGGAAAGTCACGGAAATCCTGTATTCCGATGAACCGCCAGCATTGAGCCCCTTAAAAGCAGCCGGACAAGGTGATTCGTGAACCGAAAATCGTGTAAGCATTTATGTATATATAGAGGATAGACGGTAGGATCAAAATGTATGCGGAATTTGGTGGCGAATTGTGGGAAAGGTTGACGCTGCTATGCGATTTCCGTGATTGCATAGCAGCTAATGGTAATGCGGGTTAAAAAACTGTGTTTTCTTGTGCCTTTTTGTGTATTCTTGTTTTGCTGTTTAGTGTATGTGTTTGTATGTTGTCCAAGTGTCTCATTGTTTGTGAGTCTGTGTCTGCTTATGTTAGTGTTGGATGGGGAGACGACAAGTGTGCTGCGTAATAAATCATAGCGCTGTATATTAGTGGCACATGGAACCGGATATTCGCACTTGCAATCGCCCCACGCTGTGTAGTGTAGTAGGGATGGAACAAATGGGCGTGCGAATATCCGTAATCACAGATCACGTCCATTTGCTTCATCCCAGACGGTTATCACACACGATCGCAAGGATCGGCGTTGTCTTGTGTCAAACCAAAATTCATAATGTAAACAAATTAGTTACAAAAAAACAAATTTCAATCAAAATTGTTTTCTTTATAAGCGTTTTAAAGTTTGAAATTGTAGTTTTCGGGTTTGTTTTGTTTCTTTTCATTTTCATTTTCATTTTATTTTTCTCATTTGCATTTTTTTCCATTTTCATTTTTATTTAGTTTTTTGGTTGCGGATTCCAAGATCCAAAAATGTTCATTTAGACAAATGCATGTGAAATACTTACTCGCCCCAAACTGACCGATCGATCGACTTATCGACAGACCGACTGACTGGCTGACAGACAGACAGACAGACAGTATTTAGGCACATCGTTTTCTTCCATTAGAAAATGCATTCGTTAACATTTAATAATTAAACGCACAACAACGGAGAAAATTCATACCAATTGCACGATCCAAATTTATTCGATTTCATTCTAGTTTCCAGTTTTTATTTTGTTTTCATTTTCCTTTTTCTTTTTTATTCTTGCTTTTGTTCGTCTTACGCATATGCTCTGCATATTGCGTTAAGCGCTACTTTCCAAATTTTCTATATAGACCCGATTTCTGTCAAATTTGTGCGACGGGTTTTTTGTTTGTTGCGAGTTTTTGCGTCCCAATTGGTTTTACTTTTTGACCCACTATGCAATTTGCAGCATTTAGCTTTGTACGAATTTTCTCGCATTTGTTGTACCATATTTTGTAGTTGTTGTTCTTCTTCTTTGTTCTGTTTCTGTTTCGTTACTTTGCCGAGGATTTGGCGCTGTGCTGCCACGCCTACTGTGGCGTTAACAGCACGGCGAATTTCTAATTTGGTGATTAATTTTTGTGCTTGTCACATTGAGGTTATGTTTATCCTTTGTTTCTTGTACTCTACGTCTTCTTATTCATCTTCTTCTTCTTCTTCTTCCCGATTAGGTGTTAACAAACAATTTAATAACAATTCAATTTAAATTTTGTACTATTTTCTGTTGTTTCGCTTGGTTTTCTTTTAGTACTCTCATGTGTAACCGTATCACTAATCTGTTTCATTTTCTGCATTTAAATACTTAGGAACAAAACGATAAGGAACATAATTGAACTAGAATTTCATACAACATTTGCCAGACTATTGTTGAGTTTCTCTGTGTGTGTCTGTGTGTGCGTGTGTATTGTTGGAATAAAACTTTGGATTTACGCCTTGCCGTATCGGATACATACAAGAGTTGACTGCATATATACGATATAATACTAGTTTATGCGTAAGTTGCAGTAATAGTAGTAGTAATAGTAGTAGTAGTAGTAGTAGTTGTTGTTGTAAAAGTAGTAGTTGTATTTCTTTTAGTCTAGCTCTTGTTTTTGCTGTTGGTGTTGCTTGTTGTTGTTGTAGCTTGTTGTTCTATTATCGAGCATAGTACTAGTTGTTGTTCTTGTTGTTGTTGCTTTTCAACTGAACAACGCCGAGCGATTTGAGTTTAACGTACTTATTTCAGACATTTGTACATATGACGTCACAATGATATAGAATGGGCATCATCTCGCACACACACACGCATTCATACAAATCGTCTGCACTCACACACACATGCATACAATATGGTAAAAGAGTTAATTTTGATTTAAGCTTTTGATTTGAGTTCGATATCCGACTGTGACGGGGATGGCGACTGTGACATTAACTGTGACTCCGACTGTGACTGTGTTGTTGTTGTTGCTATTATGTTGTGAATGTGGCTTGTTGTTGTGGTAGTTGTAGTTATAGTTGTGGTTGTTTTGGCTGCTGTAATTAGCACGTTAAATCAGACGCTCGCTATACCATATTCAGAAGTCCGTATTATTCGGTCCAGCATCCGCTTCGGCGGCATCGCCCACCTCGCCCACGCTGGGTGGCAACGCCAACGATAATTGGGGTGTGGCCGAGCCGGCGACAAGCATTGTTGGCTCCGTGTTGCGGCGCTTCATTTTGAGTTTGTTCTTTTTCAACATGGTGGCCTAAGTGAGTACACGTTCGATTAATCGATAAGAAGATGATCGATGTTGTTGTTTTTTTTTTTTAGTTAGTTTAGGTTTCAATATTAATTAAGCGTCCGGTGCATTAGTTAGTTGTAATTGTAATTGTTGTTTCAATTGTATTAAGTATCAATATAATTATTCAAAATGTTATCAAAATATATATGGAGAGAAAGAGATAGACAAATAGAGAAAAAGAGAGAGTAAGAGTTAATATAAATGAAGATAGGTTTACTTTGATTTCTTTCAGAGTATATTGCAGAACTAAAATGTCGGTAGAATCAAAAGAAATAAGCAAAATGCAAAAGAATCGAAACAAATGAAATGATAGTTTCAAATATAATTGAAACTTTCTTGCTTGTATGTGATAGTAGAAGTGAGTTGCTTGTTTTTGTTGTTATTGTTTGCTTTTCACACTCTCTAAGCGCATTCAAAATAAGGCGAAAGCAACAACAAACCAAAGTACACGGAAATCATAGGCAGCTTCAAAGGGCTCTGTGGTGTGGTAAAGTGTGGTGAATTCTGATTATGATGTGTGTGTTCAATTTGAACAGCTACAGTTTGAGAAGCGGTGGTCACAGTTGTTAGTTTTGTTGCTGTATTTGTTGTTGTAGCTCTTGTTGCTGTGTGCTCTTTTGTTGTTTTTGGGTGAGGGTGGGCTAATCGGGTGGTTCAGAGTTTCAAGTTCACATTATAATGCTACGAAAAAGTTCGCCTAGTATTTATTTAAATTTTCTGTTTGTTCTTTTCATTAACTAATTTGATTTACATCAATTTTTAGGTGTTTTTCTTTGTTTGTGTTTCCTTTTTCGTTTATCATATTTCTTCTTTTTTTTTTGTATAGATTATGTTAAAGTTTGTGTTTTGATTTTGCTATTGGTTTTGAGCTGACAATAAGGAAGTAGTTGTTCCTAGTTCTATTTCTATATATTTATATGAAGTATGTGTTCTTTTGGCCTATGGGAATAAACAGGAAAACCAATATCGCAGGCCGGATGCGTATGCCGAGGCCATGCTCTATGTGCTGCCAAAGGGCTGCGGAGGTGGCAGTGACACATCCTTATCGCCATTTTCGGATGTTTGCTGTTGTTGTTGCTGCTGCTGCTGTTGTTGTTGCTGTAACTGAAGCTGCTGCTGCTGCTGCTGTTGTTGTTGCTGCTGTTGTTGTTGCTGTTGAAGTTGCTGCTGAGACTGTTGCGACTGTTGTTGTTGCGGTGCATTTTGCACTGTCAGGCTGAGCACAGCAGGCGAGATATGCGGCTCCGTCAGACGTCGCTTACTTTTCGTTTTCTTCAGCATGGTGGCCTGAATGTAAAACACACAGAGTCAAAGGCGACATACAGACAGACACAGGCACACACACATACATACACACATATAAATAAAGGCAAGCACACTATCAGCCATAACACACACACACACACACACATAAATAAACGGTAATAATTCAAGAAGGTCTCTCCACTTTATTATTTAGTTTAGGTTTTTTTTATTACTGTTTATCTTGATTTTAACATTGAAACTAACGGGAAATTGGGTTTATCTTCGATGTGCCGAAGCATTTATATATGTTATTGAAGTTTGCTTAGGTTTGGGAATCCCCAGGATTTGAATTAATTGAATTGTTATACAGATAAATCTGTGTTAATCTTCAGTTCACACACCATATAATATATTACCATAAGTAGAGGGGGGGGAGGTAAATAAACTATCGTTAATATCGTATGTACATGGGTTCGGTGGTTCAGGGCTGAAGGTGCTCTATTTGAAATTGAGAAAATATCGAACAAACACACACGCACTAACAGTGACAATGTTCAATTGCATTGGATAAGTTTGTTATCGATAATTGTCAATCAACAATTCTGCATATAAACAAAAGGACAAATAACACATGTAGCATAAAATACATTATCGAGTTATCGATCACAAGATTTGAATTTGCATTTTGGATTTGGACTTGGGATGTGGCAGTTGGTTGCATGCACATTTTATTTTTTTACAAAACAAACACACACTTAGTTTCAATTATTCGGTAATTATCAAACGGTCATCGATCTACTTAACATCAAATTAATCGAACGAATCATTTGTTAAGACATATTTTCTTGATTTCTAAAAACAATCAATATCAATAGCAACATGTCTTTTTGTTATTCCTGTATGTATGATATCATTCTAAACATCGTCTATCAACGAATAGATATAGAGCTTTGATTCCCTAATTTATTGATTTAATTAGTATTTATATTTATTGTTGTAGATATAATTTTGAGTTAGTTAGCAATTAGATATCTCACTGAATTTGATTATCTAAAGACCATTTTCATATAATCTTAATGAGTTTGCCATGTAAACTGGTAGTTCAATATAAACACACATTGCTGTGCTTTATTAGATTGGTTTCGATACACAATTTTGTTAAATGTTATGTTAAGTTTGATCTATGGATTCGAGCTTTAAAGGTGTACAATCAGAAAGTAACGTATGCAGAAATTGTAGAGAAACCAATAAGGAAATTGAAAAGCGTAAACGATGATCAATGATCCGATCAGTGCTATATGGAGAATATTTATAAACTCAATTGTATTATTTGCAAACCGAATAATAATAATAATAACAATAGCCATAATATAATAAGAAGCGATCATGCGATATCAACCGAAGCTCGAAAGCATGCGGACCTAACATAAATTTGTGCTTAGAATCGATATATCAAGACTGGAACTCACCTTCAATGCAGATTTGAGGACCACAACATCGCCAGGACTTTGAATCCATGGCTCGCCGTCGACCTGTACGGGCATATCTGTATTAAGATGTATCTTAATGTGGCCACCCTGTAGAAAGGATAGCAAGAGGAAGTTAAAGAAAGAATTGTGGAATTTGATATAGTTTGAACTAACCTGTGCAATACGCATGGCAGTGCGTATGCCCGACTGTATCTGTCCCAAGTGTACGACACCAGTCACGCCCACCACCTCCAACATGCCGTCATAGTGGTTTGGCGTACTAAACTGATCGTCCTTGTCGGGTCCCCAGGGATTGGCACCGCTGCCCCAGCTGGCATAAAGTAAAAATATACAACTTTCTTAGATTATTTCCTATACAGCATGTATTTCCACTTTACCTCAATATATTCAATATGATAATACCATCGACTGGCGGCAGATCTACCACCTTGCCATCGACTTCAAGTCGCAGCTCCTTCTGCAAATCCTTGACTGTCTTTCGTCCGACAATCTTACGCAATCCCATCTTGACGTAGTAGCCTTTGTTGCGTAGACGCGAATTGAACTGGTTGGGATTCTCCTCGCGTGCATTGTGAAAGTCCAGACAGAGATCGGCATCGATGCCGATGCCAAAGTAGTTGTTCATCACAAAGATCTGTGAGTTGTCCTCGTTTTGTGCGCCACCTGTATCGATATTTATTAATTGAGTATGCAGCTAAAACTTCAACAACATACACACACTAAACGCACACACATCGAGACATCGACACATGACACCGAACATTGAATTTACATTATTTACATCGAGATAGTATGTCGATAACACAGTTCAATTTACCGCTATCGTTGCCAGCCGGCTGATGACTTGATCAAATACATTACCTGATCTTCTTGTGATTATAAGGAGTACAAACAACAACTAGGGATCGATGCATGCAGTTCATATTTGGTGTGTATATCGATAACATACTATACACATCGAAACTAACAGCATTTATCATCAGCTACCAAACTGTTGGAGCAAAACTACTCAAGGCTTTATACACTTGGTGGGGACTTGGGACACGAAATATTTGGCCGATTTAATTTCTATATAACTAAGGTTTATCGGTCAATCGAAGCAGGTTAAAACTATTTCTACAATAGATAACAATTATCAATGAAATTAATTCTATAGGGTTAAGTGGGATTGCAAATAGGAAGGAACTAAGTTTATGCACAATTCCCTTGCCCCAAAAAGTATGCTATATTTGAACATACTATCAAGCCAATTGAATCGATTGCAGAAATAATTTTATATATACAAATAAAAATGTTAAGCTTGATCGATAAATTTACAGCTATACTTAAGAGCACAAATCAAATGACAACGAGAAGCGAGTACCCGCAGGGTATTCGATATTTACAAGGGAATCTTTTTGAGTTTGGAGGCTAAGGAGATTTAGGGTTCGGGTTGAGAGGGGCAGGGGTATGGCGTAAGGGGCAAGGACATTAGATAAATTAGACAGTGAAACGTATAAAAAGAATAAAGAATTTTGAAAACATCAAATGACCTGATATATCACTCGATGTCAGAGCCGGTAATTGATGATGCTGATTCGTTTGTTGCGATAGATGTGCTTGGTGAGCCTTCTTCTTCTTACCGGTTGTTTGTGCGGGCGGCTTCATGGCCGGCTCTTCGGGCTTATCTTCTGGATGAAAGACAACAGTCCAACGATCCAAACGTATCTCCTCGGCCTCAATAACATCGCGCAGCATATTGAGGGGATCCTCGCCACCGGTATACCCGGAGCCCCAGCAAAGGACGCGTGCCAGATCGTTGCCTGGCCAATAAATTTCGGGCTTAGGAAAATGGGGAAACAGGATTGAAGGTATCTACACGTTACTCACCTGTACCCAGTGGTACAATGGCACACGGTGGGCTAGAACATTCCGAGTCTTGGCCAACATTATCCAGGCACTGCAGTACCCAACCAATGGTGCCATCGCCGCCGCACACCAAGATCTTATAGTTGGTAATTTGCCGGAACACGTAGAGGCTGCACAGAGATAAAGCATTTAGTTACGATATTATACAATCATTTCTCAATTGTGTTTACCCTGGCAGAGGCCCGCCATTGTCCAAGTCGAAGACCTGGTAGGGATTCAGCAGTTTTCTAAAGCTCGATATTAACTCCAGACCCTGACAGCCGCCAGACTTGACGTTGACGAACACCAACAGGGGTCGAACATCCGAGGGCACCATGCTGGGCTCAATGTTCGGCAGCAGCAGCACCAGCAGCTTCTTGTCTTCGATTATTGTTTCGCGCAGATTGTAGAAAGCGCGAACCTGCAAGCAGACAAAGTCATTGTCATGGTAACAAATTGCTAACAAATGGAGATTGACAACCCGCATGGCCTTACCGCCTTTTGAGAATCCTCAAAGGTGAGCACCACGGAACCATACTCATAGTAGATGGGTCCGATGCTGGTGAATTTGTTCTCATCGGTCACGTATTTGTTTAGAATCTGTTCGTAGTTGCGCTGCGATAGGCCTGTGGGCAGGTTGCCCACAAAGAGCGCTATGTTTGGTCCATGGGGATCCTGTTTGTGCTGCATGTAGAAGCGCATCAATTCCATTTGACGTATGGAATCCTTGCCAAGCTGCTTCATAATATCCCACGGCCTTTCGTTCCACGAGATGATGCGTTCGGTGACGCCGCGATCGAGCAACACCTCCGAGCATCTGTGTGGGTGTGGAATGTGAATGTGTGAAAGGAGAAGTTAAGGATGAGAGCTGGCAGTTGGTTTACCTGTAGTCCTGTATCTGGTTATCTTGCAGTCCGAACTTGTCGAGTGCATCACGTATCAAATCCTTAATGACTGTTGTATTATCTACAGGAACACTGACATAGGGATCTTCCAGTGAGCATTGCAGCTTGCCGGGATAGACGCGCACATGGCCCCTGTCCCGGTCGTGAAACCTGAGATACATGGCCGGTCGCTTGCCCTCCAAATGTGTCAGATTAAGCACTGGTGTCGGATCCTGTATGGGTGCATCCTCCATACCGGGAGCGGCATACAGATCTGTCAGATAGAAGGCCTTCGGATCGCGTGTTATATGAAATGCTCGCAGCGCGGTCGTCAGCAGCTGTTCCAGTGTGTACGTGCGCTGCACAATGATGGCACGGTATTGTTGGCGCCGGAATGAGTTGTTGCCATCAAAGACCTTGATCATTTCTACAGTAATATGAAGATCACAATCAGTATGAGTTAATAGTTTCCAGAGTTAATACTTACCTATATCCTTCTCTTCGCGCTCCTTCTCCTTCTTCTCGCGATCCTTTTCCGATTTATCCGATTTGTGGCCAGACGATTCGGGGCGATAATGTTGCGAGGTGGATGAGCCACCGCCACCGCTGGCAGCACCACCACCACTGGCACCACCACCACCACCACCACCACCACTGCTGCTGCCTGCACCTGTGGCACCGTGTGAGGAGTCCGCCTTGCCCAGCGACTCCTCATCCTTGAAACGAGGCGCATCTCCGCTGCTGAATTCCTCCGATATGCTGCGTGCTAAACGATCCCAGATAAAGACAAACGATTATAAGCCATAACTCTGGGCATTCTATACAAACATGCATGTGTATATATGTATATATATGTGTGTGTGTGAAGGTATCTTTCAGTAGCTAGAGTACATTTGTTGGTTAGGGGATTAGTCACGTCTGATGATAGATAATGCGATGCTAAATGGTGCGTTTGTATGGCAAGCGATAGATTCGTATGGGTTAGTTGCTGTATTAGTATCGAGAGTGTTGACTAATTAATAGCACATAGTACTTGGTTAAACAATAAAAGCGAATTGTTAGCTCAAGAAACTGGAAACTCATAAGAAAAAGAAACAAGAAACAAGAATAGAAACCAAAACCGAAACCAAAAAACAAAACCAAGAAACCAAAGCCAATCGCACTCGACGGCAGTTGTTCTGGCAGTTGCTGTTAGCAAGAGAGAGAGAGAGAGAGAGAGGAAGATTACAAACGAGAGAGTTAGAAATATCCTAGTCACCTCTGCGCTTCTGGTGGCGCGGCTTGCGCCAGCCGGCAGAGAGTCCACGCACACGACGCAGCAATCGGCCAAAGACATGACCGGAGCCATCTGCGTCGCTGGCACGCGATCTGCTGCTGCTGGCGCCGCCGTCGCTAATATCGCCGGCAATATCATCGCCACTCAGTCGATGGGTTCGATCGTCGTCCAGATACAAATCCTCATACTCCACATCATCATCATAGGCCTCGCCATCGGCATCCAAAGGCAGGCCACGTTGCAACGAGGGCAGCGCATGGAAGTTATCATCATAGGGCAGTATGACGCCATCCTCATCCTGTATGGTTATCTCAATGTTCTGCGACAGCCTGTCCAGGCTGTAGTTGCTCTTGGTGCCGCCTTTGGGAGAGCGCTTCGAGTGTCGTCGCTGGAACAGACCACGTCCGTACTTCTTGTATCGTGCCACGCCCGGCTCCTGGAACGATTTGCTGCGTCCCACTGGCGACACTGGCGACACTGGCACATTGCCACAGGCTGGCGATGCCGATGAGCAATCGCTGGAATTGGGTGAGCTCACCGAACCGCCCTTGGTGTGCTTGGGCGCACTGAGTATGCTCTTTGGCTTGGGCTTGGCTTTCAGCAGAGCTGCAGTCTTTGGGTTGCGGCCAGGGAGCACGCTTAAGGCTTGTCCGGCATGACCAGCTGGGCCTGTTGTGCCGGTGGCAGTGGAGGGGATTGGGCCGGATGCGGGCCCCGTTTGGCGCCTCTGCTGACCCATTGATGTGTTAGATGTATTACTATTACTACTATTATAGCTAAGGTTGCTGATCAGATTCATGCTCGAGTCCAGTTCATCCGTATTGGTTAGTTCCCCACCCGTATCGGATGTCTCGTAGCAGCTCTCGCGGGTGGGCGGCGCTGTCTCCAGCTCAACATCGCCATGGTAATCCGTTTCGCTGACATCGCGTGCCACACGATGATGCCGCGTGCAACGTTTGCGGGAAGTGAGTGAGACATCGCAATGATCGTAATCGTCGCTCAGCTCGCCGCCGCTTATATCACAGACACCGCCATCGACATCGTCTCCTTCCCCATCCCCTTCCCCATCCACATCCACATCGTATTCCTCCTGTTCGCTCTGCGAGGCATCGCGTCGTCGTTGTCGTTGCGATCTTCCTCCACGCTGGCCATGCGCCAGTTTTCGGAACAAGCTGGTGTAGAGCAAATGCAGCGAGGAGTTTGCCGACGGCGACTTTTGCAGCGGAGCATTGCAGCTGGACAGCGTGTTGGGTGTGGTTGCTGCTGAGCCGCTGTCTAGCTCCGTTGCCGTGTTGCATTGAAACTCTTCTTCATCTTCATCATCCTGCTCCTGCTCCTGCTCCTGTTGCTCCGGCTCCTGTTCGCTTGTGCCCACTGTCAGGGAGGGCGTGGGTGAGACACACAGCGATATGGAGCCACAGGAGGTGGGCGTGGGCGGCGTTGAAAGTAAAAAATGTTGTTTCGATTGCTCAAGGCGCTGTCTATGTAGCTCGAGCAGCTCCTTGAGACACAAACCCGCCGCACCGCACTCAACAGCCGCGGCCTCTCCACCCAGCTCCGGGCTGGCTGCCGCGGCACAACCAAACCAAAAAAGAAACGTTTAAGAAACAACACAAGATCAACTTAATACAACGAATAGTAATCAAATAAATAAATAAATTAACAAAATCATAAGTTATCGATAAGTTATCGAAATGAAAACAGTTGGAAATGGGTTAAAAAGAACCGCAGCTGCAATAGTATGCGATAGTGATTTGCTCTTTTACAAGAGACAGAGAGAGAGAGAGAATGAGAGAAGTAGGAGAGCTGAGCTGTGCTGAGAGAGTTGAGAGATGATCTTCCATGGTCTGAGAATATATATAGTATATAGTATGTGCCACAACATCGATAGCTGATGCAGCTTATGATGAGTTTTGGAGTGAGTGTGGTTCAGTGGCTGAGTGGATGAACAAGGCTCAATGTCGGTACTTGGGCCAAGAGAGAGTCGTCTGTGATCAAAGTTAAGATTTCTTTCTTGCAGTGGGAGTAAGTTGGGTAAGGTGGAGGGTGGGGGTAGGTAGGGTACGGTTGGGTACTTACGACACGAATAGTCGCGCACCAGCGACGTCTTGGATTTGACCTGAACGCCAATGATCGCCTCGATTGGCACCTCAGTACGGGGTATCGACACTGAATGCGGAGGTAAGTAAATAGGTTGTAGTATACCAAAATTACATTCGGTTGGCAGGTACATGCGACATCCGGCGTGCGTAGTCATGCCACACCACTCGCAGCGATAGCCTGTGTAGAGACAGTGGACAGATAAATATAAATACATATATCGAACTCATTTCAATACACACCTGTCAGACATTCCGATGACCAACAAGTTTTCTTGCAGTATGCGCATTTGGACGTTGATGGAAGATTACCCTCTCGCCAATGATGCTATAAGATATAGAATTCATATGTAGATATATATCTATATAGATAGTATGCTCACTCACCTGATGCTTCACATTAAGCAGCTCCTTGCCGGGCACGTACGTTGCATTTTCGGTGCAATCGGGCACAGCAAAATCTTGGCACTCAGTATGCGCGAAATATTCGCAAACTATCGATAGATATAGATATATATTATAGATTTATATATATATTATGTTTGTTAGATACTTTAAAAGTGTAGAGCTCAAAGGATTGTATAGCCGTTATATTTGGACTGCTTTACTTATTATAGTTTGTATAATGCTTTGCGAGTTCTCTTGGCTAATTACAATTAACGCATTATTGTATTGAACTCAAAGAGTACTGTCTTTCTTCTATTTTCTTTCTGTCTTCTATTAAAGTGTATATTCTTAAGTATTTAATGCTATCTATTCTATTCTATTGCCATTTTTCTGATCTAATTGCAGTTTTCTAAGGTCTACCTTATCCTGTGCTATAAATGTTAAATTGTCTATTCATACTCCAAGATTCCAAGAGTATAAAATAAACATTATAATTCTTCACTTTCAGACTCATTCTATTAGGTAATTAAGCTTTGGTTTAACCAATTAGTTGCCTAACGTTCTCTTTTTATTTGAACATATTGTGAATTCAACTACAGCAAATCTCCAGTCTTAAATAAATAAAATACTATTAACTAGTTTAATTTCCTACATTCTCTGCTAACTGCCTTGAGAAATCGAACACAATTTGCTTTATAAAATCGAACTATGTATTAAAGATTGAGTGTAGATGAATCTTTATGCCAAGATATTCATATATATCTACATATAGAAGGTACAATGCCTGGCGACAACAATGACATGGCCAAGCTGAATGCGGACAATAAGTTGAAGCTGTAGTCGCCTGTCACAGGAATTCGCTATGAAATGCATTTAAAATTAACTTGGGGGGGGAATAGGAAAGTAGGCAGCAGAGGGGGCGTGTGCTTACCTAAACAATGCACCGCTGGCGTTTCATCCAATCGCTTACGGCAAACAGTGCAGAATTTTCTCTTGTGATGCGTCGGCTCCGACCAACAATGGGCGACGGGATTCTGTCCGAAGCGAAACGAAATGAAATGAAACGATGTGACAGTTAGCAAGTTATTCAATGTGACATCTATTTATTATAGTCTGTGTGTGTGTATGTGTGTGTGTGTGTGTGTGTGTGTGTGTGATATTGTACGCACCTTTATAATGCATGGCGCTATACCGGAACAGGGCGTTACCACGTTGCTGACACATCGCTCGTGTATGATAAAGTTGCAAACTGCAAAAAAGAGAGGGAGAGAGAAAGAGAGAGAGTTAGTTAGTTCGTTGAGAGAGTGGATGTAGAGGGGAAGCATGTAAATGTCATTCAATGAGAGTAAACCAAAGCTGGAACATACATTTACAAGCTATACATACATGTGCATATATGTATGTGTGTGTATGTATGTGCATATATGTATATGTATGCATGTTCCCTCTGCTTATCTATAGTAAGTGAAACAGAGCCTGCGTAATATCATAGAAATATATTAAGTGAGCACTTGTTAAAACATAAGTAGCCTCATGTAATACGTATACGTATGCATGCATAAATACATATACATATGTATGTAAGCTCGTTAGCATACATTGACATTTCATGCCTGAATCTCTCGTACGTCATCGTCGTTTGCGGGCGCCCATTCATGTTAGTTCTTGAGTTCATGGACAGTGCTTTTCATTGAAGTTTCCCTTGCACACAAAAGCGCCAGCCTGCCTGCCTGCTGCACATGCACACACACACACACTTACAGAGAGAGAGACATAGGGGTAAGTGGCTAACCGCAAATAGAGTAACAGAGAGAGAGAGAGAGAGGGAGATCAAAAGCGAAAACAAACGTTGAATGCAGTGCAAACAAAGAACTAAGCCCTCTCTCTCTCTCTCTCTCTCTCTTGCTAGCTCCACAACACGTTGTGTTGGTGTTAGTGTGTGAATGGCAGCAGCAGGAGCAGCACAGCCCAATAAACCACCACACACCTCCCACAGTTCCCGTCCCTTTGCCTTCTCTCAACACGAACTTTGAGTGCAGCAAATTGACATTTGTTGTTGGCCCCAACATAGAAATTTAGAATTATATTTTTAGCACTGCGTGCAAGTTGAACACACTTTGCGTGTGCATGCACACATACATATACATATGGACATACATATTCACATACATATGCCATATATGTACATATGCACATGTTTGCCTTATGTATAAATTCATAATTATCTTTATGTATTTGCCTGACTGTGTGCAGCTCTCTCTCTCCCTCCCCCTCTCTCTCTACCTCTCTCTTTCCCTCTCTCTCTCTCTCTCTCTCTCTCCCTCTCTCTCTGTGTGTAAACTAGGCCGCTGACCTGACGCTGACGCTCTGACGTCATGAATGAACTCATGAATTTGTGTTGGCTCTGCTATTTCAGCTATATAAATAAACGAGTACTCGCCGCAGCAGCAGCGCATGTTGCATGCAGCTCCAAGTGGATGGCCAAACGTGACGCTGGCTAAGGCAGCAACAGCAGCCACAGCTTGTATGCATGTGTCTGTGTGTAATACAATCTTCTATTTTTCTTTGCCTACAGGCAGCAATTAAATTAAGTCGAATATTTACATTAATTACAATTATTCATTGCTCTCTCTCTCTGCATCTATCTCCCACTTTATTTTCTCAGTCAATTCGTGTTAAATGTGAAATAAATGTTTGCATTATGTATACCGAAATACGCAAGCATATATGTTTGTATGTGTCTGTGTGTGTGTGCGTAGATAAGCAAGGGAAATTTTCAAATGCTTTTCTTCTTCTTGCGTCCGTTTGGTTGGGAAATTCATGAAACTCAACACACTTTTACTTTTACAATTTTCTTTTGCGCTGCGCAAGGGCGCGCTGTTGATAACTGTGTGTGTGTGTGTGTGTGTGTGTTGCTTTTATAACAACAATAACAAAGGAAACATAAAGCCAAATCGTGCCATGGTACTTGAAAAAGTTGCGGAAAGTAGAAGTCAAAGACGACTAGCTGAAATTATGTGTGTGTGTGTGAGGTGGCGAAAGCCATACATACGCATGGTTGTGCGTATATGTGTGTGTGTGTGTGTGTTAAACTACACACACTCACATGCTGTGGCAATTGAATGGGCACAAGTTGACATGCGTAGTACAATAGCAACAATTAAAATTGATATTTGCATAAAACCCAACACACATACAGCCTCACACACACACACACTCACACACGGTCACATCCGTTTTGCGGGCAGAACTTGAACTGACAATAGAACTGGCTCGAAAATAGCTAAATGTAAATATAGAAATGATTCGATTTGATGCACATGCGACGCATGAAAGTGAGTACGAGAAACGAATAGACATATTCGATTAGTTGTGTGCGTACTTGAACTTGACCACGTGACGTATGCGCAACGTCAGAGCAGCAAATTGAATCTGAACTCGAACTCGAAGGCAAATGTCATTCGAATACATCAACATCAAATCCTAGATCAAATCAAGTTAAATGCAATCAGAGCACACAAATTCAATTCAAATTTATCAGTGCAACAAATTGCAGTCGGGCTTGGATATTTTTAGCAACAGCTTCGACATGAACACAATTTTCGAGGCTGCAAATGAATTCAACTCAATTCAATTCAATTGAAACGCGCATCAACTAAACACACACACACACACACACAGATAGACACACATACAGATACAGATACAGATACACTTCAAGCAAGTACGTAAGCATACACAAGGCAACAGTCAAGGATATCGCGTGCGTCGAGGCAGGCGCGATGTCGATGTTGACGTCGTCGACATTGCCCGCCAGCTGTGTGAAGAGATTAAATTTACATACCCTGTAAACGGACTGTCAATAGGGATGTGTATCGATAGTATATCAAATATATCTGTGAAGTTTTAAGCGAATGCAGCTATATTATTTGAAATATATCAATTAATTTTACTATTTCACGCGATTTCTGAGATTCCTAAAACTGATTTTCACCATAGTAATATCTTATAAAGAACAGGGAAAGGGATGTCTATCGATAGTATATCGATGCAGTTATGAAATAGTTGATGTATTTAAAATATTTTGCAGATGCAGCAATATTATTTCAAATATATCAACCTATTCTTTTATTTTACGCGATTCCTGAGATTCGTATAACTGATTCGCTTCATAATAATGTTTTTATGTCTTATAAAGAACAGGCAAACAGATGTCAATCGATAGTATATTAATACAGCGGCAAAATAGTAGATATCATTAAAATATTTAGCAAATTCAGCGATATTATTCAAAATATATCGACGTATTCTGCTATTTCACGCGATTCCTTAGTTCTTTATAACTGATTTGCTTCACAGCAATGTTTTTATCACTTGTACAGACAAGTAGGGAAAGGGATGTGTGTCGATAGTATATAGATGCAGTAATGAAATAGTTTATATATTTATAATATTTAGCGGATGCAGCGATATTATTTTAAAAATATCAAAGTATTTTAATATTTTATTTTCCTAAAAAACCTATAAATGATTTCTTTATACATAAGTAATGTTTATATACCTTATAAAGAATAGGGAAGGGAATCTCTATTGCTATTATATCTTTACTGTCATGCAATTATGATATCTAAGACGATATTTAATGATATTTCTTTAAGAATATATTGCAAAAATATCGGAATTAAGGAATTGTATTATATTTATTTAATTTATTATATTTATTATTATATTTTCTTGGATGAAGAGATTAATAGAGACTTGTCATAGTTATAAGAGATTTTTATACAATATGAAAGCCTGCTAATAAGTGTAGCTTGAAACTGTCTTAAGTAGCCTTGAAGGTAAATATTAATTTAACCAATAAACGTTGTGCAGTAAGGAGCGATTGAGTTTTTTTATAATAGAAGATAAAGTATTTAAAAACGTATTGATCATTTTTGTAAAACTTGTTTAAACTTAACAATTGTTTAGTCAACTTATCTAAAAGATCCTTTCTAAAAGATCTATCCAAAACATTCCACTGTAGTTTCATCATATTGCAGGGTATCTATAGTACTTTTCTTGCGTTTATCACAATCTATACCCCGCAGACCTGAGTGCAACGTCAGCAATTCAACTTGAAGAGCAAGCTGAGCGACCAGCCAAACTGACGACAAAATGTACCAAAAACAACAACAGCAAAGGCAACAAAAAACAAGAAGAAAACTACAAAATCGGCTCGATTATTCGATTGTTCGTTGAAGTTGTTGTTGTTGTTGCTGCTGCTGTTTTAGTTATGAATGAACGATGAGTGGAAGGTAATTAAACGGGCCAGGCCAGGCCAGTCCCTCTATAGGGCCCCCCTTCCCCTTACGCCCTGCCCCCCAGCCCTGCGCATATGGCACTTGGTTTTGGTTCCGCCGTCGTCGCATTCATGGCGGCCATTGATGACGCACTTTTAGCCCTTCGTTGCTATCGGCGCAGCTATAGCTACACTTGCCCGAGTATGTCTGTGTCCCTGTGTGTGTGTATGCTGTGTAGGTGTGTTTGCTAGCAGTCAGCTGCAGCGGCAGCCGGCTTGTAACAAGCCCACACATTTTTACAGAAATTTCTTTTTATGCTCACCTGCTGCTGCTGTAACTGATGTTGCTGCTGTTGCTGTTGCTGCTGTTGTTTCAATTGCATTGCCAGCATCCCCGCAACCCTTGAAAACCAATTGAAATGTTGCCTGCAGCTGTGCGTAGTCTGTGCGTAGGTGTGTGTGTGTGTGTAGAGAGAGAGTGCATCTCGACCTACTTTCATGAGTTAATAAGAGAGAGAGAGACAACGAGAGAGAGAGAGAGCTCTGTGAAGCTGCTGCCTAGCAACTGAGTGGGCGACTTTGACTTTACGCTCGCTTTCTCTCTTCCTTTCTCTCCCTCTCTCTCTCTCTCTCACTGTCTCTCCCTGTCTCGCGTTATTCCTGTTTTGATTTTTCTTCGCCTCTGCCAAGTTTGTATCTCAATTGCAATCACAATCCCAACTTTCATTTACACACTCCTACACATCAACCACACACACACACACACACAATACACTCGCGCAATTGAGTGTGCAACTCAATTAGTGCAGTGGGAGCCAAGGCAGCGTATACGTGTTCTGTAGCCACGCAGCGCCTGAGGATATGCAATGAAAATTTCGCTAACGAGAAAGTGGCAACAATGAAGTAGATGAAGAGTTGAGTATCGTTATTACAGATATATTGATAACAGATATACTATGCGATATACAAACTAAAGACAACTGGATATTCAACCCAATATTGTCTAGAATCAACGACTATAATGGAAGATGAATATAGAGATCAATAGTATAACAAGAGTCTTGTCAGTATATATATTAATATTATTATAAAGAATTATTCTCTATTATTCTCATTAATGCCTACACCTTTTCCATATTATAAAGAATAACTATATTATTCTCATTATTGCCTACACTCCCTTAGTTGTTTTTTATATTACAGATTGTATTTTATACTTTAAATCATATTTTATATTTCATTTTTAATTTCAATACACGTTTTTGATTGTTTAATTCATTGCTTGGCTATCGATACGCAATCTCCACTTAAACGAACTATGTATATATTACTAATGTATAAGTTAAGATTCCACATAGATAATATCCATATACATATACACTGCAGATGCACTGTGCCCAACTCTGCTTGCAGTGACAGACCAGCGGATAAGCTCATCTACAACCGGGCAAGAAGCACGAGGCATCTCGAGGATGATCGTTAGAGCGCGTGAGCTGCACACACCACTTCCACATTTACATACATACTTGTACGACGAGTGTAAACATTTCTATAATAGCAGAAATAATAATAATAGCAGAAACTCCTTAAATAAACAAATTAAAGCGAAGCGCTTAACACGCTTCCCATTGGGAGAGGCGGCCATTGTGCCAGAGTGTGCGGCTGTGTGTATAAGTATGTGTGTGTGTGGCCTGGCCCCAGTTTGATAGACTCTACATACTGGTGGTCAGCCAGCAGAACCAGAAACAGCAGCAGCAGCCTCGTCCGCAGCGAACTGTTTGTCTGTGACGTCATTCGCCGTTCAGCATTTGGCGCTGGGCTCACGTCATGGTACTCTCTCTCTCTCTCTCTCTTACTTTTTCTCGCTGTCTCTCTCTTTCTTGCCCTGCTCATGGGAAAGTTGAAAATGCGCACACTTTTTGGCCACAAATAGCATCAGCATCATCTGCAAAATGATGATGATTCTCATTATCTTCATTATCATCAACATGCATTCAATTTTATGTACGATCATGTGCTGGGGCAGACGCACAGTTGCAGCTGCATTCAACGGTTGCATAGACTGCGAGATACCCAGCAAATGAATCAAAGATCTATTGTTGTCTTTCTTCTCTACCTCGACCTTATGTGCTACTTAATATACCTCTGTTAAATACGTTAACAGGGTATTGCGACATCACACGTTTGTTTTTACTGTCCGACTACCACTTTATGGCAATTTAATAAGTATTCACATAGATCCAGACAAATGTATTTTTACAATTTGTGGCCGTTTTTCAAACTATTTTCGAAAGCGCTTTTGAGTGTGTTTGAGTGAGAAAGAAGTGAGTGTAGTGAATTTGGAAATGGATTTGCTTTTTCAAGCGTTTAGCGCACATTAATTTTAACTTGGCACTCGACGCTGCGTAAAAGCCAAAGTGTTTTGCCAAGTCAAATGAAGTAAAGGGAAACTAAGTCAGTTGCCAAGTTCTTTATAGCTCTGATGCAGCTTGGACCTCAACTATGATAACAATAAAATGAGAAAAGGAAAATCCTAACTTTGAAAGCAACAAGTAATGCGAAAACAAGTAGAGCTTTAATAATATGTATACGATTATTATAATCCATATCAAATTATTGGCACTTTTCTCTATCATGAATATTCTTTAGTTGTGCATAAGAAACACACACATATATGACATACTATATGTTAGATATATACAAACATATGTACAAACTACAACTTGAACTTTCATGATTAGCTGGAAGTGTAGTAGTATATAGTATACGCATATCATGTGGGTATATAAGATAATGCAAACTAGCATCGCAGTCTTAACGCCATCTTGATAAAACTTTTTATACATGCTTCTTATTACTGATATTGTAACAAAATTTACTACATCGCACTTTTTCTATATATATAATACGCATATAAAATATTACAATTTATTTAATAAAGATTTTATGCATTTGTCTGAATTTTATGTTTTTTTTTTGAAAAATTTTCCTATAGCTCTTAAAAAATTGCCCTTTATATGTAGTATTTGAACGATGGGAGGAGATAAGAAACTGCAACGGTGTTAAACTTGCCGCATTGCGAAGGTAGCCTTTTTTGCTTGTTAAAGAATAAAAGAGTGGCTTAGATATAGACCAAAAACTATATGTCGCAGCGTTGCAAACAATATAAGAGCATCAATATGATATATGTATGTTTGTAATCCATATCAATTGAAGATTTTTATACTAGCAATACTAAGTACATAGAGTGGATATTCTAACTTTATACATATACGGAAATATGGAGTCTTAAGTTGAGTAGCATAGTATAAATACACATGCACATACACATACATATGTATATACATATATGATTCTACCTCTTGAAGTGATTTATTCGTACATTCGATATTTCCAATCAATCTTAAGATATATCTATATATGTATGCAAATTATCAGGAACTCACCTTCACAAATGTAGCCCTGCTGTATGAGGCCCCACAGTAGATCCGAGCAGTGGTGACAGTAAGTTGGCTTATGAAATGTCTTCTTCACAAACGAATGCCCACCATCCGCCATTTTGTTTATCTTCTACTGCTGAGAGAGCTACAGTTTTCCGGGCACCTCAGCCGCGGCGCTTTTCTACAAAAAAATGCGTGTGGATCCTTAAGTATCCAGTTATTTTTCCGCTCTTTGTTGTTGCTGTTGTTGTTGTTAGTGTGATGTGCTGTTGTAGTTGCAGTTGTTGTTGTTGTTGTGGTTGGCACGAGACTTTATGATGTGCTATCTATAGTTACTTCTATTTTACTGTTACTATTACTGTTGTTGTTGGTGTTGTTGTTATTATTGTTGAATCGTTTGTTGCTTTATTGATGTTGCTGTTGCTGTCGCTTTTCCTGTTGCTGTTGTGTTGCCTTCTTTACAACAACCTGAAGTAGCTGGAACGAACTAAGCCGCAGCCAGCTGAGGCAGTGGCAGACAGATCGATCGATCTGATCGGTGTAACAAGAGCCCAGCAATGGGTGTACAATGGGTGTAGGCGTTTCCCAATGCCAACTGCAACTTGACTGCTGCTGCTGCTGTTGCACGTGCTACTTCTATTGCTGTTGCCGGCAGTTGTTGCTGTTGCTGATGTTGTTCCTTTTCCGGTTGCTGTTGCTCTACTTGTGGCAGCAGCGACACCAACTCCGGCTGCGACGGCAACTGCGACTGTTCCTGCTGAGGCTGCTGAGACTGTGGCTGACACGAATAGCGATGACAAATGGAGAACGACGACGACGAGAAGAATACCGACGACGACGGCTGCATTTTCATCCATTGGTCAACTGTGATTTCGCTTTATCCAGACATTTGTTTGCCGGAATTGTCGCGCCCAAGCGACTGCAACTTCTTCTTCTTATCAGTTATTACTATATATACTATATAGTATATATATATATATATATATATATATATGTGTATATTGTTATTCTTTATCTTTGGTTTTTGATTATTTACTGTATCTTTGGTTGGGTCGGGTTCGGTTTGAAGGCTCTGGTTGTTTTGTTGTTGTAAGTTACATTTAATAATAGTTATTGGCTTCTAAATCTATTTATATCATCATGTTTGCTTCTTTCTAGCTTTCTATCTTTCTTATATCCTTGTAAATTAATAATTATGTATTTGGTGGAGTGTTTGTTGTTGTTTGTTTGTTACTTATTTACAAATTAACGGTGACTTTTGCTTCAAGCGTTGCACTGTAAACAATTCACAATAGATTAACGATTAATGCACTGTTTATCGAATTTATTCGATTATTGTTTTACACACATATGCATGCATGTATGTATGTACATATGTTGTAGGTTTGTTGGTTTCTATGTAACACATTTTCACACAACGCGCGTTTTTCAATTTTCGGGCAAACTCTAGACGTGAACAGCAGCAGTGAAAATGTTGGAATGCCTTGTCGGTTTCGGCAGCACCAGCACCAGCAGCAGTTGGAGCTTGTTTTTCCCCCTTTCGGTACGGGGCGGTGCGGTGCGGTGCGGTTCGGCCTCCTTTAGCGATACGTGGGCGCCGCACCCCCAAAACCGATGGGGCAATAAAAGTTTCGAGATAACACGTAAAAGACGAGCGAGCGCGGTACGGAGCGGCAGTTTGTGACAGCGCGAGTGTGCGCCATGCTACGTGGTGAGTTCGAGGGGTGAGTGGTGAGTGGTGAGTTTGCAGCAAAAATACCCATTATTTGAGCGCACTTCATAACCCTATAGTGCCAACACACACACACAAACATACACTGGTATAAGGAATGTAATAGGCATATCATATAATAATAAAACTGGCAAAAATATGATATCAACAGCGTGTCAAGAGAGCGAGAGAGCAAGCACCGCTAGACAGCGAGTGACAGAGATAGAGAGAGTGAGTTGTACGCTCAGTTGAAATTGCATTTAAAGTTTTCACTTGTAAAATTACAAAGATATGCCCTGAACTTGTCCCCCAAAAGTAGGCAGCACCTTATGTCGGAATTAAATTATTTTTTATTTTTTAATTATTTTGATGGCATAGTCTCCATATTCCTTGTACGACTGTCTAAAACTTGCACAGCTCACTGTATGCATGTGTGCGTGTGTGTGTGTGTTACGCCCACACATTGAACTACGAGCTGTGAGCTCACTCGAGGACAATTGCCCCACTGCAAAACTTGACCGTATTAACCCATTGACATGCTAATAATAGAAAATGTCACACTTCAAATTTTCCAACTTTGCAAAGAAAAGAAAAGTGCCAGCAACAATTCCACACATACATATTTATGACACTGTCTCTGTGTGTGTGTGTGTGTGTGTGTGGTGCTGCCAGTTGGTCGCGACGTGGGAGGTTTATGTGCCTGTGAGTCCTGCCTGGTCACCAGGAGGCATGCGCAGTGGCCAATTCACCACGGTCACACAGTGCGAAACTCTCTCTGTGTGTGTGTGTGTGTGACAGTGTGCAAAAGTGGCCAAGTTTAAGGATAAATCACTACGAAAAGCCCAACAAAAAGGGAGCAACGAACAGTGGAGAAACTGAAACAGTCAAAAAGCCACATGCACACACACAGTCACTACAAACACACACACACACACACTTCCACACACGCACACTTCCACACATACACTCTCACTTTACTCTTTGAATTTTGCAACAAATGTTGAACGTGGCAAATGAAATACTTAACGCCGCATAAATTGCGGCCGCCTCTCAGTGTTTTTGCTCGTGTGTGCGAATAATTATTGTTGAATTTTAATGAAATTATTGATGATGCCAATGGCAGCGCCAGCCACACACAAACACACTCCACACACACACAGACACAGCGAGACGTGTGGCTGTATGCGTACACTGAGCAGCAGCAGCCGCAACACTTTGCACCCACTGCCCATTGCCCGCCCCATTCCGAACCCGATTTGCCTGCTCTGCTCAGCTTTTCTCCGTATGCCGTTCCGTTCTGCTCTGCTCTGCTCTGCTCCTCCCCTCCCTGGCTGTCTCCCTCTCTGTTGCTCCTTCCCTTCCTTTCGGCTCCTACCGTTGCGCACTTCGCTCTTTTCGAGCCGCATGAGCAAATCGCAATAGATAGAGAATTTTTTTCTTGCTGCCTCGGCTGCTCCTAGGTTGCGATGGTTCCTTGCCACACACACACATACAATATACATTCATACATTTACACACACACCCACATACAGCACTTAAGTCCTTGAATGCGTGTCTTTCCTTTCTGCTCTAAATGAGTTTGTACAATTTTTCGGAAAAATAAATTTTCGCATTGCAGGTTTGATTTTCCGCGGCTGCCAAAACTGTTCAGCCTACGCTGACGAACTTTGCACATATGACAACGTAATTTTCACGCAAACACACACATACACTCACATACACTCACACACACGGACACTCGCGCAGACACAAATTTTATGTACCATATATTTTAGCTGGACGACGAAGCTGATGAAGCTGCTGCTGCTACTGCTGCAATTTTTCATTTTCATTTACATTTTCATTATCGTTTAAACAACATTTTCACTGTGCTTTCAAAATTTTGCCCTTTCTTATTCACTTGCGCCCTTTCGATAGGCGCTCACAATTTGCACTTGATTTTCAATTTTCGATATTTTTTATTTTCTCATTCTTTCGTCGAGTTGGTTACGTTTTGTGCTTTACGCGATTCTCGATTTCGATTGTTGCGAATGTTTGCATTATTTTACTTTTTATTTAATTGTGGAAAATTTTCACCCACACACACAATTCAAATCGCACGCAACGCAAGAGTTTTCACAAAGAGTTTTCAAAGTTTTCTTCTTTTCTTGTACATTTTTCTTTTTTTTTGTTCTTTCCACTTTCGGTTTGTGTACTATGTGTGTGTGTGGAAAATGTGAAAATTCTTCTCTGTGTGTGGCAGCAGCGCAGTGCCCCGTAACGTACAAAGAGCACACACCTAGTGGTTGTGTGTGCCTTGTGTACTTGTGCTTCGCTGAAGACGATGGTGCGCTCTGACTGGGGCCGAAAACTGTTCACTGCTCGCTAGCTCCGCGCACTGCTGCTGCCTCTGCTGCTGCTGGCCGCGAATTCGGCGTGTTGAAATTTTGGCGGCCGCAGTGGAAAGTCCCACCAACAACAGTGAGAAAATAGCGGGAGCGCATTCGTCCACCTTTTGCTCTCTCTCTCTCTTCCACTCTCTTTTTTTCTCACAGTGCTCTCGCTGCGCGCTCATTGTTCGTGTTTTTTCGTGATGTTTTTATTTTTTTTGGCAACGTAATGAAAGTTTGAATTAATCATCGTCAAACATCGATATGCAAAATAAACAAATCGATAGATCCTTGACACCTGTATTTAACTTATCCTTTTGATACCTTTGTTTAAATTGGGTCAGTGAAAACACTCTTTAATAATATGGGGAATTAGTTTTTATTTAATATAATCTGAATGTGGGGAATATATCTTAAAAACCTTTTTAAAAAAACATAACGGTTTTGCATAACAATTCTTGCACATTTAGCGGAGACAGCAATTTTGGTTTAGCCAAGATATAAACCGTGAATTAACAAATTAAATTTTCATAGTGTGCCCAGTTTATGCTAAAACTATGTTGTTCTACATTCTGTTAAGCAGTGCACTGCTTGGACTGCCTGCACTGAAGAAGTGCACAGCCAAGACACGATCCAAGAGCTGCTAGGTTAGCCTTTTTTCGCCAAAAATCTGGAGCTCTTTTAAATATAATCCTGTTGCCCTGAATTTTGGCTTTTTTCCTTCCTGCTTGATTTTTCCGTTCTTTCAGCCATCTTTTTTGCGGGGACGGGTGCTGCTACCCTGATACCCACAAGAAAAAGTAGATTCTCGCTTTGTTCGTATTTCGCTTACGCATTGATGTCAAAAATAAAAACTCAATTTATAGGAATGAATATATATTTGATGTGATTACAGTTTGAAGCAAATAACATGTTAGTATATTTGATATATGTTTAAATGTATATTTGAGCACACAGGTCTGCAATTCGCTTAGTTTTTAACTAAATACATTTAGTATACACTTATATGGGGATGTCTTTATCGGGATCGACGATCTATGATCAATATATAAGATATGCAGCGCCTTGAGGCGGCCTGTAGACGGCACCACGTTACATCGCAATGGTACAACAATGATTGTTGTTAATTAGTTGAATATTTATGCATGTTTTTAATGTGTTTAGGTTGGGGCAAATTAGATTTGCCCAGCGCAGATGAAATAAGTATGCGGGTACGGTGATTAAATTTAATAAACATATGTATAACTAACAGCATTGACGTAAAGCATGAAGTATATAAAAAAGTTATAGCTGGTATTTGTATAATTCAAAAATGTATGTATATAGGACAATGATGACGATGTAAATACTAACTTTTCTTTTTGGGTTATGTTGAATACAAATACAGTTAATACACGCATTAGTTAAGGCGATTTGCAAAGGTTTAAGGATCTATCGATCGATTGTTTGCCCCCTTAGCCAAGGCCATGATCGTCAAAGAAACTTTGCGGTGTTTCGTCCTGCAAAATGGAAGATCCTTCTTTAATATTTATGCAAATAAAATACGTGTCTCTCACTATGTTCAACGGCTAATTAACAGAATAATAAACTACATATTGTAACTATAGGAAGAAACAAATAATAATATATATGTATACAACTAAGCGAAGATTCACTAAACGTTCAGGTTCATCAGGGACAGAGAGAGAGTAAAGCAACAGAGAGAGAGGAGAGAGAGAGAGAGAGAGAGCGTGGTGGAGTAATAACAGTGAGTCGAAGCGCAGCATCAAACATTAGATTACCATATAGAAGGGAAACTAATAAATCAAAAATAATACAATAATATACGATCACCATGTCAACCTTACCTCTAAGAAGATTACGTACATAATTATTTTTTGGTTTTACATACAAGTACATACATACAATTTTGGTGGTTTTTGAAAAATATATTTCGGTTTTTTTTTTATTGAATACAAAACACAGGAATTTGGCTAAAATGTACAACACACATATGTATATAGACAGTTATATATGTATATATATATTGGGTTTCTTTTTTCGATTTGTATATAAACTATTGGTTTTTAAATATATATAGTATATATAGTAGTTACTACTAAAAAAAGTTTTACATTTCCATTATTACTTTTTTTTAAGGTTTTTACTTTCTTTTTATTTTTGCAATTTAAAGCTTACTTTCTCTATATATTGTTAATATTGCATTTAAAGTTTCCCTAGTTATTATTTTTATTGCTCTGTTCTAGTTGTATTTTGCCCATAGTTTGTAAGGAATACAAACATTAATATTGCTTTTCACTTAATGATCTCTTGGAATGATTGAACTAAATGAAGATTTATTATTTTTTATTTAAGAGATAGGTTTATGTCGGGGTATTATAGCGTTTTGCATGAACTTTTCTTTCCAAAGACTAAAGATGAAAAAAAAGGTGGAAATACCGCGCCATATGCAAAATGAGACGTGTCTTTGTTTTTGGGATTGTTTTAGCCTCACTGCTCGACAAGTTTAATTGCACTTTGCCTACTGTTTGTTTAGATCATAATATATTGCAGCACTAAATCTATGTAAAGCTAAGCTTCACACACTTATCGCACAACAAATACAGACACATAACACACATACGCACACATACTTTAGATACTTTTCTATTAGGTGTAAATACTTTTGCAGGTGCACTACATTCTTGCTAACCGCTGTGCGTGTGTGTAGAGGATGTACGTATACGTGTCTGTATATGTGTGTGTGTGGTCAAGCGTGCGTGTGTGTGTGTGTGTGCGTGTATTTCGGTTGTTTATCAACTACATTCTACGTATTTGAATTTCTTTTAGAGTAGTCCAATGTCTCTTAAAGTTCCCTCAACAGCTTCGTCCTGTAGTACAGAGAATAAGAACAATAAGAACAAGAAGAGTAGAGATACATAGATAGGAGAGAGAGAGAGTGTGTGTTGTGTGTATGTATGTGCAGGTGCTTCCAGTGTGTGTGTGTGTGCATGTGTGAATAAAAGTTATATTATTTGTTTTCATTTATTGTTAAATTAACAAGAAGAACGGCACAGCTGTTGTATGTGAGTGCGTATGTGTGTGTGTGTGTGGAAGCGCGCAGGGGCGTAGCTTGGCGAGCAGGGCGGGGCAGATCACAAACTCTACACAGTGTATGTATGTGTGTGTGCCTTACAGAAAAAAGCTTTTGGATTATTTACAGCCTTGCTCGGTCTCGGACTTCGTAAGTTTCGTAGCTATAATCGACTAGCATTTGTCCTGGCTTATGTGTTTATTATATTCGTATGAACTCTGAACTCTCCTCATGCCTCACATGTTCTCTCAACAGGCCTACAAACTGTTGAGCTAATAATCAATTATTGAGGAATCTTTTTGTTTTTATTTTTATATAAATATTTTGTGTGTCTTGTATCATTTACACTGTTTGTTTTTTTTTAATTTTTGTTTGTCTGTTTACTCTGATCTCTGATTAGTTCAGATACTCATTGAAGTCCTGTTGATGGTTGTATTAACATCGAGAGAGTATGCAGTGGCGGGTAGGGTAAGCGTTAATAATATAATAATAACGAGAGAGAGGGTATTATGGTTACACATTTAGATATGTACGTATGTTTTTAATGCTGTTAAATATGTTTCGCATGTAGATGCAGATACATAGATAGATAGACTAGTTAGTTAGTAGACACACTACAGAGAGAAACGAGCAACTATTATGTAATCACACAAAACAACTACAAAGATCATGCAAAACAAATACATAACATCAACTTGGACTACCTCCTCGACAAATGATTCAAATATTATTTAGTTTAGTTATAGTTTTAGTTAGGCATAAACAATACACAAATTGTACTAAACATTTGACTAATATTCAATGGCAAATACGCTTGTACACAATATATATATATATAAATATGTATGTCTATGTATTATGTTCATTACACGTTGATGGACGGAACTACGTTTGTTCATTCTTTATATAGGATATTAAGAGTACAAAGTATGGCAAGCTCAATACTGTCTGTGTGTGTAGGTGATTGAAAAACACTCTCACAATTCTGGTTTGATTGTTAAAAAGAACATTTTTGTTCTTGTTGTTGTCTTTTGTCTGTTTGGCAAGTTATTTGGGAACTTAAATTGAGGCGTACAACACACGAAGCATGCAATGACAAGTTTGAAAGGCAAAGGAAAGTTCAATAATGTGTATCGGTTTTACAAAACATATAGAGATAGTTCGAACTTAAGATTAATAATTTAACAGTATTATACAATGCACACACAATAAATATAAACAAAATTAGAAAGCTATTGCAGTGAGTAAAAGAACTCTTCTTGCTTTTTTCGGTTTTGTTAGATGGTATACAGATATAGTATACAGTATATAGTAGGTAGAGAGAGTCGATTAGTTTAACGTTTGCGCAAAATTAGAAAGAGGTAAAGAAAATCAAAATTAAGTAGAGAACTTGAAAACGTATATGTACCGGGTGATATGTATGAAATGACCTAGTTTTTTTTTTTGTTTTTAAGTTGTATGGAAATAAACACTAACGAGATAAAATTAAAAACCATAAACATATGTAGAACAATTCACAATATTTCCGGCATGTATCAGATAGACAAATAACGCTATTATGCATTATAGATCATATGTCTCTGGTGTACTGACCTCTTGTAGTAGATCCTGAGAGGCAATTGCTTTGAGTACATTCTTTTTGGATGTCTCCTGAATCTCTCCGCCAATCAGTAACTCATCAAGTATGAAATACGCTTTCTCAAAATTGAATATAATATCCAATTCGCAGACCTGTAAGCAGTCCAAGTTATTATCATCGACTCATCATACAGCATCTTGTAATATATTTCACTTACACTGCCAAAATACTTATCCAAGAGCTCGACATAGCGGTGTATGATCTCCAGTGTTAGTAGCTCGTTATCATTTTGCTCGATGGCGCAACAGAAATATAAACTGGCATAACTGTAAACAAAGCAATGGAACTTTAACCATACAAATCAATAGTTAAAGCCAAGCTATCATTTACCGCTTATACACAATTTTGCAATCTTTCCACTCGAGGAACGAGCACATCTTGGGTTTACGCGCAAGTATCGTGGTCACCAGTTCTCGTGTTATCTTCTTTTTGGTCTTGTCCGGATAGGCCATGTACCATTTTTGTAATCGCAATTTGCCCTGGCGACTGAAGAGCAGCATGAAAAGCATCTAAATATATGGGAAACACATCTTACTATTAGAATAAGACTCGCCATATGCACTTATTGGCTAAAAAGGTGACTCAGGTGAGGTGCGCCCGCCGCCAGCGCAGCACCGCGAACGGCAATTTATAAGCTTTCTAGCACACTACCAATGTGTTAATTAGAAGAAAAATGCATATACTGACCATATTGAATGCTGCAGAAGTTTGTTCGTGAACTTTCTAATATTCAAAATCTAATATTTAAAACTTAAATAATTTTTTCACGCAGTACATAAAAAATAAGTCTTCTTCAAAAAATTTTGTCACTCATTGCGGTGCAGTGGCCAATCAGCTGTAAAGTCCATGGTGAATGGCAAAAATCTTTAGCGTTATCGATTTGAAAATTTGTTAATTGTAAAAGCAGCTGTTTATGCGTTTTCGCCATTTATTTTAAATAATAAAAATAATTCACTCGACAAAAACTGATAATCAAAATAAAATAAATCCAAAACACACACATTTAGAAACAAAACTAAAGTACATTTGGTGTAAAGGGAATACCTCTTTATTCCGTCTATCGAATCTGTTCATTTCGTTCGTGTTTTGGATCAAATTCGCATTAAAGTGGTTCGCTCATTGATCAAAATAATAGCGACGTTGTGGCAGCCTGCCGTATTTGCCTCTTCGTATATAAGTCGTGCAATTTCATAATTTGAGTTTAGTTTCCGAGCGAAGTGTATACGAAATATGTCAATAAAACTGAAGGCGAATGTAAACAATCCACCCATAAGTAAGTTTCCACTAAGGGCTTGTCCCAGTGTCACAACAATAGTGTTTGCAATAATGTGAGGTTATGGTTAAATTGGTAGAACAGGCGTTTTTTATCTGCAACGAATACAAAATATGTCTAAAGATTGCATCAGTTTTTATCAATTAACTACAAATCCCCTATCTCACTAATCAGGTGGTCTGGCAACGGCGCATCTAATCAATGCTTCCGTACCCGTGGAAATCATATGGGGCAAGGAGACATCGCTGCAATTCCCCGACAACCGCCTGCTGGTGTGTCACTCCAACAATGATGTGTTGCGCGCACTGGCACGTGCTGCACCCGATCACAAGCTGTATGGTGAAACTGCCATTGAGCGAACACAAATCGATCACTGGCTGTCGTTCTCGTTGACCTGCGAGGATGACATTTCGTGGGCCATGTCCTTCTTGGACAAGTCCATTGCGCCAGTCACCTACCTGGTTGCCAACAAGTTGACCATCGCCGACTTTGCCTTGTTCAATGAGATGCATTCGCGCTACGAGTTCCTGGCCGCCAAAGGCATTCCCCAGCACGTGCAGCGCTGGTATGATCTGATTAATGCTCAACCATTGATTCAGAAGGTGCTGAAATCTCTGCCAGAGGAGGCGAGAGTCAAACGCAGCATCAACGAGCAGCCAGCTGCCAAGACCGGTGAACGTAAGCAGGAGGGTAAATTCGTAGAATTGCCTGGCGCTGAGATGGGTAAGGTGGTTGTGCGTTTCCCGCCAGAGGCATCGGGTTATCTGCACATTGGACACGCCAAGGCGGCTCTGCTTAATCAGTACTACGCCCTGGCCTTCCAGGGCAAGCTTATCATGCGTTTCGATGATACCAATCCTGCCAAAGAGACTGTTGAGTTCGAAAATGTCATCCTTGGTGACTTGGAGCTGCTGCAGATCAAGCCAGATGTCTTCACGCACACCTCCAACTACTTTGACCTAATGCTCGACTACTGCGTCCAATTGATCAAGGAGGGCAAGGCCTATGTGGACGACACTCCGCCAGAGCAAATGAAACTGGAGCGTGAACAGCGTGTCGAGTCTGCTAATCGTTCTAATTGTGAGTGCATCTCAATCTTTAATAATTTAGCTTTTATTCAATTTGCTTGCTTTCTTTTAGCTGCTGATAAGAATCTGTCCCTGTGGCAGCAGATGGTGCAGGGCACCGAAGCTGGGCAGAAGTGCTGTGTGCGTGCCAAGATAGACATGTCCTCGCCCAACGGCTGCATGCGTGATCCGACTATATATCGCTGCAAAAACGCACCACATCCACGCACAGGCACCAAATACAAGTGAGTACAAGTAGATATATATCTTCATTGATATTACTATATGTATATTTTACATTTTCTTGACCTTAGGGTGTATCCCACCTACGACTTTGCCTGCCCGATTGTGGATGCCATCGAGAATGTAACGCACACTCTGCGCACAATGGAATATCACGATCGTGATGATCAGTTCTACTGGTTCATTGACGCCCTGAAGCTGCGCAAGCCATATATTTGGGAATACAGTCGCTTGAATATGACAAATACGGTGCTGTCGAAGCGTAAGCTTACGTGGTTTGTGGATTCTGGACTTGTTGATGGCTGGGATGATCCACGTTTCCCCCACGGTGCGTGGTATTATCAGACGCGGCATGACAGTCGAAGGTCTAAAGGAGTTCATCATTGCGCAGGGCAGCAGTAAATCTGTTGTCTTCATGAACTGGGACAAGATCTGGGCGTTCAACAAGAAGGTTATCGATCCCATTGCACCACGTTACACAGCATTGGAGCATGACAAACGGATTATTGTCAATGTGGCAGGAGCTAAAGCGGAAAAGGTGCAGGTGTCAGTGCATCCAAAGGATGAGAAACTGGGCACAAAAACGGTCAGCTTGGGACCACGCATTTACATCGACTATGTCGATGCTGAGGCACTCAAAGAGGGCGAAAATGCCACCTTCATTAACTGGGGCAATTTGCTCATCAAGAAGGTGCACAAAGATGCAAAGGGTGCCATAACCTCTGTGGATGCGCAGCTCAATTTGGACAATAAGGACTTCAAGAAGACACTGAAACTCACCTGGCTGGCCGTCGAAGACGATGAGAGTGCCTATCCGCCAACCTACTGTGTTTACTTTGACAACATCATCAGCAAAGCGGTGCTGGGCAAGGACGAGGACTTCAAGCAGCACATTGGCCACAAGACTCGCGATGAGGTGCTAATGCTGGGAGATCCTGAACTCAAGAAACTTAAAAAAGGCGACATCATTCAACTGCAGCGTCGCGGCTTCTTCAAGGTTGACAATGCATATGCTCCACCCAGTGCCTACACCAATGTTGCCTCGCCCATTATACTGTTCTCGATACCCGATGGACATACTAAGGACGTGCCAACCTCAGGCCTCAAGATCAATGCAGCTCCAGCGGCGGCCGTCAAGGGCAATGTAAGTATATACCGAAATTATTTCTATTTATTTGAGTGTGATATGTTAGTTAAAATACCTTTTGTGATATCGAATGATGAGTGAGGTATGTTAGTTAACAGATCTTCTGTAAATGTATAAGTTTGCCATAAGCAAACAGCTGTTTGTCTAACGCGCTCTCCCGGTTACGCTCTCTCACTTGATTTAGTTCTCTCAAAACACAAATATTAGAGATGCGCAACAGTTAAGTCGTGATGGTGACTTCCATTTTGCCAGTCACAGCGACACAGTAACATGTCAACACTCACAATTGGTGAGCTGGAACTTCCAATGTGAGCAAAAACCAGTTAGTGGTCTGCAGACGTTGCTGACGATCAGTTTGTGTGTTTGAAGAAGAGCCAAAGAAAGGTCTGCCCGTGAAATTGTAATTTGTTGTCTCTTGACACGTATTCAAAAGATATACAACTTTCAATTTAATTATTGTTTATTAATTGTTGCCTTCCCATTGCAGGCCAACAACAAACAAACTGTCAACGCTGCATCAAACAAAACTGCCGAATTGGATAAACTTATTGGACAACAGGGTGAATTGGTTCGTGATCTGAAGGGAAAGAAGGCACCAAAGGATCAAATTGAAGCCGAAGTTAAGAAGCTGCTCAGCTTGAAGGCCGACTACAAGGCAGCCAGTGGCAAAGATTGGAAACCAGGACAAGCACCGGTTGCTACAGCCCCAGCAGCAGCTGCTCCAGCTTCAAATAACGACGCAACTGCAGTGAACGCGAGTATCATCAAGCAGGGAGATTTAGTGCGTGAGCTGAAGGGAAAGAAGGCAGCCAAGCCAGAAATCGACGCAGCTGTGAAGCAGCTGCTTGAGCTGAAGGCGCAGTACAAGACACTTACTGGACAGGACTGGAAACCAGGCACTGTTCCTCCAGCTGCAACTCCTGCTGCGACTCCAACTGGTGCAAGTGGTAATGGTGTTGCTGATGTGCTAGCTCAGATTGCCGCTCAGGGTGACAAGGTGCGTGAACTGAAGGCAGCCAAGGCCGAAAAGGCAACCATCGACGGTGCCGTGAAGACTTTGCTTAGCCTGAAGGCTGACTACAAGAAGCTAACCGGTAGTGATTGGAAGCCAGGCGTCTCAGCACCTGCATCGGCTACTGTTGTTGTTAAGCAAGAGAAGTCACCGGAACCAGCAGCTGCAAGTGCCGTCTCTACATTGCTGGACAAGATCGCACAGCAGGGTGACAAGATTAGGCAGTTGAAGTCGACTAAGTCGGAGAAATCGCTGATCGACGTTGAGGTGAAGCTGCTACTAGCTCTTAAGACTGATTACAAGAGTCTCACTGGTCAGGAGTGGAAGCCCGGTACAGTTGCACCCGCATCCGCACCAGTTGCTACCATCGATTTAACCAAAGAGGAGCCCAGCAGCGGTGGCAGTGATATTGCTGGAGTCTTGGCAAAAATCCAAGAGCAAGGCGATAAGATCCGTCAGCTAAAGTCAGCCAAGGCAGCTAAGACAGCCATTGATTCGGAAGTAAAAACTCTCTTGGCTTTAAAGGCCGAGTATAAGAAGCTTAGTGGCAAGGATTGGACTCCAGACGCCAAGGTTGAGGTTAAAGTGGAAATGGCAAGTCAAGGATCGGTCAAGGATCAGCTAACGCTGGAAATTAACGCGCAGGGCGAGAAAGTGCGTGCTGCCAAGAGTATCAATGCTGCCAAGGATGTCATCGATGCAGAGGTTGCCAAGCTGCTGGTGCTGAAGGCCAAGTACAAAGAGGAGACCCGTACGGACTTCCCTGTTGCTGGTCGCGGTGGTGGTGCTGTGAAGAAAGCACCCAAGGAGCAACAGCAAAAAGCTGCCAAGCCGGCCAAGAAGGAGGCACCCACTCCAGCTAAGCCAGATCCCTCAGTTGGTGTAAAGAAGCAAACACGACTTGGTCTGGAGGCTACCAAAGAAGAGAACCTGCCCGAATGGTACTCGCAAGTGTTGACCAAGGGTGAAATGATCGAATACTATGACGTTTCCGGATGCTACATTCTTCGCCATTGGTCCTTTGCCATTTGGAAGGTGATCAAGAATTGGTTCGATAGCGAGATTACGCAAATGGGCGTCAAGGAGTGCTACTTCCCCATCTTTGTCTCGAAGGTCGCCTTGGAGCGTGAGAAGGATCACATTGCGGATTTCGCACCAGAGGTTGCCTGGGTAACCAAATCGGGCGAATCTGACTTGGCTGAGCCAATTGCTGTGCGTCCTACCTCCGAAACGGTCATGTATCCCGCCTATGCCAAATGGATACAATCCTACAGAGATTTGCCAATCAGGCTCAATCAGTGGAACAATGTTGTGGTAAGTAGAATACATGTATATCTCTAATATATGTTATTGATTCATTTATTCCTTCCTTCCTTCGATTAGCGCTGGGAATTCAAGCATCCTCAGCCATTCCTGCGCACCCGCGAGTTCCTCTGGCAGGAGGGTCACACAGCATTCGCCACTAAGGCTGAGGCTGACAAGGAGGTACTTGAGATTCTAGATCGCTATGCGTTAATCTACACGCACTTGCTGGCCATACCCGTGGTTAAGGGCCGCAAGACCGAGAAGGAGAAGTTCGCTGGAGCTGATTATACCACGACAGTGGAGGCATTCATTTCGGCCTCGGGTCGTGCTATCCAGGGTGCAACTAGTCATCATTTGGGACAGAACTTCTCGAAGATGTTTGAGATTGTATTTGAAGATCCAGAAACGCAGCAGAAGCAGTTCGTCTTCCAGAACTCTTGGGGTCTAACCACGCGTACCATTGGAGTCATGATCATGGTGCATGCAGATAATCAGGGTCTGGTGCTGCCACCACACGTTGCCTCCATCCAAGCTATTGTTGTACCTTGCGGCATCACAGTCGGCACCAAGGATGATGATCGTGCCGAGTTGTTGAACGCCTGCAAAGAGCTGGAGAAGCGTCTAAGCGGCGCCGGTGTGCGCTGTGAGGGCGACTACCGTGACAACTATTCCCCAGGCTGGAAATTCAATCATTGGGAACTCAAGGGTGTACCTCTGCGCATTGAGCTGGGTCCCAAAGATCTGAAGGCCAAGCAAGTTGTTGCAGTGCGTCGGGATAACGGCGAGAAGCAAACAATAACACTGAACGATTTGGAAAAGAAAATCCCCGCACTGCTCGAGACCATTCATGAGAGCATGTTTGCCAAGGCGCAGTCGGATCTCTCCTCGCACACAAAGCTGGTCAAGAAGTGGGACGATTTCTGTAACCTGCTCGAGCAGAAGAATATTCTTCTGGCGCCCTTCTGCGGTGATGTGGCATGTGAGGATAAAATCAAAGCGGACAGTGCACGTGGCGAAGATGCCGAGCCCGGTGCACCAGCGATGGGTGCCAAGTCGCTTTGCATACCCTTCGAACAACCTGCAACAATTGACGACGCCGACAAGTGCATCAATCCCAGCTGCAAGAACAAGCCCAAGTTCTACACACTGTTCGGACGCAGCTACTAAGCTACTGAACGTGAAACAACATGAACAAACATCAACTCTCCCTTAATGCTTATTTGTAACCTGTAATTTGAATGCCTGTGCCAGGACCTTCATTCATTCATTAATTTACTGTTAAACATAACTGTAATTGATAAACCTTGATTCGACTGTAAAAACTACGAATTTTTATTTTCTTTTTTGAGAGAAATACAAAGTGTGCAAACAAACAAAAGAATGTTGAAAGTTTAAATAATATCTTGGTTAATATACTCACAGTTCCCATAACTTAAGCACAAGTTATTGGAATTTGAGCTCTTGTTTGATATTGAATATTTAATATGCCAAATATAAAATATATAATATTTGCAGAGGTTTTCCTTATATTTAGGTTAATTTAACATGCTTGGATTACATAAGAACCTGCAAAGGTATAAAACTTACTGTATTTCGAAAAACTTTCTTCCTCGTTTTGAAAACATTTTGAAAAACACCGAACAAAAAGGAAGTTGGAATGCAAAGATCTTAGCAAAAGGTCATCATATAAAAAGTAAAGTTAATTCGATCGAACACTCTGTCTATATCTTTAATGGCCATTACATGAAAAGTGGCGATTATTCGTTTTAGTTTTTTGCGGAAAAAACATGTATACTATGTATTTAATAACCGTTCTCCACACACTCAGGTATATCACACGCCATCGCTTACCTGTTTTTAATTTAAAACAGGTAAATGAATGGAGACAGTCTCCCCCCTTTCATTCACATTCACATTATTCACGCGACAAAGTGCGAGTGCGTAAAGTGGGACCAGAGACAAAGCCCCCATACCAGGCAGTCAGTTGAGCATTCAGAGAGACACATATTTACCCGAGATCCACAAAGTTCTGGCCTTAAGTATAATATTTTATGAGCGGATAACATATAAGCCTCGCCTCGATTCCCATGCATTCTACGAGTAGTTGCAATAACGCCCATAGTCAAAACATGCCAGAGAATCAATTACCAAGTCCATTATTTATACAGTTCTTAAGTATTTGTTCGATCGACAAGCAAAATAAGTATATAGACACGAATTCGAATTCGGAAAATTCAGTGATTTATCCCCTCAAGACTCGCGCGGATAAACCTCAATTATCCGAACGGCGACAGGGGCAATAAGGCCAATATCTGATTAGATTGCCACTTTATTTATGTGTGTGAGTTATGAAACTCATGTCTAGAGACCCACTTGAACCCGACCAGAAACTGTCTTGAATTAGCCCGATTTGCTGCTGGCCAAAAAGCAGCAAGAAAAATTGAAAAAACTATTAAAGTCCAGCTCCCGTGTAATTTATCTTGCAAATGTTGCGAAATTCAACAAAAAAAAAAAAAAAAAAACCAGAAATTAATTTTGTACAAACTGCATTTGAATAGTTAGACATTGTAGTGTAGTCGTCTTGTGAGTATGCAATCGGGTTATTCACCAAAAGTTCGTTAGTAATCAGAGCCAAGATATATTGCTTGTTTATACAGATAATATTATTCCCGCATAATGAAGATACTATAATTGATGTCATGCGTCTAAGTTAATTGCAAATAAATTTTCCACTTTTATATTTCGATTACAAAAAATGTGAAAACATTCTGAAAGAAAACTTAGATCGAACTCAGATCGAAAGAAAACTTAGATCGAACTCAGGTTGATAATTTGCGATCAAGTGAGAAGTAGAATGCGACAAGAAAAAAAAATACGATCGACTTCCTTGATTTACAGAACCAATTAGAGCGCGACAGCTTATGTTAGTTAGCTTGGTCTGGGATTAAGTGCGAAATTAGTTGAGTCAGGAATTGTTGTGGTATTCTGAACCGAAATAGCCTTAGGACCAGGGGCCAAACACCCCGACAAACGAAATGGAAACGTAGACGTAACGGATACTATATTCACTATATTACTATCAAGACCTCAAGGTCGTCATCGTCATCGTCAGCAAAAAAAAAATAATTCTGGTTTGAGCTGCGACTGTTGTTGCGAAAGATGTTGCCGAAGATTCGCCATCCTGACCAGACCAGGAGAGCTTGCACGAACCAGTCAAAGCCGAACTTGTTTACTTGGCTGTAATTTGGACAGCGAATCAGGTTAAACCAAAAGGAAAATGCAAGTGAGAGTTGTCCGCTCTCGACTAGAAGATACCCTGGAGAGAGTTTGTATACCTTATACATTTTATTAGCTTATTCATTTCATTAGGGATCAGCTATTCACTATAATCAATAATCAAATGTGTATCTTAAATTGTAATTACAAGTAATTATAGGTAGTCATAGTATTAATTCTAATGAGTTAATTTTCCTAGTATTGTGTAATGTTATTCATTATTGTTTTATGTGATTGGTGTTAATAGTTTCTCAATAACGTATTGCGCACACGTGAAACATGCAAAACTTTTGACTGCCCGGAAATTTAGAATATTTAAATGACCTCGGTTTTTTTCATGTGCTATATTATGCCAGTTTATATGGCATAATTGATAATGTGTTCTGATGTCTAATTAGAAAGCTTGTTGTATGAATTCTAGTAGCAATTATCTATGCAAAAGATTCGAGATACATAATTGCCCTGTGCGTAATGCTTAGTTAATTTTAGCTATTATTCAACTGTAATAATAATAATATAAAAATAATAATAATATAATCAGTCTATATATATATATATATATATATACTTATTATATATATATATATATATATCAAATAAATAAATAATAAACAAAATAAATAAATAAACAAATAAACAAACAAATGTAAAACTTATATATTCTTGATTTTAATTCATTCACGTAAACATAATGAACATTCTCTGCCGCGCCTCCTTCTGTCTGATTCAACCCCCTTTGCAAGAATGCAGGGTATGAGGCAACCTATATACATATATTCTTGCACATATGTATGCGTGTGTATGCAATATATGCATGTATCAATTTGTGCATCTGTATGTGTCTATATCGGCGCATGACATGCACTTTTTAGGGTCGCCTCGACTCGCTGGCCTTGACAACTGCAACTGCAACTTGCCGCCGACTTGCTAGCCTGTCCTTTTTCTGGCCCAGCAGCTGCCCTTGCACTTATGGAGACATTCTCCGGATGAACAAACTAAATTGATGCCGTTAATGACAGCAACTATATGCAGTGTATAGCAATTTAATCTTATACTTGTTGAGTGCATTTTTATAGGGAGAAATTTCCATAGAGTTGCGAGCGTACAATGATTTTGGGACTACCCGGAAAGCCGGAAAGCCGGAGGCAAAACACAATCACACACACACACAGACAGACACACATACATTCAGTATCACAAGCCAAGTCCAAGCACACACAACGACAGCCACCTGTCGAAGCACACGTTCAACCGCAAAGCCAGAGTATGTGTGTGTGTGTGTGTGAGGTGACGACGTTGAATTTCCTTTACGACGAGTATAACTTCAGGCCAATTGCCCGCTGCGAGCTCAGTCGCCGCTGAGTATTCAACTGATTCAATTCGACTAAACAACAGTACAACATAAAAAAACAATAGTTCAAAATAAAAAAACAACAAGAAAAACAATAAACAGAATAAAAAAAAAATAAACCCGAAGAAAACCGAAATTGCAATTTGAAAAGTGAGTTTCAGTTTAAGTCTCGAGTGTGTGTTAATTGTTTAGGCCAACTACTGGGCCAACTACCTCGGCTACTGTGTTTACCGAGCGTGCGCTAATCGGTCGCTAAATAATGTCGGCTAATGTCATTAGCTGGCATCCTTAGAGGCCACTTTGAGGCAAATTTGACAATGTAAAAAGTAAAGATGTTAACAAATAAAACAGAAAACTTAAAACTCAATTTGCGTGTATGTGAATCACTGTGAATTACATTGTGAATATGTGAATACTTGTATTGTTCAACTGATTCGACATCAGTTTTGGCGTGAGAAGTTGCCCCGACTGACTGCCCCCTTCTCCACGAATGTGGTAAGCCACAGAGTGTGTGGCTCTAATAATAATGGCAAATATTGCAGGCGATGCATATCGCGAGCCGTAGCTGCCTTTCAAGTTTGTGTTCCAAGTCTTTTGTTTTGCAAGGAAGCAGCTGCAATATTTGCCATTTGTGCTCGGCCTCTGGTATTTGGCATTTCGGTGCTGTGGCTATTGCATCAGATCCTCTTGTCTAACATCATCATCATCATGATCATCTGTCGAGCACGCCGCCAACTCAAATATTGGCAAATATCTCTCATAATTTAAGCATAACTAAAAAGGTAACCATATAGAAAAAAGGGGCCTGGCCAGCGTCAATTGTGGGAGGGCGTATCAATTACACGAACTTCAGCGTTAATAGCTTGAATGTTTGTCGGATTTCAAGCTGAGATTGTATAGGACATGTACAATACATTATTACACACATGTGCATATATTATTATCTTGTTTTACAACAATCTTAACTTGCAGTCCAGTCAGTTACCACGCCATAATTGACTTAATTGGACCAATTAGTGTAGACCATCTTTTCCGCATATAACTTGATGATGATGCTTATGCAATGCACACCATAGGTAATTTGGGAAATGGGAAATCCCCCTATCCTCTCAGAGAACTTTATTGCCCTGTCATAACTGTCTCAGCATGCTTTCTTCACATCATAGTTAGGCCTAAGAGTGGGCCTCCAAACTGAATACCTTAACCCACTAACTGAACGAAAACAACAAAAAGCAAAAAGCAAATAAAGTGCCAGTCATTGGTGAGTGCGAGTGCTCGTACAAATGAATCGCCTGTTATAGGCCAGGTCTTTAAACCTGGCCCGCTGTTTGTTTATCCACGTAAATGATGAAAACATTAAGTGCGCTGACGATGGGAAACAAAAGAGTAAACAGAGTCCGAAATTATCATAGAAATATATATATGATAAGTATGGAAATTCACAGTCGAGTGCCTTAGATACCTTGCACACTGTCAATGTCATATTAAATGTGTTAAGAATTAATATAAAAGTGTTAGAGCTTAACTATGCGCTTTAAATATCACAACTGCTGGCCGTGATATTGCATATTTGTAAATAACTTCAGCTATATAGTATTTATGTTAAGCGTTGTGCCAAATTTACTTACTCTAGCCCTTATAATAACCGAAATCAACGCATTCTAACAGATAAACTAACAGATCATAAGTGAATTGTGGATATTTGAAAATAGGTTCAGCTATATAGTAGTTATGGGAAGCCTTGTGTCAAATTTACTTACTCTAGCACTTATAATGGCTGAGATCAACGCATTCTAAGAGATAAACTAACCGACGCATGACCAACTTAGCTCGCATGCTGAAGGCCTATGAAGCATGAAGCTGTAGGCGTGTTACACACAGTCGAAACATGCCCACATTTTTTTGCGATGCGTGCAGGGTATAAACGGAGATCCCTTCACGCCAATTAGGCCCGGCAACACACAGCTGACTCGTTGTTTCTTCTACTTGTAAATTTATTATTAATCAATGTGTTTGTTGTTGGTCGACATCTGACATTGAAACAGAATATTGTGCGGAGTGGGTTAAACAAACAGCAAGTGTGCAACACGAGTGGACGCCGCATTAGAGCGCGCACTTCATTTGCAATAACAATTATGAAACTAACGCAATTCTAGTCCATATTTATTTTCAGCATGGAGATACTGAAAGGCGACGCCGACGCGGGCATATCAGAAATTGCTAACTTCTATGCTGGCAAGACGGTGCTGATCACAGGTGCCACTGGCTTCATGGGCAAGGTGCTTGTCGAGAAGTTACTGCGCAGCTGTGCTGATCTAGAAGGGATCTATCTTCTAATTCGCACCAAGAAGGGCGTAGAGCCCACTGTGCGTAAGGAGCAGTACTTCAAGTGTGTCGTAAGTATAAACTAAATGATTATCAATTTATAGATCACTTCACCTCTACTCTCTCTGTCCGTGCTCTCATACCACACATTCCCAAGTGATTTAGCTAAGGTTTTTTCACCACATTTAATTGCAATCGCCCAGCAAGCAGAGCAATTACCAGAGACCCCATCGAAATGTCACGAGCACGTGCAGCTCAGATCTTAAGTGCCATAGGTAACTGTTCTATGTGGCATGCCTGCATCTATAATATTATAATACCTCTCGATCGATTACTTCGATTACCATTTAGGCGGCATATCACGAATGAGTAATTTTCGTTCTCCCTCGCTTTGTCTAGTTTTTTATTTTTTCCTGTACAGAGTACAATGGATACTTCGATTGTCGCTAATGTGCAGTAAATACTTTGAACATATAATTATAATTAGTTTGTTTAATAAACGGCAATCATGCATTTGCACTATTATTGTAATATTCCCAAGAATCATCAACAGCTAGAGACAAAGACAGAGAGAGAAAACACTTTATTTCCATACTTAAATTTCAATAATACTTATAATAATCTAAAAGTCATAATGACTGTACCAAGTCTCTAATTATAAATCTTTACAACTTTCTGCTGGGCTTAGCCGGAAGAAACGCTTCATTCCTCGCGTCTTTACTGCAGTTGCTGTAATGTTTTAGATGTAATTGAGACTTGTCCTCCATTTAGGAAAAACTTAAGAAAATGTAACGCGTTAGTCGCCGGAAACTCGTCCATAAATTACCAAAATTAACGCCACGTAACACCATCAAAAATATGCTCAACTGAAGTACTTACATCCACACACACACACACACTCGTACAGAGGCACATTTGTACATGCCAGCATTTATAAGTCAAGGTAAACATTATCGGTGTCGAAAAAATCCAAAATTACAATGACTATTAATTTTTGTCATGACTTGGGCCACGCTTGGACCATTCTAGGCTGTTGCGCTGCCAATCTCCAAAGACAGACAACAAAGCGAGTGTTGTATGTGTATGTGTGTAGTGTGAGGGGGCAGGGGGAAGGGGTGTCTAATGAATGAGCCAGCGGCGCTAACTGTTAATCATTGCAGATTTTCAGCAAACTCTTGGAGACAAATCCCGAGATTGTGAATAAGGTGCGCGTCGTAAAGGGCGATGTGCTCGAACCGAACCTTGGCCTAAGCGCCAATGACATCAACACACTCGCCTCAACTGTTCAGATTGTATTCCACTGTGCGGCCAATGTGCGCTTCGATCAGCCATTGCGGCCCATGGTTAACATGAATGTTGTCGGCACCCTGAAGATGCTGCAGCTGGCGGAGAAAATGAGCAATCTACAGGCTCTGGTACATGTCTCCACCTCGTACTGTCAGTGCAACGAACGTGTGCTGGAGGAGCGCGCCTATCCGGCACCACAGAATCCCTTCGATGTCATTCAAATGGTCGAGACAATGGACGATGCTGCACTGGCAGAAATTACACCCAAGTAAGTGTGGCATCAGTATATTTCCCTTATCCATATACAGATCTACAACCTGATCCCTGCTTGCTGCACAGATTGCTCAATGGCTTGCCAAACACGTACGCTTACAGCAAGGCACTGTCCGAAGATCTAATTTGCAGATACAACAAAAAGCTGCCCATAATCATCACAAGGCCTTCCATCGGTATGTAGGTCGTGGAAGACGTGCGAATTCCTGTTTAATCGACTGTCTCACTCTGCGTGTCTCTCTTCTCTCCCTTCTTCAGTTACGGCGGCCATTCATGAACCGCTGCCAGGATGGATTGAGGGCGTCAATGGACCCACTGGCCTAATGATTGGCGCCGCACGCGGTGTTATACGTTCCATGCACTGCAATCCAGATTATGCCTCCACAGTGATACCTGTTGACAAGGCCATCAACGGCATGATCCTGTGTGGCTATCAGCGTGCCAAGGCCAACGCCACAGCCAAATCAGAGTCCAGTGAAGTGGACTTTTGCAATCTTGTCATCTCTAGCAAAGCCCTCATGTCGTGGGGCGAGAGCATCGAGACGGGTCGGAAATTCTTCTATGTGACGCCTTTGAGTTTTGCACTCTGGTATCCTGGTGGCTCCATCAAACGGAACTATTACCATCATCTCTTTTGTGTCATATTCTTTCATTATCTGCCCGCCTATTTCATTGATTTTTGGCTGCTACTCTTTGGTCAGAAGCCCTTGTAAGTGAAATAAGTAACTGCATATTTAGAAATTTTACTTAACTAATTACGCTCAATCAATTTCAGCTTGGTAAATGTGCAGCGCAAGATTTCAACCGGGCTCAAGCTACTGCAATACTATACGACAAAAGACTGGGACTTTAGGAACGAAAGATTTCAGGAGATGAGCGACAAACTGAATAGCACCGATCAGGAGATCTTCGACACGTCAGTTAGCCAGGTCAACTGGGATGTTTACATTAGCGACTATATACGCGGCATGCGTACTTACATTCTGGGCGAGAGTGACGACACTCTGCCCTATGCCAGGAAAGTGCTGCGTCGCCTCTATATCCTCGACTGGGCCACCAAGATTTTATTCTTCACTCTGACATTCTGGTTCCTGTGGACGCATTTGGATGGATTTGTGGAGAAGAGTGATATCTTTATACGATCGTCGCTATATAATATCTATAATGAACATAACAGTACAATAAATGTTTAAGTTTTTCGTTAATTTACCAACAATAAAAACCGTTAATTTACAATTTACAGAATAATTACGATATTTGATGTTTCAGTGTTGCAAAGTGAGTTGGCGAATTGTTATTGATTAATCTCGAAACGATGCTGTCGGCACTAAATCGATAGACGGGAGTTGCAATAAAAATAATTACGATATTTGATGTTTCAGTGTTGCAAAGTGAGTGGGCTAATTCTTATCGATTAATCTCAAAACGATATTGTCGGCACTATAGCGATAGTCGGGAGTTGCTTTCCCACCTCTAGCATTTCTGCGTTAATTTTATGCGAATTAAAGGAGCATATTAAAGTTTTGCATTAAAAATGAAAATGGATGTGGACAAGGAAACCTCCGAGACTGGTGTGGAATTAACCGAAGCCGAAAATGAGCTATACGATAGACAAATTCGACTTTGGGGCTTGGAGTCGCAAAAACGGTACGTTCACCGGTTGCTCGTTTTGCCGATTCCCTTGTGTCTGCATATTCGCAAAATTGAGAAATAGCAAACTAAGCTAAACATAAATAATTCTAGATTGCGAACTGCCAACATACTTATTTCCGGACTAAATGGGCTTGGTGCGGAAATTACTAAGAACATAATATTGTCTGGTGTAAACTTAGTGCAACTGCATGATGACCAATTGGTTACCGAAGAGGATTTCTGCTCTCAGTTTCTGGCCCCACGCGGATCGCTGGGCAGCAACCGAGCGGAAGCATCGTTGGCGCGTGCTCGCGCTCTTAACCCCATGGTGGACATATCCGCTGACACTGAGCCGCTGAAGGAGAAGACCTCAGATTACTTTAGCAAGTTCGATGTTGTTGTCATTATCGGCGCAAGCAACGATGAGCTGCTCCGCATCGACAACATATGCCGGGAGCTGAGCATTAGATTCTTTGCCACCGACGTGTGGGGCATGTTTGGCTTCCACTATGCCAGTTTGCAGAAGCATTCTTACGTGGAGTAAGTAGAAAGGAATTTGTAACCATTCACACAGTTCTCATCCACAAATCGTTTGTTTAGGGACGTCTACAAATACAAGATAATTTCGAAGCCACATGAAAAAGTGAAATGCGAAACTGTCGCTACTCCTGTACAACGTGATGTCGAATATCCTGGTTACTCTGCCTGGCTTGACTTTGATATCAATGCACCCAAATACCAGCGCAAACTAAAGCGCGATGGACCCGGCATTATTCTACTGAGTGTTCTACAATACTTCCGCAGCAAGGAGAAACGTGATCCCAGCTACAAGAGCAGGGAAGCGGACATTAAGTTGCTGCAGAAAATCCGTGACGACTTAGTGCCAAACTCTACCCTGACCGAGGATGCACTCGGTCTTCTCTTTGCTCAGATATCGCCAGCTGTAGCTGTTGTCGGCGGCGTTGTGGCACAGGAGGTTATCAAAGTGGTCACCCGAATGGAAGCCCCTCATCGCAATCTATTTATTTTCAATCCGGAAACTTGTATGGGCTACGTGGAGGCAGTTGGCGTCAATTGAGACTTGCATTATAAGAACTCGTATCATTCATTTCAAAATACAAACCACCTTAAGCTAAAATGAGTTGAGTAAATAGAATCTGTTTCCTTTTTAGTTTACACTATGCATATATGGGTTGATTTAATACAAAAAGCATATTCGCAAGTGGAAATTAAAGGAGAAAGAAATTATAATTAATTTGTGAGAATTTCCGCCGCACGGTTCTCCATAAGCTTCTCCATGTTTGTGATTGCGCCCATCCAGGTGTCCAGTGTGCTTGCCATGCCGGCAATTTGATTGCGGTTGAGTACACGTGGCTGCACCCAGGACATGTTCACCACTCCGGCGACTTGATCGATCTCGCCGCGTACTAGATCGAGAGCCAAAGCCTTCATAATCAAAAACTCGACCTCCTTGGCTGGCAGCTTGGTTTCGTTGGCAATGTCTGCAAAGGATATGGCACGCTCGATGGCCGAGCGCTTGAATGTCATCTCCATGAGGCATAGCAATGAGATCTTCTGGCGCAGTTTAACTTCTTGTGCAGCAAGATCGGGAATTTTGGACCAAATCTTCTTCATGTCATTAAATCTAAATAAGAAAATCATTAATTCTGCATCCTAATGCTGCAATGGGAGTTAGCATCACTCACTTATTAATGTCGCCTGTGTTAAATGCCTTCAATAGCTCCACCAACCATTCGTTTTCGGTGTTCTGAAGCGATTCCAAAATGGGATGCGCCAAGAGCTCGCCAATATTGTAGACGCCGTCGCCCAATAGAGCAGCGAGTCCCAAAAAGAATGCCTGCTGTGCCCATTGATCACGCGGGTAATCATCCAGAGAGCATCCGAGGAACTGTAAACCACAGCGATAATATTCGCTGTGCTTTCCCACACGGCGATAGTACTGCGAGGCCAGCATGTAGTACTTGCCATGCACGGGGGTAACGTTGCCTGCCTCCTCGAGTACGTCGCGCAGCTCCTCGATGATCTTCTTGGTGGCATTCAGATCGTTCAGGTTGCTCAAGTATAGGTTGCCCTGCATCACCTGCAGGTACCACACAGCCTCGTCACATATTTTCACTTTGTCCTTCATTTTCTCCAGAAAATCAATGGCCTCCTTCTTGTCGCTAATATTATCGACGACCACCTCAAGTATTTGAATCAGACCATAGGGATTTATTCTGCAATTAATTGGGTTAACAAGAAAATTGCGAATGCAATGCACCGGTAGGTTGCGACTCACTTTGTTTCGAAGGTAGAGATGAAATTCTGGTACAGCTGCAGCAGAGAAGATTCATCCTGAAGTGATTCATGGCGCACAAATGCTACAAGCTTAATAGTCAGCTCGTTCCATAATCTGTAAGAATCCACAAAATACAAGATTAATAACTGCGCACGAATTGAAAACAATGATATTCGCACTTCTCGTTGTAGAGCTCTTCGATGAGGGTCCAGTCTGCAGCGAGATCTTTATTTGTGGTCTTCTTTTGTGCTGCTAAGTAAGCAGTGACTGTTGCTTGCGTATTCGACATTGTTGCTATATTTGTAGCAGCGCTATTTATGATTATTTCAATTAAATTTTGTATAAAAATATATGCACGTATGAAGTAGGCAGGCTTTTTTACTTAAAGTTGCAAATCACTAACAACCAGAGTTGTCGTTGATAAGTTTGTTAGTTCCGTTGAACGGCACAGTTGAACTAGCTCATTAATCGAAAACAGCAAACGTGAATAAATTATATTATCGAATGCAAATAGACCACAACTAACGCTAACAGACAGCTTTATTTGTTATTGCATTCAGATTTAATACAAAATAATATTTAACATTTTATTTTAATAAGTGAGTAAATACTAAACATCAATAAAAATCCGATAACTAATAACGATAACTCTTAAAATAAAAATCAATTGGCAACGCTAACAATATTAACATTACCAAAAAATGTGAAGTGATGGCAAATGTTATGTAAACCACTTAACATTAAACAGCTGTGCCACTAGCGTGGGGAGTTCAGTTCAATGAGAACAGCTGAGCGTAAAAGTTGTCTTGCACGGAATACACGACACTCGATTGGATTTTCTAACAACAAATTTATAATCGTGCACGTAAAGGATAAATAATAAACGCTAAATACTTCAATTGCAGCTGAAACCGTAAAGTCTACACTCGAAGCCCGTGCTAAACGCCTAATACCCTCAATACCAAACAAGTGCGTGGTGCAGAAATAATAACAAAGAGCCCGTATCTCTCTCTCGACAACAATTGTTTAAAAACTTTTGATATTGTTTAAACTCGAATAAGGAAAATGCTTACAATTGAGAGTGTGTTTATAATTAAATAAATGTTTAAAATTTATTAAATAAATATCACACATACTAACACACGTGCACGTCGACAATAATGTTGAATTGTTTGCAAAGTGCCAAAATAAAAAAAACTCACTCGCATAATCTGAATAGATTTGTGCTTTAATTAACAACAAAAAAAGAAAATACAACAACAATCAACACAAATCTACACAAGAGAAACTAGTAAGTTGGCCGCTGCTGTGTGTGTTGCCAACTGGAGGAGTCGACACAGAAAACGGTCATCATTTTCATTTCTTTACATCACATTCCCATTAAGATCCGGCGACGACGTCAGAGGCAACTGGCAACAGCAACAGCAACAACACAATAAGCGAAAAGTGCCAAAAGAGAGGTTAGTTCTATTTATGTTTCCGTATGTTTCCGTTTTTTGCTTCAAATGCAACCAAACCCTGATCTCCCCTTATTGGTCCAAGCAGCGCCTTATCTGTTTCCAACTGGCTCCCGACTGGGCCTGGGCGCCAGTCCGCCGTGTCAGTAGAGGCCATCGACCATTGTGATCGTCATTTGGTTAGTTGAGGGGGTTATGCAATTTGATGGCTTGCCTTCGCAATCAACCAGCCACATCGCTTCATTAACCTTATCAATGTTCTGGCTGCGTGGTCAACATGTGCAACATGGCAACGGCGACGGGGCAACTTTCACTCGACTCTTGTGCCTCCCATTGTGAGTGCATTTCCTCCTGCGGCACTTGAAACACTCGAGCGCCTCGCTTCATTTTCATTACATGCCATATGCCATATATAAAGTATGATTCAAAATGGGAATAGTTATAGGAATGGGAATGGAAATGGGCATGCTCTGGGCCTGAGTGTAGCTGTGCCTCTCCAGGCACTTGTATCCTGTTGCGTTCGCTGTCAACTTTTCCCATTTCCTGCAACTGTCGATGTCGAAAGTCGCCTCCACCTCCTCCGTCTTTTATATCAATGTCAGCCAGTTGATTTCCTTGGCCTGTGAGAAAAACGAAACGAAATGAGATGAACTGAACTGAGCGACATCTGGCGCAGACAGGCTGCTGCTCCGACTGCATCACGTTCAAGTTACAGTTATGTGAAGAGCGGCAATTTCAAAAATTCAGTAAAAAAAATTAAACAAGTTTGCGCGTGTTGCACTGTGCACAAGCTAAAAGATACTCTGTACCCTAGCTGCGAAGATTTCCAAGATTATTTTCAATCATCAATTCTTGGAATTTTTTGGCGTCATGCCGTAAAAGATTTCCCACGAATTCGCGTGAACATATTTTAACAAATACATAAACATATATTTGAATGTATAAATCATATATGTAATATATTATTTATCAATCAAATACATATATTAAAAAAAGCTGTTATTTCTTTAAGAAATATTACAAAATTAATTTAGTTCTTCAAAATCAGCTGTACCAAACATTGCACTGTGGGCTAAATTCATTATCTTCGGCATCAATTCCAATTATAAAGATAAAGATTTTAAATTTAGCTGGTGCACAACTAATAATAATGTTTAATTTCATTTTCTTTTAGGGAATTAATACAAAAATTAAATAAAAACTATTTTTTTAAGTATAATTCAGAACTATTTGTTCTGTAAGATAACAAAATCGTTGTCAGGTAGTTGAAGGTATTATAATAATTGTATATTTTTGATTAAGCACAACAAAAATTTTAGACTAGAAAACAAAACGACTTTTTGCCCAATGTGCACAAGAAAGCTTCGAATTGTGAAACGTAAACCAATTTCGAATTTAAAACAAAACTTTCTTTTTTTCTACATTTTTATTTTGACTTTCGAAAGTTAGAATACAGCGTGCGTGTAGCAGTGCTGTGCATTACAGGGTATACGAAAACAGTCCCAAAATGCACCTTGCATTGCTGTGCCGTGTCTCTTGTGTGTGTGTGTGTATGTCTGTCTCTTTCGTGTGTCCCTTGTCTCGACTGGCTATTAAAAGCAAAAGTGAAAAATGCCACACAGCCTGCGGGCGGCGGCAGTGCAGCCGCTGCAGCAGCAACAACAACAACAATTGCAGCCACAACTCCAGCGCCAACGACAACAGCAACAACAACAACAACAGAGCCAGCGTCAATTGCTGCTCACGTATCAAGTGCGTTGTCGCTTCCTACTCTCTTCCTCTTTGGCTGCGTCGCATTACATGGCCGAAAGCCAATTCAGTGCAGCGTTGCCGCATTGCTATAGTGGGGGAGGGGTGGAGCAAGAGGAGCCAAAGAGGGAGGGAGTTGCCAGACCGAGCTCAATCGAATTTGCTTTCGATGCTCGTTCGAACGATCGATCGATTGCGAAAGAGTTTTGCAGCCAAATATATCGAAGAGTTGGCCAAAGTCAATACCTCGCACAGGTAGACAGAGAGAGAGAGGGAGAGTGTAGCATACACATGCACACAGGCACGCACACACAACTGCTGCCTACATATTTACATTGATTCGAATTCCATTGGCGGCGATTTCATAATCGCTTGCGCTGCTTCCCCCTGTTTAACTTAATTTTTTTCGTCATTTATATTTATACACTTGGAGCAGGGTATATTCATTTTAGCTAGAGGTTTACAATGCATATCTTCGACTGTATGTAAATATGTATGTATGTATCAACAGGGGAGGTACGCAACGCAAACTAGTCCCTCAGTTTTCGAGCATTTTTGATGAATGTCGAAACAATCTTCTTGAAATAAAGTTATACATGTCCCAAGATTAGAACTATTACAATGTTATTCAATTCTGCACCTATAGATAATATAGTACATTTGTATAGGAACGATTGAAGTAGATAAGCACCTGCAAGGGTATAAAATCTTCGACATGCCAAAGCCAGCCTTTCTTTCTTGTATTTTGTTGCTGTGGCTGCTTCTTCGCTTCTTTTATTGCATGGCATTTTTATGTGAGTGTTTAGCTTTAATATTTTTTTCGACTTGGGCAACAACAACAAAAAGTTGTTTCAATGTTGGTAACTTTCTCTTCACCTGCCAAAGCCAAAGCCGCAGAGCGCGCGCGTTTTTACTCGCACGCAGCAACCGCAACAAAAGCGCTCTGCATGTGCTGCGACTGTATGTCTGCATTTATGTATGTGTGAATACATAAGTGTCTGCTTACCCGCGTGCGACGGTATGCGTGCGTGTGTGCAGCTATTTGTCATGTTGTATGTATGTATGTATGTTTGATATGCCAGCTATGCTCCTCGCCATGATGGGGCGATTATCAAATGTGGCTCGCATGCAAAACGCGTGCGCGCAAATCTTAAACTTGCCAACAATTTCATAATCATAATCATATTCATGATCGTCATCATCGGCTTGATATTTGCTATTGCTGTAAATTGAGTAAATCGAATCGCATCTTGAGTCTTTTATCTTTTATCCATGTATGTATTGTCCTCTAAAGTCCAGTAAATATAAACTTGACAATAATGAGTTTGGAGCTTAAAATTATAACAATAAAACTTATTGAAATCCAAGGAGGTATCAATTTATTTGCTTAAATTATTAATGGTATAAAAAATAGTTTACTGACAGACAAACGATTCAGTCTCCATACATATGTAGTTTGTCTGACATAATTTGCTGCCTTGCTAAAGATTGTTATGTTTTGTAGGACATAAGACTTGCAATACCACACTTTAAATACCTTTTTCAATAAAATACTTACAATACATTTATCTTGTTACGCTCTTCTCAGAAAAAACTCTATCGATATAGACCGTGTTCCATTGATAATATTAAATATTTGATACCCATTGATTATATCTGTAGTTCCATCAGATGTTTAATTGTTTAGCCAATTTCTATTAACAATTGTCAACGATTCGCATTACTCAGTTGACTTTATTGAGTTTGCAGTGTGAAAATACATTGTCAAGGTCTGGTTTAGTTGGAAACAAAGGACAAGCCTGTCTGTGGCGTATCCACATCACCAAATCCAGATACTCATCCACATCCATGTGGCCATAAAAAAAGCGCAATTAAATTGATGTTCGATCAAATCAGTTCAATGGCAAACAGAGCCTCCACAAGAGACGACGGCGAAGACAGGTGCCACTTAAATTGACTTTGTAATGCAAATATAAACACGGCAAAGCACGAAACATGCGCGCACACACACACAGCTGCTGGTGCTGCTTCTCGTGGTGCCTATGGTGCTGCTGCCATAAACATATTAAAGTTTATGGTTATTGAAAACGTAGCACAGACAACAACAGTAACAACAACATTGGTGGCAACAACGGCAACGACTTAGACCAGTCTCATCTTATGCAAATCTGCGATTTAACTGGGATAACCGGAGTGAGGCGAGAGATTTTCCGAGCCGCCGATCACGGGCGAAAAACCTGTCGAAGATGTTTTTTATATTCAGCTGGCAACTCTTCTGTATGTGTTTGTGTCTTTCTCCTTCTCTTTGTCTCTCTACCTCCATCTATTGCAACCTCCAAGCGCGTTTACGCATTGCAGTTGGCACTCCAAATCGCTGTTGACCGCCATGAATGCTGATGACGCTTAATGGCTTAGGTAAGCTTTGGTTTCGTCTACCACGACGCAACATTCCGCGCCCAAAACGAAGCAACAATACTAACTACATAGTGCAACTGAAAACGAGCGCAATTTTGTTTTCGAATGCACGCATGCTTTATGGCATAATCAAGTGTACAGCCTTTCGATATATCGATATTATGAAAAGAACTATGACCGATATGATGTTCTATTTGTTATTCCTGTTAACATCCAAATTGATATTTATTTGCCTTCAAGTTACAAGTAGTTCATTAACAATATCTTGCTAAATTATCGATATTATGCAGGCACCATTACTGATAGTTGAGGACATTTTGTTTTGATTTGATATTCGTCTTAATACTCACATCGATTTTAATTTCCCATCCCTAGACTAGTTTAAGCCATTCACGCCCAGCGGGTGCAATTGCAACGAACCACGGAGGAGCAGTCAGTGCTCCACTCCCACACCCCTCTACCCACACACACACACACGCCTGCTGCGATCCCCAAGAGTTATGTCTGCTTGTCGAGTGGCTGCCAAGTTGTCTCTGTCACATGCGTTTTGCGTTTTGCCTTATGTTTTATTGCCGCTGCAGCAAACCGTCTCTTTCGCTGCGCTATTGCTATTGTTTTTTTGTTGTTATTGTTGTTGTTTAGTGTTGTTGTTCATGTTGTTATTTGCATTGGGCAAACAGCAGTCGAGCAGTGGCTTCGCACTGTGGGGCAAATGTGTTCAAAATGTAGAGTACATAACAGAATAATAATTACGTATGCGTGATTTGTATGAAGTAAGTTCGCTTGTGATATCTTATTGGTAACAATAAGAAGATAACTAAATACATATAAGAATAGTTATTTACAATATTAGTGTACTTTATTTTATATTACTATTGAAAATGTAAAACTTTTCACAACTCTTCTCTTTATTTTTCCCACTGTAACTTAAACTCAATTGATTGCCTAATTAAACGTCGTGTAAGCAGCACACTTATTTATACCATAAATCAATTTTAAATTAATATAGAAACCTTTCTTTTGGCTTTCGTTTTCATTAGAATAATAGTTGCACACTTTTTCGATCCACTGTTGTTGTTGTTGTTGTGCCGCACGTGTCTTTTACAACCACGTTAACGTAAGAAACATAACACAAATATTGGCTTAGAAGAGGCTGCTGCCAACCAGCGACTTCCTCTTCTGGACTCTGTCTCTTTCGCTCTCTCTCTCTTTCTCTCGTCCTGGCCTAATGCAAGGCATGCACAGTGTTCTATGCATGTATGTATGTTCGTGTATGTCTGTGTGCGCTTGTGTTTGTTTGTCCAGCTCTTGACGGGCGGCCTTTTCCGAAAAGGTCTCGCAAATATTGCACAAACGCATTATGTTTGAGCTACACTCAATGTTGGATTTGTTGTAGTACTAGTTGTTGTCGTTGTTATTGGCTTTGGTCTGGAAGACCGCAGACAAGAGCGTGTGCATAAATATATACATACATGGATGTGTATTGATGGGTATTTAGCTGACCCTCACACTAGCTTTATAATCAAACTTCAAAGTCAAACATTTATATTGTTAGGCCTTGCCCGTAATAATGCCAATAAAAGACATTCCAGGGAGCAGGCAAAACATTTATTTAGCAAATTTATTTAATATTGCTTCGACTTTGATTTTAATTAATTTCCTTAATGAGCTACATTTTCCGGCATTGGTCCCACAGTGTTGCCAACGGATCTTGCATAGACTAAGAAGTGCACGATATGTTACAACATGTCCTCTACATACATACATATGTATGTATATATGTATTTGTAGACAAGGTTAATGAGACAACAGATTAATAAATTATTGTATTATTGTATTGGTATTCTGTATGTGAATAGGATATCTTATTGTCCAATATTACTAAGCCATTACTATGACATTGTTATGGTATACATTGTAGCATTACATCGATATTATTGTATTTAGCTTTATTGGAGTTAACGATTAATCGATGTTAGAAAAGTTTAGTTAAGAAGTTCCGATAATTGTTCTTATATTTTGGAATCATACTCTCCCTTATTTGAACATTTACAATGGTCAAATGGTATTTAAACGATAGACTAAAGGAATTACTATTCAATTCCATATTTATATATTTCATAATTTATGTACATTGCTTTTCTTTACTATACTGAAACAATGTGTTCTGTCAAGTATAATTTATTGAAACTTTCCTAATATATTTACTTTAAAATAGTCTCATAAAATAAACAGCTAGACAAGCAAGTTAATTGAGTTTAAAATCTAAATCTTAAAGTTGGAGAGATTTATCACAGTCTTAAAGTTAACTATCTTTCAACAGACCTGTTACAGAGCTTAGTTACAGTTACAGACCTAAACTAAGTTAAATGGCGTAAATTACTCATTTAAATTTATTTCAAAGTCAATAAATATCGTATTCAAATATTCTCAGTGTTGGAAGAAAAGTGTTTATAATTAAAACGCGCATCTGTACTTGCCTCTATTTAAGTGTTTACTTAGTCATCAAACATTTTCCGTAATTCGGGGAAAGCTTCTTTTTATTTTCCATTCTATATATCACAATATATTTTTATGAATCAGAATTTTCCCCAAATAGTTCGATGAGTGTGCTTCTGTTTGATTAACTTGTTATCCTGGCAACTTTTTAACTTGAATGAAATCAAATTTTGTTTAAGCTGCCGGAAGGACGGCGGAAGGGGCTGAGGAAATGGTAAGAGACTATGGATGGCAATGGCGTCGGGGAAGGGGCTTAATCCTGACGCAGCCATGCAGCCGTGTAATATGAATGTGATTGGAAATTGAAATTGCATCCGGCAAACAACGGAGACTCGTTGGCGTCCCAGAAAGCAACGTTGATGTCATTTTGCATGCCCTGCAGCCAAAGGCAAAGTGGGTATATTGTGTTAAGAAAGTATGGTTGCAGAAACTGAGAATTTTGCTGTATATTATTTCGATGAGTGCTTTCTTATTCCAATTTATACTTAATCATACGTTAAAGCATCTTTTAAATGTGTTTTTTATTCACACTGCACTGCCTTTACAGGGTATCTCCCAGCTGCGACTTCTACTGGCATAGTTTTTGTTTGTTTGTTTTCTGTTGCTGTTTTTAAAGGCAAAATTAAATTTGAAGTTTACAGAACTCGAAGATGAAGTCAATGCAGGCGGAACAGCACAAACGACTCGACCAGTTTGCGATGGTAGCTATGATAATGATGATTGCGTTGATAGGACCATAATGATGTGTTATGATGATGCCTCATAATGATAACTACATACATATATGTGTGTGGGTATGTGTGTGTGTAAGGGGAGGTGGGAGGAGGTTGCTGATTGTTGCTGGGTAGCAATTGCGATTAGCAGGATGTTCAAATTGTTCGCAAATGTTTTCAAGTTTTTGGGCCCTAAAAACACAAACAACAACAACAACAACTGAACCGACTTAACCGACCATGAAGGCAGCTTTGCCTGCCTGTCTGCCTGCCTGCCTTTACATAGCGTGATTGCGATTCGCAGCCAGGCAAACCGGCCCGCATCGCAACGCATCGGATCGCATGGGGCGTGCCTTGGATCACTTGGCCACGCGTGCCAGCTGGCTAGATATGTATGATAGACCTTGGGCAAGCGCATTTCAATTATGGCTTAGTTAATTACACCTTAGGTTGCTTAAACTGTTAACAAAGACTTGGATATCTTGTGCATTTGTCGTGTTAATGGGCAATTAAGCCGCCTCGCTACCCAATTAGCCGTTGACCCCCTCGCGAAGCGGACAGAACGGACGAACGGATAGACAGCGGCACTCGGAAATCAGTTCGGCAGGTGCATATTAAATTGGCTATCAAATGGACCCGATATGCATGCTAAAACATGAATATGCATGAACTGTTGTTGCATGCCTAACGCCCATGCAACTATTTGTTGCTTGCAACGCGACTCTATAGTAAAAATAACAATCGGTAGACAAACTGGCAAACTAAGCTTGAAGATCGATAGAAAAATGTGCAAATCAAGCCAGGGAATACCCCAATGCTTTTGTAGAGAAGGAAGCATTACTTATACTACATATAGAGCGGGCCTACGAAGCGTAGCGAATAAAACTATGAGGGGTATATCGGTTATGTCGGTAGGTTGGATAGGTTTGATAGGCTTTTCTTCTTTAAGAAGTTATCGTCTATACATCGCACTGAAAATCTCTAAAGTTATGTTTATTAACAAACGTTCAATTTATCAATATATCTTATGCTATTTTAATGCTTTATAAAATGTTAAAAGTTAACTGCATAAACAATCGAGCAACTTATCAATATATCTTGTTATACTGATACTTTATAAGATCTTTGAAGTTAACTTCTTCAACGATAGTTCTACTTATTGATGTACTATCTATTGATCTATTCTAATACTTTATAAGATCTTTCAAGTTAACTACATAACAATCACCTATGAGTTAACTACATAAACAATCGTTTAACTTATCGATATACCTTAAATTATTCTAATATTTCATAAATATCCCCATCACATTGAATGCAAAAAGAGATGAAAAGATATGTTAAATACCCAAAAAACCCGTAAATTTGGATACCAATTGTCGGGTTGCTTTCTTGGCTGCTTTGCTGGGTTAACTGTAACTGCACACATGTCGTATTGACCCATTTTGTAGGTGTTTCTTTTGGCAAGGGTATCGAAGAAACAACAACAAAACTTTCTATTTCATTGCGATTCGGTTCCGGTTTTTAATGCATGCGCATCATCAGCAACCAAAGTTTGTAAGTTGTTTGTTGTTGTTGTTGCTGCCTTTGTTGTTGTGGTTGTGGTTTAGTCTTCAGCGATCTGTATCTGAACAAATAGAGACGAACGAAATCAATAAATTGGTCAACGCATTTGGGTCAATGTCAGAGCGCATTTTTTGTTAATGGTCCAACAACGAGTTAAATCGTAAACTTGACTTGATTTTATCTCCATCTTCTCGTTAATATACGCTGACGATATTTACAATACACACGTGTAGCCACGCACTCTATTGTTTTCAGTCTGTGTGTGTGTGTGTATGTGTATCTGCATACTTCTGTCTTAATTGAAAATGTTTGTCTTGTCAATAAAAAACTTTTGTCTCTTTGGCAACAAAGACGCTTAAAATATCTTTTGATGTGAGGAAGCATCTAAGGTCTCTTCTCTCTCGTGCGTGTATATGTGTATATTATATATATATACATCATATACCAGAATCTGTATCTGTATATGTGCGTGAAGACTTTGATTTCGTTTCTTAAGCTCTCTTTGTTTGACTTTACAGTTTGTGGCGCTCAAAGTTGTTCCTGGCGCGCCGCTTTGATTGCTTACAAATTAGCGGCATTCGCATTTTTGGTAGAAAGTAAAACTGTTTTTATTGAATTTATTTATTTGCCGTTGCGACAACTTTTACTTTCTTTACACAAAATAAAAAACTTGTAAATTACACGCAAAGCACTTCACGAAGGAGAAGAAGAAGCAGAAGATGTTAGAGAGATAAATCCGCCCAAAAAACACAACAAACTTACACAAAACGAATACAAAACTTGCCTCGTTTCAAATGTGAGTTTCTTTCGGTTATTATAGAGTCGTTTACGGGTTTGATTTGTGTGTGCCTGGACTTGTTTAATGCCAGCATTAATCTTCTTTTCAATCACGTTTTGAATGAGCGCGCCCCAATGTGCACCAGTTACAGAGTGGTACTACAATAAACTGTCCCATAAATTCGTTTAGATATTGTCAGTCTGCAGTTAGTTATCGGCTTGATTGCCCATTGCAAAGTGTCATCCGAAATGGGGGGGAAAGCTTGCTACGATCTGTCCACTTTTGGCTAATCTCAACTGCCTCTGGTCTCTAATCCACATACAATCTTGATTGTGGCATTGACATTGTTTATTATCTAATATCTGTTTCGTTTTATTCGAAAATATAGAACACACGCACCTGAATATGGCACGCACCCATTACAATATCTATCTTATCTACAAACCTGATATCACATTAAATATCGCCCATTAGCATTTCAACATAGCTAGAAGAGACAACATTTCAGGTTTTTAATATCATACAGTTGTTTTTTTTAGGCTTTTTCATATGTTAACAAAGAATATCTGTTATAAAAGAGTGTCTTTTAAACTGCTAAGGAATAACTCTATCATTGTATTGAGAGTGAGTTCAAGTTCGCAAAAAAACAGAGACAGTCTATAAGTTTTGTAAGTAATTTTCCACAAGATTTACTTATTACTGGTTTGTTTATGTAAAATCAAATGTTGTGGCAAAAAAATGAGAACAAATGCAACATTTTGCCTCATTACTTTTTACATTTCTAACAAGCTTTATTACACAACATTTGTTTTCTAATGATTCGAGTAGCGAAACCTCTTCAAAAATAAATTGAACGATACAAAGTGTTTAAGACAGTTGTATGCAAACAGCTGTGAATATTCTATTATTATATTGTGGAGATAATTCTTTAATGGTTTAATTACTTATTGCTTTTGAATTTTTGGAATGTGTTCCCTTAGCTCTCTTAAACGATAGTGACACTCACCTGCTCCTTTTGCATTTTGCAACACTATCTTATCGATAACTAAATAAACTTACGATAGTGTAACATTAGAGAGTATATTAACAATGTGTTATTCAGAGATTTGTTTCAATCAAGAGCTACCAAATATACCCTATAAGCAATGTGAGTAAGTATGGACTAGATGTACGTTCATATTATCTAATATTTTCGCGTCAACATAGCAAACATTTTTATCAGACGCATGTCAAGAGTGAAATTTGCATATTGCGAGAGAATCGCGTAATCCCGGGCAAGGCGCCCAAGTTGAGAAACTGGAATTATGTGGCCCGATTCGTACAATTAATGCATGTACATGTTAACAGTCACGCCCACTTAGGACCCACTCGTTACGTCTTATGGGAACATACACTTATGCAGGCACTGTAAAATACATCAACTCTCGAGCGCGTGTTATTTCCTTTCGTACCCAATTAGAATTGTGAGCAGATGTTTTCTCCAATTTTTGCGTTTCACGGTTAATTCGATTGTTTCGATTTTTCAGTTCAGATTCTGCTTACCTCATTGTTTAGATTCGATTTTCATATATTTTCATTGCATGTGAAATTTCCCTGCATGCCAAAATAATAAACAAATCGTATGAATTCGGTCAACAAATCGACAGCGAATGAAAAATGTTCACGAATATATATACTATATATAGTGTTTAAGATCGGCAATCATAAATTAAGCACAAATAAAATCACAAGATTACCACAACTAATGTCTACAAATGTGCGAAATTGTTTATGTGTGTGTGTTTTGTTTTGCTATTTAATCAAAACAATAACAAATACAAATATTAATTGCCACAAATTTGGTTTGACCTTTGAGCTTGAAAGCGAAAACGAAATCAGAAATGGGAAAACCGCAAAGAGTGTAAGAAAAGTGAGGGAGGCGTGGAAACACATGTCAATAAATGCAAATTATTCATGGATTCCCACTCAAGCTCGCCCAACTATTTACCATATTGTATTTTTGGCAGATGATATATGTATATTTAAATCATGCATATCAATCGTACCAAATTCGATTAACAATTTTGTGCTAATTTCTTGTTGACAAAAACACAAGAAACGAACAGAAACGCAAAACGAAACGTTGGAAATTTTCGCGGAAAGCCAGAATAAATAACGATTGTAAAAGTAGCGATGATGATGCACAGTCCCTCCCAAGTCCTCAATGATGATTCATCTGTCTTCTGCGCCTGGGTTCCTGGGTACAGACAGACAATTGCAATTTTACGAGACACTTGCTGGGCATATTAATTAGTCGAGAGAGCAGCAATTGTTGTGTGTGTGAGGGGGAAAGCCGGCACATTTTCGCAGAATTTTGAAGGAACACAAGTAAATACAGAAAGTATATATATTTATGTATAAGGTAGTTTCCCTCACGCCTATACTAACAACAGCCCTACCTCTTCCATCCCCCTGGCTAAATAGAATGGCCCAATTGGTCTTTTGGGCGGGATGTGGTCTGTCGCTTAGCTCTTTTTGGACGCTTACAGCGTTTTGTTTTGTTTTGTGTTTTCATTCTCTTTTTTTTTTGTCCATTTGCGAGCAGGCCGCTTTTGTTTATAGCTATAGTAGGTGCCATCTTCCATTCCTCCTTCATTTAAACACTCGGCATAAGGTTGAGGTCGAGCGTAACATCCGTTTGGCGAGTGCTTTTCAAATGTAAATAACAAAAAAAAAAACAATGCAAAACAATGCAAAGGAACCCAAACAGTTATGCAATATACAAAGGTGTGTGTGCATGTGTGTGTGTAGATACGTCTGCATGTTCTCAAAACTGTTTCCAATTCTCCAGCTTTCTTGCGACTTGCTTGTATTGCTAAATTTAAACATTTCGCCATTATATTGTTTATCGGTTTCCCCAGTCTCAGTCTCACATCGAAAAGTCTTTTATTATTGTGAATGTTTCTTTTCCTCTTTGTGTAATACAATAAACAACATTTGATTACTATTTTCCCTAGGAGTATTCTATATCTCTATGATCTCTTTAACTCTTGTCATCTCATGAATGGATAACTGCTTGCGATAAAATAACTGTTGCAGCAAACGCGGATTGTTTCTGTAAAAAAGTGGGGATCAAAACAAACAAACTTCCGTTCACTTTGAAGAGAAGTAGATAATAATATCATAAATTGTAAGAAAATGTTTCTCCACGGGAGTATAATTAGCTGAAAACCTACTAGAACAAATAGAAATCTCAAAGAGATACCAATAAAAGAATACAAATGTCTTTGTTTTCCAGTTTTCAGTCATTTCTGGCATAAAGAGAAATAATGGAAAATTGCCTGTTTTCATTTGATCAGCTCTCAACTTGTGATCACTCCAGCCGATCAACAGTTCAATTATGTGCAGGAAGTTGAAATTAGACGTGTTCAAACAGGAATGAAGACAGTAGGTGAGAGTCAAAGGGTCAATATGTCGAACTAATTACGCAAAACGAACTTGTTGCTTTCTTTTCCAGTCATTATTCCCTATATAATATTTGCATCTGACTTAAGCGGCTATGGACCCTATAGATTTTGTGGGATAGCCAAAAGTTAATTAGCGTATAATACGGTACTCATGCCGTGTGGCGGTCTCTGTAAATAGATTCAGGGTATATATATAAAATCCCTTTTGTTTACTGTCTGTGCTTCCTTAAACAGACCATTAATATATGTAGTACATTTCAAGTTATAGCTTGAAACATCATCATTGCGATGGCTTTGAATACAAAAAAGGCAAAAGATCCCAATCATTTGAAGGTATGTAAATATTTGATCTGTTTGACGTACGTGCGGACTTCACAACTTTTTTGTCTGTACTCGAGTGTCTGTAAGTATAGACATGTATACTACAGATACACATACAGATAGCATAGCTATACACGCTCAATGTCTAGTTGATTTGAACACGCTATGCGAATTCTTTTTAAAAACAACAAAATACACAAAGATTTGTAAGAAAAGAGATTTACCCATGATTCGAGCAAAGTCTAAAGGTATTAAAGGTATCGGCTGAATTCTAGCTCATATTAGAGTATCTGAAGGTAACTAAAATTAATCCGAATCCCAGACGTAGTTCGTGAACCCTCAAAACCCTAGATCAAACATATGGAAATTGGGGAATTTTGCAAGAATTCGTTCTACTTGATCATTTCACATTATATTAACTAATTGCAGTCAAGATGAAGAAGGCACTGTGATTAGTTATAAACATGACTAATACGATTTGTATTTTAGAATAACAATAACAATTCTTGTACATACAATACTACACGTATATATTTGTTCATTGACTGAAACTAAAGCAATTAATATATCAATGTTGAATTGTGTTCGATTTACATGGAAATCAATTGAATTTTGAAAATTCTCATTCATGTTCATGCAAATAATATTCAAGAACTTTCAGTTTCAAGTTCCCCATTGTTGGTCGACAATAGTTTGCCATGTTTTCGTTAATATTCTACCGAATTCTTTCTCGCATTGGGTGTGTGTTATTCACCTTGTTTGTTATGTTATCATGATCTTGATCTACTCTTTCATCCCTGGCCTTTGCTGGACTTTTGTGCATAAAACACGCTTTCATTTCCATACCCAAAATAGCATCTCCGGTAATTACACAGAGAGGAAGGCAGGAGGGAGAGAGGGGGAGTGGGGAGAAGGGAGGCAGATTCCCCACCATTTCAGGCATACAGCGAATAATAATAAAAGTTTTCACTGCCGTTAAGAATGATCTCACTGTTTATGTATTGCACTTTTTATGATCGCGCTTCGGCATGGGCCTCACTTTAAGAACTCGAACCGTACACAGATCTTTCCCCTCCCCAGGCGAGTGCAACGCCCACACACTATACCAAATGCAATGTCTACAATACATATATTTATTTTTACATTTGTGTACATAAATCTTGCATACACACACACACACACTGCGAGTTAGGATCACTGTGCTTTATGGCCAAAGGCTTCTCGGATTACACAAGCCTCCAACATAGCTAGGTCTGAGTCTGGGGATTTCTGTTTAAAGTGCAGCACAAAGGAAACATGTTTTATGAGAGTAGCCCAGTGTATATGAGTGTGTGTATGTGTGTGTCTGTGAGTGCACGATAAGCAACGGCACTTGGAGGCGAGCAGACTCACAGCCCAGACATGGAATAGATTTAACATATTTATGGCGCCTGCCCAGGATACTTGACTATGCCGGGCACGTTGCAAACGGGCAAGATCGTTCGCCCAGATTTGCACCCAAGTGCCAAGAAATCGCTTTGCCGGCTTAATTACGGCGACCAGCTGCCGCCGTTGCCGTTGGCAGCGTAGGTATGCGGATGTACGAGTATTCACACTTATATATTCAGAGATGTACTCACACACACACACACCACTGTGGGCGCGCGCTGTGCCGGCTTATGCCATCAATCAGTTGTGGGCCACGCATTTACCGCGTGCGCTGCGTACCTGCTGCGTCCAGTTGGGGAAAGAGGGAGAGAGAGTGCCATACGCACAATGCCTGCCCAAGGACGCGATCAAATCCGCTTAGTGTACTAATAACAAGCACAGCCTGTTACTGTCTGTCCTCCTGCATACCCTGCAGTCAGGGCATGTAAGATGGAGCTGGCAATAAATCGATGTTCAATGTATCGATAGTTTTTTTTAAATTTCAAGTAGCAAATCGATTTAAATTGGAAAAATGAAACAGCGGATTTTACTTATTTGATGCTATGGCGATCGAGATAGGCATCTAAACTAGATATAGATATAAAGATATCTTTACTAGATCTATCTATCCTATATCTATCCTATCTAGACATCGATATTAGCTATAGATAGATTGCATTCGAGTTGATTCAGAGTAAAGGTCGCTTTCATTATACACCTTATAAATGGGGCATAAAGTGTGGACGATAAAAGGCGTTAAATGCCAAAACTTCCATAAAAATGCAAAAACTGTTTCACCATCTCAATTATAAGTAATACTTAAAGTGTTGTAGCTTAATATTCGCGTATTATTCGCCAGCTTGTTGTTTCCGGCAACAAGTCAGAGTCAGAGCGCTGCCAGGAGAGGGTGTTAACTTGTGTGAGTTCATTAGTTTTGAAGCCACCGGTGCAGGGTAACTGTCTGTCGTGCCGGCCATAAAGTAGCCTTTTAACTAGTTTTCATTCTTGTTGTGTTTTGTGTTTTGTTTTTTTTTTTTCTTATTTTTTTTTTGTCGTTTTGCTTTTGCTTTTCGGCTTCATTGGCACCAATCAGCTTTGGGGTCGCCTCGTTATCGCCTAGAGAACGGCATACAGCCACCTGGTGCCCACATCCTGCCTACATCACGCAGCAGCCTCCCTGCATCCTCTCTCGCCGCCTACCAAATGTGTCAACTGCAATCGATAAAGTTTGTTGTTTTAGTTGTTAATTTCTTTCTATCTCTCTCTCTCTCTCTTTCTTCCTCTCTCTCTCTGTCGCTCTGTGTGTGCCTCAGTTGGTCAGGCAACTTAATGCGCAACGATTATGTTGAGCGGGGCAAGTTGAGTGGCCTGTGCATGGTCCAGTCCAGTCCCGGCTGATGTGCTCATGTCCTTGATTGCGCACAGATATATATCGGAATTCATTTCTTTCATTTACTCACAATTTCCCCCTTCTCTTTGTGTGTGTGTGTTCTCGTTGCAGCTAGCCAAGAGTCAGGTCATTGTGTGGGGCAAGATAACCATCAGCACAGGGCACTGGACGACATCGACAGCACAGCAAGTTGCAGCCAAGATGATTGGACGTCTGTTTCGCGCCCATGGCGAATTCTGCGCCTCACATCCCTGGGAGGTTATTGTCGCCCTGCTAACCATCACAGCCTGCATGCTCACCGTGGACAAGAGCACCACCTCACTGGATGCAGCCAATAGCCTGAGCAATGCTGCCACAGTTGCCGCCACAACAGGTGGAAGTGCAGAGGCTGCACCGCCACCCATTATCCCCAATCAAGCTAGCACATCGGCCACCTCCAGTCGCCATCGACCCTGCCATGGCTGGAGTCAATCCTGTGATGGCCTCGAGGCCGAATACAATGCTGCGGACGTCATCCTCATGACCATTGTGCGCTGCACAGCGGTTCTCTATTGTTACTATCAGTTCTGTAGCCTTCATAGGCTCGGCTCCAAATATGTGCTAGGTAAGTTACCAAACCGAAGACGACGCATTGCGTCATGCGGGGCGCGTGTGTTGATTCAATTGATTATAGCCAAGAATATGCTTTGTTTGTCCGCGCGTACGAGATGCCATGCGATGCGGTACAATGTTGCCAGGGTCCATGCTGTGTTTGGTAAACCTTTTAGCTAACTTTTTGCCTGCGCTCCATGGCATTTCTCACACGCTCTCTAAACGAAACGACCTTTGTAGCTAATTCGTGGCGGATTCGCTTTCAAGTGCGCGCTCTTGTACTAATTACATAGAGTATTGCAGGGTATTATAGGGAGGCTAAAGAGCAGCATAAGTTTATAATACAGTTGAATACCTCATAAGCAAAGCACAGCAAAAGAAAGTATCTATTATAGGTATTAGTTTTATATAAATCTTCAGAAATATTTCATATTTATTAACCTAATGAATGTCTAGAGTTCTTACTTCCTGAGACTACTTATGATTACTTAATTATATATAGTATAGTATGATAGTCTACAGAAAACCTTTTCAATTTTGCCTTCAACTTTCAGCAGTGAAAGCTCAAAGAACTTGCCAGTCATCATTCATTCATTCATTCATGCGTTCCCTTCTTTTTCTTAATACTTCTGTTCCCTCTACTCACAATCTTATCTGCCATATAGTAGAGTATTTGCTAGCCGTACATTCTCAGCATTCTATACGCACTGCTCACAATTTTATCTATTTCTTTTTTTCATAGGCATTGCAGGTCTCTTTACTGTGTTCTCCAGTTTTATATTCACCACGGCAATTATCAAGTTTCTGGGCAGCGATATCTCCGATTTGAAGTAAGTCGTGAATCCCCAATTAGTATGTTTCAAGCCTTGACCTAACATGGGAATGCATGAACTTTTCAGGGACGCACTATTCTTTCTGCTGCTGGTCATCGATTTGTCCAACTCGGGTCGTTTGGCCCAGCTGGCATTGTCTGGCAGCAATCAGGCGGAGGTAACACAGAATATTGCACGTGGTCTGGAGCTCCTGGGGCCGGCCATCTCGCTGGACACCATTGTGGAGGCGTTACTGGTGGGCGTGGGCACGTTGTCGGGCGTGCAACGTCTCGAGGTGCTCTGCATGTTTGCCGTACTCTCTGTGCTGGTCAACTATGTGGTCTTTATGACCTTCTATCCGGCCTGTTTGTCGCTCATCTTCGATCTGTCACGCACGGGCGTCGACATGTCTGTGGTTAGAGAACGTGCCAAAGGTTCGCTGCTGCTCAAGTCCCTCACCGAGGAGGAGCAGAAGGCAAATCCGGTGCTGCAGCGCGTCAAGCTGATTATGACAACGGGCCTGATGATTGTTCACATCTACAGTCGCGTCGTCTTCACCAGCAGCGACTACGATGCCGTGGACAAGACACTGTCGCCCACACTGAATCTCAATGTCAGCAATAATCGCACAGAATCTGGCGAAATTACAGATATAATCATCAAGTAAGTAGTGATGGCATGGGAGAGTCCTGGCTTACTTTAATGTTCCACTTACCCCTTACAGATGGCTGACCATGAGTGCGGATCACATTGTCATCTCGATTGTTTTGATTGCACTCGTTGTGAAGTTCATTTGCTTTGACAATCGCGATGGTCTGCAGGATCAATTGCTGCAGTCAACAACGGCAAAGGCATCACAGACCACACCACTGGGGCCAGAGCAGCAAGAGGTGGAGGAGCTAAAGCAGCTGCCTGTTGCAGCGATACGCACTCCAATATTCCGTATCGAGGATCTGAGCACTGCGAATGTAGCCACTCAAACGGAGGAACAGACTGTGGAGCAGACTGTACGCCAAGAACTTGCAGTGCTTCCAGCTCTACCCTTGCGTCCAGCACGACCACTGCAGGAATGCCTGCAGCTGCTGAACGCTACTGATGACACCGACGGCCCCACCGGCCCAAGGGCCTTAAGTGATGAGGAGATCGTTGCCATTGTCAATGCCGGCGGACAGCATTGTCCACTCTATAAGATTGAATCAGTTGTGGAAGATCCCGAGCGTGGCATTCGCATACGTCGCCAGGTCATCGCTGACCGTGTTAAGTTGCCCATTGAGCGTCTAGAGATGCTGCCCTATCAGCACTTTGACTACCGCAAAGTGATGAACGCCTGCTGCGAGAATGTACTCGGTTATGTGCCCATTCCAGTGGGTTATGCTGGTCCATTGCTGCTCGATGGTGTCATCTACCATGTGCCCATGGCCACCACAGAAGGCGCTCTTGTGGCATCGACAAACCGTGGCTGCAAAGCTCTGTCAGTGCGTGGCGTGCGCTCCGTTGTCGAGGATGTGGGTATGACACGTGCCCCCTGTGTACGCTTTCCCAGCGTTGCTCGTGCCTCCGAGGCGAAGCTGTGGATCGAGCACGAGACAAACTATCGCATCATTAAGGCTGAGTTTGATTCGACGTCTCGCTTTGGTCGCCTCAAGGATTGTCACATTGCCATGGATGGTCCCACGTTGTACATACGCTTTGTTGCACTCACCGGCGATGCCATGGGCATGAACATGGTCTCCAAGGGTGCGGAGATGGCTCTGCGATGCATTAAGCAAAAGTTTCCGGACATGCAAATCATTTCACTGAGCGGCAACTTCTGTTGCGACAAGAAACCGGCGGCAATTAACTGGATCAAGGGACGAGGCAAACGTGTCGTTACCGAGTGCACCATACCGGCGGCAACGTTACGTACTGTGCTGAAAACGGATGCCAAGACGCTGGTGGAGTGCAATAAGCTGAAGAACATGGGTGGCAGTGCCATGGCCGGCAGCATTGGTGGCAACAATGCGCATGCTGCGAATATGGTGACAGCTGTGTTCCTGGCAACGGGTCAGGATCCCGCACAGAATGTCACATCGAGCAATTGCTCCACTGTGATGGAGTGTTGGAGTGAGAACAGCGAGGATTTGTATATGACATGCACAATGCCCTCACTGGAGGTGGGCACCGTGGGCGGCGGCACTGGGCTGCCCGGTCAGGGTGCGTGTCTCGATATGCTGGGCGTACGTGGTGCACATACAAGCAAGCCAGGCGATAATGCCAAGAAGCTGGCACAAATTGTCTGCGCCACAGTGATGGCCGGCGAACTGAGCCTTATGGCTGCCCTGGTCAACAGCGATCTAGTCAAGAGTCACATGCGTCACAATCGGTAAGTGTGCTGAGGCCAGCATTATGAATGATGATGACTAATCAAATGCAATTAATTCAAAGGTCTTCCATTGCTGTCAGCAGTGCCAACAATCCGCTCAACGTGACCGTCTCCAGTTGCAGCACAATCAGCTAAAACTGAAGAAGCCTCCTTCACCTGCACCAGCAACAGCACCTCCTCCTGCTAATTTTCCTGTACATAGGTGTTACAGTTAAAAATATATTTTGTTTTAACGAATGGATAAATTATGAATAACTATAATTTTTGTATAATTGTAACAATAATTGTAATTTTAATCAAACGCAAATCCAATTCATATTGGCCAGGCCTAGCAGCAATTGTTCAATTAGCCAAAGCCTTATGTATTTGTTAAATGCTTGTTGGTAGGGTGCTCTCTCTTTTGTGGCATAGCGCATCGTGGGATTTCATTGTTGTAGCAATTTCCATTTAGTTAATACGGTAATACGACTATATAAGTGTGTAAAGTAATAAAACTATTTTTTCTACAGAACATATTTCTAGTGCAAGGCGCAGAGCTTGTAAAAAGTATTCCTTAAGCGAGTTAGTTTTAGTCACTAAACTATATATATATATATATAGAAACAAAAACAGAAAATATTGAATAGAGAGAAACGACATAAAATTGTATATGATTGATGATGGCAAAGCAGAAGGCGATCAAATAATAAACACGGTAAACAGAAATGTAATTCAAAATCGCAAAATTCATAAGAATGGCGGACAATATGATCCCGAACTTACAAATTGGAACTTCATTTATTTTTTACTTTAATAATAATTATCAATAAATTATTATAATTAATTTATAATAATTCACAATGTTCTTTTATTTTATTTAGTAGACGTGGCTGCAATTTCATTTGTTTGTTTTTCTTTTCTTTTGTTTTTCTCTCTTGAAACAAATATATAATACGTTAAGGGAAGAAACAAAAGAAACAATCGCACAATCCAATCTTAAGCACTCTCCCTACGTGACTCATCCTTGGGTTCTGCCTCAGCATCGCCATCGTTTGCGGTTGCAGGTGCCACAACAGCATCCGCACTGCTGTCAGCCTGCATGAGTGCCTTCTTTGGGCTCGGCTCGTTGCTGTCCGCCTCGGCAACGGCTGCACTTGTGACGGCAATTGGAATTGCTTCGACAACAACAGCTTCTTCGTCGTCATCTTCATTGGTTGTGGATTCGGGCTGCACGCTGGCAGCACAGGTTTCCGATGAAATGCCATTTTTGTTCTCCGCAACAGCGCACTCCTCGGGATGTGTCCACTTTCGCTTGGCAATGCGCTCGCTCAACGCCTTATGCACCTGTGCAATGTCCGCTGGACGGCCCATGGCCAGAAATATTTTCACAGTACCCGTATTGTCCATTGCAGTGAGACGCAAAGATTTCGGGCTGGCGCGTTCGGAGACCATGGCAGCCCAGACTTTAGTGTTTAGGAGCAATCGTAAATTGCCAGACGTTCGGAAGACAACGCGGGAGCTGTCACATTCATCCTTGACATCATTGAGGCGCAGGCTACCACGTCCACGTTCCTCCCAATTACTGTTCACAAAGGCAAACAGCTTGCAGCTGACATCGGCAATATTGATTTCATTCTCCTCGCCCGTGAACGTTTCAACTTCCTCGTATTTTCTCTTCTGGGCACGACTCTCTTCATATTCGCGTGCAACATCAGTGAGACTCTTTGCTTCGGATGTCTCCTTGTTGTTTTCTGTCGATTGAGCCGCCTGCTGAATCACGCTGGAGAATTGCAGCGGAGAGGAGGTGGCTTCCGCTGCACCCAAGTTGGCAGCTTCGGTGTTCGATTCTGTGCTCACCTTTTCCTATGAGAAGACAAAATATTAGTCACATGATAATTACTATCATTGCTATAACGTACCCCTATAACCCGCTCATGTACATTCTGGCCAAAGACGAAGCCACTTGGCTGCACACGAGGCAAAGTCGGCTTTGAAGAAGCAAATATATTGGGCCGCTCAATGCCATTGTTGCGCAGCATGGAGAGCGGATCTGGCCGCTCATCTATCTCATCATCATCTTTGTCCGATTTCTCTGTGAACTCCACCACTTGAGCAGAGGAATCATCATCGTCTTCCCGCTCACCACGCAAAAATGGATTTCTGGCAATAACTTCTCCTTCAGTCTTCTCGCTGTCACCACCGCCGGCTGGTGGTGTGGAACTACTGTTGCTGTTAATATTGGGGTTGTTGCTAGTATTGGTGTGAACTGCGCCTAATACGGAAGAGTCCCCGAGCACGGCTGGTCGAAGAACTGCACCACCTAAACGAGAGGCTTTCAAGGTAAAACCACCTCTGAAGCAGTTGGCTTCAACCGACGCTTCTACAATGTTACAACAAGAACAAACAAGATATGTATTTGTATCTAGTAGCTTCAGCTTTAGCTTCGGCTCCGACTCAACTTTCAATCGTTGCAACACTTTAGAAATTCAAAGGATTGTTCTACATGTCAGTCAACACACTTACCATTATTTTCTGACATTGCAATGTAGTTTACGTTTATAATTTATAATTTTTAGCAAAAATCTTTTTTACAAGAAAAAAAAATAGAGTTTCTTAAAGCCAAAGACAGTGCTATAAAAAAGCCAACTATCGATGTAAACCAAAAACCGATAATAACATGTTCATTTCAATGCCGATATTAGTTGGAAGTTTTCCAACACTCTTTACTGTCAAAATCGGCAGAGGCTGGAAAAAACACGAAATTTACAAGTCATCGAGCAAAAACGAAACCATCTAGCCGCAGTAAAACAGAAAATAAGCTGATAAAGCGCGATTATTATTGAAATAAATTAACTAAAAATGGCCCAAACGCTCGAGGATAAATCAATATGGGAGGATGGCGAGGAATCTCTGGGCGAAGAGGTGCTGCGTATGTCCACTGATGAGATTGTGAGCAGGACTCGCTTGATGGACAATGAAATCAAAATAATGAAAAGTGAAGTGATGCGCATCACTCACGAAATTCAGGCACAAAACGAGAAGATAAAAGATAACACGGAAAAGATTAAGGTATAGAAAGGAACATTAAATTATTAACAAAAAGGCACAACTCATCATTTATTGTTTTAGGTTAACAAAACGTTGCCATATCTAGTGTCCAATGTCATTGAGCTGCTGGATGTGGATCCACAAGAGGAGGAAGATGATGGCTCCGTAACTGTATTGGACAACCAACGCAAAGGAAAGTGCGCTGTTATCAAAACATCAACACGTCAGGCCTATTTCTTGCCCGTGATCGGTCTGGTCGATGCCGAGAAACTTAAGCCCGGTGACTTGGTTGGTGTCAATAAAGACTCCTATCTGATTTTGGAGACTCTGCCGGCTGAGTATGATGCACGTGTGAAAGCCATGGAGGTGGATGAGCGTCCAACAGAACAGTATTCCGACATTGGTGGACTGGATAAACAAATTCAGGAACTCATTGAAGCCGTCGTTCTGCCCATGACACACAAGGAGAAGTTCAAGAATCTTGGAATTCATCCACCAAAAGGTAAACAACCCTTTTTAATCCTTAAATCGGTTGATCTAACAATATAATTTTTTATAGGTGTTCTGTTGTATGGCCCTCCTGGAACTGGTAAGACCTTGCTCGCCCGTGCCTGCGCCGCCCAGACCAAGTCAACTTTCCTCAAGCTAGCTGGTCCTCAATTGGTTCAGATGTTTATTGGTGATGGTGCCAAGCTGGTGCGCGATGCATTTGCACTTGCAAAGGAAAAGGCACCTGCTATCATCTTCATTGATGAATTGGATGCCATTGGCACAAAGCGTTTCGATTCCGAAAAGGCCGGTGATCGTGAAGTACAGCGTACCATGTTGGAGCTATTGAATCAGCTGGACGGTTTCAGCTCGACAGCAGATATTAAAGTGATCGCAGCAACAAATCGCGTAGATATTCTTGATCCTGCTCTACTGCGTTCTGGTCGATTGGATCGTAAAATTGAGTTCCCACATCCGAATGAAGAAGCCCGTGCACGCATTATGCAAATCCATTCGCGGAAAATGAACGTCAGCAACGATGTGAATTTTGAGGAATTGTCTCGTTCCACAGACGATTTCAATGGTGCCCAGTGCAAGGCTGTCTGCGTTGAGGCGGGCATGATTGCACTGCGCCGGTCGGCTACATCTGTGACGCATGAGGACTTCATGGATGCCATCATGGAGGTGCAGTCCAAAAAAGAAAGCTAATCTTAACTATTATGCCTAGACTAGAACTTTGAAAATTAAATTTACTTGTAATCTGGCAAAAGCTTCAACAATAATAAAATCTGAGAACTTATATATTAAACAATAACAAATAAGTGATTGATTCAATGTCGAATTTATGTTTAGGAACCGAAAAGATCGCGCAGTTTTATCATTACAACACACATATATTTTGAGTTAGACATATCTGATTTTTCAAATATCTAAAAATTCCATTCAGAAATAATAAAAAATAGATGATAAATATTTACATGGTCGCTAATTAAGCTAGGGATGATAAACCAATTAATAAAGACTAATCAGTGGGATCGAGTGTATTGCTGCTGCTGCTGCTGCTGCTAGTGCCGCCGCCACTGCTGCTCGTCCCTGCGGATGTGCCGCCCCTTGCAGCTGTTGAACTTGACGCCAATGTGGCTTGCGCAGAGCCACTGGCCGCTGATGTGGCATCAGCTCCTGTTGAGCCTGAAACTCTTGTTGCACTCTCAGCCAATGCTGGAGCAGCTTCTGTTGGAGCTGGATTAATATGCGCAGCTGCCATTTCATTAACTTGCGGTTCAGGTTGTTGCTGTGCCCGTGGCACTTGCTGCTCGGGCTGTTGGAATGGTCGCCTGGTGTACATGATGATGCCCAGCAACAGGGTTAGTATTGTGATCATATATAGATCCCAGTTCGCTGCAATGTTTTCGTCCATATAGAAGATGAATTTGTATGGTGACTGAAAGAAATGAAATTCAATGAAATCCATCATCGTAATGTATATTCATAATATGCCGTCTTACCTCTTTTATTGACTCCATCTTGGCCAGCATCTGCAGCTTGAATAGCGCTAACGCTACAGGCACTTTGGCATCTGAATTCGTTTCGGCAGCCAAGTCATATAATCTCTTGGCCAGATGCCTATCCTTCTTCATACCTAAGCCCTGTTCATGCATATAGCCCAAATTGAACATGGCCTGTGCATTATATTGTTGTTCCGATGCTTTTCTATTTGTTGCAATTATATTACAGTTAATATTAATGAAGCACAAGACAAATTTGCAGTTTACTCACCTGTAAAGAGCCGCTGCAGTTTCGAAATCAGTTTTCGTACCCCATCCATAGTAATAGTAATCGCCAAGCTTCACTTGAGCAGCTGAGTAGCCTTGGCTAGCAGCTCGTTTCCAGTAATAGAAGGCACGAATGAGATCCTCGTGACGATCATTAAATACATGCACCTCCTCACGGTCTAACAGAAAGGCTGCATTGCTCTGAGCTACCTCATAGCCCACTTCAGCCATTAGGGAGTACTGCATGTAAGCCTCATCAATGCGATTCTTCTTGTAGTCACTGTACGCATGCATGAGTCTGCTATTCCAGCGACCACGTTCGGCGACATTCTTGAAGAACTGCATAAATAAATGGCTATTTAATTACGAAAAACAGTTCAAAAATTTCGAATCTCCTACCTCAACAGCAGCTGGACAAGAGCGCAGCATACCCATGCCGTAGGCATGCATAATTCCCAGATTATAGTAGGCCAAAACATGCCCCGATTGAGTGGCCAAATTGAAATATTTCAGCGCGAGTTTGTAGTCCGTCTTGACGCCATTTCCAGCTGCAATGAAACCATGCTATACTTCATCTTCATCATGTACACGAACAGCAACTTACTGAAGTACATGGTGCCCAGTTGTAGTTGGCCATCAACCCAGCCCTGATCGGCAGCCTGTGTAAAGTACGACAAGGCCTTGATCGAATCTTTGGGAACGCCCAAACCCTTAAGATACATAAGTCCTAATCCACTTTGTCCCACAGGATCACCCATTTCTGATGCTTTTGAAAAGTACTGAAAAAAAGACAACAAAATATTTATTATTTTATTATTTTGTTTTTAGGTTTTTAGTAAACCTCAGTTAGCTTACCTTAAAGGCTGTCTCGTTGTCCGCCTTGATTTGCTCACTGCCTTCCAGATAGAGTTTACCCAGGAAGGCAAAGCCAATGGCATTGCCAGCATTGGCCGCCAACGTAAAAGTACTCCAATGCCTTTTGATGGTCCTGCTGAATTGCCTTACCACCTTGATAGTACAACTGACCCAAGCCAACCTGAGAGGGCACATCTCCCTTATCAGCCAACAGTTGGTAGTAGTCTACCACTTCTGTTTCATGACTGCCAGGGTTCTCAAGCTCATCCAGCAGCCTGACCCTATGGACTATGGGCCCATTGGAGAACGTCACCTTAGAGGCAACCTTCTTGGCCACACGCTTGTAATGTATCAATGCCTTCTCACAGCTGGTGGGCACATTGATGCCGTACAAGTAGCGATATCCCATGGCCATCTGCGCCAACGTATTGTCAGCCAGCGCTGCCAGTGTAAAATGAATTAACGCCATTGCCTGACTGACATTTTTTCCGCCTACGCCCGCTGAGTACAGAAAGGCGAGGCCCATGTGAGCTTCGGGGACACCTTCATTAGCCAAAGTCTCAAATTCCTCGGCCGCCTGATGGAAATCAAATGATACCCAGTGACCCAAGAGCATAGCCCAGGCCAGTTCCGCTCGTGCCTTTAGGTGCTTAAATCCTGCCGCCTTGCGGAGCAGCGTAAATGCGACGCGCTTATCAGTGCGTGGTTTAGCCAGCATCTCCATGGCATTCTCGTAGAAGCTCTGAGCTATAATTTAGACATTGTATCAATCAATATACTCCATTATGGGCTTTCTACGTACCTTCCATCTGCTCTGGCGTTAACTCCTTTACCTCTACAGGTGTTATTTTCGCTTCAATAGCCTCGATTTGGGCCTTCAGCTTTTGCTGCTTCATCAAACTGTCGTTCCAGAGCCGCTCCAAGAGTGCAGCTGGCATCACCTTGGTACGTGGAGCAAACTCGGTTTCTTTTAACTTGGCCGCTTTACGATCATTAGCTCCAGGTGCTTTTGCCTTTGATTGTGTGTCAACGGCGGGCTGTGCTTTGGCATCTTTCTCTGCCGTTTTAATCTCATCGGACTCCGTTTTACTAGTACTATATTCTGATGAAGTAGGCGAGGAGGGAGTTGCTGTTGTCGCGCTGGCGCTTTCTTCAAGTGGGCCTTGAAGCTCCGCCCTGTGCTGGGCCACCAGGAGCATCAAAATGCATATCAGGCTTGTCAGTCTCATCGTAGGAAACGTGTCGTCTCTATGTATGTGCGTGTGCAGCAATGAAAAATTTAAAAACAAATTTATCAAATATACTAATAATTTTGGTAGCTAGCCAAGACTCTTGTTTCTTTAGCTCTGACGTGTTGTGTTATTTACTTTTTCTATTTGCGCACACTGATTGCTTTTTCACCGAATGTTAGTGCTTCCGTTCGATTTATCGCTGGCACATTTTATTATTATTGTTATCGCTGATTTAGATGCCTTAATTCCGTTGGCCAACTTTAACAATTTTTCACACGTAAGATTGAAGAACCTTTATATTTGTTCCAACAATAATTGGTCATCAGTGTTGCAAAGGGCCCAAAAGTAGAGATGAGCCACAATGTGATTTTCAAATAAATTAAGTGAAACTTTCACGTGTATGTTTTAATAAACATGTAAAAACACCTTATGGTATCACTTCGATCCTTATTGATGGTGTCCCAAGTGTACAAATGTCCCTACAATTAGTTTGGCCAAGTTTTTATTTCGAATATTAAACTCTTAATAAATACAACATATTATTGCGCATGGAAAACAGCAACAACAATAAGAAGTGTAGCCCATGGGTAAGTACGTATATATTTAGCTGATAATTTTGTAAAAACAGTATTTACACTTTTGGTTGATAAGCCATTTATACAAATGTTTCAATGCAGAAGATTAGCAATAACATACATACATATGTATGCTGATGTACCGGTATGCTCCCCACCGCAATGTGTCCAGTGTTGGGTAACACACTCGCGAACTTAGTTTCATCTGTTTTGGTTGTCCCGTTTCATAATGTAAAATACCTGATAGCTTGAACGTCATATATTTTAGAGTGATAATTTATCAATATACTAATTAATATATGAGGAAGCATTGTTAGAGCGTGACGCATTGTTATTTTGAACCGGAGAACCCAACAAAAAGGCATGGAAATGAGTGTAAGTTACAGTCGACTGTGGATGCAAGCTCTGGCATTGCGGCTTGAAACAACAATCAAACCAGTTCCAAACCGCGCTCCAACCGACTCGGACAGAGTTACGCATCGAAAATCACGAAAACACACAGCTCAGCTGCATGAGTTATTTTGGGTGAAAGTTTGCAGCTGTTACACCTTTAGCCTAGGCTCGAACGTAGAACGTCAAATTACTAACTTCCCACTCGCCCCTTCCCATTTTACCTGTGCATCATCTTTTAAAGGCGACTATGTTAGCACGCGTCTCCTTCTATCCCACACTGCTCTACAATATGCTTATGAAAAAAGCTTTGGCAAGGAATTGGTACGATCACATCGATGAGAACGTTATACTTGAAGCTCTGCCTTTCCGTAATCAGGCAAATGACGTAAGTAAAACCTATTGTAGGATATATAATTTTGCTTGCATTCCTAAATTTTTTTATTCAATAAAACTGATTATTATTTCTCTAATCGTTTGGTAAAAAGTTGATTAAACAGGAAAACATGAAAGCCGCTGTCTCAATGAACGAAGACTACGAGCTGACAGCTTTTTCCAATGACGCGCCCAAATGCAAGGCGCTTTGCATTAAATTCCTGTAACTGGCTACCATAGATATATTTGAATCACCCAACCTGGAGAAACTCTATCGACGTGTGGAGTTTATTAATCGGTTCTTGCCCTTGTCCAAACGCATACTTGGATTGAACTCAACCAGAGAACCTGGAAATGTTGGATTCGTTTATGTCCATTGCAAGGCTGGGCGAACACGTAGCGCCACCTTAGTAGGCTGCTATTTAATGCTGGTAAGTTAAGTAGAGTCCATATGAATAGTCAATAATGAGAATACAAAAATGCTATCATATCTATCTCAGCTCTTTAACGATTCTCTCCAATTGATAATATAATCCACTTTCTACTTTATTTTTAGAAAAACGGGTGGACGCCGGACCAGGCCGTGGAGCACATGCGTCAATGTCGCCCCCATATCTTACTTCATACCAAACAATGGGATGCTCTAAGAATATTCTATGCAATTAACGTGGAGGCCAAGTCGTGACCCGTGACTTTGCCATTGAAATATTTTATTGTATATTACATACGTACGTAACACAAAAGGTGCCTGTTTCTATTTTAAATACCGTTACCAAAACTATTGAAGTGCGGTTTACGTGTAGTATAATGAAACTTTGAATACATTTTTAAAACTCCGAACAATTCGTTTTTAATATATTGTTATTGCCTATCAGGTAGTGGGGTCAAGTCTACCATATTTTTTACACAATGAATTCAGAATAAATAAATAAGTAGACAGACTACTTCTTGGGGGTCACCCTTAGCGGGAGCAGGAACCTCCTTGGGAGCTTCGCTGGAACCAATGGCCCAGAAGCGCTTAATACCATTCGCCAAGCCGACATCGTTTTTAATGATATAGAAAAGACCACCCAGACAGGCAATAGACATCAGGATGAGGGAATAGTGTGCAACCTTTGGCAGAATCTTGCCGACGACAGATGGACGCAAGTAGTCTACAACCATGGCTTCCACTCCCCTAAAAGAATGAGAATGATTAGTAATTGATGTGTTTCTTAATACTCTCTGTCTTTGGAATACCAATGTGTGTGAATAACCACAGAGATGGCCAGAAGAGCGTCCAGCACCTGGGAGGGGGCAAGGAAAGCTGCAGGGATAACGGCCAACAAACCAACCGAAACGAGACGTTCAATAGTCCACAATCCAGTGTGATTAGAACCTTCTGCAGCCATTCTTGGTGCACTCACGGCAATGTTGCGCATCGCAATTGGCTAAAATGTATAATCACACATCAGCTTTTTTTAGATGAGTAATTACGATAATTGGACGTACCGCAATTTTGGGTGCAAGTGCCAAGGGCTTAACCAGTGCCTGACGTTGTGCATTTGCAACAATTGTAGAAGAGGCCTTTAGTGGAGTAAGACGAACCGACTTGATGAGATTTGCAGCTGTCGGCAAACGAAACGATTAGGTTATATAATAACGGCTTTAAAAGGCTTGTGATGCAGTTGGGTTGCCACAATTACTCGACACCTACCATTGCCGCGAGTAGCGCCACGGAGTACCAAAGTAGACAACATTATTTATATTTTGAAAAAGTTAATTTTGTACAAAATATAAATACGCTTGTTATTTGCCTTAAAAGCCAACTAGAAAACCTAAAACTTTGCAACACTGAAAACAATGTTGATTAAAACTTATCGTTTCTTTTTATCTATTATCGGTTCCGCCCAATCACATTCGATATCGACAATTTGAATTTCTGTAGATATAAAAAAAACATTTTATTTTAATGTATGTATTTATTAAGCAATATAAATCGTTTGTACAAAACATTTGAGATTCGATTGTGGACGGAAATCGGAATGTAGATTTCGAAGTAGTAAAACCCCGCATGAATATGCATATAGACTTTTTACTTATTAACTAAATGGATGCAAATTTGTTGTTGAAAATTTCTTTGTTGCACTACATTTTAAAATCACTCAGTTGTTTTTGTAAAGACACTATACGGCGCGGATATGATATTAAAAACGTTAAAACTTGTCTTTAAAAAAGGTTATGCGAATAGATTTCTAGCTAGCAAATATACTGCACCAATGACACAAGCGACCTGAGTAGGAAGGGACAAAGCTAGGTGATCGGCTCCAGCTCTAGAGAAGTCCCAGTTAAAGATTATATTGGCTGCATCGGCAGGTCTCCATGGGTTTAAGCCGTCATCAAAATACATTGGACAATCATCACGTTCACGTTCGTACTCGATGGCGTCGATGGCGACTGCTGCGCCCTCTGAATGATTCCATGAAGTCACATCTTGGTTAAGCTTACAGAATGCGCCCACCGCTTGGGACATGAGGACTCGGTTCAGATCTGCCCGTTGGTAAACCCAGCAACGGTATTTTGATAACGGATCAAGATCATCATAAGTAATAAGGTAGGATTTAAGATTTTCCTTCCAGAAACCAATACACTTCATACGGTAATCGGGGTCACTGTAGATATCTACAGGTCGACCCAAATGATCCACAGACAAGCAATAGTTTTCATCCACGGCTAATTCCTTTTGGTCTGTATCACAAACTGAAAGATCTGATATATTTTGCTTGCAGTGAATATCTGGACGCGGACTCAGCGTAACACCACCAAGAATTCTGAAAAGATTGGTATATTAAATTAAAACCAAAAATAAAATAAATGGTACACCTTACCTTGTCCTGAAGGGATGTTCTCCTTTTTGTGTGAAGTTAAACTTTCCAGCTACTGGACAACGTACTGGCACTGGATTTCTGGCTAAGAACAAGTCATATTTCCATGCCTCAGCATTCGGGAACTGTACCCAAGAGCAGACCGTACTGAAGTCGTCCTTGATGACAGCCAATCCCTTACGATAGCGAATGATATTATGATGTCTGGGCATGAAGTCAAAGCACACATAATCCTTTTGGCAACCATCGACGGTGAGACGCGCCATCATAACTCGATTGCCACGACGTTCGCGACAGACGTAAATTGTCTTACGGTATCGGGCCTTATCGGGATAATATGTCTCATTGATGTGCGTCTCACTGATCGAAACATCGGCATCAATATTGGCAGTGTTTACCCATTCGCCCGAGAAATTCTGGGGCAGTGTACAGCCAGGCTCGACAAATTCGGCCTTAACTGGTGTTAGCTTAAGACGTTCTGGTGAATTCTCGGGTGACCTAAGTGTATTACACTCGGCAGTAATGGACACACCCACATAAAGATCATCATCACGATTCTTGAGGAAGCAACGATATTTCTCATCCTTACGCGACTCCTTTGTATTGGCCACAGCAAAGTAATGATTCTTTCCCACAAACCAATCACCCAGGCAACTGAACTCTACAGTTCCGCTAAAGGTGCCCTCCATGCCCTCGCATTTCTGATAAGTGATGTTGAACTTCTGATTCTGTATCAGAAACTGTGTGCCCGCAGTCTGACAAGATTGGATTCGTGCATCAGGCTTATTGCACACACCCGTAAAGCGGAAACGATTCTAAAAACAAAAATTAATTACAATTAATTAAAGTAATTAAATGGCTTATTAATAAAATTAACTTGCCTGATATGTGAAATGCCACACACCCTCAAGGGAGGAGCGACAATTGATTGGCACAAAGTTCTCATTGAACAATGTGATTAGCTGTTGATCGTCTTTAATACCCTTGCATACGTTCTTTACGGAAGGTTCCTCACCAGGAGGCAAACTGACGCATGGACCCTCAAACTTTTCAAAGATATTCAGTGTTCGTATTACCGTTCGAACGCAATGATAGCAGTTCTCGGATCTCTCTTTGAATACAAACGAATATTCATCCCCATGGTGTCTCGCATAGTTTATGCAGTAGCCACGCCTCGACATGGACGTAGCATCAATGACTGTCTGGGTGGGCAGGCCGACCTCCCAGGAAAACCAAGAACCTTGCAGTATTTTGGGTATAATGCAATTGCTCTGCTCAATCTGGTTAAATTCTGCAAGCGCTGCAAAAAAATTGTATTTCCAATATTATTAGCCGAAATTATGAAGTTCTCAATGAATCACATTGAGCCTCACTTTGAGGCTTGGGTGTGGCTTGAGTTGAAGTCAGGGTACAAACCTGCGCTTGAGACGCCTAAAAGGCAGATTAATCTTAAATATATGTGCATTTTAAGATTTTATTACTTGAGCTCTGCTAATAAAGCATTATTTTAATTACACACAACAATTAAACAGTTGGAATTAAGACGAACACAATTTAAGCTAAGTCAACATACGCAACAAACAAATTTACCAAATGCAACGCGAGATTTTCAGCACTGAACTTATAATACTTTGCAACACTGCGATGAATTTGACTAATTACAATCGATTGGTCGTGTGGTAAGTATTCAAATTTAAAATGTGCGCAATGTGTTCAACACTGCACATCTTTTCTACAACTACAGTTAAGAATTTAAAGATCTTTTTGTTTAAAGAACAAAGTAGAATTACATCAGACACATTTGAATGGCAGACTTGAATACTCAGATTAAAGTTACTCTTAACCGGATTATGTGTTGTAATTAAAATATCTGGCTGATTACAGAAATCAAAGCATAGCAACAACATTGTAAGCAAGAAAGAATACGATGCTGTCTGGCGAGTCTAATAAAAACAACGCCGAGTCAGACGACTATCTCCCGCTTTATTCCAATTCTTGCGGGCCCAACGACCCGTACACCCCCACAATTTCAGAGTATCAACAACACAAGTCTGCCAAAAAGAATGAACTTTCAACGTTTCCGTCATCTTCCCGACACAATTTGTTTGTGCTGCTAATAAAGATAAAAAAAATATATATTTATGAATGAATCACATGCACATCGAAGGAGTCCCTAGTTGAAAAGAATGTGCCTTAGGAATCTGACTACGATTGAACTTTGGAGCTTATTTAACGCTATAGAAATATGGCCTGTTGTGATAAGTGCCAAGTATAGTCTAGGTACACACTTTCGAGTACGGATCGCGGCGTGCTTATCATTGGGAGGTAAAGGTTAATCCGTGACGAGCCCGATGTCCAGTAGTATGTCTATGGAGCGCTGCTTGCAAATTCGGCGTAGTCTCAATTCAAAGCTCGTTTAAAAGGGACGTGCGCTCTCGCATTAAATACAATATTTTAAATTATTCAAAACGCGAATCTAGCATCAAATGGGTTAGTTATCAGCATTGCAAGTGCAAGCCTTTAAGGTGTTTAATCATTTTATTTCCCACTGAAGGAGTTGCAACCATGAACAGTGGGCTGCATTTGGAGGCCATCGATCGCATCACATCGATTCCTTTGGTGGAATCGAGTGTCAAACGCGTTGAGAACATCTACGACAAAGTGAAGAACAACAATCGACTCTTCAGCTGGTACTTCGAGACAGCGGAGGCTACAATCTCAGCTGCCTATGAAACAGTCCAGCCAGCCGTGAAACTGTTCGAGTTGCCCATCAAACGGTTGGACAATGTGATGTGCAAGAGTCTCGACATTCTGGAGCAGCGCATACCGTTGGTGTATCTGCCACCCGAGATGGTAAGTTTAACCACGTTTGCTATTAGCGCCAATGTGGTATTAGATTCGCTGACGTAGGCCATCATTTTGTGCTTAAAGATGTATTGGAATACCAAGGAATATATGTCGGATCATCTGGTGCGACCGGTGCTCAAGCGTGCGGATTCAGTGAAGCAAATTGGGAACGCGGTTCTCGAGAGTCAACTCACCACATACGCGGCGGATCGCATTGATGGCGCCTTCACTGTTGGCGACAAATTCGTGGACAAATATTTGGTTCCCATTCGAATTGGCCAAGATCAGACAGACGGTGAGTGGCAGAAATTTATTACCACAAAATGTATGGGGGTGAAGTGTCAGGCAGCAATGTCACGGCATGCTCTATTTATATACCCTGTCGCCAGCCTCGCTGAGTGGCGTCCTACTATACACCGCCATTAAGGTTATCGCATTCAAATTTAAAGTCCCGCCTAATCATTCACAAAACAAGTCGTGAGATAAGACACATTTTTTGTTCACGAGATCGAATAAAGACTAATAATTTATAATAAAATTCTATCTCTCTCCAGCACCACATGATGATGATAACGAGCCGACGGTCGCAGCGCCGGGCGAGAGGGGCGCAATTAAGGCGATTCATCACGGTCAACGCTTCTCCCGCAAGCTCAAGCGGAGACTGACACAAAGAACTCTCCTGGAGGCGCGGGCACTGAAGAAACAAAGCAAAGAAGCAATCCATGTGCTCATTTATGCCGCCGAATTGGTAAGCACAAAATATCCCCGATATAAGTAATATTAACATTATGATCTCAATCGTATTGCATTCTCCTAGATTGCAACAGATCCCAAGCAGGCTGTGCAAAGGGCCAAGGAGTTGTGGGGATATCTGAGTGCCGACGAGCCGGAGAATCAGGCCAGACCCGTGACTCTAGAGCAATTGATAGTGCTGCTCACAAGAGAGTCGGCTAGGCGAGTCGTGCATCTAGTTAACTTCAGCGCAAACGTTGCCTCCAATATACCCAAGTGAGTAGAGAATATAGCTAGCAAACAAATGTGTACTTTCAATTTATAATCTCACTTCCTTCTATAGAAGCTTGGCACACACCACCACTGAGGTCGTTCACCATATAATATACATTAATAACCGCATTATTACCATTACTCGCTTGGATAAGGTCAAGAATATATCCAAGGAGGAGGCCGAATCTCTGCTTAAACGTATGCTCACCTTCTATGGCAACCTGCAAGTGCTGACCAATGGATATTTGGTAAAATCTCAAAAATATTCATAATCTTGCATGACTCTAAACTTTTAAATTATTTATGACAGGAACGCGTTGCCAGCTTCCTATCTGGGCGGATTGAAGCCGAAAAGGTGACGGGCAGCGATAGCAGTGCCATGAACAGATCCTCAAGAAGACGACAGGATGCGAACCATTTTTCGCCCGCTCATAATAATATAAATGGAGTCTATTGAGAAATCGAGTTTTTTATTGCTGTCGTATTTTTGTTTCTAATCATAGAGTTTTGTTTCTGCTTGCAATTTCGTACTAATTAAACAATTTACAGTTTTATTCGTATTAGCTTCTACAAGAATATCGTATATGTACATTATGAATATACTATATATATCTGGTATCGAATATTGAGTTCACTTAAATAAATGCTCTTTATAGTATTGTAATTCAGATATACTTTCTCTTATGTCCTCCAGGCTGCGGTGAGCAAATGTCTTTTTGGGTGCTGCATTTAGGACATCGGGATTCCATCTCTTGGCCAGCTCTTTTATGGTAGAAACATCGATGATACGATAGTGCAAATATTCATCAACTGATGGAAAGTATTTTCGAATAAAGATACGATCCATATATATTGTGTTGCCGGCTAATGGGCATTGTCGTTCCGGAATATTTTCCTTAAGGAATGACAATATAATTTCCTCTGCCTGATCAGGCTTCACATTTGACTCTTTACATCTGTCGATCAGTCCGGATTCATTGTGATTTTTTATGCACCATTCGTTCATGTTTTGATACACATCTGCTGGATAATTGATTGCAAAACAAAGCTCTTTCGACTTAATCTTTAGCTGCTTATCGGTTACAATACAAGACACCTCTAGTATTTTATCTTTTTCAACTTCCAGTCCGGTCATCTCCAAATCCATCCACACAATGTCGGATTGATCGACAGAACTTTGAGTTGTGCTCATATTTTTCACTTTACTATTACAATATGCTGGAACAAGATTACTTTGAGATCGTACAACTCTGCTTAACAAGGAACTCAGTCGATATAATTCAGAAATCATTTATTCAATTTGTTTTTGAAAGTCTTTGTTGAAAGTTGAGGATAGACTCGTGTGAGTGCAACATTTAGGGTGACCGAATTACAACAGAGACATCATATGTTAGTGTTTCGTTCCACTGTTTCATTTTTCAAGGGACGTTTTTATAGCAAGGGGGGGAATTCTGTTATTCTGTAAAAGGTTGGATGAAAAATTGTAACTATTTTTATAAAAATATATTTGTTAAGTCAACAAAACCAATTGATTACTTATAATACTTGAAAAACTATTTACAAAGTAAAAAAATACGCATATTGGTTTCACTACATATTTCGCGTAGTTTCCAACCCTCTAGTTGCATTATTTACCAACACTAGCGACATTTTATGCGTTTTTGACAAAAAGAAAAGGAAAATTGTAAAGAAATAGTCGCAACGTAACTGAAGCAAAAACAGAAAATGGCATCTTCAACGTTAAGGGACCAGCCTGGCACTTCGAAGGAATCATTTGAAGACTTTTATTCTGAAGTAAGTTTAACGAGAGTAACAATGCCGTGTCAGCGCCAAAGCACCTTGGCTACGGCAAAGGCGTCTGAAAAAAAAGGAAAACATTTGCCTATAATTTTACAAAATAAATAAACGATTTTGTGACTATTTTCGCAGGTGAAAGAAATTGAAAAACGCGATTCAGTACTAACTCCTACTCAACAAATTGATCGTTTACTTCGTCCAGGTTCCACATACTTCAATCTCAATCCCTTCGAGGTGCTGCAGATTGAGCCAGAGGTCGAGGTGGCCGAAATAAAAAAACGATACCGCACCCTCTCCATACTTGTGCATCCGGACAAGAACCATGACAACCAGGAACGCGCCCAAATGGCATTCGATATCGTTGCCCGGTCATGGAAAATATTGGAAAACGATCTCACACGCAAGAAGTGCCTGGAAGTCTACGAAGAGGCCAAGGGACGAACAGATCATATGGTAAGGTTACTATACTATTTCTAAAGTTCTATCGAGAAAGTAAAACTCCCACATACTTTCTAGATTGCCGAAAAGCGTAAAAAGCTCAAAAAGGAGGGCAGATCCTTTGAACCCATTCCTGAGGATGATCCTGCTAAATATAAACATGCCATATATGTTATGGTCATGAAATTGTTTGCGGACATGGAGAGACGGCGACAAAAACTCGACCAACGTGACCAGGAGGAACGCAAGAGAAAGCGGGAAACCGAAATCGAGGAAGAGGAGCGTGTCAAGGCAGATCGCGAGTGGCAGCAAAACTTTGAGGAATCTCGCCAGAGTCGTGTCAACAGCTGGCACGACTTCCAGTCCGGCGCTGGCAAATCCAAAAAGACTAAAAAACAAAAACATATGACCGGCATGATGGTGCCGCCAAAGTTCAAGCCAGAGACACGATAAAATCCGCCAGTCGTTCCGTCGCGTTGTTTTACATATATATATTACTACATATTTTTACATTTTTATAAGTATCCTTTGAAATTTTAATTGACATGAGATGACATGATGCATAATTTGTAGACGTAAGAAACTAACAATGTTTTTCATTCACACATAGGCTTAGAGCCTTCCTAGAGTTCTGTGTACAAACTGGCTGTGAATACAATATCACGCTTTATGGCCTCGGAGGCCTCTTCCATTTTAGACTGCAGGCCAGGATTTCCAATTCGAATTGCTGCAGTTTTCACATCTCGCAGTGTTTCGTCCAGCTGCTGAATGCAACGCACAATGATACCTTCCTGTACCTCGGTTAGCTTCATGATCTCAGCAAAAGGCTGTCAAAGAAGATACGGCTGTTAATGTGTTGACAATGTTTGGATTCGCGGGCACACACTCACCTTATTCTTGGCCCACTCAAAGACAACCTCAAGTAGTCCAAAGTTAAGATTGTTCTCTGCCTGAATTCCAGCTTGACATCGCTGTTCCTCTGCCAAAATCGTATCATTGATTTGCTCAAATGCCGCCACGCATTCCTTGAGCTGATCAGGTATGACGGGCTGGCCTTTAATCTTCGCCTGAAACACCAGGCCCGACAACAGGGCAGCAATCTCTGCCGGCTCCAGGTCATTGAACATGTTGCAGAATATCAATTCTGTAATCAGCAGCTCATTCTGACCCATCTCGCAGGCGACCTTGCCCTTCAGGGTCACCTCATTAAGATCATCGATGTAATTCAAGGCTCGCAGCACCTGAAGCTTGTTGCAGTAGTCCGGATACAGTGACAGATTCTTGGCAGAGTTCTTGAAACGCAGCTCTTCGATGTGTATCTCCAATACGCGTCTCTCATACACCTTGGTGAACTCTTGCTCAAACCCAGCAATATTCGTGCGCGGCAAGACATCACCCACTTGGCGCAGCAAGTGCTCGACATAGGTCAACATGGCCACTTCATTTTCAGCATTCACATTGATCTCCTTGGCCATGTTGATGTACTTGATCACATCCGGATTGCCATTGTATGCATCATTCAATTGATGCAGTTCGGTAACCGCTTTGACGACTGTCGCACCAGGCGGCGCATCCTTGAACCGTTCCAACTGCCTCTGTTCCCAGTTGCGTATAATAACATCGGCATCAACCTTAATGGTCGACTTGGTAATGTTTACTATATCCGACGCTTTGATGTCCAGCACCGTATGACCGCCAATGCCTTCGGGATGGAAGAACTTGTGCTGTGGCGTCAGCGAGAGTATTTTGTAATAGAGTTCACCACGATTTGTCACAGTGTCGCTTTCATTGCTCTTGAACTGATGGTCCAGCACTAGAACCTTATAGACAGTGTCCTTGCCCATGACCGACTTGACATTCAGCAGAATGGCCAACTTATTATAATGTTTACCATGTGTGATTATAATAATGCGTCCGACCTTTAGCTCCTTTTGGATCTTCGCTTGGGTTGTTATGAATTTCTAAAATGCAAGATGGCAAATGATTAATGGATTATGTTCGGGGATTTCCCTTACCAAATGCCTTACCATAATGCGATGCTTCTCTTTCCAATACTCTACGGATTTATCGTAGAAATAGATTAGTGGCTCCAGATGCTCACCCAGTGTGGGCAGCATGGAGAACTTGTCTTCGGCCAAACGCAACAGCTTCTGCTGTGTGGGTAGCTGCAGCTTTTGCTTGAACTCCTTGAAACTGAACTGCATAATGTCCTCCACCTTGATGCTCTCGATGCGCAGGCACGTCAAGATGACGGCGTAACGAAGAATGAACTGAGATTGAAGCTTCTCAGGCAAGCCAAGTATCATGGGACGCAGCTCCATGGAGGGCGGCACACTTGACTTGCACATCAGGATGACAGTGCCGTTCTCGTCGTGACCACGGCGACCGGCTCGTCCAGCCATCTGGATGTATTCACCCGGCTTGAGGTTGCGCATCTCGCTGCCATCGAACTTTTTGTGCGAGTCAAAGATAACAGTGCGGGCGGGCATGTTGACGCCCATAGCGAAGGTTTCCGTGGCAAAGAGCAACTTGACAAGGCCATTTTGAAAGAGCATCTCTACAATCTCCTTGAGAATAGGCAATATACCGCTGTGATGGACGCCAATGCCACGCTCCAGTGCATCCTTGAGTGCCAGCACTTGTGGTATGGTGCGATCGGGTGGCTTCAATTTGGCCAAGCACTGCAGAAAGAACTTCTGGACAGCTCCCTTTTCCTGTGCCGTATTAAGATCTGCTGACTGCAGTGCAGCGACATTGGCATCGCATCTGTTGCGCGATAAAGTGAACGCCACAACGGGCATCTTGTTGTTGCGCTTGAGAAAATCGATCAATCCAATCCAGGTGTATCTATCCTGAGTGCTGCTCACATAGTTCTTCGGCCCACTGCCGCCAGTCTTTGATTTTGACTGCATCTCCTTCTTGCGTTCAACGGCCTTCTCGTAGTTGCCCTGCAAATATCTGCCCTGGGCATCCACCAGCAGGAACATGTCGTCACGACTCTTTCCACCCGCACCTGTATAGAGGTAGTGCATCAATGGCACTGGACGCTTCAGTGTGCTTATCACGTACACCTTGCGCTTCTTTGTGCTGCCCACCCAGTCGGCAAGTTCCATTGTATTGGGCACAGTGGCGCTCAGCATTATGATGCTGACATGATCGGGCAACAGTATGATGACTTCCTCCCAGACATGTCCACGCTCTGGATTATTGATGTAGTGCACCTCATCGAAGATAACATACTCCAAATCGCGAGTAATATCACTGCCGCAATAGAGCATGGAGCGCAAGATTTCCGTGGTCATGATCAGGCAAGAGGCGGTGGGTTCGATCTGCAGATCGCCCGTTATTAGACCCACATCCTTGAATGTTTTGCGAAAGTCACGATACTTCTGATTGGACAACGCCTTGATGGGTGACGTGTAGATGGTGCGTGTGAGATCTCGCTTGGACAGCGCTATGGCATACTCGGCCACGACAGTCTTGCCGGCCGATGTGTGCGCCGCCACGAAGACATACTGGCGCTGCTCCAGCTTGAGTATGGCTTGCTTTTGGAACACATCCAGCTCAAAAGGAAACTCCATGGCCGGGCAGGGTATTTGCTGCTTGAAGTCTGTTATCGGCTGACTGATGTCTACCATTTCGGCCCAGTCGCTATTGAAGGATTTTATTGTTGTCGATATATTCAGCACCGGTTTGAGATCAGCTTTCATAATCTCATCATCTACGTCCTGGAATTCAGCCGGAAATTGTAGATCATGGTGTGGTGCATTTGCATTTGTCGACTCGCTATCGCTGCGTGTCAACTGCATCCACTTTTGCACATCCAGGTCTTGCTCCAAGTTCTCGAGAAGATCAATATTGGTTGCTGTTGCTGCCGCTGCTGCTGCAGTCTGAGATTTCTCAGCATTTGTTGTGCTCTGTGAAAAGTCATGACCACTGGAAAATCCAGGCGGAATAGTTCGCAGTTTGCTGCCCAATTCAAAGTTGTCCACCTCCAGATTGGCTATTTCAGCAGGCTGCACAGCAACGTCTAAGCCACCCGGCCAGAAGGGAAAGTTCATGTGGGAGCCGCGTGTAACTTCCTCCAGCAAGCCGGGTTCGCGTTGCATTGACATGGAGTTGAAGGCATTGGCGTCCACTTCCTCCATGTCTACCTCGACGAACTCCAGTATCTCACCCGTGACGAAATCTCGACGTGGAATCAATTTCGTACTGCTCGGACATTTTGGAATATCCAAGAGGCGCATTTCATTGAATTTACGCGGCAGCACATTGGGCAGCGGATCGTGAATTGATATATCCGGATTAAGTATATAATCCCGCAGTTTCTCATAATTATCCTCCCCGCGAATGGCGCTCATTCTACCGGTTGGCTTCTTTAATTGTTTAGTATTTACACAAAGTGAGAATTGGGAGAATAAGCAATACAAAAAAGTCCCATATGTATGAATATTTGGTATTTGCAGTGTGACCATGTAGGAAAAATATTAATTATACCAGATTTGTGGAATGACACTTAAAGGGGAAATTTATGCACAAGCATTCAAATTTGTGAGCGAATTTTTTCTTTAATAGCTAATTATATTGAAACTGATCATTTAAATAAAGGTAAAAATAAATATTATCTTATATTTGGATCATATTTCATTCGCAAAAACTGATCTAGCTAAATAAAACACCGGACTAGCCAATATTTTTCCCATCAACCGCAAGTTGAGAGAGTGGAAAAATGTACAGATGTATTTGTGAGTAAGTTACGATGACTTACACTACTGCAAATTCGTGCTCAGCTTTTGTATACATATATGTTATATATATATATACATATGATAAGTGTGTGTGAACAACCTGTTGAGCTAAAGAGTATAATAAAATTTGTATTTGTATTTGTGTGTTTGTTTCGGAAATGGCAAATTAAAATTTGAATTTTAGAAATTGTTTTTTTGATAAATAGGTATACCCTATTATTTTAAAATATATTTGATTTTACAATTGGCACCCTGTAGCAGTCATTTTACAGTTTCAGACTTGTTTTGCATCGCACGTGGCCGCATTTCTCGCCCCACACCCTCCTCCATCAAATATAAATGCTCTTATCTTCGTAGAACTAACAAATTTCGTATACTGCCTTGTTTCCAAGGTATACAAATGTGGAACAGCCGAGCAGGTCTGTAGACAAACAACTAAGCTGATAGACGGCTAGTGGAAAATTACTGCGATTGAAATAAATTAAAAAAATTCCACGTTTAAGTTGCTAAAGGCTGTGAGCGTTGTCAAAGTCAATCATAGGTCATTTGACTTCATTGCATGCACTTAAATAGTACAAATAGTTGTCGATTTATATATTATTTCGATTTATACATATGTATTTCTGTTGATCCTTAATTTAATGTCCTCAAGGGAAGTACTAGTATAACCATCCTCGTCAGCTGTCTATTTTTGTCTGAACCTCACATTCGCCACATTAAGGTGGAGAAGCAGTGTGAACTCACACACATTACTCGCGAGAGAGACAACAATTGCATTAGTATGCGAATCATTAACAAAACTCACCAATACAAAGACAATACCCGATGCTCTCTTTCCATAGTTCGGCAAGCTTTGTCAATACGTGTGCGATCATAGAGAGAAAGAGAGTTGTGTGTATTGGGGAGAGCAGTTCCCTTTCTCACCCACACAGACAGAATTGGCGCTGCTCTCTTGAGAACGACTGTATTAACACTACCAATACTATCACAGAAATTGTTGCGCTCTTTCAACTTAGATTTCTCTGTTTATATTTAGTTATTGAGAGCTTTTAACAGCTGTTCCTGCCGATTTTCATTGCACCCTGGAATAAATATACGCGAATTGCATTTCATATAACATTATTATTGTTTATTCCACTCAAGTAAAGTCACTGTTCCAATTTAAATAAAATACCAAACATTATGGAAAGTAAAAAACATTTATTTCAATAAAGAGAATTCCTTAACAAAGGTATTTCATATTTATTTTTCGGCTTTCTTGCGGAATACTTCAACCTTCAGCGGATGACAGTTCTCGTCGGGCACCTCGGCGCCCACAGGAATCGAGACATCTCCCTGGGGACAGGCACTGAGAGCCACCAGTAAATTCATATCGGCAATAAATTCGATAAAGTCGCCCTTCCGTGCAGGACTCGGCTTACAGAAGTACTGATCCGTATCCCTGGTAATGCCCGTGCACATAAATATGTTCCACACATCATGCACATCCTCCTCCTTCATGCCACGTTCCTCGACAACGGCCTTCACCAGTGAGCTGTGGCAGCTGCCCACGCGCTTCTTGCCCGTTATGAGCTGATAGGTGTAATCGTCACACCGTGTCCCGATCACATCGTGCAGGGCACCGCCATCCTCATCGATGCCATACTTGGCCAACGTATCGAATACAAACGTGGCCATGGGACGCAAATAGGGCAGGCAGCTCCAGAGTCTGTCGTACACTTTCAGATGAGCCGAGTGCAGTTGACGCGTCTTGCCCGAGTAGAAACGTTCCTGCCGATTCTCCAGATTCCAGAAATTCATATCACCCACCTGGGATCCCTCATGCACCGTAATGCGACAAAGATCGCCCGATTGCAGGGTCCAGGTGCGTGCCTCACGCTTCGGTACCACCAGAGTCTCCACAACATCGCCGGTCAGAGCACTGAATCGTTTATCCTGCTCAAAAGGACAATGAATAAATATAGTAATGGTATATGACATCAGGAACTACAGATTCAGTCGTACATCGTATTTCTGCTTGGAGACAACTGCCGCTGCCGGCTTGTCATAGCAAATGATCGGATCGTGCTTGGCAAATACGCGCGGTTTGTGATCGCGCCCGCACCAGGAAGTCGGCGTAGATTCGGTCATTCTAGCAAAGGTATTACGACGTAGATATGATATGCTAATATAGAAATCCACTCCCGTAATATTAGTTGAAGAGGTCTCAGAAGAGAACACTGTACTGTGTGTTTCAAAAGACAGTCAACGACTAATCGCAGTACCCCAGCAAGCTGCACTTCAATGCCGGCAGTATCAAGTGCGACCCCTATCGGCTCTGTCGAGAGCTTTATTCCCACTTTTATCGATAGTTCGATCATCGTCGCAGATCATCGCTGCAAAGCTCTTCATTCAATTCAAATTGTATTTGTTTATTTTACATACATAGGTTAAAGAAATTGAAATTTTATTGTTTCTCAAGTGAAGTGGAGGATAAAATTCTAAACATTTGACCAATATAAATCATAAACAAATTAACAATATGAATATTGAAATAAACGAAAGTCTGCGTTTGCCTACACTTTAAATACCTATTTATTCTCTTTACTTTGTTAACTTGCTATGTTTGCGCGGATTACAGTTATTTCCGCACACACATATCATAATAATATAACTAAACTACACATAAATCATTTACCCTGCTTAGTTTCTAATTGTCGTTATGGTTCTTTGTATTTAATTACTTCAAGTTTGCATTATCATCTGCATGGATGCTTCCTCGGCGAATGGCGGCTGTTTGTCGATCTTGTTCATTAGTTCATCGAGTAGATTGTTAAGCTCTTTGGTGGCAAACTCCTGAGGCATTGGCAGGCGATCTAGGGACATTTTCAATACGACACATGGTTCTAGCTCGGCTGAAACAATGCACATGCCATGCACCAGACAGCTCAATCGATTTGAGATCTCACTCTGGCACAGGCGATGCTTGGAAGTGGGACAGGGCAGCAGACTGATGCGCGAGCAAATCTCACTCAGCTGCGGACGCAGACTCTCCCAGCGAGCATGTATGTCGGTCAAGCTGCTGACATTATGGATTTGTTTGAACTTTGCATTAATATCGATAAAGTCCAGGAATATCTGTCCCTGGTTCGTCCAATTTGGCACTTTGACATTGCTACTGCCGTCCGCACACTCGAACTGGCTAAGAAGGTTGTACAAATACTCCAGTTTATCTGCAAGATAACAAAACACAAATTGAATATACATACATATACGTTATATATTATTCTTTACTTACTGTTTATAATGGCGTCAGGTGCAATGTACTGGAAGATTATTTCATGGGCGAGCACCCAATGCTTTGCCTTCAGCAGATACTTTGCCTGCAAATGACGCTGACCCATAGCGCCTGCCCTGAGTGCCTTAGCATAGTCCACCCAAGATTCTGGTATGCCCAACTTTAGGATAACAAACTCTTCCTCAGCGTTGAGTGCCACTTGCTCGGATACGGAAACATGACGCTGCAGGGTGGACTGTACAGCACGTTCTCGCTGATTGCGATCCTTGATGAACAACTGCACAAAGATCGCCCATTGCCAGAGCCCTTGGTTCTCCAGTTGACTGGCGAAGTTAACGTTGAATTGTGCTTCGGCCAATGGAGCGCAATGATGATAGCCCAGCGCCTTTAATGTTTGCAACAGCATCCAGCTGCGAATCACGATTAAATTTGCATTAGAACTATTCAATGAAGGTTGCATGGGGTTTTTTTACTCACCTCAGACGGAAGTCCATGGGATCGGAGGTGTGTGTAATCGGATTCAATGTTTGTTCCAGGGAATGTATACGCTTCGAGTAGAGCTGCAGCAAATGGTAGCGTAGATCGTAGACGGGATGCTGACTGACGTAGGGAGTCCCCTTGTAGTTGGGCTTTGGTGCCTCAGCGTAACATTCATCCGCCTGGAACGCCTTATCATACTCAAGGACTGCATCAGTTATGGACGAGGTGGGGGCGGTAAAAGTACCAAAGCTGCAATGCCACCACAGTTAACCAGTTGCTATCCTCTAGTAAATTAATGGGGCCTTGTGAGGATTGCATTAGAGGCACACCCGCTGCCAACATGAACATCTTGAGTCGCTCTAGGCTTATGTACTTGTCCGATTTACTTTGCTGCCAGGCAAAAAGCTGTTCCTCCATCAACATACGGACAACTGCACCAGAGCTGAGCTGCGATAGAATCAATGCCAAATTGGCATCGTCGTAATTGAATGCCAACTCGCAAGCATCGGTAACTCGATGACAGTAGAGAAGGTCGAGCATGTGATCCAGATAACCATTGCTGCTGATGTTCTTCGATAGCAAATCCTTGCTGATGAGTGTATTCTCCAACCACTCGGAGAGTAAATTCCTACGACACATGACAACAAAGTGCGAGCTACTTTCGTGTCCGCTCAACTCTTCATGGTCGCCCCACAGTGCAAATAGAAGTGACCAAACAGACACTCCATAGGTTGCCATTTTGCTGGTGTTGCTCAGCCTAAGAGCCTCGCTCAGATGCTTGGCAATCAATTGAGGGCCAGCATCCGATTGCAGACTCGGACACTCGTTTCCTTCCACCTGGTGCGAAATACAGTACTCTAGCTGCACCTCCAGATGTGGCACAATGCTGTCAGAGAAGTGCTCGTAAAAATTGACAGTATTAAACTGCAAAAATTGCAGTAGGTTGGGTGAGAAATCGTTTGAGGCACGAGGCTCAAATAAGAGTGCCGAAGCTGAGGCATTGTCACCTAAAGAAAGGGAAAGTAACAATTAATTGATGAAGATTCTATGTCGAATTATAAGGATTGCTTACTCTCTCGCAGACTGCGTAGATTGTTAAACGAGTTGGGCACCATCAGGGTATTCTGTGGTCCAAAGCTCAGCTTAAAGCCGCGTCCCTTATAGAAGCCCAAATCGGCTATCCAGTGCTCATAGTTGCCTTGCGCTATGGAACGCTGCAATGGTACCATGGATGCAAACACTTTTACAGGTGCCACCTTGGGTTTTATGACAAAGTTAAAGGGCTTAAGAATGCCCAAAGCTGTAGATTGTGCCTTTTTAGCTGCATTTACACTTTCAGCAGTCTGCGACATGGCCTGGAAGATAACAGACATTTAAGAACATTCTATCTGACTTGGACATGCTGTATTTACCTCCTCCAATTGCAGTTCATGTGGAATACTTGCTACAGATGCAGATGAAGACACAGGCAAGGCCGGCGACTGACCATATTCACTGGATACATCTGATGCAGCTCCATCCTTCCATAATTGTGCGGCTTGATTGAACAAGTTTGAGGCCCGCGCCAGTGAAGGCCGTCCAAAAGTCGTTTGCGAATCTGAAGAGATTCAAATGAGAACAAATTATGAATAATATATTTATTTATTACTGTTTAATTCACACACCAATTTCATCGTCGCTGGCAGCATCGTCTACGAAAAGAGATGACTTCATCAACTGCAGCTTGTGGGGTTCACTGCCGACAATCTGGGCGAGTGCCGCTGTCGGGCTGGTAATGGTGCGGGGTGCATCAAACATGGAGAAATCGTTTCCAGCGCCGGCTTGAAAGAAGTCTATAAACAGACATCAATTAGAGACGAGTTGCTAAAATGAGGAACAACTGTTACTCACGTGTCTTGTCCATCATCATGAACTCAGCCGAGGTATCCATGGGACGAAAGCCACTGGCTACACCAGCAGCCAATAGTTTAGGATCGATGTTACGTGCTGCATCCTCGGAAATTTTCTGTGCTGCGCGCAGCGATGTCAGAGTCATTTTGTCAGTTGAATTGGCTGGAATTTGCTGTGTATCCATTGGGAGCATTTTGGCCTTCTTTGGATCGGTGGGAAGCTCCTCATCTTCTTCGTCGCTATCGTTGAGTCCATATTTGGAGAAGTGCTTGACACGGAATACCCAACTACCAGTCTCTGGACGATATTCAATGAAACGTGTTGCATTCTTATCGCACACACGTCGCAGCTTTCCCTCCCAGTCGACTTCGAGCAGACGTTGTGGGTCCTTAATGGCCTCGTGCTTTGTCTTATCAACTGGCCACACCTGATCCAATGTGACTTGGGCATCACGATTCAAGCCGTTGCCAATTGGTGGCTTATTATCATCGTCAGGATAGATAATGACCTCCTTGTTGCGGAAATGAACTGCAGAAATTCAACAGAATCATTTATAATTATAACAATATAATAAACAGACTGTATAGACACCTACCTATCTCGTCCAAATTGAGACCAGCTACGTCCATCTCCTTGCCAAAGTAGACATTGCCATAGCCCTCGCGGCCCACTGTGAAATTGGGCACAACACATGAACCATCTTCGGCTAGATACGACTTGAGATCGTCCAGAGAGGGTATAGTGTAATATCCGGCACGGCGTAACACGATTCCCGTGGGATGTGGCTCATTGTCGACGCCAGCCGCATCGACTTCGGCAGCGGCAGAGGATTCACCAGCAGCTAGACGACGTTCCTCTTCATTGGATCGAATTGATAAGTTGCTCTCGTTTGCATGATCAGAGACGAATGTCTCGCGACGTGCAATTGTGCTGCCCTGATCTTCGAAGGGTATGGTGGACACCGAGAGACGTCCATTTGGTGCATTCTGATAGGTCTCCAGTGGCTTGCGTGGTACCAGTTCGGTGAGAGTGCTGTTCAGAGGTGCCTGATCGATGGCAGATTGAAGATTCTGTTGGCGCACCTTGGCCAAGTTGTTGGGATGTAGCCACGATTCGCGTCGACTGCTATCGACAATTGCATTTGCAGATGTTGGCGAACTAGTAGAAGCAGCCGTAGGCAAGACCTCGTTTGCAATTGCTCCATTAAAGGATTCCCGCACCGGACGTACTGAACCCAATGGAGCTGGACTACTGTTGCTGGTGTTATGGCCAAAGGAATTGTTGGCTGTTCCCTCGCCAGCAATGACTGTTGTCGGTGCCTTGGGCTTGATTACCAATCTCTTGGCATTCGGCTTGAGATTGAATCCCTCCACACTGGCATCGAACTCCTCCAGGCCGTCAAACATTGACTTGTGGTTCTTCAAGTTGCCCAGCGCCTTGACGCGTATTCTACTGGGACTGTCCTTGCTGGTCACCTTGAACTGATTGCTACTCATGTCCAATACTGCCTGCTGTGCGGCCGGATTTGTGGCACGAGTTGCATCCACTTCATCGGTGCGCTTTAGATCCTTGAAAATGGGTGTGTCTCCATACGGCGAAGTTACTTTCGATAGGATCTGCTGATGTATGGGCACCACAACGACTCCCTGTTGAACGCCTGGCGCAGCTCCTAGACCCATGCCCGAGAGTGCTGTATTCCCAGTGCCAAGGGTACCAAATCCACCGCCCAATGAGCTGCCAAAGGCACCAGCTGTGCCAGTTGTGCCAAAGAGACCTCCGCCAGCCCCCACAGCGCCAGTGCCTGTGCCTAGGGCGGAGTTGCCACCAAATAGACTTCCACCTGGCTTGGCTGCATTATTAAAGATGGATGCGCCCGTGTTGCCAGCATTGAAGTTCAAGGGTGCCGCCGCCGTGGTGCCAAAGCCACCAAAAGCCGAAGTCGCAGGCTTGTTAAGATTGGAATTGAAAATACCGCCTCCAGGATTCGTGTTGGTGTTGGTCAGCGAAAAGTTACTGAAGCCTGTGTTGGCCGTAGAAGTGGCACCAAAGGCCGGTGCTGCAAAGCTTGTGGCAGGCTTGGCGCCAAAGAGACCACCGCCGGCAGTGCTGGTCGCCGGTGCGCCAAATCCACCAAAGCCAGTGGTTGCACCCGACACCGTTGCACCTAGACCAAATGCTGGCTTGTTATCCGGGACAGCTGTGGATCCAAAGAGCGATGGCTGCTGGGCGGGTGCACCTGCTGTGCTGCCAAAGCCACCAAAGCCCGTGTTGGTCTGTCCGAATGCAGGAGCTGCGCTTGTGGCTGTCGGCTGACCAAACATGCTACCACCAGGCTGGCCAAATCCTACGGGCTTAGCTCCAAACGGATTAGCGGGATCGTTTGGTGTGGCACCAAATGCTGAAGTGACTGGGGCACCGAACGGTTTCTGCAAGTAGTTATTCTGCTGCGCAGGTGCACCAAAGGCGCTGCTAGCTGCTGGCTGTCCGAATGCCGAAGTGCCAAAGAGGCTCTTGTTCTCTGTGCCAGCTGCCTGTCCAAAGAGTCCTGTGGTAGGCTGCTGTTGCGCTGGAGATCCAAAGAGGCCACCGGCTGCAGCCTGTTGTCCTGTTGCTGGGCTGCCAAAGCCAAATGCACCCGGTGCGGCACCCGCCTGCGGACCCTTGCGATTGCTCAGATAATCCTCATAGCGCAGCTCCTCCAGCGATTTCATTTCGTACTCCTTCATTGCTGTAATACAATGCTGCTTGGTATTGACATTGTTCGGCTGCCCAGCCTTCATTAGTGTATCCGTGCCAATAGTGGCCTGGTATTTGGCCAGCGAGGAGCCCGCATTGGGACCCGCAGGTGCTCCGCCTACGCTTACTGCTTGAGGTTGGCCAAAGGCAGAGGCAGTACCGCTGCCAAACACATTTGTTGTGGTTGGTGGCGCTTGTCCAAAGCTGCCGAAGCCCGTGTTACTTGTGGCAGTTGGTTGTTGGCCAAACAACGATGTTGTCGGCTGTGCTGCCGGTGTCTGGCCGAAGCTGCTTAGTCCCAGAGTTTGTGGCTTGGCGGCACCAAACGCACTGGTGGCTGCCTGGCCAAACAACGAGGTATTCGGTGCAGCCTGGGTGGAGCCAAATATATTCGATGTCTGTTGTGGCTGCGAAAATGCTAAACAAAGGCAAAACAATAAAGGAATTGGTAACAAAGAAAATGCAGGAAAAGCAGTAAGTTCGTCTCTAACCTCCAAATGTATTGGGCGCTGTTGTGGTGGCGCCAAACGCATTGGTCGTGGTAGCACCACCAAAAAGACCTCCAGTTGGTTGACTGGGCGCCGTTGTAGTCCCAAACATCGATGGCTGCGCTGACTGGGCACCAAACGCTTGCGTTCCACCGAACGCAGACGTCGCTGGCTTTCCGAAGGCCGATTGGCCAAAAGGTGTTGCTGCTGCCGTGTTGCTGAAGCTACCAAAGCCCGTGGTACCGGCTCCGGCTCCAAATGTTGGCTTAGTGCCACCAAACATGTCGATTGTTATTGTTTCCAGCAGCTAAGAAGCAGGCACAATCATTAACTTATTCTCCTCTGCTGGTCGTCAAATTGCAATTGCACACGAAATTGGCACAATGGTTTCACAATGCGTCAACACGCGATTATAAACAATTGCCGTTGTGTGTGCGGTCAACGTCGGGGACGTCTGGCGATTGATGGTATTCGCCAACAACAACAATAACAACACTTATAGATTGGCGAAGCACTTTGCGAAGATATATGCACGTATAAAATAAAAGCACAAACACATAAATGGCGCGCTGAAATAATTTTCACGATGTGTTTGGGCACGGTGTGACCGGAGTTCTAAAACGAATGAATACCATTTTCTTTACATATATACCAAATATGTACTGCCAGTTATTTTAAGCTTGTGAAAGCAGATAAATATAATGCAGGCTTCTAAAGTAAATAAATAATGAAAATTCTAATTTATTTTAAATTAAATATTTTGTTTCATGTGTTTCAAATCAAAACACTGTGCAGCCCTAGTGAATGTTGTGAACTTAGATTTGGTATTTTTTTGTGCCTTTGCCGTAGTATCTTATCGGTTTCCCCGTCTGGTCACTTAGCACAGTAGAAACCGAGCAACAGTTGAGCCGCTTGCATCGCGCGGGGTTCATTCCGGTTAATTGATTAATTGTGAACGAAACAGCGAAGTGGAAATATGTCCGCTCGAGTGTGTGCGTCTGTATGTGCGCGTGCGGTAGCGTAAGCAGAGATTAAATATGTATGTGCGGCAATGGGCAACTCCCAAAATGAGAACAAATTACCGACAACGCAGTGCAAATAACGCATAAGAATACTAGCAACAAAATATTAAGAAAACACAGCAATGATATTGTGCAATAATTTATGTGTTTGTAGTAGTAGTTAGTCACACATAGAGATCGGTGTGTGGTGAACAACAACAAAATTGAAAATTCAACTACGTGTTGCTTTAATTCATAAGCCGTTTTTTATTGTTTTTATTTTCGATTTCGCGTCTTTGTCGCGTTTTCTTTTTTTCGCCAACGAAAGTGTATACAAACAAACAACATACGTATACATGTGCGCGTGTGTTTGTGGTAAAAGTTAACAATATCAACACCACCAGAAACAACAACAACAATAACAACAGAAGCAACAGCAACAACATTCAAGATGACTGTGTGGAGTGATTGCAATGCTAAGCAATCGTTTGGCATTGGTGAGTTGAGAAATTTGGCAAGAGGAGGCAAAAGCAAAAGTAAAGAAAACGTTGGAAAAATTTCAATGATACTTTTGTTTCGCGCTAAGAATGTATATTACTAATTAAATAAACAAACGCGCCAAATAATGTTTAAGTACAATGTTTTATTTATGGCTACCTTTTCTGAGAATATTCTCCTAGAGAGCAACTGCAGAACAAACGAACAACAACAACTGCACCCTGTGTGGGTGCTGCGCTGCGTGGTGCTAAGTTCCAAAAATTTAACATAAAGATACACGAGTTGAAGCTGGAGGCAACAACAAGAACAACAACAACATTGATGATTGCGCGCTCTTCACGCGGCCTCTCATCGCTCTCCCTGTCTCTCTCCCGTCTGTCTTACCTTGTTCTCTTTGCTTACATTTCTGACTTTGGATCTTGGTTTCTGTTTCAGGTTCCCCTGCTGCGTTGCTACGGTAACGTGTTGTTGTTGTTGTTCTTGCTGCTGCTTCTCTTCCTCTCCCTTGCACTTGTGCCGGCCATGTGGCCGATCGCTGTCAACAACAACAAAAGCAGCTTCTGCTTTTTCTTTAACATCTACTTTCTTCTTGCACTTAGCGATTTCGTTTTTCTTTGAATCCCATCCTAGTCTGGCTCACACTTGTGAGGAGAATTCCTTGTTGTGTTGTTTTGTTTTTATTTTATAAATAAACTAAAAGGATCACAAGAAAAATTAAGAAATAATCGATTAAAGTTGATCGATTGGGGAAAACTTTAGTGTTAATAACCGAACTTGCGATTGAACTTAGTTGAACAACTATACTGCGTTCGTTCTTAGTTAAGTTAGAGTCAATAGCCGATAGTTCGTTGTGTGCTCACACACGCGCACGCCCCCATCTCTAGATCGTGTCGTGCAGCATCACCTATCAACACAGCCATAAATTCTCTCACTTTACTCTCACGTTCTCTACCCTGGCAGCTGAGAGCAGTTTTGAGCCTGTAACCTGTTTTCTATCGCCCCGTTGCATTCACTTACACTCACACAGACATGGGCACAAATATATATGTACATACGTAGTATATATTTACAAATGTATTTGTATTTTTCTATTCTATGTTCCATACACTGTGCACAACAACAAACAAACAATCGCACTCTATTCATTGGCAATGACCGTGAAATAGCAATGTAACATTTTCGAATGCTCTCATCGGCCCGATACGATCCGAAGTGAACCGATCCCATAGTTCGTATGTGTGAATCTTTTTTATTGTCGGCTCTTTTGTTTGTTGACCTCTTTGAATAGGTGCCCCACTGTACATACCAAAATGTCGTTGTTCGTGTAGATCAAATGGCTGCAAATGTGCTTTAGCAATTTTGCTATAATTAAAACCGAATTCACTTTAAAATAATTATGCATGTGTGGGTGTACTTTAAGCAGAATCATAAATATTATCAAAATTTGTACTCATTCGATTGTCCACAGGTGTATTTGTACATATGTATGGCGCAATTCACAATCTACGTAATCGAGCACTCGATATTTTATTCACAATATTTAAGCTTTTCATTTACACGTGTTTGCACCGGCTTCTCTTCTCTCTTTCACCCTCTTTTCCTTTCATATTAGTACATAATTGATAGTTAGTCTGTCGGTGCCTGTGGGCGGGGTCTTTAGTGGATGGCAATCATAAAGTTAATCAAATTTAGGGCTATTTGTCATACGTAATATTAAACAGATATGAGGTTAGATTACAAACGGCATTGAGGTTCCCTTCCAATGTAATTCGAGGCATACATACAGTGGGAATGTACATATATACAGTGCCTAGTTAACTGTTTCAATAATGCGTATTTATAGTGCTCTTCCAGTGTTGTTAGACTCTCCCCTCTCTCTCTCACTGTCTTTCTCCCTGTCTTAGCCAACACTTTTGCATTTGTTAGCCCTGAAAGTGTGTCCATGTTTTATTATTTTTTTTTTGCCGTTTGCTTATCAACAATAGTTTGTTGTTGTCTTATCGCTGTATTTTATTTTAACGCCTGCTTCTTACAGTTTAAACACTCAGTAAATACATATGCATGTGTGTGTGTGCTCAGCAGCAACAACAACAATGCAGCGCATTTCGAAATGCGATAAAAATGCGATTCGCTGCTGCTGTCCCACATTTTGAATAAATAATAGAAAAATATTTCCTAAGCTTTTGTTTGTTTGTTATTTTTGTCACTTGATGCTTCGAAATGGTTCAATTTGAATGTAAAGTGGGGAAGCATTTGCCCCCCTTGCTGCAGTGCGTAGCATCTCAGAGAGAGAGAGAGAGAGAGAGGGGGAGAGACAGGCCCGTAGCTAGGCATGTGTGTAGAAGGGCCCTCGCCTACCAGGGTCCCCTTTATCTATAACGCCAAGCACAATGGTGATTAAATGGATTCACAATGTGATTAATCGAGAATAAGAATGAAATATAGATTTTTTAATAAGATTGCTAATATAAAAAATAGTAATAGTAATAGGAAATTGTAAGATGTAATTTTAAATACGTTTTTAATTCAACTTTATATGAACTTTATAAACACTATATTTTAAAGCAAAGCAACTACAACAGGTATCCCCTAGAAATTGTGCATAGGGTCTCTTAAACTGTCACTACGGCCCTGGAGAGAGTTAGTTAGAAGAAGAGAGTGAGGGGGAAGGAGGAGACCAACACATGCTCCGCAATCTCTTTGACTGCGCCCGCTCTCTGCCCTCTCTCTCTCTCTCTATCTCTCTTTCTCTCTTGTTGTGTCTGTCTATTTTGTGATGATTTGCCGCTGTCAGGTATTTGCCTTGATACTCCACTGTTCATTGGCTTCAACCGCACCTGCCTTTCTGTCTCTCCTCTCTTTCTCTCTCTCTCTCTTTCTCTCTCTGTGTTTCTCCTGCATGCAAATGTATTTTTCTTTTACTCCTGCGCTATTTACACTTGACTTAGCGCTTTGGGCACAACTTTCTTTGCATGCACTTGTAGAGTGAAACAGGGATAGAGCGAGGCTAGTGAGAGTGAGTGAGAGGCAAGCCAGTCATGCATTCTACTTCTAAATTTGAATAACAACAACAACAGCAACAACAAAAGCAAACATAAAACTTAATGAGGCTCCTCCGCATTGAAAAGTGAGACGAGTTGAGTCGAGTCTAGTTGAGTCGAGCGTCACATTGATGTGCTGTGAGTCCGCTCAGACGGGAGTTTGGTTTTTCTATTTAATTAAAATTTTCTTGCTCGTTAATTTTAGTGGCGCATGGAAATGCCTTTTGATTTGCATAATTGAAAATGCTTTCCATTTTAAAGTAGTTGTGAATTTCCTAGTTTTGGCTTTAACAATGTTTCACCAAAGAGAAAACTGATGATAATGCCAGCATATTAGTCTAGTTTGTGTTTAGATAATATCACATGTTGTATATTAAATAATAACACAGTAATTTATTGATAACAATTTGATTAGTTATTCGATATATTGTAGTACTATGACATGCTATAGATCAAGCACGAGGCGATAAGCTAGACAGAGTACTTATTCTATATGTACACACGTATATATTTGTATGTGCATATGTGTACTACTTGTATGTATGTATTTAAATATACCCTACACACACTTATAGCTATGTTCTTGTTACATCCCTTTTTGGGTCTACTTCAAGTTTGTTTTCAGACACAACTCCCCCCCTGTTCTTTATACAATGTCTCTAGACATTCTACATACATATGTATATACATGTGTTCATGTATTCATATGTGTGTGTGTGTGTGTGTTCGTACATCCCCCACATTCATTGCGTAAACTATTGAAAGCCGGCGACATCCACTTCCATTTAGATATGACATCCCACATTCTCCTCTCATTGCCGTCAGCTTATCTGCGCTTTCCATTTTGCAATCAAAATTGAAATTCAATTGGCCTCCATGCCCCCTACTCCCCCCTCTTCATCCGGTTGCATTTACTCGCATTTTATTGGCAATGTCAAACGATTGTCACATCTTTTGGAATCATGGAAAGCAGCAAAAAGCAAAAGTTCGAAGCAGCAGAAATTGCTTGTAATTAAGCATAAATTGTGTAGAGATGTCGTCGCCCTACCCTCCCCCTTTCCTTCCCTGCCTGCCCTTCCCTGAGAATGGAGTCTAAGTAGAAAGTAACGGCCCGAGCGAGGCTTTACTTGTGGGCGGCCATTGTATATTGTATCGAATCGGGTGACTCATCCAAAATGTGTCGTCTGTGGCAGTTGGAACTGGTTTCAGTTTGTCGCACTTCTAATATTACGGACCCTGGGTTAAAGGTGCCAGATGAATGAATCAGGATGACAGAGACGTGTATATGTATACATTATATACTATGACATTGAATCATTACAAAGAACTTCATTGAAAGAAATAGAAAACTAATTATTATTATAAATACTAGTAGAATATTGGTCACATTGGTGATTGGTGATAATTGTAGAGTATCTACATTACATGTTGTTAAGTTATTCTCTATTATGTTAAGTCTTACAGACATACTATTGTTAATGAGCTTGGCTTTTAAGTTGTTTAGAAGACCATACAAAAAGTACTATAAAATAACATAAAATAGCTATAAAACGCATTATCAGGAAGTCGGGTATCCTTCTTACAAGTTGCCTAAGGAAATCTCTTTTGAAGTACGTAAAATAGGTCAAGTTTTTGTTTACATTTTGTTCACATTTGTCGCACGACACTTTTTATGGCTCGCACACCATAATAATAATACGACCGGGACGACATATATAAACCATATTCTTTCTTTTTTCTTGACGGTTTAACTTTTTTCGAGTAATTCTTGTGGTGGTTTTACGAGCGCGGCGCCATTAACTGTAACTGTCAACTGTTCATAAAATCTTATCTGCAAATAGGGTTCATTCTTTTGTCTGTCGCTTAGACATACGCACACAAGTCTACCCCATACATGTACATATACATACATGCATACATATATACGAATACTATCTGACGGCATATTATGTTTGTTTAATAAATTTTGCAAAACGACAATAGAAGATAGAGAAACAGAAGACGAAATTCAAAAGAATTTGAAATACGCTTTAAACACACCCATATAAATTGTTAGAGAGAGAGAGAGAGAGAGAGAGAGAGATAAAGTAAGAAAGTCACACATGACAAACGAATATATCTGTATATATCTATATTTGAGCATGAGAATTATTATAAGCAAGACGAGCTGCTTATTAACAGTTCGCAACCATTATAATTGACCCTCAAACTTGGTTCGCATTTACAAATACAAACACATGTGGATATACATATAGACAGATACATACATATGTGTTTGTGAGCTGTGTTTGCACATTTTTAAAATGCCTTAAATAGCTTAGCTCACAGCTTAGAACAGAAGCGGGCGCCAAAACGAGCTGAGGACAGGCTGACTTAATGCGCAACAACAACAAAATGAACAATTAGTGATGGGAATATCTGCTGCACAGTGGGCAGAATCTATATAATAGCTGAAACTATAATACTACCTTCGAAATATGTTTAAAATTGAGAGCTCAAAGGTTTATTTGTTTGTTTTATACCTTATTTCCGCTATGAATCATATATTGTTATCTTAATGATCTTTGAAATACATATAGACATGCATAAATGTGTCAGTCTCATGGTTGATTCATGATGATAAGTATAGAAATCTAGATTTTTTTTTAATACCTTAGTGCATAGGTTCGGTAAATGAAACATAGGTAAATTCTCTAAAAACTCTAATATTAGCTGAGGCTACTCTTATTCACAAATATATTCCCCCAGTATTCACGGGTATTCAAATATATTCGAGTGTAAAACACTCAAGCCGCGTGCTATTTAAACTTCAAGACTCAAACTAAGCCGCAACGACGGTTGCTTTAGACGCCCAGTCACGATTTGTAAAAAACGTATGTAAATTTACACCGATGTAGATATGTATGTGTGTTTGTATGTAAACCTTTGTATGTATGTATGTGTGTATATATGTATTTATATAGCATGCGCCGACCGCGAAGATGACGAAGCTTTCGCATCGTAGTTTTTACTTGTTGGCAATTTGTTGTTGCTGTTGTTTGTTATTGTTATTGTTATCGGGGTTTATTGTGATTGTTTTGGTTCATTTGCAGCTCGCGTCGTTGAGTTTGCACACGCCTCAGGTAGACCTTACCTGTTGCACACACAATGTGCACGTGCTGCCTCGCGATATGTAGATGGGTAGGTGGGGAAGATGGCAACACTTGGGTGCATCCGCTGTAAAGTCGCCTTCATATTGTGGTCTACCCACAGGTCTGGCCCTTCTTCTGTGCTGTTACCTTTGGCTACCTGGCTTACCTGGCTGTAACCCTTTTCTCGTCTCATTCCCCATTCATGTATGCATTTCATTATTTTCGATTGTTTCCGTTAGTCTACAAACTTCCAATAGGTATTCCAATTCGACCTAAGCTACGATCGATCCGCCTCCTCGGTACAAGGGAAATGAGTTTAATTTAATGACCTTTTGATTGCCAAGGTCCCCGTGCGTAAGATGTGTTTCTCTACACACTGGATGACTGATTGGCTGACGGACAGACAGACCGCCAGACAGAACGACAGCGCGACGTCGTATCGTCATCATGAATCATTCAACATTTCTCAGTAATTTCTTGCTGCTGTAGTTATGTATGTATGTATTGCAATTCTTTTAACGTATGCAAGTGCAAGTTATGCATAAGTGCTATAAATAAATAAATAACAACAATAAAACGTTGAAAAAGAATTAATATTATCGTTGACAAGTTGTTGCCGGCGGAGCTCTACGAAAAGTAGCGTAAAAGAAGACAAACTTAATACTAGTTACATTGGGAGATCAGCTTATAATAATCGAATATGCATATATATTTGTTTAAAGATACAAAAAAAGTGTTTATAAACTTTAAAATATGTAAATAAATAAATTGTGTTATCGATAGTCTTACAACTGCCTCTCAGATTATCAATCATTTATTGTTAAGAGCTAAATAAAATATTTATTTACTTCATTTTCTTTGAGTATGCAAATAAACATGACAAATAAATCGTGTTATCGATAACAGCTCATCCACCTGATTGGTTCTTATTGAAATCCAAGCAAGCTACATTTATTTTAGAAATAATCAATCATTTGTTAGTGTTGAAGACAACACTTACAGAACATTGTAACATGAATACGAGTATAAAATGATAAATAATATTTATCGTTAGTTGTACAGCTCCAGCCACTTGGAAATGTTCTTATCGGAAACCAAGCAAGATTTTGTTTACAAATAATCAATCATTTATTATTGTTTAAAGCTGCATAAAAGATTTATTTATAGAACTTAATATAATATGGAAATAAATATGATAAATGAGGCTTTCCTTTTAAAGAGTTACGATCGTGATAGGCAAGCTACGTATAATTGCTGAAGTTAAGGTCTGCCGTGTTTTAAAACAAACGAAAGCAACAGTCGAGCGTCACGCCACAGTGGGATACCCTACATACATGTGCATGCTTTCAAATTATTCTCGACAGATGGCGCTCGCCCGCCTGCCTTGTTAGCTGAAACATGCACTTGGTGTTATCGCATACCTTCTTGAATAACTTCTGTGTTTATTGTTCGATCAAATTGAAATTTGGAAGATACATAGATATTTTAATCAGCTAAATATACATATGTAAAAGTTGCCTTCTTCTGCCAGTTACATACATTTCTACAAAGTTAGTATACCCTTTTTTGACAATTTTGAATGGTCGAAGGGTATAAAAAGTAGGAAGTATTTTCGTAACTTTGTAGTTATATTTTATTTCTGTTTTCTCCGACAAATGGCAGCAACAGTTTCCTCCTTATGCATCAAGTAGTATGATGTATACATACATAAGTAAGTATGTATGTATGCATGTGTATATGTGTGTATGTATGCAAGTACATATTTATGTACGTATATTGGAAGCATTTCACACATCGGTTGCATTCAGAAAATTGCAAATTACAACGCATTTGCACTGACACGATTTGGGAAACGGAACTCGATGTGGTCGACTGGTTTTCGCAAATTGTGACCCACTACGAGAAGCTATGAAACTGAACCGGGCTTAACTTTCCAGTTGCCGAAAATCTCTCAAATGCAGAAACGACAATCGGAAACAGAAAACAACAACAACAAACATATAAAAAATACCTATGCAAATTGTCGGGGTTGCTGTTGTTGTTGTTGTTATTTTTATGTGCTGTGGAGGTCGTTCTCGTTGGTTATGCTTGTTCATCAGCCACAGCGACCGCAGCACATCGGTCATTGGACCGGGACGGTGGCAGCGACGCCATCGCCAACACCAGCAGCAGCAGAGGCAGAGGCAGCAGCAGCAGCAACAGCAGCACATGCACCACCCGGGGCGTGCCACGCGAAGGCGGCGCGTCTCTTTTTGTTGTTGTTGCTTTTGCTGTTGGGTCTGCTTTTGGCTTTGCCTGCAGCTGCGTCATGTATGCATACAAATACTTATATAGTATATGTATATATGTATGTATATATATCTGTATTTATATAGTCGTATACGCGACTTTCATTATCGGGCGAGGAAGTGACGACGATGTCGCCAGAAGCGTCTGTTTTGAGTCTGACTGCGACTTTGTCTTGAATTTCTTCCCGTTTCTCTGCCATCCTCATTGCATTGTCGTTTTCCCTATTTGCATTGCTCTCCCTGTCTCTGTCTTTTCGAATCGAAATGCGTCATTTAAAGATAACTTTATCAGTTGCCTATGCAATTGGCCATAGGAAGTTCGTCTACACTTGGATAAATCTCACGTAGTCACATCCAGAGCACCATCATTATCTCATCCGCTCTGGTCATGCGAAATGATCATCACATCACAATCATCTAGCTGTAGCAGCGACCCTAGTTTCCGATCCCCAATTGATAACCCTCACCCCAAAAGCGTAAATGGAAGCTTTAATTTGGCAAAAGCTTTGATTTGCCTGCACTCAGGTTCAGTTTCGCTCGACTGCCGAGCCGGGACAGGTGAATCAAGTGAATAAAATTGATATTTGTATGTGTATATTCATTATGTACTTGGCAATTATTTAATAATGTTTCATTTCCCTTTTACTTTCTCCACACTTTTCGCTTTAGCCAAATGCAATTTTGATCAAGAGACGAAGCCGCATCGCCTCAATTTGGATGTGGGCGACGCTATCATAATTCTCAAGGAGACCACACACTGGTACTACGGTTACAGGCAAAAGTAAGTAAAAAGATTATGCAAATCAACTCTAATCTAGCCTAATCACTTGGTGGCATCTGCACTTTCGCTGTCTGTGTCTTTCCGAGTCAATCTAATGAATATGCATGATGTGAATATACACACGAGTATATTGTACACTCTCGGGACTATTTAGAGATGCTCATCTGTTTGTAGCACATAAATAACTGTGTGGACTGCTGAATTACAATTAGCTTTAAATAGAGTTTACAAACGGAAGTTAGTTGATTGACATCAAATTGTGAATTAGTAAACCTGTAATACTTACAGCTACAGTATATCTTAAAGTAGAAGTGGGTAGTGATTTTTACTACAGTGGAGAGAGAAGGAATGTTATATTCTCATACCACAAGATCATCTCTTTCTCCACCCACTAAATTCATTTGCTGTTAAACAAGCTACAAAAAGCAAAGCGAATAGAGAACGGATATGGTTCAGAATTTGTTTGGCATGCATAAATCAGGTAACCATCTGTTAGCCACGATGCCGCCCATTTGGCGTCTTGTTTACTCGAACATTTTGTTCGAATCTGTGTCAAGAGTTGCCCAATACATATATAAAGAACCGCTAACCCTTTGCACGGGTTGCCCTCATCCCGTTCCTGCAACAGATGCGGCCATGTGGCAAATTCCAAAATGGGAAATTCAAAACAAAACGAAAAGAAAAGAAAACTAAAGCGACCAAATTTGGTGTCTGATACGCTTTGACCCTTTTACTACTATGGAATGGGAAGAGGTTTTTTATTTTGTTTTTCATTTTTACGGCTTTTATCTATACTGTGTGTGTGTGTGTGTGTTGCGACTTGGACACGCACTTGCGACGCCTTATCGAGACGAAGGCAGGCCAAGCAAAGAGAGAAGAACGGAGCAATCAAGATACAGTAGCTACAATAAAACATCGACAACATCGCCGATTGGCTCGCTGACCTTTTCATATTTGTGCTGACCCATAACCTAGAACCCAGAATGAGAAGCAGACAGAGAGAGAGAAAGGGAGGCAGAGACGTTGACAGACGCAGAGACAGAGCATGAGAGTAAACAAGACTCGGACAGTGAAGCCCATAAATATTAAACAGTTTATTACGTAATAATCAATTCGACGAGATACGATCGTGCGAGAGAATGTTCTTTAATGCGGGGTCTCACTGTCTACACTTTGGCGATAAAATGGCTATTGCTTGTGATGTGTGAGAGCATTTAAAAAGAAATTCAATGCGTTGTGATAACCTTTTTGGTTCGAAATCGAATCATATCTGCCTTTTGCTTATGGCTTTTGTTTGTTTATTGAGAAATATCAATAACAATTGTGCATTTTCTCACGATTTTCAAATGGATAAGCCCAAAGCAAAGTAATCCCCATGTCCAGAGACGAAGGTCAGTCTTCAAATCGATACCTGTAAGAGTATTTGTCCAAGTCAGTATATGGAGGGGGTAATCAGAAGATTCGACCTAAGATTGCGCCCTCTTGGCGGCGTCTACTGCTGCTGCTGCTGCTGCTGCTGTTCTTGTTCTTGTTCTTCTTGCCTTGCCGTGTCTGTCAATTAAAGTGGCCACCCCGCATGTCAAGCGTTGAATTGAGCCAAATTAAAGCATTCCATTTCATTTGCGAGTGTCACACTTTGCGCGCACTTCCTCTGCCCCGAGGGTAGCCAACAACAATGACAACCGCAGTACCCAGTCCCCAGTTCCATTTCCATTTCCATTCGCTGCTCCAAGCGAGGGTTGGGTTGAGCATTGGGTAATTCATCAGCGGCGACGATGAATTGTGTCATGCTGCAGTTATAAGCATATCGTGCATAAGTAATATGAAAAAACATACATAAGCTTATGCATGTATGTGTGCGTGTGTGCACACGAGGGCAAGCCTTAAAGTTTCTGGAATCGGGCACTTGCAATATGATATCATATATAAAATAAATACATATAGAATCCAATTGATTGTGGGAAAAATGATTTGAACCCTTGCGACACAATTGTTAGAATTATTCCCATGTTGGTGTTATATGATATATAGTGATCTCATCTTGAACAACGAAAAAATAGCTTGGATACATTTGTTTACAGCTTTATTGTGGCTATCTGTAATCCGATGCACCAGATTAGTATATTTTACTTATTATTTTCATGTCTTAATGTATGAATTAATATTTAGATTACATTTACTTTGAATTTAGACTGGGATAACAAAGAATTAGCTGATCTAACCTTTAATGAAGAGGACAGATGCAGAAAACCCCAATCAAATCATGTACATATCATGTACATATAGTTAATCATGAAATTCTTTACATACATATGTATATGTATGTACATGTTAATGTTATGTACATCGGTGAAAAGTGTTTCTTGACTAACTGTATATATTTATACATATTATCGCTGAACGGATAAGTTCGCTATCGATAGTTACTTAAGTAACTTGTCACCGATAGAGGGCACTTAGATTTAGTATTTATTGTATGCGGTTTTATTGTTGTTGTAATTGGTCACACCGATTTAACTAAGAATTAAGCTATGCTTGGCGCGTCCGATCAGTTCGCCTGGCGATATCCAAGAGTGGGGGGAAGAGAAACTACGGCATGTAAACTTGGCACTAGATTTATAGTTAATATCTTGTCATGCCTTGCAAGCTGTAATATTTCCCTATAGAATAAAACAAACGATTTACATTTGTTTAAGGCATTCCCTGCATATTGTCGGCGGCTCGACACACATACACACATATTCGCTTTAGTTTGCACTTAGTTTCAAACATAACTTCTGTTCCGTTTTAGTTTCGCACTTATCTCTCTTATGTATTTACGTATGCCTCTCTTTGTTGACTTTGCCACCATATGCAGGCCAGATTTAAATATTGTCTCTTCCGTTGTTGTTGTTTTCTTTCCGCTGCAGGGCAAAGGAGACGCGCGGCATCTTCCCGAAGAGCTATGTGCATCTGTGTGAGCACAATATCGTCAATGGAGAGTACTGCATACAGCGTACGGATATCGTTGAGGAGATAACCAAAGTGATGCTGGAGTGGGGTGGCATAGCGAAAAGTTACTTTTTGGTAAGTGAAGGATGTGAATTGTTTTGTTTGTTGACAGAAGGTTTGATTGAATCTCCATCATTCCACAGAGCACGAATCCCAGCTTTCAGTCGATACGTCGCAAGATGAACGAGCTGAATAACAATCGTGCTGCATTGATTTCCGGTAATTTGCCGCTGGACGAGATGCGTAAGGTGAAGTTGCAAGCGACGGCACAGATCGATACAGGCAACAAGCTGCTCGGTCTGGACATGGTTGTGCGCGACGAGAGCGGCGATATACTGGACACCAATACCATCTGCACAACAGAACTCTATGAGAACCATGTGAATGCTGTGCAGCGCATAGAAAAAGGCAAATGTAAGTTGCTAATTTGTTTGTTTTTCTTTCCTTCATTTCTTTAATATGTTTCTATTTTTTTTTGTCTAGCGCCTGTCGACTGATCGCGATCTGACGCGTGGTCAAAACAAATACTCGCACAACATATTGTTGCATGTTAATGCATTTGTTTGCAAGTTCCAGGAGGATTCAGATCTACTTTTCACACTCTACGATGGCGAAACTCACAAGCCGATCAGCGAGAACTATGTGGTCAAATGGTCCCGCACTGGAATTGCCCGTGACATTGATCAGTTCGACAACAATCGTGTATTATTTACAGATCTCAGCCGCAACGATCTGTGCATATCGAAAATGTATCTTGTATGTTATGCCATACGCATTGGCCCCATGGAGATGAGGGATTCGACAGACTCGAAGCGCACCAGCATGAGTATTGCCAGCAGTGTCCTCACGGCGGCCAGTCGAAAGCATTCACAATTGTCGGTCAATTCGAATGGCTCCGCGGGCAGTAGCAGCGAGTATATGATGCGTCGACCCTTTGGTGTGGCCTGCAAAGATCTGACACCCATTATAAGCAAGCCGGAAGATTTTCGCGGCAATTTGGATCTACCATTCATACTGTGCGAAAAGGATACGCTAGATGGCACGCTACGTAAACTGATTGCCAACAAGGACATTGGCAAAATCGATTCGAAAATGGCAGTTACTTTTGAGGTATTGCGTGGCGACATCAAACAGATCAAGGAGGACTTTCCGCGTCTGGTGCACACCAATGTGCCGGTCGCACGTAAAATGGGATTCCCTGAGGTCATATTGCCGGGAGATGTGCGCAATGATCTGTATTTAACCATTTGCGGAGGTGAATTTACACGAGGAACCAAAACATCGGAGAGAAATGTGGAGGTAACAGTCTGTGTGGCAAACGAACAGGGTCAACTGGTTGCGGGTGTGATGAGCATTGGCGCCGGACATCCACCCATCGATGAGTACAAGTCGGTGATTTACTATCACGACGACAAGCCCAAGTGGCAGGAGACATTCAAGATACACATACCCATCGAGGAGTTCAAACAATGCCATCTGCGCTTCACGTTCAAGCATCGCTGCAGCAACGAGCAAAAGGATCGATCCGAGAAGCCCTTCGGCATGGCATATGTGCGTCTAATGCAGGCGAATGGCACCACAATACCGCAGGGTCAGCATGTGCTTGCCGTCTACAAGATCGATCACAAGAAGTACGATAAATCGGTAGCTAACAGTTACATGGAACTGCCGTCAACCACAGCTGAACTAATGGGCACCAGGCCCTCAATGAGCGGTCTGAGTCTGCAGCACAAGGATCAGTTGAGCATTTGTGTTAATCTCTGCAGCACAAAGCTAACACAGAGCGGTAAGCTGAGATCTACCTAACTAATCTAAACTAAATGGAATCTTTAATAATTGTTTACCTTGTGTAGTGAGTCTGCTTGGATTGTTGCACTGGTCGGCGCACAAGGGAGACGCTTGAGCAATCATTGAATGCACTATCCACAGTGCCTGGCGAGGAAGTGGTCAAGTTTCTGCAGGACATACTCGATGCTCTGTTCAACATACTGGTGGAGAACGATCAGCCAGAGAAATACGATCAACTGGTCTTTATGAGCATTATTCATTTGATTGAAACCGTCTCAGATCTGAAGTATCAGCATTTTCTCACCGTACTTGATGTGTATATCAATGAGAGCTTCTCCGCCACACTCGCTTATACGTAAGTCTACCTTCGTTACCTTCGTTTGATCAGTCTTGATAATTCATTGTAATTCTTTTTTCTAGCAAACTCATGGATGTGCTGCAGCGCAATATACGCGATGCCATCACGCCGAGCGAGAAATCAGCCGATGGCATTGAGCTGGAGGAGAGTCCTGCTGTGCGACGTCTCTATAAAACGACACGCTATCTCCACTATGTAATGAAGTTTGTCATAAGATCTCGTGTATTGTATGCAGAGATGAACTGCAATACAGACTATGTAGACTTTGCTACGCGGCTGCAGGAGCTGCTGAAAATGTTCATCGATATGATTGGATGTCCCAGCAATTTGCTCAAGTCAGAGGGGGCGCTATTGAAGAACCTACACATCATAGCGACTGATTTAATGCAGGTGTTTGATCAGGTGCATCTAAGGTAAGTTGCAAACATACATATTATATATGAAAACATATTACACATTTCCATATTTTTTGCAGCATTTCCATTGTGGAGATACTGGAAAAGTTTCCCAAACGTCGCCTGACCCAATCCAAAATGGGCTGCATCAAGGACTTTGTGGAAACGAAGCTCTTCAGCTCACCCAAATGCCGAGCCATACTATTGCCAGTGTTCTGCAAGCACATTAAGGATCATCTCGAGAGCAACGACGAGGTATGTCCGACTCTGAATGAACTTCTCTTTTGCTTGTGCCACTAATAAGAATTTGCATTCTGTCTTTAATCTATAATGCATCGATTTGCATCCGTGTTTGAATAAATGGTCTTGTGAATGCATCGACAAGACGCAAAATTAATACATAACTCAGTCAAATTCAAATATAAAAACTGACACAATGCTCCAATGTAAATAATTAATGCAAAAATGCTTTCAAAATTGCAGCTCTTTTGGCATTTCTACTCACAATTTAAACTGAATTTAAACTCAATTATCATTTACATATTGCTTTACCTTTATTTACACAATACACAACTATAACAAATCTAAATCAAATGTGAACAAATCTAAATCAAAAATCGATCTGAACTTTTACATTTCATTTAATTATTAACTGCGAATTGCGACGTCAACTTGACATGAGAATTGTCTTAATTTTGCTCAGGTTTAATCTGGTATATGAAGGTAGACATATCTGTTTGTAAAACTATCGATGGACCATTGTCAAGATCAAAGATCAGTGATCAGTTTTAGTACCCTCTTGTACTCTCTTGCCATAGTTTAATGGATAGTTTTACAGCTCTAGTATACACCTTAAGGTTTACATATTTATGTGAATGTACGCATATGTATCTGTAGTTCTTGAAAGCAGAGTATTAGTTAGTCTTAAGCATGCTGCGTATGCCATCCCTTATGATTTCTATATTGTTTTTAAAGAATGTTATTTTGTGTTTGTCTTGTCCACGTACTAGTCTTAAGCACCCTGTAAAGTAGACCATACACAACGAGTACATTATACATTTATATATATGTGATAGCCCATTTTAGCTGTAAGTATATAAGAGATTATACATATTCAGTGTAATATATATCTATATATATGTGTGTGTGTTAGACAGCGTTTTCTCTGTGTGTATTTAGACTGTTCTCACCCACGTCGAGTAGATCTTATAGGCATTGTAAGTGTCTACACCATATGCACATACATCATGAACGTGAATATATATGTATATATATGTCTGGGTTTGCTGTTCGATAAGAATTTACTTTCTATATTCTTCATATTTCGGATTTGTTGTGCAATCAATGTTTATATCGCAATTGCTCAGTGGCATTTACCTCACCTCACCCGATTGTTTTAGTTTAATACTATACAATCTGTACAATCTCAATATGCACCGCACCCACACACACACACACACACACACACACGCACCGTATATAATGCGTATGCTTGTATGTACACCTGGAACGTCCACATCTCTCACTTCTATCTCTCACTTCTATCGCACTTCTATCTCTCTTTCTACCTCTCTCTTTGTCTGTCTTTCTCTATTCATTTGTCTGTAATTTTGTCGTACATTTCGGGTCTTCGGACTAGCATTTAATTGTATAATTGTCCACAATTCATGATCAACTAAATGTTTCTCCTGCTCACAAATCCATAAATATTCCTACACATGCCCACTCGAGAACAGATGTTCTTGTGCTCTCTCTTATTGTTGGTTACACTATCATAATTGTGTTATACAAAATAGGGTGACTCCAAAACCGATATCTGGCAGCAAGAAAAGAATCTTTCGAAAGCCGCCAAAGTGCTTGGACAAAAAAAATCCCATCTGCACACACGTGAAACGTCTGCCAATAAAAAGGTAAACCAAAATAAACAACAAACCAAAAATCAAAATCAAAATCAATATATAAAACGTATCACAACTAAATTATCAACAAACTCTGTAATAAGGCTGCCACTTGAGTTGTTTAGTTTAATGAATAAGGATCCAATACAATACGATATGTATACCATATATTTTATAATTATTCCTCAATTATATTGTATATTAAGTTATGTTTAGCTTATTTTCTTGCCAGGTTATTTGGCTTTTTTAATTAATTATTTGTAAGCATTTATTCAGTGTCAATCAAGCGAGCAATTCAAAGCAAAGCTCATTAAATTGGTTGCATTGCTCGCTGCTGCTGCTGCTTGCCACGTTTGTTGTTGTTCTTATTGCAGCATATTCAATGCAATGTTCAATGTGTTTTGCCCCGCCTCCCTTTTTCTTATTAATTGTGTTTTATTATTTATTATGATTATTATAAACTAATTTACTTTTATTACTTCGTCAGACTGCCAGCAGAGAATTGAATTGAATTGAATTGATCCAACTAGGCATACCTTGCTGATCTTATTAAAAGCCTCAACTAATCTGTTAACCTTTACCGCTAGATCGCCGAGTGCATCAACATTATGAACAACATACTGAAGCTACTGTATCGTTCGGATGTGGGACCCACACACAATGATGTGCGGGACATAATGATCATATTGTTGCGTCAAGTGATGAAGGCGGCACATACACTGGATCGGGATACGGGTGTCGTTGGTCAGTTTATAGCCATCATGATGGGTATACTGCAGCGCATGGATGCACAGCATTATAAGTACTTTGTGAATGATCTGCATCAGCAAGGTGAGCTCAAGGATTTCGTTATCGAGATACTGTTGGTGTTCGAGGATCTTGTATCGCCGCATCATCAGAAGACAGTCTTTCCACGCGACTGGATGGACATGATAATGCATCAGAATATGGTCATACTTGGGGCACTGCAACAACTGAGCATGGTCATAACGGATTACTTCCTCTGTCCCGTCTTCGACAAGCAGATCTGGTCAAATTTCTTTCAATGTTCGATTGCATTTATGGTACAGTCGCCGTTGCAGCTGAACGATTTCAATGACAACAAACGTCAAATAGTGTTTGCCCGTTATCGGGATATACGCAAAGATACGGCAAAGGAGATACGCAACATGTGGTTCCAGCTGGGCAAGTATAAGCCCAAGTTTGTGCCACAATTGGTGGAGCCCATACTGGAGATGAGCATGATACCAGAGACGGATTTGCGCCGTGAAACGATACCCATATTCTTTGATATGATGCAGTGCGAGTATTATAGCTCACGTCTAGAGCTGGAAAGCTATGGCGATACCAAACTGAATAATTCCCATCACAAGGGCAACTTCAATGATTTCAAGACGGCAATGATAGAGAAGTTGGACATTCTCATAGGCGCAGGTAAGTTTGAAGAGTCTGTCGGAGTCTTTGTTGGCTGTAATTCTAAAATGTTGTATTGCTGCAGGCAAAGGTGATGCGGAGTACAAGGAGCTGTTCAAGAAGATAATGCTGGAGTATTGTGCTGCACACAAAACGCTTAACGTGGAGGGCACCAGCTTTGTCCTGATGGTCACTAAATTGATGGACAAACTGCTTGAGTATCGATGCATCATACAGGACGAGAGCAAGGAGAATCGCATGGCATGCACGTTCTCGCTGCTACAGTTCTACTCTGAGGTGGAACTCAAGGAGATGTACATACGTTATGTATACAAATTGTGCGCTCTGCACATGGAATTCGAGAACTACACGGAGGCAGCGTTCACACTCAAGCTCCACACTGAGCTGCTGGGCTGGAACGACACGGAGTTGTCGCCACAATTGCGCAGCTATCGTCATAGTCGATGTGGCACGCATCGTGAACTGAAGGAGACACTATATTTCGAGATTATGGAATACTTTGACAAGGGCAAGCAGTGGGAGTGTGCGATTGATATGTGTAAAGTGCTGGCACGTCAGTACGAAGAGGAGATCTATGATTACATTAAACTGGCCGAGTTGCTCAAGCGCATGGCTGAGTTCTTTGAGAAAATCCTTAAGGAATTACGTCACACATCCGAATACTTTCGTGTGTGCTTCTATGGTCTCGGATTCCCTAACCTGCTGCAGAACAGGGTGTATATCTTTCGGGGCAAAGAGTACGAACGTCTGAGTGACTTTTGCTCGAGAATGCTGGTACAGCATCCGCAGGCGGAGCTAATGCAAACACTGGAGGCTCCTGGTGAGGATATAACGAACAGCGATGGCCAGTATATACAGGTCAATAAGGTGGAGCCCATTATGGATGCAGCATTTGCCAAGTTCAATGAGAAGATCATCTCAAATGAGATTGTCAAGTACTTTACGGCCAACAATGTGCAAAAGTTTCAGTTTTCTCGTCCCTTTCGTGACAGCAGTGCCGGAGGAAATGGGGACAGTGTGGGAAACCTTTGGCTGGAGCGCACGGAGTTGATTACACAATTCCCGCTGCCAGGAATATTGCGCTGGTTCCCGGTTGTAGATTCGCATACATTTTAAGATATCCCCACTGGAGCGAGCCGTGGAGATAATGAAGGAGACTAACAAGGATATTAGGCAATTGGTTATACTGCATCAGAGTGATGAGAATCTGCACATAAATCCCCTTAGCATGAAACTCAATGGCATTGTGGATCCGGCAGTCATGGGAGGATTTGCAAAGTATGAAGAAGCCTTTCTAACCGATGAATATCTGGAACAGCATCCAGATGATAAGGAACTGATTGAGGAACTCAAAGAATTGATTGCCTCGCAGATACCATTGCTAAGAATAGGTGCGTTACCTCAGAAGTGGCATAAATCTAGATATTTCTTACATATTCTTCGTCCATTATTCTTCTTTAGCCATTCGACTGCATCGTCAGAAGGCGCCAGACAGCCTGAAGGCACTGCAGGATCATTTGGAGGGCTGTTTTGCGGACATGCAACAGCATGTGGAGTCGCGCTATGGCCGCAAGTCGTGCGATTTGAAAATTGAACGAGACTCCGTGATCATGCGACGCACAAACTCATTCTTGCCCGCCCTTTTCGATAGCAGTAATAATCGTTTGTCCGAGACCAGCATGGGATCCTCTGAGTAAGTTTTGACTCGTTTCACAATCCATACAAAAGATATTAAACTCCTGCTCCATTACAACTACAGCAGCGGCCTGTCCAAGTCCACCTTCTTGCCGCGTCCGCCGACAAGTTCCATCAAGTCCACCTTGGCCAGTTTGAGCTTCACCAACAGGTTAGTAATTGTATTGATTTCAATCATCAACACGGTCTTCTAACAATTTGAATATGTACTTTAAATTCTTTTTAACACTTGTTGCTCTCCGCTTCAGTTTGATTTAATTTGATTGTTGATTTGATTTGTTGCATGTTTCGTTTCGTTTTGTTTTATTTTTATTTATTTATCGCTTAATGTTTTCGCTCACAAAAATAGAACCGGTCTAGGACACTCGCCCAGCACAAAGGGCAACAAGCCCAAAGATAAAACTCCCGGCAAACGCAAATCTATTCGAAAGGTAATACTGTCTTTAACAAAACCTTTGAATTGCACTTTATTTAAATTGTTCTATATGCACAGGAACGTGACGCACTGAGTCTGCCGGTGCAGCGTGAGGTGCAGGGCACTAGTCAGTGGTATACGCAACCATTGAGCACGATTACCTCGACGCCAGAGAAGGAAAATAATACATCTATCAGTTCGTTGGCTAGTGCTTCTAATAGCTCATTGAGTGGACCAAAAACTCCCGATCCTCGAGTGCTGACGGAGGAGGTATGAGACATGTTGTCCATATTATATATTGATCATTGATTAATTTCCATTTGAATACAGCTGACACCTAAGCGGCCACTGCGTTCTGAGAAGGAGAAGGAACGCCGTCTATCACGGCCAGCAAGCATTGCCACGCCCACAGCCAGCATTAAAACATTCGCAGACAATCGCTCCCTGTCCGAGAGTAGCAATCGCAACTCAGTTGGTAAGCAGACGTTGTTTTCCTTCTTCCACACTTGATGCTAATCAAATTTGTGTTATTGGTTTCATATAGAAACGACCGACTCCACTTCGGAAGAGGATATACGACCACCGCCATTGCCAGCGAAGACACGCGACTCCACAGACTTTAGCAGTCTGAGCCACAGCCTAGACTGGAATCCAAGTGGTTACACCATGTTGAATATGATGTCCAATACGACCACGAGCAGCAGTAGCAGCATGAACACCACCACAACGACGATAAAGACCAGTATTACCAACACTACGTATGAGTATCTGGAGGCAACCAATTTCAATATGTCGGGCATTCATGATGCTAACAAGCCGCGTCCACCAACGCCGCCGCCAAAGCCATCGCGGCACAGTAAACACATTCCATAAGAGACGGAGGATTAGCACTAGGTGCGACTGCTGCATCCAGTGCTGCGCCATAAACAAAACAACAAGTTGTTCGAGTGCCAAATATTTCTGTTATTACATACATATATAAAACACTAATCCAGAGAGGAGAACACAAAACGAAATTAAGTCAAGGACAACCCACGAGTACACACAATATAAACACTTACACACACACACACATATACACACAATAAAAGCAACAACATTAGCCTCACATGACCGACTACCAAATAGCAAAAAAACGGCATAAGTGTCTTAACAAACGATCGCAATAGGAATTAAGGCTTGTAACGAAATAAGAAACATATGTTTAATAATTTGTGTTAAATGTTTAACTATGTTAAAATGATATTATGTTGAACATGTCATCATTTTGGTTTAAGTCGATAATTTATATTTACCCTCAACAACTAATCTACTTTGTATTCCTATTTATACGTATGTATTAATATTCGTTTTTAAATTTGTTTGTCGAACAAAGCGCACACGTTACTTGTCTTCCACAAGTATTTATATTATTGTATTACGATATTAATTAAGTTCTATCTATATATCTAAAAATAACCTTTATTACTTTGTACGTTTCTTATGCAAACAAGTGCCACAATTATTGAAACGAAATCAAACTGCAAATGCAATCGAGCATGTCAACTTGAAGCACAAATTCAATTGAATGTCAATTACAGCACATGTTGCAATACGAAATCTTTTAAACACGTCGTTGACAATTAGCCAAATTTTAAATGAGAACAACTAATCTATATATACAATACATATATTTACACAGGAATTTTATGTAATGTTTTCTAAAGTAGCCATAATATATGAATATACGTACTATTAATTCAAGTACTTTTTAAATGAACAAATAACTTTTTACACACTTTGTTACACATACATATATATATTTATGTAAATTGCGATCTGTGCATCGGCCAAAGATTAAACAATAATAAAGTACAATTAAGCCCAATCAAAAAAGTCAGTGTTTAATTGTTTTTTATTCCATTTAGAAAAGAAACAAGTTCATAATTTGTAAAGGGTGATTTTTTAGCTATTATCTTTTTGGTAACCCTGGTTTACACAGCTGACGCACGTTTTGTGTTTTGTATCACTGTCAAACATCTTCATTTTGGTCTATAATTTGACAATGAATCGTCTTACAAACGAACAATGCTTGCAATGGACTTATTGAGAGGCGAGTTTGGTGAACATTTTATTTCAAGTTCGGGACTATTCAATTGGTCACCTAGATCATGTGATTAATCGGCTTTAGACTATTTTTTTGTGGTGCTATGTTTGTGGTGCCCGCTTTAATTGAAATAATCTTCAAACATATCAATAATTTTATGTGTTTATTAAAAAAAAACTTTCCTCTTAAAAAATCACGCTTTTTATTTGGTTATAAAGTTTTTATTAATCAATTTATTTCGATGGGTTCAATTTGTGACATTTCAAGATTAAATAATTATTATTAGTATGGTAAATGAACACATTTTAACAATTAGAGTAATCGAAATAGGTATAGGAAGCATAACTTGAGTTCTTCCAGTAAGTAAGGCACAAAGAGGCGAATACAAAAGGTGAGGTGGGTGTAGGTTAATAAATAGTAAATACATTAATTGTTTTATATATATGTCAGGTGTAAATGCATGGAATGTTGTTGTTGTTGTTCAAGCACAGCCCAAAAAGACTGTTGAGTTGAGACCAAAGCACAAGAATAAGAGCGCCAGCGTGTAGGACATCTATCGCGTTGTATTCAGATCCACGCATATCTTTGAGTTGCGATTCTGCTTCTGACTTATCTCCAAGACTTGAAACATCTCCTGCAGAGCTTCACTGGTGCCGGTTCTGCGACGATTGCGTCGCAGCGTAACGCGGCCGGACTTGAATTCACGTACTATAGCGTCAAGACCTGAGAAAGAGCAGATTGCGCATTAAATGAATAAATGGCAGATAAAACGAATTTGAGTGAGTATTAAACCAAAGCTCAACTGACATGCGGTTAGCTTATAAAACTGATAATAACCTTTGCCCGTACGATAAGACAGACAGACCACCTACCTTGAAGTAGGGCCAGCGACAAGATGAGCTGCAGAGCTTACGATTTTAAATTGTGGATTCGTTGAGGGGGGGGAAGGAGTTTGAAGGGAGAATGTGACAAATGTATATAAATCACGGATGCCTGACGCAACACAACGGAAACGGGGTGTGAGCTAAGCTCACGCATTCAACAACTGTCAGCGGCAACAAATGAAGTTGCTGCCGTTGTGTATGCGACTTGTTGTACCCAATGTGAAGTCAATGAAAATCTACGGTTTCTCAGCGAGTATGCCACTGTGTCTCTGTGTGCGGGTGTGTGTGTGAGTGTATAAGAAAAGTGGAGCAATAAAACACGGAAATATAAAACGCACAAATAATAATAATAAGCCATAGCACGACAAAGACGACAGGCAAAAGCAAGTACAACAACAGCAACAACATGTCTTGAAGGTGGCCCCACTGGGTGTGGAATGTGGAAGAACCCACTGTCCTTGTTGTTCGCTCTACTCGTAAAAATAATAAATGGCATCTTCCTTCTTGCCTTCATCGAATTTGATACGCAGTCGGTGAGCTGCACTGTACAACAACAGGGTGGGAAAGGGAGGGGCAGGGCATGTCTTGGAGTTGGGTAACATAAAACTGAATAAGCTTTGAGTGAAACATGTAAAAGCCAGCAGCCTGACGGCGACGCTTTAAAGTCGTAGCCGTAGCCGTAGAGCCTGGCCAATAGACACAATGGTTCTCTCTTAAGTGAGGCGCTGTTGCCAAGCCAACCTGCACTGCCGGCCACAGGCTCAGGAAGCCAGCTAATAGCCTGTAGCTTGAGCAGCAAACTAAAATCAATTCCAGTTTTGAGCATAACACATGCACTTGTGTATATGTGTGTATGTATGTGTGCATGTACATGTTGTCCGGAAGCGGAAATGCCCCCGGAAATGGCGCCGTACGGTTACGGTTACAGTCTGTGCCTTTTTCAAAGTCAATTAATTTACACTGGCGGAAATTGGTGCAAATGCGACAGGTAAGAGCGAGCAACAGAGAGAGAAAGAGAGAGAGGGAGAGAGCGAGATAGTAGGAAGAAAAAGAGGCTGCTTTAATGGTCAGAACAAAAGACAAGTGGCTGACAAAAGGCGGTACGCCATTGCTGATGCTTCAAGCACAAACATTGCCATGGCAAACCGTAGAATGATGCTGTACACACACACACACACACACAGACGCAAAGAAACATATAGTATATTCACACAGACACCCACACATACACAGAAGTACAGGTTGGCTTCGCCAGTAAGCGACAACAATATTGTCAGAAATTTATACGTTCAGCTCGCTTCAGCTTCATTTGTTTTTGTGCCGAATACGACGACGACGACCACGACCACGACGACGACGATGGCGGCAGCGGCACCTACTGCCTGCCATTGACGAGAACGAGTGCCAGGACACGAGTGCTTGGACGCCAGCCGTCTGCCTGACTGCCTAGCTGTAAAGTTGCCGCTCACTTGGCTGCCAGCTCAAACGCTTCAAGAGCTTCAAGTGACGCGCGCGCGTTTTTCCATTCGCCTGGCCCAGAGCACTAGCAGCGGCCTAACCTATCGCGTTCGCATATATTGTAAATATAATACACACACACACACACAGACAGACACACTCGTACACATACATACAAAAGTGGATAGTGTGTTGTGCTGTTCGATTCAGTTAATAACTTGTGCCTCACCTCGCCATTTTGGGCTTGCGACACAATGTGCTGCCTGATTGATTTGAATGTGCGCTCGTTACGCATACGCCGCGTTGTGCGCGCGCCAAAAAAGTCGACAACAATGAGCAACGGAAACGGATGTGCTTAGTGAGATACTCGGAGACAGACAGTGTCAGTGCGACAGAGAGAGAGAGAAAGAGAGAGAGGCACGAGAAATGCCCGTAATTGAGTGACTGCGTAAGTGTATTGTATATGTATGTGTCTATGTCTGTGTGTGTCTGTGTGTGTGTCTGTGTGTGCTAGCATGTGACAGTTGTTGCTGTTGACATTCTTTGATTGTGCCAGTGGCAAAGCACTTGTGCATGTTTTATTTTCATCTCTAATTCTCTCCATTTCCGCTGTGGCTTTTCTGCGCCATTTCCCAAAGCTGCCGACACAATTATTAAACTAAACCAAGCTCAACTGTGTATATTTGATATATGTATGTATGTGTATGTAGTGCACTCTTTAAATGCTGTAAAGAACTCTCCGCTAATTCATTTTGCACACAAAGGCAAAGCTGCAACTAAAATTGAATCATTTATTATGCCTGGCATAGTTGGATATGCATAAATGCATATTTGCTGAAAGAATTTTCAATATCATATATACATATGTGTGTGTTTGTGTATGTGTGTGCGTGTCATGGCTTTATGCCTGCATTGTCAGCCACCACAGCCAGCCACACACAGCCGCACAAAGTCGCCACACACAGATAGACATTTGCACATTTCTGTCAACACAGATGCTGCTTGCTGCATGCGGGTGTGTCTGTGTGTGTGTGAGTGAGTGTGAGTGTAGTGCGGTCTGTATTTGCGCCCATTCTACAACCAGTTGATTTCATTTTCAAGCTGTTTACATGAGCCATGTTTGTGTCGGAGTTGTTGTGGTTACGCGTAAACGAGAAGAGCAAAAGAGAAGGTAGAACCATCTTATATACCCTGTAGCATACGCTAAATTGGGAATATTGAATCATTAAGCTTGATTCTCAGCAACAATGCGGTTCTGTTCTGTGGCTTGACTTGAGTAAGCATCAAGTTGCAGACCAAATGCTGCCGCTGGCATAACCGAAGCAGTTGCCTCAGGCAAATTTAATATACAAATGTAGAAAGTTTCCTCCTCCTGCCTGCAGGATGCTTGTGCTCATCTTGGCTAGCACACTGGCAGGAGAGGCAGGAGGAGGACTTGCCCAACTCATATCCAAATCAATATCATACAATTGTTTCAAACGCAATAAAAGCGGAAATTAAACGCCAAACGATGTCCCACAAGTGCAATAGCTATGGCAACAACAACAACAGTACTTACTCACTCACACCCAGGCACACACGCAGGTACGCACACACATACAAATATACACACACACGCACGCACACTAGCATTATGAAGTATGGCGGTTTCACATTGATTGCAAAATGTTGTAAGGCAAAAAGAAATTCAGCTTTTCTCCTCCTCTGCCCACCATAACTTTTCCAGCCTCTGCTCGCACGCGTAAAGTCAACGCTAATTAGATTTTTACTGGCATACTGCGCACCTATATATACACACACACACACACACACACGACACACATCTATGCCATAGCTGGCTGAGTGAGAAAAGCCCGTCGCAAACTTAATTAAGAAGTTGCCGCTGTGTGTTGCATCAGCCACGCCAACAATGGACCATAAAGGGGCTCGACGCATGCACGTGGGCGTGGCTGAATGTTGAACGTTTAGGTTAAATCAACCAGGCAAACAACAACAACAGAAGCGAAAAAACTGCGCACACAAAATCAATTATAATCTCAGCGTTGAAGCAGAACTGACGAACTGACAATTGACAGCGGCAACAAGTTGGGCCTGTTGCAAGGTCTCACTAACATTCACAAGAACACTATGGCCAGAATATGCCAAGGCTTAGTTGCAGCCACGGGCAGAAGTAATTCCATTCAGCTGAGTAAGGCAAACTTTGAATGTTAAACTCGACGAAAGATTTGCACTTTAGCCTTATCCAACTTGGTCAACTTTTACAAGGGTGGTCTGAAAAGTTTCTGACCTGAATGACCTGATGGTAGAACCATTTTACAAATCTATCAATATTTGATATGAAACACAGTCTGTTTCTAAGACAATGCACTTCTTTCAGTGCTGCTCTGAACCCAGAAAGACCCTCCACAGAATTATTAATGCAGGACTCCTCAGAAAGTCTATTTACCAAGGTTTAATCTACTTAATTTGATTCAAATTTGCATTCGCTAAGGTCTGGTGAGAAAGAAGATTGCGGCAGAGATTCGAAGCGTAATTCAAGTATTTTTACAAACATTTAGTCAAACAAGCTTTTTGGTCAAAAAGATTAAAAGATTATTTCTTTATTTTTACACATCTTGTATGGTTAGACTGAAAACCTTTCAGGCCACCCTCGTTTATGCCATAACAAGAGCATTTCTCCCTCAAATTTCGATTTCATTTTTGGTAAATAATCACGGCATCGCTTGCCTGCAATTTTGAGTGTTGTTTTATTTTCCCTTGGCTCTGAATTGAGCATAGTTCATCCATGCAGTCGAATCTTGTCCAAGTTTGAACGGAAAGTTGGTAGAACTATGCAGCGCGTGCTGCGAGTGGAAACTTTATGAAATTTCATTCTTGTTACGAAATTGCTAATATGAGAGAAGCTGAGCATTTTCTACCTACCCCACACACACACTCACACACTTACAAACACACGCCCACAATTGGAGCACCCTTAAAAATCCGTGGAAATTAATAGAGAAAGAAACCAGAGGAATTCTACAGTTGGGGGCAGCTGACAATAAGATACCCTGCATCCATATTTTGTTCACTTAGGTGACTTGAATTGGATTTGAAATTGAGGAGGAGAGGTGCATATTAGTGAGCTAAGTATATGTTAAAGTCAGTAAGTTGTACCTAAGTTTTATGAATTATACATATTGAATTAAACTTATATGTTATACAGGCACCCCTTGCCAATTTTGTTGTGTTTAGATCAGATCTCGACGTTCAAACAGACAGACGGACATGACGCAATCGACTCGGCTAATATTCATGATTCTGAGCAAGAATATATACTTTATGGCATCTGGTACGCCTCCTACTGCCTTCTATATACATTTTAACATAATTAGTATACCCATTTCCAATGGTGGAAGTATGAAGTATGAGGGTATGAAAAGAACAAGGCAAGGCAAGGGCTCAAGCAATTCAAGCGGTGCCAAATAGACCAAGTGAAAGTGGCCCCACCAAGTCAGTCGTTTTATGTCCATTGTGCAGACGTTGACATTGAGAGAGAGAGAGAGAGAAGAGGAGAAAGAAAGCAGGAGAAAGAGAGAGAGCTGTACATATTCAAGTCGCATAACAGTGCCATTGGTTACGGCGTGTGTAGGAATGATAAATGTGGGTAGTGTGGGCGAGTTTTGACATACCTGTTGCTGCCTGCGCCTGTACCTGTTGCTTGACATTATCGATAATCTTATCGCTGGTGCCTTTGTGCAGATTATGCCCGGCAATGTGCTGACTAAAACTGCCAGACCTAGCGCCGCCATCCTCACCAGAACCTGCACCCACCGCAAACAGCAACTTGACCGGCATGGGTGGTGGTGGTGGAGGAGGTGGAGGTGGTGCAGCAGCTGCTGCTACAATTGCACTTTGCTGCTGCTGTTCCGCCTGCTGATACAGCGCCAATTGCTCCTCAGCTGAGTTGGCACGCGTTTGCGCCTCACGCAGTTGCTCCTCGAGTATCTCCAACTTAAGTTGTAATTTTTTTAGTTCATCGTTAGTAGTTTTTGCAATTGCCGCATCCATTATATTTTGCTACGTTCACAAGAGCAGTTGGTGGAGGAGCAGGGAGCGTAGCGGGGTCGGGGTAGAAGGCCAAAGGCATAGAGAAAATTAGTAGAACAAACATTAGTTTTAAACGCCTTCGATGCGAGTTAGTGCAGCAGAGACAGACAAATAGAGAAAGAGAGAGAGTGTGTGAAAGAGACTGAAAGTGGGTTAATAAAGGGAGGGATGCAGGCAAAGCAAGTAGCATGTGGCAAGCTACAAATTGAGCTTACGTTTCTCTTTAACCATCACCAAAGTCGCAGTGGGGGGAACAACTTGGCAGTCCATGCATTTTGCCAACTCTTTGACATAATTATGATAATTAAATATTATTGAGTGTGTGCGGAAGGAAGTTGCATTTAGTTGTGCCAATTCACGTTGTTGTCGCCCCCATTCAGTTGCTCTTGAACATACTCGAGAACGGCTTGAATATGTCAAAGACACTTCGTGTTGTTTGCTTTGCACAGAAGGTTCAATATAGATAGATAGATAGATAGATGGGTAGATAAGATAGAGAAGAGTATGTAGTAGTGTCAACCAACACCAGTTATATGCAAAGCAACGTAGTGTATACACGGTCATGCGATAAACAACTTAACTGAGGACCGAATTTAAACACATTGCAGAAATTTAAACATTCAAAGATCATATTAACTCATGAATAGAGGTCATGGCATGAGCTTAAAAGTATAAACCTCTATCTGAGACATTCCAAACTCTCAGTTAACTGTCTTTCAAACATGACCGTGACACATACTACTGACTGCATAATGATTGTACTGGGGAACGTCTCGTCTTACCATCTCCACAATGCGCTCGTTATGCTCGCGTGCCTGTTGCTGCACTTGATCTTTGATCTCATCGAAGTCCGCTTGGCATTGCAGTGCTGTGGGCGATGGCGTTGGCTGTGGCTGTCCGTCGGGCAGGTCGCGTGTCTTGGCCGTAAGTTCATCATTGCGCTGCTTGAGCTTAATTAATGCAGACTCCATTCTGGAATGAAATAATTGATTAATAACTGCACGTTGGGGGGAAACTGCTTTGCCTACTTCTGACTGGTCTCCACGCTTTCCTTCATGTTCTCGGTCAATAGCTTGGCTACTTTGGTGAGATTGCCGTTCTCAGTGCGCAGAGTTTCATTCTCCTCCTCCAATAGGTGTTGCTAATGGGGGATAGGAATTAGGAATTAGCTAAACCAAATGACTATGTGAGTTCTGATCCCTTACATGTTCCACTAACTCAGCGATCTTCTCGTTGGCCTCATACAGTTGCAGTTCCACACTACTGGTAGTATTTTTCAGGGCCAGGAACTCGGCCACCAGACGTTCAACCAATGCATTCGTTATGGGTACACCCGGTTTGCCATCGACATCGACGAGACTGTCTAGATCGTTGACCCCGTTGGCTACGTCGCCACTATCGGCACTGCCTTGTTGCAGTATCTTGAGCAGATTCCGCTTCAACTCGACAGATCCGATAAGCGAATGGGTTGGACTGCTGCTTGACTTCTCCTGTTGCTTCTCTCGCATGTGTTCCACCTCGCTGGTTAGACTGGACAAACCAAAAAGCTATTAAATTTGGCTACTTTTTTAGCTACAAGTTTCACTTACTCGTGTATCTGATCGATTTTCATTTTGTGCAGCTTATCGAGGGCATTGCGTTCATTAAGTGTCTTATTGAACTTGACAGTCAGTTCCTTGATCTCCGATTCGAATTTCCGTTGCTCTTGCTGCAGCGCTTCCAGCTGAATGCAAAGCTTCTCGTGCTGCGCCTGCTGTTCCTCTTGTGTGCTCCTATCTGCAAGTATGTGATGACTATGACTATGCAGGGGAAGATTGTTGCATGATTACTTACATGAGTCGATCTCCAGCTTGAGCGCCTTGTTCTCCTCCTTCAGAGCAATGTTGTCCTCGAGCAGCGTGAACATATCGTGCTCGGGATCCTGTTCGTTGTAGTCCGGTTCACGCACACGACTACGGCTGCGTGTCTTGGCCTCCTGGGTGCGGAACTTGGCCACCGGTATGCGTCCACGTCGTTCCATGCTGTTCTAGGGGGCTCTACTAAACAAAAAGCAGGAAGAGAAAGCGAGTTTGAATAGCTTCTTCGTCACTGGGTTCTAGTCTGCTTAGGTTTGTGTGGCTCACAAGTCGTCCTAAACCTCTTATGCTACGAAACTATCACCATGAATTGCTCTTGTGTATGTGAATCATTGAGGATGTGTGATGCGTGTGTGTGTGTATGAATGCGTGAGCATGAGCATGAGCAGAAGAAAAGCATGCGTCCGTGTACCTTACCCACATTGAAACGCTTTGACATTTGACTTTAGTTTTTTTTGTTTTTTTTTTTTGCTTTTTGGTTTTTTTTTTGTTTATTATTATTACTTGCTTTTTATAATTTTACCATCTCATTATACCAGCACGCCTCTTTTTCCTATGTTAAATTTTTTTTGCTTACATGTGAATTGAAATTGAAATTGGTTTAAATTTTGTCAACACTTCGTTAAATCTACATTCATTTATGTAGTTGAAGTTTTCTCTCAGTTTTCTCTTTTTGTATTTTGTATTTTCTGTTTTTATTTTCTTTTACTTTTGTGTTGCGTGTTGTTGCTTCCTTGCTAAAAATGCTCACAGTTCAAGTTGTTGTATTCAGCTTGTTCTTCCAGAATTTGGCTACACATTTGAAATGCTTGCAATGAATGCTACGAATTACGAATGCTAGAAGGCCTGAATGAATCAGAATCATTTCTTAGCTTGGCTTTAAACTATTTGCATTTTAGTGCAGAAGCGCTTTCACAATTCCTTAACTAATACTTTTGTTTACATTCTTGTATTTCATGCTAAATAATTTAACCTTACTCATTTATTTATGCACTTTTTGTTTCTGTTTTCCTTCCTTCGTTTTCGTTTCTTTTTTTTTCTTTTATTTTAAATTTTTTGTTGCCACTTTTAGTGAATAAATAAAAAATAATAACTAAGACAAAAAAATGTATAGAGCTGCATTTTTCACTATATAAATATTAATTTTTGAAATTAATTTTCTTAATTTTTTGTTTGCATTCATACAAAAATAACTAATTCAAGGCGGCTTAGAGCTCTTGGTTTTTGCTTTTCATTCCTTTTTCTTTTCATATTATGTTTTGCTGTAAATACATAAATATAGTTTTTTGTTTTCAATTTTGTTTAAATTTATAATGTGTGTGTTTTTGTTTGTTTGTAAATTAAAGTTGTTGTATTTTGTCGTTCTTTTTTACAGCTAAATTTAAATGTTATCTTTGGATTATCTTTTTTGTCATGCATTGTATACTAAATATATATTTTTACATGTCTTTTCTCGCTACAATTTACATTTGTTTAATTTTAATATATATATATAGAGATTTTTATTATCATGTATACATGTATTATCATCTTCTTTTCTGTTTTTTTGTTGAGTCTAAGCCTCGAAATGTTTGAATAGTAATAGATTCTTTATAAGGAAATAATAGTTTGCTTTTGGTTTGAGCCTTTTGCATAGAAATCACATTAATCGAAATTTCGTAATATTTAGTTATTTTTTTCTCGTATCGTAAGTATATATAACATATAAAAAATAAGAGTCAAAACAATCGAAATTCATATTTTGTTTTTGTACTGAAAGGTAACGGGAATTCCTGGTTAATAATATAAATAATAAAAGATTGTTGAAGGAAACAATGTGAAAGAAAATACTGGAGTTGTCAGTAACAAATCATATCTATAGATATTCTCTATATATAACTAACATAATATATGTGTGTGTATATAACTGAGTGTAAATGTAAATGTATCCTGCCTTAAAGTATATATATGTTTTTTAGTTATTTGATTTTCAAATTTTATTTTAGTTTGAGATTCTAAAATTGGTTTTGTTTATATATTTATTAAATGTTGCCTTTGTATGTTTTTATTGCAGAACTTTATAATATTTCAGTTTTCAGTTTTCTGCGATTTTGTTACTTTTTGTTTTGGGGGTTGTCAATAAGTATACGTGTGTACTTTGATGTGTATGAATGTGATAATGTGTTTATGTGTGTGTGTGTGTTTGTATATACGACCGCGCGTGGTGTATGAATTAACTGCCCACTGTGGGGGCAGCTACAAATGTCATATATATATATATATATATTAATATATATGTGTTTTTGCTTGAGATTTGCTTCGATGTTGTGGTAATTTTCTGCTTTTCCGGCTCGGTGTTGATTTGGCTTTTCTTCACATCTTCTCAATAAATGCGCGTAATTTGTTTATCAGGGATCGACGGCAGGTACCAGGCTTGTCAGTTTCCCGGTTGAACCACTTGTGAAAGGAATCCCCCGATATCACTTCACAGTCATAGAGCACACTCCATGCATTACAGATGGTCTCGCCCGCGGCCATCTCATCCTCGACTTCGATCACAAAATGCTGTTGCAGTGCCTCGACAATCTCATCAATGCACGCTATCTCGTGAGCTTCCTGTGCGTCAATGCATAGTCGCAGCAGGGGAGTGCATTGCATTTTGAAGCTCTCCATATTCAGTTGCAGCTGCATGTTGTTTCTATTGCTGTTACTATTACTGTTGTTGTTTGTCTTAGTTGATGGATTGGATTGGATCATGGTTAGCGCAAAATCACAGCAAAGGTATTTGGTGAGTTGGCGTACAAAATTGACGTTAATATGCACATTGGTATTGATATAATCAATGGCCGTGTCACTGGACAGACTCAGCAAATAGCTTATCCTCTCCACATGCTCGGCCGGGGTGCGCGTCACCTTTGGTCGCTGTAGACTTGCTGTGCCAGCGCCGTTTGGTTCCAAGAACTGAAAACTGTTTGACTGTATAAAGTCACGATACTTGCGAGCATCGCCCCAAAAGATTTGTCCTCGATCCAGCTTGTTGTCCAAATGCCACAATTTGTGTGCGTAACCAGCGCCAAATTCCTGCACAAAGTAGCTAACAAATGAACGAACAAAACGTTCGGTGAAATGCGAATCTTCCAGCCAGCGGCGCTGCCAGACATCCTTGAATTCAAGATGCCCGTTATGCATTATGGGTCCAAGAAACTCAAAGACATACGTCCAACCATTGGGCACATCCACTAACAGATCAGGAAACTCCTCACCAAAGCGTCCGTATGCCTGAGAAAAGGTTGCTCTGTTGAACGCCTCCTGCTGCATCAAATATGCAAATACATTTGCGCACGCCAGACGCTGTTGTCGCTTGACTGTTGCTCGATGAACATAATCCATGAGGACATAATGAATCACAGATACAGCCTCATGTTGTTTGCCAATTGCATTGTGCCAAATTGCTAGAACATCGTTCTGCCAATTTCCTCGGCTGCTGAGCACTTCCTCTACGAGTTTCGTGAGCAATTGCTGGCATTGTTTGCTATCGAAATTAGTTTCAACAGCGGCTGCAGCAGTGTTGTTGTTGTTGTTGTTGTTGTTATTATTATTATTATTCCTGTTACTTAGCAACGGGTTTCCTATCGCTGGCGGAGGTTGGTGCTGATACTGTGAATAATTGCAGCCGCCTGACGACGGTGGACGCTTCAATAAACTGGGCTGGGTAAATGTGGTAGCTGCACTAACTGGTCGATTGCCAACGTTGCGCCACTGATAATGCGATGAGTTACCGAGCTTGGCATTGCCATCATCATTGCTGCCACTGGTGAAGCGCAGCTTATTGGGATCTATGCTTAGCGATTGATTCTCCTGCTGTTGTGTCTTGGGCACCTTTTGCATAAAGTAATTTCCGCTCTCGTGGCTCTGATGACCACCACCATGATGTTGCTGTTTCTGCTGTTGGTATTGATAATTCATCTGCTGCTGTTGCTGCTGCTGCGTATAGCCGCCACGTCCACCATGTTGCTGCTGCTGTTGCTGCTGTGACTTTGAATCGTCGCTCTGCTTATGACGTTGGCGATTTCCACTAGTTGTTTGCGTTGCAGTTGGTTGATCCCAGTTGCGTGATCGTAAGTCCAGCACATCCTGCATCATGAAACGCACACGACTGCTTATCTTAATGTTCGTCTGATGTGGTCGATTCGAATTCGCACGCGAACGCTGCACAATATCCTGAATGCGACGAAAGATCTTCTCGATACGAGCCCCGCTGTGATACTGTTCCGGTGGACCAGCCTCCAGCAGATGTCCGACAGTGGTCAGCAGCTTGCACATATATTCCAGCTTCTCCTCACAGCCATGTTCCAGCAACGATTCGACGCAATGCAGAACACGATCGCTGGTCAGGGATTGAAGCTTGAATAGCTCACCAATGAAACGCACTGTTCCCCAAGCACGACGTCTGAACTGGTACTCGAGGTCCTCCATTTCGGCGCGTAGCTCTATCTTTTTGGCTGCATCGGTGCACGCATTGATACGGTCCTGTGTGGGCTGCAGCTTCTTTGCCTTAGCGTTTGCATCATTCACATTCGACTCAAACTCATGCTGGATGCGTGTAATTAGGGAACTGGTGAAGAGCGACTTATTCTCTGCCTTTATCTCGTGAAACAACACCTTACAGAAGCGAGCATAGGTGGGCGCAAAGTTCGGCTCACTAATGGTCTTCTCGAATATAAGCAGCATAACCTGTTGGCAAAGATTGAATAGTGATTGAATAATTGATTACAGAATATGATTGCATTCACATCTTACGTTAGTCATTTTGCGCTGTGTGTCCATCTTAATGCTGGACATTTCCTTCAGCAACACTTCAAAGTTATCGGGCGTCAGTTTGTTAAGTATGCCACGTACTTTCTTGAGGACTCCATCTATGTCGTTATCATTGTCAGCCTCTGTTGCATTGAACATAAACTTGCGACGCAATGTTTCAGGTTGCCAAGCATTCTCACATTCCGACAGCTTGATCTCTTCCTTCAGCGATAGCTGGACACGTATAATGTCGTTGTACCTTTGATTCGAATTACCCATGCCTCCTCCACCACTGGAGCTGTTGCCACTAGAGTTGCCACCCACTGACTGATAGTTGTCATGATGCTTCTTATTTGCGCCATGTCCATGACCTCGTCCACGCTTCCCAGACATATAATCCATTGATTCATGCGCATGTTGGTACTGCTGACCGTGCTGGTTGTGGCCATGATGGTGTTGCTGCTGCTGCTGCGACTGCCTCGACACAAACAATTGAGCAATGCAATCGCCCTTCTGGCAGGGCACCAACGGCGGTTTACGGCTATCGCTGAGCTTCGATATCTCACGCAACTGTTCGATGTTGTATCTGATGAACTTGACTGCAGGGCTGGAGCTTTTTGTTGCACCTGCCGTTGTTTTGCTACTAGCTTTTTTCTCTGCTGAAGAGATCTTCTTATTGCCGGCGTTGCTGGCATTATTATTGGGCGATTCATTCTTTAGTGTGCTGCTTGTCCTTGGGGCACAATCCACATTATCATCAGATCCTCGTGAAGTTTGCGAGTTGTCTGCTGGTTGTGAGCTTGACCAGGTGGAACTGCAAATGAAACTGGTATGTGCTTGGGTCTCCTCATTGAAATCTCCAAATTTCAGCTCTTTTACATTGGCCTCGACGCACGTCTGGGCATTTTCAGCTATTTGCTCGTCCACTCTGCTTAGTTTGAACTTATCTGCAACTCTAGCACAATTTGGTGTCTCCTCGTCTTCACAAACAGAGCTGCTACTGTTCAGAAATTCTAGTTGTGGCTCCAATTGGTTGGGCTTATCATCGCAATTCTTTTGTAAAAATTTCGCAACAATATCCTCGGATGCCATGTGTTTAGTCTGCTGTTTTGTGGAATCACTCGAGGTACATTTTTTGTAACCAACTGAAAAATATGAGCAACAAAAAGTTGAAGAATGAAATGTGCAACAGAAACTAAACACAATACGAGAATATCGATAATATCTCACTTACATAATTTCTCTCCAGTCGAATCGTCGTTGTGATTGCTCGAATTGCCAGTTCGATCTTTGGGTTGCTTGTCTCTTAGGCTATAACTTAAGCTAGAGTTATTACTAGTTGCACTAAGTTTATCAGTCGTCGTGGTTGCCATCGCTTTGTCCGCGACGGCGTTTGTTGTTGTCTGTTTGCTTGTTATTGTAGCGAACGTTGTGATGCCTGTATCACCGCCAGTTGTAGCTCCACAATTGTTGTTGTTGTTGCCCTTCGCATTGCTTGCAGCACCGCTCTTAGCATTGTTGCTTACATTATTATTGTTGCCAATGTTGTTGTTATTGGCCGTTGACGTGTTTGTTATTGTTGCAGCAGCCTTTTGCTTTTTCTTCTCCTGCTCCTTGCGTTTCTGCACCTTACGCTGGTTCTTTCTACTCATATTACTTGGCGCCACAGCCGCAACAACGGGATCAGGTGCTGGCGCCTTAACGGCCGCAGCGTCCTTTTGCGGCTTCTGTTGATGAGTGGGCGTAGATGCTGCCGAAGACGACGTTGAAGGCATTTGAAAAGCATTGGGTCCAGTGGTTTTCTGTTTATGCTGACCCTGCTGCGAGCACCTTGTCGGGCTAAGCTCTGTAGAGCCCCTACTACTCACAATTGTTGTCCAATTTTGCTGCTCTTTTCCGCCAGTCAACTGATCGGGACTTGCAACAACTGAAATACTTTTGTGTTCAGTTGCCACTGCACATTCATTTGCTATTGAGTTTGGCGTCGCGGTGCCTGCAAGAAAAGTTTGCTTTAATTTAATGCTCTGATTGAGTCAAGAGTTTAAACACTTACTCTGCTTGTTGGCTAATTTTGGCCGCTGCTGCATTGAAGTCCTTTCTGTCGTTGTATCTTGGAACAAGACAGGCACGCTTGAGCTGGCAGAAACAACTGGAGGTCCAGCTGCTGGGGCTACAACTGGGAGCAAATCATTGCCGCATGGTTCCGTGTTACTTTCAGATGCGTTCTCCGAGGCATTGTCCACTATGGTAAAGGGTAAAAAACAATATTAGTGTATGATATAAATAAACTTGCATATGCATTGGGTAAAGGAGGTTATAAGAGCCCTTGCTAATCTGTTAATTTGTTTGCATGTATATCTAATTGACAGACGACCCCAAGGGGGTAATTATTATATACATATGTACACATGTTTATGTTTTGCATCCGCCTGAGTGTCATCTATGAGATACTCTAAATTTGGTGCAAGTAGATCAAAACGATATATTTTTTTTTTATTTCGAATAATTTTGAAGGCAGTTCATTATAGTTATTTTCTATTAAAATATGGAAACTAGATCATTCTTAAACATTTCTACAGACGCAAAAAGCAATTACCACTATGCTCGAACGTTTCATTTCCCAAAATAACAGATTTTCAACAACACTCCTAATGTGGAAGATTAGTGTATGGCTTGAGTTTATCTAAATAAATTAAATTTATTTAAATAAATAAATAATTTAAATTTGACTAACATATACTTGTATATGGACATCAATGAAAAAGTACTATAAGAAATACTGTTTTTGGTATTCACTTAGATGTTTATAACTTGGCATACTTCTCTAGAGAACTTGTAAGGTTTCGTATTTATATATTTAACGGAATTGAGCTTACCGTCATTCAATTGCCAGAACTCGAGATGATCTTCTGGATGTCCAGTATTCGCTAGTATATCCTTTACAATGACACTGACTTTGTCCTCATCCGTCAGCGGGGGTGATGCAGATAACGATGCAGATTCTGAACTGATTGCCTGCTGGTTGCCGGCTATGCCTTTGGATGTCGATGCGACCTCCGTATCAATTTGGTAATTCAGCCTGGAACCAGCGAGCATTAAAACTGCTGAGGAGGAGCTCGACTCCAGTTTGACTGTCGATTGGTATTGGGGAAGGCTGGCATCGCTACCCGTACTTGATGTGAGGTTCGAGTTCGAGTCCTTCTTGTTGAAAACCGATGAATTGGGATCAAGGACATTCTCTTTGGTGTCCGGATGTATAATTGGTATGGCGTGCCGGCGCTCCCTTATCTTATCCATGCCGGCCAACTGTTGGGCCGATGTGAGTGAACTGGACGAATAGGTTCCAGTAACTCCCGGCACTGCTGCAACGGATGTGGCACTGTTGCTTTGCAACAGTGGTGCATATGTGTGGAGGCCTGTCGATGCAGCCGGTGGCGGTGCAGTCAACCCTGCAGCGGTCATAATTGGTGCTGTGGTTAGATTGGGTGGCGGTCCAATCGGAATGTTGGGACAATACGAGGGTGGCAAATGATAGGCGGCATTTCCATTGAGTACGTTATTACGCGTATTCATGATGGGTGCCACAGCAGCCGTTGCCGCATTATTGACCAGAGTCGGTCGCGGCGGAGCTGCTGTTGTGGGTACCGCATATGTGGCATAGAAGCTCGTCTGCTGCGGCGGCGTTGAACGCTGGCCGCCTCTCATGTTGCCACGCTGTGACCCATTGTTACTGCCTCCACCCATGGAGCTGGCATTGTTGCCACCGTTATTGCTGAGCGGCGCTGGTGGCAGCGTCGTATGATAGTAAGCAATCGATTGTGGCTGTGCCGCATTCGCCACGGCTCCAGCACTGACTCCAACACCGACTCCATGTTGCTGACCAGCCGGCAATTGCTGCTTCTGTGGAGGTGCTGTCGTATAAAACGCACCAGGCGTAGTGGGAGTGGCACCATTTGCTGCAAATCCTATGGGGGGCGCACCGACCAGTTGACCGGGATGTGTAAAGGGCACATAAGCAGTTGAAATGTATGTGGTGGCACCCCCACCTCCATTGCCGCCAGCGGGTGCGATCAGTCCAGCTGAGGGGTTAAAGTGTGGCGGCAGCGTCGAATTGCTGATCGTCCGCACCAGGTTTGTGCTGCTGTTGGCTGGCGTAAGAACGCCATTGGCATGCGTGTGACCCTGACCGTGGTTAACATGGTTGCTGTGCCCATGGGCATGGGGCACGTGTCCCAACGAATTGCTGCTGGTGGCGCGACTCAATTGGAGAGCGGCGCCACCATTGTTGCCATTGCTGCTATTGCTAGATGTGTGTGGGGCGTGGCTAGCATATGGCAGAGGCGGCGGCGGTTGGCTGGAATAGAAGATGATCTGTTGCTGCTGGAGTTGATGGTGCTGCTGTTGCTGTAGTTGCTGCTGCTGCTGTTGTAGTTGCTGTTGCGGCAGGGGGTGGTGTTGATGATGTAAATTGCCGAGATTCCCTAGATGCCCAAGATTTGAGACCGTTCCTTGTTGTGGCACAAACACATGCGTTGGTTGTTGTTGTTGTTGCTGCTGCTGTTGTTGTTGCTGCTGCTGTTGATCCTGTTGCTGATGTGGCAGGTGAGAGATTCGCGACTGTTGCTGCGGGTTCTGATGGTGATGGTGTGTATGCGAGTGCGCGTGCGACGCCTGATGGTGCTGGGACTGGTGGTTGTGGTTCTGCTGGTGTGTTGACTGTGGCCTGTTTCCCTTCCCACCCCCTCCCGTTGGCATGAACATAGAAGGACCTTCGTAGGATCTACACACACGCGAAATCACACACCCACACACACACAATTTGTTTTAGTTTTGGAAATATACACACGTGTGTGTGTGTGTGGGAGAGAGAAAGTACAGACGAGACGGGGAAGGGAGGCGACCAAGAGAATCGGTCGTTGGCGTCCGTGGAACAGAACAAAATGTACAAAATTTAATTGTTAGTAAGATGAAAATGAAGGTATGAAACAGCATTAAAAATAAAAGCATTGGTTCATGGGGATGCGATGAATGATCGTGCAATACATACAGGGGAAAATAACATGCAGATTATTTTATTGTTCATATAAATAACTTACAAATAAAAAGAGAGCAAAAGGCAGAGGTAGAAAAAGAGAGAGAAGCCAGCACAAATGTTGAATGTAATTCGAAAGTATTTCCAAAATAAACTTGTTGACATTTACTATTAATATCAATATTAACCAAAGACCAAAGGACAATTATTTAAGATCGAAACATCGCAATAATTGAGGATTGAAAGAGAGTGTATTTCTGAGTTTGTTCTATGGTTAATTGAGCTCACAAATTGACATGATGTCACGTATGGGGCGTGAGAAATACAAACACATATTTACACACACACATACACACACTTATCGTTGTTTTATCAACGGTACACGAAGTAAATACTAAAAAAAAAAATAATATGAATTGAATGCAAAGCAAGGCAAGTTGATAACACACAACAACAGGTGGCGCTCTTAGTCAGCACAAGTATCACAGACGGAGAGTAAGAGAGCGAGAGGAAGAGAGAGAGAGCGTTTAAAAGCAAAAGCTGACGCGAGTGTGGGAGGAGCGGCACTACTGACGGATGGGAATGCGCCTTGAGATACTTCTCATCTCATCGCCATCGCCATCATTGACGTCGTCTGCTGTTTGAATTCGCCGCTGCACTTTTCTCGGCCCACATTCAGCAAATGCGCATCTTCGTGCCGTCTCGGCCGCAGTCTCAGTCTCAGGAACTGGCACAAGTGGCCACTGAGCTGGGGAAAAACCTGTTCACTTGAACTACAGTTATTTATCGTTGTATTTTCTTTACAGCAACAACAAGAAAAAAGAAAAATACCGAAATGCCAACGAGTTTTGTAAATATTTCGCACTTGCTGTGGTTATTCTTCGTCGTAAACAAAACCAGTTGTGCCATCAGTGTGTGTGTGTGTGTGGGTGTACGGCGAAACTACATACAGTGAATCCGAATTGGATTCGTTCTAATTGGACATTTGGAATGATGCTAGCGATGCAGTAAAGTGTTTATGGAAGGCGATAGAAAGAGTATCAAGCAGAAAAGGAACTCGGAGAATAACAAAAAAACATTCTACTTTTAAAACTATGAAGGGAGGCAGATTTTTGCTTACCGCTTCCTGCGCTTATGTTCCTGTTCGGCGTTCCCGCTTTCGTTGTTGTTGTTGGAGTTGCCGCCTACCACAGGTTCTTGCTGTTTCTGTTGTTTCTTTTTCTTTGTTTATTCTTCTTTTCTGCTGCTGCTACAACTGTTCTCCTGTTGTTGTTGTCGCTATTGTTATTGCACTGATGACAAGGCGCAAAACAAAGCGACGCGAGTTTCGAGTAATTTTTGTGTTTATATTTCCTCTCTTGACACTCAAGAATTCTGTTGCTTTGTAGGCTTAGGATTCTTCTCTTCGACTTAGAATTTGTCGTAATACGCAAACTCGAATAAGACTTCTTTAATTTGGTATTTGCTTCTATTTGCTTATAATTGTTAAAACCGCCGATTGTGTTGCAAATTAACTTGCTAATTGTTAATGGGCAAATTGATTGATTGTTTACTCTGGTGTTCGTGGCGCGTTTCGGTTTCTATTAAATTATTAATTTTTGTTGTTCGCACGTATTTTATTAACGACTGCAATTGTTAACGTACATCGACATTTATGTGGATGAAAAACGAGCAAGTACATATACACATACGTTCAAAATATATAAATAAGTACTGCTAAAATTTCACAATAATTTTCTCTATAATTAAAAGAAAAAGAAAAAAAGTGTGCTTTAATTTTGCATGAACAATTTGGTCAATTCAAGGAATTGTTAAGCAAAGCTTGCTATATTGTTTTCTATTGAATTTGTGTTTTCTCTGTCTCTCTCTCTCTTTTGTCTTGCTCTCGCACAGTCAAGGCGTTGCTTGTTGTTTTTTTATTTTATTAGTGTTGCAGCTCTCGGCTGTCTTTTGTCACTCTTTCGCTGTCCGTCGGATTGTTGGTCGGTCGGTGGTACTTACTCGCCGCCCAAAAGCTGCACACATCATAAAATTAAGAAACGAAAAATATTTGGTTCCGCGTGGGGAACACGGTTTTTAAGTACTCGCGCTATCTTTTCACATCAGTTCATTGTATTGTTTTTTATTTAGTTTGCTACAGTTTCAATAATCTGTATATATCTATTACAAATAATTTTGTAAATGGAAAATGCTACAGAAAACACGTCCGCTCTTGACAACTTCGCTAACAGAATGTTATCGAATCGCTTGAAATATGTTCGATCGAACGACTGACTTAAATGAACGAACTAGTTATTTTATTCTCATATCGTTCGTTCCTTTTCTGACAGTGACTGTCTTGGGGTTTTTTGCCTTTTAATATATGATTTTTCCTAAAAGCAAAAATGAATAATATAAAACATTACAAAATTTGTAAATATTGCTAAGCTATCACCCAAATTGAACTGCAATATTTGTATCGTTTACTTAGAAAATGTTATCGACATGTTTTCCAACACTGTTAGAATCTCTATGATTTATTTTGTATAGAGTTGTCTCACTTGCACTTAAGTGATTTTGCGCAGGAGCAAAATGATATCATGAAAAGCTTGTTGCTACAACTCTCGAAGTCCACTTAGTTGTATTGTTATTTGACAGGTGGCGCTAGCTGGTGTTTGAAATATTTAAATTAATAGGAAATTCAAAAGTTAACTTAAAAATACATGCTATATCGGTTTATGTAGGTGGATTGATTTTTAACAAGGCAACAGTAATTGTTTTTCTTACATTTGAATTATGTTCTAATATTGCCCGAACTGTTATTATTTTGCCGGCATATATAAGAATGTTTTATTCTAACTCAACACACATGGAAGTAATGTATGTTGCATGTGTAACTTGTATATAGGCATTTGGCATTACTCTGGTGGTAGTGTAAAACGCTCATGCGCCCTGTTGTCATTTCCATTGACAGGAGAACACCCTGTATGGCCTTGGTGGAGCTTGGCGCTGGAATTCTTGCAGCATTTACGCGCCCAATTCTCGGGGTCGTAGTAAAAGTTGTTTTCTCCTTATTTTGCCGCATATGCTGTCAGAGGCGCCATTGCTGCGGCTCTGCCCCCATTTTGTGCGTGTTTGTGTATGTGTTAGTGTGTGTGTGTGTCTGTTGTGTATGTGTATTTATGTATTTGTTTATATAGTATTTATTTCCCCCGTCTGTGCAACTGTCACAAGGCTGTGGCTGCTCGTTTTTGGCTGTTCCTCTTGGTGAAGGTTTTTATCAGTTGAATTACATTCCAGCTTTCGCTGCTGTTTGCAATACCGTTATCATTGCACAAGAAGTTTCAATTCCGAAGGAATTAAATGGCCACAGCGTTCATTTACTTAAATGATGTATTTTTATTATTTATTTTCTGATTTAGACGAACATTTGCAACTTACGGAAACTTAATTATTTATTAAAACAAAGATTTGCAAATTTGGTTAACAAAAAAAAATAACAACAACAACAATTTAAATCTCTTTAAAACATTTTCACATACTCGTACATATATATTTATAAAAGAACGGCTTAAAATTAACCGTTGGCTGCTGGCGCCACCTATCGCCACTGTGGTCCATACAGTATTTAGTGTGTGACCAGATGCCAAGCTTACTCTCTTAATGGTGTTTTCTTTCTTTATTTATAGGAACTAATAACAAACAGATTAAAACCTATACAAATGCATGTGAAATATTTAATTTTTGACATATTTGCAAAGTGCACTGAGTTACCGGGCACAATACTGAGAAACCCAATTTAATATTAGGTCTAAAAAATGCCGTAAAAAATACTGCACTTAGAAAATAAACATACCATCACGGCGTGCTGTCGCACATCTCCTATTGGAATTTGCGCGGCACTCAGTCCGAGGCCGAAGCTTGTTCCTGACGCGCGTTTCGTGAGCGGCGGCGTTTAAATCGCTTTTTCCGTTTCATTCTCTTTGGCGTTGAAAATATATCTGCAAGTGAACAAAATTGCAAATTACAAATCAATACAAAAATTCAACAAAATATAAACCATGTTTTATTGATTTCAATTCGATTTAAAAAGTGTGAAATAATAATAATCCGATAATAAGTGTGTGCGTTATAAACGATTCACTTGAAATGGGCATAGCCCAACCAAAAACCTTTTATTTTCTTTTTATATAATTTTAATAAATACACATAAAATGAAACAAACTAACCACTAATAAAAGTAATAGTAAAAACAAAGAAAACAAAACAATTACAATAAGAAGTGTAACTGCAATAATTAGAAAATTTCTATAAGAAATTATTAAGCGAATAAAAGAAAACAAATATCAATTAAAAAAGACGTAGTTAGTAAATTAATTAATAAAAATAAAAAATAAAAAGCACAGAATACGCTCAATTTATAATTACTAATTGCAAATTGGCAATACAACAAGAGAAAAGTTCTCTCGGATACACATACATACACAAGGACAGCACCAATACCAGCATACATATGTGCCGTGTGTGGAGTACAATGAGACCTTGAATTAGAAAGGAAAACACTCAAAGCATTTGCCGCCAAATCGACATCGACATCGTCACCTTCACCATTAAAAGACGCCCACCAAGAAAGAAGACACCCACGCGGAATCCAATTGAATCGTCTCAATATACAACAGATCCCACCTGAGACTTCCCCCGTGTCCCGTTGGTCCCATTGTCCAGTCCAAACGAAGGTCCTGCAAGACAATAACACGAAGAGAAGAAACGAAACGAAACGGAATCAAAAACAAAAATAAATAATACAAAATAAATAAAAACGCTTTGATTTTTGCTCGCTTCTGGAAAGAAAGCGCCAAATTTTTGGCATGGAAACGTCGTCAGTACGCCGGCGAAGAGCGCGTTGTCAGGAACAAACAGGAGAAGAAGTAGCAACAGCAGCAACGATAGCAACAACTGCAGCCATGCGAAGGACGAGGAGAACAACAACAACAACACAGACACAGACGCCAACAAGAGCGACAGGATTAATCATCACATGGTCGCAGTGCGTTGTTGCTGTTGCTCTTGCAATACTCTTAAATTGCCTCGTCTGTCAAGGTGAGTAAAGTCAGTGTGTGTGTGTTAGTCAGACGTGGGTGCATGAGGTAGTGCTTGACAGCTTTACAAAACCTTCAACAGGCTGCAATTTATTTATTGATTTATTTTATATCATTCGAACATTAAAAATAGTCAAAATAGAGGTACTTATATATAATAACTCATATACTAACTCTATACAAGTGTATGTAACAGGCAGACCCCACAATATATGCTATACTATACTACTACTACTACTGAATACTAACCAAGTCGATTAAGCCATGTCCGTCTGTCTCTGCGTCTGTACGGGTGTCTATCCGTCTGTGTGAACCTCGAGATCTCAGCTTTTATAAGAGCTAGACACACCAAATTTTACATGAAGATTTCGTTAGATTCGTAAATAAATATTGTACAATTTTTTTAAATTGATTTAAAAAATAACTTTCTTACTTTCATGTATATAGACTATAGAGTATACGAGTAGCACTTCTATAATTTAGAATAGATAAGAAGAAAAAAGGTTAACTGTTATACATGTATAAAACTTTACAATAAATATACAGAATTTCTGAATTTAGATTACTATTCGCCGCTCGCATTGCCTACATACATAAATTAAAACCAATGATAAATAATTTAGATATGACATCAAATTTTGAAAGTACAATGTGAACTATACAAACAACAGCAACAAAAATGATCCAGTGTTGAAGTCACACGCTCTCGAGCTACTTTCGACAAGGTCTTCGGCACTTCAGAGTTGCCAAGCACCTCCATTGAAGCCTGCGCCCGACAGCACAACGAGCACTAGAGAAAAACGGTGCATACCAAATGTATCTCGAGATATTTTTGTAGTCTTAATAATTTGCACCTAAAAAAAGTGATGCGTTATTTCCACAGCAATAGAATTAATAGATTTCATGTCAAAATAAGAGACCCGAAGAAAGAAAACAACAACAATGTTTAACGCCTTTTTATAGGCGTGTTAAAAAACTGCACGCTCATTCGTTGGTTGGTTAAACAAATTGATAATTAACTCGAACATGGGATATTCTGTAATGACTCCAAGGTATTTGCAATGCAGTCTGCTCTTCTATGTTATAGTATAACGAAATATGTATTGTAGATAAATCTTAATCTATATGTTAATTATAGGTTATATATTTCATTTTTCTGATTTATTTATGAGTTTTTTATTTCAGTGCTTGCATTGTAAATCTGTTGCCTTTCTAAAATTACAATGATTTACGTCAGGCCCGAGAGATCATTAGACTATAATAGTTATACTATTTAGCAACGCTACGTGATGCCAAGAGATGTCGCGGTTTTTAGCGAAAGCAATTTACAATCTGCGGTAAAAGCGATTTGGAATTACTTGTAATTTGCCTCGATGAGTCCAATTAATCTCACAAATCTATGACAGGTTTTATGCTCACTGACTCCGGCCTCCTAATTAACGTCATCTAGCACGACAAGCGCCGAAATATCTATACAAAATATGTATATATATATTGTACTATACATATATCTTGAAGAAATCGTGCCTTCTTTGTTCTGCTAAACAGCTTTGGTCTGCCTCGCTTTCATCTTTATTTGTCATTTATGATCGTTGAGTAAATGTAAACTTATAAAATCAAAGAAAACCCATTGTTGTGCTAGGGCAAACAAATAATACAGCAGTGAGTCGGTCGGTCAGCTTAATTACCATAATTAGCCTGGCCAACAACAGAAGCCAACGATGTAAAGTCGAAACTCGGTTCAATGAACCGTTGACTCCGACGCATTGGTCACGCAATTTTGTGAACGGCAAGAGGAGAGAAGAGACAAACGAAAAAGATAAACACTGAAAATGATTATAATAAATGAGATTCACACGCTCATTTCATACACTTTCCGAGGTTAATTCAAATTGCATGTGCTCAATGCTTAACTATCCGAAAATGGTTTTAATTTTTGCCATTTTGCACAATTATGATTTGATTTTAACTCGGCTTACAGATTAACTGCAAATGTCTTTAATCATTTTAATAAGAAACTTAAACTAAAAGTTGAAAAATAAAAGTTCAATTGTATTGTTTCTAAGCCAATGCAGAGTATTAATTATTCGTCAAACAAAACTTGAACTGACATCTCTGATCTTTTACCTGAGAAATAGATCTTAGCAGACTACTAAAACGCACTTCACCATTGTGCTGATTAAAATCTAAAGATCTTTCTGTGTTGCTAGTTGTTTCCTGTTCTTCTGGTGATACATTTGTAGATGACTTACGTCCGTTCCTCCCAGTTGCATTTACCTAATGAGCCGCATTTAATCAGCTAAACTTTCGATTTATTCGCTATTCTTGACATTTTTGGGCAATTTATTTGAACTGTTTTTGGGCGCAGACGGCATTATTTATGTGCGGGAATCATTCATCGCATTATGTAAAACATACAGCGATAAGACATTAGAAAGGCCAATGAACTGCAACAAAAAAACTAAATCATTCATATCTCTGTCGGTCTGTGCGAACCGTTGCTGAGTTGAGTGTGAAGCGTTTTCTTTTACAAAATGCTGGAAAAGAGACCAAGGAAATGAGCAGAATGGAGATGAAGAGAAGTAGGGAAGGTCGGCGAGGTGTGGCATAGTGCGAGTACTGCCAAAAAGCGAATGGTGTAATGTGGAAACCGGTTGACGACTGTCGGACAAAGACTGCGGCTGTATCTTGTCATACTTGGCTTACAGTTCCCACACACCCGGGCCACACACACATACGCACACTTACACACTCGCACTGTTGGCTTGGCCCAAAAGTTACACATCATGAGGCGACTGGCAAGCTTTGACTGCGGCTGCGGCTCCAACTACGGTTGGCGAGCGGAGCAAACAGAAGTGACTTGGCGGGGCAGCTGGGTCAGTCAGCCCAGCACAGCATAGCGTCGCTTACGTAACTCGAGTCTTTTCAGAGAGCGAGTACAGTAAAAAAAAGCAAAAAATAAACTCAACTATTAAAATGAAATGCACAAGCGCAGTCAGCGTCGTCGTCGTCGTTGAACTCAATTCCACAGCCGTGCAGTCTGTCGTCTTGGCGGCTAATTAACATGCCCCAAATATGAGCAGCAAAGACAGCAGCAGCAGCAGCAGAGGCAGCAGCAGCACAACGAAGCGAAATGAAATGAAAGTGTATGTGTCGTTACCTTTACAGAGTTATGTATACAGCTCCAACTTAGGCCGGGCCCAGAGAGCTTTCCGCATAACCAAAAAATGCGTGAGGCGAATACATATCGCACAAACGAGGTTTGCCAGCTGGACAGTTGCAGATCTTTTTTGACTTTGTGTGCAATTGATTCGAATTTAATGTTTGCAAAATTACGAAACCATTAAAATACTCTCGAGAGACTCACTTGGATAACCATGAAAGACACAGCGAATCAATTGCGATTGCAATTCGATTATCATTTCGTTTTATAATATGAGAAGATCGTTAATAGTTCTCATATTAGCATTTACTTTATACTTACATAAACCAATGCATAGTATCTACTTGTTTCATAATATATAAATCTATTTAATGCAAATTAGAATGAATATATTAATAGCAGCAAATGGACATTGACAGTGAATTTAGATTGAGATGGAAAAATATTATTCATGAATATACCTACACGATGATCACACTATTCTCATATGGAATTTAAAAGATTTTTTTTCTTGTTTTACAATTTGATTTTAAAACGAGAGCAACAGTCGAGCGGCACGCGACAGTTGGATACCCTTCGACCTATGTATGTTCCGGTATACTTGTAGTTTAATTTGTTAAATTCATACATACATACATGTGCATGCTTTCAAATTATCTCACTCTCTCCTTTTAGCTGAAACAAGCACTTGGAGTTATCGCATACCTTCTTGAATAATTATTGTCTGATTAAATTGAAATTTGTAAGATGCGTAGATATTTTAATCAGCTTAGTATAAAGTAAGTAGGAACGTTGTATCTTTTACATCTTTGTATTTGTTAAATCATTGTATCTGTTACATATATTTGCACAAAGTTAGTATACCCTTTTTGACAATTTTAAATGGTCGCAGGGTATAAAAAGCAACTTCAAACCAGTAAGAAAGCAACAGTCGCGCAGCACGCGACAGTGGGATACCCTTCGACCTATGTATGTATGTTCCTATGTATGTACCCATATATGTATGTACATATGCACATGCTTTGAAATTAATCCCGACAGATGGCGCTCGCGCTTTGCGCTCGCCCGCCTCCCTTGTTAGCTGACAGAAGCACTTGGTTTTATGCTCATACTTTCTTAAATAACTTCTGTGATTATTGTCCGATCGGATTGTAATTTGGAGACTACGTAGATATTTCATTCAGCTTAGTATATGTTAAAGTCAGAAAGTTGTATCTTTTATACAGCGCTTACAAATTGAGTTCAAAAATTAATTTATTGATTTGCGGGGGCGGTGGGCGTGGCACTTAACATTTGAAATAAACTTGATCTGCGCCGAGTACATAGGAACCTTTATTCCAAATTTGGTGTCTCTAGCATTTATAATAGCTGAGATCTGTGTGTTCATCTGGTCAGACGGACATCCGGACATCCGGACATCCGGACAGACAGACATGGCTCAATCGACTCGGCTAGTGATCCTGAGCAAGAATATATAACTTTGTGGGGTCTGCCACGCCTCCTTCTGCCTGTTACATACATTTGCATTTTGCACAAAGTTAGTATACCCTTTTTGACCATTTTCAATGGTCGAAGGGTATAAAAATTGTTTTTAATACTTACTTTTGAGTAGGGTTTCTTCTACACATCTAATAATTGCATACCGTGAAATATGCAAATAAAGTAATGCTTTACTTATTAAGATTAAAGAAGTTGCCTGGGGATTTTTAAATGGGATCATCTTTGCTAAAACTTTTGGATCATTAACACTTTCAGGATCATTCGACTAAGTTCATTGCTTATTGTACAAATGATAAATGCGAAATCCGTCAAACAGTGAAGGTTGTATCGCTGTGTCGCTGTTAAATTTACCAATCAATGATCTGCTTATTTCAATTAAATGTCAATCGGCTTATGACTCTACAGTTTTAGTTATGAAAACACATTGAAAAATACGAAGAATGACGAGTCGTATTTTGCGCGAATAGAAGTAAAAGTTAAACAAAATTCGATTTCAATTGACATTTAACTAAATGTCCTTGAGCTACAAGCTGCAAACAATAAAGGTTATATACATATATATTATGTTATACAGACCTGAACAACTGCCTTTGTATACAGTGTTTTCGACTTATGGCTAATTGAAAATCGACAATTCTCATGGGGAAAACATAAAACTATTGTGAGCATGTGATATGGGCTTAAATAAATTGATTCAGCAGTTGTGGAACTGCTGTGGAACTACTGAAATCGCTGACAAGTTGGTCAGCTTATCGCGTATTTGCAGTCAGAAACGATTCGCATAAACCTAAACGAACGAAAGTTCCATTTTCGACAGTGTTTTCCGGCAATCTGTAATCTAATTCGCACCAGCCACTCAGCAGGAAGGAGGGTGTCAATGGAGTGGGGGAGTGTGTGAGTTGGGTGGGGGAAGGGGATGGAATCCACGGTGGGTCGTATGTATCACTTTTCACGTGTGTAGTTCTAATGCCGCGCAGATTGTCGAGCAATTTGCAGAGATTAAATTAGCTGAAGCGTGCTGTTCCAAGCAAGAAGTATTCCCCCCACTCCTGCTGATGCTGTTCTTCTTCTTCTTCTTCTTGTTGTTCATATTGCTGTTGTTGTTGTTAAGATTGTTGCCACCGTGGGCCGTTAAGGCAGTCCATGTCGCTGACTGTGGTTGCATGCGAAACCACCACCAAAGCAGACTGGCTGCGCGACAGAGATGGCAATGTCTGCGCGACTTTTGTGTGGGTGTTAATGCGCCACGCCCCTGCCCTCATCTCACCAGATCCACCGGCTCAGCTGTGCTACTACGCCCATCCATCCGCCCAATCGCCCAACTTGTGGGAAATGTTTCTCTCTGATGATGCCGCGCAAAATTTCTAATCTCTACGCCGGATTTACGAATTGTACTCGCACGGCTTTCAGCTCCACCTCCTACTCCTCCTCCCCGAGCACCCTCCTGTCTTCCCGTTGACTCCCCGTCGACCACATTGAAACTTTGTGTACATATTTGAGTTTCATTTCGTTTGTGGTTTCGTTTTGGGCAACATGAAGTCATAAAATTGAAATAAATATAAATGCGAACAGCGAACAGCAAGTTGACTTCCCACTGAGTGGTAACGCCCCCATTTGCCGGGGCTAGGAATCCCGCACCATGCTTGGATTGCTTACTCTTAAATCTCTTCGAAGTGAGGAATTACCAGGCAATATCCACAGACAAGCACAAGAACAAGTAGGCCTGCTGTTTCCATAAGCCCTGCTAATGAATCTCTTCTAGAGCTACTTTCTGGCATCAAGAGAAGGTTCTCAAAAGTGAAGATTAATAACTTTGCAAATTGAGTATATATTATTCCCACGGGAAGTTATATATGTCTTGTATCTATATTTACTTGTATGTATAATTATCCCAAAGGTAATACAGAATAATTAAGATACTAAACTTTCTCAAATAATATAGAAAACAAATAAAAATCCCCTTTATGTGACACAGAATCAAATTTTCTCTCGGGGTTAATTACAATATTTTTATCTGAGTACCTAAACGAAAATTCTATTTGTGTTATTCAGGTAGAAACTATGAAAAGTGTTGCATATCAATAGGGGCTGTTTTTTCACACGAGATCCTTTATAATTCCCAACTGGTTATAGCTGGCACGGCATGGAAACCCCTAGCCGTAGCTGAGAAGAGCATACTTACCTGGCGTAGAGGTTAACCGTGATCACGAAGGCGGTTCCTCCGGAGTGAGGCTTGGCCATTGCACATTCGGCTGAGTTGACCTCTGCGATTATTCCTAATGTGAATAACTCGTGCGTGTAATTTTTGGTAGCCGGGAATGGCGTTCGCGCCGTCCCGAATTGAATAATAAATATAGAAAGAATAGAAAAGAGATGACGTCTTTAATCCTCAAAGAAGTCGGGAAGAGTTTCTCTAGAAATCAACAAATATTCAAAGTACATGAAAGAACTTCACTTATAGTTAAACTGGAAAGCTCTATAAATTACTGTTATCAGTAGAGAGGGAGGCAGTATTAATTTAAATAAATGTTCCGCCTGTTCTGGCGATAGTGAAGTGCCACCAGCTGGGCGTGGGACAGTTGGCATGGCCGGCCGGCCCATCGATCATTGGCACCGAGAAAAGATGTAGCCCCCCACCACACCCACAAACTGAACGAAATGGAGTCCAAACTCGATGCACGAGCAGTTTCCAAACCGTACCGTACCGTGCCCTCAAGCCATTCCATTTGATTCCTTTCATTAGCCGCGTACGTTCGTTTTTCTTGTTCGTCCAACCTTCTTTTTCGCGTCTTTTCTTATTTATTTATCATCATTTATTACGGCATGCTCCGTTACTATGGCAGGTCTTAAAGGAAGAAAGAAAGCTCGTCGTGCCAAGCGAGAAAAGGCGTCCGAAAATTGTCGCTGTCAGATTACGGTGCAATATTGCTTCCAGTTGCCATATCCTGCTGCCTTTCCGCCTAAATTCACGCCGATGTCAACCCGAGGACAAGGACGATGTCGAGGACGTGAATGGGGTGGAGAGAGACAGAGAGAGAGAGCAAACAAGCTGGGCCACTGTGGGGGGAGAGAGGTGTACGCGGTGGTTCTGTCCTCCCCCTTGTTGGCTTTGACACAAGCAACAATTTACTCGGTTTCAGGTTAAAGTCATATCGCTAGCATTAACGCTTTTTGATTTTTATTGAGTCAGCTAAATTTTATTCGATTTGCCATCCATATACACGCACACACACATACAGAGAGAGAGAGACAGAGGGAAGCGTGCGCATATATAGCAACATCCTCCCTGACAAAAGGGAGTTGCGAATAGACAACAACATTCCGAAGGGGAGGAATATTTTCGAGCTTTAATGATGTTGGGCGGCCAACCAATGAACCCGCCGGCTCACTTGGCATTCGCTTGTGGCTTAGGATGTAAAAGGGGAAGGGGAATGTTGTAGGAAGGGAACACGTGGGGTTGCAGTACCCAGGGGCAACCTGCCTGGCGATAGAGAGTCTATTTGGGAAGTAAATGAAAATTTGATTTGGAATTTCGTGCGTTGTCGCTACAAGCGGAACCAGCAACAGCAACAGCAACAGGGTGACAACGGGGATGGTAAAGCGGGAAAGAAACCCCTCTTGATAATAATGTTGATGACGACGTCAAAGACGAAGCTGATGCTGATGCTCAAGTCGAAGATGGGCATGTGATAAAATAAATTACGGGCAGATTAGTGCGAATTTAATTATCATTTGTTCCTTTGATGTTGCATCGAGCAAATAGAATAGAATAAATATAGAGATTATGAGGCACGGCACGGAACGGCACAGCACGACGTTTATAACCTCATTAAGCTTATACTCGACTAGCTACGTTGACGGAATATGAAATGTGTCTGGGGAGATCAGGGGGGGAAATTTGTTGCCTCATTATCAGACTCTACGCGGCATCACCTGTAGCTGCCTCGAAGGAAAGACTGTCTCGGTAATTGTCTTTAATGTGAGCAACTGTGTTCGCCTCCCAATCGATACACATCATTAATAGGCTCTCTCTCGTTCTCATCCAGGCTGGGGCGGGCTGGAGTTCCATTCTAATCCCAGACCATTGTCTCTTGTCTAGCCAAATCCCTGAACAATTGCGCTGACATTGTATCCCAGAGACTGAGAAGAAGAGACTGCAAATCCGCTTAGTTTTCGCCAAATTTCACTGGTTGCCTGTGGTTACGGCTTTTTGGGTGCCTATGATTGTTGTAGTAATTGTTGCCTCCTTCTCCTCGTGCCCGTCTATTCATCCTTCACATGAATGTGGTACACTTGCAGACGGACTGCAGCAGGAGGATGCGCTGGGATTTGGTCGAGTCAACCCTTTGAGGGCTGCTTTGATTACTATTTCTATGTGCAAGGGATGGGCTGCTCCAGGTCTACCCCTTTTTTTACACTTTTCCGGCGTATTGCCCATGGTTACCAGTTAATTTATAGGACTTAAGCTGTCGCTTGCAACTTCAATTTGGCAAAGTAACTGCGCTTAACTGTGATTAGACTGCTGATCCGCTCGAGCAACCCTCGCAACGCTCTGCTTTTACATTTTTTTCTACAAATCTGGGTCAGAACTGGCGTGCTCTCCCATCAATTTCCTGCGTTGCTCGGGCAACGTCTTCATCAACGGGAGAACGCACCTTATCAAGTTGAAAATCTCTTATCGTTTTCGAGCACGAAACATCACGGGAGCAGGCCAGGTCTTTAGTTAGTTGGTCACTCGACTAGAAAGATACTGAGCACCATTGGACGACTATGATTGTTTGCACTACTCCTCTTCCACTTTCTCTCATTCTCCACCTTGGTGGCTGTCTTTCCCTTATTGCACTGTCAACGTCCATCCGCTCTCTCTGGAACATTATTAACAACAACAACGACGAGCCTCTGGCGGGTGTTGAGTGCGAGCCTTGCTGACGGCTACAACATCATCAACAACAACATCGTACAACCAGCCTCGACGTCAACGTGCTCGTCATCACATTGTATAAATATCCTCGAGCACGTATATTTGATGGAGACACGTGCTGCATATTTGCGGGTTCGGTCCAAATCTTTGGAGATTAATGCACGCATTAGTAGATTTAATGCATATTACGTTGAGCGCACGTCCTTGTCGTCCTTGTTGCTCTCGATGCTGCTGTTGCTATTGCTATTTGTGTTTGTATTGTTGCCGTTGCCGTTGCCTTGGCTGCCTTCGCTGCTATTGTCATCGATACACAATTGAGACATTCTGGGGAATACCCTGGCATCAGCCGCCCCCATCTCACCCTTCACGAAGTAGCATCGTTGATGGTTGATACCACAACTTGCCACATACGTGACAAGCCGACAATGGAATACACTTGCAGTCCAAATGAGAGTGCAATAGAAATGGAAAACCTTTAATTTTAATCAATTTAGAATGTTTAGGGTTGAAAACTACACTTGAAAATACTTTTACTACTTTCGTTATTATTTATCAATTTAATTCAGATAAAACACTTCAATTTTAAGAGAAAAGTTGATTTGAAAATTGCAATTGGTGGGCCTTCTAAAATGGGAATACTCCATTCATTCATTTTATACTGAAAGATGGAAAGATAAAAATCCAATAACACAGATATATATTGTACAATACATAAAGAGACAGTTACATCTACTCGACAAACTTAACAAAATATATAAAACTTTAAACTGTTAAGTTATACTCTATTATTATTTCCACAGTACATATTTTTTATTTTGGGTTATTTTTAAAGGTTTAAGGTATTTAACGATATATTAATCAAGTATAATGATTAACAGAAGGTCCTGTTCGCCGTAGTTGTTGTGAGCTCGGGTACAATCTCCTTATAGAGCTGTTTCAATTCCCTCTCTACAACTTGTAATTGTTAATATTTATACTTGGGGCGTCAATCAAAAACCAATTGCAAATGAAATTTGAAAAGCAAAGCTCGGTATTTGCTTTTGTTGAAAACGTTTTGCGTGGAACATTTCAGCGTTTAGTGGCAAGTCAGAATCCCTGGACAGACTTTTGCCCTGCTCAGCATTGAATTTCAATATATTTCATGGTTTTCAATCAATTTCATGGCAATGCCGCAGCGGGGTTGTAACAATTCCCGCAGGACGTGTCAAGAGTATTGCAAACAGAGATGATGGCTGGCAAGTTCATCATCACATTCATCACCGTCAGCAGAGCATCATCATCATCATTATCATGAACATCTGCATCATCGTCATTATCATTTTCGTTGTGCCGTCGTCAGTATAATGAAGACGAGTACTTGCAGTGGCGGCACTCCATCATTATTCAGGGCAGAATACTTTTGGTAGCCACTGAAGTTGGAGCGAAACAACAGGAGTGTCTTCCATGCAACCCTGTGCCAGAGAAACTAACGAAGAAGAACTTTTTGCAACGTGCACTTTTTGTCTGTAAAACTTTCGGCAAGCGGATTTATTTATAAAGCAGCTGACGCCCTTTGTTCTAGCCCGACGTATTTCCAGAGTCTTAGGATTATGAATACGAAAACTACAGCTGCATTCCTTTGACTACCAAATCCCCAGCGAGTATACATACATACGTATCTCTCTCCCTCTCTCTCCTGCCCTCTCCCTCTCTCACATTCATTCTCTGCTACTGTAACCAAACGCAACGAATTGCAGTCCAAAAAAAAGTTCACTTAAGTTTTGTGACAATAAATAAAAAGGCTACAGTCGTGTGCACTCGAGCGAGCATCTATCCAGTACACAGCTTGGCTTTCTTTACACCTGTACCTTGCTTTAATTTGCCCCTAGAGAATATTGCAATATTTCAAATAGTCTATAACTCATTGTTTCATAAACTGATTTCTAGTTTAAAGGGTTTTCTTTATGTTCCCATGAGTTTAGACAAGGTTTAATAATGATACAGTGACTGCATCATATATAGCAAGGTATTATATACAGGTACTATTAGTTCTGAAATCAGGGTAAATAGCCAAAGAAAATATAAACTGTCTCATCATGTTAAAGTAGTTGTATCGAACTTTAAAACTGCCAGCTCTATATGGAATCAAATGCGATAGAGAATGTTATTAGTTCATGAAGATTAACTTGATAAAGAAGAGACTGAAAATAGTGCTATTAGTTCATTAAGTAATGAAAATAGCATAGCTAAAACAAATAACAATTACAAGTATCAGAAAACTCGTAGATTCTGTGCCTCTGCCATAAAATCGTTAACTGAGGGTAGAGTTAATACAATAAAATATCCAATCGTAGTAACATAATTCACATTTAATATCTAGAACTAAAGAAAGCACTATGACTATATAAATATAAGTTTTTGGCTTAAATTATTAAACAATTTATTATACAATGATGACTAATCTGTGCGGCTTTTTTTGCCCGCTACTGTATAAAGTAGTCCTGTCAGAGTTCTGCCTCTCATACCCTTGCAGCTACTACAACAAGACATAGTGTGAAGAATACAAACTAATTACTTTCTTTCTTTCTCTTTTTCTGCCTTCGTCTTACAGCTGCGGGCCGCGCACCACCAGAGCCCTACTATGGCCGCTATATCGGACAATTTACGAATTTTGCGCACGGCATCAAGGTAGGCATCAAATGTGGGCAAGGTGGCCTCCTCGTGACTTGTCTAATGTGACAACTTAACTTGTCGTTGCAGGGATCCATCTATGCGGTAGATGAGTCAACGATGTTTGTGAAATCCTTTGCCTACGATGGCACTGGACCGGATGCCTTCTTCTGGGTGGGCAAGACACCGCGCCCATCGCCCGAGGGTTATATTATACCCTATCCGGAGGAATATACCGGACCGTACGTACATATTATTAATGCATTGGCAATCGCAACATATTTTTTGGTCTCGGCCAAAGGCAGGCGGCGATTTTTGGAAGTAGACTGGCTACTCGAGCGCAACGAGCCATTTCCTTGCATGTTCGCCTGTCTATGTGTGTGTGTGAGTGTGTGTTGGTGTGTGAGTGGGTGTGTGTGTGCGAGAGTGTGTGTATTTGGGCGGTTTTCTGTGTGCGTGCCATGTATCCTTGCAGATTTTACGTTACGCACGGTTGACAATGAAACCACTTTTAAAAATTAAAAAACATTTTTCATCTCGGCTGCCATTTACGAAGTCGGCTTCGTTCTGTTCGTTTAATGCTTTATTGCTGTTGTTGCTCTTGCTCTTGTTGCTCTTGCTCTAGTTGCTGTTGTTGTTGTTGTTCTTGTTCTACAACGTGTTGTTGCGGTTGTTGTTGCTGTTGTCGCTTGGTTGCCTCCTAATGCGAAAAACTCATTTATTTCTTTACGTTAGATCTGCGGTCATATATACGAAAGGAGCACGTACATGTATGTGTGTGTGTGTGTGTGTGTGTGTGTAACAGCCCACAACAACAGCAAACAGCGCAAGCCACAGCCACAAGTGCATGCCACAGCGTGTATAGAGAGAGAGAGAAGGCAATGAGAGAAGGGGATGTATTTATTTTAAGTCTTCCCAAGCACAAGGTTAAGCCGCACTACGGTGTATTTTATTTACTCTTACCTTGCGTTTTACTTACCCCCCCCCCCCCCTCTCTCTCAATCGATCTCTCTCTCCCACACCCACAACTAGCTTTGGCTCAGCTCAGCTCAGGCATTTGCTGCACTGCGACCACTTGAGAACACTAAGCTTAGCCGAGCCACTCATTGCATGCAGCGGCAGCATTCACAATTCGCCGTCATTTGCCTGCTTAGAGTACAACGGGTACTCACAGCTGACATTCACATTCACATTCACATTCACAGTCGCATTCGCATTCACTTGCAATATTTAATTATCATTTTGTGCGTGCAAGGTTAAGGGGCTGCAACACCTTTGCCACAGCAACCTTTATCCATCAACCCACTCCGCTTCTACCCCGCTCCCTCCCCTCTTTCTATGCCTTCTTGCCCTACTCATCTGCCACTTGTCATTGAAATTCTCTCATGCCTTGCGAACTGAAAGATTTAAAAAACAGCCAAGATTTGCGTTAACGCAGCCATCGGTATCGCTGGGAAAATGTCACGTTTTGCGGCCAATAAACAAACAACAATAAAACGACGTGTGAAAACGAAATCATGCTGAGCATATGCAAAACGTTTTCACTTTCGCTTTTGCTGGAAAAAATTCAATGCGCATTGAAAAATCTCAGCTTGCCACAAGGTGAAGTTTGCTTCCTTAAGATATAACAGAAATTTATTAAGAGCTTTCTCGACTTTTCGACTTATAAAAATATACATAAATATATCTTTACATACTAAAATTGTGTTTATTAATCACAAGCAGAGATTTCTTAGATGAGTGTAAAGTTTGTTCTATAGTACAAAGAAATTACAATAAGTTATTTGAACCTTTTCGAACTCTGATATATATTTAACAATATAGAAAATTATAATATAAAGTATGTGTATATTCAGTAATCAATACGAGTTGAAAATGTAGAAAGAAGTGCATATATGTAACGTTATGTTAACATCTGTTAACATATGTTATATTATATGTTATATTTAATGTTATATTATATATTTTACACATATATCGTACGTAAGTCGATCAGTGATAACGACACACGTAGATATGCCATCAGCGACGTCAGCATGATATGCCGAGATACTTATAAAGTATTTATCTGCATTTCAGTTCAGAGAGAAAACATGTTTTTATCAAACATGTATGCAGGGGAAACTTTTGAAACGCCTTTCCCTTCTACCTTTACTGCTTGTTTGTCCTTGCCGCGTTCAGTGCGCGGTTTTTCGCTTGAAAAAGCCTTTGGCAAAGTTATTATTGTTGTTGCTGCTCGATGACGTGTATATGCCCATCATGGCAACATCGAAAGGAAAGGAAATCCCCGTCGCCAAGCGCCCCTTTTTAACATTGGGCAGGGGCAGGGGAAGGGGAGGAAGGGAACTTCATATTGTAATCGACTTTAATGCGTTTCATTGTTGATGCCACGTGCCAAGCTTTATTAGTTCAATGTATAGCACTGGCATGCCTCGCCCTCATCCTCCGTCTCGTGCTCATGCTTGTGACACCACCTCAAAGAACTCTCTCAGTATGTGTGTGTGTGAGTGTGTGTGTGTGTATGATGTAGGGTAGTCGCAGGCCGGAACGAGACGCGTCGCGCTAGCGATTGCACGCTTTTACGCTTTCAGACACACACATTACCCATGCCACACAATGCGGCACATGCGGCATGCACCTTCTTCATGGCATTGAGTATAGGGGGGAGTGGAGGAGGGCGCTGCCAGCCTGGTAGGTGGACGCAAATGATTGCCGCATTATGTGGCGCCCGTGCTAAGTGCCAAAAACCATAGCATACATTTGAGCGCAGTAATTGCGAGCGCGCTTATTGCGTGTAATGATTTAGATATTTAGTTTACTTGTAGATATATTCCCCCACTATATATGCTGTATATAGACTGCCTGACTGGCTGATAAATGCAGCTGATTGGCAGCCCGTGTCAGTGCTGCAATCTCTGGCTGCGCCTAATGACAGTTGACGCGTCTTGCTGCTTCGCTTGGTAACTAAATCCGTAGCCTCGTGCTGCTGCTTTATCCTCCGGCCAAGTTCAGTCTATATGCATGTATGTGTGCATGTCCCGGGCCTGTCTTCTTCGCCTGCCAATCAGCTTTAATTATGTAAGCGAGAGCGTTTTAGCTGAAAAGGGCTGCGCTGCTGTTGGCGCTGTTCACTTCTGCTTTGTGTTCACGCTCGCTTTATTCCACTGTGCCACAGTGGGTGCCTGTGTGTGTGCCTGCCTGTGTGTGTGTGTGTGTCACAATGGATGCATCGAGCATAAGTAATTAAATTAGATTTTTTTGAGAGAGAAGCATGAAAGCGACTGCGACGCGACGCGACGCGCTGCGCTGATTAACGCCCCGTTGTCATGCCGCCGTCGCTCGCTGTTGCTCATTTGCATTTACAGCAGCAGCAGCAGCAACAACAACAACGCGGCACACTGCATGCTAACCCCTGCAGCAGCCTCCCCTTTGCTACCTAACTCCACCTTCCTCTCGCTGCTGCTGCTGCTGCTGCTGATACTGATTTATGCTGATCTCATTAAAATGTGTTGCATGCAAAGTGGCAAAACGAACTTTTAGTTTTGTGTGTGCCCATTGTCAGGCTGTACAACCTGCCACCCAATAGGCCTCTCTCTCTCCCCTTTCCCTCACTCTCAGCACTGCCAACTGTCCCATCATTCATTGTGTTAATGTTAATCAACGCTGACAACGCGGCCGCAACACGCAAAAATGCTTTTTGCTGCTGATACGCAGCTTTAATGGCTTTAACTCAATTAAGCAGCAGCAGCAGAGAAAAAGTTAGTCTATAGAGTGGGCGGGAGGAGTGACAAATAAAGGGGGGAAGGGGCAGGGCTCAAGTAGTTGCGCCTGTTGCTGTCACTTACTGAAAATGTTCACGGTTTTTCTGGCAGGCAAATTAAGTGAGAGTACTACAAAAACCAGAAAGAAAGGCTACCTTCCACATGCCGAAGATTTCATACCCTGGCAGCTTCTTCATCTCCTTTGATCTTCAAATAATTTTAATTTAATAACTTTCTGTATTACTAATTGAATGTTCCTATGAATGGAACAAGTATAAGTCGATTACTGTCTAACTTTGATTGCCACTGATAACTTAAGTTATTTCGAAAAACATTACAAGTATTCATACAAAAACCCTCGTTTCGGCCGATTGTTCCTATGACAGCTATATGTTATAGTGTTTCTATTTTGTTGAAATTTTCACGGTATATTTTTTATATAGAAAAAGTTTGATGTAGTGAATTTGAATATAAAATCTTGACAAATAACCAAAATCGGCCGATAGTTTGTATGGCAGCTGTACCATATATCGGTCTGATCCGGCTTGTTTCGACTTATTTACAGCGTGCAGCAATAAGAAGCATGTGTGCCAACTTTCATTAAGATAGCTCTAAGACTGAGAGATTATAATGCATTGCAACAGACAGGCAGACGGATGGGCAGACGGAGAGACGGACAGAAACACAGACAGACGTACGAACAGACAGACGGACGGACAGACAGAGAGACGGTCATGGCTAGTTCGACTCCCGTATTCGTGCTGAATCACAATAGATATATTTCATAGGGTCGGAAATGTCTTCTAAGGTGCATTACAACTTTCTGGCCAAAAGGAATATACCCTCTGCAAGGGTATTAAGAGTGATGGATGCAGCAGGCGAAAGGAAGAAGCAGCTCGATCTGGTAGTATTGAGAACTACACACTGGAAGTACTGGCTACCATGGAGTATATCAAATGCAAAATCAAGCGCTGTGATGAGTTATGCGTTACCCTTGCAAAGTATTTTCCCCATTTTCAACAAAATTTAATTGAGTGGTCGTGCCTCAGCTGGCTCTGCGCGTGACAACGCCCCCCATCCACCCCCTCTACCCTCTTATTCCTCTTCGCATTATGCATTCATGATAATAATTGAAATACACGAAAATTTGCGTACAATAAATATTTTGGGGGATGACTGTGTTTGGTGACTGTCTGCTGACTCGACGGGTTTTATTGCTTTCCCCCCGCGCCTGTTCCCCTGGCAAACAATATCGTTGGTTGTGCGTTTCTGCGAAGCTGGCAAATCCACAAAATGTGCCGAGAAAAAGGAATGCACTTCCTGCTCTATCGTGTTGCCATCTGGCAATTGCTCGTTGTGTGTCGTGCAACAAGTTGCAGCTTTGTCCGACCGACGAGCAGCGAGCGGGCATTGTGCGAGACTGCAGCCAAAGTCGATTGTTGATTGACACACTGAACTTTCGTTTCGTCGGCCAATAGACAAATAAACAAGCCGAAAGGACGAGCGAGCAGCCACACACACAGAGAGAGAGAGAGAGAATGAGGGGGGAGAGAGATGGGCTTTCAAACTAATTGGGTGGAAAGCAGCCTGCCCTGTCTCTGTGGTCTCTTTTGTCTGCCTGCCTGACTGCCTGCCTGCCTGCCTGCCTGCCTGCCTGCCTGCCTGCCTCTCTGTCTGTCTGAGCTGAGTGCAAACAAGAAGACGAGCGAAATCGATAAATGCTTATGGATTTGTGTGCTGAGTGCATCAATGAATCTGTATCCGAATTCGTATTGGAATCCGAAACCGAATCTTGAGCCCGCACACAGTGTAGGCTCAGCAAATCAAATAAAGTACAATACAAACATATATTTGCTCTGGCAAAACACAGTACGCAAAGGCAAACAGATGCAAAGAGAAATAGAGAGGGGGACAGAGTGTGGCGAAACGAGCATGAATGTATCTCGCAGATACATTTGAGGGCCCAGAGCTAACTCTCGCTATACGCTCGATTCGCTGTGCCGTGTGTTGACACAGCAGCATTCAATTTGTTTTGGACTCATCAAAGGTCAACGCGACGTAACGCGAACGAATCTGCAGCAACACTTTGCTTCACTTAGTTCATATCAACGTCATCTCGAGGGTGTAAATGAAGTGCTTAGCCCTGTCTAATGTCCTCTCTCTAATGTCGATTGCGGCCTGTCCGACACTTTTTACTCGCCTGACGGATGGGTAGACGGATAGACAGACAGACACAAAAGGCAGCAGAGACACAGACGGATAGACAGACAGACAGAGAGACTGCCCTGTGTGCCTCACATACATATCTACTTAGTATCATCCAACCAACACCCTCAAGACTCACTCCCACTGACTTTCCCTGACAGCTGTGGCCAGATCACATATATATACCATATATATAGTTCACTGATTCCCTTGGGAGTGACTTTACTTTGATAATGAACTAGCTTTCCTGCTCTCCATAAAGAAATATAAATTAGGAGTGTGCCTTGCGTTTGAAGAGCAAAAAATACGCGCAACAAAGTCACCTTAACAAGAAATACCGAAGGTTTTACACCCTTCTTCCATTGTTTCTTACTTGTATAGTATATATATATATATACATAAGCATGGTTATGATTATATATATATATATATATATATATATATATATATATATATATATATATATATATATATATTAGATTAGTTGAGTTAATTTGGTAAACAACCTTTATTACCGCCGATTGTTCTTATGATACCTATGCATATATTATAGTGCTACGATATAACATGTCGATGTAGTTTATGTGGTTGCAATATCTTGAGAAATAAATAAAATCAGCCGATAAGTTCTATGGGATAATAATGTTTATAGCTGCAATATTAGTTTGCGTTTCAACAGACAGTCGGAGAGACAGACAGACGGATGGACTGATCAATGGATAGACAGACAGACGATTGATATAATGAACGGACAGACAAACAGACCGACAGATAGGCCGACAGACAGATCGATTGACTGATGAATGGATAGACTGACGCCCAGACAGACGACAGACAGACAGACGGACATACGCACAGACAGAAGGGTTTACAGACGGATGCACTGATGAGCGGACAGACTGACAGACAGACAGACATGGCTCCTCAGTTGTTGAGATTCAGGCTCTTATAAATATAACTTTTGCACAAAATTGATATATCCTCTGGAAGGGTATAATAAAAATGCACTGCAGATGGCAAAAATTTATTCATAAAATATTTTCCCTTTGCCATTAATGCAATAAGTTGAAGTTATTTTCATAAAATGTCACAAATTGTAAAAAATATTATGAGTATAAGAATTTGTCTTTCTCTTTTCTCAAATAATCCTTGAATTTTGTCAACATGTCGCTTTAATTTTTCCATCTTTTCTCTCATTTTCCACAAATAGAACAATGCTTTGATTCGAGTTGAAATTGCTTTGATTCCCTTTGAATGGCATGCGAATAATAAATATCAATAACTCAACTAATTGGCTTCACAGTCGCAAAGAGCTCAATTAGCACAGCCGAATGTACTACTATATATATTATATATACTATATATACTACATATATCTGTAGTATTGTGTATGTAAGTATGATGTGCCAGTGTACAGAGACATATGTATATTGTTAATGCATACATGTTTCATATACATGACTGCTATGACTGCTCGGATGTGGGAATGCAGCCTCATGTGTGCGTGTGTGTGTGTGTGTGGCATGCCTCGCATCGCTGCATTAGCCATAAATCTTCGTCACAGTCAACCGAAAAAAAAATTATGCAAGTGTGGCAAAAGAAGCAAAGAAAGAGAAGGAAAACCCTTTTTTTCTTTCATTCTCTTCCTTTTGCCATTTTGATGGGTTTTTGGGCTTTAATATAGTTTAAGCAACTGGCAACATACTTATGCTTGCCCACTGTTGTTGCGGCCAGTGTTAATTGGCCACAGATGCCTTTAACAAGCCAGCAAAGAAAAGGGCGAGGCAAACTGAAGAGGCTGCTGGACGTTGAAGGGTGGTTGCAAACAAAGTGCATTATCCACTGTTGACATGGTTGCATTTTCCGGCTGGTTTCGCTTTAATTTTAATGACGCTGCCACTACAAGCTCGCGTCAATATTGACTGTGCAAATTGGAGGCGTGGCCCATGGCCCCCTGCTCGGTCCAGTTGACCGGTCCAGTGGCCCTCCGGCTCCGTAGGACTGCATTTTGTTGCAATCGAGCGAGAGAGGACACCAAAGCCGAGGGCTTTTAATTTTTGTCCGCTGAATAGATATAGATATAGGGATAAAGTAGCTAGATATGTGTGCAAGACGCACAAGGATGTACAGGCAAGCAGCGATAAAGCGTACCATTAAATATTGTAGTATGCCAGAGATAGATGGGAGAAAAATGAAGATAAGTAATACAAGAAAGGTTTCTTAGCAAGAGCTATGAATAATGTTTGGTATCTATCTAAAGTTAAGGATTTTTTATATATAATTAAGATAACAGTTTGAAATATTCACGAGTTTGACCAAGAAACAAACATATACAATACATAGTTTTTTATTAAACCTTTCTCAACACAGTAAGACGAAAAATTCTAAAGACTAAAATAATTGAGTAAGCTTTAAAGATATGGTGGTAAATTTAGTATATAATATGAGAGTATATTACAAGATTATATGTATAGAGGAGTAGAGAAGAATAGGAATAGTAAGGTATAGTATGCAATATAAAAATATATTAGAAGTTTATATGAATAGGAATAGTAAAGTTTTTTTGCAGATTTATAAGTGAAACTTAAACTGTTGTTTAATGGATCCAACAAAACTAGTATTTGAACAGAATTTCAGAGACAGTTGAGTGATATTTCCAACTGGTTTTTACTTCCTGTTCAAGGCAAAGAAGCTTGACTGTACGCACTGCTTGGCCAGAGTTTCAAGGCTTCTTTGCTTTATTGCCAGGCACAAAGCGCTCTGTTGACTCTTCTCTTATGTGTTGCCTCTCTCTTTCTCACACACACTCTTTCTCTCTCTTTCTCTGTCTCTGTCTCTTTTCATACGCATCCCGCAGCGATCCGCCCATTTTGCAGGCGCACAACAATACGGACATCATACTGCGTTTACCCATGGGCAAAAGGATTAAGGACATTCGATGGTTGTCCGTGTGGTGCAGACGCTTTACGGTAAGTCCTTCCTCTTTGCCAGTGCTCTTACAGTGCTCTCTCTCTCTCTTCTTTTTTTTTTTTACTTTTGTTATTGTTGTATTCTGCTTCTTTTCTTAGCTAGCAAACGGCACGCGTCGTATTCACATAGTCGTAGATTGGGTGAAGACCGAAAAGCGTTTTGTAATTACATTTTTGTAATTCAACTGCAGCTGCAGCAGGATTCCGTGTATTTCTGGCCAAAAGTTGCAAGCATCGATTTTCCTTTGCTTTTCCTTTGGCTGCCACAGCCTCGGTGGTTCTTCTTTTCATTTTTTTGCTTGCGTCCTCGATGTGGGTCAGTTTTGTCAGGGCAGGCGAAAAGTTTGTTTTCATTAGAGTTTTTAGGTTTTTAATTACATTTCTGCATACACAAATGCACAGCGTGCCTCCAGTGCCTGTTTCCCACCCAGACCGCACCCCCTTAGGTGGCCAGAGATATACACACACACACAGACACATACACAGTGCTCGACTCCAAGCTGAAACGAAAATTACTTTTGTTTAAGTTTGGCAAATAAAAATGCATTTGAAATAAAACTGCGAATGTTATGACAACTCTTTCAGGGATAATGCCAAGAGGAGGTAGGAGAGATAGGGACTGGGACTCGGACAGGGACTGGGGGATTGGCTGCCCAAGGTGGATGTGGAGCCAAAGATGGCCGCCATAGTAAAATAAATTACAGCAGACATTTTTGATTAACTCAAGTGGTTGCACACACACACACACACACAGGCACACATGCACACGAATACATAAGCAAATTATACAGGGTGTCTAGCTGTTACTGTTGTAAATACACTCACACACACAGCACCCTCTGTATGTGTGTGTGTGTGTGTTACGCGCGCTCTCTGTTTCTCCGCTTCCATTGACTGACAGCCAAAAAAGTTCTTGGGGGCTGACACACACACACACACCTACACATGCTAACAGCCCAGTTTGGGGGTATGTTTGTGTGCCTGTATGTGTGTGTGTGTGCCTTGTTTTGTGGAGTTCTGCCTGCGCATGCTCATGTTTTCGTGGGGGAGCTCCACATGCATGCGAGTATAGTACATAAGGGCTCTATATACTTTACTCTATACGAACACTTTGGAGTATACAACAACAAGATTGTTAGTATAAAATACTGAAAGGGATTTCCACATGTCAACTCCACTAATTGTTTATTTAAATTAACAATTTATCTGTATTTGTATTGCAATTATACACATGTATGTGCAGGCGTGAGGAATGCAAGCAAATTGAGAGAGATATTCGAGGATTAATATAATATTGTAACACTCGATTAGCCAGAAACAGTATACAGAGACCATTATACTTGCAAGACTCACTTTAAAGAGCGATAATGTAGCAAACACATTATACAGCAGAGATGAGAGGATTAAAGCTGTACGTACATATGTATTTAATGTTTATTATACTTAAAGAAATATCTTAAAGAAAGTTAAATACTATATATTTATTTACTGCTATTATTACTATATATTCTTTGCTATTCTTCATGAGTTTCTTTCTGTATGTACTAGAGTTTTAAATTGTGTTCAATATCTGTTAACTGCAGGTCGATTTTGGCGAAGTTTTCATACCACCCTCCCTGGATGTGCCCAAGCCACGTGTCCTGCCTGAGTTTAGGCGTCTGGCCCACGGTCTCCGCTCAAGCAACATTAGCGTACTTGATGCCAAGACATTCTACATGTAAGCCTGAATATATACATATATATTATATTTATATTTTAAATATCATATTACATTATATGTTTAAGATATCTATCGTTTAATACCTATGATTAATTGCACTTTCCCTCTAGTCCCAATCTGCACTATGATGGCGCTGGTCCCGATGCGTATTTCTGGGTGGGCAACGGCAGCGAACCGAATATCATGGGTGTTAAGGTGCGTAACAGAAATAAATATACTATATGTATATATATTTAATTAATTTATGCACAACTACAATTCACTGTTAGGTTCCCAACGAAGTTGGATCTTTGGAACCGCTGCGTGGCTATCAAGGCGAGGATATTGAGATTCAATTGCCGGACAGTTTGACTGTCTACGACATCGATTGGCTGGCCGTCTGGTGTGTGGAGTACAGGCACAACTTCGGACATGTCTTCATACCAAAGGATTTGGATGTGCCGCCGGCACTGGGACAGACAAAGATTACGGTAAGTGTGTGGGTTAATTTAGAGCATCAACTTGTAGTGAGTATAAGCAAGAGAGGGCAGCACTCTCCACACTACATAATACACACATATAACACACACACAGACACCTGTACCTAGCCATATGCTCATTCCCACATGTCTCATAATTGTATATCTCTTTAACTTATGCGCGCCGCATTAGCCTTCATGGTGGTACACACCCGTAAGTACTAGTCCTAGCCTCATGCATGCTCGGCCCCGTTCTATCCACAACCAAAACTAACTAATCTTCACTTTCTTTGCTTGCAGACTACAACAACGCCACGTCCTGTTTACTCCAATTGCCGTGAGATATTGCCCAACAAGTTGCAGGTCAAGTGGGAACTGCAGGGCGAGTTTCTGCAGATTGAACTGTTCGGACGCATCACTGAGGATCAGTATATGGCCTTCGGACTCTCCGGGGCCAATGGACGACCACAGATGGCACAGTCCGATGTTGTAGTTGCCTTCTACGATACCACTGCACGCGTCTTTCGTGCCGAGGATTATTTCATCTCCGATTTGTCGCAGTGCGATGGTCAACGTGGCGTCTGCCCGGATGAGCGCATTGGAGCACGCAATGATGTGATCGTCGGTGCGTAGACACATAAATAAGACTCAACATAATCTGTAGTAGAAAGAATAGCATACAATAGTATGAGATATGAGAACTATGTTAAAACTGTCTACATATGTAGTTTAGCCGTACATGTCCGTCTGTTTCCACTGTTTGTTTTATTCGATTTAACATTCAATGTGCTATAGATCTTATTGTATCTTTGTAGACATTTAACTTGCTTCTTTAACTTATCGTTTTCCATTTAATATTCACTTCAGTTAGTGGAGATCGCAAGAACGGCGTCACCAGCATCCGTTACAAGCGCTTGCTGCAGACAAACGAGGCCATTTACGATGTACCGATACCTATCGATCGCGATGTATCGATTATAGCAGCAGTGGGTCCACTCAATGCCCGCAAGGAGGCCAACGCACACTCGCACACCGCCAGCGATCACAACCCCGACGATATTCGCATTAACTTCTCCAAGCGCGTAAGTCTGACACTCAATTATATATTCGCTTAATCCGATCTAAATTTTATATACCTTACAGAACGATCATTCGTGCAAGAACTCGCTGTACGATGTGCGGGACGAGAGCGGACCGAAGCCATGGCCGACGCGTAAGATCGTGGGTGAGCGGAAGTTCCATGCCAGCATTGGTCCAACGGGTGGCAAGCGGGGCTATACGGCAATCACTGGAGTGCCCTCGTGGGGCATTGCCTGGTACATCAACGATCAGCTGATACCGGAGATCACCGTGGAACGTGGCCAGACCTACGAGTTCATCATCGAAGGTGGGAACGATCCTGCACAGCCCGCCAGGTAAGTTATAACCAACGAATGTTTCAAATAGACTGTTAATAATGCCTTTTCTATGTAGATATCATCCCTTGTACATAACGGATTCACAGGAGGGCGGTCTGGGCCAGAAGACGGGCCTAGATGCACGTAAGCAGACTGCGTATGCGGGCGTCGAGTACGATGAAGATGGCAATGCAATTCCCACTGGCGGTAAATACGAATTAGACTCTTAAGAGTTCACTTATGTATACCCTGTACGATTTGTTAGTGGGTCGCTACTGCGAGTGGGAGCACCGCACCGTGGATCGTTCATCGGAGATAGCCACCTTCGAGGAATACAAGGAGACACTGGTCTACAACTGCGAGGATGGAGAGCCGGGCTATATGAACTGGACGGTGCCCTTGAAAGCACCCGATGTGCTCTACTATCAGGTGAGTGAAGTACTCTGTTCTGAAACTCAAATATCCTTCTAATCTATCTGCCTTCTGTGCTGCAGTGTTTCACACACAACAATCTGGGCTGGAAAATCAACGTGGTGGATGCGGGAGCCAACGCTGCGCCAATACATCACCAACACCTGCAGCTCGGCATAGTTTTAACAGTTATTAGTCTGGTTGTTAGGGGGCTGAGAATTGATGCCTGATAGTTGAATCTCCATTAAATTGAATATTATAAGTATCTCCAGATTCTCCAGCAGATTAAGCCAAGGGCTTTGAGCATATCTAGCAAGCACTTAACATATCCCAAATCATATTGATATCTTTTTTAACGAATTTATAATTTAACCTTGCTATCTATCACTCACATTCACAAAACATTGCTAGTACTACAATATATATCTGCCAGGGGAGTTTGGAACACGAGCGAGACAGAATATCACAACCAGGCTAATATCATCTGAGAAACATATCTTCATAATACTTTTTAAGGTGTGCAACTGTTGAAACTATTGTGTGAGAGAGTGTGAGGAAGCGGAAGAGAGAGAGAAGAGAATGTGGCCTGTACGGGTGATGGGGGCAAGAGCTCTTTGTAAATTAACGTGAATGGAATTCTACTTTTTTACTTGTATGCGAAACGGATCGCACTTACTTATACATCTACATTTACACTAAAATTGATATGTAAACAGTAATTTTTTCTAGAGACAACTACTACTTATACAGACAATACACACATATATATTTATATATATATATGTACATAATTATAGCTCTAATCCGGTTCTACTTGTATATGTAAATGCAAAAACCGACAATAAAAACGCGACACGATGACAATAAACGGAATGTGCGCAAAACATTTTGCTGAGCCAAAACTAAAGCTCAAATCTATATATTGTAAAATAAGAATTGATAATGTTAAGAGATACTAAACGAGTATGACAATAAAAGGCATATGTAAATCTGACGAAAATCGAGCAAAACAATACAATAATTTTACACATTTTTAATGTACTACAAAGTAACTAAACAGAATGCGAAAAAAAACAACAAAAAAACTTGAATCTAGATACTTGTAATGAGGTTATTTATTGCTACTGACTACTGTGGTGCTTCTTGTAACAATATTATCGATGATGTCAGAGAGAGAGAGAGAGAGGGAGAAGAAGAGAGAACGCCAAACCAATAAGGGTTCCAAATTTTGTTATCGAATGTTTTTCTTGTAACTTTTTAAAACTATTTGCATGATTGGTGTTTTTTATAAATCAATGTTTACATATTTCGTTCTTTGCCGTTTATAATATGTACTATACATGTGAAGTAGTAGAAGAAGAAGACGAAGAATGAAAGGAAACGAAATCGAAAGGAGATTCACAATATGTGTGCATCTTAACTTTGGGACAATAATCAAATGTCGGATAATAGTTGCACACATAACTTTGCGAATTGTTTATTACGTATATTGAGATATTGATACGAGTATATTAGACAATATTGATATTAAGTCAAGTAAAGTACAGTTTGTAGTCTATACCTTTTGGTAGTCAGACGAACAATTTGGGGCTGGATTTGATATATGAGAATATAATATAAATATAAATAATATATATACGAATATACTTTAATATAAATACTGTATATACTTAAAGTGAAGAATACACATTTCAAACAATAATAATCTGCATTTTTCTAGTTCTCAAAGAATCCAATACATATACATATTATCTACCTAAATGTATCACGAATCTGTTAAGTTTCTGTTCTTCAACCTACTTTATACATTTATACAGACAATAATTTTTTGAAAAGCAAGAAAAATAACGGCTAGAACTTATTTCAACTATTTGCATTGTGTTTCTAAGTGAGACCAGATAAGGAATCATTGAATGGCTATATAATCGGCTCATTGTCGGGCGAATAATTAGACAATTTTGATAATAACATTTGAGATTTACGTATATACACAGAGGTATAGGCTTACGACCTGGGGCTCCAACGAGTTTTGTAAGGCAAATGAGAACATATTTGTATAGATTAACAGACGATTTCATACTTATTCTTCAGCTATGCGCACAATGCGAGTCCAATACAATGAGGCAATACCAAATAAAACAAGAAACAAGAAACAGAAACATAATCAAAAACCGAAAACTCTCAGATTATAAATACATTTGCGTATATTGAATTAATCTGCATAGATACTTACGATAATATTTAAATACATACGACTTGTAATGGAATAGTCCGAATACACACACACAAACTAGCATACATATATCAAGTTTTCATGTCGATTATCACTTACGTACTTAAGTCAACTTAGATAGCAACATTTTTCTGCAAGCGCAAATCGAAAAAAACAAAAAACAAAATACCTTGAAAAACTTTCATTATCTCCAGTTTAAGATTAAATAACTACATAAGTATATGCATGAGGGAACTAATCCATTTTTAAAAGAAAAACGTTAATAAGCCTCACACATTCAAATATTATATGTAAATCCAGTTCGAAATCCAAATCCAAATTCAAATTCAAATCAAAAGACATTGACAACTTGCTTTGACTGGGGCAAGCCCTTAAGATAAGTGTAGAACATTAAAATTGAAATCGAATTGAAACTTAAATTGAATATGAAACATTGATGTCAATAAGCAGCTTCATGAAAGTAAAATCCAAACTGCTACAAAACATATTCTAGAAATAAACTCAAAAAACAAAGAGCTTGTGTATTGATTTATTTCCAACCTCATTAGACCTCGGACGTTTCTTTCTATTCGCAATTTAATAATACAATTTAATTGTTATTTTTAATTTTTATTCTCTCAATTGCACTTTGCGCACTTGACAACGAAGACTACTGATAAGTCGCAACAGCTGCGCATTCCATCGAATCAAATTCGGAGACAGATGTTTGCGACGCTGTCGTATCACCTGAGATACACCTAGGTGACCATATGACCAGTTGACACCCATGATCCCTGTACTTATCTTCGCTGCACCAGATATTGCAGCATCCCATTCAATTTACTTTGCTATATAAGACGATGTCATGGACCGAGTAAGCAACAGTCTTTAGGCATTGGATCCTAGTCAAGTTTCCAATCCGGAGCAGTTGAGCAGTAATCTGTCGAACAGAAGCAGTCGGAATATTTCAACATGAAAATCGCCTTAGCATTCCTGGCCTGTGTGGGCTTGGTCGTCGCGACCAGCTTGCACAAGACACACGAGGTGAAGATCGCGGATAAGGAATTCCTTGCGAAGCAAAAGTTCCTCTTCGAGATTGTCTACCGTGTGGAGGATCCACTGATGTTCGACGAGTACATCAAGTTCGGCAAGGACTTCACCTTCGAAAAGACCTACTTCTCAGTGAGTATTACTGGCCATTGCCATCTACCAAGCTAATCGAAACTGTCCCTATTTGTCAATCATCCTTCTCAGGAATGGGACATCTACATGGAGAAGTTCTTCGAGGCTTTCAAAATGCACTCTCTGCTGCCCAAGGGTGAATTCTTCGGCGAGCTGGTGAAGTCACACGCCAAGCAGGCCCGTGGTCTGTTCAACATGTTCTACTATGCCAAGGACTGGGAGAGCTTCATGCACACCGTCTCGTGGGCCCGCATGCACGTGAACGAGGGCATGTTCGTCTATGCTCTGACTCTGGCTGTCATCCACCGCACCGACTTCCATGGCCTGATGCTGCCCTCCATCTACGAGATCTTCCCTCAGTTCTTCTTCAACAGCAAATTCATCTACAAGGCCGAGAAGTTCGACTACGAGATGTGGACCAAGATGAACATGTACGAGAAGGAATACAACGACGTCTACTACAAGACTGGCAACCAGTACCACGGCAACAGCATGTACCAGAACAGCGACTACATGTACGTCAAGGACTGGAAGATGTGGCAGTGGTGGAAACTGATGGGTGTCGGCGAGCACTGGTACAATGAGGAGAAGTTCATGCTGCGCGAAAACATTCACGAGTTCAACCAGGACACCAAGTGGCAGCAACTCATGAAGGACATTAAGGTCTGGTGGATGCCAGTCGACTACTCTCGCGACCTGGAGATGTACAACGACGAGTCTTATATGTCCTACTTCACTGAGGATTTGGGATGGAATGCATACTGGTACTACCTGAACATGGACTACTCCTTCTTCTTGGACGGCACCACCTTCGGCCTGAAGAACGACCGTCGTGGCGAACTCTGGCTGTACTCCGTTCACCAGCTTCTCTCCCGTTACTACATGGAGCGTCTGTCGAATGACTTGGGCGAAATTCCCGAGTTCTCGTGGCACAAGGAAATCGAAATGGGATACGATCCCCAGATGATCTACTACAACGGCATTGGCTACAGCTACCGCAAGAACTACTACGAGATGGAGACCTACGGCAACTACAAGATGCTCGACAAGGTCACCGGTTTCATGAAGCGAATTCACAACATCGTCGATTTGGGCTACTACAAGACGTCCGATGGTCACATGATTGATCTGCGCAAGCCCGAATCCATTGAGTACATCGGCAGCTTGCTGCAGGGCAACATCGACAGCTTGGACAAGATGTTCTTCCAGTTCTGGAACATGCTCGCCCATATGTACTTCGCCGACGCCGACTTCCACCAGATGGAGGTGTACCCCAATGTCATGCTGAACTTCGAGACAATGATGCGCGATCCCATGTTCTACATGTTCTACAAGTCGATCGTCCAGGTCTACTTCAAGTTCATGCACTACCTGCCCAAGTACACCAAGGAGCAGCTGATGATGCCCGGCGTTACCCTGAAGCATGTGGATGTCAGCGAGATGGTCACCTACTTCGATCTGGTTGACTTTGATGTGACCAACCTGATGAACGACAAGATGGTCTTCCATGAGGGTAAGTTCGTGTGGGACAAGTCGTTGTACGCTCGCCAGATGCGTCTCAACCACAAGCCTTACACCTACACCTACAACATCGAGTCAGACAAGGCCGAGAAGGTTGTCATCCGTGCATTCCTCGGACCCAAGTTCGATGAATACGGCCGCATGATTTCCCTTGAGAATAACCGCATGAACTTCATGGAAGTGGATGAATTCATGTACGAACTGAAGGCTGGCAACAACATCATCACCCGCAAATCCGACGACCTGTACTGGACCGTCAAGGATCGCACCAGCTACACTGAACTCTACCACTACGTGATGATGGCCTTCGATGGCAAATACGACTTCCCTCTGGACATCAGCGAGCCCCACTGCGGCTTCCCCGACCGTCTTGTGTTGCCCATGGGCTGGGAGCAGGGCATGCCAATGCAAATGTTCTTCATGGTCATGCCATACAACGCACCCACCAAGCACGAGCAGTTCACCAGCTTTGACTACACCTACTCTTGCGGCATTGGCTCCGGCTCTCGCTACCTCGATGACCTGCCTTTCGGTTATCCCTTCGACCGCGAGATCGATGAGTACGAGTTCGCTGTTCCCAACATGTACTTCAAGGACATCCAGATCTTCCACGTCGACACCATGGAGCCCTACTACAAGTACAAGGGATACAGCAACTACGGCAAGTTCGACTACACCTTCTTCAGTGACTACTACACCAAGCACTTCAAGATGTAAACGGAACCTGGCAATGGAACGAATGATATGAAACTGATGCATTTCAGAAATTTAGTTTTAAGTTGAGCAAAAAGTGGAATAAACTTTCGAAAATCCCATAAACAACTATTTTTAGTTAAATTTTAAATTGTTTATTCGTTCAGCATCTTCTGAAATTTTTCTAAAGCAATTCCAGGTATAAAGTACTGCATAATTTTATGGGCTTTCAAGAAGACATCATCAACAGCAAAGTAAAATGTATATTTCAGGCTCGAAAGAGTTTTGAAGACTAAATAAATATATATTTCTATAAATTAACAGAAAACTTCATGCTTATTTTCCACATACCGGAGCTACAGTCGAGCGTGCCCGATAGTAAGATTCCTTGTGCTCAATTTAGGAAAGTAAGTACAAACACAAAATTCTGTGAACATTTTCCAGCTCCATATTGTTTTTAAGGTCTCTCACATATGTACATACAAGCAACTTTGATGTAAGAGTTCATATGGTGTTTTTAAAGCAGAAAGTTAAAATTAAATGTAATTCTTCACCAATCAATAACAAATAAAAAATTTGTGGGAACAGTGGGCGTCAAAAATTTGCTGTTAATTTGATCTGACTATGGTATACATGCCAAATTCGGTATTCCTACATTTTATTATAGCTCAAATCGGTGTATTTACACAGACGGGTAGACAGACAGACAGACAGACTGAAAAACAGACAAACAAATATACAGACATAAACTTGTTCAAGAACACATACACTTTATGGACTCTGCTACGTCTTATTCTGCCTGTTATACTTGTACACATTTGCATAAAGTTAGTGTGTCTTTATAAATGGTCGAAGGATATAAAAACGTTAATATAGTAAGCCATATGTAGAAATATTATATGTCACATATATGTATGTACAAACATTAAATATTTAAAATAAATATATTAATATTTTTTAAGAGCTACAGGAAAGTTTTTTGGAAAAAAAAAAACACCTGAAAATCAGAGAAATGCATGAACGAAAAATGAATTTAAAATTGAACTAAAAACGTTTATGGGATTTTCGAAAGTTTATTTCACTTTTTGCTCAACTTAAAGCTAAATTTCTGAAATGCATCAGATTCATATTAATCGTTCCATTGCCAGGTTCCGTTTACATCTTGAAGTGCTTGGTGTAGTAGTCACTGAAGAAGGTGTAGTCGAACTTGCCGTAGTTGCTGTATCCCTTGTACTTGTAGTAGGGCTCGAAGGTGTCGACGTGGAAGATCTGGATGTCCTTGAAGTACATGTTGGGAACAGCGAACTCGTACTCATCGATCTCGCGGTCGAAGGGATAACCGAAAGGCAGGTCATCGAGGTAGCGAGAGCCGGAGCCAATGCCGCAAGAGTAGGTGTAGTCAAAGCTGGTGAACTGCTCGTGCTTGGTGGGTGCGTTGTATGGCATGACCATGAAGAACATTTGCATTGGCATGCCCTGCTCCCAGCCCATGGGCAACACAAGACGGTCGGGGAAGCCGCAGTGGGGCTCGCTGATGTCCAGAGGGAAGTCGTATTTGCCATCGAAGGCCATCATCACGTAGTGGTAGAGTTCAGTGTAGCTGGTGCGATCCTTGACGGTCCAGTACAGGTCGTCGGATTTGCGGGTGATGATGTTGTTGCCAGCCTTCAGTTCGTACATGAATTCATCCACTTCCATGAAGTTCATGCGGTTATTCTCAAGGGAAATCATGCGGCCGTATTCATCGAACTTGGGTCCGAGGAATGCACGGATGACAACCTTCTCGGCCTTGTCTGACTCGATGTTGTAGGTGTAGGTGTAAGGCTTGTGGTTGAGACGCATCTGGCGAGCGTACAACGACTTGTCCCACACGAACTTACCCTCATGGAAGACCATCTTGTCGTTCATCAGGTTGGTCACATCAAAGTCAACCAGATCGAAGTAGGTGACCATCTCGCTGACATCCACATGCTTCAGGGTAACGCCGGGCATCATCAGCTGCTCCTTGGTGTACTTGGGCAGGTAGTGCATGAACTTGAAGTAGACCTGGACGATCGACTTGTAGAACATGTAGAACATGGGATCGCGCATCATTGTCTCGAAGTTCAGCATGACATTGGGGTACACCTCCATCTGGTGGAAGTCGGCGTCGGCGAAGTACATATGGGCGAGCATGTTCCAGAACTGGAAGAACATCTTGTCCAAGCTGTCGATGTTGCCCTGCAGCAAGCTGCCGATGTACTCAATGGATTCGGGCTTGCGCAGATCAATCATGTGACCATCGGACGTCTTGTAGTAGCCCAAATCGACGATGTTGTGAATTCGCTTCATGAAACCGGTGACCTTGTCGAGCATCTTGTAGTTGCCGTAGGTCTCCATCTCGTAGTAGTTCTTGCGGTAGCTGTAGCCAATGCCGTTGTAGTAGATCATCTGGGGATCGTATCCCATTTCGATTTCCTTGTGCCACGAGAACTCGGGAATTTCGCCCAAGTCATTCGACAGACGCTCCATGTAGTAACGGGAGAGAAGCTGGTGAACGGAGTACAGCCAGAGTTCGCCACGACGGTCGTTCTTCAGGCCGAAGGTGGTGCCGTCCAAGAAGAAGGAGTAGTCCATGTTCAGGTAGTACCAGTATGCATTCCATCCCAAATCCTCAGTGAAGTAGGACATATAAGACTCGTCGTTGTACATCTCCAGGTCGCGAGAGTAGTCGACTGGCATCCACCAGACCTTAATGTCCTTCATGAGTTGCTGCCACTTGGTGTCCTGGTTGAACTCGTGAATGTTTTCGCGCAGCATGAACTTCTCCTCATTGTACCAGTGCTCGCCGACACCCATCAGTTTCCACCACTGCCACATCTTCCAGTCCTTGACGTACATGTAGTCGCTGTTCTGGTACATGCTGTTGCCGTGGTACTGGTTGCCAGTCTTGTAGTAGACATCGTTGTATTCCTTCTCGTACATGTTCATCTTGGTCCACATCTCGTAGTCGAACTTCTCGGCTTCGTAGATGAATTTGCTGTTGAAGAAGAACTGAGGGAAGATCTCGTAGATGGAGGGCAGCATCAGGCCATGGAAGTCGGTGCGGTGGATGACAGCCAGAGTCAGAGCATAGACGAACATGCCCTCGTTCACGTGCATGCGGGCCCACGAGACGGTGTGCATGAAGCTCTCCCAGTCCTTGGCATAGTAGAACATGTTGAACAGACCACGGGCCTGCTTGGCGTGTGACTTCACCAGCTCGCCGAAGAATTCACCCTTGGGCAGCAGAGAGTGCATTTTGAAAGCCTCGAAGAACTTCTCCATGTAGATGTCCCATTCCTGAGAAGGATGATTGACAAATAGGGACAGTTTCGATTAGCTTGGTAGATGGCAATGGCCAGTAATACTCACTGAGAAGTAGGTCTTTTCGAAGGTGAAGTCCTTGCCGAACTTGATGTACTCGTCGAACATCAGTGGATCCTCCACACGGTAGACAATCTCGAAGAGGAACTTCTGCTTCGCAAGGAATTCCTTATCCGCGATCTTCACCTCGTGTGTCGTGTGCAAGCTGGTCGCGACGACCAAGCCCACACAGGCCAGGAATGCTAAGGCGATTTTCATGTTGAAAGATTCCGACTGCTTCTGTTCGATTACTGCTCAACTGCTCCGGAATGGAAACTTGACTAGGATCCAATGCCTAAAGACTGTTGCTTACTCGGTCCATGACTTCGTCTTATATAGCAAAATAAATCAAATGGATGCTGCGATATCTGGTGCAGCGAAGATAAGTACAGGGATAATGGGTGTCAACTGGTCATATGGTCACCTAGGTGTATCTCAGGTGATACGACAGCGTCGCAAACATCTGTCTCCGAATTTGATTCGATGGAATGCGCAGCTGTTGCGACTTATCAGTAGTCTTCGTTGTCAAGTGCGCAAAGTGCAATTGAGAGAATAAAAATCCAAGGTCATAACTTTTTATAATAGCTGAATTCAACAATATTTTTGAAATTCTTTAGCATGGTAAATCGTTAAATCCCAAAAACAGTGCATACTTTTATGCGCTGCGAAGAAAACCCCGATTTATGTCCAGGGAAATAAATTGTTGCATACTTTTATTGTGAATTTTCAGTTTTGTACCTTAGAATTCCCAACTGGTTATAGCTGGCACGGCATGGAAACCCCTAGCCGTAGCTGAGAAGAGCATACTTACCTGGCGTAGAGGTTAACCGTGATCACGAAGGCGGTTCCTCCGGAGTGAGGCTTGGCCATTGCACATTCGGCTGAGTTGACCTCTGCGATTATTCCTAATGTGAATAACTCGTGCGTGTAATTTTTGATAGCCGGGAATGGCGTTCGCGCCGTCCCGAATTAAATAATACATATTAATATATAGTTTTGTGTGAATACGATTTTTACTTTATTTGGTAAAGTAATGCAGTAAGAATAGCACAGTCACGCGGCATATGTACGGCACATGCTTTAAAATTATTCCTCGGCTGCCTCCATTGTTAGCTGACACAAGGATTTGGTTTTATGCACTACTTTCTTAAATTATTTCCGTGTTTATTGTCCGATCGGATATTTGGAGAATACGTAGATATTTCATTCAGGTTATTAAATGTTAAAGTCAAAAAGTTGTATCTTTTATACAGCGCTTATAAATTTAGTTCAAAAATTAAATTATTGATTTGTGGGGGCAGTGGGCGTGGCACCTAACATTTGAAATAAACTTGATCTGCTTATAGTACACAGGAGTCTTCCTGCCAAATTTGGTTACTCTAGCTTTTATAATAACTGAGATCTGTGCGTTCATACAGACAGACAGACATGGCTCAATCGACTCGGCTTGTGATCCTGAGCAAGTATATATATTCTTTATGGGGTCTCCGACGCCTCCTTATGCCTGTTACATACATTTGCACAAAGTTAGTATACCCTTTTTTGACCATTTTTTAATGGTCAAAGGGTATAAAAATGTAAATAGACTAGGTGTGATAGTTGTTTTTTCCAAATTCGATAACTCTTCTTGGATAACTCTCGCAATTAAGAAAACTAATTTATGAATACTTCAGCAGACAGGAACAAATTCAGTTACTTGTCTTTCGTAATTAGGATATGGCAATAACATGGAATCTTGGGTCATGGGCTTGTTCGCACTAAAACTTACTTAACCAAACACTAAAACGAGCACTTAATCATTTGGAATAAGTGCAATTGTTTTCCTTTTCATTATCAATTTTTGAAATTGCGGCAAAACTATGGAATCAGCTGGTGTTCACAAGCAACTAAAAAAGTGGGGTCAAAAATCTCGACGTGGCTGTGTGACCGTCCTGCAATAATATTGCTCCACACTGTGGAGTACACAGCCTTATTAGTTTCGATTAACAAACGTATCGACTTTAGTTTCAAAACAATCGACGACACTTTTTCAGTACTGTAGGATTGTAATCGTTGCACCCCTGGTATGAACGGTCCTGTAATTCAAATTGATTAAATTAAACAAGGAATTGATGCCAATATTTGTATGCAATGCGCGCTTTAATCAAAATATACTCGCGTATATATATATTCGGTATGTGTATCGCTAAAGATTTGTATTTTACAGTTTATATTTATTTGCTTTTTGTTTGTTTTGCAATCTTTTTTGTAATTGTTAACATCGCGTTGCAACATTTTCTGAACACAATGTGTATATGTGTTTTCTCTTGTTTGCGTTCTAAATAATAATACAAATAATATTATGATGTAATGTTAGAGTTATTAACATAATAATAATAATAAATTGCATAATGCGTACAGGCAGAATTTCTGAATTCATACTTAGATATGAATAGATCATATATTATATGTATGTATGTGTATGTATCAAAGGCAGCAAACAATAGGTGAAAATACTTTCACATATTGCGTGTTAATTTTGTTTCAATTAATCTTCATTTGATTTGTTAATTTATTCAAGTCTCTACAAAGTTTTTAAACTGTACAAATATTTCATTTCGGAATTTCATTTCAATTAATCGTGAAATTGTAAATGTAATTTGAAACGTGATCTTTTTGCTATAAGTATATAAGCTCTAGATTTGGTAGTAAATACATTAATGTGTGTTCATTTCTTTGTTAACTTGTTGAAAACATATGCAATCGATTTGTTGTTGTTGATGTTGTTGTTGTTGCTGCAGATACTTAGGTAATTGTATTAAAATTAAGTTTGAATCTTATGTTTTTGTTTTTACAGAATTACATATACACAGTTTAGGCAGCCGGCAGCTTGAATATAACTGCAATTAATTCATATATAAATGTAATTGAAATTTAGCTGCACTCTTGCCATGCTAATCAATTTGTTATGCAATCGTTTTCATTTATATTATTTGCTTCGCTTTTGTTGCTCGCTGGAAATAATTTATACAACAGACAATTGTAGGAAACAGAAACAGAAAAAAACATCAAATAATTATAGCATGCAGTTGGATTGGGTTTGTTGCATGTAATAATTATTGATATACTCAGTTTTGTAAATAATTGCATTTAAATCATTATGAAAGACATTTGAATGATAGATTGTATAGCAATTACGGCAAGTAATACAAAATACAAACAATAATTTTGAAATTATCATATTTCTCTCTCTCTCTATCTTTCTTTGCTGTTGCACTTTCATTTGAATTGATTCATATTCGTAATACATACATATACATATAATAATTCATTAATTAATTATAATAAATAAAGCCTAGTTTTAATGCCTGCTTCAAACTTCGACATTGTTCAATTACTACAAATACATATCTACTATAAGGATGTGTACGTACATGGATATACATACACATACACATATACATTATACATATACATATTTAATCTAAATTATCCTGGAAAATTAATTTTATGTAGCCAGTCGCGCCATCTAGTGGCGTCGCACAGAATGGACAAACAGCCTGAAAGCCATTGGTTCCGTGCGGAATTTCCACATTTGCCCAGTACCTACAAAGACAAAGAGGGATAAGTTATATACACATATACTATATATAATTAATTAAAAATCTACACTCACTTGACAGTTTTCTCAGTCGCCATGTGTCCACATGGATTGAATGCAAACGTGGGTGCACCCACATCCACATAGAAGGCCGGTTCCAGACCCATGCACAAGGTAACAACGGGACCCAGTTCTAGGCACATTGGACAGCGGCGTGCACCAGTATTCTCATCCTGACCCCAATCGTGATGACCTGCAAAACATGTAGAAACATCATTTAAATCGCTGTCGTTATGGTAATCCATTACAAATGTATTGTACTACTTACCCTGGACATGGCCGCAGTTTAAGTACACATAAGGCTGATTAACCTGATCACTGATATTCACTTTGCGTGGTATAACCAATGTGTTGAGCCCCACCGGGCACTGTGGACGACCAGCGTTAATGGCATCGATAAGTTTTTCCAAGTCGTGTTTGGTCTGAAGAAAATGAAGATATATAAATGAATTTCGATGATATCAAATGAATAAATATACTAAAACATACCGGAGAATGCTGCAAGCCCTCAGCGGAGCGCCAAAGCAATGTGGCGCCACAGAGATCAATAAGTGTGCCATCCTGTAAGATGTTGCATTCATCGTATATCTAAAGATGAGAACGAGAAGAGGCAATTAGGATAACTACTACTCGACTGCCTGCTGTCTTTGATGTTCACTCACGGGTTGACCCTTTTGTTGTGCCGAACGCGACTCGCGCAAACTGAAGACATCGCCACCCACGGAGCACTCGCGCCAAAGGCCACACTTGGCGTTGCCACCACAGAAAGATCCCTTGGGGTGCATTATTAGAACACCATTTGTGGTAAGGCCATCGATTTCAACATTATCCTGCCACTTGGTGGCCTTTTCCTGTAATTCAAACTCACATTAGTATCGTTCATATACTTATTTATTTCATATAATATTGAATTCGTCCTTTACTTACGCCCAAAAATATGTTTCTGCTCGAATCGAAGCCGGCAGCAAAAATTTTCGCCTTTGCCGGCTCACAGCGATTAACCAGAATGCGGCAGGCGAAACGTGAAATCGTGCTTTGCATCACCTTGGCATCCTTCTTATCACCGGGCAGCGTGTCCATAACAACAAAATCAATTGGCGACTCTGAGGAGCGACCCACCTGGCAAAAAGATAAACACAAAGTGTGATTAGAACTCTTCCAAGCTCACAGCAGTCGCCCTCATCCATTGACCCAGATAAACACACAGTATCAATCTATATACAAATACATACATATATATATATCAAGTGGACGAGCAATCTATCACTGTTCAAATTAATGGCAAATCATGCAATGCTGGAATTACACTTCAATCCAATAAGGAAGTGCAAATGCCAATACACTGTGTTGTTGCCAGGCCAAGAGCGATAATCGATATACATACATATATACATATATATAATGGCTGTCAATTGCCGGCTGTTGGGCAATGTCAAAGAGGATACAAATTAAGTATTTGACAATCAAACGCACATTTGACCTTATCGAAGTGCTTCGGGCAGGCAAATGGCAATGTCGTTGACATAATTCAATCAAGTCAGCTCAATGTCTGCCATATTTTAGCTTAAGATTACAATTCTCTGTCAATTTCAAACAATTTGCGCTGCAGCAATGCTAAATCAAGCAACGAAAATAAAGATTCAATCGTACACGTTATTGATCGACAAAGTTCTGTAACATATTCTTCTTCTTTACATACGATTTACGATCTTCAAGATACAATATAAATATTGTATTTAAGATATTTAATTTCCTTTGCCTTTTGTTATTGTAGTTCCCCTTTAACTTACCTGAAACATATCTGTTTCCGTGTCCTCCTTGTACTCGACAATGACGGCCTGATTGCGTGACAGGGTGTACGATATAGAGTGCTGGTTAGCATCCAGTATGGCCTTCGATGTCTGTGGTGATTGTACAATATAATGCTTGGAGCGTTTGACACCGCTCGGCTCTGTGCGCTTGACTAGCACAAATTTGGAGCGCCTCCGACCGCGATCGCCCTGTGGCAAGTAGCCGTTGTAGCTGCAATACACAGAAATACACAATTGTAATGCTTTATGACTCTGACGTTCTATGTTCGCTTGATTTATGATAAGACTTTCTGTCGGGGCGAGTTGAGTCGTTTTGAGCATGCTGCGATAATGCCCCAATTGGGGGGCAAAACTTTGTCATAGTTGTTGCACAACTAAAGTTCTCTTTAGTGTACATAAATCATGCGGTTTATAGGTCAAGTTCTACGTCGGCAATTTGTTTATGCAATTAGTCAACGCACGCCCTTTGTGTAAGTGTGGGGTAAGGGGCATAATGAGACTTTGCAGCAATAAGTTGAAAGCATTTACGCATCTAATTTTTGGCCATATTGGTGAGTCAATAAGTTAATGGCCAGATCAGATACCACGCGGGCTTTGGTCCCCTGCCGAATCATTAGTGGCATATACATATATATGGCATATACGTTTACATACAACTTGTCAAATCAAAGATCTCTTAATAATATGCGCAGCAGTCGATCCATCCCTTGTGTATTTGGGCGATTACAGCAACGACACGCACATAGGCACCACCCAGGGCATTATGCTCAACTACTTGGGTGGTTAGAAGACTTTATGGAGATAGGGAACACATGTTGAGTGATTGAGTGCATTATCGAAAGAGATATATAAAGATTCATTAACCGAAATAAAGTACCATATACAAACGAATGAAGAAATCTTGTTGAGATCAGTTGGCATACTACAAATTATTTAAAACAGCTCCTCAGTATCTCAATTCGTAGTCTTAAATCATTCAAATCTTACACTGAACTTGAAAGGTACAACTTTATAAACAGCCTGTGGTACATGTTGTATTAATGTGAAAATGGACCCAGAGCTTTGATTCTCTAGCTAAGATTTGACAATTTAATAAGCTGCCTGCCCACATAAAATATCAATAATAATGTAGACGACATGTTCGAAGTGTTCGCAGGAAACCCAACTCAAATGCAGTCGCTTGTATATATAGGATACATAAACACACACGTATACATACATTTTCGCCCGCTGTAAGTGCCAGTCGGAGCCCCATAAAATCATCGATTGAAACAATTTCAAGGAAAGGCAAATAAACAAATTCTGTCATGATATTTGGTTCTTGGAAAACTACAATGAAACACCACGAAATCAAAGGAAAGAAAAGCAAATCCAGCTAACACAAAACTAAATAGCATAGGGTACGTCTCGGACATCTCGGAGGCGATTGTGGGGCATGTTGACATTAAAGTTGTGAGCTGTGTAATTACACAATAACACACACGACTTTTATGCTTTCAGATATGTATTTTGATATATTAACGAGACGCATTTAAGGAGTTGTAAATGATATTTAACGCATTAGCATTAGCATTGGGATTGGGAAGGAAACAAACAGACGCAATAAAAGATCTTTGTTAATTTTGACGGGCAACAATTAAGAGCTTCGTCCGCAGCCATAACGACAATACAGGTTTATTTCTTTCTTTCCCTTTTGTCTTTCTCTCTATTTTTGGTCTGCCGCGGCACATTCGGTGAGCGGGAAGAAGCCATTAAAGTGGGCGGCAAAATGGACAACGTTGTGGCCAATGGCCAGTGGGCAGTTGCCACTTACCAGTTGCCAGTTGACAGTTGCCAGAGTTGCCTGTTGAATGCAAACAAAAAACGCACTTGCGACGCGACGTAGAATGAAAAATTGATTTACTGACACATTAAGAGTACCATACCTCGACCAAAACGAGGCGACACTGAGAGTTGTAAGCAATTAAAACTGTGTGTGTGTTGCCACATAACTACAATAGAGTCTAGTCTCCCTTTCTTTCTGCCTAATGGCAGGCAGTCAGTCAAGGCATTTGTCTTGGCTCTGGACGACTCACAATTATCTCTATCTCGGGCGCATGTGAGTCAGGTCGAGTAATCAGCGCAATGTCAAGCGGTTTTGGTCAGCCTACCGAGCTCGGACGACAGCTGGACAGAGTTCGTTCAAGATTTACAAGCAACTGGCGTCACAGCTGCCGGCTAAAATCATCAATCTTGGCCATGCCAGCGGCAGAGTCGCTGCTGCAGCAGTGTGAATCTAATTTATGTGGCAAGAACGCAGAAGAAGGCTGCTTGCGGCAGGCTTGCAACAAACGTTTAGTGTGTGTCTTAAGCCTTTTGTTGCCCAGACGCGCCTGAATTCTTGGCTACACACACGCACACACGGGGTCAGGTAACAGAGTGCAGTGCATGACGTCATACCAGATGAAGCACAGTGGTGCCAACTAGGCAATGCAATGAAACATGATGCTTAGAATTAATGTTGTGTCTAAGTAATAACGAATTTTTAATTTGATAACTCAACTCTCTGACTAATCTTTGACTGTATATTAAGTTGCGAATGAAAACTGAAACAACTTCAACTTCACTTTCTTCAACGATTCATTTAAACACTTCTCTAATTTCAATGCAACTGAACCACTGTGCAATTGTGCCACAGATCAACGACTGAATGAACCCGTGTGTACTATGATTGTTTGTCTGGGTGTGTCTGCGGCTTGAAACTATTCTTCTGCTCTGTAGGTTGCAGCGCTGCCTAGCGGGCAGGGGTAGAGGGGGGGTCATACAGTTTACATGACCGTCAAACTGAACATATTAAATGGAAATGAATGTCTGAACTACAATTTCGGGCATGAACTTCAAACTAAACTGGAAAGAAAGAACCAGAAGAGAAGATCCAGCTAATTATGTATTGCATTAGAGATCTTAAACAGACATTTCCTCTCTCTCTCTCTTTGTCTCTCTCTCTGTCTCTGTCCCTCTTTCTGCTGTTGTACTTACCCGAGTATTACTAATTCGCCATATCTCAAGCGTGGTTTATCATGCCCATCGCCGCCGTCTTCCGCCAGTATGGGAGATTCTGTGCCGTCAGTGCTGTAAGTGGAATGGAAACAAATGAAATTAGATTAAAATTGTGTTTTTCTTTTCTTTTGTTTTTCAATATAAAACATTTTAGAGCTGACCAGAACAGTTGCTTATGACGTAAGCCAAGCTGAAGCTGGCTCTGGCAGTTTCGTTTATACGTTTATTATGCAAGGGAGCAGTGTAAAAACTAAAACAATCAAAACAAACTGCAAAACAAAAAGTGCAATAAGAAAAGAAAGAAAAGAAAGCTATGCAAGGGAAAATGCCAAAGAAATTTGCTCATTTCATGCATTTCCTTTGGCCTGCTTTCTCTCTCTTTCTTTCTCTCCCTCTCTTTCTTGCCTCGGCAATGTCTAGAATTTCAAAAGAGGAAATATCCGTCTAAGTTCCTAAAGGCGGCGCGACTCCTCGACGTCTGGCAATGTGCAATGTGCAATGTGCATAACGATGCCAGTTGCTCTTTCTCTCTCACTCTCACTCTCTACCTCTCTCTCTCTCTGTCTTTCTTTCTTTTTTGTTCGAGGAGGCTTTTGACATGCTAAATTTGACACTGACTTTTGCTCAAGAAGAAATCATAGAAATGCGCCTGCAGAAAGTGAGGCAAGGAGTGTGCAATTCTCTCTCTCTTCCTGTAAAGGGATTGGAGAAAGCAATTAACTAATAACTGCCTATGCAAATTGCTTTGAAATGAGCTGATGCTGAAATTGTCGAGTAATGAGCAAGCGATGGCAATTGATAACTCGGGGCATCTCATTAGCCCCAATAACGCACACACTCTGGCAATAACCGAAAGTTCTTTTTCTTTTTTTGGGGCACGTCATAAACTTATTTACAACAATCTAATAAAACAGCACGGCGCCGGTTGACGCCCACTACACACACACACACACACACGCAGAGCAAATGTAGTGGTGTGTGTGCCTTGCTCCTGCCTCCTAGTACCCCCCTGTGTAAATGGATTTTATAATACACTCGCCCCGACTGAGGCTGAGGGGGAGGGGAGCAAGACAGCGGAACAAACTGGCACGAGCTGCTTTGGGGTTGCATTGATTTTTGCTCGTTGCATTTAAACTTGCTCCCCTTATGGGCTGGCAAAGCAGGCAAGCAACGGAGTGCAGAGTGGAGAGAAGGATCGTGGGGAGCTCTTGAAATTGTGCAGCGCAGACAGAAATTGTGCGCACAAAGCGAACATTGCAACAGAGCCGACGCGGCGGTGGGCAAGGTAAATAGATGAAATGTTGCATGTTTCTCTCCCTGTCGCTAGGCATTAAATTAGCGCGTTGCAGCCTTGTTTAGATACACACCCAAACACACACACACATACACCCTCATGCATATGTGCATATATATACATATATCTATCTATTTCTGTCTCGCACTGTCTACAGATCTACTTGAGCGCAAAGAGGCTGACTCACACAGTGGGCGCCTGCCTGCGAGTCATAAATCAAATGGAGATGTCATTAACAGCGCATACATGTGACATCTCTGTTAGTTAACATGGCCCGAACAGTGCGCGTTTCTTTGAAGAGGCGGGCATCCGGATTCGCGCATTATGTTTGCGCACTGAAGACAGCTACATGCAACATGCAATTGAGCACACAATTTGCATAAGTTTATCTCAGTTAAAATACAACACATGCAACATTCAACTTGCCACTTGCCACAAAAACAATTCTAGCTTAACCATTACACAACAGTTATTCTCATTACTACTTTACTGGTACAAGAATGTACTGATGATACGTGTATATGCACCCATTATAGAGATGACTGACAGCTTTGTCTACCCTCATACTTAATCAACATTATCATCATACTTTAAGTAGGCCTGGCAGACCAAAGTCATTGTTCTCTCTCTCTCTCTTCTATAACCACTTAACTGTGCATTTATTAAAATTAAGCAACTATTTATTAGTTCCTCGCACATTGTACCAGATGCACAATCTTTAACTTGAATTACCAAGCAAGATAAACTCGAATCTAGCACTAGATCTCCTTATTTACGTTTGTTTCTAGTGTATGGGAGGGAGGAATGTGCAAGACAATGGATTCGGGGGGCAACCTTCAGGCAGCGAGAGAGAACGAACCCGCATGAAATCTATTGCAGCCACAGTGTTTAATTAAAAAACTGAGTTATAAACAATGCAGCAGCGCAGGCAGCATATAAACTGGGTTAAATTGATTAAGCTTGCATTATTTCTAATTGTGGCGACCGAGGCTATCTTTCTCTCTGTTTGTTTGGCATTTGACTGTCGCCGTTGCATATATACACACTTAATTTAATTAACAAACTACAAAAGTGGCAGTAAACAGAAATACCCCCTTCTTTAAATTAGAGTAAATATTTTGACATTGCCACAAAAAACTAAAAGAGAGCGAGATGCGTGTAGAATAATGTGATGCATATTTCAATTGAAGACCACAAACTGGTTGCCAACATAAATTTCAATTATTTTGAAGCTTAGATTCATTTACCAGTTCCATTTACGCTGTGAGAGCGAAGCGAGCAATCAGCTGTTGTTATCGCCGACAAGCTTATCGATTTTCAAGCCAACAGCACAAGAACTACAAACACAATGCGGGAAAATACTCGTGTGTGTGTGTGTGTCTGTGTGTGTGGATATATATGTACATAGCGTATAAATAGTGTAAGCATTTGCATACATTTCAGTTTCGAAACCAAAGGCAAACAATATTGCGATATCGAGGGGGAACGACTAAAGTCGTGCAGCGTGTAGAGTTATAGATAGTCACACGACCGAATGTATCCATGAGATACAACAGGCAGGCAGCACACAACAACTCGTAGAGCGCACACACAACTCGTATCTGTATCTGTAAATGTGGTCATTGCTGTAGTTCCAACTGTGACTGTATCTGTAGTTGTATCTGTATTTGTAGTTGTATCTGTATCTGTTTAGCTGCCAGCGTCATTTGGGGGAAATCAATTTTTAGCTGCGTCTGTGAGTGTGTCTTTGTGTGTGTTGGGTAAAAGGCGTAAAAATTAACATTATTCTTTACCTCACACATACATAGGCATGCGCACACACACACACACACACGCAGGCATTGCCTGACAACATTCTGGCATCGATTTTTATTTTTTATTTCTGCTGCCGTAGCTCGTTTCCATGTTGCATGCAACCCAACTGGGCCGACAATCGCATTACAATAAATTCCCAGTTTCAGCTAGCAGAAGTACAAAGGGGCGGGGCGGTGGGGGGGGAGAAGGTGCATTAACAAGTGCAGTAGGGCTAATGCTATGCAGGAATAGGGGCGAGTCACGGAAATCAGGCCAGATTGCAATTTCTAGCAGGTGATATTCACTCGAGGTTCGCCAGTTCGGTCAGTTCATCATGGAGGGGCGCACTCTCTTGCCGTGCTTTATGCAAATTAATTTGATTAGTACTCTTGCGACACACACACACAGCCACACACATACACAGCCACAACTACAATGTATGCATGGTTCGCTTGCATTCATTTCATTAGCTGCGTTCGTTGCACGTACACGTAATTGCCTGACGAAAGGCTTTTAGCTAATTTTATTCAGTTCGAGGCAGCTGAAAAAAGGCCAAGTCCAGGCCGAGTCCGGGCTACCAAAAGGTCAATTCAAATTAGCGACACACAGGCACTGGGCCCTTCGTATATAGTTTGTTATGGGCGAGAGCTTTTTAAAAGCTCGTTTGCATCTCAACTATATCATGTGAGCAAGTCTAATGGACAACTTTATTGCACGTGTGTGTATCTGTGCGACACATGCGGGAAAGTACGTGGAAATTAGACTTTAAAGAGCGCTAACAAAATATAAAATATGTGAATTTTATGCAGATTATTATAGTTATATATCTTCTTTGAATTTATAATTAGACTGATTATAAAGTACATATATTTTTTATTACTAATATTTTATGCCGATATATATACGATAAAAAACAAGAAATTTGCACTTAAGCAAAACTAATTTAAATAAATATATTGTAATATAGTCGTGTAAACTCTGGTTATAAAATATACATAACATTTTTAATTGAATTCTGAAAATTATAAAATCTATGTATATTTATAAGTGATATGACACGATACATATTTTAATCAGAATATACATATCGAAAAACTACAATCAACTTTTAATTGAAGATCCTTTTCTACAAATAATTTCAAGCCACTTTCTTGTCAATTCTCTTAGCAAACACAATCAGACACAAACAGCAACTCCACGTGTTGAATTTCTTCAGCTTATGTGGGTGTAATTGATCGTAAACATCTCTATAATTCATAAAAATGAAAATGCGTCAATGATATTTCTAAATAAGCCACAACCCGAGACAGAGAGGCGTAGCTAACACAGACTATACAAGAATTTCAAGCTAAATTCATCAAGTATTACACCAGAAGAGTAGTGTGTGTGTGTGTGGCATGTGTGTGTGTTTGCCTGGGCTGAGCTGAACCGAAATTCGAGCTAATTGTGTGCATGTCAAATGTCAGCAATGAATGCTGAAATAACCGAAATATGCAAACGTGCAACAAGCGGCAGCACAAAGTGCAAATGAAAGATTAAACAAGAAGCGAAGGAGAAACAACAACAATGGCCCAAAAGGGACGCAAAACCAATACACACACACACACATAGACATACAAACACATACACATGCAAACACACAAGACAGACGACACTTTTCGCAGGTGCCCAAATAGTGTCGCCCCTTTCCCTCTGTCCAGGTTTGATGCATTCAGCATGGCAGGTGTTTCGTTACCATATTTTATGACCAAATTTGTTCGGCTCCGGCTTGCTTTGCACCATGCTTCATTCATATGCCAAAGCTGTAGCTAATGTATCTCTGTGCGTGTGTGTATGAGTCGTTGTATCTGTATATCCCCCTGTATCTGTATCTGTGTCTTTCTGCGAGTTTTATGTGGCGGCTTTTGGCACAGCTGTTTGCATTTCAAGAATGAAATTCTCAACGACCAACTAAAGACACAGACACAAACATAAACACAGACAGAGGGACAGACCGACAGAGCAAGACAGCGAGTCGACAAGAAAACTCGTTTTGCCAGCGAAATTCGAGCATAAAGCAGGAGAGGAGAACAACACAAATTGCAAAGCATAAAAAGTATGCGCAGCTGAAATTCAAAATTCATACAAAACAATTCACAAGGCAAAAGAGATTTCGCTAGAAGTCTGCTTACAGATTGTGCTGCAGAGAGATACAAACTCACAGATACAGATACGACGGATACGGGTATGGATACACTCGGTCAGCTGTTGTCTCACTCCCCAAATGGCCACGCCCTTTAGCCCTTAGCCCCGGATTTTTAGCAGCGTGTCTCACTAATTTCATTTAATTTATGCAAATCTTCTTGTCAATTTCTATACAACTTTTCTTCTGCCAGTCAACAATGCCACCAACAGCAGCAGCAACAACAACAACAGCAACAACAGCAATGGCAACAACAACAACAGTAGCAACAACAACATTTGTTTTTATAGTAAGTTTCAGTTGTTTCTTCTTTTCTCTTACATAAGGCCCTCAAATTTTGTCTCGAGCTTCTTTTTTTATACATTTTGCATAACATTTGTTTATGTTAAACAAGCTTAGCCACAGCAACAACAATAATGGCAACAACAATGACAATGAGCTGCGTTTTTTGCCGGTTGTCTTTACAGAAGCTGCTGCGCTTGTTTGGTTTTGGTTCACTTCAGTTTTTGGTTGGGGTTTGGTTCGGTTTGCCTAATATTGTTTTCTTTGCCCATGCAGCAGCACGTTTTGAACTATTTTCACCATTTGGGGGCAAACAAATATAAATTTGCAACTACTCCGCCAGTTGACAACAAAACAACAACAACAACAACAGCAGCAGCAACAATGACAGCAAACGTTTAAGCCGGGCTAAAACTGCACAAGCAGCTACGGCTCCAGCTCCGGTTGAGGGCTGCTCTTGTGCACGCCTCGCCAACTGGCACTTCAACTAAATATACACACACATATACATATATTTATATATATATATATATATAAATGTATAACATACATACTTATATAGTGGTTGCCACATGGCGTTGCATGATGGCAAGCCAATCGTGCGCTTGCCTCTGCTCTGCATGCTAATTTGCAAACTATGAAATTGTTCACAAAACGCAAACTCTGACAAAATAATTGGAAACGAAATGTGTGCGATAAGAAAAGCTAAAGAAATTGCACATTAATGAAGATGCTTGTGGTTGGACTTATAAAGAATGGAAATACAAGACAGACTTTAAAGTCTTTAAAGTAAACATATTAAATAAAACCTTAGCAACTACATAATATCAAAGTAAATCTGGCTGCAAGTGAACACAAAATTTAGAGCGTATTACTTAGTCAACTATGTAGAAAAGAAATACAAAAACAAAAAACCTAAAGGCGCATTCAAGCCTCCACTCTCTGCGCGTTGTTTCTTTGTTATTTCTATTTCAGTTTTTCTCGGCTTACCTAGATTTTGGTCTATGCTTTCCCCCAGTTCCCCAAAATTAACTAAAAATTTTCACTGCTGACTTAAAAAAAAGCCACAAAGAGCCTAAATCGAATGCAGGAGAAGGAGGCCCAAGCACAGCACAGGCAAACAATTTCTGTGCTAATAGTAGTTTCGCTTTTCATTTGTGGAGTGTGTGTTGCCATTATTTGTAGTGCTTGTTGTTGTTGTCGTTGTTGTTGCTCTAACTGTTGCCTGACTGTCTTTTGTAAGCGCTTTTTAGCCATATTCAATTGCCATTGTCTGTCTGTCTGACTGGCTGTGCATTTTGTTTTTGTGGGACAATGACTGTCACAATTGCATGCCATACGCTATATACGTAATCCGGAAGAGTTAAAGCTGCAACCGAATCGAAGAAATGCTCATCACATAGAGAGAGGACTGCAAGTGCCACTACGAGTGCAGTTTTATCATCCATGAAGCAACATGAATATGCTAATTTCTTATTTGATGACCCAAGTCATCGCATTATTAAACGAAAGGCTAAATAATGTGATGGGGAATTGCAAAAGGGGCTGGGCTGGACTGGGCTGGGCTGGGCCCATAGAACAGTCGCTGCGTGATTACGAAATTAATGAAAAGCTTAGGCTTAGGCAACGCGACCTAATGTATGGCAAATGGTGAAATGACAAAGTAAAGGGTGATTTTTTAAGAGCTATAGGAATATTTTTCTAAAAAAAACATATAAAATTAAAAGAAATGCGTGAAATCTTTGATTGAATCAATAGTACGGTGCATATAATTAAATGTGTGAAGATTATTTCATGCAAATATTGACCGTGACTGCGCCTCAAATGGTCCATGCGCTAAGTCCAATTTCTTTCAAACATTTTGGCTATTACGAATAAATGCTTCAATGTTGTCTTCCTATGCGTCAATTAAGAGCGGGATTAAAAAATCACCTTTTATTTACCCAATACACTCTCTCGAAACCCCAACCAGACACTACAATATTGTAAATTGAAGTTCATTGGCTATAGGGAGATTATGAAATTGAAATACCTTTCAGGGTAAGGAATCTTGAAATGCCTCATTGCAATATTCCTGGCTGATTCCATTAATTAACATATGTTGTCATCTAATGGACATGATACCATGAAATAATACGAAAATCGATGGCATTTTAATTAACGAGCGCACAGATAAGGCCTCCATACCATATCATGCTATATCGTATACTACATATAGACACACACAATCTACTAGACATTTATCTGATATTAACCTCATATGTGCACTGAGTATGTGTGTGAGTTAGTACAAAGTTTGTTATTTTCAGCTTTCAATAAAACATGTAACAGTTAATTCTCCGTTAAGTTGATCGATTAAGAAATAGATAAATAATAATTTAAGGGGCAAGCATGAAGGTCAAAAAGGGGGTACGTTTAGTTGTCTTTCTAGATGAAGCAATAATTATTTAGACGGCATATGGCATACATTGTTTATTTCAGAGATACAAAGAAGTGTTTACCTTGCACATTTTCAGTTAAATATTATTATTATTATTGTTTGTTAGGTTGCTAAACTCATTACCCTCCTAAAATGGCAGTGAAAAAAAAAAGTAGCTCAAAACAAATGGAACGAAATGAGGCGAATTTGACTGTCAGATACCTCGTTTACTGCTGAGATACTTAAACAAATATTAGATACTTATGGAGACATTTATATCTGAGATACTTATAGAAGTATTTCATATATAGACTCAATTGAGAACTCATAAATGCCATTAAATTTTAAGTTTAATGTAGGAAAAATCCCAGATTTAATTGAATGTTTAGACAGATTGAACTGTCAAACTCCCTGTCAGCCACTTTCAATGCTTAGAGGGTATACGAAACTCAACTCGTGGGTCGTTTTGGTTAATTTTGTATGTGGGTGTCGTCTACTCGAACTGTGTGGGGGCTGTTGCTGCTGCCGCTGCTTTGACTGTTGCCACTTGCTACACCATAATCAAAGGCACTTAATTATATATCTACCGCCACTTCCCGCCAGCGCCAACGCCCCCGCTAAGTGAACCTCATTGCTTAATGAGTGAACGGAAATTGAAACTTTTTGCTGTGCGTTTAATTTTGCTTTTAAATCAACATTTAATCCAAGCAGGTGACATAATTTTGTTGTACTGAATGAAATGGAAACGCAATAAATGTCGAACAGAAAAACATAAAACAGAAAGCAAAACGTAACATCAATTATTGTGTGCAAGTTGACGGAGAAAGGAGAAAGAAAAAGAGAGAGAAAAAAGGTGAGGGGTAGCAAATAGAAATGTGAAAAACTGGAAAAACGTAGAATCAACGCAATGAAAACGCGTGACTGAAATCATTATGATATAATGCGAATAAGAAAGCCAAAGCAAATAGAGAGTAATAAATAATACTCGTGTGCCAAGGGAAGTTATGTCTAAATTACATAGCTTCAAGCACAGATAAGAATCACTTGAAATTTATGAATTAAACAAATACAAATGCAGGCACATACACGTACATATATATGGTATTTATATTTAGTATATATTATAGAGTTCTTCATTCTCTTTTGGTCGAAAGTCGAAAGTGCGTATGAACTTTATCGTAGTACATTGTACCACAACATTATCAATATGGAATTGAGTTGAAGCAGCGTAAAGGCCCAAAACGTTGACCCACATAGAGGGAAGTAGTAGGGGGAATAAAGGGACAGGGAAATACCTATCTATAATGTCTGTCAGAGGCTCTACACTCATAGATCAATCAAGAGCTTTCCGCTTTTATTGATTGCCTTCGGTTGCGTCGACTATTTTAGCCCTCTTACTCTCTCTATCTTCATCTCTCTCTTTCTGTGTGTTTCTCTCTCTGTATCTCTTTCTCTCTCTCTCACAAAAAGATCTTTTCGAAACTCAACTCTATTTTTGGCTGCACTGCAAGATTTATGACCTATGGCTGTCCGACAGTCAATTCGGCTCCTAAGTCAGACATATTTACACACTTTAATTGCCTCTGGAGTGGAGCACGGCACAGCACAGCACGGCAACAGGAAATGCCCTGGCAGACTGAAAATTGCTTTTCGTTGTTGCTGTTGTTGTTGCAGTTGGCTCTGCGCCACAAAGCACACGCCCACCCTGAGCCTGTGCCTGTGCCTCTGCTGCATGCCTGGCCATGGCCATAATCAAGCCAATTTAATAATATGTTACGCGCTGCACACAATTTCACCTGCAAACCACAGGCTGGCATGCCAGCATGCTCCTTGCAAGGAGCAGACCAACCATACAATGTAAGCCTAGCCATACCGTATCGTAGCGCACCGTGCAGCGCGTTGATCTTCTGGCCAAAATTGCGATTTGATTAAAAATTATGCTCGTGTGTATGCGCAGCGCGCATGCGTGGCAATAAACCAGAAAGAGACAGACAGACAGCAAGAGTGAGGTAGAAGGGGGACAATAACATTTGGCACAGAGTGGCGTACGTGACAGTCGGGCGATGGGCAGCGACTGGACATCAACTGGAAATACCGCATTCAGCTCTGAGAATATGCGCATTAGAAAATCAGATAGAAAGTTAAGCTGGCGAATATCGAAGGCTGTATACCCTTGCTGTACTATGTATATGTGGCAAAATCTGATGATTGTTTCTAACTCAATTTGATGCAATATCATATTATCAATTCAGTCTAAAAGTTTATATAAATCTTGCATTGTAATCATCATATTTAACAGAGATCTAAACACTCCATTAAAAGGTTAAATGTTTAACAGTGTAGGTGCGTTGTAAAACTGCATATACCCTCTGCTAGGGTACACAAAGCCTTTTAGCTCAGGTCGCCGAATATAACAGACAGACAGACCGACAGCATATCCACTAAAAAGGCAAACTGACAGATATTTGTTTAGCTTCATGGTTGGTGCTGAAGCTTGTCCAAAAAATATTGTTTGTTTATTAAACACTGATAAATAATATCTCCAAATATGCAAGAACACACACACACACAGAGAGAGAGAAGAGAGAGAGAGAGAGAGGGAGGGAGAGATATGCAGCTGGAAACGTGCAGATCTTTATCGAAAATGTTTAGAAATCATAAATCAATTTATTTATGAATAGATAAATAAATGTAAATTTATGTTATGCGTGTAATTGAATAATCTATGCAGCAGTTTTTAAAAATAGAGTGCGCTGGGGGAATATTTAAAAGATTTACGAACTCTACTTGCTTTACAAACTCGAATTAATCAATTTGAAATACATTAATTTATGATTCTAGATACATTTATTTGCATTTGAATGCTGCAAAGAGTTGAAAGATACAAAAAATGTAACTTTTTCTTTTGTGCATTTCTATCTACACTTTTTGCTTGTATACTTGAACAGATGCTGGGCACACTTGACTTGCTGTTGTTGTTGTTGTTGTTTTTCATTGCTGTTATTGCTGGCAATTTTGCACGTAATTCGTCACGTAGCAAAATGTGTTGTTGTTGCTGATTATGCATTGCAAATCTGCAGCCGGCACATTCTGCATAGTCGCAAAAAAGAAGCCGAAAAGAGCCAAAAAGTCTTCAGGATACATACGTACATACATAGACAGCCAGCCGGAGCGTGTTCGTCACTCGCGCATGGCTCTCCCTCTCCCTCTCTCTCTCTTTCTCTCTTCCCGACACCTTAACGAAGTCGGAGCCAGCTGCCACACGAGTCTAGCTATAGCTACAGCTGCTGCTGCTGCTGATTACGCCCGCGGGCCGGCAAAAGCCATAAATATGCAAAGGAAAACAACAACAACAAATACAATTTGTTGTACTACGACAACAATAACCACAACAACAAAAATCATAATGAACATTCGCAAATTCGTGCGCCAATTAATGGCAAATTGAAATAAAGTCATAAAATATGTACATGCCCCGCTGTCAATGCCCAGTCTGCACTGTACACTGTACACTCTTCACTCCCCTCGTCTGTCTCTCGTAATTTAGCCGCTTCCTTTTAGTCACCCGCATTTTATAGTCATCTTGTGGCCTTTCAGTTCATTGACATTTCCAGTCGCATTCAAATCTCAGTTTCCCAATGCGAATGTGTCAATCAAATGCAACCAGTTCAGGCTGACAGACAGACGAATGTCAAAGGTCGTCGTGCTGCGAGTGGCACCAAAAGTCAGACACGAAATGATCTAGCAAAAGTTATGCATAAGTAACAGACTTTTCATGAGGTTTCAAATCGGTCTTATTGTGAAACGGAGTTTCCGCGCCTTGCATTGTATCTCACATGAACGTTCCTAGACTTTCAAAGCTAATAACTTTATATAAATTCACTCGATTTCATTGTGGCATGTATGTATGTAACATATATCTCATTCTTAAAGTCTTGATCTCTTATTAGTGAAAAAAAAACCTAAATTTTATTTACAATTTCCATGCTACATAAAACAATACTCTCTGTTTATGATCAAAAGAATCTGAATACTATAAGCATCATCTTCCAAAGAGTTTCGCAGTTAAATAGATAAAATATAATAGAAATGCAGTCAGTTTTCAATTGCATCCAGTGTTGGTTAATGTCAAAGTATCGTTAGACAGCAGAGTATTTATCAGACAAGTTGTTGCTTGGCGAAAGAAATGTAATTAAGGTACAGCTGCTTGACATTTAACCACACGAATCTACCAAAAATATTTACCTCAAAAAGGGGTAAGAACTGTAGCAACGACACTTAAGTGCTTAAGCACTTTGCTATGCCAATTCAACAACAACAACAAGCTCAAGAAAAACAATGCGGGAAAAATTGCAAAGCAGTTGTTGCCAGGCCAACAACTGTAGCGACCATTATGTCACAGAGCTACGTATGAGAGCTGCACGGCTTACCAAACCCGTCTCCATGTATAGTACACAGTCCATAAACCCCACTATGGCCCCTACTCTCACCCACTCTCTTGTAATCTCTCCCCCTCTCTCGTGTTCTCTCTCCTTCTCCTTCGATGTTGCCCTTTCTGCTGCATATTATTATCATTACGTGTTTTGTGGCATTTGACAGACTTGGATAGTGTGTGTGTGTGTTTATTTGAGTTGACTTGCGTTTTGGGGCCTGGCTAGCTTGAAGGGTCCTCGGAAGCAAGCTCCCGCTTGCCGCCAGTCAGTATTGTCGTCAGTCCGTCTGTTTGCCAAAAAAACATTAGTCAAGCAGTGAGTGTGAAGAACGCGACAAGTGACATGTGAGATATTATTCTAGAGCTGTCAAAGTGACAGCAATGCTCTCTCTCTGAAATGCCGTAAAGTGCCCCAGTAATACCCGAAATAGTTGACACCACGCCCCACATTGGTGGTGCAAATGTCAGGAGTCTTAGCTAAGTTTAATCCAAAACGAAGGCATAAATTTAATTGTTGCAAAATGTCACTTTGAAGTGGCGCCCCCAAAGGCGACCCGTACCAACTCATGAACACACACAACACACATTTGTATTTGTTGTTGTTGTAGTAGTGTGTTATTGTTGCTTTCTTCTTCTTGTTTCAATTTTGCTAATGCAAGAAACATTTTACATTTTCAAAGCTTTGGTTCCGTTCTAGTTTTTACCCGTGAGGGGCCCCCAAGGCTAACGGAGTGATGGGACGGACGGAACTGCGGGCCTGATTTACGAAATGCCAAGAAATTGTCGATGCGATTACACTGAGTGAGTGCCAAAGGTTATCGTGCAAGTGTATTCAAGTTTTCTTTGGGGTGGGACAAGACTTTAAGTTAACGGCGTTTTAAGTAGAAAACCATTAGTAATATTTACCATGCGCACTTTCAATTTTGTTGCAGTGTGTGTGTGTGTGTTTTCCCTTTGTTGCCGAATTGGGAACGGATATTGACGCAAAAGCCTCGTAAACTTTTATTAATACAATTACTTCAAATGTTTCTCTACTGGTTAACGCAACGGAACTCTATATAGATACAGTTTTAATATGCGAATAAACTCTTCCGCTTAAGATCATGTTTTCGTTGATCCTTATCAATGGGTTTTTTGCCTCTTTACTGATAAGAATCGCGAATTTCCAAGAATATCGCAAGTAATTAGAAGTATACGCGATAAGTTTGATAACGAATATCCGATGACTTTCATATTTTACACTTCAAAATTTAAAGTTCCTAAGCTCTCATATCTGATCAATGTTTTTGTTTCACATAAAAGGTAAAATTGTCTTTAAAGAGCTTAGGATTATTATCATTATGAGCATTATAATGCGGCAATTATTTATCGGGTGTGTGTGGAAGCAAATGTAAATTGTAATGAATCCATTTGAATGATAAGCTGTTGTTGTATAATCTATTGTAGTTTACAAATTTATTCCACTTTGCCCTCGTCTTATAAAGAAAGAAATGCGTCATCAACTTAAGATTCCAAAGAAAATGTTATAAAAACAAACACAAGTGCAGTTTTCTACGAACTTATCGGGCTTATCGGGGCACACGTAAATCAATATTTATTTAATGCGATCATTCTGTTTATTTTCAGCGGTTACACTAAGGCAACTTCTGCTCTTCTTTCCTCATTCCCTCAAGTTTATTTCAATATCAACTGGAACACAAATCAAATTAACTTACTATAACAACATACACACAGATAAACGCAGAAAGATATAGATACAGTTACAGATACATTTGCAATTGTATTTTGAGTGTCATCGCTTTTCGCCGCCTGTCTACGCCCCATAATAATCATAAACGAAACGCGCTTGTATCTGGATATTTGTTCAATGAATTCTCAAATCGCTAAAGCGTGCAGATAATTTGTATTTAATTGCGGAGAGAGAGAGAGAGAGAGAGAGAGAAAAAAAATCAATACAAAAGAAACGAATGAACATTTCTCATGTCGATGGATTTGTAATGCAAATGCAATGCGATAGACACGACAGCCAGGCTGTCATAGATACAGACAGACAGACAGACAGATAGACTGGGGATAGAGGCCTACACACACTCTCAATACATAGAGACACAGATCTGTATATGGTCAGGCATGGGCACTTCCATGACAAGTAGCCGCAGTGGAAACCGCAAACTGAGTTGACAAGTGCAGTGCACACAGCGGGCAGAGCAGCAGCAGCACCTTGGCGGCGACATAGATTTATGGATACAACTCTCGGTGTCGTTGTCGTTGTTGTTGGTAGTCGGGAGACGAGGACTGAGTTCATGTCAACAACACTCGGAGACAACGCACAGTGGTTGATGTCGTCAATAATCAGACGCTGAACTCACAGAGAGATGCAGCAGACAGTCTCAAGGCGACAGCAATAACAATGCACAAACTGAACAGCACAAAGTGAGATAGCAATAGCAATGCATTTCTGTTTCTTTTTTCATGACTTTTGTTTGGCTTTGCTTTTCGCATTGTTTGCAGCGCCAATTGCCATAATCAGTGCAAAGAGACAAAGACAAAGGCCAAGCGACGATTACGCGGCGTCACTTTCATGCGCGAGAGAGTAACTACAACATGCTGTCTCTCTCACACTCTCTCTTTCTCCTCACTTTATCTTGCAGTGAGTGTGTGGCAGCACTGGAAGCACCTGAAAGCTGGTCAGCGACATTGCCTCATCAGCTAGAAACCAGTTTCTTTCCCACCTATGACGCATACCAAGCTGGCCTCCTATTATGCTCTGTTGTTGCTGTAGTTGTTGCTGTTGTTTTGCCTCTTTCTCTTCTCTTTCCTTTCTATTATTTAATCGAACGAATGATAGATAGAGTGCAAGATTGATGATGCTGAACTCTCTCATTTGAAGACTTTGAATAGCACAACAAGAGTTTGTATCATTGTGAAGTAACCCTTCGTTAATATGTGTCAATTAACTATATAGAACTATACAGTATATTAACTATAGCAGACTATCATTGCACTACAGCTATCGATAGTTTCTTTTTCTTTTACTTATAATGAAAATCTTTTAGCATTGATACAACTGTGATTATGCGCTTACTATCGTGAGTAGTGTTTAATATAAGAAAATTCATTGTGGCACACTATCATTGCACTAGAGTTATAGATAGTTTCTTTTTTTTATTATTTCATCTTTCAGAAATTATCAAGTTGATGTTAAGTATACTATCATGATTACATTCTTGCTATGTGTCAAAGAACTATATAGAGGTAATCTATATATTAGTATTTTTACCGTAGCCGCTCTCATTTCAACAAAGTTATCGATAGTCTCTTTACTTGCATTTAACACGCAATAATAGGACTAATAATGCAGTTACTAGCGTGCTTTTCTTCTTGTTATATCAATTCCAGAGCTGTCTTTATACTATATTATACTGTTTAGTACAAAGTTTTCCAAATTACATGTTTATTTTTCATATTTATCTAGCTTTGTTCAAAAACTCAACAGTATGTCGCTTGATAAAGTTATCGATAGTTTTGCATTCTATAAAAATGATTTCAACTCTTAAGTATGCACATTTTTTTGATATTTACACTGTAAGAGAATGGAATAATATTTGCATCTGCTATCTAATTATTTATTCAGTGCATTCTTTGAGAGATTCAGTCGGAATTATCTGGCTGTATAGCTATTATAATAATAACTGTAAAAATGTTATCTTAGCTAGATAAAATTCGCAGTGCAAAACAACAACTGAATATAGCTCAGGTCGGCATCTTGTGATCTTCTTATTTTTCTTAGCCTTTTCAACACTTTTTTATTCCAATTATTTTTTTGTAATTTTCCCATATATTTTCCCGCTTGCAGTTTATTAAAATTAACGAAGCTCGCCTTTTTTTTCGCTCAACTTAGTTACACATACAACTTTTACAGTCGATGTTGTTGCAGCTGTTGCTGTGCTGTACATTAATTGGAATAATTTGGTTTCGAGTCAAACACACGTTTTTCTCCATTGTTTGTACGCTTTAAATAAAAGCATTTTCATGTATTTAATCACTGAACTGCCTCAACAATTTGTTAGTTAATAGCTGCAAATTTAATGAACATAATGGACATGTATCTATAGATGTATGTGTAATACATACATATGAACATATATTTCATATGTAGACGATGATGCGACTCTCTGTGTTGCACCCCTTTGGTTGAGTAATGACGAAGTCATAAAGTGCCAATGATGAATGCGTCATGCGACTCTAGAAGGTCATCATACAAGCTGGCATTTGTCTGTGAATGTGTCTAGTAATCGATATATATAGTACGATACGATATTTATCTATAATAGCAGGTTATTAAAGTAAAGGCTAAATTGAGTACAATTCGTACTCCACGACAAAGTTATTTTGTTTATTATTCCCCCTGAAAGTTATAAACAAATCTAATATTGTTTTTTATGTGTACCTTTATAAATATGTAGTATGCTCTACTAAGATTTAGATAAAACCAGACTAAACCTCCCCATGCAATAGAAAGTTCTTGTAGCTACTCAAGTACTTGGCACGAGTTCAAAGTCAAGAACCACAAGTAGTTGAAAGAACAATTTCACCCAAGTTTATCAGCAATAAAAATAATTGCGCCTTGTTGTATCTTCCACACTTATGTTAGATTAGAATTGCAATATCATACATATAACAACAGACACACACACAATGCCACACACACACAGAATGCCACAAAGTCTTCACAATATCTACGCACATTTTTCACATCAATTGAAACTTCTGAAGCGATAATTTATGATGCTTAAAATGAGAGAAACTATTGGGGATGAACAGACTGAATGCGTTAATTTTCTCTGTGTATATATCGTACATGTTAATGCAAAGTGATCTTAACAATTTCCATACTTCTAAGTGTTTTCAACTTGAGAATAATAAACTTGATACTTAATTAGTTAGTTTCTTAGGAACACCTATATCTAGCTATCTATAAGAGCTAGGCTTAGCAAATTCAGAGATCATGTGTCTTATTATAAAAGATAATATAATATAGTGAAGGTTTGCATTGTGAGTATATAACAGTCGAGCACACTCCCCTGCAGCTGCCTTAGTTGTTTATTCAAATAAACTATCAATCTAAAATTTACTTAATCATTATTTATTTAAGTGAATACCAAAACCTAATGCCATTGATATTAATTTGAAATGGTCTATTTTCCATATTGTTTGCCTACAACGATTGATTAACGACGTGAAGAGAGACTTCTCTATGGTCTAAGTATGTGCATTACTTGGATTTCACACATACATACGTACAACCACAACCACAGAGGAGAAAATAAGTACTACAAACTGCATAAAACAAAGTCGTACAATAGAAACTTCAATGTGTATCTTTTGCTTTTGCTCTTTCCCTTTTGGAAATCTCTTACACTGGCAGAAACTGTGCAATATATTGGCAAAAATGTGGGTCAACAGCAGCAACAACAACTACCAGCGGCAATAACGCTCAATAAACGCCACAACAATAGTTATCAAGTGCATATACATATATGAGGCGGAGTGTGTGTAAGTATGACTGCCTGCAGTTACAAATCAAACCCCTACCCCACCCCACCCCCCACTCATTTTGGAGTTCAACCAAACCAAAACGAAATGTGAGGCGCGCCTTTGTTGCTCATCAACTTTGTTTGCAATTCGAAAATTGCGCGAAAAGTAACGCGCACACAACACACACACACAAATACTGTATACATTTATACACACATTTACGCACTAACTAACGTGGAAATTATGCAAGTAAACAGATTAATTGGGTCATCAAATGGGCACACATTGCGCCCGTAGGAGGAGCAAGATACACAGCAAATATGTGCGAACGTGTCTGTAGTTAGTAAATATCTATACACATGCAGGCATGTCAGCATATGTGTGTGTGTGTGTGGGTGTGTGTAGGTAAACTGCAGGATAAACTTTAAGCAGTAGATTGCCGCAAACAACTTATCAAACTTAAGAAGATTTTGTGCACATACTTTAAAGTTAATATATCGTTTAAATATATCTCAAGTGGCCTACGCATAATCGAACAATTCAACAAACTTTTACCACACAGCAAAGTGTTAAAAGCTTCACTTAATCTTAACTATTTTAATTGAAAAATACTTGCTGAGAAACCAAATCAAGTTGCAAGTTGAAAAACTTATCAAATTGCAATGAATTTGAATGAATTTTATTCGCTATTGGCTTTACAAATCCAGTTAGATTTGGCAGTAAGTATTCACCAGTTTATTGTTCTTTAAAGCACTTTAACACTGCTGCATATCGGCCAAATAACTCTACCAAGAGACTGGCCCACCTAACACCAAACACCAAACACCTTACAGCGACCAAAACTAAACACACACACTCAAGTTGTACAAGGCCAATTTGAGTTATTTGAGGTGTGCAAAGTGCTTTAACATAAGTCTGTATATATGTACGTATATTATGCATATGTGGTAACCCCCACACACTCGCACACTCATTGCCAGTGCAAAGTACATGGCAACAGCTAAAAGACATACATACATATTCAGACATAACTTAGACAATGCTTGCCATAGAAGACAAGAGGAGGCAGCACGTCCCTCTCTCAGTCTATAAGGAATTTCCCCATTTCGAGTGCTTTGTCATCTCTCTGTGTGTATGTGTATGTGTGGGAAATTAATTGTTAAAAAAACAAGACAAAACCTGAGAAAGACATTGAGTGTTGGCCCCCGTAATTATTTGAAATGAGTTCACAAAATAAGTGCCAAAGTAAGACAAACCCGGCTCCAGCAACGTTTCAAGAGAATCCCAATCTGGAACTTACCTGCAACAGAGAGAAAAAGAGAGAGAGAAAGAGAATAAATAAATAAATTAGAAAAATTGTTGAAGCACAGTTTGGAAAGCAATAAAAGTTAAGGAGAAGCATAAGAAGAGTGCAATGACCCGCAGGCACAGCTCTGCATCTTCTTTCACTTTCCTGCGGGCCCAAGAAACCCAACCCTGCAAAGCAAACTAAAGCTGCCTGCACTGCTGCCAGGTGGTGTGGCAAGTGGCAGCTGCAAGTGGCCACAAGGATGCACAAGACGCTCTGTCCGAAGGATTGCCTTGCGTAACCGGAAATGCTGCTTGCAACAAAAGTTCAAAGTTCTTAAAGCACGTGACTGTGTGTGCGTGTGTGGAGAGTGGGGAGAGGAGGGGAGAGGTGGGAGAGGGGGGAGAGGGAGAGGAGGGTACGTGCAGTAAGGACTCTTAAAGTGCAATGTGCCAGCCAGCAGCGAATTAAGGTCAAATCAGGCATAAAACCTCAGTGCAAAGAACAGTTCCTCAAACCCAACCAAGTGGCAGCACCTCCTACCTCCCCACCCCCCTCTCTCACTCTCTGTAATCCCCCCTTCAGACATGACGCGTCGCCTGTTTTGTTTAGGGCTGATGTTCGAGGCGCGCGGCTCTGTGGTCTGCGCAGGGTCGGGTGCAGGTTCCGCATATTAATGACAACGACACGACATAAAACTTTTGTTGCTCTTCTTCTTTCGGCTTGTTGTTGCTGTTGTTCTAGTTGTTGTATGCAACAACGTTGGCACTTTTTTTATATGTATATATATTTTTTGTGCAGCGCTGCAGGATGTGTGCAAGTTTTTCATTGCAGCTGCAACTCAGCGACGCTCATATCCTGCACAGAGACGTACGTATCCTGCAGCAAGTTTTTTATGGCGCCCACTTTCCTCACACCCCACCCGCCCTAGGAGAATCCTTTCATTTCTCTATATATGCATAAACAAGTTGTGCATATATATTATGCCCACATCAGACATGGTTCTATATAGATACATTTCACTTCCATTTGCAGATACATATCTGATATATCATATCTCTACACAGCACATAGATACTTGCAACTCCTGCCTCGATACAAACATGTTCAAACATGTCCACATCTAGCAGTTAGATTCCAACACACACACAAAGTATCTCTACTCAAAGGCAAAAGACCTTGATTTGACTTTTATAAACTACACTCACTCACACTCGCTTTATTTCCTGCAGATTAAAGACTCTTAGCAAACTGTTTTACTACAAAACTTTGCCGCAATCAGCAGTGTCCCTCTCTCTCTCTCCTGTGCCTTATCTCTGTCTTGGACAGACTTGATTTGAACAATCCAATCGGCCATTAAATTGATTTTGTTCATTTACATTTACATTTTCTTCACTTTCCTTTTTCACACAATCACACAAATTATTTACACGGTGCGGTCAATGCAAATTTGTCGTAAATTGTTGTAAATTGTTGTAAGTGGCTTAACAACAGCAACAACAACAACAACAACAATAACAATAGCAACAGCAGCAGCAGCAGCCTCAGTTAAGCTGACCAAAAACTTTCACTTGACGAACGTATTAAAAAAAGGCACAAAGTCAGCAGCAGCAGCAGCAACGGCAGCTCCTGCTGACCAGCCCTGCCCACAGCCCACTCCCCCTCCCACTCATACACCTTATGTGGGTCAATAAGCTCGGGTCTCGTCTTGCCTCGTCTCGCCTCGCCTGGAGGCAGCTGCAAAAAGTCTTTGGCCTATCTCAGCTTCGAAAATTGAGTTCGAGCTCAGTTCTCCAGTTCGAGTTCAAATGCCAATGCACGCAAAGGCAATTTGTGGCCCACAACAACAACAACAGCACAAGCAGCAGCTACAATCATCTCTGGCAGAGATGTGGGCGCTGATAAAAGATGCGCTGCATGAACTTTGAACTCATCTCGCATGCCCCCAGGTCTCAGGTCATCATCAGCATCAGCAGCAAATATTACAGTTGAGCAGGCAAATTTCGACAATGAACTTTGACCGGGCAAAGAGATTCTTTAATGTCAAATCATGAGACAATACCGTTTGATTAATTTGGAAAATGGCAAAGAAAGTAGAAGAGGAAAAACCCTCGACTGTTTGCAGAGACTGCTCTGGTTTTGACGCTTTTGTCTGCCTGCTGTTGACATTTCTAAGCACAGTTCTTATCAATGTGTACACACGTGTACAGTGCACAGTGAGAAAAAATCTAGCAAGTTGTTAAAAGAAGGTTCTTTTAGATTAATTAAAATGTATTTAAAATGTATGATCACTGGAGTTAAAGACGATTCCATTGATAAACTACACATCGAATTGAATTTCCCCCTCTCCCTGTCCTCATATAATAATTTTACAAAAAAATAAGTTCAATTTGTTTGAATTCGTATAATGAACTTTTCCTTAATGTCTCTCAGCTTGCAACTTCTTTCTTGCAGTGTACATAACCATCTACACACACACACACACACACATGTGTGTGCATCGTCGTATTTCACGAGCTACCTGTAATTAGGGGCCCAACTTAATGCAGGTCACGTGTATTTTAACTCTGATTCTGTTTAGCAGCCTTTGCGTTTAATTTGACTTTACATTTGCTGTCGCTGCAGCAGCCTCTTATCAGTGTGGTGGCAGCTCATTCTGTCTGCCACGCAAAAAGCTAAAAATGTAAATGGAAACATTTGCTGACGCAGTGCTGTCTGTCTGTCAGCTGAGCTAAGCTAGCCAGGCATTTGAGATAAGCAGATGCAGAGAGGAAGAAGGGGAGAGTGGGAGAGTGGGGAATGCAAAGAAACGAGATTGTTCCTTTTGCTTTCCAAATTTCATCATTCTATTTTCATTCACTAACAAAACTTCGCACCTATTCAGCTGACAATGAGTGTACACACACACACACACATTCATATGTGTTTACTTAACTCCCACGCTGTATGTGACAAAAGACAAACTTGCTGGCGTAACAACAACAACAACAACTTCATGAATCATGAACATGAATAATAACGGTTAATTATGCACATTCGTGTGTGTGTAAGTGTAATAGTAGTTGTGTGTGCGTGTGAAGGCTTTTCATAAATAAATTTGCACTAAACAAATGAACAGAATGTTGCTAAGCGCAACAGGCTAATAACATGCAATGAAGAAGATGGGAAGATAGAGAGAGAGAGAGCGAGATGGAAAGATTGGCTGCCAGGCAACAAGGAAGTCGTAAAACAAAGCAGTGCTCAACGAAAGAGTGGCGGACACAGAGAAGCAGCAACAGCAACAACAACAACAGCATCAGCAACAGCAGCCGCCAGACAACAGTGGAACTAAAATTTAATTTTAATCGCCAAAAAGAACAAAAAGAACAGAGTGCAGGAGAGAACGAGAAACAAAAGGGAAAGAGAGAGAGAGTGGGAGATGGTGAGAGCAGGAAGAGACAAACCTATCCATTGACTACACACACACGCACACACACCCAGTGGCATAACACACATGCATATGTATGTAAGTATGTATATAAATCCATGCATATGTACATATATAATGGGAATAAAAGCGTGCAGACAAATAAATTTTCAAGCAGGCAAAGGCAACTGCATGCACACACATGCATGCGTATATAGAAAATTTAATAAACACGAGGCAAGGCAGGCAGGCAACAAGATCTGCAGCAACAACAATGCGGGCATATGTACACATTTATACATACACGCACACATATATACATGCATGCACACAGATGCATGCATGCAATGCTGGAGGCTTGTAAAGCCATGGGAGGCGATCGACAAGCAAGAACAAGCACAGCAGCAACAGCAGCAATAACAGCAACGAAAACAAGAACCAGGCGAACAGGTCGGCATCAGGTAAACAGCAGCAGGAAGTGAGAGCAAGTGCGAAAGAGAGAACGGACGTGTGTGTGAGATAAGAGACTACGCCTGATAAATATCGATAAATGAGCTGCAGAGCAAGCAGGAATCCGAAAAAGTCTAACAACTACCAACACTCTTACAACTATGTTAATGCACACTGTATATAATGTAAATTAACATTGTACATAATGTAAATTAACATTACCTTTGCAGAGGAAACTGCGTTGCGGTCGTGGTCAAAACAAAAGGAATGAACAAGGCACATAAAACAACAACGCGACATACACAGGCACAGAATCGTTGTTCATGTTGTTGTTGTACATGTTATTGATGCTGCCTGCCTGCCTGTGTGCCTGGAAAAGGGCCGAGTGGGGGGCGCGACATCGTCGACAGACCGAAAAACCAACTGTAAAAATGCAACAAGAACCTGCTCTGACTGAGAAACAACAACAACAAGAAGAGCGCGACAAAGTAATGGAAAGGCAGCGCAAAGGCAAAGCGCCGCTAAGGTCTAAAATTACAGAGCCTGCAAGAACAGAAAGAGCGAGAGACGAAGGGAAGACAACTATGAATGCGCGTAGATAGAATGTGGGAGAGAAAGAGAGAGAGAGAGTGAGAGTGTGTGCAACGTATGCAGTTATTTATGGTGGCGCTGCTCTGCTCTGCGTTGTCTTTGCCATCGCTTGTTGTTGTTGTTGCTATTGCTGCTATTTTGGAACAAAGCAAGAACAGATGAAAAAAAAAACATAAAATCATGGAGAAAATCAAATTGCAGATAAAAACAGAACAGACACGGTGTAGCTCCATTTGTTGCTGTTGTTGTTGTTGTTTTATTACGTATTTTTGTTTTTATGACGTCAAAGCGCATGCGTTGGAGCTGATGCCGCGTTGGCTTTTCTTCATGATGTTGTTGTTGTTGTTGTTGGCGCTGCTTTTACATTTTGATTTTTCGGAAAACGCACACAACAAATTTATGTGACGCCGCTTGTCGCCTAGCTCTGGCACTGTTGGATCTCCACTGGCGACGGCGGTGGTGGTGGTGGCTGCAGTCGAGGGGGTGTGTTTTCTTTATTTTATTTGTCTGTCGCGTTGGGGGTTGTTGTTGATGGAGCACGAACGAGGGAACATGGGAAAAGTCATTCTCTAACAAAATGTGAAATACAGACTGCGACGTAGTTAAAAAGCAACCTTCCCTAACCCCCTCTTCCCACTCCCTTCCCCCTCTCCGCATTGCTCTATCACGACAATTAACAACAGCACAAATTGCGTTATAATTCTTTTTGCGAAATAAAAAAATAAAGTAAAGTAAGGCGCAAACCAAATTGTTTATCAGTTCGGCTGAAGTTCAATAGACCCTCCTGGGTGGGGTAATAAATCCAAATAATTCTAAATATAGCTATATAAAATATGCAGTCGTCAGTCTGCCTGCCTGCAACGGATATGCGCATGGGCGGAACGGGCCGCTAATTTCTTGGCATATTGCAAATGGGTTGGGTTAATGAACTGCACTCTGCTTTGATAAGGCAGAAACCTCATATCATTAAATATATACATATATATATTGTTGCACGAAATTTTTATTTGTTCAATAGTTTTATTTACTTTTTAAATTAGCTTTCTTTTAACGCATCGACCAATTTCACAAGCTCTCGTGTTAAATTATTTCTGATCTTCGATAACGATTACCTTAACTATTGTTCTAATTACACGATGATTCCAAAATATCTTCGAACATCGATTAATCGTGAACTGCGACATAGGTTATTCGAATATAATATAAATAGATTTATATAGATATAATGCTACAATATTTATTTCAATTGTTTGTTTTATTTGCCTGTACTTACCGTTTGACCATTTTGTTGGTTACCCCAGAGTTGTTTTCCTGCTGCGTTCCAATATCAACGGATTTATTATAATCCAGTTTTGAGGTAAAGATTTTGATGCGACGGAAATCAATTTTGGCGATGTTATATTAAACCTTTTTATAGGGGAAATATCAGAAAGAAATCTATTGTTGATTTTATTGGTATTTTTTGTTATTGTTATTGTTTATTTACACTCGCAAACGTATTTGGGTTACTAGAGAATTAATATTCGAAAGTATTTTTTAAGAAGCTGCGCGAGTCCAATTGGAGAACGCAAAAACAAAGCGAAGAAAACGAAAACAAAACAAATTCTATGCGTAAACAAAAAGTACAAGAGAAGAGAATTCACACACACACACACATGCATGCACAGATCTGTATATACATCTGTATGCATGCGCACACACGTCGGTAGAATTTATGATAATTGTTTATATTTTTGGCATTTTATGACTTAATCATGCAGTTTCAGCCACTTCAAACAGCTAAAACAACAACAACAACTGAGTTTGTTTTCTGCGCTTTGTTCTTGGTTTTCTCAGCACTCTGCTTCGCATGTTTGTTTGTATGCAGCTTTGTACACTTATTTTCTGCAACACTTCAAGGGCTTTGCAACGGCAGCGGCTACAACCACAACAACTACAATAACAACAACATTATCGATTCGATGTTATTATTATTTACTCTGGCCAAAATCAAACCCAAATTTAAGACGCGCAGTTGAAGATGAATGCACATTTGTATATAAGTAAGTATATTTTACGCGTTTTCCTTTCCTTTTCTTTCTTTCTTTGCGCTCACAGTCAGACCAACTAATAATTCCACACACAAAACACACCTACACACAGGCACACACACACACATGTGTGCACATGTAGATTTACACCAGCGCATATGTATATGTCTGCATGTGTATGTAGAAAAACATTTACAAAACTGAGTGGAGGCTTCTTTCAATTATTACCTTTTTGAAATAATTTATTTAGCAACAATTTTTGATTGCATTCGAAATATACTTTCATAAGTTTCAGCACTTTTTTATTTCACTTGTCGTCGTATTTAAACATTTGCTGCATCTCACGAGCTTGCAGTTTATATGCATTCACGTTTGACTTCCGGTTTACTGGTTAACACGAACGAATTATATTTTAATAACAAGAATTGGAAAACTTCGTTCTGGCCGTTTAATTAAAAAACTTTGTCGTTTCAAAAATTCTACAATCTTCAAGCCGCGGTCTCCGTGCGAACACGACGCGCTGTTGTTGCGTTTTGTACACCGAAACTAGGGATGTTGGTTAGCTAGCGATATTTCGATTATTTCAATTTAGATTGGCAATACAAGCTTACGGATGTTTTATTTATCGATATTTTTAATACAAAATTAAAAAGAAAAGTATGATTAGTATAGTATTTTTAAAAATGAACATTGTTTGCGGTAGCCTATGAATTGTCTTTCATGTTTCTATGTTTTTATTTTAATTGTAGAGCATATGTTATATGATCCGGCTTATCGATAGCAATGTTAAATAAATAAATTTTAAAATGAGAAAAAATTGCAGAATAAATTGATGAAAATAACTGCACTTCCACACATATTTTATCGTTTAAATTAATAACAAAAATGATTTGTTATTCTTAAAACAACAGAGGTATTCCAAACACTTAGTAAACAAAGGCAGGGCTGGTTGCCATTAACAGCTGTTCAATTTAAAAAATGGCGGTAAGGATCACATGATTTTAAATAATTAGCTAAAATAAGTATGGGGTTTATTTATTTTGTTTGCAATTTACCAACTAAGGTATGAAGGATTGCAATATAAAAAACAAAATTTTTCAGAAATTAGCTGCAATGTTTTTAATTTAATAATTCTTCATTTTTTGCAAATACCGGATTTTTATTCTATTTATGAACAACTTTTATTCTTTATTACTTGCAAAGATGTAAAAACAATTCTTTGCATATAATGTATTAACAGTTTAGATCCCCAATAGGCTGGGCCACAGCTTGACACCAGCTCGTTCTACCTTATTAATTATAATAAACTTATGTCCAAACAAGGGCTTTATACGTTAATAGTTTCGGTCAGTTAAAATCGCCGCTCTTTCCATCACAGGCCACAATTTTAACCTTGTCCACCTTGACGAATTCGTGAACCTCACGGAACTCGACATCGTTTAACATCAGGGTCCAAACATTGTCGCAGAATCGATACGTGTTCAATTTTCCGGCTTTAAATGTTACTCGCGCTTTAACTCTTTGATTCAGTGCGTTGTTAATACTCTTATCGAACTGGAGCAGCACCTTGAAAGCCAATGCAGGTGTTATTTGACCATACTGAAAATAATATTGAAGTTAAATAACATTTGCAAGCAATAGATATTCCACAGTCATAGTAAACCGATCAAATATACTTTGAAATTAGTTAAATGCTTAAGAATTATAAGTTTACAAGAAATAAGCAACAACTAATTTCCCCAGCCGTAGGAAGCATCGCCAGCTGTCTGCGACGCATCTACGATGCTTCGACTTTTCAATCGCTGTTTTCTATGTACTGCAACTCACCTGTATCAATTCGTCGAGGCTCTCCTGAAGTGTGTTGCCCAGCGTGGTATTGCGGTATAATTGATAAGACATATTTACGTCGTTATATTGCAATTATTAATAAATATTTTTTTCTTGTGCAGCTAAAACTAACGTAGGAATGACAGACGCTATCGATATAAACAAACACACCGATAACATGCTACAAGACGATATATATTGGCAATGGTAGCACCTGGTTTCGATATATAGACATATATAACAAAGGTCAGCAAATAAATAAAGATATGTTTAAAAAAATTATTATTGTAAATACTGGAGAAAATAAATATTGTACTAATTATACGAATTCTTTCTATATTTTAAATGCGATATATCGATAGTTATGCTATAGTTGCATATCAAACAGCTTGCTAGAGTCGACCAAATGATGTAAAAATGCTAACAGCTCTACAAAATTGTGACACTGAAAGGGGCGGCGCTTATCCTGTTTGCTACCCTTAACGGGATACCTTAAAACGGAAGTGAACAAAGGGTTGCAAATTAGCTTCAACCAATCAGCTCCGTGCTGTATTTTTTCATTGCTCTGGTACCTGGAATTTTTTTTATTAGCCACAATTTTAAGCGGCTGCTTGATTTCCATGTGGCACATAATTTCCAAAGCGCAAGATTAATGCTACAGCTTGACCAGAGCGAACTTCTGGTCAGTCCTAGCGTCAGAAGTAACACCAACTTCAGTCGCTTGTCAATTATTGAGGTGATTAGTTCAACAGTCGGGTTTTAAACGGGATCAAGTGCTCCTTACAATGCTACAACAGAATCAATCGTCGCCCCAACATTTGGGCGATGCTCTCAAATCCTCAAACTGCTCCATATCGACATCTACACCAACTTCGACACCTCCAAATACCGTTATCGCGACACCGCAACAACGTCCATCCTCGCCGCGTCAATTCTTCGAACGTCTGTACGGGCACCTCGAAACGCGTACGCACAAAAGCGAAAGCGATGACATCGATGTGGGCACCCACCTGGAGACGCCCTACCAGAGCGACGGTGGCAGCGTCTCTTCGCCGGATATATCGAACAGCGAGGAGCGTGTCTCCCAGAGTGTCTGCTGTCCGGCATATGAATTGCACGCACCTCCGACGGAGTATGCCGCCTTCAGACCCATTTCGACGGCAGTCGCGCCGACAACTCTGCCGTTTCCTGCATTCTCAACCGATCCACATATCACGGCAGGATTTTCCGCATTTCGTAAGTTGTTGCAAAAATACGAGAGTGCTTTTTCAGTTGTTTAAGAATCTTACAGTGTATAAAGACTAACAAGATAGGTGATAAGTTTTATACCCTTGCAGTTAACGATAAAGGTCGCATTGTTTCATTATACATACATATATTAGTATTCAATACCGATTAAACCTATTGTCTTTTTTTTAAGATATAATCTTTAAAAATTATAACTGAAGTTTTCTTTGAAAAACTTAATTTTCGACTATTGATCTCTTCCCTCATTGAAAATGGTCAAGAAAGGGTTTACCAGGTTTATACAAATGTAGTTACAGGCGGCAGGTCTTGCCAATCTGTATAGAAACAATGAATATATATTCCAGTTCAGTAACAATACTCCAGTCGACTTAGCCATGTCCATTTGTCTAACACATCTCAGCTTTTATAAAATCAAATTTCGCATGAAGGTTCTTTTATACATATGTATGTATATGTACATACCATACGATTCTAAAGTTTATTTCATTTATTTCCCACACCTTCCGGAAATCAATAAGGTTTATTTATACCCTTCGATCATTGAAAATGGTCAGAAAAGGGGTATACACTTTGTGCAAATGTATGTAATAGACAAAAAAGGTGTGGGAGACCCCATAAAGTATATATACATATTCTTGCACACGATTACTAGCCAAGTCGATTGAGCCATGTTTGTCTGTCTGTCTGTGCTAACAAAGTTATTAAATCAAATTTGGCAGGCAGACTCTTGTGTACTATACGCTGATCAAGTTTCTTTTAAATGTTAGCGGCGTATAAGAGATACAACTTTCTGACTTTAACATACACTAAGCTGATTTAAATAGCTACGTATTCTGTTAATTGCAATCCAATCGGACAAAAAACACAGAAGTTATTCAAGAAAGTATGAGCATAACACCAAGTGCCTGTGTCAACTAACAAGGGAGGAGGTGAGCGCTATCTAAAATATTTAAATAATCCTTACAATATACATTTTTGTCATGTCCTTAATGGAAAATTGCAAATATGAAACCATAAATGAAACCAGAGGAAATACTTTTTATCTTGCTTTATTTAACATTTTTGAACTTAAAATACATTGTGCTTGTTTAAAGACTATTATGGTGTTTTCTTTGGCTCCTCTGGACCTTTAGTTTGGTTGCTCTCTCGCCTCTGTTTTAAGTTGCGCAGCTCCAAATCGAGAAACATTTTAAGATTCGGATCGGTGATCTTTGATAGAACAATCTCACGGGCGCGGTCATCGTTGTCGCCCAACAGTTTGGCCAGTTGCTCGGCGTACTCCACCCAGACGCAATTGGCACAGCCGGACATGCAGCATGTTGTAGGTTCCGGTGGTATCTATATCATACGATAACAGATAGGAACAATATACATATAGTATATATAAATTTATAGTACTTACTTCAATGTCATCGCCGCTTTTGCGCGCCAGTTGTCGATATGGACTCATTGCGACTTGGATGCAACGTGACAGGAAGCATCTTCCGCTAGGGCAGCTCAAGAGCAGAGGAGAAAGCATATTGCTTGGATCTGTAAGAGTATAGATTCAAAAGTAAGTTAGAGGAAGTGATAACAGTTTCACACGCTACCATCTCCGGCAGGTGCAGCGCAAAAAAAAATTAGTTCCGCAGGAACTAAAAAAAACACGAGAAAAAAATGCTAAAACGGTCGAGCTATTAAATATCCTTGCTGCCCAAATCAGTGATGAAAAAATATGCAAAACGAAGAAATTAATAAAGCAAGAGAACAGAGAGAGAGAGTGGAAAAAATGTAAGAAAGCAGGGCGTAAGAAAAAAAGAAATTAACAAAATATTAAAATGCATTCAGCTGTAAAAATTTCCATTTGCTTGCGGTATTCCCGCTTAAAGGTCGCTCAAGAAGGGCGAAGACTTCCACAGAGAAAAAGAAAAGGAATCTCAAAAAAAATATGTGTATGTATGTATGAGTATATTATCATATAGATTTGGCACCCCCCGATACCCATATCACTTTAAAAGCCAACAAAAAGCATAATCTGTGCTGAAAAAATTAACATTGTAATTGAGCTTGACAGGAAACCTAAAAAAACACACACACAGCAGAAAAGAGAGAAGAGTAGAGAGAGAGACAGAGTAGGACAAAGGACACTTGTCATATCGAGTTTCACACGTGATTTAAAAAAAAATGTACGACAAGCCAAGGCTTATGGAAGTTGCGAATGAGCCAAGCAAAGGGTAATCAGGCGCAAACTAGAGATTAGTCCGGCTCATGCATCCGCATAAGGATTGCTGCCAGCACTATGAAGACAGAGAGAGAGAGAAAGGGAGAGAGCAAGAGCGAGTGAATGCAAAACAACAATTAGGCGGTAATCAGCGGCAACATAGACAATGAGTGGGCGTGGCTGTGGCATAATGTTCGCTTCGCTGCAGTTGACGTCACAATGAAGTGCAAACAAAAATCTCAATATATTATTTTGACAGCGCACCGACGTGTTGATACTCTTGTGCCGGAAGGAATAGATAGTATAGTATAGTTACAGCACGAAATACCGAGTATGTAACTTACAGTACTGTGTATACAGAATTGTCTATACAAAGAAGTTTGTCATTAGGCAAGCACCTGCTCGAGGTTAACAAGAAAGGGTCGCCCAGTCTAGATATACAACATATTACACAAATAGGTCATTCAGCCATTTACATAATAAAAAACTTTAAATAGGAATATATTTAGTAATATATCGGACTTTAACGATGTTAACTTTTTTTTTCTTAAATATTATCCTCACAATTATTATATATTCCCTTAGCCTTTCAAACTTGTATTCTGTTTCTCCCACAAAAAGTTCGAAAAAAGCACAATAGCCTCTCGCGAAGATAGTGTATAATTATGATGACTGTTACAAAACCACAGCAACAACAATGGCGATGGGAGGATGGCCCACAGCTGTTGGCATTGTCGAAAGTTTCCCGGCTCAGATTGGTCCCAGTGTGGACAAGTGGGTGGTGTGGGTGTGGGCAGACAGTGGACTGAACAACGGGGGGTGATGGAAGCGGGGCACGTGTAAAATGCAGCATAATGTGTGCTATAAACGCGATCAGAAGAAATACGAGTAAAGGAGAAGAGGAATAGGCAGAGAGGGAAGGTACAGGGACTGTAAATAGCCTGGTTAATTATTTGTTTAACTTGTGCGCACGCAAGGATATTAAACTCGGACAAGGGGTGACACCCCCTCCGCAATTTGATGGTTTATTAATGTAAGATTAATTTCACTCTAGCATCTCCATTGTATGTGTGTGTGTGTGTGTGTGTGTGTGTGAGTGCGTGTTGATATCTTTATCATCTACATACATTTATTTTATATCATTTTTTACAGTGGCTCGTCGCCGTCGCAAGGAGGGACGCCAGCGCCGGCAGCGCACCACCTTCAGCACAGAGCAGACGTTGCGCCTGGAGGTGGAGTTCCATCGCAATGAGTACATCTCCAGGAGTCGCCGCTTCGAGCTTGCCGAGACGCTGCGCCTGACGGAGACGCAAATCAAAATATGGTTTCAAAATCGTCGCGCCAAGGACAAACGCATTGAGAAGGCGCAAATCGATCAGCATTACAGGTAAGTCTATGCGAAGGGGGCGTGGCCAGCAGGTGAGCGGCAGGCAAAGTGTGGGAGAGGGATGGGACATTTTGCAACGGAAGTAATTCAAGGAAATGTCACAAGTTTAATTGATGTACTCAAATAAAATTAACACGATATTTAATTTTACGACATTTACGCGCACACAAACCCAATTAGACAGGGAAGGGGGGAGGAGAAGGAGGTAGAGAGGGGGTAAGCCACCCTTGTGCTGCCTGCTGGTTATATATGTAGTTGGTCAGTTTGATGTAATGCACACGATACTATCAATTTGCAGGAACTTTGTCGTGGCCAATGGTTTTATGAGCAGCATTATGGGCCAGACGGCTGTTCCAGCCAGCAGCAGCGGCTCGGCAACAGTGGCAGCGGCAACGGCAACTGCGACGGCCGTGGCAATGCTCGGCACGAGCGGAGCCGTCGGCTACTATAGAACGGCAGAGCCTGTGCTGCCCCCGACGGCGTCGCTGCTGCCGGCAAAGGACAATAGCGCACATCGCATACCGCTCGTAAATTATGCTGACATTGAAGAACAGCACCAGCAACAACAACAGCAACAACAACAACAACTACAGCAGCAGCAACTACAGCGGGCGTACCCGCAGCAATTGCCCCTCAGCAACTGCCCCGAGCAGCAGCAGCGTCGTCGTCGCTTCCTGCCGCCGCCCACGCTCATCAATACGTGTTAGCGGAAAATAAGGGGCAGCTTTAAATTAGTTAGCAATTAAGCGCAAACACTTGTAACGGCAAAAAATAAATTATATATAAAATAAATGACATATTTTTGTTTTGGCTATTTTACGGCTGAGCACGCAGCACTGAAGTGCTCATCAGTATGTGTATTCGTGAATTAAAATGATCACGGCAAATAATAACTTATGTATATACATATATTATAAAGTAAGCTCAGCATGTTTCCGATGTCGTTTGTTTTGGCTATTTTACGGCTAACCACGCAGCACTGCAGAGAAGTTTTCATAACAAGACCTGACTTGGCGGTCTGCCACATGCAGTTGATTGCATTTCCACTTACCTTAGCTTACTGCATTTGATGTTATTGCAGTGAAAACACCTGCGATTTTTAATAATCTTTGTAAGTGTAAAAACTGTGTAACAAATAAATTTTGACTAGAGAAACATAGTTTGCGCAACAATAAACAACAAACCAGGGCTACTTAACTGGCAGTCTGACAAGCAGCAAAATGTTTCGCGGCCGGTGCGATGTTTTATCGATAGTTCGGCACACATATATCGACGTGCATTGAACATCTCTACATTTTTCTTCGCGTGCGTGTCGGAACAGCAGCAGTTTTTAATTTATTTTGTTAATTTAATAAAATATATGCCAAGTATGGCGAAAGTAACACATGTAATCAAGTTGGAGGAGTCTGGCGATGAATCTACAACAGAAGTGTTTGAAATCAGAGATGAAGATGTAAGAAAAATAGTAATTTGGGATCCAAGTCTCTCTGCCCTTTGCTGTCGCACCAGAAAACCCGTACACACTAACACACACATGCATACATACAAAATGACAAACCTGTGTATACTTTGCAGGATATCTGTGAATTGGAACATTTGCGTAAGCTGTTTATTGGTGGCCTGGCACCCTACACCACCGAGGAGGGCCTGAAAGTATTCTACTCACAGTGGGGCAAAGTGGTTGATGTCGTTGTTATGCGAGATGCTGCTACCAAGCGTTCGCGTGGCTTTGGCTTTATTACCTATACAAAGTCCGCTATGGTAGATACTGCGCAAGAGAACCGGCCCCATATCATCGACGGCAAGTATGTGAGAGAATGGTTGTATAATTCCCATAGATCTGCTATTGACACAGTGACATTGCTTTATTCTATTTCTCTGGAAGAACTGTGGAGGCAAAACGCGCGTTGCCACGCCCGGAGCGTGAGACACGCGAGACAAATATTTCAGTGAAAAAACTATTTGTCGGTGGCCTAAAGGATAACCATGACGAGGAATGCTTGCGTGACTATTTCATGCAATTTGGAAATGTTGTGTCCGTTAAGTTGCTAACAGACAAAACAACCGGAAAACGCAGAGGCTTCGCATTCATCGAATTCGATGATTATGATGCTGTGGATAAGGCCATTCGTAAGTGTAGATCCGTCAAGTTAAATGAAGTACTAATTAAAAGATTTCTTGCTCAACAGTTCAGCGACAGCACTCAATCAAATACGTGCTCGTTGATGTCAAGAAGTCTATATATAATCTGGAGAAAAAGGATCGAATGCCGCCGGCCATCACTGCCAATGGCAATAAAATGCAACAACAGATGCAGCCGCCGCCTAAGGGCAACATGCCTCCGATTGGTTACCGTCCCCCCGTGCCTCCGCCACAGCAAATGCCGCCATATCAGCATCAGCAACCACCGACACCAATGTCGGCACCACCACCAAACTACAACTATTGGGGACCACCACCTCCCATGCAGCCATATTATCACCAACCACCGCCGCCGCAAATGAATGCATGGAACGGCTATCCACCACCACAGAATGGTTGGAATGCACCGCCACCTCCACCGCCGGGTGCACAGCAGTGGCATGGTGCCAATCAATGGGGTGGTCCGCCGGCTGTACAACCCCCAACACCGGGTGCGCCGCCACCAAATCATCATCGCAATGGTCCACCGCCTCCGGCTGTTGGTAATTGGAATATGCCACCGACAGCAGCACCACCAGTGCCTGGCGCCATGCCGCAAGGTCCGCCGCCACATCAGCCGCCGCCGTCGCAACAGCAGCCGGCACCACCAAACTTTGGCACTGGCTATCAACAGAACTACGGGGGCGGGCCAACCAAGCACAACAATATGAACGGCAATCGTATGAATCCGTATACTGCGGCGCCGCCAAGCAGCTATCGTAAGTGATGCGAAATTTGTCAATTAATTTAGTTAACGCTCTGTTGATGCTGACACCATTCTTTGTTGCAGACAACGCCCAACCACCTGCACCCGGCTATGCACCCTACAATACAGCAGCACCGCCACCGAGTGGCAATGGTCCCTCATCGGGCCCTGTACCGAAGAGTGTCTCGAATGGTTCTGTGGCAACTGGGGCGAGCGCCAACAGCAAATATCGTCGTTAGTCTGGGTAAGTAAAGCAAGGTAGGGGCTAAGTGGGAGAATGTCCGCCTCTGCCCGCCATTTCGTCAATGTCTTTACAAGATTTAAGGTACCACATAATGTTAATCGTACTGTCTGATAAGTATGTCTTGAATACGAAAGTACTAATCAATATAATTCTCTTTAATTTAGATGCCTTTTTGTGTGTGCCTTAAGTGCAACACGAAAGGAAAGCTCAGAATTCAAGATACAATACAGAATACAGATAAAGTTACTCAAAAATAGGCTTGTTATAAGCTAGGACACAAACTCTCGCTTAGTAACTTAAAACAGGATACATTTTAACAGCGTTGTTTGCCTCTGAACTCTCTATCTATCTCTCTATCTTTACATACATATGTCAGACTGAGCATATGAGAACTAACTACAGTTTTTAAACTCTTTAACTTAAGCTCTAATGTTATATTTATTATTGAATGATCGATGTATGTTTATATATACATATATATAATGTAAGCGACTTATTAAGACAAATATTGAAGAAATAATATAAATAGTGATTAAGATCTTGTTGGAGACAACTTCAAGTTGTTGAATCTACACAGAGAAGAAGTGTTTCATTTCATTTTTAAGCTTAACTTGCCATGCTTTATTATTTGGGAACGTATTTATCTTTATTATATATTGTAAACTTATAGATACAAATGCGTACAAATAGTACGCACATAAGTTACCCAACTAGAGCTCTCTTTATCTCTCTATTCGTATATACATATATGCTATATAGTACATGTACTATATATTATGATTATTGTAATTCAGTTTATTAATTCGAATCTAATTATAAGCGCATGTGCTAAGCTCGCCAACTTGAGATCATAATTGTATTTTTGTAAACCAAATTGAGATGCAATACACACCATTTGGATGAGACGTTTAGCAGCTTTAGCCAGAGCTTATCGGATATAGTACTAATAGTTTGTAGATGCCTTAGCACACTCGCAGAAGCAAAATTTTGACTGTCGAGTTAATTACGAAGAACAAATACAAATACGTCCAGCAATGTAATGAGAAATCAAATGGGAAGTTGGTGAGCACTGTGCAGATGCGAGAATTATATACATATATTATATATATACACCATATTTAGAGATATGTTATACTATTACTACTACTACGAGTTGATATCAAAATTATTGTCAATTTTTTATAAACATAAATGTATATGATAAATATATATACATATGTGCATATATGACACACACACACTCTGATCCCAATTGTTTTAAGCTGTCAACGGTTTCCTCTTACCCCCGTCGGTCCCGCGGACTATCTTGCTCACGAGTTAAATAGCCAGAGTTTTATTTTGTTTCCATATTAAGATGTTAGATGATATTTATGTATGAGCGAAGAAAAAAGTTAAATAAGAACGGAATAATTAAACTAATGTATCAATATCAACCACGACATGAAACTCTAAGTTTAGCGTAACCTTAAGTATCCATAGAGCTATAGAGCTATACATAGATGTTGTTTTTCATCTGAATATATATTGATCTACTTAAGTTTTGTAGCGCACGCCAAAGGCTTTAAACGATTTGATTAACGCGTGATTTAACGAGTTATCCAAATTCCAACAGAAACACAATTATATAATTATGTATGGGGTGACTAAGAGAGCGTAGTCCCTAATTTTTCAGCTTATATATTAGCTCTAATCTAACTTTAATTATAATATAAATTTATGGAATATATACATACATATTTATTTTTAAATAAATAAACCGTATAAAACCCACACTATGTATCTATATATTTATTTGAGCTGCGCCATAGCTGCAAGTTTTAAGTAAGTCTCTACTTAACCCGTACTTAATTAACAGTTATATAGACCTATATAGTTAATCTTTATGCATATGCAGCTCTAGATTCAAATGCAATTCATATTTATTTTCCTAGCTTTACCTATGTACATCTACATCTATGTATATATAGTATGCTTACCACACGTCATACCGCATAAACCTATTTACTTGAGTGTAAAATATCTTTCCCTAGTCAAGTTAAGGTAAGTAAGGACACGTTACTAGGCTCATCCAGTTATCAGACCTATGTAGTTTCTAGAACTGCTTAAGTACCGCTCTCTCAATAATACTTAGACCATATAAATACTATGAAACGCTCCAAAACTAAAAGTACAAACTATTTCTTTTCCAAAACTAAAAACAATCAAATAATACCAACCCCACATTGAGCACTACCGGCAGAAATCGGTCAAGATAAAGAATATCGGATATTAGGTAAGTATATCATGCAGTCAATGTTATGTATTGTACATATTAAGCTTACAAATTTATATTTTATGCTGTGAACAATAAAATATATATATTGCATTCGAATAGAACTGAGAATTTGTGTTTTATTTGCTGTGCGCTGCGAACATGTTGCAAGCCAACACGTTCTTGCGACCCCAATCGTTTGTTTGTTGTGCTCCAGTTTGACCGATCTTCAGTATAATCGCTGTGGAGCTCTCTGGCCGGCCAACAGTCATTCGTCGGCTGCCGTCGCAAACACTTGGATCTTTCAGGAATAATATCATACATATACATATATATTGTAAGTATAAAGCTGTTTTGAAATTTGAGCAGGGATTTTGCGTCGTCAGCTTGAAAATTCTATTGCCTGACAAGTCAAGTTCAATAATCGATTGGCAAGTTAATTGAACTCAATTTCAATTCCTTTGCATATTGTTAATTAATTTGAAGAGTTAAGAGTGAGATTTCGCTAGTGAGGATTGTTTCGCATTCACGTATCATATACGCAGTCGAGGCAAGGTTAGTTGTTCTCCGGCACACTGAGAAGTGTCATCATCATCATCAAAGTGCAGTTCCGCGAATTCATTTCAATTGCGGCGTGCACTGAAAGAAACCAAGAGCTGATATAGTGCTTGGTAAAGTAAGGTTCAAAGTTTCGTTTCGGATTAATTTAATAGTTTTCTGTCAGTGTAGCATTTGATTACAATGAAAATGCTGCTACATTGAGCGTAGACAACAGTTCCACATAGCATAGAACAGAGGAATAACAAAATCTTTGGCTATATGCAATGCATCACGTCATTCTTTGTCGGTTTTTGTTATAATTAAACTGCAGCTACACTCACACACACACACACACAGATATGCAGACGCCGTAAACATGCAGCATCTACTTAGATGTTCCTGGAACACTTTGCGTGGTGTATATATGTTATAAATTTGTATATGTATAGGAACTGATGTGCCACTTTCCGCGGGGCATTGCGCATTTGCCAAGATATTTGTACGAAAAGTGGCGATTAAGCAATCTTCCTGCGTCTCAGTGAGTCTACTCTCGAGTCCCAAAACGGAAATTCAAGCAAGAGATAAGCCCAGGCCATGCTTATAGGCGATAAGTCCGCCTCAACTGTCGCGTTGTGCAACTAACTAAGCGAATGAATTCTACTGATTATAATGGGGACGCTTGAGAAAATCATATTAGCCTACAGTTATAGCTTTACCCCAGCATTAAGGTCAAGCTTAATCGGGAATACATATACACATACTTCAATATGTTACTATGTACAATCTAGTTCATAATTCTATATATACTTTTCTGTATAAGTAGAAATGATTTCAGAAACTTTGATTTGCTGCCACAATCATAAACAACATTTCCGACTGACTGTGTGTGAGGAACATGTGTTCGACATGCCGTCAAAAGAATTCCAGTGCAGGAATCTTCGATCTAGTGTGGACCTATATGGTTGACAATTTTTATACGATATATTTGAAATGTGCCAAATTTATTAATTTGGAAGAGCCCGATCTGCTAGTAACAGATAAACGAGAAGTTTAAATAATTAACAGAATGTATTCAAAGAAACTGTTAGCACTTTCCTTAGAATACAATTGCTCTACTTTTCAAATAGTTTTTTTAAGTTAGCTTAGGTTTATTCCTTAGGAATTTTAATGCATCAGAATAGAAGGTTCTTTAAAAAAATAGCTTCACATCTTTTAACTGGTTTGAAGCTATAAGATAATTGTCTATCTTATGATAAAATGTATTTATTTCGCATTAATAGATCAGCAATTTCTATGCATATTAAAAGTGTTAAAGAGAATTTCAATTTTAATTATTCATTATTAATCATTAATTAGAATGTTTTTTCATGAAACAGATAATTGTTCTACTTTGCAAATAGTGTTATAAGGTAAGATTAGGCAAATTTCATCAAAATATTATTAAAGTTTAGAACCTCACTAAACGCTTTAAAAAGTGTATTTTTATTAGAATAGATTAGATATATTACGTAGTATTTCCTCACGGAGTCAGACTCGAATCTTTTCCTTTTGGTTAGCTGGTTCACCCTAATAAGAGAATACGGATAAATTGCAGTGCTGCGGATCGTATGCCAAGAACAATAGAAGAGCATTGTATACATTACATAGCGAACTTCCCGTCAAATGACCTTTTGAACTCGATTATACGTTGTATTCACATACGCATAACTTCGCAAGGCATCTACAGTGCCAGCCACCCTGTAAAGGGGGTTGCTTACAGTATTACAGCGAGAGAAACTCTTACAACTTTCAGTACAGTCGCGAGAAATTTGGAAAGAAATTCCAGAAATTGAAGCGACGTCGTTGCGAACACAGTGAAGGCCAAATGAATATAATCAGCGGAACTTAGCCACCTCTGAACTTTGCTGAGATTAGAATGAATTGCAGAGATAATACATATATATTTATGATTATTTCGACACATTTCAGTTGTAGACAATAAGCAGCAAGATGCGCTTCATTTGGCTGCTGTTCGTTTTGGGGTTCCTTGCCATTTCAGCAACGGTTCGTGCCGAAGAGAATGATCTTGTGTTGCCTGACATCGATGATGCCTTGGATGATATTGCTGATTTCGATGAGGACGACGAGGAGTTCCTCAAGTTGTTGGAAGAGAAGGCCAAGGTGAGTAAAGAGGAGATATAATAAGAAAATGTATGACAAAGTAAATGTTGTAGTAGATCTCTTACTGTATGTAGTTTTCTATATTCCCTATTGAAATGTAATTCCTTCATGTCGTTGCAGAACAAAGATCTGGAACGTGAGAATGAGATTGCGCAGGAACTGGCCTCGGTAAAGCACAACATCCTATACCCCGTCGTCAAGGAAGATCCCTGCGAGACCATGCACTGCGGTGCCGGTCGCATCTGTCAGCTAACCGAGGGCAAACCGGAGTGCATCTGCATACCCGAGTGCCCAGAGGAGTCGGACGCTCGGCGTCACGTGTGCACTAACAAGAACGAGACATGGCCCTCCGATTGTGCCGTCTACCAGCAGCGTTGCCTGTGCGACATCAAGTCCGACAAGTGCCTGCATCATGACAATGCGCATCTGCACATCGACTACTACGGCGCCTGCCACGAGCTGCGCGTCTGCGAGGGCGAGGATCTGAAGGACTTCCCCGTCGCATGCGCGACTGGCTGTTCAATGTGATGCGTGATCTGGCCGAGCGTGATCTGCTAACCGAGCATTACATGCAAATGCAATTGGAGTCGGAGACAAACAACTCGCGTCGCTGGTCTAATGCCGCCGTTTGGAAGTGGTGCGATTTGGATGGTGATACCGATCGTTCAGTCTCTCGTCACGAACTCTTCCCCATCCGTGCCCCGCTGGTCAGTCTGGAGCACTGCATTGCACCGTTCCTGGAGTCGTGCGATTCTAACAACGACCACCGCATCACATTGGTCGAGTGGGGAGCCTGCCTGGAGCTGGATGTCGAAGACCTTAAGGAGAGCTGCGACAAGGTCCAGAAGGTGGTAGCCCCTCTACAGGGTTAAGCCTGGCTAGCCCAAGCAATTCTTCATCTTCATTTTAATAATGTAATTTTACCATTTTTGTGCACAAAGTTTATTTCAACAATTAATGTCTAATAAATTGTCCAATAACAATGAGTGTTGTTCTCTTTTTGTTTTGTTTTGTTCTCTTTTCGTTTTATTTTTTATTTAAAGTTTTTATTAAATGTATTTGTGTAATTTACTTTGCTCTAAATTAAGTTTCCTTTTGTTTTAGGCTCGTTTTCTCTTTTTCTTTTTTAAACATTGCATTTACTTGACAATTAAGTTTACATTTTTATTTGTATGTTGTGTGTGTGTGTTTGAGTGTGCATTTGTTTAAGTGCATATGTGAAAGTGTCTATGATGTCTATGCTGGGAGAGAAAGGGTTTACAATGTTTCTTGAGGCGGGGGTGGATGGGGCCCTATTGTAGAGGTTATTTCTTGTAGGTTAGAGTTATGATTTTAGACCGTGCACAGAATTGTGCACAGAATCCTCCTTACAATGCGTCCGTCGTCTTCTGGTTGGGATCCGTTCTGATTTGCTTATATCCTTTTTTGTTGTATATTTTCTTCATTAAACGTAGTTGTAAAATTTGTATTCCGAAATGGTCAAAATATATAGAAAGAATTATTATTATTAATAAGCCTGCGAAAGAATGACATTGCCCTTTCGCTGGGGATCCTGCACAGTATCCTCTTTCTTGCCGATAAGCGACTTGTGTATATGCGGAATGACGCCGCCGCCGGCAATGGTTGCTTTGATCAGGCTGTCCAATTCCTCGTCTCCGCGAATTGCCAATTGCAAATGACGAGGCGTGATACGTTTCACTTTAAGATCTTTCGATGCGTTTCCTGCCAATTCCAAAACCTGCATAGTAAAAAAACAAAAGAAAAACAAAAACAAAACAAATTAGAATCCAATTGGAAACTGTTAAGCTAACAGACACTGTTAACGGTTAACAGATACGAAAGGTAAACAAATGCCGTTGTATTTACATCTGTATTGCAAGTAGAGTTTAGTACATAATACAAAATACCGTTACCCACTTGGATTAGGCGGGAAATATATATATGTAGACATACCTCAGCGGTTAAATACTCCAAAATGGCTGCAGAATAGACAGCAGCGGTGGCACCGACGCGTCCATGCGATGTTGTACGACTCTTGAGATGGCGATGAATACGTCCAACGGGAAACTGATGCACAATACGCACAATAAAAATCGCATTAGAACAAATCGTCATTCCCTTGTTTATGTTTTGCTACCCCCAAAGCGCAACTTCACTTTTACAGCACACACACACGCACATAAGCTCATGCTAACGCACCCTGTTTACAATGTGTGTGGCGATGTGTGTGTGTGTTGATGAAAAAGGCGCCAAAATTTATGTGGTACAGACAACAACAATAACTTACCTGAAGACCCGCGCGCGCCGAACGTGAAACTGCCTTTGCTTTGGCTTTACCAGAGTCTTTGCCCGCTTTGCCGCCAGCCTGGAGAAGAGAAGAATTGCGCAGACAATAAGAAAAACACGAACAGCACACAGAGAACATAAAACATATTTCGTACACACAAAATGGTGGCGGCAAAACTAATACTAGCAAATAGTTTGAGGTTAAACACGAACACTTTGCCGCCGAGCCACACAATAACACTGTTGAAATTTATATCATTTAAAAAACGTCACTGGGTATTGCCAAATGTTCGCGCTACGTGGTCTTTGGCTGTGAACGCATTAATATTTCAGGTCGCTCAACGCGAGGCACGCGCAATACAATAAACTACAGTATGCCAGCCAAAACCGCTACTGCTAGCGAGCAGTTTGCGCTGCGCCGCAGTCGCCTCGTCGCACAGAGTCTCTATTGTTGTAATTACCATTTTTATTTAATCGATTTTCCTCAGCGTTAGTTGTTGCGTGTACAAATGCACAAGGCACAATATTTGTTTATATGCGTGGAATGATTGTAACAACTAAATTGAAACTTAGTTGCCTTTTTGGATAATAAGACGCGTCTGCACTGTAGTATAATTTTTACACGAATGAGACGCCGTCAGAGTTGCCAGTCACTTGTTTGTCTCTTATTGGTATTCGCATGTTATCGTTTTAGCCCAATACTTTCGCATTGAGTTATCGCACCCCAATGAAAACAAACCAATTGTTATCGAGAAATCGAGGCAGATTAATCGCTTTGCTTCTCATATGCGTATGTTTTTTTCGTTTGCTTTCCAAAACAAACTGATTGATTAATTTATCAAAGCAAAGTGATAAAATACAATTGCAATGAGCTCGGGCGCTATTCGTACACCCGTATCGCAAATTATCCACAACAAGGATGACCAAGATGCGGAGGAAGAGCCCAAGAAAAAGTCACGCGAAGACTGGCGCAAAGCCAAAGAGCTCGAGGAGGCTCGAAAAGCAGGTACTGCACCAGCAGCTGTTGACGAGGAGGGTCGCGACATCAATCCTCACATTCCACAATATATTTCGAATGCACCCTGGTATTATGGATCACTGGGGCCAACGCTGAAGCATCAGCGTCCACAGCATGAGGACGAGCGTGGGCAGTTGGATAATATAGCACCCAAGGGTTTGGATACGACCAGGTTAGTGACAAAGTTTAGGAAAGGAGCCTGCGAAAATTGCGGTGCTATGACGCACAAGAAGAAAGACTGCTTGGAAAGGCCACGCAAGGTGCAGGCCAAGTACGCCGAGTCGATTGTGGTCCACGACGAGCACATTGTGAGTGATGCCTCCATAAACTACGACGAAAAGAGAGATCGTTGGAGCTCTTATGATCCGGCCAACCATCGTGAAATTATCGAAGAGTATGAGAAAGTGGAGGAAGCCAAGCGGCAGCTTAAGGCTGACAAGCTTAAAAATGGTTCGTAACAGTAGATTGAATTCCAATATAATCCTAACATAATTATTTTTTCAATTTAATCAGATCCTGATGCTGAAATATCCGATGAGGAGGGAAACGAGGACAAATATGTGGACGAAGTGGACATGCCGGGCACAAAAGTGGACTCCAAGCAGCGGATTACAGTGCGAAATTTGCGTATTCGAGAGGATACTGCGAAATATTTGCGGAACTTGGATCCGAATTCAGCATACTATGATCCCAAAACCCGCTCTATGCGAGATAATCCTAATCCTCAAGTGCCATCGGAAGAGTAAGTGTAGAGAGTCTCTTCGATTTTTTTATATTTTTAACTGTTGTTTACTGTTTTTAGAGCGGAGTTTGCTGGTGAGAACTTTGTGCGTTTCTCTGGAGACACCACAGCTCAGGCCACAGCCCAATTATTTGCTTGGGAGGCACACGGTAAAGGTGTCGATGTGCATTTGCTTGCGGAGCCAACAAAACTGGAACTGCTGCAGAAGGAGTACGAGCAAAAGAAGGAACAGTTTAAGTCAAGTGTAAGTCAAGTTGGGAAATTTATTCGTTCATTCGTTTGCATTACAATATTATTTCTATTTCAGACCAAAACAGACATTGTGGAAAAGTATGGTGGGGAAGAACACTTACATGTGCCTCCTAAGTCGTTGTTGCTTGCCCAAACCGAGGAGTATGTGGAGTATTCGCGTAGCGGCAAGGTCATCAAGGGTATTGAAAAGCCGAAGGCACGGAGCATTTACGAGGAGGACGTGTACATTAATAATCACACCACCATCTGGGGAAGCTATTGGAATGCCGGTCGTTGGGGCTACAAGTGTTGCAAATCCTTCATCAAGAACTCATATTGTGTGGGAATGCAAGAACCGGAAGGTTACTCCGACCAGCCGAGTTCCACAATATTTGCTGTACCTGCTGTGCCTGCAGTAGCAGCCCCTGATGCTTTGCCTAGGATACAAGGCGATGATGAAAAGCCAGAAAAGCAAACTGTGGAATTCGAGGTAGACTCAGCACCTAGCTCAGAAGAGTCGTCTGAAGAGGAAGATGTTGTGGAAGAAAGCAAAAAGTCAAAGAAAAAGTCGAAGAAACGCGAAAAGAAAAAGAAGGCCAAGGAGCAGCGCAAAAACAAAAAGAAACATAAGGAAGCAAAGGATAAGGAGAGGATCACAAAGGACAAAAGTACTAAGGAAAAGGATTTCCGATCTAAGCAGTCTATGGAGGAAAATGACGACCGGAAACGCCCGTATAATAGCATGTACGATGTAAAAGCCCCCACCGAGGAAGAAATCGAGGAATGGAAGAAGAAACGACCGCGTAGCGATGATCCCATGCTGCAATTCCTCTAAGCTACTCGAATTGTATATTATGAAAGTAAAGAAAGAAAACATATATCTGTTTATATTTATATCTATAGTCTTTATTACTTAGACAATCGCATACTGCTCGTAGAGGAGCTCCCGTATCTTGTAGTAATCCTCCGACAGGCAACCCTCCATAGCAACCTTTCCGGCATCCACCCGCCGCAGTGCTAGTGTGCCGTTACAGCACCAAAGAACACCGCCAGAGAATTCCGAGTTGATGTTATTACGCATGAGAACCTGTTTGAAGTCGGACAGTTTCAGTTCGTTGATTAGCACCGAATTGTGCACAGGTATCTCATCTTCTTCGAGTGTCTCCAGCGTCAAAGTCTTTCCCTCTTGCACAGCCAAGTCCTGCTCGGCAGTTACTTCAGATTGATTTGGTGCATCTATAGCCTGCAAACGCATACCCAGACGACCATCGATCCAGGCCACCTCAGCGTCTTTGCCCTTTTGGAACTGTAGCTGCGAGACAAGTCCTTCGGTCAGACGTACTTGGTAAATGTGAATCTCTGTGGTCACATCAATTATTTCGCCCTTGTGTGGTGTAAACACACGGGCTCCCACATTCTGTTCACAGTGCTTAGCCACCACCTGAGTGCCGTCAGCTGTGCCATGCACTACAATAACGCGGCGGGGCCGTAGTTGGGATAAAATCTTAAGCATGGATTCACCATCGGAGCGTCCTTCGAAATCGATGCGTTGGATTTGTGCATTTACCTCGATGGTCTTGCGTTGGCTTATCAGTTTTGTGGGTTTCTCGAGCAACTGGACATCACCTTCCGCATTGCCGTTGGCCTGCTGCTCGGCATGGGGTTCTTCCTTTTTAACATTCTCCTTGTTTTGCTCATCAACATTCGAATAGTCGTAGTTGCTGGCATCCACAATGCGGTAGTCATCCAAGTTTATTACTTCGCCATAATCGTCGTATTTAATCTTCTCCTCGTGATAGGGGAACATTACATGGTGACGTTTGTTGGACTTAAAGAAGCCTGAATGATGTCGTCCCTCCGCACGTACCACGATATCATGTTTGCCAGTTATAACGCTCATTTCAATATCATCTTCAGATTCGGAGCTGCTCTCCTCCTCGACTTCTGGCTTAACAATAAGTGGATTCAGCTTTTCGCCTTGTGTACGCAAGTATTCATCCAATTCAGGACCCTCAAGTTCAACACGTCGTCGTACATCCAGTTCAATCTGTCTGCCCGGTGTTAAGTTTTCCACCAATTCCATGGCCAAGGATCCGGGGCCAGTGCGTGTTGTGAAAATTATACTATTATTTGCATTGGAGGCCCATTGAGTGAATAGATCACGCGTGAAGCCGCTCTCCATGTCAGGTGTGCTAGCCAGTACCACCTTGGGACCAGCTGGAAGCTTATAGATATCGGCGAGCGTGTGACACAGATTGATGTGCTTGAACTGGAAGGGATTGTTGCGCGCACCCTCAAAGGATTTGGTTAGCTTGTCGCTCATCCATTCGATCTGTGACTTGGCAAATTCAATGACATTGTAGCTTACGTTGTTGAGCAACGCCAGAGAGTAGGCCATTAAGCCAGACTCCTTGTTCTTCCACAGCTGATCGAGCATGTGGGCCAGTTCCAGCACGCGTCCAGCCGTATCCACAGCAATTAGTACATTTCCATTGTTACGTACAGTTTGTAGAATGTTGGTCATAAGCTTTTCATCGCGGGCACGTCTACGCGCCTGTTGATATTGTGCGTTATAAGCATCGGTGATCAGCAGCGAAGGTCGCTGCAATCTATCCAGCTCACAGCCACTGAGATGCCGTTCCTTTTTGTGATTGAAATCGATGGCATAGACAATGTCCTCTTCGCCCACTTTAACAATCTTCCAAATGGTGCCACCAATCATGTGACCAGCATTTAGCGGTGTTATGGAAATACCATAACCTTTTCCCTTCAAGGAAACTGTCTGGTTGTACTTCAGTTGGGTAATCTTCTCGAAGGCCGTGTCCACATCGTCCAGTGAGAACAGATCAAAATCATACATATTGAAATGCGACATGTACAAATCGTACATAAACATTTGGCCCATTTTGAAGACCGGTATCGTGGCATAAATGGGACAGTTAAGTCCCAACTTGCCCACGAGATAGGGCAGTGCACCCAAATGATAAGCATCAGGGTGGGAAAGCAACACGGCATCAAGTGTATGCACTTGACTGAAAACAGTCAATAAATCAGTATACATAGTTATCAATTAATTAAACAGTTAACTTACCGTTTCAATTCCTTTATAAAATTTTGATCAAACTTCTCGTCCCAGCCGCAATCCAACAATATTCGCACATCGTCAATTTGGAGTATGTAACACGGTGGCGACTCATCCATCGCACCAGATATTGTATGAAGTTTAATTATTGATGTCATTGTGCAAATATTTCCATCAACGTTTAAAAAAAACTAACTTCTTTAAATCACCTCGCAATAAACAAATGAAATGATGTTTGTACATCAGCCGGTTTGCACGATGTTTAATATCGATAGCTGCTGAATTGTGTATCGATGTTAAACATGCATCTATCGTACATTGTTTCCCGCCAAACTAATAATATTCGATTAGTTGCACTTGATAAATAAAGTCAATCAAATATTACATTAAGAATTCTTATAAGGCGATACGATAACACATTTTTATTTGGCTAATATAAATTCAAAAAAATTCCCAAGTAAATTTGATTGCACTTGAGATATGGTTTATTTGGTTTAGATTTTTTAATGGAGAGATATGTATGTATGGATGTATGTATTGCGAATATGTATTTAACTATTTACAGTCTTTTAACTTAAATTATTCCCTTTGTTTCACCCATTTTATAATGTTTCTACGCAATATCTTCATCAGAACGTACATCACGAAAGGTCAAGTCCACATCGTCAAACTCCTTTAGACGGCGGTGATTGTTGCGCCTCAATTGCATACGACGATACACTGCCTGGGTGCGCTTTATAGGGCGCAGCACGACTAGGCAGTATAGTATCAAAGTGGCGATGATAGCTCCCAGCAAAATCAGTACAATAGCTATGGCCAGGTGCGCTCCCTGGGGCGGCTGTCGATTGTAAACTGTCCCTTTTTTTATTTCCCACGTCTTTAGCACAATATTCCAAGTCCTTGTCTATGCTTTCAGTCCAGTTTGGGTTCTGATAATATCCCTGCCAGCAGACACACTTAAAGTTAGCTTCAACTTTTGTACATATGGAATTGTCTGGACATTCTTTAAGTTCCGTACAATGCTTAACTGAAATCGAAGTATATAGGTTATTAACCGAAAACAAACAAACATTTTATTACTTTACTGACATTGCAGGTCTATATCATCAGCGCGTAATCCAATTAAAAAAGTAGCTAAAGCATACAGCTAGGTAAACAGAACATTTAAATGCGTTGCACATTTCCGTTGATCAAATAAAACAGGACATAGGTGTTAACAGCTTTGAGTACGAAGAGCGACTGGCCCCTACAGAGGTTACCGCAGTCTATCTTATCGACGACTTTGTTATCTTCCGAAACTTTTTGTATAAGTTAACATATGAATATATTTTCCTTATAAAAGCTTTTACAAATATATATATATATATTTGCGTTGACGATGGCCATTCTAGGTCAGTATTTATACAACGCTCTTTACGTTAATGTTAAACTTTTAAAAACTTCCGCTCTCTTCAATTGTTTTAATGGGTACAAACTGTATCATATCTTATCGGTTTTCTATTATCATTTGTATATATAAAATAATCAATAGGGCACGTCGTTGTCAAATTAAAACTAGTGAGTTGTTCGACGTTGTACTGGAATTTTTTTATTTAAGTTGTAAGTTGTGTTTAATTCAATTAATAGTAATGTTTATGAAAAATTCGCACATTACAAATCAAACCGCCTTTTTCCTAATAATGTGTACATAAATTAACAGCCTGTCAAAACGATTGTGGAGTACCTCTAATAAGTTGCCCAAACAAACATTAATCGAGATGGAAGTCGAACGATAGGCACGAAAACATCGATAAGTACACAGCTCGTTGTGATTACTCGATAGGAAAGAAAAAAAAACACTCGTGTTTATTTTGTTGTGCGAATTATTTACTTTTTTACGGGTTCATGTTTAAGCATCTCAATAAATTGTAAAAGCCAGCTATGAGTCGTTGTCTTTGTTCTTCGTTATTAATACACAATCGTAAATAATGTTAATAAGACTGTGTCAGCACAGTTTTCATATATACGACTTGCTTTTTCTAAGCGGCGCTTTAACCCTTTTTGTATACCTTTTACTACCTCATCGATTTGCACTACGCTATGATTACATCGATAGGGAGCACATGGAGGAGGCTCTCCTGGCCGACACCACCTCGAATATCTCGTCGCAGCTGCAGTTTATTGATTGTAGCTACAAAGAGGTGATAGCCGAGAGCAAATTTGTTTACAATGCGTTTCATCGGGATAGAATACATCGTGGGGAGGAAATACACCAGGGCGGAGAGTTTCAGCCGGACGAATGCCGTGCACGATTCAGTACGGCCGTCATTGTGCCATATCGGGATCGACAGGAGCAGTTGGCAGAGTTCCTGAACTACATGCACAATTATCTGCGTCTTCAGCTTATCCATTATCGCATATTTGTGGTGGAGCAGAGCGATAGAAAACCCTTTAATCGCGCCATGCTTTTTAATATTGGAGCCAAGGTGGCCGAAAGCTATGGTTATCCGTGTCTTGTACTGCATGACGTGGACCTAATGCCCCTGAACTCGGGCCAAATCTACGCCTGCACAACTCTGCCGCGGCACATGAGCTCCGCCCTGGACAGTTGGCGCTTCCATTTGCCGTACCGGACACTCTTCGGTGGGGTCGTGGCCATAAGTACGTCACAGTTTAAGTTGATCAACGGCATGTCAAATTTGTATCACGGCTGGGGTGGTGAGGATGATGATCTCTATGAGCGCCTGAAAGTCGTTGGCATCGATATCTGTCGCTTCGATCCAGCATACAGCGAGTACACAATGCTTAAGCACAAACACGCAGTTCCCAATGAAAATCGTTTGGCACTCCTGCGATCCGCTTCACTGCGCATACACTCCGACGGTCTCAATTCTCTTGCCTACAAGGAGGTGGAACGAAGAATGCATAGTCTCTTCACGCATATTCTGGTCGAAACCTAGAAGGGAGCAGCAGACGCTTGAAACACACGCCATCAGCTTTGTCTTGCGCAATTGTTACTTAACCTTTAAGGCTTGTATTAAATCTAATATCAATGTTCTTTGAATAGAATGCTCAGAGCACTAAAAATATCACAAGAAACTTTCGCATCGCAAAGTATTACACTTGAACTGGAAAATCCTTGCAAATAGAAATCTCTGTGAGCTCTTAGGAAATATCAAATTCATGTATCTGAATGCAAAAACTAGCCCTGTTATAGCGTAATGAATAATTTAGGATTCGAATTGTTGTACATTTTATGTGCTAAATAGAAGGAGAGATGTAATTATCGTTAAATGTTGACGAATCTGATAAATTATGGTGGTTATTAAATAGTCCTGAATAGAATCTGGAAGCACAAATAAGAAATGTATTGGGAGATTAGATTTTAGTTTGCCTCTTAACTTTTAACGATAGTACTGTCGATAGTTTTGCCGTTCAGCTAAACTGTAAAGACTCAGCGAATCAAAGAATAAATAATGTACCAAAGCAGAATTGCCATTGTTTAATTGATTATATGTAAGTATATTTTTTTATCTAATTTGTGTACTATAAGATACACTAAGGAGCAAATTGCACATTTATATATATGTATAGTATACTATAGTATATAATATGTTTTTGACTGTTTGCCTAGACTAACAATAAATAATATGCACCCATTCAATATTGAAATTGATATTTGTTGAACGATGCATCCAGGAAAAGTATATTGTATTACTAAAAACAAAAATTAACACGCACACGGACACATAAGTATACACACACGCAGATATTCACAAACATTCAAGCATCGTCATTTATAATTTATATGTGTTATGTATGGTATGTTATATATATGGAACATTTAAAACATTGGCTATTTGGGAATGATGTGTCTAGTTCAAGAAATTAAGTATATCCTGCTGCGACAAGGTGTTAAGATTCTTGCTATCCGCGGACTGTGTAGTCAGTGATGCTTGAGGCATCAGTGTCGGCACAGCCCCGCCCAGATTCATTGGCTTATTTAGAGCGAGGCTCTGTTGCATGCTATTCATACTATTGTTTGCTGTGTTGTAACCCGACGGATAGATATAGTTTACTGTGGGCTGCTGTAGCGTGTACATGTTGGCACCGTTCGCGTTGTTAGGTTTTACAACCTGGTTACCAGATCCAAATGGATCCAGATCGTCCAGCGATGAGAAATTGTTATTGCTGCTGGCTTGAGGCGATGCCAATTGATGATTCATCACTAACGGATTCGCACTGTGCCAGCTGGGGGCGTTGTTACTGCTGGCATTGTAGGGCAGCGCAAGTTGAGGTGCAGCAGGTGCCACCGTTGCTGCTGCTGCTGACGATGCATTGTTTTGGTTCATGCTTAGGCTGCCCAAGTTGCTATGCATCAACGAGGAGAACATGTCCGACTTCGATGTTGTATCGATCGTTGTATTGTGCGTTATTCTGTAATAATAAAATCTTGACTTAATATTCATACTATTATGCACTGATGGGATCGTCTACTTGAGCTGTTCCTTTGTCTTAACTGGCGCCAATGTAGATGTTGTTGCTTTTGACTGAATCGAGCTAGTTGGCTGTCCCACACTGAAGCCGGAGAACATGTCATCATCGCTTTTGTTCCCATTGCTGCCACCATAACTACCTGTGGGCGAGAGCGTATTGGTCTCCAGCTCATTGGCCAAGATTTCGGAAGCGTCCTTGGGTCTATTTAAAAAGAAAGAGTTCTTGAAACTATTCTCAATGGAATTTCAATTGATTTCTCTTACTTGTTGTCTCGTTGTATAGTCGATAATTGCTGCAGCTTCTCGCGCTGTTCATGTTCTACCCGCCCCAGCATTTCTTTGATCAATGTAATGATGGTATTAAACTGAGCGATAGTTAGGCCGTTTTCTACACTCAACGGAACGAGGAATGGTATGCACTTGTGAGCCATTACATCCTTGGTGATGCCAAGCTTTGTATTGGTCATGGCGATCTTGTAAATGCCTGCAAAACAGATTAAAGCGTAAGAAAATCATGATAACAATACCTTATATACAATGGCAGCTTACCTATTATGGCCATTACAATGGCGGGCTCGCGGCTTTGTATTTGCTGCAAGAAGGGAAGAATTTCATCTAGCACGAGCCACTTATCCAAGTTCTCCAGCAATTTGCCAATTGATATGAGGCAATTCACCTTGACGGAAACATTGTTGCTGAGCAAGCAGAGTTTTTTAATGCGCGGAATGACTGAGTTTTTCATGGCATTGTAATCGATGAGCGTTGAAAATGTGGGCAGTACACCAAGGCATAGTTCCTGTATCTGTGGCATGTCGCACTCAAGAGAACGGTAAAGTAGCGGGAGCACACTTTGCTTCACTTCTTCGGCCGGTGTCAACTTCAGTAACAGATCCATCTTTTGCATAAATATCAAGAGGATCTGTATGGGATCTGTCAGCTTGAATATTGGCTTTAAGTGGAGCAATATGTGATCACAATATTCTTTCTGGCTGCTCATTTCGGCTATCAATAGCACATTGGGCAAAACGAATGGAATCATGGGCGAGTTGACAAACTCCTTAACCAGGTAGGGCAATATGGAGTGTAAGTTAACGCGATGCGGCAATGTGGGGATAATTTGTGGCAAGCCCTTGTAGAATTTGGACTTTTGCAGGTTGTCCCATTGATAAAGTGAGTCCAAATAGCTCAGTGTCTTAACGCCCACGTCTTGGAAGTAGGTGATCTGCTTCAACTCATGCAATTTAGGTCGCAAACTTGCGCTGGGATGCAGCAAAGCTTTGAGACTTTCGGTAAGTTCATTTGGAACTGTATTCATGGGTGGATACTTTCGCTGATTCAGCTCGTTGGCATACCGACGAAATCCACTGTAATCACTGCCGAACATTTTCAACGGTTTGCCGGAGTAAATTGTGAAGATAAGAACGCCTGGAAAAGTAAATATTTATAATATATCTAGATTGATGAGTCTTTGCAATGCTTCATACACATACCCAGCGAGAAGAGATCACTGTCCGGTGTGTTAACACTGTTCAAAGCCAACTCCGGCGCTGTATACTCCAGACTAGGCTGTGCCAGTACATGCAGAGACGTGCTGTACTCGCGGCATGGCCAGTGAGGTGTTCCATTGGTTGCAGGCTGGTTTGCTATGCAGAAGTCGAAGCCAAAAAGTTTCCAGCTGCGGTTCTTATTAATCACAATTGTTTCGGCACTGATATTGCGATGCACAATTTTGGCATCGTTGTGCAGGAACTGCAAGCCATCGAATAGCTGCAGCAGACCGTGTCGGATTTCCACATCGTAAAGCTTTTTATCCGAACGCACCGAGTCGCCCACAACATTGGCGAGTGACGCGAAAACTGGCTCTGTGGCAAATGCCAGAGAGTCCCGACTCTCCTCCAGAGGATGCTGGACGGTCAGAACATGTGGGTGTCGTATTTTCGTAAGCTGTTGCACTCCACGTCGCAACGTCTCTAACATTGTCTCCCTATCATCTTTGGACCAGCGTTCTAGTGCTTTTTTCTCAAACACAAACACAGAGACCTCTTGTTTGGTGCTCTTCTTGTGGCCATTGTAGACTTTCCACATAAGTCCTAGAGTGTTATAAATTCGTTAAAGTTATCAACAAGACTCGCATATGCCAAGCACCCTTCACTTACCCACTCCCGCTGTGCAAACCTGTTCAAGTACTTCGTATTCCCGTGTTACATTATTGCCAGGAAGTACGCCCGATAGCTGTGAGACCGTCTGTACGGCCGACGAATAGAATTTATTAATCACATCCATGTTGGCTGCTTTAAACGATTACTTTCAAAGTGTGCAAGCAGCTTTGCAACAAGGCCCAAAGTGTTTTGCCAAATTCTTTTTGTTTTAGTAATCAATAGAGTTGTATTGCTCCCTACTGAACTAGTTCTATCGCACAACTCGATAACAACGATTTAACGAATCACAATGCAAAACTATCGAACGGGTGTTATCAAAAGAAAAGCAATATTGCGCCAATTTTAAATTAAGTCAAGTGCAGAATACTCAATGTTATCGTATACATTTAACTTTAAAACATTCTTATAGAACAACGCAACAAAAAAATTGCTTGAGTATCTAAGTTCTTTTATTCTATTTTAAGTAAATTGGTGTATAATGTTGTTCTTACTGTTTGTTCAAACGCTGTTAAGAAAACTACATGCCGCCACTAGACGCGCAATTAATAAATTACGTATTTAATTATTCAAATTACAATATCTTTGGTGCCACTCAAACTGTTAGCTAATACACAACCCTTCTCGTGGCGTTTGACTGTGTTTGCATTTTCTTTATGGCAAGGTTTGCGTTCATGGTATGTTCGAACTGCGGCATGCAACATGTTGCTAGGTAGCCGAAGAGCTGCTGTTAGCTAACAGATTTCTAATGTAACAGATTGTCTGGCTCATTTTCTTTTAATTTTAAACTTCTCGAATAAGGGAAAAACTAGATAAGATATTACAGTGCTAATATCGAACTTTAAATTGTTTATATTTTCTTATTTCACAAGCATACACACACAAACGTGTCTAAGGTCACCGAATTCAGACAGAAATTGTAATGATCAGTGCTCAGTGCAAACATACAGCAGCATGTTAGGTTTGCACATCGAGCATGCATGAAGACAACTGCGACAGCGCGACCGACGACATTGGGACGAAGACGAGTGCGAATGTCCGTGGCGGCCTCAGCTCGTGGACCATCTCTTTTTTTGCTGCTGCTGCTCTGGCGTTGCTGCTGCTGCTGCAGTCGACGATTTCAGTTCAAACGCGACGCACGTTAGCAGCGGACAAAGTCAAAGTCGAGTTACCCCACAGCGCAAGTCGGGTTAGTTGGGCTAGTCAGTCAGTCAGGCAGTTTAAGTTAGTGTGTAGTGTGTTATGCCAAGAGAAGATAAGGCTAACTAAGAGTTTAATGAACTGTGATTACTGATGTGATATATTTTGAAAAACACTCGACTGTAATTGGGGGAATGATATTCTATTCCCCATTGACAGTGGGCTTCCCTCAATGCAAATTACCGTGGCGCGCTTTCATTTAATTTACAAAAAAAGAACTGGTTAATTGCCTGCAAGATATGCAGACATGTGTGTTGGGAAGGGTGAGAGGGTTTTGATATTGAACGAGCCGCAATTGAAAGGGGCATGGCCACTTTTCGGGAGGCACAACCGCATGCCATGCCCCACTTTCGAGAATGTTGAGAATGAATTAAATCAAAGCTCAAAAGTAAAGCAACAAAAAAAGCACGCAGAGTTCGCCTCGTTGGTTTGCCATTCACAGGGCAGCGCGGGCGGAGGCTGCTGCCTATTGCTGCCCCCTTCCTCTGCTACTACTGCTTCTGCTACTGCTGTTTTAAAAGTATTTTCAGCAAATTGAGTGAATTTTCGTGGAAACACTCAGCACTCTTGGCAGCCTTCTGTCTAAGCCCCGCCCTCCGCACCCGCCCACTCGAGCACATATGCACGCGAAAAACGTGCACGCAATTTAAGTAACAACAAAAGCAATTTAAAAATTTCATTTTTCAAGCGAAAGCGCGAGCGGGAGAAAAAGATAGAGCACGATTCTTTGAAAACTGCGGTTGATCTGTATTCTCTTTTCCCTTCTCCTTTGACAGTTTCCATATGTATAGGGTTGCCATATCTACTGATTTATCAGTAAATAAGCCCGCAAGAATCATCTGGCCAGCCTCAACTTGGAGAAATACTCTCCTGCAATAATAGCTATAATACTTTTCGAGCTATTCGTGCTCATAAATTTTACGCGGTACTAGGTTCAGCAGATTATGTAATACTTGGAAGCCTTAATCACGCTTCTCTCTTTCATTTCATTTTTAGTAAATATCAGCAGTACATTTCCCATATCAAAAGAGACTTCAAAGAAGGTGCGAGCATACGCTTCTAATGGACAAATAAGTAGAAGATTCGCGAAAGAACTGAACAGAAACTGAAATTAGTTAGAGTGCAAGTGTTCTTTGCCTGTGAGTGTTTCTGTGTGTGTGTCTGTGTGCATCTAGTTGCATCTGGTTGCCGTATCAAAGGTCAGAATCCATCAGAACTCATACAAGAGAATGTCGCGCACTAACCCAAAAGCAAAAGCACAGGCAATGCCAGCAAGCTCCGTCACTATGCTCAATGCCATGTCAAGCGTACGCCGCTGCCGTAAGGTCAAACGTAGTTGGCTGCCCTCGGCCGCGCCCGCCCCCTCTGCCGTCTCAGCTGCAGCCTACAGCGGACCTCTATTGACGCTCCCCATCGCTGCTGACACTGTCGCTGCTGGCTGCCATTTTGTTTTTCGGCGGCATAGCTGAAGGCCTCAAGTGCCACATGTGCGGACAATACAATGAGGGCGTTGGGTCCATAACTCCCTGTTCGAATTACTCCAAGGAGATAGCTCATCTCTATCTCAAGGAGTGTACCAAGAAGAGCGAGAAATTCTGCGTGGTAAGTAGGATGAAAAAGCGATATAGCGACATACATATATCATATCATATCATAATCAACTTAGTAATATAACCAGATAGAAAGGACTTCTAAGTTTCTGATCTCTTTAGAATTAGAAGTCTGCCATTAAAGTTTGCGTAATATACTGTGCTATATACCTCACATAACTTAGATTAAAATGAGATAGTGTAAAGAAAAACTTCTGATTCAATAAGAATATCATTCGATATGTGTATACAACATGAACTTACTGATAGACTGAAGAGTTTTAAGTTTAAGATCCTCATGATTCAAGTAAATATCTTCCACTCATAATGGTTTATCTTAATAACTGAACTACCCTTGTTCAGTAATTTGTAATGGGTATACCCGTAGTTGAGCAAGTGGACCAACACCCATGAACAAAGCGTAACAAGCAGAAACACGTATACGCCTGTTTGTGCAAACGGAAAAGGTTTTTACAGGTCGACGGAAGCATATCCGTCCCTATATAAAATACATATAATGCTACACGTCCGGATTGCACCAACAGAGACGAGCATAAAACTGCTACTGGCCACTGGCCACTTGGCTCAACTGTTTTATGAATACTTGATGTGGTATATAGTGTACTTTAATCCATATATTTTTCTTTCTTAATATCATAATTCATAATTTATGAAAGTGGCAACATTTGGTCGAATAATTAAGATCATCATCATTCGCGTGGGTCCATTATACCACTAATTATAATTCAATAATTACCGACGCGTATCCGATTACAAACCTAATACGATTATTTGGGCTAACTTCGCTCTGGTTCTCTGTTGTTGGTGCTGGGGAGGAAGAGGAGGAGGAGCTTTACATCTATTTCTGACAGTGCGATGAGTGCAAACTGTCTGTCAATTTCAATTTGCTTTGCGGTCCCAAGACCGAGCACATTATTCCAGGCACGATTGCTGCGTATGCATGTGTTTGAGTGTGTGTGTGGTGTGTGCACAATTTGTGCATACATTTGGTCATATTGCAGGCACCATGGCTCCCCGGGGTTGGTAGCAGCAGCACTTAACGAATTGCAGCCAGAGTTGCCACCATGCCACTTAAGAGGCAAACTGTTTGCCTTCGTCTACGGCTGAGGCAATCATTAAATATTTAACACCTTCATTCGAGGCCAGTGCCGTGCCGAGGCCTCTGCAAGTGCACAATTCTGTAAATTGTGTTACAATTGCCATTTGCAAAAAAGGAAGAAGACGAGATTCCCAACTTGGAATTTAATTAAAATCTCATTTAACAATTCTCAATTCTTGGCAAAATCGGTCGAGATAAAAACAGTTTAATTCAGAGTGTCACTTGATATGTTGACCCTACAAAGCAAGAGTTCACTTTTTTTTGAGAGCTTAGTGAATTAAAAATGATTACTTTTTTTTTAAAAGTATTGGACCTATAAGAGAATATTTAAAAAGATTATTAAAAATGAACATATTTACATATTATGTTATTACTTTCCATGAACTACTTGGATTAGTATCAGTTAGAGACGATATTTGGCTTTAGAACTAAGGCAACTACATTTTATCAGCTTCGTTTTATGTATGAAACTTCGAGTAGCTTCCGTAAGCCAAAGCCTAATCGAAATAGTCAGTTAGCAAAGTTTTAAAGTCGCTATAAAAAAGTTTCTCGAATATCGTAAATATTTTGGGCTTAGACAATTTGTGTGACGTCTTAAAATGTTGCATAGTTTCCTGCTTATGCTTCGCCGGGGCAACAATGACGCACGGGCTAGTTTTGCCATTCACTTGGGGAATTTACGGCAAGGCATTCACCTAATTAGCACGCATAACTCAAAGTAGGCAACAGAGAATTTGAGGCTTCCCACGGAAGTAGGCAACACAAAAGTGAACCAAAAGCCTTGTTTAAATATTAACAACAAGAGGAATAGCAGGAGTAAAAGTAGCAGCAGTAGGAGCAACGCACTGGCGATTAGAAAGAAAGAGAAGGAGAGAGAGAGCGAGATATATACTGTTACATAGAGCAGCTTCCTCTGTCGCGCGTGTAACTCTGTAATAAAAGTTTCAGTGTTTCTTGGCAGCTGTTGTGGTCGTTGTAGTTGTCGTCCTTCTTTCCAACTGCCTCTGCTTTAGGGATGGGTAAAGCAAAGAAAATATTGACATAAACATCGACAAAACATTAAATAAAATACCATATCCTTATAGTTATTTACGAATATCGATATTAATCGTTATATTAATACAAACTTATTTGCAGAATTGTAAAGTAATGAAAAAATAGTATTCCGATATATTTAAATAAATATAAGTAAATTCAGTCAATAATTCTAGCATTCAGAAACTTAAGCTTTAGAATCTTTTTTGCCCTATCGATATCTATCGAATTTGTAACATCAATCGAACCATCTCTAGTCTGAATGCCTTGTGGACTGGCGGCTTGCTGAGCAGCTTGTGATTAGTTGTAGTTGTTGTTGTTTTTGCCCTTTTGGCGTTGACTCGCAAATACAAACTTGCTCAGTTTGGTTTTAAGCTGATATTGTGAACTTATGAGCATTTGTTTTGCTCAAACAACAACCGCAACAACAACAACAACAACTGTAACGCGCCATGCATAATTTAGAATTTCAATAATGAGCTGCAAACACACACAGTGCCGTCGCTCACTTATGCATACACACGAGTACAACAGCAAACACACTGACACCGACCCATACACATACACACATACACACATACCCATACCCATTCAAGGTATCCCTGTAGGTCACTGAATAAACAAAAGCGCCATTGTTGGGCCAGCTTCACGGAGGCTCAAGCACGTAAAACAAATATAAAAAATACTGCAAAAATAAAAAACTAGTGGAGCGATGGGAAAGGATGAAAAGTTGAATGTGTTTTTGTGTGTGTGTCCATGTGTGTGTGTGTGAGTGTGTAACCCTTGACCTAATACGACGAAAGCAAAGCGTGAAGAAGTTGCAGCGAGCATGTTTGTGTGCGGGGCACGTAATTAATTTCTTGTTTTTAGTTTTTAAAACAAGCGTTTTATTTGTTATTGCCCGTAAAAATGCCATTTATCTATTTGTATATTATAGATTGAAAAGGTTATCAATGCGTTGAGATGGGATCGCAACCAGGTGCTTCAATGTATTTTTCAATTACCAGATTAACTGACCCGTAGCAAAAAAGTTAATTAAGAGTTCTAAGAGAGTGTGATCGCACTTCCTCGATCGTGCACGGTCGATTACAGTGTATCGAGTGCCCGTTTCTTATCTATAGTTAGTGTTACCTTATATTTAGCTTATATTATATTTAGCTTATATTATATGATATATAAAGGAGTACTAGGAATCTTTAAGATTCCAATTAATATTTTCCCCATCGCTTGAAGTGTGCAATCTAATATTTAATAATTTTTTATTTTTTATATTCCTTTAATTGTTTACAAGATTAACGGTTGTAAAAAAGATTTAAGGACATAGTTTAACAGTTTTCAGCCTTTTATAGGCGCTAATTTTCATATAAGCTCCCTTCATTATCTAGACTAGTATATGCAGTCTAGTCTAAAGCTTTAGAAAATATGTTAGATTGTTTGAAATGCATCTCATAGAATCGCAAAACCATCTGGGGAATGTATTCGTAAGCCACATTAGATGCTACGAATTCGGGCTCGTCCAAGTCTTTGAATTTAATCAAAAATCTTATTCGATCAAATGCTAAAGATGCACTTTTTATTGAGGCTGCTTCATGACCGCAATCGAAAGCATTTAAAATTACTATCGATGTGTCGAGCTTCAATTTCTTCGCTTTCGTTTCGTAGACATTGTTTTCTTTTATTTGGGCTTTGCGTTTACGGTTTTTCATAGAGCGTTGCACCTTATAATCGTATATTAATTGCTGACAATCAAGCTTTTCTTCCAGCTCCCACGTATTATCTTCCTCACCGAAGTCCTTCCACTTGCATAGGTACTCAATTTTCCCGTTGTACGCAACGCGACTATCGAGTATTTGGTCAACAGTAAATTCCAAATCTGAATATCGAATGAGATTGGATTCAGGAAAATCCAAAGATTCTCCAGCCATTTTTGATGTTTGTTCTTCGTAGTTTTACAATATATAAGACGTATTCAGCTTGTTCTCAAATCGAACTCTTGAAAAAGCAACTAGACAAAAAGATTTAATTTTTAAATGCTTTATGTTTATGAAGTTTAAATGGTTTGGAGTGTAGACTTATACATACAAACCATAACTACGTCTATAGACTACGCTTACCTTAAAGAACGTTAGTCAGTTTTATTATGCTATCAATTTTAAGTATCACGAAGAGTATGCCAAATATTTGAGAATTTGCATGGTCAACTATTTGCGAGGTGTTTTATAACTCCATTTGGGCCTCATAAAAATGCAGCTGCTGCGTGGCAAAAAGTTCTTATGCCCGCAGAACTGGCTTAGTTATTTGGAATTTAAATTATCTGCCTTAACTTAAGGTTTCCGTTCTTGTACTAGAAAAATATGTAGGTCAAACTATTGCTGGTTTTATTGGCCTTGGAATGCAGTAAACTTTGAGATTTGTAACACTTTAGGACGCTACTTGATTTTATTTTTTTCAAAGACTTAATTAGAGATGGGTATTGATAACGATATTGTATGTATTGTGTGTAGTCATGTTGTATCGATAATATCAATAGGGACTGATATATGCATACCATCGATATTGCTTTTATCGATAAGGAATTACCATATATGTTTTTACAGCTCTATCGTTCTTCTGGTACACTGCATGTATATCATCAACTCATCCTTTGGACAAAGTTGTGTCGTCCAATAATACCGTTAATACAATCTGACGCTGATTTAGGTTGCCCATTAGACTGGTTAAACTTGTGTGATTAAGTTATGCCATGTCGCAGCCCATCGAGTACGAGTATCTTTCACATTTCATAGCTGGCGAAGTAGGCGGCGTGATTTATTGCCCGAAATTTATTTAATTTCTTTCGCACACACACACACACACGGGACGCCAATAAATACATGTGCATGTAAGTGTGTGTGTTTGTATTGTGTGTATACATAACGAAGTTTTGCAATACGGTGCGAAGACTTCATGAAAAATGATGTTTTTGCAGCAAGCGGAAAACTCTCAGCATGTTTGTTCAAGTCCGAGTCCAAAGCAGACGAGTCAGCCAGAGCTGCGCAGCTGTGTCCAACTAATAAGCGGGCGTGGGCAAAAAGGGGGCGTAGTCGGAGGCAACTCGGCACGAAAACTTGGCAAATTATTTTTGTTTGTGTCACAGCAGCATCCACACAAATTGTGCGTCTTTGTTGCTGCTGCTGCGCTTGCCGAAAGAGAAGGAAGGTGGGGAGAGGGAAATAGAGGGAGGCAGCTAAGCCGTATCCAACTCAAATGCCCGTGGTTCAGGTTGTACTAAAAATAAGAAGCGTTTAAAGGCTTAACCTAACCTACAAAAACTGACTACAGGCGAAGCTTAATTTAAGGTTAGGTTGAGAAAGGTAAAAAGAGCTGCCATACAATGTATAAACATATCCATATGAGTATATATTCCAATGTACACACATTTATCTGATTTATTAGTATTATAGTGTAATATGTGAAATTCGTCGTTTTTCTTTTCCCCGGATGGATATTAACGTTGCGCCTGTATTTTATGAGATTGGCTGCTGATTTTTATGGCAGCACTATAGCATATTTCACCCTTAAGAGTGATAAAATGTTATGAAATCTGTTGTAAGAAACCGAGCACTTTATGTCGAACAATTTCTGAAAGCACCTTTCAAAGCATTATAAAAAACAAGCAAAGACAAAAGCGAACAACTGAGGAGAATGCAAGGTGGAAACACACACACGCTGACACGACGCCCGCCCTCCATTAAACTATGGAAAACAGTGTCAAGCACATAAGCCCTCTCTCTCTCTGTGTGTGTGTGTGTGTGTGTGCTACTCTCCCCACTTGTCTGAGATGATGATATTACGTTACAACACAAGCTGCTGTGTGGAAATCATTGTTTCGTGTCGCAATTCACGTCAAAAGTCATTACTTATCGTCTATCGATGCCGATGTGCTGTTAATGCAATTAATTATCAACGAGCTGCCAGTGCTGCCCATTTTTTGTCAGCACCATCACTAGGCGGTATTATGAAGTCATCATTTATATTAATCAACGCATTGTGTAGTTAGAACAATGTTTTATAATTGCCGCCATCAATCAATCAATCATATTCAAACTAAAAACTAAAGATAATGGATCAGTGTTGATGCTGTTTAACTGAATACTGAATAATATTTTGCATAATTGCAGAGCCGTGAAGCCTTTTCTGCTTTTCGTCAGACATTTGTTGTGCTTATTCCTTTTGCAAGGGAATCAGTTCAGGTGCCTAATCAATCAAATTTGCACTGAAAACTAAATAGATTAAGGACAGTTTTGATTAACTGTATGATAATTATGTAGCCTGACATTTTTAAAGTGAAAACTCGATAGATAATGAATGAGTTCTGAAAACTGAATAATATATCGCATGAATACAAAGCCGTTAAGCTTTTCTGCTTTCTAAAGCTTTGTACGATATTGCCTCACATTTATACCTATGCCTTTATAATGGATTATGCATCTGGCAGTTCTGAGTGCTCAATCTATCATATTTCAACTAAAAACTAGATAAATAAGGAAGGTATAATGGTATGTACTTAAATTTCGCATAACTATAGAGCCGTGTCACTTTCCTGACATTTATTGTCCTTATGCCATTGTAATGGAATCATTACCCAGCAAGAAGTGTTACGTGCTCCATTGTAGACTGTCGAAAAACATGAAATGTAACTCAAGTTTGCTGTGGAAAGCATAAACAAATGAGCAACGCGTATTTGCGACTGTTTAAACAGATTTGACATTTGGCACGCAGACACTTTAAATCCTCAGGACAAGAATTATGACAAGCTAATGCCATTTCGCTTGCGAGTGCTAAGATGTCGTCTGTTGCCAGCACAGCCCAGCCCAGCCCATTTTCCACACACTTCCCCAAACGCCCTCAACACACACTGTGCGACCTCGTACTCTGCGCGAACGACATCTTAGCATATTTTCGAAACATTGCTCTGGGGAAGCAGATGGCAGTTGATGTGGCACATGCGAGTACGAGTGCATGGGGTACATTCGCTAGCTGATGTGGTCTGTGGTTGCGCGCTGCTTGGAGGATTGGTCAGGCCTGCAAAGGAAGGAAGCAAGGAAGGAAGGAAGGATGGGAGCAGAGACTAAAGAGCGCGGAGTGTCTGTCAGCTGGTTGCCTCGGCGCGTCTGTTTGCTACATTAGTTGCTCTCATTTTGAGTTCTTTAAGTGGTTGTTGGGGCCAGCATACACACAGACACACATACACACCAGCAGAGCGTATCTCACAGATACACAGAGAGAGAGAGGGACTTACTGACTTGCATCGAGCAATCAAAGGCATGTTGACGTTCAATTTAGTCGCTGTTGATTTGTGTCGCAGGATTTTTGTCCGAGGTCGCAGCCGCCTTTTGCTTCGCCGCCCCCCTCGCACTCGCCTCGTACTCGCCTGTCAGTTACGCAACCTTTTTGTTACACATTTTTGCAGTGCTCTTTTTACGTTTTTTTGGTTTGCGTTTTTCGCTGTTGTTGGTTTTTGCTGCTCTCTTCTTTCTGGGGTCTGGCTTTTCCATCTAGGCAGAAAAACCCAAACATGTTTACTCGTGATTTATGGCGCGGAATTTTCGTTTACGTGGCATTTTTACGGCGTCGTCTCCGGCTGTTTCGCCGTCTTTGCTTCGCATCCGGTAGTCCACGTTTACGCCAGGTTTATCTGCGAAACAGGTTTCAGTAGCAGCAGCTTAAAAGAGGCTTCAAATGGAAGTTTGCCGAGTTGAATTCAGGAATTGCTATAATTAGCTATAATCAAACAACAACTGATTGCTGCAAAAATAACTTACAATATGTGTAAAATATAATTTAAACCACCTCCATAACTTTAGCAAGATTTAAGGTGTATAGAGGCATCTCGGGTCGTCTTTAAAAGTGCACGAAAACAAGTCATTACCGTCACTTACATAATTTGACTATGCAACCTGAGAAAACAACCCAAAAAAGGTAACAGAGAAAGACAGAGAGCAAGAGAAACAGAAAGTGCGACACATACACACACACACGCACACCAGAGAAGTGCAGATAGAAGAACATAAATAGCCAGACCCGAATGGAATCCATAGATACTATATGTGAAGATGCTGTTGGCACACTTCCAATGATTTATGCGAGCAGGAAATACAAAAACGCTTAGTTGCAGATAATTTCAACGGAGGTCGAAAGAGCAGTGTAAGAGCTTAGGGTAAGTTAGAAATTTACATAGTCGTTGTTTACAAAGTAGAAAAAGGAATTGAAATACCTTCGTGATCTGTGTCAAGTTATCAATTAAAGTCTTATATGTTCATATTTTTCTATTTTTCAAATTCTTTTGCTAGAAATTCGAGATCCTTAAGTACTTACCTCGTTCGATATGGCAGACAAGAGAAGTGATCAAATATTACTATGGATTACGATATTCACCCTCATTGCCAGCGTTGTAATAATATCAAGATTTTCGGGCTATCATCATGCACCGGAAAAATTTAAGATAATGCTGATCACATTGTGCTTAGTGGTGTTATTGCACTTTATATTAATAGATCCTATTAAGTTTATTTTACAAGCAATTGATTCTGCCTGCTGGTTTCCAATCGAGAATAAGTTTCCCACAGAAAAGGAAGCTACTCGTCACAATCGTCTACGATATTTAAAGCTGCGTTTGCAGAGCTTGCGCTCTCATTTCTGGATAACTGAAGAGCATCGTGATGAGGGGATTAATTCTCGACTCAAACTTATCTCAACTGATTTAATTCTCTATGGTAAATACTTCCTAATGCTTGCGCACATTATGTTCATGTTACGCAATGTACATGATAATTTTGTGGCGCGTAATATTAAGCAACTCTTGAATGAAAATGGTTTAAAAGAGGTTCGGTATATTTGCGATGTGTATGACTTTATTCAGAGATCATTCATAGATGCATTTAGCCCAGATCCAGATCGAAATGATTTAGTTGAATGGGTGCACGGCGAACAGACCGTTCTGGTGGGTGTTCTGCGTCTACGTCAGTTGCGATTGACAAAACGACATTATGGAGTAAAAAATGCTGCGTTCTCGAATGAGAAAAACATGCCAGAATGGAAAATTCCATACAATCGGGAGGAATATATGGAGAACTATTGGCGTATCTATCAGCCCTGGCTGCCAATGGATACGGATTCTATTCAAATTCCGCTAATCGACTCGAATTGGGGCTTCTATCGAAGATATCCTGACCTGGAGGGTTATGTTACGTACTTGGCTCGTACTCGTCAAAATAGTCAAATGATTCATAATTTTCTACGTGAAAAGAAGTGGCTCAATTACAATACTTCGGTTTTATTTTTGGATTTCTCATTGTACAATGTCGACACAAACGTTTTTATTATTTGCACTATACGATTGGAGCAGACACCCTTTGGTAGTATAATTCCTAATGTGAACATCGTGTCTGTTCAAATGCTTGGAACCTTAAAGAACATGGACACTTTTCGATTAGTTATACTATTAATATATGTCCTCGTGTTCATACAGTTTTATAAGGCACTCATATTGCGTTTTTGGTTTGACCCACACGAAATTCACGATACATGGAACAAAGTGGACATAATAATCTTCATTCTTAATATACTTTTTATCATTTTATTTCTTATACGCAAGAGTTTAATTGAATCCGTACTTGAAGAGATTGAAATCGAAAGCAAATTGCGTTACATTGATGTAAGCTACGTGCTTAAGATACAGAACTTTACAAGATTAGTTATGGGGCTTCTCATTGCTTTAATTACGATTCGCCTATGGAGGGTTTTACAGTTCTCGCCTACGTTTCATTTGTTTACACACACACTGTCAGTTTCATGGAGATCAGTGGTAAATATGATTATTGCAATTTGGATCTTTATTGTGGGATATGCAATGTCTGTTTCCATTATAAACGGTAATAATAACTACAACTTTAACCGATTATGGAACTGTTACGCATTTGGATCTAACAGCAACGAAATCTTTGGCATTATCTTATCCCTCCTTATTTCGATTCTATTGCTTAATATAGTTGTTTCCGTAGATAACAATATCTTTGCAAATGTCAAAACCCAACAAGAAACTTGTATGGAAAACACCATTAGCATATTCCGGTTTTGGCGTCAGGAATATCATTATGTTTTTCAGTGTCTTCAGAAATATCGTATTTTTCGTAAAACATATAATGCACGTAATGAGACTGTGCTGGAAAACATAAATTATGAATTAACTATGCTAGAGAACAGTCAACGAAAATACCAAGTTAATCATTTATTAATTAAAAAGGGAATAACAAATGCAGAATGGAAGATGGAATATTCTAAATTCAAGAAAGAAAAAGAACAAATATACAAAATAGGCGCCATTATGAATACTCAAATTGATATACTAGAATGCTATTTGAATTCAGACAAAAATGGGAATGAATTGGAATCTAAAACTGAATAAAATTGTAATACTGAATATCCATTAATTGATCGATTTTATGTGCAAGTGATAATTGTAAGAATCATATCATATATGACGGTTGCCAGATAGCAACCAATTGCAAGTGCCAGAATACTGGCAGTCCTTGTGCCTGAACTCTGCTGTTCATAGTCGTAGTAATTGACATGTGTGGTATTTCTGTAGTAGCAAAAGATCAAAGTTATGGTAAGAATAATTTTGCAACTCCAAATACAGATTCGCTTGAAAGTGTTGCAAGAGTTGTCGGTATAACGCCAGGGTCCCAGGATAGGTTGAAGCATGTACCAATTGATAAAATATAGCTTGATATAATGTCGAAATCTTATTATAAAATTGGTCCAACGTGTGTTCTTGCTCGCTTTATCTTTATCGCTGACGACATCAGACCTATAACAGGATACTTTAACCTTTTGGCCTCGTTTGATCCACCTATATATGGGAAATGTATAACTCAAGTCTCGCCGCAAGTCGTCGATTTGAATGGCTCGACAGTACCAGGTTGGGTATCTGCCAGTATTATCGTGACTTATAGTCAGCCTGCAAGGTAGCTGAACTTTCTCATCGCTGAGGCGGAGCAGACATGAAGTGCTTATGCCAAGTTGAGGCTTACATGAATTTTGATAGACAATCACCTTATAACGTCCCAGATCCGATTTAAATATCAACTGAATGTTGGCTGTAGTAAATGCTAATTTCATGCTGCCAGTATGAATATGAACAATAACGTTTTCAGTTCTTGCATGCACTTCATCGCGATTCAATTCAATAACACGTACTAAATTCTGATTGGAAACACATTCACTTTTACCGATAAACAATAATGCCAGTGTGCCTGAAATTATGAGGCAGGTGAATAACACACAAGACATGTTGACTGGCAAATCTTTGACGAAGATTATTTTTGTGGGTACATGATGTGATTTGACAGAATAATCTTTTAGCTGAAAACACAGAAAATTGATTGACATAGTACTGCGAATAAAGTGTATGATGTTTTGTGTTTTTGGAATAACATCCGCTTCTACTCCAGTGGGGATTTTCATTGTTCCTATTCCACAAACAGCACTCATGTGCACGGAGGCTATATGAGTATGTGACGTGTGAGAAGTCTAAATAGTTAGCCCTATACACAGCTATATATGCCGTACTTTTTTTGGGGCAGCGATTCCTCAATACAATCGTCCTTTCTTTTCCCATGGGAACGAAACAGTTTGTGTCATAAAGATTGTATAGCGTAGGTTCTACATTCAATTTAACCATCACCCGCAGACTTTTTTGATGCATTGAAAAGCCGAACAATTAAATTCGCTTGGCCTCGCAATTGAAGTTTATAGACGACCAAACTGCGATGCAATACATCCGTTTGTGTGGCTGTCTGTTTGGCATTATTATCAACATTACGTACAGATAAACTGCATAGATTGTTCTCAGTTGCCTCCAGACCAGTATCATCCTTACCATTTTGGGCATAAATATTTACAGCCAAAATAGCAGTTGTTGGGTGCCAAATTTCGGGTACCCACCAGAATATATTCTGATGAAAACACCAGGTCTGTATCAACAATGCCTTGGTTTGAAATGTTTTTCGCAGACTGGCGACTGTTGACATTGGTACTTCGAATTTGCAGTAAAAGTCGTGAGAAGTATACGAAATTTTTGGTATTTTGCTCATGCATCATCAGTTTATAGTTAAATTTTGCTGTGGCATACTCATATTTATCACTTGGTTGAATGTGATGAGTTGCAGCGCTTCCAATTAATTTCCACAGATCGAATATCAAACGAACTAATTTTGAATAACGACCTATACGATGGGTTATATCTGTATTAAATTCTGTCCAATTGGAAAATTGATCATTAAATGGATGGTCGAAATCACTGGGTATCTGTTGGCCTTCCAAGTGCGTCAGCCCAGGGCTGCATAGGTTTTCAACAATATCTGTCAATACGTTGCCCATGTTAAGGCACATTTTTCTTGGCATATCTAAAATTTCTGTATCCCCGTTGATGATATTAAATGTGGATATTATTCGATTTATAAGATATGACAATAAATGGGCGTCTTGATGTTCGATTCGTCTCAGACTCTTTATAAAATTGTATGCAATTTCCAATGTGTTTATCATTTCTATCATTGTCTTTGCTTTATCGTGTTCTATTCGCTTGAGCTGTTTTTCCATATACTCTATCTGTCCGGGGGAAGTAGAGAGCTTTTGTAGAATACAGATAACCCTCTGTCTTTGTCCCATGTCTCTCAGTATGCCTAAGGTATTCATATCAAAGTCGGACATGGGTGTCACGCTAAAGTCTAGCTCCTCGACTGTGCATACAAACTGTTCATTACAAATATGGGCAGTAAGCTTATCGACTTTGTTCAGATAAAGAAACGTCTCCGGAGAATTGCTATAGTCTGCATAGATAGTTCCCAATTTGAAAGCGTACAAAAGTGGATGAATACCGTCTGAATTATAATCAACGCACTGAATTTTAAATTTAGTTGAACATTCTTCTCCTGTTTTAGGTTCGACTGTACAGTGTCCTCCAGTGGGCGATTTGGATATGTTTAATTTAATCTCAGTGTGAGCCTTGCTATATCGGTCAGCGACATCAAGTTCTACTATGATTTCTTCACCAATATCAAACTTAAGATCGGCCACCAGTCGTTCGTTATCTTGGTTCATAGTTACTCCATTCATTCTCCATGTGTAGACGGGCTTTACGCATTCGTAACAAATAGCCCGTAAGTGCAATGAATGGTTGATATTAAATAGATTCGATTGACAGTTCCTAATACACTCTATATCAATACTGAGCGGCTTAAAGGGTACTACACGTATAACTTGGCTGGCAGAAGTAGACCGAGACTTAATTGTTTTGTGAGCAACCGTTAACGTTATAAGGTATTTTGCATCTCTTTCTAAAATATCAGATGATACACTTAACATGGGATCTGTAATAATTATAGTTTTGTAATTAAAACACATAACTGTATTAGCCATACAAAAACTGTTACCCAAACTCTCTACAGCAAGTGACTTTTCGCTACTGTTACTTCCATCCGCCGCACTTATAGTCCATGAGTAGAGCAACAGCTGATCTTCTTTTATAGTCCACATGGGATCACGACTTTGAGATCCATCGAGGACAAGTCTGTTCTCAGAAATGACTTCTCTATAATCTCCACCTGTTATTCTTGCAATCATATTTTTCACAGTAATCCTTATGTAACACTAAACGAGTATTATTATTGGAAAACGACAATATACTATTTATACTCACCCTTATGTATAGCAAAGGACAACTACTTTCATTGTACGCCAACACCACGGCTAGGACCCTATCGGGAACGAGATCTTTCAGGTGTTTGTATTGCAATTCATATCGTGGAATCTTGAACAACAGATTCTTTTCAATTTTCGGAGTATAGAAGCAAACTGTGAAAGATTCTTTTTATATCGTATCATATTGATAATTAAATGGTAGTTCTTACTTTTCGATTCAACATCGTAAATGCTCCACTGTGTTGTATATTGATTCGAACAAGACCTTTCAACAATTGCCTGAATATTGCAAAATTGGTCAAGTTGCACTGGGCGGGGCCTATTTGGGTCCATACCGTGTTGGAAAACAATCTTGGGTAAACATTTGGAGTGGAACGGTTGCACGACATGAACGACTAGTGAAAGAGACTTATAATACGATTTCGAATCGTTATTCGTACCAACCGATTTGATTAATATGCTTAAAATATTTTTACCCAATTCAAAGTACTTTGCTGGAAACACATAGTAATGAGCATCGTTGTAGGGTGCTCTTGTATGCATTCTAATTCCTAAGTCTGTCAGGGTTGCAGTCAAATTGCTTGTGTGTCTAAGTTTTCTTTCTGCACTTGGCCTATCAGAGCGTAGAGCATTGGCAATCATTAAGTTGTACGTTGATATATCAATCTGAAAAGCCTCACTGCCCATTTCTTCGAAACTCAACAGAATGTTCTCCTGCTGCCCATAGACGACGCGTACATTAAAACTACACATTACTTTGGTAGGGTTGATACCTTTCATTTGGCTGCAATCAAATCCGCTATTGAGTTGCTGGCAATTGCAGATCGTCTGACCCACATATGGTATACAGCTCTTATGGTCCTTGCATACATTTGTCTCTGTCAAGCACAGATCTTTAATTTTCTCACAGTATTCGCCATGGAATGTCTCTGCATAGCATTGGCATGTCGGTTTCTTGGCCACAACAGTGCAGTCTCCAGCAAAATTGCAGTACTCTGCGGAGCATCGCTCTCCCAATGCAGAAGGTAGCAATCTGGTAGTGCAAATTACTATAATTCCTAATGAAATCATATTATAAGTCATTTGCTCAACCAATTCTTTCTTCTGACGGAACTATATTCCGCCTGCTTTGATATTCGAGTTATTCGATTATAGAACGAATAACTTAAACAATATAATTATAATTTAATACAATATAATATCGATCGTATCTTTAATTCAGAATCGTATCCTTAAATCAGAATATTATCACATAAGTGAAGTTGTGATGCAACTCTGCAATCACAGTATTTTAGTTTCTTAAAAATCTATGGAAAAGAACGATTTGCTTGTACGCGTCATATTGCAAAATGCTGATACAATTGTTTTCACCAGCAGCTAAATTCGTGAATTATGTCATCCCTATGATAAAATGCAGCTCGTCTTTCGACATTTTTCCACAATATGAGGGAGTGAATTGCTTGAACGTTATTTTATTCAAAAGTTCATTCATGTTGCAACTTGTTTGTGCGGGCGCGTTGCATCAAATTGCAGTTGCCAAATAATCTCGGCTAGTTGAGGCAAATGGAAGCTGTCAGCTGCTGCACCAGACTTGACGGATGCTGACTCTCTTCCACTTGAAGGCCTCCTTTTTAGTTAAAAGCCCCCGTTCAAGTATGAAATCACATTGCAGACATCGCACACACGCTGAGAAAATCAAATTTCACTCATTCTTTCAGGTTGGCTTTAGTGCATTGATGGAATTGCACAAAATGATGATAGAGCAGCAGACGGGGGGTTTTCCCTATGAAATTTACATACAAATATACAGTCACTGTACATATATACATGCATTCATGTAAGTTTTCATGTACAGTGTCCTGCTTCGACATGAGTGTGTTGAAAATGCGGAAATGAAAAGGTATTTTGTGTTCTTCAACTTTTTGTTAATTATAAGTTCCTTAGTTAAGTTTGGGAATAATTGTACTATTAAGTGAACAATCCACTTAGGAGATAGTAGATAATATGAAATAGTTGATGAAATAAAAATATAATAATATTATTTTAGTTTCAACTATGCGGGTTACCCCGTGTAAACTTAGACTAGAACAATGTAATGTCAGTACTTGCAAGTCTGTTTCAAGTGGTTTACTTAGGACCCTTCGGTGCAGTCAATGAAGAGGGTTAAGTGCTACCCAAGCTCTTAATGGGGCACTGTGCGCATGACGTGTTTTGAATAGACAAAGTGCAATAGTTTATGTGAATAGTTTGTATGAAAATGTGTGGTGACTAATTTATATTCCCGATAAGGATCCATTCAGCATTGATTTTATTGATTTTTATTTACCCTTTACTATGCACGTGTGTGCAAGTAAGTCAACAAAAGGTATAAATTGTGCAAGGTGCATTCAAACGAAAGTTTAACCCGTTCCTCGGCAAGCGCAATCCAAATTGTATAAAGATGATGCATTCGGTTCGCTTGAATGATTCGTATAAAGATGAGATGGTTACCACAATATTTACCCTACACTATCTTAATACAAATTGTCCAGGATAAATTTCACTAACACTAACTCACATATATATACTCTATATTGCTGTATTTTATATGCGTATCTGACTTTCATGAATTTATCTTTCTTGTTGTTCTTTCAATTCCAGAAATATGTAAGCGAATTGTCAACTGTGCGAGATTGTGCTACGGAGTGTGTCGAAAAGGGTGAGTTCCTCTGACTTCATTTTTCATGTTTGGAATATTTTTTTTCTTCCTAACTTATCAAATTATGAATACAACTATTAAATTATATATACAAGTATATTATAGTACAAACTTCGCTGGCGTCTGTATTAGATACGATTTTGACCATATATTGCTCTTATGCTTGCAGAAATTTGGGAAACTCAAACTTATTGCTGTAAGGAGGATGGCTGCAATTCTGGTGAAAATTTGAAATATTCCGTTATGCTGTTGGCCTTGCCTGTCTTCAAAATAATCTGGGTAGTTTTACGGGACTTTTTGAAGGTGCGACGTTAGGTTATGTTTGATACTCTTTTAAATATATAAAAAAAACCTTGTTTATTTTAAGCTTTTCATTTTTGTTTCGCTTTAAGATATTTGTGTTATGTGATTATTGATTCCAAAAAGAAGTTTTGTAAATGGGACCTAAAGAAAACAAATATTAAAAAAACAAACAGCAAGTGTGTGCTATTTTAATATGCGATGAGTTTCTATTAGTTTTTACCAATTACTCGATATACATACATATATAGAGACATGTATTTGCATATAACCTTGTGGGCTTGTAATACCTTTAACTGTCTTCCCAATTGCAAATTTGCATCCGATATAGGCACCTCTTATAACAATTTTAGTAATTACCTGCATGGAGTAAAAAATAATAATCGCTATGCTCGAATTATTCTATTTAAAATGCAAACTTCAAATTTTACTGAATTCAATATACCATACAAGATTCCAAAAGTATAATATATATACAAACATAAGAATTCAAATATCCAATAGAAACAAAAAACCAAACACTCACATAGGAATTACATTGTAACAAATTTGAACAATCGAAATATAATTATGAGTAACTTAATTAGTTGTTTGGTGGAAAAGTCTTCTGGCTGTTGGGAAATGCAATTAATGTTGGTTGATTATAAAGCGTAAATTACAAGTAAGTAAAGCGCACTGCACTGTGAGAAATATAATTTTTATTCAGCTCTGGCATTAGTTTTCTCGCTCTTGCACACATATCTACAATACACACTCGCAACGGACATACCGCCTGATCTTGTTATTGGTATATCTTATCTTCCTAATCGTCATTTTGTTGATCTTATAATATGTATCGGTTTTTCTAAATATCTGCTGTATTTACATTACGGCAAGCCGTTGTGCTTCTTCTGTTGCCTTTCAAAAGTATTTCTTTAACTCTTATTTAACAATAAGTGCTTCTTTATTTGTATTAACACAAACAAGAGTGTTCAATTAAATCAATTTTGTAAATCCTATATAGTAAATGCTTTTTTATATCTGAATGCAGGAAATCTCCCAGTGCAGGTGCTTCGTATAAAGCAATCATAATCCTTCACTAAGCTTTGAATTGAGAAAAACAGTAACGTATTCATAACAAATACATACATACATATGAGTATGTATGTGATATTAGGTGTAGTGTGAATTGTAATAATAACCAAATATTATAAGGAAAATCTCAAAATTTTCACCTAACGAAGACAAAATTCTAAATTATTATTAAACTAAAACTAGAGCAAACTAATTTAATAGAATATCAAGTCGAAACACAAACATTTTGAAATACACTTTAAAATAGTTAATATTCCTTAAAGCAAAACAAAAAATTATATATATTAGAATTTATTAGAAAGAAAGTTTTGTAGTAAGTGTTTTAAGCAAATTATTTTTTACTTATTACTGTATCTTTTGAAATTTATAAACAATTATGCTCAATATGCAACATAACGCTGTTCGGATCAATAATGGATTAAGTTGTGAGGCGCTCGAAATGAAACCGATTTACTTGTAATATGTAATACATAAATTATAATTGTTCCTCAAAAATAATAAATGAAAAAAAACGAAACAAAAAAGAAGCTTTTTTTAACCACACATAAATTATTCAGTCATTTATTACAACTCAATTTAATTAATTTCAATTGAAATTCAATTAATTTGCATAGGATTATGTAACAGTATGTTACACGGTTCAGGGCATAAGGACTTTTTTATAAAACAAATTATTGGTATTGTATATAAGGGTTGCATTGTATAAAAAAGAAGAAGGACATGTACCTACAGCATGTCAAACCTTTCATACCCTTGCAGCTTTTGACTTTAGTCTACACCAATTATTTCTATGCTAACTCTATTTTAGAATACCAAGTTCCATGACATTGGTTAATAAAAAAGTCCCTCATTTGGTCATACATTTTCTATGACAGTTGTTTGTTATAAAGAATCACTATATGTACACTATATACTCTCTACAAGGATATACAAATGTTGCCGAGTCAATCCTTAGTTCGACATAAAATAAGTGTGAGTGTAAATGTATTTTCTCATAAATTGAAATTCAGTAATAAACCCAAATATAACTAGACAATAAATTCACGCAGAGTATTCATATACTAACTACGAGTAGTGTTTTACCCAAGCTTGTCCTTGTAACCTTTTGCTGCCTTTTCACATCCAACTCCCTTCGTACAAGAATTTACTGCACCGAGTGTAGGGCTGTGGGTATTCCACATAGTACTGAATGGTTTTCCCTTCCAATACCCCTACACGCTGGTCAATGCGATAACTCACTCAAGATGTCAATCAAGTCAACCGATTTGTATAAAAACTCAATTTGTTTCTCGACATTGCCTGGCGATTTCTTCGATTTCGACAATTCACAATTTCGGAATTTATTTGCTGATTGCCACTGTGGTTGGGACGAGCGGAAGAGGAAGAGAACGAATAGCAAACTAATTTTATAATTTATGTAACTGACTGACTGTTTCCATGCGAAATTTATAACCCTGCCGAAAGACAGGCATTGATTTGATTTGCATTGGTTCTTGCTTTGTCGGTACCACTTGGTCGGGTCGATTGCAGGCCAAACTCAGTTTTATGGCTCGAGCTGCATTTGTCGGACAGTTTTCTAATGAATTTTTAAGCTCTCGCGAGACTCTATTCAATTACTTGGCTTTGCTTTTACTTTTTGTGTACGAAACTGGCAGAATTTAATTTGTTGTCCACAATGTCGCTGTCTGGTGCGAAACGGAAACCGAAACGCAAAAACAAAAACGGAAAGGAATGAACAGGGAAAGGGACAAAGTGAAACGAGAGTGAACGTTCTAAGCTGAAAAGGCAACTGCCAACAATGGATGCAAAAGAATTGAATTTCATACCTCACTGCATCTAATAATGTGCTGCGCATAATGTTCTGTCTCTCTAATATTTCCCTTCGACAATATGGAGCCCCAGAATAATCGAATTCAATATAGTTCACAGCTACGGAGAATCAGAGTGTGATTTGGTCTTGAAGATAACGTTTAAAGCACTTTGGTGTAGTAGCAGACTGGATTTGGCTATACTCGTACACACTTGTTCATTGTGGTCGGTTTATATTGCTGCTCATCTGTCTATCAATACTTATTTATCGAGCGCGTTCGAAATATTCCCGACATGGGGGTATTCCCACCAGATTTCTTAAATATTCAACTTCTGTCTTTAGTGTAATTTGTATTGCATGCACTTAGGCGGCTCTTTTGAAATCATAAAATTATTTCTTAAATAACTTCTATCCGTTAATTAGAAATCATTTAGATGGTGATAGTTAAGATGTCCACTACATATGAATGTTTTATTATTGATGATTTCAATGTAATTTGTAATTCGAATGCAACCGATTTACAGGGGCGGAAGGGGCGTTGCCAAAGGATGTCTTGACTTTACAAGCCTTTTTATAAGTCTTTTGCCTGTCTACTCCGACTCATTTGAATTTCGGAAAATATGTTTAGTTTTGAATAAAATGATAAGACCATTGAGCCGTATGTGTGTGGTAGTGTAGTGAGCATTATTAGGATATATTTCGTAAGAAGTACAATGACAAATTAATCAGACAAGTTTAAAGGAACTTCACAACAATATGTGTCTCTGCTTACACGTACTTTTGTATACTTCTTTACCTGGGGACTGTCTTCTATCTATGTATTGTATATATGGATGATATATGTGTGTGTGAGTTTTCATATGTTCCAATGCAATGGTGCTGTCTGTCCTTGGCATGTTTTATGCTAATCCGAACATGATCCAAACATTTGCATTTGACAGCCGCAGGCTCTGGCTTTCAACGTTGGATAAGCCATTGAGCCACAGACGAGCTGCTGACCATTTGGAGCAGCTCCCATTCCAATTCCCATTCCACAATGTGATGAATTGTTGTTCTTTCTAACGTGACATATTTTCAGATTTAGCACGTTGCACGAACGCGCTACACAGCAGCAGCAGAGTGAGAGCCAGAGCCAGAGTAGCCTGCAGCCTTAAGCGTCGCGTGCTCAAAGTAACTGACATCCTGCCATGAAGCAGGACAATCATAAGTGTTGGTCAGGGGACCGAGTTCATGTGTTATGTTTGGGTATTATTAATGCACACGCACAGACATATGTGTGTGTATTTGGTATCTAGAGTATCCACTTTAAGCTGCGTCCATTGCAGACAAATATTATGATTTATTCTTTTAAGAGATTTATATTACTCTATTTCGCATTTGATGCTGTTCACGCCGTTTCTTTTGGTGCTTAAAGTGTAAAAGTCGAAATTGCTGAGTTATAATGCCTTCTGCGTGATACTCTCTTTCCATTGAGAGTATGTAAAGCAGGCGGTATGAGTAAAATCATTCTATACTAACATTATATAGACAACATGACGTATGTGGTATATATGAATATAAAATTACGTGTTTTATATAAATTACGTTTCAACAGATTGTATAAGAATAAATGTGAGCTCAAGATATTACTGTATATATTGGGAATGATAATCTGTGGTAGAAGATAGTGCAGATTATATTGCTCACCGCATTTACGTAATGTTAAATGTAGGTTTGAAGTAATGTATGACTAAAATTCTGACATAAAATGTACGAAAATTGAGTAATAAATAAAAATACTAATAAGTTATAATTGTCAGAAGATACATTAAATTTATTTATTATATAAACATATCTATGATTATATGTTAAAATATGGAAAGAGCAGGGTATCTCTAGGTCGAGGGTGCTCAGCATTCCATTGCTTTCCTGCTGTGTTCACTGTTCCGCGCCGATTGCATCTGGATTTGGCGTGCTGCCAAAACCCGTGGCTGCAGTTTAATAATTTTTCCTCGTTGGCTGTTTATTAAAAACATAAAAATGCAATGAAACTATCCGCAATATGATGTTGTTTTTGATTCTTTTGCCTTGCTCTTTGGTTACTGCGCCGAAATAATGAGGCCCCTAAACGGCTTACGAAACACCGCGATAAGGCATTATTGGAGTAACAGTCGCATTATCAGCATTTTAGGTACATATGCATATAAATTCCGAATTCGGTATCTGAAATTTGAATACAAATTTTCCTGGCTGTCAAAATGCCCGACATTTAATATCCTGAATTTCAGTCGGCACAAAATTTATGCGCAATTATCATGCGAATTTAAAACAAGTTAAGACAGCTGCTGATCAACGCATTCGACTGTTTCATACCCTGTACACAGATTTAAATAAGTCCGCACTGAAAATATTGATATCATACATAATCTGTCAGCTTTATCTTTAATAAGTGGGTAAACTTGGCTTACGTTTGGAATGTTAATATAATTGAAAAGGAATATATATTTATATTATATTGATATTCCAATGATAAGATATACAGAAAATTATTACCGAACGGAGAGGAAGATATGAACAATCACTCCCATTATTTTGATAATAGTTTTAGGTATTTAATTATTTACACAAATTTATTATACCACTTTGTGTTCAATACAGGGTATAGAAAATGTTGTGCAGCTTCACTTTATTTACAGTTGCCTGAGTACTGACACAGCTACATACATACACATACATACATTTATATCTGCATGTATGCACTATTTGCTGGTGACAGTTTTGGTCGCGACATAGCCGTTTTTGGAAAACCCATTGACATGCTGTGTTAATGTGTGTGTGTGTGTGTGTTATGTATGAAGGCCACAGCAGTATTGCTCCAGTTGTAGAGCTGTCGCAGTGTGTAACCGCAAAAGCGGAATCAGTTGTTTTCGCGACTGCACTATGGGTAAAAAAGCCGGAAATTTTGGTATTAATGTAATTTTTTTTGTGATTGATATTTTAATGCTGCTTTCATTTTTTGATTCCTTAGTAACAAGATAGCTGAAAAATAATTTTAGAACATTTTTACGAGTTATCGTTTATTTTTGGCGCGCTCTCAAAGTCAGCTGATTCAGACGTGCTTTGAAATGTGAAAATTGGCGAAAAAAATGTAACAACTTGCAGCGCAAATATTGTCTTCATAGCAAACTTTGAGTTTATTTTTAATTATGGAAAAAGCAAGTCAGAGTATATAAATTAATCGTTAATACATGTTTTCCGATAATTGTGTGTTGTTGTTGAATTGTCCCATGTATTGCTTGTGAGTATTTTCAATTGCTTACTAGCAAATGTTCTGGTGTTCTGTGGAATATTACTTTTGTATGGCACAAAGAATCACCAAGGTTAAAATTGTATGTTTTTAACATATATATCTGGAATCAAAAGGTATTAATGTTTTTTGCCCCTTTTTGCCCCCTTTTCGCGAAACATTATATGTTGTAGATGTGTATGAGTTCAGTCATGCAGTGCTGTTGGATGTTTGGAGCAACAACAAACGCGATGCAGATGCTGTTAACAGTTATATTTTGGAAAATATAGAATAGAACTATGTGACTAAAGAGCAAAAGATTACAATTTCAAAGAAAGTGAACCAATTTATTGCTTATGTGAACAATCACTTAAGGAAATGCAATAGAATGTTGGAGTGATTCAAACGAAATCATTCACTGTGGCTTGAGTCTAAAATTGTTGTCGTTATTGATAAGCCAGAAATGACACTATACAAACCTGGTCGGAAGCAGTTAACATATGAAGATGCAGGACCTCAACTTAAAAGAAAATTAGCAAATAAGCTGGCTGCAGTACAAGGGCATTCAACACCACTTCTCGTACATGGTGCTTCAATTTCCAATCTCTATGCCAATGCCAATGCCAATGTCCCCAACTGTCCACAAAATATTGGTACATGGATATCAAATTATTAACCAATTTATTGTTCCTGTTGGTGTCCTTGAAGAAAACGCGTCAGAAGCGCGCAACAAACTTTACAAGAGTGATAGAAAATCTCACGCTAGGAAATGTAGCCGACTAGTAAACATTACTGATGTTTTCAATAGAGCAATGGATTCATCTGATCCTTTGCTTTCAAGTCTTTGTTTAAGAGATCTAAGTAAGTTTGGAAAAAAGAAACTCCTCCCAAAATATGTAATCGATATTCTTCAAATCCGGATGCAGAACTTTATCAAATTATCAATCTAGTAATGAAGAAGAAGAAGTGGAAGGGGAAGACGAATTCAATTGCCTTAATATATTTTTAGAGCAGGAAGTTTAAGAATATTAATAAACTTAATAAAATATAAAAAAATTTGTTGACTTTTATCTCATAATAATGGTTTTTGCATCTTGTGTCCTCACTTCGCTCCCACGCCAATCCCCCCAGGGAAGACACCTGCGGTTGAACCACAGACAGTTTAACACCCAAACCTTCTTCGCCCCTCATCCATCTCTCTTCAAAACGTCTTTCATTTGTATATAAATACATTTTTCACTTTATTTTCAAGGGTTGTTTTTGTGGGCGGAGATGAAGGCGTGGTCAGATAAAAAAAAAAAAATCCGAAATTCTATTTAATAATCCTAATAATACATATAAAAAATTCAAGTCTCTATCTTTAAAATTGTAATTAATACCAAAATTTCTGGCTTTTTACCCATAGTGGACTGGAAGCTGAAACTGTGACCGTTGCCCTGAGCTACATCTGGTTCTCACTTTGTTGATACACTTAGTCGGCCTCCTCTAATTCTTGTTGCTTGTCACGCTTGGGGCGGACGTTCCGTTGTCTTTCGATTAAACAGTTTGAATTAATTAACAACTTTTCAAACATCAAATATTGTACAGGGAAAAACCCTAGAGAGGTTTCCCAAAAAAATGTCAGTTAACGGGGTTTCCCACTGTTTCTGGCAACAAACTTACTTTATCTATATTTAATACATATGTAGCAATCCTAATGGATATTAATGGTAAACTTTCTGATGGCATTCCGGTGTCGGTGTCGTATGCAGACTAGCGTAGAGAGCTTGCACCAAACTCTGGAAAGAACAATCGTTTTGTGGCGCCATAGGACAAAAATTTAACCTTTTTCGGCACAAGTTCTGCCGAGCACAGGACCAAAACATATACACATTTTTGCTCTGGCATTTGGCAAATGCAAATTAATGGGTTGATGCAAATTGTATGTCGTATTCCTGGCGAGTATTTTTATACCCTTCCAGGGGATATATGAAATTCGTCCATATGCTTGCAACTCACTTTAGAAGATATCTCTCACGCTGTAAAGTAAATGTTTTCAGTGGAACTATGCATGTCTCTGCTTCATGATCAAGTTTCCGACATTTCATTAATATTAATTATACGTATAGCTTTTTATTTACTAATTAATCTTGATGCGAAAATAATACAGCACTTTTCTCTTGTAATATTAACCTTTTTTCTGTTTTTTTTTACATTAGATGCCGATAACTACTTTGTTATCGTTTGGCCTTCTCTTTTTTCTTTTCTATTCACTGTATTTTGTGGTGACTTTGATTGATACCAGCCAATTGCCTGTCGACAGAGGCCTGGTAATACGGATACGAATACTGATTGATCGGCTTCAACAAAGCGTAAATTGTAGTAATAAATTAAATTTACAAAAGCACAAAACTGTGCAAATTACGTAAGTTTCCCGGTTTGATAAAATCATCGTTTCATTTTTTTTAATATTGTACAAGAATTGCTGTTGACTTCCTGTATGTGTCTTTATATTTCAAATCGTAAAAGTTTTCTTTTAATAGATAAATGAAGATAAAATTAGTAAAACAATTGTAACAATTTAATTTTGATAATGCATTTTGATTCCTTACTTCAATTCATGACACTTATTAATAAAGCTTAAAGTTCCTACGTAGTTTAAGTCGAGGCTCTGCAGGCAATTCGCTTTTAATGCACTTCCTTCACACACACTCGTCTTTCTTGCTGCACAAAAGGTAATGCGAAACGCGACGTGCCACAACAGCCACGCAAAAGCAAACAGCCGCCGCAACAGCCCCGCTGATCTCCCCCCATTCTCTCCTTTGCGTAGAAGGTGTGCTCATTTCGTGTGACAGACTTTTGTTTATTAAGCGCTGCATCCTTGCGTGTTGCAGACCAATCTACAGTTCGTGGAAAATGAAAGTGTGCAATGCATGGGGAGCATGGAGCATCAAAATTATCCCCGGGGCAGCTGCTTGTTACTTTAATATTGCAATGGCAAAATCAAATATAATATATGTGTGTGCTATATGCTTGTACTTTGTACCATAATGGTTTATCTATGAATGCACAATGAAGAGCGGAAGCGTATGTACACAGAACAGTAAAAGTCGAGAGTCGATTGCAATTCGACAGAGATAAATCGAAACCATTAAGCCACAAAATAGAGCTGTAGGCTGCAGCTAAACTGTACGGGAGACTGCTTGCAAAGAAGGCAGCCAGGCAGGCAGGCAGGAAGACAACCCAGCTTCCAATGAGCCTGATAAAATGTGCACGTATGTATATACTTGTGCAAGATATGTATACTTACTTGGGGAACCCCAAATATAAACTCAATCCAACTAGAGCATTTTCCACTGTAGATAATAATAATTGACACTTAAACAGGGTTTACTTATCTGTTTACAAAAACTGCGATAATGCTCAATCAATCTATTACTTCTTTATCACTCTGTACTGTTTCCCTGCGCTGTTGAGAACAGAGGCACACACTACTCTGTTGAACATTGTTAACAGGGTCACTCACTTCTCTATTATACACTGTTATTCAGTAATAACATTGCAGTATTCAAATTGACTGCAATGCACATACTACTCTGTTAAGTTAACATTCTAAAAGTCTCAGCTGTAAATACTCTTAAAGTTTAAACATCTTTTACTTGCTTTAACTAAACTAACTCACGTTTATCAATTTAATTCTGTGCTTCAAATTAATGAAATGATAATGGCAAAAGAAAAGCACTTCTAGTGCTTCGAACCCGTACTTCTTCTGATTGCATAATTGTGCTTAATAATTTTCTCTTAATTAATTTGACGCAACGAGAGTAAACTTTTGAAAATGACTCTCAGGTCGTTCGGTGTGTGCAAACAATTGGCCAACTTGTCTTAAAGTTGGCCCGCTGTCGAAAAGTTTCCATTGTTAATCAAGTTTATTTTAAGTGCAAGATTTTTCACGCAAATTAACATTCGCATAACTGAGCAGTTGGTGGGCAGTGAGCAAGCCAAAGCTAAAGTTAACCATTCGGGGTCATTTTTGGGAAACTAATTAATATTTTTGAGCTGGAAAAAGTTTTGACATGCAAAATGCTAACTTGAAAGTTGACCAGCAAACATTTAACACAACTAAAAAAAGGCCAGCACATTTTAAAGAATAGGGAAGGGAAGAGGGAAGCAACACTGAGCACATATGTATATGTTCTTGATCAGCATTAGTCAATTTGAAAGCACAAAACTCGCACATTAGTGGGTGTGCTCAGGTTAAGGACGTCGTAAGGTTGTGTTGGGGCCTGTCGTTGACGACTTTGACGTAAAACTCGGCACGAGCAGGAGCAGCTCTATATTGTAACCAAACCGACTTAAGGACATGTAAACACATGCCGAGGGACACTTGCAAACTGGAAAACCGTTCGGTGTTTTAGTGGCGAAACTCGCTTAAATATTAAATGCTCCTCGCTCTTATATTCCACACAACTTTGTGGTGGTTCCCTGGCACTCCCTGCATGCCATATACATATAATAAATATTTAATTGGGGGAAATGTATGCTAAAATGTGACCAGAAGATGATGCTCAAAATAACAAATATGAATAACAAATACAAACATAGTTCCATCTATATAATAGCTTATTATTCCCAGGATAGTTAAACGATTACATAAAATTAATGCTCTATTTTAACGACTCTGCTTAATAAACAGTTTCTCGTTTCCGGTTTGCCATATATACTATATACAATATGATATCTTTGTGCAAATAAATGGCGCATTCTACATGCGGGAATTTTCATTTTGTTAAACTGTTTACGTTTGTTAGCTGATAAAAGTGTTTGGCATATAAATGTTTTGTATGCCGACACGATGTCGATACTAATCCAATAAACAATGAGAGCACATCCTGTCTCACACACACACACACACTCACACACCAGACAAGGAGAGCTGGGGCCATTTAGCTGGGGAGTGTGTTTGTTCTACGCTCACTGGAAATTGATTTGCAAATTACGTGAAAGCGCTAACACAGCAAGAAATCAACAAGAGACAAGAAAATATCCCACGAGTCACTCCACAAGCGTTTAGAGCGAGGAGAATTTTGTGCGGAGACAGGAGACAACAAACCCTGACAAGTTTGAAATGTACTCAGCATCTCGAAAAGTTGTTTAAGCTCTTAAGATCAAAAGTTTAAAGACTCAGTCGGAGTACTATCTGGGTCATGGTTATGGTATACGTATTATTATTACGTATACGTATACCGCCTATGTTTGTTTTTCAGCGTAACTCTTTAACACCTTACTTATTTGATTAATTAATGTGAGGCTATAAATCGTAGTGGTGTTTTTTTGGCATGATAAAAATACATATCGAAATGCCAATTTTGACATAACGACAGTTTTATTACAGCACAGATTATTTATGTGAAAAACAAACACACACACACACATAGACAGAGAGTACTCTGGCACATATGTGCATGTCACACACATACACATGCATATAAAATGTACCGTGTTTTTGCGGTGTGTTGGCGACGTCGTTATTTGTTTTATTTATTGAAGACAAACGTTATCGGTTTCAAGCACCGTTAGCCACAGGGCGGCACAAGATGAAACAGAAACAGCCGTAAGCTAAACAAAGCAAGAGTATAAGTGTGTGTGTGTATGTGTGTGTGTGTGGCATTCGCATAACATATACGAATTCAATGAATAACTGCGAGAGTCATCTCCCTAGCCAGTGAGTCTTCCTTCAGCTTGCATTTTTGCCATTTCGCCAGTTTGCCCGGCAACATTTACCCAAGGCGAGTCGCAAAGGGAATTCCAGAACCAGCCAGCTTTGCCACTGGGCCACTGGGCGAGTACCAACTATGATGGCAATGCACCCGTTCGCATAGTTAATTCATCCCCATAGAACAGACAAATTTCGCTGGCTATTTGCACACGAGCTCCATGTCAAAGGCAGCCGGAGAGAAATGCAAAAATGCCCAAAGAATTTGCCAGAGACAAATTGTTCAAAATTGGACGCTGAGTCAACTAATGCTGTCGGACAGGACAGGGGCCAAATTTTCTATATTTTTATATTCGCTGGGGAGTAAAAGAGTATTATAACAGAGTATTATAAACGAAAAAGTATGATTACATTTTCTGAATTTAATACTTCTATCCCTATTCAAATGACTTCTGAATTTGATTAAAATCCGTTAACAAACATAGAAGTAATATACGAAATAATTCGACTAGGCAAACAGATTTAACACAGAGGCTGAAAGTATGCAACACAAAATACCCAACACGTGAATTTATTTAAGAAATTCCTTTGGAAAGTAATCGAATGGATAGCGGGTATAAAACAGTCGAGCACACACGACTATAGCTTACTTAATTTACTTTTTTTTTGTATTTTTTTATAGACCAACTCTTGCTTTCATGCACTTAGCACGCCTAACAAAGGGAATTATTATGCATCGCTGCAGCGAAGCTGGAAAATCGCCTTTAGGGGGCTTCCCTTATTGACTTAACTCCCCCTGCCCCCAGTTACAGCCTTGCTAGAGCATGGCTAATGCGTCTGTTTAATAGATAGTTCCATCGTAACGTTGCGTCGTCCTCGTCGTCTGTTTGGCCAATTTGGCTCCAGTTTCAGTTTCTGCCAGAGACTGTCATTTGCCTCAGGCGTTCTCATTTAACCCGGATCGGTCTCCCTCTACTTGTCTACTTCTCATGTTGAACATTGTTACAATAATTACAGCCATGTGCCAAGGTATACTAAAGCCGCTTGCCAAGACCTCGTCTTGTCTCGCCCCCTTCTCTCAGCCCACTAATTATCGTTGGTAATGATGAGTTTTCTTCTTCTAATGCGTTGAGTATCTATTTGAACATGTGTTGTGTACAAGGGATACGATTTGCTGATATAATCAAGTCAACTAGTCGTCGGGGCTGTAACTATTTTCCTAATTGCTAATTGCGCACATTTGCCGAATTGTTAATGAAATTAAATGAAGCAAAAAAGGTTCCTTTTATTAGCCTGTGATGAAAGAAGAATCCAATTTCATGTTATATGTCATTCCAATGCCCGAAAATTCAAACTTTAATTAATGTTTGATTGTTGTATATGTGTGTATGTTATGTCTGCTTCTCTCGTTTCACTCACAATGCAAGTCAAAGTTCAAATTATCGTTAGGTGAGCAATTATGCAAACTCCTGTTACTGGGTGCGGCCACACACATATAAATTATTCCATGTGCTTTGTTGTATTACGAGACATGTGAAATATTTGAATTTCTAAATACCTAAAATACAAACAAATCGAATGGGATAAAGCCATGGGCTCTCGACTCCTTCCACACATTCGCAGTTGACACAAGGGAGGATAGACAACGAACTCATGCACAGGTTAGCCCTGGTGTACCAACCTCCAATGTCTGCGTGGTATACTGACAAATGTCCAAAACGTGACCTGTCATTTGTGAGTGTGTATTACATTTTCAATATCCATTTGAACAACAGCTGTTATAAAACGGTACCCAGTGATTGCAGTCTCTTCTTCTAGAAATAAACTTTAAACTTAAAATATAATAATAGCTGGCAAGCATTCTAATACCAATAATAGTTACTAATACAAAGGAACTGGTATCATTTTGCTTAGTTAGCTTGCTTACAGTTTTATGGGCACTGTTCGAAACGATGTTATAAACTTTACTATAAAATGCTGAAGGCTTAAGAGCCACTGTACCTATTACCATATAAAAATGTTGTACGTACACGTTGGAGGTAGTTACCAGTATTGCTTTTTTTCGAAACATTACCATCTGAGTAACTGCCTTAAATTTAGTTTAATTCTGGTATTCAATATACGAGAGTGTTTTAGAGTCACTGCACAACACTTACATTGATTGAGGGACAAATAGATGCACCCTTGAGAATAATTAGTTACTTTTATTTACAATTTATTGATAATATCTCTTATTCTAGAGAAAACTAACTGGCTGCAGAATATCCACACACTTCGTACAACTTACAATGCCAGCAAGTTGGACAAGTTTTCAATCCTCTGCTGAACATATATTGGCGACAAAAAGAGCCTCGATTTATCGATTACAGAACACACGATTTGCTTCGAGCAAAACTACGAGCCGAATGGGAATCGAGTGCCTTGAGAGAGAGTGGTACCAAAGTATCTTAAGATGTTTCACTGGCGCCATAGAGCAAATTATCCAATTTTAGTTTGTTTATCTTATCGCCATCGCGTGCACCATGTCCTGGCCGTCCCCAGAATGATTCGAATGTGTTGAAGTGCTGATTGCACAGGTCGCGATCCATCTGCCTGGACACGCTGACCGAGCGACGCTTCTGCGATATTTGAACATTCAAGTCATGCAGATAGCGCATATCGGCGGCTGTTTGTATCCTGCGTTGGTACGTTGATTGATTTATTGATGTATTAGACGTTAAGTTGTTGTATTGTTTAGACAATTTGGTATTTGTTAAGGTTATTTTTGTTTTCGATTCATTTTTTGGAATTAGGAATTAGCGCACGAATTTAGCACAGGGATACATAGAATATTTGGTATTATGATTTTGATATTGCATATTGTTATGGTTTGGTTTTTGTTTGTTTGTCAGTTTGTTTAGATGGTGAGTTAAGGTTTGCTCTTTTGGTTGCTATACTTTCACTTGTATTACAATGGATATTTTCTTGCTGAATGAGCCAAAAGAAGTGATAGAGATAGAACCATTAACAACGCAAGGATGACGCAAAAGTAGCAAATGAATTTCGCTTTTTTTTCATAACAATTCGCAGAGCAAGCAAATGAGAAACGGCAATACTAACAGTAACTAACTAACAGTGATGATAACATTGGCAAATAACAGTAGCATAAACAGAGCGACAATAACAATAAATGATGGCGCTGCACTGTAAATGATACGAAATGGAGCACAGGATGTTGCAGTCTGTCGATCGAAATGGAATCAAAGAGTGATGCAACAAAAGAAGAACAGACAGACACTGAAACAGACTGGCAGACAGACAGAGACAGAGACAGAGTCTGACTGACAGGCTGACTGACAGTCAAGATGGATTGATGGACAGGACTAGCGTATGTGCAGTGTGAGTCGCTTGAGGCAGCAGATGGGTGGCATGCTGGCTGTGGCCGTGGCTGTGGCAGCGGCTGCGACGCAGTGGCAACAGCAGCACGGCAACTTGCAGTTCAAGTTCTTCGGCAGCCGCTTCATGTGACTAATGTTTTTGATGATGCTGATGCTGTTGTTGATGTTCTGCTCTTTGTTGGGCTTTGACTTGTGCTTGAGGGGTGCGTACCTATCATGCGAGGGCGTCCTTTTGGTCACGTCCGTGCTGGACAGGCTGATGGGGCGATGCAGGCCCCGTCGACGTGCGAGCAGGGGCACCAGTTCAACGCCCCCGCCCTCTCCGTTGGCAGTGCTGACATCGCCGGTCATTGTGCTGGTCGCAGTACTGCCCACAGCACAGTGGCCACGGGACACGCGTGGACAGAGCTTAACGGGCTTACACTCCTTCGGCGGAGATCGTAGCCCACATGGTGGGGGCGGCGGCGCAACCGACGGGTGACTTCTGGACGGTTTCAGTGGACTGGAATTCTTTAGGGCAGGGCAGGTGCAGGTGCAGAGGTCGCAGCAGCGCTGCGGCTTGGGCGGCTTACAGCCTCGGGATTTACGGAATGTGTTCTTTTCAGCTGGAGTCACTGGATTATCCTGGTCCAGTTCCTTGAGCATTTCCTTGTTTGTCCAACCCTAAACATAATCAAAATTCAACTGTATTAAGTTGTCTTGCGCATTGTGGCTTCACGTGTCTTACAAGTGACTTCATAAAAGTGTTGCCTACTTCTTTGGGACTGCGCCAGGGCTTACCACCAGGTCCGGCCTTGCCCCAGGGCTCCTTAGCTGGCTGCAAAAGAGAATAGAAACAAAAAGAGAATTGCATTAGTAACGCCACGCCCGCAGTGCAGAATAGCTGCCGCTCACCGGCTTTTCCAGCTTCGCCTGAAGCTTCTTTTTCTGCGACATGAGCTTCTCGTGCAGCTGCTGCTGCTGGTGCTGCTCACTCTCACTGAGCACGAGAATCTTGTCGAGCGTAGGCTTGCCTTTGCATGGCGGCGAGGGCTTGTACCGCAGCTCAATGTCCACGTGGCCTTTATTGCGAAACGACATTGAGGGATGCTCTTTCAATTCGATGTGGAGGCTCTCACCATTGCCAGCATTAACGGGAAGACTGACGCCATGCTTGTGGGGAATGTCTCGTTCGCAGATGGTCACAGTGCTGCTCCGTGGTCCACTCTCCTGCAGATGATGTATGGAATGTGCGTGTGGCAGTCGACCGCCAGGCGGGGGCCCTGCCGGATGGTGATGATGATGATGATGATAGGCAGCAAGTGGGTTCTTCTGGCACTTTTTCTGCATGGAGAAGTAGTCATTGTAGCGGCACGGTTGCAGCGAGTTAATGCGATGGGCGGTTGTCTGCAAAAAGTGGGCATGGCAAGGGCATTACATAAATGATACATGCCGTGCTGCACACAGTAACAGCGCAGAGGCAACACGGCAACACAATGGCTTACCACTGTTGGCGTCGAGTGCAGTCCGACTGCAGTTATGTCCTTGCGTCGTACCTCCACATTGGGTGCACCACCGCCTGGCCTACCCCAGGGACAATGCTGCAGAAACATATCATAGTACTGCGGAATAGACACACACACAGAGCAGATAACAGTCGGTTAGCCTAGGTACCCAATTATGGCTTATGCCTCATCGATTCGCTAGCGCGTCCAAATAGCCTATATTTATGTTACCACCCTCCACTACCCTCCTCCACCAACGATTGCCACGTCGAATCCTCATTGGGTTAGTTCTCTGTGTGTCCGTGTGTCGGTGCTTGTTTGTAGGTTGTTGTTATAGGTGCAACGTGGCTCATTTTTCGCATAGCTTTGCATTCACCCGTTTTCACTTAGTTCGCCTCGAGCCATGTGTCACGCGACGTCGTTGTTTGAAAGTCTGGAAGTCTCAGGATGCTTGCCTTGATTATGTTCAAGCGAAATCAAAACTTGTCAAACAATTTGTTGAACCAATCCATGGCTGTGTTATTACCATTTGCTTGTCGAAGGTCTTTGAACCCAAAATAAGCGTGGGTGCTTTCTTGACTGTTGCAATTCCTTTACATTGCTTTAAATGCCTTTCATATTTCTGCTCTAAAATAACTCGCACATATTTAATAGTTTGCTCAATTAATCATAATTACTGAGTTACTTAAGGAATATCAATAGATGGAAAAACAGCCAGCAGAAGACTTAATTATTGGCGCAGTCATCTTTCTGATTTATTACTTCTGGTAGGTATGTTACCCGCCAACGATTCTTTCACCTAAACAGATTAACATTTTGATTTTGAGGATAATTTTAAGAGAGACATCACTGATAAGAACTTATTTAAATGGTAACTCTTAATCGATTTCTGGGATATTATCAAAAACTGCTCTGTGTCTGCTCTGTACGACTAATACTTTGCAATACCTATGGTACGTTTAGGCTCAGCAGACAGAAACTCCCTTACAGCACTAACCTGAGTACAGTAGCTAATCGCCTTAGGGAGCCTAGATCACAATATGTGTACAGAAGATAGACTAAGAGCATCTGATACTGGCATTCTTAATGAATCTACAATAGCTAATTTACTTACCTCTTGCTTGTCTTTTTCTTTGCGTGCACACTCCTCGGCCTTGCGACGTCGCCACATACGTAAACTCTCTTCCGCATTCTTGCGCTCGACCAGTCGCTTCTTCTCATCGCACCACATCAACGGATGTTGAATGTGGTCGTGGCAGAAGGCGCCCATCTCATCACTGGTTGTCATCGCTGGGGCTGCTCTCCTCGCCTGGAAAGCGGAAGTAGTGGCACGTTCAACAAATAACGCGCTACTGAATTCGTCCCGTACCAGACTCAAACCTACGACCGGCCCTCGAATTGGTAGCTGCGATCCGTGCCTGGTACGGTATCAGACGTTGGGCCTTAACTTTCGGCCTGCCCAACCAATTTGGTTGTCTAGGCAGCCAGTCGCTAGCCAGCCAGTTATTTATAGTCTAGGTTAGGGCGGCGGTGCACAGGCTGCGCGTCTGTCCTTGAAGTTGTTTGTTAAGTTAGGCCAGGATTGCATCGTTCCGTTCGTTTGCGTAACTCGCTCTGGCTCTGGCCATTTAAATATTTTACCAGTTAGTCAGGCCAGGCACGCTGGCACTTTCCCGTTCTGTTTACCCGCTCTGTAATCGGGCTGAAGTGGCCTCGCTTCGCCTTGCCTGCCTCAGATCCCTGCCTGGGAATCGGAATCGGTAGCAGTTGCAGGCGTAACGAGGCTTGGACATAAAATAAATTTATTTTATAGCGCACATTGCTGCGGCTTATGGGTGAAATTGTGGCACAACTGCCAGAATTTGACCTGATTCTGCGGTTTCTGCATTAAAATGGAAAGTTCCCAAAGCCATTAATATTGGACTGGGGACCTGCCATTGCAATATTGCGTGCGCTACTTCGCAGTCTCAGGTTAACTCAATTGAGAACAAACTTGTTGATGTTTGCCAAGCTTAAGCCATCTTTACTCACAGCGATTGAAGGAACCTTCGTGCCTCATTAGCCCCCCTTGATGACCCGACATTCACTTGGCTTGGCTTCTGTTTTCTTAGCCCACATCCGTTATCCATTCTACATACACAAAACTGTAGGTATATATGTAACTTTGTTTCGTTTTGCTCAGCAAGTTGTATTTTATTCATCTCTTGAAATACATAGTTATAGTAACATTATAATCGTTATCAAAAACATATTATATTAGTGGACCTATTACCCGAGCACCCATATGATTTTGTTGTAATGTGAATGTAGATATCATGATGATGTGCTGACTTAATTACATCGCTTTCGCATCGCTAATCGGCTGTAAAAGTGCCGTTTGATTTTCATTACTAAACTTGAAAAACCTTAAGAATATCTACATCCATTTTACAATTGTCTCTAATGTGTACTATAAGGGTTTCTGCTTACTGGGCTATATTACAAAATTCTAATTTATTATATATTTGTTTTTCGATTCTTGTTTTCTTTTTGTTTTTGTTTTTTTTTTTGGGCAGCATTGTTTAAATAGTACATTTCTTTGACATTTTTGACTTACAACCTTAACTTAATGCTAGGTTTGGGTTATATAAAAAATGGTTTGCATTTCATGCACGAATGGTTCAAAACTCATTGAAAATTATTGTGAAAGATTGTGCTGTCTTAGTGTTTGGCAAAGTCTACGCAGCGACTATTGAACCATTTGGCATGAAATGACCTTTAAACAAAATAAAATATGTAAAGTATATTTTAATTGTATATTCTTAAATCAATAAACTTTCGTTTTATAAATATCGTTTGTTGCATTGACTAATAGACATTTCATTTCTCGATTTTATAAGCTTTCTTCCTTCTTTCATATAGTTTTTGTGTAAAGTTTCATTTATAGTGGGACATTTTCTCGTTGTAAAAACTGGAACTGTGTGTATAGTTCATTTTGGATGCAAACATATTGCTAGGGAATATATCTACAGGTTCTTTTCGAATCGTTATTGAACTGGTAGTTGAATGATTTCGACATTTACATTATATTTAATAATCCAAAATAGTTGAACATTCTTTAACATTTACAATCATCTTCAATCCACATAATGTTGAACTATTTCAATTAAAGTTTTTGTGAACAATTTATGCAATTATTTACAGTGTCAACAACAATGCTTAAAAACTAAATAATAAATCTTGTTTTTCTTTTTGTTTTTCCTTTTACGATTTGCTAGTTTTCTTTTTACAAATTTGCGCTTGGATTTCATTCTCGACCAAAATTTGCTGACTTAACTAGCATCAGTTGTTGCCTGCCTTCTAACTTAATAGTAGATAAGTTTAATTTGTATATCATTTGCATTTCTACTTCATGCGATTGATGACTAAGTCGGCAACAACCTGCAAACCCTTTTGATATGGGGACTCTGTCAGCTCCTGTGCCAGCCGTATCGCCTCGTTGCAATGCTTCTTTGCCAGGAAACGCGTCTGCTCCAGTCCGTGAGACTTGTGTACCAACTCGAAGGCGCGCTCTACATCACCAGGCTCGGTAAAGCGCCGCATCACCATGGGATTCAGTTCTGGGTACTATAAAAAAATAGAAGGAAAGAGAAGTTAGAGTACTTTATATTTTATAAACAACATCCCTCATTATTGCAATCAAACAGGGTATAAAAAATGCGTTATTCCAATGGAGTCTTACTCGTTTGGGGTGGGCCCCGCACATGCCAAACTGATCAATCATCAATCAGACACATTAGCCCATTGTCTATGGCGTTATGGGTTATGTAAAATATATTGCTAGTTGATGCCATTTAGCTGGCTAACTAATCGCGTTGTGCAGTTGCCGCTGGCTGTTGGCGTTAACAGTGCCGCTTAAAACGCACTGCACGCACTCATTTATCGCGCGTCGCATAATAAACTACACAGTTGAAATTGATGCGAATTCAAAATCGCCTTTCAAACGCATTTGATGGTATACCACACACAAGTTATGATATCATCATTGTGCCAGCAAGATCAACATAAGGCGGCAAACTGGGAAATGCACATATGTGCTCGTATGTATGCACATATGTTATCGCTCCAAAGCAAACACTGAGATCTGTACAAACAGGCAGCTATTTGAAATACACACTGCAGTGCAGTACATTGCAGTGCAGTGTGCCTGTTGTCATTGCAATGAGGAAGTCAATCCGTGGACGGGTCTCACCTTTTCGCATGCAAAGAGAACCGGCGCCGTGGCCAAGCCTAGCTTTAGATCGGCTGCTGTTGGTTTGCCCATTTGCTCTGTGGATGAGACAAAGTCCAGCATATCGTCCACCAGCTGAAAGGCCAAACCAATGTTTCGTCCATACTGAAATGCCACCTCGGCAACATTATCATCGGCTTGCGCGATGACGGCAGTCTAAGAGAGAGAGAGAGAGAAAAGAACAAACGAATTTCAATGTCACTCATCGTTCAATCAACTGTCCAAATGGGCACAATGACAAACGCATTCATGCAAGGCAAATGCCGAATGCAAAGGCAAATATGCAATTACATTAACATTGCAATTACAACTGCAATTCGCATCGAATGCATTTCGATTGCTCTGGCCCAGACAAACTTACCGCCTTCAACGCATTGGCAATCAGCGATGCGGTCTTCCTGTACGTCTTGGTTAGATAATGTGCGAAGCGTTCGTTCTCAGTTTCCCGTGAGCCAAGCTGCATGAATTCACCCTGAACCAGATCCGTTAAGATCTACAAAAAAAGGAATGATATGTAAAATTAAATAGTGCTTCATTTGGTATTATCTATATATTATAAACATATATGATTGATAAAGATAAAGATAAAGGGATAATCCTTTAATTTTTAAATTATTTATTACGCTCTTTTCAATTTGTACAATATTTTCTCTTAGCTCTCTTAAACGATAGTGGCGCTCTCCCGCTCCTCTTGCGTTACACAACACTATCCTATCGATAGGGTTAACGATTACTAAATAAACTTACGATAGTGTATCGACTAAGGTCACACTTAACAACAGAAGACTCAATATAATAACAATATATACTTATTTTAATCTAAATAGAGAAATTAATAAATATATTCTAGATTGTCTGCATACGCATAGTGTTAGTACGTTTAAACACACGAGTTCTCGCCACTTTTCTAGGCACATTTGTCTTTCATGTTCTGCCCCTACGATGTTGTGCCTGCAGTGCCTTCCGCGTGGCTGACTATTCAAATGCGAATAGCAAATAAAGGCGAGTAAATAATATTTCATTGAGAATTCGATATTCAACAGGATGGACAATGCCACACAGCCTCACTGAAATTCCATTATTAAATTCTACCCTCACGAGGGTTACTCAGTGGGTTTGTATAAGGTAGGCGAATGAGAAAAGAAGAAATAATAATATAAATAATACAGGCAGACATAGCTAGATAGACTCCTCTGGTGATGGTGATTCAGAATATATGTACATACATATATGTATATTTACTTTATTGTCGGAGATGTCTCCTAAAGTGCAGTGCAAACTATAAAAAACTGAACAGTAACACATTTATAATATAGTATATACATGTTGGGCTATTAAATAGATGTATATATACTTTGGTAGTATTTATCTTGATCATGCATCTAAGCTCAAGGCAATCGAATGGTGTGTTCTTCTTCATATTGAAACATAAACTTCTTAATAAATTCAATTCAGCCTCTAGTTTCAATGGTGTCTGCTGCTTTTCTATACAGAAGATATCGATGCATAATATCTTAGCAAACTGGACAAGCAGCCCTCGTAATTTGGCTTCCTTTCGTGTTTGCTATACAAATGTTGGCGCGCCCTTCGTTTGGTTTTGATTTTATTTTATTCGATATCGTCGCTACTCGCAAAAGCATTTTCATTCATTCATTCAATTTGACAATTTCGCAAGCACTTGTCAAAATGTTGAGCAAATATCAACGCCAGAGAGTATTTTGTCGTTTATTCAGCACACACACTAACACGCATACACCACTTAAATGTGTGTGTGTGTGGGTGTAGATTTGGTGGAAAAGTGTTGTAGTTGTCGATGTCGTTGTCATTTGTCGCTTGTGATTTAAGGAGCCCAAGGTGATAGACTGAGCCAGAGTCACAGCCCAGACACCGCGATACGGTCATAAATGTATTTTTGGCCAAATCCCAGTGAGTTGCCTTGCTCAATGTGTACGTTATTTGACTTGTCTTGGATGTCAATGTTAAATAATTAACACATCGGGCCGAAACAAATGCTACCATCACAACTATGGCAATCGCAAAGGCAGAAGCAGCACTACAAACAAACTGAGAACAACTAATTGCAGTCGAAACCTTTTAGGCAACTCTCGCAATAGTTTTCTTTTATCTCAAAGATTCGATCAAGTTCCATTTGGTATGCGAAATGCTTATTGTGACGTCATATATAGTATTGATAATCAGACAATAGTCTGATTGTTTTGAAGTAGCGCGTGATCCCTACTTAGTTAGGTCTTTTAACGTATTTCTTGTCGAATGAGAACCCTAGAGAACTGGTTTATCCCACTATTTAATAATATTCGAATGCTGTCAACGTCCTAAAAGCCGTCGAATTTATTCGCACACGTGTTTAGCATACCAAATTCATATTCTGCTGATGTAGGTAGCCGTTTGCAGATGAAAGAAAATGCTAAACAGTCGTTATACATTATAAATGTACTGTGTATACAAAATTAAAAACCTTTTTTCGCCTATTTACAAACTAGTATTAAAGCCTACATTCTGATGCGACTTCAACATACCCAGCATACACATAATATGTATCTTTGCATTGGATGAACTTAATCTAATACCTCCCACTCGTGATATTAATACATTAAGTTAAGAATATATATGCTCTGCAGTTCGTGTAAGGGCATCTGAACTATAGGTCGTGTATGGACATCTGAACTATAGGTCGTGTATGGACATCTGAGCTATAACTCGTGAATGGACATCTGAACTATAGTTTCGTAACCTTACGCTCGTATTTTAAGTGTTTTCTCTTGCATATCTTAAGAACTAGTTTCTAATTTGGCGAACAAACAAAAGATACGCAACTTCAGGTCTTCCAGAAACAAAACTATCATCGAAAGTCGAACGGAAATAAACAAACTACTTTATATGCTAATTGAATCGATTTTTTTTGTTTAATTTTGGCGTTAACTATTTTAATCGGCAGCCGCATCTCTCGAATGGGACCAGCCTAGACACTATGCCACCAACATCTTCGCTCCCATCTTCGCATACTACTTGAGCACGTTTTTGAAGATGTAAGATTTCAAAATACCACAAAAAAGCATGGGAGACTTTTTAAGTTTTGCTCAGACAATTTAAGATATTGTGTAAATGCCGATCGATGTGATCTCCCTGCGATGACTGACTCAGGGCAGTTTCAGATACCCTACATATCTACAAATATAATATTCAAACTAAAAGTGAAATTTTTCGCTGACTAATTTGTAGTTTTTTAGAAACTGGGATTTCTGTTGTGTGTGGCTTCAGGTTTGTTTGAGAGTCGCCAGAGTATCTTAGGAATTTTGTAAATGCAAATTACATGGATACCAAATGCAACAACAGACTATGCGGAAGCCGGTTTTAACATTGACTTATACACATATATTCATGCACTGTAGATATATCATCGTCTGCCCTTTTGCCTTCGCCTTTAACTTTTTTTGTTGCCTTGGACTTTTCCATGGTTGCAGGAAGTAAGATAGCGCTGGTCCCGTGATATTAGCTCGTTAAAAAAAACAAGTTTTACTCGATGGAAACACAAAGAAACGCGCTGCATAAAAGAGGCAACTTTCTTAATTTTCAAAAGGGACTGTTAACCTGTTGTTGGCTCGATTTTGCATTTTTTTTCTCTTTCATTATTTTTTTTTGCATAAAAATATTTGTTGTTTGAACACCAAGCGCGTGAAATATGACACCGCATTGAGATTTGTGCGCAGGAGCAAAAATACCTAAAATAAAAAACATAAATTTCTTATTGTGCTCAATTCCCTGTTGAATAAGCCAAACAAGTCGGCTCAATGTGTCTTAAAGATAAAAAATTTATTCTACATAATTTCCACTGATATAATGAAATAGGGTATGATAAAGTTATCGATATTTACGCATACAAATAAGAGCCAGAGCAACACTATAAACTCATACATTTTCAAGTCGAGCCAGTTCATTATATTGTTAAAAAATAAAATTTGTATTGATGTAGCAGGAACATACGAGTCTATAGGAATGAACATATAAATATAGTATATATATATGTACATATATTATTTATATTGTATTCTTAATCATTTTTTTATTCATTACTTACTTACAAGACATAATTTATTTTGAATTGAAATTGAAATTTAGTTTTGATTTTAAATTGCCTTTTTTATTGATGCTTACCTGACTTAATACGATCGTGACATCGTCGCTGCGCAGACGCGCTATCATAATCGAGGCAATTGACAAAATGTAATCACCAGCCATTGTGACCTGCAAAGTTATCGATTAGGAAATGTTAATCAAGTGGAAAATACTTAAAGACAATGCTCGGGGTTACAAGACTACAGCTCGAGGACCAGAGTGTCGATAAAATCAACAAAAGATATTCAAAATAGCTAGCTGTATTTAATGCCATTACGTTGGCATGACAAGATGATCGACCAAATTAATGTTAACTTCGTCAATCGGAAAAGTTGAAGAGGCTAACGGCAGAAACAAAAGGTTGACCCCTTTTGGACCTTTGGAATTGTGCAACATGTTGACGTCGTCGACGATCAAGTTTGTGAACAATCTTATTCAAATGGATGACACATGGATGCCGAATCAAATGGGCGTCGTTGTTTACATTACCTCGAAGAAGAAGTTGGGTCGATTAGTGGAAACTGGTTGAAGTGGTCGCATAACTGAGCTGATCTCTTTGCGTACGAGTTGTCGCTTAGCTTACCTTTTTGTGATTCCACAGTGCGTTCACACTTGGCTTGCCTCGCCGAAAGTCCGACTGGTCGATGACATCGTCGTGAACTAAACTGGCCGAGTGCACCATCTCCGAGAAGAGGGCGATTTGTCGTTGTTTGTGTACTAATTGGCTGTCAAGGTGGATTGGATGGGCGAATAGACAAATGCAAATACGAAAATTCGAAATCAGTAAGCTGTATCTGCTCTCTGTATGTGTCGTAGTAATTTGGCATTAATTGTTATTCAATAGTGTAGAATGCGCATACATATTTCGCAATGGGCTGCTAATCATTGTTACACTGCGCAACACACAATCAGTCAAACACACACACACTGGGCTCATCTTACTCACTGTGATTCGTTGTTCAGATGATAGTTTATCGCCTTGGCCATCAGCATGGTCACCATGGGACGCAACGCCTTGCCCTGGCCATCAAAGTAGTAGCATGCTATGGTGTCCAGTTCCGGCTGCGATGTGCCCGACTGCAGCAACTGCAATACAAATATAGATATATATATATTCTATGTTTATATATATTTAGTCTGGTTACGTCTGAGCAAAATTAGCAAACATTTGCGACATTTTGACAAAAATAAAAACAAGCAATTATGAGTCTTTTGATATCGACGTAAATCAATCTGTTTTATACCCTGGAATATAGGCTAAAGATCTAGCTGTGCTTACTTATATTTTGTGCTCTTTCACACCTATACTCCCTACAAGTATAACTGCCAATATAAGGTATTTTGGAAAAATCCCCCAGTACTAAAATGGAAAAGACCCGACGGCCTATGACGTAGTTGGGATGTTTATAAATTTGCCAAATATAACTAGAAATGTGTACACTGTGACAAATCAAAAGAACACAGAAATTTCTACTGACTCAATGCATACACGTATGTATGATCTATCTATTTAACTGACTCAATGCATATGTATGATCTATCCATCTAACTGATCAGTAGTAAAAATAATTGATCCATTTCCAAGTTTGAATGCCCTTAGTGATTCACATATAACTTATGCATATCACATCAGCATATACAAGATCACACATAATGTGTGTATAATATATAGCTAGCTACACATCTATCTACTATAATAACTATGTAAATATCATATATCTAACTGCGCTTTATGTTTGTTTATGCATTAATATTCTGTTCTATTTGCAAATTGCAATCCATTTATACTTACATCTCTCACATCATCATAGAAATACTTAAGTTCATCGTCGAGTATTATATAAGGATCGATCTGCACCTCCCGAACAGGTCCAGCGGGCTGTTGTGTGTGCACGGAGCTGTGTTTCCTCAGGCCCGTCCTCGTCTGCGTTAGCTTCTGGCTGCAGATGTGTGTGCTCGGCTAAGAGAGAGAGATAATGAAGCATAAGAACGAACACACAGACAATGAGATTAGCGAATTTTACAAAATGCTGCAATTAATATTCAGGTGTGAAAAACTAAAGGAGTAAACAAGTGTGCTGCGGATAAACGGTCGCAAATCATAAAAAAAGACACTAACGAAAAAAAAAAGATGAAGAGAAAAAACACACATAAAAAGCGTTCCTGAGTCACTTAACAACTTTCGATTGCTGGCAGGCAGCAACATTAACGAGTTTCGCGCCAACAGCTCCAAAGCAGGTGCTGCTGCTGCTGCTGCCGTTGCTGTTGGCGGCAAAAGGCAACTTTTTCTGACACCTAAATTAGATGGCAGCAAAATTAATAACTGGAAAATTGCAGGGGCAAATCGTCAACTGAAATTTAAGTTTATTATTTAACACCCTCGTCGCGACTCTTGACCTTGCCATCAATTACAACAGTGCCCTCTAAATCCTTTTGTTGACGCACTGCGAGTGCAACAACAACAGCAGCAACAATAGCACCAACAACAACAGCAGCAACAACAATAGCAGCAACAGCAACATAAATGAGCAACAAATTGTCAACAGCGAAAAGTTTATCGCGTGGGAGTCGACAAAGGAGGAGAAAGAGCGCATAAACACAGTGTAGGCACAGTGGGACAAACACAGCTCTCTTTTAGATCAAGAAACCTTAAAGAAGAAAGAGTGTAAATAAGCCCAGTGTAGGTACAGTGGTATAAACAGAGCTCTTTTCAGATCAATAAACTTTTCCATCTTTTGCTGATAGTAGAATTGAATTATGTTTTTGATAAAGATAAAAAAGAAAGGTACTGTGGCACAAACACTGCCACATTGATAACGTTTTGCGTAAGACACACTTCTGATACTTCCTGAATTAGTTTTTTATAGATCTATGGACTGATTTGATTATCACCTCATCGAATTATGCAATACTCTTTCCCGATTGGTATTCGATTGTGTTTCAGGCTACCTGTCTGTTTGCCTCTCTCGTCAGTTTGCCAGTCAGTCCGAACGTCAGTCAATAAAACTAGTGCGCATGTAAACACGATAACATGTAAATTTTATGTTGCCAACTGTCAACAGCAACGCGCCAAGCGGCTCCCAAACAGAGGCAACTTTTACAGTCCCCAGAGAGACAGAGACAGACAGAGACTGAGACAGAGACAGAGCCAATTGAGCTGCAAATATTTGTGTTAAGTTATGCCATGCAATGGTGCTGGGCGTGGCTATTACGCATCTGCTATCCGTGCAATCACATTCATAACACACACACACATGCGCTTGTATGTGTTGACCCACTTGCATGCAGATCCTGCAGCCCCAGCGGCCATCGAAGATCATAAAGTTTAACGCCCTTGGCAACACAACCGGCCCTCCTCGTCGTCGTCGTCATCGTCATCGTCGTTGTCTTCAGCATCGTAAACAACATCAATATCATCGCTTGTGGTCGTCTTCCACGCACGTGTGGCCTAACACGTCGCCCAACTGGTTCGATGATGCTGATGCTGATGCCAATGATGATGATGAGTTTTCATTGATGTTGTTGCTCGTAAATACAAAATGTTTTGTTGTCTTTGCATGTGTGTGTATATAGTAATATATAATAAAATATGTAGGCATGTGCAGATAGAAAATAAAAGTCAAAATCAATGCTGACCATCGCGCTCGTCTTTGTATTCATTGAAAAGATCTCTCGCCCATGATTGTTATTTGGCTTGTAATGACCCAGTTTCATATTAAGTAAGGGTGTACATATGTGTCATAAATACCCATGCGGCATCGCTTTGGTGTATGTAGAAAGCGACCACAACCACGATGGCGATGGCAATGGCGATCGACCATCGAGCATCGAGCAAAGTTGAGCGTTACAAAACCCTGACGCATGAAATTTAAAAAAGCCAAAAGCCAATTAAATTCAGCTCGTGAAAACTTTCATTTTCAATATGTGCGTTAAATTAAAATTAGTACAAAGACGTTTGCCAGTCTTATTTGTTTGTAAACAAAACAAAAAGTGCAAAAATAAATGAAATACAAACAACAAAACATTCATTTATTCATTTTCTTTGCTTTTATGTTGTTGCAAACGTGCAAAAATGCATTTAATTGCGGCTAAAGTAGGCCGAGTGATTTTAAATGGTTTTTATGGTTTGGTATGTTATGGTATGGTATGGTATCGACTGCTATGGCATGGTATGGTCAGTGCCCAAACACAATCAACCCTAGGCAGAGTCCAGTGGCCACACTTGACATACCATGCAGACTATCTTATGTATTCGATAATCAAATTCATAGTATTCTGCAAATAAAATGCAATTTAGTAATTATTTCATTAGTCTATGCATTGTTTCTGATTTCTTTACTTATCTGTGTATTTTTTCTAAAGGATCTTGCGACTATAGGATAGTCAACGTTTTGAAATTGAGGGAACTGTAACTGCTAAAGTTTTCACTTGGTAATTGCGTGCCACGCAAAGAGGAAGCGTCGTCGCACTTGGCTGAGCTGAGCTGCACTGGATGCGCCGATTACATAAGTGAATAACATTATTATAATGAAATGAAAATACTAATGATATCTTCAGTTTTGATTTAAGCAGCGAAATGAGGGTAAGTCATTCGAATCAAAGTGCTTGTAGAAGTAGAGTAGAAAGAGTAAAAGAAGTAGAAGACCAAAAGAAGCAATTGTTAAAAACATTTCATAGGTCGATATGCATAAAAGATTATTAATTAATTAATTAATAAAGATGAAATAATAAATATTCAATAAATTTAAATTGAATAATATGAACTTAAAGTGCAAAATTAGTTGATTTTCTAATTCATTTTCTCAATACTCTTAACACGTATGTAACATATTTTTCACTGGTTTGTAAATAGTGTGAATGAATTAAAATAAAGAAAATATAAGTTTCACAGTTTTTATAATTTCCATATGAAGTGAGAAGTAAGACATGAAAAATCTCAGTAAAGACCCTTTATAAATTAATTAAGCTGTTATTGCTAGATAGTTTGCAAATTAAATATAAATGAAATCAGAAAGATTACCAAGTTAAATTTACCACAGTAAATAAAGATCTATCTGCGACATGTACATACACTATGACTGACAGTTGAAAAAAGCGTAATAAGTGTATTTTTCAACTCAAACTGAATTTTAAATTCTTCAATAATCACTCAAATTTTGAGGTATTAAAATAATTTGCTTAATCTCTGCGAAAATTGGTGAAAAAAAGCGACAGACGCGTTGCGATGTATCACAATGCGATGCGTCAGCCGCAAAATGGAAAGACAAGTGCAAAACACATACGTGAACAATCAACCCGGCGTACGAGGTGACACATACGCTTCCATACGGTGTACGCACACAACATCAGCACCAAAAAAAGAGTTGAAAATTTAATTTGGCACCCCAGGGCGCTCTCACAATATAATCTAACGGATTGCGGAGCGAGCTGTGCTCGATTGCAGTTGAAGTTGAAGTTGAAACTGAATAGCCACAAAATCACTTGAAATGTGCAAAAAATGCGCAAATTTTTCGAAATTGAAAACAATGTTTGAGTAGCAGACATGAGAGACACTCACAAAATGAGCTGTTTGATGTGTTTTTGATTGAACGCGCTGTGTGTTGATTGAAAGCCTGAAAAGCGATTGCGACATTTCGTGTTTGTTATAAATTACTTACTGTCGACTGGGGGCTGCTATTGATTATGTTTCTTGTTCATTATAGAAATGTACAAAGCGGGTATATCAGCTAAACTTTGAGGCAACTTTAACAATATATAGGAAGAAGATTTTGGCACCAACTTGTATTCTTTTAAACTTATATGCCGTTTAAAACTGTTTATAACAACCAGATACTATTATGTTCTAAAAATGGAATCACTTAAGACATATTTCATCAACTCTAAGAGTTCAAAGACACGGAATATCTTTTGTGAAGACAACAAGCAAGAAAGCTACAGTTGATTGATAAACCCACTATGCACCTGACCAACACGATTTCTTTAATATTTAACTTCAGCGTTTAGCGTACTTTGTATTGCATACATTGCAGAGGTTGTCTTCAAAACCGGAACAGCTTTCAATTTATTTCTTCAATACCTTCTATGTTAATTGTTCGATCGCAATCTAATTTTCAAAAATCATTTAGACTGTGATAGTTTCTGTGCTTAACAAAAATGAATTATTTTAGCATTCAAAGTGCGCTAACAATATAACAGACAGATAGTCTGGCATGGCTAAATCGTCTCGGCTGGTCAATAATATAAACCCTTATAATCTCAGAGACTCCTTCTGCCTTGTTGAATATATTTTTAGTTTGCACAAAGATATAATAAATCAATTAATGCAACTACTTTTGATAATATTTTAGAAAAAATGTATTTGTAAATAGATTTATATACCATAATTCTATCTTTATAGTTTAGCTTTAAATTGTTTATAATTTGTAGGTTTAAGTTTTTAGCAAGCGGCGAGTCTTTGAGTCTTAAGTGCCCATTAATCAATTTGTAAGTACATAAAGCACTTAAAACTGCACATTAAGAAGTCATAGAAGTCGTTCAACTATTAAAGAACAATATCATAGCAAGTATAAGGCTCGCAACTGTTTGTTGATGATGCCACACACAAGTGCCACAAGGATGAACATCAACATTGCCAATCAGATTCCAGATATCGTACAACGAAATGAAACAAAACAATAACGTCCAATTTATCTGGTTCGGCAGATATCAAGAAATGCTCTGCAGAAGCGGAAACAGCAGAAATAACAGAAACAATAACAGGCAACAACAATAGGAGCAATAAACAATAGCCAAACAGCTAGGTATTTTGGCCGAACACCAGCCAAGAAAGTAAGAAACAAAAGCCAAGCAAAAACGACCAGCGACGAGCGACGAATACCGAAGACGAAGACGAAGACGAAGACAGACAAAGATGAGGAGGAAGCCGCGACGAATGCAAACGCGCGACACTTTGGACTTTCCCTTTTTGTCGTCATCGTCGTCGCTGACATAATCAAAAGGCCGCTCGAGCAGGCGGAGGTGGAGGAAGAGGAGCTGGTGAAGGAGGACAGGGCGCGCTGGGCGTCAATTGGCTACATAAATCGCTCATCACGGCCTGTTAGGGTACGAATATTTTCTCTGTGTTCGATCGCTGCCCTGCCACCTTCTGCTACACTGTGGGAGACTCGTTAACATGCGTGTTAACATAACGCACAGAAAGACAAGGCGAGGCACGCAGCTCAAGTGAGTGTGAGTGTGAATATTGAGTGTGAGTGCGAATGTTGTGTGTCGGCAAACTTTGTCGAAATCTTCTGCCTTTAAAGAAGCTGAGAATGCTTCTGAATATACTTATTGACAGGGCTCAGATTGCAACATCGCTGCAATACTGCATGGTATTGCGCGGTTGGCAGCCCCGTCACGGTTTTATAACGACAGCACATGGAGTACCACAAGTGCTTGCCTAAAGACAGACAGAAATTGCAGTCAGTCAATCAGTTACTCTGACGGTGCATAATATTGAGGGCAGTATTTGGTAAACAGCCGAAACTACGACTAAACTAGACTAAATTTAAGCTTTAAAGAGGTCTATATTATGTGTTTCCCTTATAGCTGCATATCTAGATATAGGGGAAAAATAACCATAAATAAAATGAATACAAAACTGCGCTCTGTTTTATCAATTTAAATAGATTAATTAGTTGCTATTTGCCGATTATTGCAACATGGGGCGTATGCGCTATGTAATATCTTAATACAATATCGAGACGTAACTTTGCTTTAATTTCAAGCACTGCCAGTTCTATTCGCAATCCGCCGTTGTGCAAGTGTGTGTGTTTACGGAAAGCAATTAAAAATAAAGCGAAAACAGTAAGTATTCCACTGTAAATTATCCTGCAGTTGAAAAAATCGAAAAAGAAACTTTACGAATTCCAATTTACATCATTTTAAAATAATAAGGAGCTACTCTCCACTGATACTATTATGTTCTTATATTTTCAAAGTTATCTTCTGTATTTTTTTTAATTGTGTAAATAATATAAGTATATTTAAGAATTAAATAAGAATTATAATTATATTAAATGAGAATAGAACAGTTCATATCTTTTCTTGACTGTTTTCCATTTATTTGTATGTAATATTTAATTTTATAACTATACCTAAGCAGCCCTGCATTTAAACATCATATGGGATAGTACAGGATATCCACATCAACAGATACAGGGTATACAAAATGATTAAATAGTATCGGCAAAATGGAAAACTAGTTACCAAAATGTGCGAAAACCAGTAAAATTCAAGTTTATCCTGCCAGCGTCAGTGGAAATTATATAAAAACCAAAAATAAGAGTGAAAAATTCAAAGTCCAAAATTCGAAACCAAAAAAATCCCCAAGCCAAAGCGCAATGCGAACGCGCGTGCCACAAATTAATGCAGACTTTGTTTGCTCGCACAGGCTTATTTCACTCGTATTTATGTATCTACTTAGTCGGGTTTGTCGTTGTCATTGTTGAACAGGAAGTGGACGCTAAATGATGAAATGCAACAAATCATCGACTCATAACGATCAATTGAACAACTTTAAATGACAAGCAAGTGAAACTTTTAGCCAACTTATCGAGAATGTTGGTCAAAAGCGCCGAAAGGAAACGGGCCAAGTTAACTTTGGTGCGTCAAGGTTTTGGTAATCGAGCAGTGTGAGGCAATTAAGTAAACAGGTAAATACTTGCATAGATTTGTCCGCATACAGATCCATCTCTATGTCGAGCGATATGTTAATTGATAAAGCATTGGTATGTCTGGGCTGTGGCCTCAACAGTTTTGAATTGTAGAGGAATGTGGGCCAACGACTGAGCAGCTGCTGCAAGGGAGAGCAAATTAATGGAACCTGGGAACGGGGCTAAGGCTGATCGGCTGATGGACTGGGCAGGGATATCGTATATTTTTTAGGCAGGGGGACATGGCAAGATTATGCAACTGTAACTGAATCTCAAGACTTGTCTTTCATTTACAGTAACACAGTTTACTCGATGATGGTCGCGATGGAGACGCGCTTCTTTCGCTTTCAAATCGAAATTCGAAAATGTTGGCCGAGGGAAAAACGCCGAAATCATTAACAGTTAACAGTTAGCCCCAAGAGCCGCCAATCAATGCGGTAGCAGCAGCAGCAGCAGCAGCAAAACCAGTTTAGGACGACGACAACGACAACAACAACAGCAGCGGCAGCAACGCATGCGTCTTTGGAATTGGGTCAGCAAGTACGAGTCAAAGAAATGAAGCGAAAAAGCCAAAAGACTACAAGACCCAGACCCAATGCAGGCCCAATACGAGCCCAATGCGAGCCACAAACAAGAAAGACTCCAAAAAAAAGCAACAACAAAACCTTAAGACAACAACAGCAGCAGCAACAATAAGCAGGTGTGTGGCAGGTGAATGAAAGTCGTTGCCGTCGCTTAGGCTTGCCCGCATCCGATTAATACTATATTGGCAATCGACACAACCCTATAGATCAGAGTATACTAGAGTATTATATTATATTATCTTCTCTCTCGGTTTCTGCTCTTTCAATTTCAATTTCTTTCGCATGTTTACATGTTTATTTGAGGTAAAAGACCGTTAGTACGCATTCTTTACATTGTTTTCGGCAAATTCATTTTCGGTAGATTCACTTTCTGGCTCGACTCGCAATGCTACCAGAGAAAGTGTCCAGCTACGACCACAAAAATGAAGACACGGTAACAAAGACAAAGATTTACGATATGCGCACACATCGTATACATATGACAGATTTACTTTTTTTGTAGTCCCTCCCTATCTTTATTTATCTCGTGACTTTTATCGGCTATAACTTTACCTATTTATGAACAATTTATAACATATCTCAACTGCGTAACGAGATAAATGTTCTTTTGATAAGTCAAGTGCAAAGAAGTAAAGTAAGATTACAACATTCTAAGGTCGAACCAAGTCAAAACTGCCCGACAAATCAGTTCCATCTATAAAGAACATAAGCTAAGATAAGACATTTCAAAAGTATATTTATATATGTACATATAATTCCTTAAGCATCAAGTCAATTCCATTAAGGACGTAGCACAAAGAGAGATACAAAGATGCAAGAGAGTAAAAGTAAAAGTAATTCAGTGCTAACTACGATAATTATCATATATCGAAATGAAGTTCAATATTGAAAACAGGTCTAAGACGACTACGATACGATATGACACTCGAATTGATTTCACTTTCGCAAAGTGCCGAGAGTCCATCAAGTGGACTCAATATCAAAGAGAAGCGCTCAATAAAGATGCTGTCAGACAGAGCAGAGAGAGAAGCGCTCTACGCTCAACCCTATAAACATATGTATATATCTCTCTTATCTAGACACACTCGCATCCAATTGTTGTATCAAATTCACACAAAGCCGTTAAACTTGATGTATTTCACGCGTTCGCAATGAAAGTGAAAATTCAAATAGAAGAAGCTGAAATGGTTTCGAAAATAAATAATGAAGCCCAATGAAGCCGATCATGATCGGGCTGAACTTATGCCAAAACAGCAAGCGGGCAATGCATACAATATATAGTTAGCCATATACATTCGTATATTTGTCGCGTCGTGTCTAATACAAAACGATAAGCCGCAAATGAAATGAAGAAGAAAGTCAAGTGAGTTTCTTAAATAGTTTCGTTGTTGTTGTCGTTGTTGCTGTTATTGTGAACGACGTATTATTAGTTGGGATTTTGTTATTTTTTTCAGCTTTTTTTTTGGCTAGTATTGTCGCTGAAGTCACTGCGCCGCCGCCGCTGCTACGACGTGAGCTTTCTATTTGCGTTTTTTATTGTTTTTATTGTTTACCTATGATTGAGTTAGATGAGCGTATCAGTGTCTCAGGTGTGTGCGCCGTTGATGGAATTTTTATTTGGTTTAACCAAAATTTAACAAAAATGCATAAATAATTCCAGAACGTCAACTGCATACAAAGTTGGCATTGTTCGCAGTCGCCCTTATTACTCGCATTGTTTGTTTCAATTTCTTTACACAAATTACTATATATATATAGTATATATATATATATATACATATATTAGCGAGATTTATTTATTGTATCTATTTAAAACTGCGGCGGCCCTAATGTGTGTCAAAAGTGTCAATTAAAATGTGAATCTTTATGAGCACTTGGCTTCGTCGTCTCACATTGTTGCCTCTTGACCGCGACCCCTCCTTAACTTACACTCACACTCATACACACTGGACTCGTATGTGTGTTTTTGAAAATATATTGCTACTTTATGTCAAGACCTTGAAACAGTTAACAATATTAAGCGTATTAGTTACACGGCCCTAGTTATTAGGCACTGCCTAAATGCAATTAGACTGCGACTGCCTGCCTGCAAGGCAGAAGTGCAATGCTAAAACAATTAAGACAACCTTAAGTTCTCATTCAGGGCCATCATCGGCTACTGAGCTTGCGTGCAATAAAACAATAAGCCGAAAATAGCATAAATTATGCACTAATTGTGCAGTGTTAACATTTTAAATGCCTGCACATTTTCAAGGCAATGCAAACAATGGAGCGTAAAAATTGCGACGTAGAAGATACAACAGGATGATAATATGTAGACAGTTCATCTGTAATATATACTAGTCGTAGGTCCTGCCACAACTAATATAATTATAGCGCTCTTTTAATATATTATTAATAATAAAATTAAGACAATAACTAAGTTATTACACTGTAGGAAATATAACAATCGAATGCGCGCATTAATAATGCAATTAAAAAGATAATTTTTAAGATTTCGATTGAAATTGACGCTGAGAATTACAGTGCGTATACGCTATATGACTCATAACGACAGTGTGAAATGCATTGTGCAATGATGGTTCACAATCAGCTGTTAATCTATCGAAAAAACAATGATACTATTTATTGTTATTATCAACAGTTATAAACATTACATACACGCATACATACATATGCAATAAATTACATAACGTGAAGAGTCTGAAATGGGGGGAGAAACAAAAGACAAAACAAACTTCGAAGAGTTTGAAGAAGGAAAAATGTTTCACCTTGCAAATATGTGAAGATCAAAATTGCAAGTCAAAAACAAAAAGAGCAACAAAAATATAATAAATAAATGAATATAACGGCTTCCGCCAACAAAAGCAACACCAGCTGCGCCCACAACAACTACAACAACAACAATAACAACAACAAGTACAGCTATAACAACTTTTTTTTCGCTTTTCACGCTACTTGCACGAAAGCAATGGCCAACACAGCGAAGCCGCCGCAGCCGCAGTCGCAGTCGCTGCCTCTGCCTCTGCCTCTGCCTCTGCCACAGTCTCCGCCGCAGTTGAAGCCGCAGCCACAAGCAACCAATTTCACTTTCATTTCTTTTGGCTTTGCAGCGAAATTAAAAGCGAACAAGGCAAAGGCAATGGCAGCAAAAACCAAAGTCACGCAGACGCATTAGCGGCAAACACTCCGCGCATGAGCGCAATGCACAATGCACTCTGGTTAAATGCCTGCTCAACAAGTTGACCACACTGACACTTACACACCACACCCCACCATACACGTACACCTCACCAATGCTGCCAGAATCTTTGAGCGAAGAGTAGCCAAATTACATAAAAAATGCTGAATTGTTGTATGGGATTAGAAATAAGCAAGATAATTATTAATTTTTCTGATTTTTTTCGCTATTTAACTTTGAAAAAAGCCACACTTGACGGAAAAAAAGCTAAATTAGCAGCACTGCCCGCCACACACACACACACCAGACCCCACACACATCCCACCACAGTCACAGGCTTTTACTTACCACCAGGCCCAGTTGATCCCGACCGAAGCTTAATCCGTGATAGCTGCGCGTCAAGCTTTGTTTGCGTTCAGGCTCGTGCATGCTCTGTCCTTGCGTTGTCATTGGGAAGTTGTGGCTGCTTCTGCTGCTGGTCTGTCGCCTTAAATTGTGGTTGAGCATGACGCGCCAGATGAACTTGTCGCACGCGACACGACCGGAAGTACTCAAGCAAGCCATTTTGTTTTCGTTTTATATTGATTATATATTGATAGGGTTCGTTTTTTCTTGTTTTTTCTTATGCTATTGTTGTTGTTGTTTTGTTTACTTCTTCTTCTGTTACGTTCAATGAACTACTAATTAATTGTAGTAGAATGATGTATGAACGAATTGTGGTTGTGGTTAATTTATGAACACAGCATTATTATAAGGCTGCAGTTTCAGCATTCAAAATGGGGAAAAGAGACTAACACTAACACAAAAACATGCACACGCGCCAATCGTAGAGGGATATTCCAGGGAACTCTATATATAAAGACTTGTCTCGAAACGGAACGAACTGAGCGAACGGAGTTTGCAGGGCGGGCAGAGCGCGTTGCTTGCGTCCGGCTACAGCGGCTTCAACGAAGTGTTTCGCGTTTTACCGCAAGTCAACGCTGCTACGCCTGCGCGGCTGCGATCGTGGTGAGTTTTGTTGCCCCGTGAGTGTGTTGGGAATACGAAAGCCAGAGACACCCGAAGTCGAGCCGAGCGCATTGAATTTGAACTTGACGTTGACGTTGACGTTGGGCAGCGCTGCAAGACTTGTCGCAACGTCGACTATTGCAAATACTGCATATCCGTTTTACAGTTTTTAATGCACTGTACACTCTGTCTTGCCTCGACGATCCTTCTGCCACCTCGCTACCATGTGTTTAATGTTGTCCGTTAGACGCCTGTTGCACGTTTTGTGCAAACATCTTTTTCTCGTGTCCAGTTATGCAGTTCACAATTTGTATGATTTTAATTATTGATATCACTAACTTTCTATAGCTTTTTATTTAATTTGTGCTCTTGCACTTAATGCTATTGAAATTTTTGTTTTGACGTAATAATGCAAGAACAGCTGTGCAGGCCGCTGACCGAAAAAAACCCAGACCTGTCAACTTATTGCGTTCAATCAGCTGTGCTGCGCCCGGTACTTTGATTCGTAACAATATTTTCAATCGATAGGTGAAAATATTCGAATACGGAGTCTTGAATTGGTTCCCGATTAATTAGTTTAAATTTATTCTATAAAATATTGATTTTGAAATATAATGTGATGAGTTTTGAGCATTGGACGATGATAATTCATATTTAATTATTAATTGCTAAATATCGATATAATCTCATGTTGTGTTGTGCAGCCCTAGCAACATTGCTTTTCTTTATTGAGGCTAAGATTTATATAAATACTTAAAATCACAATGATGATCCGCCAAACCTTCCTTATATTACTTAGAGGCGTGCTTAAAAACCTCGAAAACGCGATGAGGCTTAATGGAGGAGCTCCTGCGATGGCATTGGCTGTGGACCCACACAGCGGCATTCCAATGCACAGCAACTCGAGGTCCACACTAAAAGACTTGATTGGCGATGGATTCTTCTGGGCCGTGCCCAAGCACCGGCGCAGTGTAGAGAAGAGGTTAAATCGGAAATTTGGCTATCCAGAGTATGTTTGGAAGCCATTGAAGGAGAAGAGAAACCTGCGCACTTGCACGAAGTGCGGACACGATTATGAGTTGGGCCTACTGTGCCGTAAGTTCTTGTACCAATCAATATTTAAATATGTATTCACATTCGCCAAATGTCGTACTGCAGCTTTCTGCTATGACAAAGTGCGTCAGGAAACCGAGCTGATGCAGGACAAAATACAAGCAAAGCTTGGTCTGGACCCCATCGAGAAGGAAGTCGTGGTATTGTATGAGGGCGAGAATACTTCACAGACAGTCGAAGATCACGTAAGGAAAGTAATTGTGGAGATACAAAAGCCGCGTCCCATGTGGTTCACCAAAAACTTGTTGCAGAAATCAACCCAGCAATCTTCGGACAACAAAGAAGTGAAGCCATCAGACTTGGCTTAAGCCAATCCACTATTATATAATCCATAATTATATATCTATTCTATCAATATATAATCATCATGCTATCAATATATAATCGATCAAACAAAGCCAGCAGCTTTTCAATTGGCTATCTGTTTATTTTGTTTAAATTGCAACGTTCGTGCCTGCTTCAGAAATCCATTGTGGAAATCGTGCGCACTCATTGGCTTCTTGCCTTCGATGCGTATCCGATCAACCTCTAGCACGGTATTCTGTGCACACCCAATCAACAGGGACTTCCTGCCACGATGCAGGTAAAAGTAGCCTGGAGCTATAGACTTTTTTAGCTGATTATCAGGCTTACGGAGCTGTAGAAGCTGCACCTGTTTTCCTTGAAAACTTGTGGTTAGGCTCTTGAATCCGTACAGTGCACGGTAGCGCGTGTAAACGTCCGTGGCAGTCTTCTCTGTCCATACTATCTCACTGATGCCCGATGTTATCTTTGGTGCTGAAAATGGCATAGTTGAGTGATTGATCACGTCGGGGAAGTTTCAAATCCATACCATAGCTAGCCATTTTATCATCTTGAGGCTGCGCCTTTTCGAGCCTGTCTTTCAAATTTTCCACTGTATCCAGAAGAAGGTCAGCTCCCAATTGAGACAAGGCAGAGTGCAGGTCCGGCATATAAGTATCGCTTCCGATTGGGAACTCACGCTGGGCAAGTATCTGGAAAGTACACCACATATTATTAGATAATATCGAGGCAAATGTGACTTCTACTTACTGCGCCAACGTCAAAATGATGCGGTTCTATTCTCATTATTGAAACTCCAGTCTTCTTGTCGCCTCTCATGATTGAATAAATTATTGGAGCCGCACCACGCCAACGAGGAAGCAGACTGGCGTGCACGTTGATCATGCCGCTGGGAAAGGCATTTATAATGTGCAACGGTATCAGATGGCCAAAGGAGACCACTACGCCCAGCTCGTAGGACGCACAGTGTTCCGCTGTTATGGGCCATCGGTGCAGGCAAAGATCTTTTGATTCGGCATAACTTCTTACGCAGTTTGCCGGGCTTTTGAATGAGGTCACAACGCCAATATCCACCTGATTTTCGTGTAACTTTTGTAAGCTGGGCAGCGAAAAGTTGTCGGTTCCGAAAAATAAAACTTTGGGTGATGGCTTGGTTGCGTTATATCGCTTTTCGGAGCGTATAATCTGAGGTAAAACTTTTCTCCTACATTTTAAGTATTGCTGGAACAACCGCTTGCCTAACAACATTGCGACAGCTGTTGAAGACACCTATCGATATAACGATAACAAGTTGTATCGAACTAACTTTAATTTCTTATTAGACTCTTATCGATGCTGGTGCTCATCGATAGCTCATTTAGTTTTAAATTTTATTGCTCATCGGTAAGACACATCGATATAAAATATTCGTCATCGCTATTGGATAAAATGAAAACAGCTACAGGAAAATAAAATTCAATTAATCTCTAAAAAATACTCTGAAATACATTATAATTCGGTGATTATAATGGAAGCTGAAGGAATCAAAACCGCCGCAACATCCGAAACAAGTTCTAGCTGCACTTCCACGGCCACGTCGAGCGACAAAATGAATTACGCACTGCAAGTGGCGTTGCAGACAATGAAAGAACGGTGCATACAGTTGCAGCGGCGTGTATCCAGTATGGAGGAGGAAAATCGGCGTGTACGTGACGGATCTGCATACTTGAATGCCAGTAAACAGGGTCAGTCAGGACAAGCTGAGTGCAATAACGATGTGCTATCGCTGCGCGCCCAGGTAGATGAGCTGCAACGACAAAAGGAACAACTAGAGGATCAGATAAATATGGTATCGGATGAGAATCGAAGACTGTGGTCGCGACTTTCCAAAATCTCCAAGGACCAAACGCAGTTAACTAAAGACGACGATTTGATGTTCACATCTCACAACACACGAGCCGGCGCCGCTGCGAACGGCTCTAGCAACGCGAATCAGAATTTGATTCGTTCCAAAACATTCACCCAACATACTCCAAATCCTCTCTTGCGCCAAAAGATGATCACGGAAACAAGCACTGACACTGAATTTGATGGAAGCAATGGGCTAGGCTACCCATACGGACTGCAAGTGGATGATCTAGATACCAATATGGATGATGATAAAAATAGCATGGAAGGCTTGCAAGAATTGCGACGCGAAGCCCTGAAGCAACAGCAAGGGCTAAACTCTGTGATAACGCTACTTAAAGAGCGTTCGACGGGTAAGACTAAAATGACATGCACTCTTAAAGCACTTGACTAAAATTCTTTAATCTTATCATTACTCCAGCGCTGCAACCCTGTCCGAGCTGTACACAGAAAGCTGAAAATAAACCGGAAATGGCCGATAAGAGCTTAGAGACTGAAGAACGGCTTGGGAATGAGCAGCTCAAGCGATATCTAAATGAACATACAGCAATCCAAGTACCCGACAGCGCTAAGGAACCCGCCAGTGCAGCACCGTCTCTGCCCACCCCTGCTCGTCTCAATATTATACAGCAGAAGCAGAAGGCCGATGCCGCCGATAAGACGTGCCCCATGTGTGGCAAACTATACTCTAGCCAAGTGTCGTTTAAGGCATTCCAAGAGCATGTAGAGATGCACTTCATAGATGAATCCCTGGACATGGATGCCAGCATGGATCGCCAGTTTGAGTTTATTTCGCATGCCGTTGGGGATTTCTGACCCACTGACACAATGATCTACTTCGCAACGGAACTGTAATCCAATATTGGAAATCTATTATTTGTAAGTGTGTACGTTGTGAGGCAATCTTTGAGTTGAAATGATGTTAAGCACAGTTGGCAAAATAACTGTGATTATCTTACACAGACCTTGTTTACATATGTTAGTATATAAGAAAGCAGATATCACAAAATTCGGTATAATACCTGTTTAATTGTTTTTAAGTAATATACGGATACGTTTCGTTCCTCGTTAAGGGAGAATGCAAATAAAGTTTGAGTATATACGTTAGTATATAAAGTATGTAAACCGTTTCAAAAATATCTGTGGCACAGAACCACTTTCTACAGTTTCGCAAGTGGATTCTTAAAATTTTTATAGCTCTTATTTCCATACGACTTGGGTTTACAGTTACATACATGGTATAATCCTAATGACGTCAAGATTAAAATATTTGACCGAAAGCCTTTTGCATATACTCTTCTGCAAGTGCATACACTGCATTTCATGGGCTCCGATTTTGGAAATCTATATAACAATATAACTTACACTCATACTCCAAAAATCCTTAATTTTTTGATCAAGAACTTTAATTAACATTGGAACAACTCTAGTTCTCATATATGCAGCGTTAAAGATCTTAATGAACCAATTTTGGCCTTTCTGCGTTTTGTATTAAATAAAGGATAACATCGAATGCGCCTATAGGCTGCTTTCAAAGATATTTATTTTTATATCTTAATTTAGCGAAATAAAACTAATGAGAGTCAAAAAACATTTGAAAACTCCAAACAAATTATAATGATCATTTGGATTGATCAAGCTACGTTTCAATGATCATTAACAACACAAAAAGGGGCTCGACCTAGCTTGATCGTATGTTGTTGTTGTGCTTTAGATTTTAAATAATATTATAATTTTGGTTGACATTTATTGATGGAGAAAAAATCCTTTACCTACTTTTGAAAGTTCTTGCTGAACTGATTCAAATTATCAATGATCAAGACTGTTTAGTGTCACATTTCTGGTAGGGATGATGACGCGGAATGAACAATTTATATCTATGTATATAACTAATCGATACACTTCGCGAAATGTCAGAAGTGACCTAAAAAAAAACTCTACATGCCCAGTAAGCAAACCATATTTGTATATCATATGTTAAATACGCATTTGAATTTGTGTATGTATAATATGCTCTATTTGTACATATTTGGTAACTTAAAATTAGGAATTCAATATATTATGTACCAGATGTAGGACAATCTTCGATTTTCCTTTTTGCTTATGACCAGTTGCAAGTCGGGTTTTTGTACTGTTCTAAATATATGCCGAGTTCTTACAGTAGTTTTAATTCTTTTCTAAATCAGTTTTAGTTTAAATTGTTTTCAATCGATTTGTTACCCAGGAATTGTGTTTAGCAACTGTGCTCTTGGCGCAGCATCTGTGACTGCTGCGATGACTCGCACCACCCATAGGTGTTTGTGGTATAAAAGATTTGGTTCGCTCTTGGAAACACTTTAGTTGTGCTCGAGCGACTGTGGCTGTCGTAGCAAAGACAAAGACTACGCTGATCTACATACACAGGAAAAGCAAAGATTTGTGAATAACTCGAGAGCCAAGGAATTCAAGATGCAGCCGAATTTATTGCAAAATCTATTTTTATTGCTTCCACTCACTTACCAGTTAGTTGAGAATGGTAATAAAGTACAAAACAATCTATTCCAAGAAGCTCAAAATTTAAGAATCTTGGCGATTTTGAAAAATTTTTAACAAAAAAAATTGATTAATGTTTAAGATATCCAACAAGACGTGTTTACATACTGGAACTATGAAGAGGAAGGTGCCGATTGGGTAGGAAACTGTGCGTCAGGACAACGACAGTCGCCCATAAGACTGTTGACTGATAGCGTGAGTAGAAAGAACCAGTTACTAATACTACTTGTAAGTTTAAAGAATTCTTTAGATAAGTTTCACCAAGGCAAGAAACTATTTACATAGATATAACATACTCAGCGGGAACAAAGCAATTCAGCGAACTGCAACTTTAAATTGGATTGTCGCATGCAGTCATAAACCATAAATCATGTGCAGGTTGGTGCAATTCACACACACACAGACACATGTATGATCTGTTTCCGTCAACAGCGTTTAAAGCTAATTTCGAAATGCAAGAGGAACTTGGTATCTTTTCAAGAAATTACTTATGATGTCTCCATTTGCAAGCATTTATTTTTGTCGCAATTTTTTGCTAGTTTTTGTAACAAGATTAGGTTGCATTTGAAACTGCTGCAAATTATTGTACATTAACTTTACGTGTCTACATAGAGACCATGGAAAATACAAACATACATATGTACATATGTATATATAAGGGTTAAGTTTTGATCTTTAGTCAATAGCTTACATTATGTAGCCAGACTCGTGACAGTTTTAAATTTAAATCTTGACATCGAATAATTGGATAAAATAAACCCGACTGGATAACTTTAAGTCTATTGCTGTCGATTAAAGTAGCTTCTCCTTTCTACAATCTTTGTACTCTTGTCTTCTCTCTTCAGCCGCATACCATTCCATTAGCTTTCACAAAACCCATTATCTTTCACAATTACAACGTAAGACTGAAACGACCATTAAAATTGCAAAACAAAGGATATACAGGTGAGTCCAAGGATATACAGGTGATTCATGTTACACACTGAAGATAACAAGACGCTACTCCTGTAAACTTTCAGTGAACATGGATATACCGGAAACAATGAACGGCAATAGACCCTACATAACCGGTGGAATACTCAACGGACAATTTGTTGCCGAAGGTGTGCACTTCCATTGGGGGTCGCCGAATTCAAGTGGAGCGGAGCATTTGATCAACGGCAAACACTACAGTGGGGAAATGCATATTGTGCATCGGAATAGAAAATACGATAACCTGAAGGAAGCGCTGAACTACTCAGATGGCGTCGCAGTGCTGGCCGTTTTCCTGAATATAACCCATGTAAGATAGTATAATTCGATTTGTTTCCAGGCATTAATTATGTATTACCTTACAGATACCTGATCGTATATTCCCGGGTCTGAGAAAGCTCTTGGCATTGGCAGTCCCGAAAATAAAAAAATATCATGCCACGACGGAGATACCCGGTTACCTAAGTCTCGGTCAATTGTTGGGTGATTTGAATACCCATGACTTTTATACCTATAATGGATCCTTAACCACGCCCAAATGCAATGAAGCCGTCACGTGGACGGTGTTCTCACAACCCCTTCCCATACCGTATTTGGACATGTCCAACCTGTGGAAATTGAAGGATTCCGAAGGGAATTTTATCCGCAACAATTATCGAATTACTCAGCCGTACCACAAAAGGTTTGTTATCCATCGAAAGTCTACAAATGGCTAGAAACACTGTAACCAACTAGATGATCTAGTTCTGTAATATTAGGATCATTTTAAGATCGCATTAAACTGATTGATTTATTATTTATTAAATAATAATGAAAGTAATGATTCTTTACCTTGAAACCTTTATTAAACTGACCTTTATGTAATTGTATGCTAAAGTAGCCGAGGAAACTAATCAGTTGGAAGCATTAGAAACAGTTTCACGCTCGAAAAACAAAACAAAGTTTTCAAGTCAAATAAGACACGCTGTCTACTTCACTCGAATCAATATCGAACATTTAGATACCCTGGTATTTCCCATGACCCTTTTCACTTGTTTACCTCAACATACGTGTATCATATTATGAATAAATTCAAATTCTATGAGTTTTATTATTAAGAACTTACAAATCATCTTAGCCGAATTTCCGCTGATTCAGACACAGGGTATTTCCCAGTGAAACATCTAAAGTTGCGGTAGATTTACATAAGAAATCAATTGTGCGCGATGTCTGAATTTTACTTCTTACGCATCTCTGTAATCTTAGCGATCTCTCTTTATGCTGCTGTTGTTTCGAATTGATACATTAATGCATTATTAATTTGGGGATTACCATATTATTTTAAGCGCAGTTGGGCTCTCTTTCTGCCACAATTGATTAAATGATACGACATGTGAAGAAGAAAGTGAAAACTGATAAATCATTTGCAACCGATTGGATTGGTAATTGACAAAGCGGAACGATCAGCTGTCATGCGCATACATCAAATTATTTATACCCATCTCTAAAAATACTCTTTAGATTGAGGGATATACTGGCACACATACAAAGCTTTGCAAAGCTCAATATATGTACATATGTATGTCATTTGTTGGTCTGCAACTCCTATTGGTAGTTCCCCGTAATGCTCTGTGAGTTATCAGTAGGAGCCCTTAATGTGTTCCATACTTCAATCTATTTGTAACGACTTTTAAAGTAATGTTTGAAAGCAGAAAATTAATTAGCATTTGACAACGGGTAGTATTTCAAAGACAGTTTGCTTGAAAATAATCTATAAGCAGGAATCCAAAAATATAACTCAACTTAAATTAGGAAAATATAATTGTTTTTTCTTTTATGGTGAAGAAGAGTTTTGACAGGTCTTCTATTAAATAATATAATATTAATGGTTTCCAAGTTGCAAGGGATTTTCAGATTGAGTACGTACATTTTAAATGAATGATATCGATTTTAAAAATCTATGCAAATGAGTATTTAAATACTGAATGTGATTGGCAAATTGAGTGTGCTGCCAGATCTGCATGCATTCATTTCTGAGTAGTCACAAATTAAGCTGATTATGAAATGAATTTTGTTTGTTTTTAAATTATGAATATTCTAAACTGTCACAGGCGCCCTTATGACTTGCGGTCTCGCCCTTGTTGTTTACGCATTATGACTATGTTTTTCTTATTTTGAGAGTTTGTGTGACTGGTTGCACAGGTTTACTTCGAAATACTCTTACCAGTCTGAACATTGTTGCACTTTCCTTCAACGTCAGTCAGGAAATCACGTTTTTTTTTTTTACGACAGAGAGAGCCTGTTGAAAGAGAAGCTATTTGGAGTCCATCGAACCTGAAATAAGAATTCTTGCAATCTCCTTCAGTTTAATTAGGAACTCATTTGCATTTATCCAGTGGCTGTGGTTCTATCGGGATTCAATGCCAGTGGAACTTTGTTTCGTAGTCAAGAATTTCCATAGATTTTATACAATAATAACGAAACGATCTAGTGAAATTTTGTAATCTATACCAAGAAACTGGGGAACCTTTGGGAGTAAAATAGTTGTACTTGTCTGTCTAGTTCAGGGACCTGGCATTTTCATTCTCAAGGAGATGCCCCCACTAGACGACACGCCCGTGTGTGCATCGGATGCGCCCATTTCAGTTATTGATCTAGTTTGGACATGGGTGCTGAACCGCTAGACTGTAAAACGCTATGCAATTACTATGCAAATTTGCGAGTAGTTCTAACAGGAGCTTACACTGGGCTGTGGTTCTTATCGATACGCGCTGTATGTATGAGAGCAGGCTGCAAGTCGGAGGCCGCAGCCACTATAAATTGTTTTGCCCGATCGCACATTAGTTGCAGTTTTGTAGCAAGCGTTATTCAGTGCATATCGCAAGTTCAAAAGTAATACGATATTTTGTACAATGTTTTCTCTTAACCGCTACGGGCCGGGAATGTCGGCCCAATTCTTATTGCTGGTAGTGCTCAGCTTTGCCTACACACAAGCCTTCATCCGTAAGCGCCACATTGAATTAGGTTTCAATTGAATTTTATTAAGATCATACACTAATCGCGCAGAACTATCGGAGGAGTACCTTAAGGACATAGAGGACGATGAGTCGACAGAGCAGGCAGCTGGAGAATATAATTATGATAACCAGGGCGACGATTGGGTTGGAACATGCGCAACGGGTCTAAGACAGTCACCCATCGACCTAATCTACAGTGATGTGAGTGCAAGACCTCTAGACAACTCTAGGTAGGTTGCTACTTCTACTACTACTTCCACTTCTCCTCTCCACAGGCTATCGTTAAGTCCCTTCCACGTATTCGGTTCTACAACTACGATCAATCGCTGCAGACTCCGCTGGTGCTGGTCAACAATGGACACACAGGTACGGATTCATTTTTATATAAGGCTTCGCTTCAGTTTGCTTCAACAAGATTCGTACCACAGCCAACATGGTTCTGCCTGCCACACGCAATGGACGGCGCGCATACATCAATGGCGGAGTATTGCCAGGCGACTTTGAAGCGCAGAGTGTACACTTCCATTGGGGTTCCGCCCAAAGCAAGGGATCCGAGCATGAGGTCAACTCGAAACGCTTCGATCTCGAGATGCACATTGTGCACAAGAACATAAGGTATCAACACCTCACGGTGGGCGAAGCCAGCGCGTTCGAGGATGGACTCGCCGTGTTGGGTGTCTTCTTCCAGGCTGTACCTCGCTCTAGACCTAATATGCAGCTGTACGGACTTAACAAGATCTTCAATCAGTTGCCGCGTATAACCGCGTACCAATCCAATGCCACGATAACTGGACAACTCTCGGTCGGTCAACTGTTGGGTGACATTGTCACAACAGAATTCTTCGCATATAATGGTTTGTTAGACTTTGAAAAAACTCTATATGCTCATTATTTATCGATCTTTTATTGCTAAAGGTTCGTTGACGACACCCGACTGCGCTGAATCAGTCACCTGGACGGTATTTACGGACGTGCTTCAATTCCCTCAGCGACAGATCAATAAGTTGTTCAACCTACAGGACCCACGACAACGTCCTCTGATAAACAACTATCGCACACTGCAGAATGTAAACGAGCGGCCGATTTACTATAGATCCCTCTAAAAACGACTAAATCAAACGACAAAACGTTAAGCAAAAACTATAAAACTACAAAAAAAAAATAAACCTGACCTACGCATTTCAAATAGAATTTTATTATTTCGGTTGATTTGGAATTTAAAGCAAAGTGAAATCTAAATTATTATCAATGTCGCTTGTAAATCGTTGTAAATAGTTTCCCAATGCACAACATTCTTAGGCAATACTCGAAGCATTTTAACTATGATCGCCAAGGAAAGGACTGGAAAGTGGAGGTTAGTGGTGAACGACAATCACCCATCCAGCTGAAACAAAGCATGGTAAGTTCTGTTAAGGTAGAATATGGATTAGATGGCACTATTATGTCCGCTACTTTTAGGCCATAAAGTCATGTGCGCCAAAGCTGAACTTTGTTAATTACAACAAGACCTTAGCTGGTCCACTGAAACTGGCTAACAATGGGCATACTGTGGTAATGCGTATCCCACCGGCCTGTGATGGCACACGGGCAGCAATCTGTGGCTGTAAGCTGAACTCACTGTACAAGGCGCAACAATTGCACTTTCATTGGGGATCACCGAACGAAATGGGCTCGGAGCATATGATAGATACTTCGCGATACCATGGCGAGCTACATATCGTGCATATGAACTGTGCCTACGACTCCATAACGGAAGCTATCCACGAGCGAGACGGATTTCTGGTGCTGGCGGTACTGCTACGCATTAATAGCGTAAGTCGAAAGACCCTTATTGCCAAAGAAAATCGGTAGTACAGCTATAGTTTCTTACTCAGGCTCTGCAAAGGAGTCAGCGAGCCCTCGACAAAGTTTGCAAAAACGTAAATCAGGTCAAGAAACCAAATACGACCGTAACTATCGATATTCCTGTCACATTAAAAGACATCCTGGTGCTGTCGGGCGTAGAAAGGTCAAAGTTTTTCACCTACCAAGGTCAGTTAATGATGAGCACATAGTACATATATCAGTTCCCAAGTTGCAAACGTTTTTTTTTCGTCTCTAGGATCGCTAACAACACCACCTTGCACCGAGGTTGTTACATGGTTCGTGTTTCCAAAACCTGTGGATGTATCACAGAAATTCGTAAGCACAAATAATACCCTAAAAAAAGTAGCTCTCATCTACTATGAATGTATTTACAATTTGCAGTTGGAAAGGTTTTGGGTCCTGTGTGACGATCGTGGACAGCCCTTAGTAAATAATTTTCGTGAGCTGCAACATGTGTGCGGCCGTGACGTATATTATCGTGATAATTGTATCAAATAGCTATGGGTATAGTATTCGGTGTATTGGTCAACTGATGATGTAAAACCAATTCACTTCAGTGAATGTTTAATATAGTAAAAGTTAAAAAAACTGAAATTTAAAGAGAGGTAGTGTGTTTAGTTAGTCAAGTAACTCTTTACTCAAATGTACATTAGAGTTGTAGCATTTAGTTCAGACTTAGTTCGTTAGAACTACTCCGCAAAAGACCAAAAGACTCGAACGAATGAACTAAAGATTGAACTACAGTTCATAGAAAAATGAACTAATGAACTAAGTCCCGAAAACGAACCCAAATCAACAACTCTATAAACTACTACAATACTGTGTCTGTCGTACAAAATTCGTTTAAAATAAATTAAACTTGTGGGACTCTGTGTGCATCAATAAAAAACTAGAAGCGACCGCCAAAAATTTCTCTAAATTCTTTATAGTTATAGCTCTATCAAGCGCTATCAATTAAACAAATTTGAAAAAAATCGTTGACGTAATCAACTAGTTATATTGCTTTCACGCGTACATGCGTAGATGACGCACTATATACGCGGCATAGCTGCTCATTCCATTTTAACATTTCGTGTGAACAAGTCCGTTTCAAAATGTATTTGGATTCGAGGGTAATAGTTCGTTGCTGTGCACTTTTTTGAGTTCCTCTTCTTACATAAATGTGTTTATCGTTATGACGATGTAACGGGATCTAATTTTAATGGAGGCCAATTTGGTTGCGTCATAAGGTATAAGGATACCTCGAATCAAGTTGTCATCAGTGAATTTGGTGGAGAGCTTGCGTTTGAGAATGCTGAACAGAAGGATCACTGTTATCAAGAGCTCTCGAGCAGCGTTTACGATTCCTCCAAAATAAATAATCTACTTAAAGTCTGTAAAATGGCATTGCGTTCACTCAAAATAAAGTCAAACGCACACACGGATTTCTCAAATCTTAGTACAGTTGAACGCTACGCGGGAAAAATAACAGAACTCACTTGGGAAATCGATAATAAATACTCCGCGAACGATTTAGCTGACATATTTAAACATGTTGAAGTGCTGAATATTGTTGTCGACAGGTTAAACTACAGTAGCGAATTCCGTTTTGATTTGTTAAATTCAACATTTTTCGCTGAAATGAAGAAACTGCAACAATTAAAGCTACAATGTAACAATGTGAGGACTAAGGTTAAACTACCAATAGAATTCTTTCAAGGATTGACAAATTTATCTGAACTCATTATTGAAGGCTGCGAAATCAGCAATCTCTCTGCAGCGCATTTTCAAGACCTGACAAACTTGAGAGTTTTAAGTCTCAATTTAGCAACGTTCAATAATTTTGATTTCCTAAGGTATGTTGTACTTGTGTGTGTTTTAATTGTATTTGGCTAACTTATTGTTCTTCATTTCAGATGTGAAACTCTGGCAAAACATGTTAACGTTGTCGACCTAATTTCTACCAAAAGCGTTGTCAGAAAAAATTATAACATTGAATATTTCTATTTCAATGACTATAACAACTATACCGTCTTTCAAAATTATACAAATCTGCAGAGATTAACTGTTTCAGGAAATATCCTACCATTTAACGATCAATATAAAAAGATTTTCGGCACGTTATGTAATGTTACGGATTGTGAATTGTATTTTGATCAATATGGGACCGAATGTCCCCATGGCTGTAGATGCAATAGTAAACACTCTAAAATGGGTTTAATTATTGAATGCAACAATAGCGAAGCAGTGATGGAACTTAAAGAACTTCCCAAACTCTATAGCGAAACAGCATCTCTCTTGTTGACTTCGTTAAACCTTACCAAGTTGCCGAACACAACTATAGGTGGATATTCTAGTGTAGAGACACTTAATGTGGCGGACAATCAACTTGACGATATCCATATTTCTCAGCTGCCAGAGAGCATAACTTATTTAGACATAACAAATAACAACTTTAAGGATTTAAGACCAGAAGTTGTCGACTTTCTTGCTAGACGAAATGGTATATATCGGGAATTGGATATATCGGGAAACCCTTGGACCTGCGACTGCTATGGAGACTTTCTAACATTTTTGAACAGTGATCAAAATATGATCAATGACATAGATTATGTTCAAGGTGATGGCGTGACACACAGCCAAAAACAAGACACATGTAGAATGCGTAAAAATTACATGATTATCGGTGTGGCAATTCTTCTTATTGCAATCGGCGCAATCGTCTACTGGTACAGGGTCTATGAGTTGCCACAGAGAAGAGTGAGCGAACGGAAGAGGAACACGAGACCGACAGAAGAGGATTTGTTGGAAGTCGAAAAATGAGAAATGTCTACATATGTAACATTTCTTATAACAATATAACAAGAAAGAAACACTTCACTTGCTTGATTGTCAGAAGCTGTAGAAACCATATATAATTATTGTTTTGCGAACCTACATAGATTTCTGAAGTTAAATATTTTAACTGATTGTTATTTATTGTTGTTTTAGTTTGTTTGATTTAAATAAAATGGAAAAAGTATATACGATATATAAAGGGCAGCAATAAGAAGCACCTGTGTCAAGTTTCATGGGAATAGTTGCAACTTACTCACTTGGCTGGTTCTAATCCCCTGTAGATTCAGAATTTTTGTACTTATAGAATTTGTGTCTTATAGAATTTAATAAATAAACTGTTTTTCAAAGTACGGCTTCGTATTTAATTCAAACAAGGAATTTAACATCTGGCTAATGTGAATCACACACACACACATATATATGTAATACGAACAGCTGTTCCGTTCTTATATAGTGTGTACGTATGTGTGTGTGTGTACACCGGCACATGTGCAGTGCATCCGAATGCTTTCGCAACAGAAATCAATTGCTCAGTGCATTTGTATTGCACATTAAAGTGCAATGTGATTTGTTTTGCAAATTGAAGACAGTGTTGCAGCTACAATGGAAAGCGAAGATAAGCAGGCACTCAATAAGGTGCCCATAGTGTACTCGAAGCATTATTCGGTGCGTTTCGCGGGTCTCGAGAAGCTTCATCCATTCGATGCTGCCAAGGGAAAACATATACAACAGGTGAAACCCAATATCCAAAATGGCTAAGCTGCCTTGATGGCTGATGCCTTCACTTTTGTAGCTGCTATGCGCCGAACTGTCTCTGGAATGTGGCGATTTCTATGACCCCACTGAGATTACCAAGGAGCAGTTGCTGCGCGTGCACACTCCCAAATACCTGAAGTCCCTCAAGTGGAGTATCAACGTCGCTTGCATTGCTGAAATTCCGGCCTTGATCTTTATGCCAAATTTCACAGTGCAAAGCGGATACCTTCGTCCTATGCGCTACCAGGCGGCCGGATCAATATTGGCGGGTAAGCTAGCGCTGGAATATGGTTGGGCAATCAACTTGGGTGGCGGCTTCCATCACTGTTGCTCGTACAAGGGCGGTGGCTTCTGTCCCTATGCAGATATAACGCTGCTCCTGGTGCGCTTGTTCGAGCTGGAACCATCTCGGGTGCGACGCGCAATGATTGTCGATCTGGATGCACATCAGGGTAACGGGCATGAGCGCGACTTCAAGAATGTCGAGACTGTGTACATACTGGATATGTACAATGCCTTGATTTATCCTAGGGATCTGGAGGCCAAGCAGAGCATACGCTGTGGTGTAGAGCTAAGGCCTATGACTGAGGATCGATACTATCTGAGGCAGCTCAATCGATGCCTAATGCAGGCGCTAGCTGAATTTAAGCCCGATGTGGTTATCTATAATGCTGGCACCGACGTCCTCAGGGGTGATCCATTGGGAAGTTTGGCCCTCAGCGAAGAAGGGGTCATCGAGCGGGATCGTTTGGTATTCAGCACATTTCGTGCAGTTAACATACCTGTTGTGATGCTGCTTAGCGGTGGCTATATGAAGTCTTCAAAGCGAGTTATTGCCGATTCCATTGTGAATCTTCGGCGTCAGGGATGGCTTAAAATGTAAGGTAAATCAATGACTGTGATGGGCGAAATTCTGGACATTTATATAACGAATACTTTTAGAGAAATCATTACAGATATTTTAACTTACACATAGCATATACATATATATATTGGCCTTAAATCCTGACAGAGGTTATTAGTTAAGTTTATTGTTAAATCCCTAATATATCTATGTACATTTAGAATTGAAAGGAAACCTCTTCTCGTTGACACAATACAAACAATGAAGTTCATCAATCTTCGGTTAATAGCTAATTATGTTACAGTTTAACGCTAGTTGCTAACTTTATGTGTCTAAATACAAAAATGTATATAAATAGTGATAATTCACTTATCTATAAACAATTGAGAATATCATTTAAGTGTCTTTTTGTTAAGAGGTCGCATCCACATTATGTTTTTGCTGTTCTCTTCAGTATTTCCTTTTAACAGGCCGCTGGCGCTGGATATCTACAACTGCAAGTTGAAAACATATTAATATTAATCAGTTACATCACAAATCTGAATAGAAAATTAAATACTTTAATTAGGATTTTGCATGCACAGCAGAGAGCAGGACCAGTATAAAAACATCAATTAAATAATCTAAAAATAAAAGATACGTTAAATTTGAAATTAACTTGGGAATATGAACAAACTGAAAATCACGAAAATTCGAGTATAATAATATCACAGGCATGTTACCAAACGAACTATATCATATGCTGTTGAAAACTTACGCGGCATTGCTGGCAGGCACATCCTCGAAAAGTACCTCCCAGCGTGAGCTAATAATAAATATTATACAAAATGATATAATAAAGAACACAATGCCAGTGCTTAGAATAGAAATTTCATGCACATTAGACGGACGCAAGAAGATGCGTGCACTGAACTGCGTCCATGTTGATTCAGTCCATGTTGAGTATTGCCCGGAAGTCCAATTGTAATCTTTAATGGAAAATTCAGTAAATGAAAATATTATAGGATTATATGAGCCTTTCCAAATTCACCTTTAATGAGGAAAGCAGGACTTAGGGCGCTTGTGTAGTTCTGTGTGGTGAGCCGACACTCCCCCAGTGCCGTAATAGCCGTTGAAATAAATAAGTGGCAAGAAGCTGCAGTTTTCCTTAGCTACATTTGGCTGCGGTTGCGAAAGCAGATAACCGAATAGTCGATACGTCCAACCTGAAGATTCTTGCGAACCACCGTATACACTTATGTAGCTGTGAAAACAAAAGCGTACATTTAAATGGAGCAAATTTATGATATAATTTAATGCTCACCGCATCGGTGGCAACGGAAAGCCACGTGGACTGCCTACAGGCGAAGAAGCTCTCAATAGTGGGCAGTCGGAGGACTGTAGGAAACAGTAGAAGAACTCATCTGCCCACAACGGATTGGCTACCTTGTTCTGCTGATATTGTACCCCAGTTAAAGTCTCATAAAGCGCCATGGCGACAATGGATGACACATTGCGCACTTTCATCTGCAGGGAATCCAGCTTGAAGTTCTTCGTATCGCTTACATCGGCTAGTACGGTATAGTCCTGACTTGTATTCGCATACACGAAAGCCACGTTCTCGAGATCATCATAAATGGAATGATAGAATTTGTTGCCAGGCACTGCATTCAATATAAACGCTGGGAATTTCAAATCATGACTCAGAAAAGATTGTGCCGACGTTGGTGGCAGATGATAGCCAACGTTTGAATCAATGTTAACATGGAAATCATAGCGTGGCGATTGAGCATAGCTATTCAGTCTCTGCAGCAATTGTATCGCCAACTGTGTTGAGGTTAGTGTGTGAAGCTTGATGTTCGCAATGTCGTCCAGTGTGCCAATATCCAGCATAAATTCTATGTTCTCCAGTGAAATTGGCGTGCTAAGTGTACCGCTCGTTGGAAAGTCTAACTTCTTCATGTCATAGACAAATCGCTGGGAACCAATGTAGTCATAAGATTCTCCATTGAACGCGACAAACAAAATGTTGCGCTGTTGATTGGGCAGTTTGTTTTGTGGAGGCAGAATCTGATGTAACATATGGGCAACCTGCATCATTGTTGCCAAGCCCATTAGAGAATCTTGTGCACCCAATCCTAAAAGACAACTAAAATGCATAAAGGTATTCAGCAATAGAAGCTCTCAAACACTTACCAACTCCGTCGAACATGCTTGTTGTATCTAATCGGCAAGCGACGATTATAAACTTTTCGTTGGGATTAGCAGTGCGTTTAGCATCTGCATCCAGATTTTCAGTGGAATTACGCGGATACACTGTAGCATAAACATTTCGACCCTCCAAGGGATCACAGAACTTGCTGCCACTAAGGTTGTTTACAAACTGAGTGCGACGCATGCAGACTTCTGTGTTGACAGCCGCTGACATAAATGCCTTAACTTCCACAGCGCACAAGCTACGCAGTGCGTGCGATTCGTAGTCGTGATTATTGAACTTTTCGGCACAGTTCACCAGTTTTTCAACTTCATCTGGGTCGGCTATATAGTAGATGGGGAAGGGAAAGTCTTCGTGCAGCAGACCTGTGCCCCAACGATTCCAGGTATTTGCCACATTACTTGCATCACAAGTCGCCGTTTTCGTATCATTCTCTCTCTTTAGTCCGCTGTATTGATTTGGACAGTTGAGTTCGTGTGAGAATTGCTTCATCTTCTCGGGCTGGTTTATTAGCAGCACAACGGAGATCACTTTCGGACCAGCTTCCTTCAGGCGCAACAGATTGTCCCGAGTGAATAAGTGCGGTGGTATAAGTGGAGCATAGGGCGGCGAAGGGGGGCTGGTGAGCAAAAACTCCAAGTCTGCTTCGACAAGTATTCTGTGTAAAGCACCCACGGATCCCGAAAAGCTTGCTGCACAGAAAAACCAAAAATGGAGGGATGACTTGAGACATTCCGCAACAAACAATCGAAAGCTCTACTCACATGAGCATCCAGTCTGATGTGTTCCATTCAAGCGGCGATAGCAACTTGCGCCTAAAATGGGTTGGTACATTTTATCGCGCGTACGTTCGCCTAGGACTGGAAAAGACAATGTATGGCAAATTGGGTGAGTCAACAAAGCAAATTTCTATGTGTGTTGGCGTATTGCAAAAACCAAATTTTGTTTTCACCCGGTGACAATATTCTTTTTCGCTTACCAATTACAATATGCAGAAAAAAATAGCAGCCATAATGAAGCCGCTCTCCTGCTCTGTTCTGCCATTGAACGGTGTGTTTTTTGTATTTTCCTTGTCTTTATTACTGTGTCCGACCTGAGCTGTAAGCCGTATGCAAAAAACAAACGAACTATTTATGTGCAGGCATCTTGCTTATTGGTGATTGTGACGAACTTGCGACTTGTTTATATGATACGAGTCACAGTTACAACGAATAACAGTGGCATTCCCGAACCTAATTCGTTTCAATATCGAGTATATCGATAGTATTCTGTAAAATATTTTATAATTCCATTACATTGTGCATGTACATATGTATAAAATATTAGCTCACTATTTAATTTCATATTTAAAAGAGAAAATAAGATATATATTATTCCCATATTTATTTAAACAAAATTATTGGAAACATGGACAATTATGGAAACAAATGAAATGCAATAGTAAAGATTTCTTTTATTTATATCTCAATTATTTTTACTTAAATATAGCTATGGCTAATGAAAAAAGCAAAACGTTGCTATGTCTAAAACAACGTATCTTCAGCACGTATATACTCTCCAATATCAGATTGATGGAAGCAAACGGTAGTCAATGGATCCGCAGTTTTGCATTCAGTGGTAGATCGTGCGAGGACGCCAAAGCCAAGAGCTAAATCATTCATGGAGAACACAACAACTCCTTGATATTGTCCAGCGTTCTCAGTAATACGGCCCAAGCCAGACTTTGGTATGTGGTTGCCATAGAGATACTGTTGCTCAAAGGACGGCTTCACCCACACTTTGTACTGTGCATATGGTGCCAAGTAATAAAGTGCCGTAATGTGAAACTTCAGCTTGTTGGTCTTTGAGAATTTTCCGAAACATGTTCCCACGCAAACAAGTTGTTTGTAACCGAAACACTCGCTTAATTTAAGTATGCGTTCCGAAACATAATAAACACGATCTCGGTGCTCGCGGAAACAGTATGTTCCATCAGGTCGATCAATTAGTTGCTGTACATTTGAGCCAATGCTAAAAGTGAATGAACTTGTTAAGAAATGAATTCATTTAATACTCGCATACTTACTATTTAGCTAATTTCTCGAAGAGAATCTTTGTACGTTCGTCAGTTAATCGTTTCATTTTATATTAACGTACAGAATTCAGGCGGAATACGAAACAATGTGTTTTTAGAATATAGCACCAAAAAATACCACAAAGGCACATGCTTCGATAACAAACATTTTAAATGCCGGTATCGATTAAATTATTATTACATTAGTGTCGATATATACGATTAGCTCATTTTGCTTTAACATAATGTTAATAACATAACTGATTTCGACTAATTACCGATAACTTGGGATATACAAATTCACTGGTTTTTGGTTATCCTTCAATTTAAAGGTATTCAATAATTTATAAATACTAATACATACATAAAATATTACTAATACATAATATAAGATCACGTTGTCCCTAGGCTTTTTGGCTGATAGTTTCGCTCCATTAGAAGATGATCCAGCTGTTGCTCCTCGTAGTATACAACAAATTGGGCGGCCGAAACTTGTTCAAACAAATCAGAAATACTAGGCTTTAAATTGTAAAACAAGAGCAGCTGCCCACGTTGATTGAAGTCATTGATAAGGGAATCTATGACAGTGGCAGTGGTGAAATCGGCGCCATATACATGTGTGGCATCTACTACGACAGGCATGTTCATCCGCTCGGAATGTTTGTTAACCACCTTGCGTACGTATTCGACGGACGGGAATATCAGACTGCGATCCGGTGTAATAATTATATACTGAATGCCTGTTTTTGTTAGCAGGACTTCCATACTGAGTTTGGGACGTGCAGAATTATACAGAATGAAGATAACGTTAATCCCAATGCCAATCAGAATTCCGCGTTCCAATGGCAGCACCAGGCAAGACACAAAGGTGCAAAGGCCCGGAACAAGATCGCTTTCTAAAATGGAAATCGTCAAATGACGTGAGCACGTCTTTAAGGTATAACTTACTCTTAGCACGCCACATGGGTTTGATGACTTTGGTTTCCACCATGAAGACTACCGCAGTAATTATTATTGCAGCCAGCGTGGGCTTGGGTATAAAATACAGATAGGGTGTCAGGAAAAGTAGAGCTATCATAACCAGTGCACCGGTATAGATATTGCCAAGTGGGGTGCGTACTCCGCTGGCGTTATTGACAGCTCCACGACTCAGAGCTCCAGTACAAGGAAACCCTTGCACAAAGGAATTCAATATATTTGCTGTCCCGATAGCAATGAGTTCTTGGGAGGCATCTATGGGCTTGCCACAGGCTGTTTTACAAAAAATAAAAAAATGGTCAAGAATCTTTAGCAAATCAAAACTCTATTTTAGAACTTACCGAAAACTTTGGCTATTGCAATACTCTCCATGAGGGAAATCAATGGTATCACAATTAGTTCCGTTCCCATGCTATGCACAATACTAAAGAAGCTTTCTGGCAATCCGTCAGCAGTCTCGTTCGCACTCAGCGATGTGGGTGGCAACTGTATCCTGGGCAGGCCAGAGGGAATCGTGCCCACAATGCGGAAGGGTGTGCCGTGTTCATCGCTGTGGAGCAGATATCCCATAAAGCAGCAGACAATGACCAAGACAGCGTTGCGGGCTGTACAGAAAATCCAAATAGTTTTGTTGACAACGCACTTCCAACGCAATTTCAAGTCCTCCTTATCTGTCCACAGGCGATAGCCAGTCAATGCTCTCATTGTCAATAGTAGCATTATGCAGGTGATGCCGAGAACAGTATCGCTAGCACGGGCTTCATTAACCTTCATGAATAACTGTCTCCAGATCTGCACAAATGTGTTGCCATTGGCAGTTATGCCGAGAACACTTTGAATTTGTGAGCTGAGAATGATCAGTGAGACGGCAGATGTAAAGCCCGACGCAACCGGTCCAGACACAAAGTCAATGAGAAAACCAAGTCTAAAGATACCCATTAGCAACTCCACAACGCCGCATAAAAGGCAGAGTAATACCGACTTCTGCAAAGAGCCTGCTGCTACTTGATAGGTTAGCAGTGCAATTATAGCTGATGGTCCCACAGGTACGTCCTTGCAACTGCCCAGGAATATGTACACAAAGCAACCCAGAAAGGATGCATAGAGTCCATACTAAAAACACAAAGAGATTAGATACAATACTAATGAGTATAAGACATAGAAATACGCTTACCTCTGCAGGAAGTCCCGCAATGGCGGCGTATGCTATCGCTTGAGGAATTACTGTTAGTCCAACGCTTATACCTGCTACTAGGTCGCAGATTCCATCCTCAGAGCTGTAGCCCGGCAGCCAGCGGAGAATTGGTAACCTTTTGTGAAGTGTTTTTCTATTCAGTAGTCTCCGTTGGATACTTTGTAGAGTGTCCCAAAAGGTTTCTCTAATGCTATAGGACTTCTCGGGATCCACCTTTTTGCCTTCATCTGTCACTATAGGATAAAGCGAATAATTTAATAACCGAAAAGATAAACGAAAAATGCCCCATTAAAATACCTAACGATTCGTCCCAGTAACGTGATCTTTAGTTAACATACTTGGTATATATTAGCATCAATAAAAATAATATAATATATATACTCTTGAATATTATTGAGTAATTGTTAGAAAATTTCTCAAAATATCACGTTTGTGGGTAACACGAGCTGTAGTTATTTGCTAATACTTTAACTTAAGTTCTTTTGGTAATTGGCCGATAATATCTATAATATTAACTGCAAAAACCCCAAAAACTTACATATGAACTCCTTGGATCCTCTACAACCGCGCTCTAATGTGCAGTGGTTGTAATCCTCTTCCGACAGGTTAAAAGTAATACTAATGGAAGAGCACTTATGTGAATCATTGATATACACATGATCCCAAGCTGGATTTGATTTCATTGGCATTTTGGAAGGGACTTAACGCTGAAATATATTTCAATAATAATATATTATAGTATTAGTATATATAACAGAATGTATACCTTAAATACCTTTCACATTTGTTGAAGCAACAAAACTTATATTGTAAGTATCTATCTATGAAATAGTACGACACTTATATCACTCATGTATCTTTCTAAAGCCTTCGCTGCTTAAGTTGAAACTCTTTCTTACTCAGAGCAAGACTTGAAGATACTCTATACTCAGGTGTAAAGTTATTTAGTTTCGTGTGTATTCTAAGAATTATGTAAATGTTTATTTAATTCATAGAGAAATAAACAAGTTTATAAATTGATCTGCCTAACTTCTGGTTCGTTCTACCTATTAAATATATTTGCACACAGTTAGTTCTACAGTCGAAGGGTAGTATAATTGAACACACGTTTTTGATAATTAGTATTAGGTAACCAGATTTGTTTTGGCTATAAACTTACTGATTGTATTATATGCATCGTTGAATTTTCTACATTTGGAGTGCAAATGCAATTTAATATTAGTAATGATATTGTTACGCTAATATATGAAGTATTTCTTCCAATGTTGCTTGTATTATGTGTCTCTGACATATAGTACATTCTACAGTATGGCAGAGCTCTTCAGAACTTTGAGCACGACTCGTCGAGAATACTCAAATGAAGATCTTTTAATAGTTTGTCTCGAGTATATAAAGTAATCGTTAAAAGAGACTCTAAGTAATATTTCTTGCTTATAAATACCGTAGTAGATTCAAACCAATAACCAACAAGCGAGTAAATTGATTGTTTTTAAATGATCTCATAGCTGAAGAATTTCAAGCCCCGTACATGCATTGTTTAAAGTCAACATATATTTCGTACATTAGTACCTACAAGGTACACTAGCTGGCTGTACTGTGTTACAGGTGAATAAGCCTCAATTCAAATTGTTATATTGCTTTTAGCACCGGAAGCTTTTTTGACGATATGCAAATTCACTAGTTTTTATTATTTTTAGAATAACAGTATCAGTTAACTTTGAATAATTGCTCACAATAACATTGTTTTAAACCGTTATACTTAATCTTTTTCCATGTAGTTCACGAAATTTGTAAAAGCACAAAACTTTGAATATATATTTATATTAAGTTATACAAGTTTTATAAATATGTACTTTTTATTATATTTTATTTATTCAAAGGAAAATTATATTAAAATAGTTTCACAGTTCTCTGAAACAAACGCACCTCTCGGAATGATATTATTGTATATTGTCTTCGTACGCGAGCTGCATTTGTTTGTTTGAAATACAACATGCTTTTGTGCAGAGCTTTTATTGTGTGTCGTGAACTGAAAAGCTCTCTACTGCAGAGAAATTCGTTGTGTTCCGCTCTCTCACTCTCTCAAATTCGAAAAATACAAGAGCGAGGCCGCATAAAATACTGTTTGAAAGTTGTTGACATTAGAAGCTACAGTTAACTGCTGTAGCAGCTTAAATGCAGTAATGAATTATCAACAGGCTTGCAATAGACTTTAACATGAATTATTGCAACCTTAGGTAAGTTGTTAACAAACTCCCCGTGAAACAACTTGATTTCAGAACCGTTAAAATTACATACTGCAAGCAAAAGCTTAACAAGTGTGCAGTTGATTCTTTTTGCCTTTTGTACTCATCTAATAAAATGCCCGGCTAGCTCAGTCGGTAGAGCATGAGACTCTTAATCTCAGGGTCGTGGGTTCGAGCCCCACGTTGGGCGAGTTTATTTTTTTGTATCTTCTATAATATATTTATCATTTCCAAGACGCAATGCAAAATTATGCTATACAATTTCTTTCATAAGTTCACAAACATAACGAAAACTTGTTATGTCCCTTTACCTATTCGAGGTATTACCGGTATTATTAATACAACAGTGCTTGTTTTTTTAAAACGTTTATTTAACAAAGTCTAACGGCTACAGAAAAAACGATATTAATGGTAAAAATTCTTAACTGCAAACGTACAAAACTGTTTGTGGTGATGCAACACGCTCTTATTTCTTAAAATTGATTCTTGCAAATAATTTAAAGTTGGAGATCCCATATGCAAAGAAATTGTAAACGATTTGGATAGTAAATTGAAGATAAGATTAAAGATTAAGTTATTATAATATTTAGTTAAGTTGATCTATGAATAAAAAATATTATTACGAGTATAAAATGAATTTATTGAAGTGCATTGAAGGTTTCTACATAGTTTTTATTCAAATTGATTGCATGCCAGGCAACAGTTGTTCACTAACACATCAAGTACAGACTAGTGATGTATATATATATATATATATCATATATTTATATATTTTGTATAACGCGACTTGGGTGAGAAGCGAATAAATTGACGGTGGTACTTATAAAACTTATAGTATATATAACGACATTTAGGCGACATGACGACTACAACTTGCAATTGCCGATTAATGTTGAGGTTCTTGGGGAGCATTATCGGGTCATAAGAAGTACATTAACAATGTTTTATTTTGTTTTTCAATTATTGAGGCACATTCGATGGATCACTAAAGGAGATAAAAATGAATTTAAACCATTCTTCTGCTTCTTCAACTTTTCTTTTGACTTCCACTTGTGAAGACTTCTAGAAGACCTGTTTCATGCTCAAAACGAAAGGCGTCAGCATAGAACAAAAAGATAGAACAATGTTGACCAGAGTTTCCTGATTTGCTGAAAATTAGATAACGATATCAGTTTTGACAATTCCTAAAATTGATTATTTTGAAACCTACCTGCACTGCAAATATCATGCAATATGTCCTCCACATACCCATTGTCGTTGTCGCAGAGACACAACTTGGTTTTACTCGACATGAATTTAGATACGCCAATAGTACGATTGTTGTCGAACTGACAGACCATTCCATCTTCGCAGTCGTTGTTGCTGTTGCACTTATGGCGCAGTCCTGTAAGGATAATTGTATAAGGAGAATCATTAAGAGACCCGAAATAGTCTACAATGCTTAAGATACCAACTAAATGTAATATATTTATATAGTAATGTCATAGTGTATATGTTTGTGCGTCGTGCAATTGCAATGTGGTGCATGTCGCAAATTGGCACTGCGGTATTTTAACGATAGCCCCTTTTAGTCACGACGTAATCTCATAAATTTGGCGTTACGTTACAATAAATTAGATCCTTGCTCAAAATCGTATATGTTGCGGCTATAATTAGCGTAACAGGCACCGAAAATAGGCATGGAACTCTCTGAGGGAGGGCTATATTTATGATGAATTTAGTTGAAAGAATTTTTGTCTCGGAAGCATCTAGTTTTTTTTAATTGAATTTTATATAATAAATAATTAAATTGACATGTATTTTTTGCCGAGCTTTCGTACCTGTAGTGTCTGAAGTTATTCTAATGTTTCTCGGAATTTCTTTTATATTTATTTATTTACAATTCTGTGGATCCTATAGGAAACTAACTTTACTCCTTACCATTTCAAAGAATATAAATACATATATACAAGCCCTGCATAAGCCTTGGAGGTGTCATAAAAGTGATGAGCATGATACGCAGTGGGCACTCATAATTATTCACACTCACACACACACCATTGCAGAGGATGCTTTGTTTAATTCTCATTTACAGCCGCTGGTACTTGAGTCAGGCTGCTGACAAACAAAGGCACCAGCTTCCAAGAACCTATGCAGAGCTCCTGAATCTTTAATGTCATCTGAACGAACATATATGCCAAGCAATTAGCTACATATCTTACTAACTAAGGCTCGCTAACTAATTCTGAGATGCGCCTGCCTGCCCCACCCTCTCTCCCCCCTTCACCCACCTTTGAGCACATCTGGGCAGAGTCCATTCATGGGTGGAGAATCATCGCCGCACAGGCAACGCGTCTTGTAGTCATTGGGGTCCTTAACACAGCTGGTACGGTCTATGGCAGAGCAATCATCGTGGGTGCTGCAGTCGCGGCCTTTAACTGCAAAACGAATAAAATACAATGCATGTTATATATAAAGGGTATAGAACATTATTTTCAAATGTATTATAAGTTAAAGGGAGTTCTATCGATATACCCCTAATAAATGTAGACTAGGTACCGCCCACACTGACAAGGCGCGTGATTCGGATAATTTACTTTTATCGCCTTAGTATTTGCTGTTCTGCTTTGACGCTAGCCTTGTTGTCATTCCAATTGACTGACTTGTTTGATCAATTCTTATTTATGCTAGCTAAATCGAGGAAAACAGTTTAGCTTCTTGTGTACCTAGACCTAGAGACATAAAGCACGGCATGTCATTATGTGATTCGATTCGATTTTGTGGGCGGACGGCTTTAGACACAATTTGACTTAGGCTATAAGTGCCATATGATTTGCATTTAACGATTCCCTCAATCTATCATTTGTTTTATTAATCGTACACTACCAAATACTTAACCACATAGGCCACTACATGGGAGGAACTTGATTCAGAAGGGAGAATCTAAGTGGATGGTTCCTTAATAGTCGATTTGCTCTATTTACAAATGGTTTAGTACTTACCATACTACATATCATAAATAAATAGTATAGTATGGTAAATATACAACTCTGGATGCTACTTCCTGTCATAACTTTAAGCTGAGGAATTAATCTTTAAGTTTGCGCTGATATTTATAAATATATTGATTTTAAACTTGTCACTTTAACATTGTTTTGTAGTGATATATAAGATATACAATACTTAGCACTGCGCTTTTCGAATCCCCCAACCATTTTTTGGCTTTAAAATTGCCTTGTAGGAAATGGCAATGGCTTGGGCCAAGAATTTGTTTACTCGTACTTCAGTTGTACCTTTTTCGAATTGTACTTACTTATGGGACCCTGTGTGGGTGGTGGTTGATTATTGGTCTTGCCGAATGTGGTCAATGCCGTGGAGCTGACCCCGAAGAGTATGATGAAGACGCCGAAGAGCATGGTAAGGCTGCCGCATTGTGTGAAGCGCTTCAAGGGCTGCATTTCTTTAATTTACCTTAGCGTGCACAGTTAGAATTAAGGCGCCAAAAATCGAGCGAGCGTTATATAAACCTCTCAAATGATTTCTCTTTCGCGCACTAAGTAATTTTGAATATTCAAACAGTTTCAAGTCTCTGTTTATTTTGTTGTTCTAGTTTTTTATTTTTTTATTTTGCACACCAACTTTCCAAAAATTATTCCGACCCCGAGCAAGTCGCACAAATTTACATATATCTGCGCGCACTAAGCCAAGTTTTCGACAGTTTAGCAAATAATTCAGACTTTCGGATCTATACAGTTTAGTGTTGTAGACTAATGCCTCGATACTATCTAGCTGGGACAAGGTGCCACCCAAAAACGAGAACCAGTCGCTTGCGCGTTTGAAATCCAAGTGATGAATATCCTAGCTAGCACGTAGCTTAAATTTTATACAATCATCGCGCTCCGACGACGGGCTCAACGATTGCTTGCTGCTTGCTGCTACCCGCTCACACCAGCTCATTTACATACCTACCCTACCCCTACCCCTACCCTGCCGACCCCCAGTACACTGAAGGAGCTCAAGCAACGCTTAAAGCGCCAGCGAAGTCTGTATACACTTACTCTCCAAGCCGTGTCATGGTCTCTGTCGCGTGCAGCTGTAGTCTGGAGTCGTATATGCTCATGTCTCGCGGGTAGGGTATCCGACAAGGCATCCATTGTATAGGTATGCATGCTCTAACGCACTTGTACTGACTTCGTGTTAGTTTCGTTAACGAAGATGGATTTTTTTGTAGTTTTACCTTCGTGCTGCTGTTGCTGTTGTTGGGTTCAGGTCGAGTCGGCCTCGTCTCCGTGTGTATTATAATAATGGCGAAGTCATTAGAGCCCACTGCATAGCCTAGTTTTGTAGCTAACGTACTAACTAATACGTCCACACACACACACACAACAACAACAACAATAAAGTGTGGCATTAGCACGCACAACGTCAACGGCATCAACAAAACTCTTTCTCTCTTTTCAGCTTAAAACAAAGGCAAATACTGTTTTGACCATTATTCTTTGTGTTCGGTTCGGTTGGGTTTATTCTTCTAATTACGTTTCGCCTGCATTGCCATCAGCACCAGCACCAGCAGGAGGTGCGCTTGTTGCTTGCCAAAAGGTTGCATGACACGCCCACAATGTCCAAATTGCCAATTTTACAAATCACAATTTGCATATCGATCAACTACATTTTTTTGGGGCAATGCGAATGCCAGTTAGAGGGAAATAACTGAGTAGTTTCAAGCGTACACGCGACTGTAAGACTATCTGCAAAAGTTGGAGGTATCCTCCATGCCAACTCCGAGATGCCCTATTAAAGTTACTTACTCTCTTTGCTCTATGTGCGTCACAGTTTGATATAATAGCTTACTGCTTGTATTTCTAATTAGATTTTATTTTAATCTTTAAGTAATATACATTCTGAGAAATAAGGCATATACTGCTCTTCTAATGACCAACGTCCTTAGCCACAAAGCAAGTTTTACCAAATTAAAAACAAACATCAAACACTAATTGTTCTTGTTTATATCACGCAGAATCGAATAATACTCACAGAATTTTTCAAATCAAAACGTTAAATCTCGTTAAACTTGTTTCCATTTGTGCGTAATGCAAATTGATATTTAAATATGTGCACGGCATATTTAATTAATTACTCCAGTGAAGTATTTATTAATATCCCTACACAACGCAGTATACTAGGCCCTCTATAGTAACCCTACCCCCCAGAGGAAATGATATAACGAATTCTCACAGAGCTGCAAAGCTCTTTTACCATTAGCCTGATCTGACGCAAATATTTCTACTTAATGCGACATGCAAACAGTTTATGAATATCGCGTTTTAATTTCTCTCTATAATTAATTCTTTTTATCGCGCGTCCACTGTACAAATTTGCTTACTTTGAAATATTCATGCTTATTTTGACATTGTTGATAAATGTTATGGCCCAAATATTACGCTAAAATTATATAGAAAAATCACGAATCAGAATTTTGGCAAGACGTTGCACGTTAAGCCCCTGACTAGTAATTAAAGAACCATTTCTGTTTCTGTTTCACAATCTGACTGCCATGCAATATTCCCAACCAAATGATTAATTAGTGCGAATGCCCAGCAAATGCAAAGTGCGACCTCTTGAGGAGAGTACCCTAGGTACTACATGGTTTCTATATAATTTCACTCACGAAATCGTCTGTGGAGCTGGAACCGATTCCAGTCGCAATTGCCTATAGGTTTTCGAGTAAATGCCAATTTGGGGTACTTTAATTTCATACTTGCATCTATGGTCTAGACTCTATACGGGTAATGCCACGTTATACATGCAAGTCTATTGTACTGCATTCATTCGTACGGAGACGGAGCAAGCGGTACACGGGCGAAGGCGATACAGGGCCAGAGAATGGGCTAAAACAATCTATTACATAGAGGAAAGTGCCATGAAATAGTTGCAAATAATTTAAGGTAGCAGGAGTCCCCTCCTTTTCAATATTCATATTATAAATTCATTATTTTATTATGACATCGCTCTGGTAGCACTCAAGGAAGCAGTCAAGGAACAGGGTGTCTGTCGGTCGACTGTAGCAAAGCCTTTTGTTTGCCTGTTGCCTATTGCATGTTGCATGCATTTTGACAAGTTCTAGAAACTATTGTTTCCTATTTATAATTGCTGAGAATTATAATTACTTCAATAGAGAAATAAAACAATTACAAGGGAATCGCTTACACTAAATGTAACCACAATGTAATCTAAGTTCCTCTCTTGCTATTTTCCTCTGGTTTAGCCTTCCTTAGACCATTGCAAAAAAGTTGTATTAATATTGTCACAATGTATGTAAAAGGCAGAAGGAGACGTGGCAGAAGTATATACTTGATATAGATCTCTAACCCAATCTATCTATGGATCTATGTTCTTTTGACAAATAAATTGATCTAGTCTTTGAGCAGACACGGGCAAGTACTTTTACGTGACGACTTATCTTTACAGCGGGTACCTATTTATAAAAAACCTACTACCTTCCGCCCTCTACTGACCACGAAATACTTTTAATAACGCAAGCGGCAACTACGTAAATCCTTTATGTTCATACATACATACATATATACATAGAAACTCGTATTATTTCAACAGGGAGTAGACCCCTCATCCATCTAAACGAAAGTTCAAGTTAGAGCCGTCATTGCGCTCACGAATATGCAAATTTACGCATGAACAAAAGTAAAAGTTTCGAAAGGACCCATAAACGACCCAAAGCAAACAGCACAAACACCCAAAATTTAGAGAAAGAAAAATCAATGGCTCGAGTCAAGAAAAACTTTTGCAACTTTGGCAAACATTGCGGCTAACTTGAGGTCGGTCCTGGCAGTGGGCAGAAAACACGATTGAACCATGTTGATGGCGGTGGGCAACGGGCAACTCGAGTTCGAGTCAAGACTTTTGTGCAATATCAGAAGGAGGCTTCATGGGGCCTGGCATACATAGGCATAGGCCTGGATGTGTGTGTTGGCTCTCTGCTACATTGATGACGGGTCAAGTGCACGCAATCCATGACATCACCATGGGTCGCTGTAGGTCTACGTCTTTTCGGAAATTGCACGACGCGTACTGGCCGCAGCCGAACCCCTGAGGCGCACATAAAACCAACCACAACAGTAACAATTACTTAGGACTTAGGTGACGCACACGGTACGGTGTGGAGGTATTACGGTATGCGAAGGGCTTTATGGCCTGCTGCCCCTTGTTACGCCAATAATTAAGTGTAATCGGCAAAAATCCTTAAGAAAAACTTTACATTATAATCTTTGACTGCGATTTCCAGAGCAAGAATTTCGAAATGGCAAAAAAACGTAGGCTGAGGAACGCAAAGGTAGTGACTAATTGGCATAATGAAGAGAGTATGATTGCTAAATAATGGGGGACTGTAGACTGTAACTGGACTGGACGCTGGGTACGATATAGTCGAGCAGGCCTCACCAAAAATACTGCTGTATTAATAATCACCAACATGCAAAAGTCTAGTTCTTAAATCCTCACTGTAGACCCCAAAACGACCTATTGATTGACGTTTGTAATTACAGTTACAATTGAAAACTGCCCGATTTTAATTAGATTAACTTTGTAATCAGACCTTTACCAGGCTGTTACAAGCCTGCACCTCAATTAAATATTACTAACAATTACTGAACGCAACCTTGAAATAACATAACATTCTTTTCATCAAATATTTGTATTTCAAATTGAAAATTAATAAACTGCTTTTGCTGCTAAAGCTACCATATTAAGTAAGGTAGTTACACTACCTATAGATTTCATCTAATTTTATCTAATATATTCTCTAATATTTCTTCGTAAGTTGAATCGAAATCTGACTCTTAATACGCATTTCTTATGTGCTAGAATTTGAAATTGGTTTTCGTTATAATAGTCTAAAAACAATATACGGAAGAGTAAATAACAAGGCTAATGCACTTTTTTACTATTGATTTTAAGGGAATAGCATGTCGTGTTCAGTTTCTTGAGGGTACTTGTATAATCTGAATTAGTTTTAATTTATGAAAAAACCAAACCCCTTTGCAACAATCTTATTGTAACACACAAGTTGAACTTATTAAAGCGAGTTCAAAATTGTGCAAATTGCAAAAGAAACATTTCTACCCAAGGCGCCCGCATCAATAAGATATATAGAGTTGCAATAACACCATTATGAACGAAATATAGGCACTTTCCTGGCGTTCTACTTTATGTTGGCACGTGTTGCAGATTAACCACAAATAATGAACTCCCTTTCGCTGATTGAAATGGCAAAGGGAGCATTGCACGAGGTGTTTAGGGTGTGCCAATTCCGCTACAATTGTGTATATTGAAGCTATTTGTCAACTTCGGGTACTGTATACTAACAATTCTCACTAGATTACAAATTCTTAAAGTTCTTTCGTATAAGATATAATTTTTATTAGTAAGATACACTGACCACGATATTGACGATGGATTACGATGGTCTACAAAGGTGAAATATTTCTAGTTTGACAGCTGCGAGTTTGACAGGTTTGAGTTCGATAAGTTCGAGCTATGCTCAGAGTCAGACGATTGAGAGGGATGTGAAGGCTGTTGCGGCTGCTGTTGGTTGGCATTGTGTAAGTGATGAGGCTGCTTCGATTGAATGGCAGTGCCCGACTCGTAGTTAATGCGTATCCATTGACCTTCGCTGTTCTCTTTCCACAGCGAGACATTGTTATCACCTCCAGTGACGGCTAGAACGTTGCCTGTGGTCGACCAGGAAATGCTCCACACAGCATCATCAAATGTGTGCAGTACAGTGGATGTCCACTGCGAAAGATCCGAATTACTGCTCCAAATGATAACGTGACGATCCTGCGATGCCGAGGCTATCTGTAGGCGGGGTAAGCCTATTGATGGAGCCCATGCAACGTCGCGCACCCAATCCGAATGTGCTTCGAGACGATGCTCCTCTGTCCATCGGTCACTATCTTCGCGCCAAATTTTAACGAGATTATCGCATCCACCGCTGACCAAGCGTTTGATGGATGTATTGCGCGAGGTCACGCGCTGATCAAAGGCAGCATCCGGTCCCTGTGCGGGACACCACGAAATAGCATTCACTCCAATGGTATGTGCATTTGGTATCTTTTTGGCATCCCAAACGCCGTATTCAGTGTTGCAAGTCAATACAGAAATGGAACCATCCGAACTAGCGCATGCCAGCACTAGCCCATACTCAGATGGCGCAAAATCAACCGAATTCACCGAGGAGTCGTGGTTGCTGTACTCGTATCTGAAATGTGGCAAGATTGTATTGTATGGACAGACCCAAGAGTCATTGTAGATAACAGCAGACATGCATACATTCATACATTTTCATGTTGGTGTATGTATGTCACACACACAGGCCTAACAGAATTTGACACTCACAATTTTGTCCAATCCCTGGGTGTAGTTGATTTCCATATAATTACTTTGCGATCATATGAACACGATGCGAGGATGTTTCCGAACTTGGGATGCGCCCATGCAACTTGCCACACTGGACCCTGGTGGCCTTTGAGTTCGGCCAGCGCCTTGTTGTTTTTACGAGAGTGAAAAATTCTTACACTGCCGTCTGAAGAACAGGTAGCCAGCAGCAGTCCATAAAAGTCCAGTGCGGCATGATGGACCATGTCCTCATGCTCTGTGTCGATTTCCTGCAGCAAACTGACCATTTGGATTGCAATTTACTGATTGAAATGAGTTTTTAAACAATATTTCTTTTCCGGCCAGCAAGAGTTTGACGTGGAACATGCACAATAATCGGTATGTGATTATCGCAAAGGTAAATATCGATGTCTTAGAACCGATATTTAGCTTGTTGGTATTTTTATAAAAATGAGTATACATTGTTTTTTGGTATTTATTCTTAAAATATATAGAATAATTATCTTTAAAATGTAAGGCGACTTCTATGTGTATGTTGTATTTTTCTCATAAATTATAATGCATGTATTTTATGGGGTTTGTGAATAATTTTTATAAATAGCTTATCAAATTTATAAAATTATTAGTATATACCAGAGGTATATTCTGGCATTTTTACTTGAGTTGTAAACATTGTTTATTGGGTATTTATGTATTAGCATTGAAAAGTCACTCTGCTTGTCATTCGCAATTTTCCACATAAGGTGCTTTGGAAAAGGATTTCATGGTAAAAACTATTATAATATTGAATTAAAAGTACTTTACTTTTCTCAAACTCGAACTGCGCCACCGAAAGTGATAAATCAGAAGAGAAAAACTTACAAGTACCGAAACAAAATACATATTACATAACCTTTTTAAGGTTACCAAATCACAGGAACTGTAACCAATGCAAACGGCAAAGACAATACTAATATCATATTTATTTCCAGATGCTGACACAATCCATTCTTACCGGTGTCCGCGTTCTGCGCACAGAGGTTCGCCGTAACATTGCTATCATTGCGCCAGTTCTGAACAAGCCATCCGATCCCATCCAGCAGCTGTTCCTTGACAAAGTTCGCGAATATAAGCAGAAGAGCGCGTAAGTAATCGGAAGAATGATTAGAATCTTAAAATTAACTCCAATTCCCGCTTTGCAGAGGCGGCAAGCTGGTCGACTCGAATCCCGAAATCGAGAAGGAATTAAAGAACGAGCTGGAACGTGTTGCCAAGCAGTTTGGCAGCGATGGAAAGACAGACATGCTCAAGTTCCCCGATTTCAAGTTCCCCGATGTCAAGATCGATCCTATTACTCAGACCGAAGCCGCCACTAAATAATTAGAAACCCATGATTTCGTTAAATTGTTTTAAGTTAATTTAAAACTGAAGATGTTGAATGTTACACCGTAGCAACTCTAACAAATAAAACATGATAACACGAGATTGGCGAAACACAAAGTAAAGGCGTTTACCGAGTTCTACCTCGCACTGGCATCATATTCATTCGCATCTCATCTCATTATCATGGAGTAAATGTTTGTTTAACTACTTAAAACAGGTTTTGAAACAAATTTGAAATGGCTTATGGCTGCTGTTACACGTTGAAGTGATCTGATTTGGACGTTTATAATATATATTATAGAATCACAAAGCGACAGTGAGGCAGTGCGAGCCCAACTGATAGTTAATTCTGAATCTCATTGCACGCACACTCACGATAAACTATATAAGTGGATGTATCCATCTAAATGTGTTGAAATCGGGAGGTAAGCTTTACCTACAAACATTGCACCCCATTGAAAAGCTCAACAAGATCAAGTTCGTGAATGTGATAAAATTGGACGAGGCTCGACGGCTTGACTTCGTCTGATCACGCCGCGTCACTCGGTGGCAGTTTTATTTCAACAATCGCTCTCACAAGTGCGTCTACGTCTCGTTACGAGCTTCGATCTCAGTTTGTCAGCGCGCTCGCAAAGCTACACAGCCAAAGGGGCTGGCGAAGTAGCTAAATAGGAAGAGAGTAATTATTTTAATCGTACTCGAAGCAGGGTCTTTGTACGCGCTGTGTAGTCAGTAGTAATACAAAAAGAGAAAAAATATATGAATAGTAGTAGAAATATTAATATTTTGTTAATATCATGTATACATAATTACATGTCCGTGCGCGTATACATCCATATATATATACATGTACATAGATAAATTGACTATATTTAGTGTTGTACATACATATAAACAAGTAATTGTTTTATTATTCGTTTATGACCACCTTAGTTCGTGTCTTGAAAGCAAATCAATATTGTGTTTATCATTGTACATCCAGCTATACCTATTGATATAGTACTATAGTGAGTTAAGCGTAAATATATGTAAGCACGTATATATGCATATATATATATCTGAAGACATTGGTTAATATGCAACTGGGTGGTCGAAAATAGTATTTTGTTGAAACGATTACCTAATCTTTAACGGATAAAGACTTTGCTCTATTCGGGATCTAAGCCTAGAAATGTTCTTATTGAATATATGACTAATGAATATCAAAGCTTTATATAATTGTTATTGAAGTAGGTTGGAGACCTCTAACAACACAAGTCAAAGGTACAGACAACAACGGGAAAATAACACGTTACGTTGTTTCGAAACAGTGAAATAATAATCATAGATGTGTGCAGAAATATAATGAGTTTCTATTTAATTGGAATACTATTGACTGTTTTCACTACTAGTGATGCCATCGAACATGAGTCACTCAGGTAATTGATTGATATTTTATGTTAAATTATTGAATCAAATATTAAATTAGAAATATAAATTCACAATCAATAACTCTTCTTTCCTTTAAGGTTACGTCGCGATGCGGCTAACAGTACGAGTGCCTTCGATAAGGAAGACGTAGGCTGGACTAATATTAATGCTGAAGTTGATATGGTTACCGTTATGGTTCTAGAACATCTACAAAAGCTGGGAATCGAACATCTCCAACTGCCAGATATGAAAGAAAGCATATCTGTGGTAATTTTGTTAAGAAATATTTCCATGACATGAAACATTTATGCGTTGCTTTCTTTCCCAGAAGCCTTTCTTCATTACTTACGAGGCTGGTCTGCACCTGACCAACGGAATTGTCTACAATCTTGCAGGCATTCAGAGACACAAAGATGCCTTTATGACATATGAGGGCAAATCATTCTTGAGTAAATTTTATTTAAAAATAAACAAACTTCAGGTACGTTAAGCAGACAATACACAGTATTGTTTCTCCATTGGCAAAAAGCAAACGCATTATATCGTTAGAAGACAAACGGACTTTACTATATTATGTTAAATTAAGCTCAGCTCAAACCTATTTATGCTTTCTAGTTCGAGTACGACTTTTTGCTCAAGTTAATGGCAATTGAGGGGAATGGAAAAGTGATTGGCTCATTAGATGACACCATCGTTTACGCAGAGCTCGCCGTTAACGTGCTTAATTCGAATCTTCACCTCTACGATTTTCGAATAATTGAATTCAGGTAGAGCTTAGTTGTGTCTCTTATTTCGATCTTTATATGACAAAGGAATTCTTGTTGACAGAAACATTAATGTTCAATTGGATCAAGCTCGTTTGATTCGGCAATTTACGGGAATTATTTTGAGTCCAATAACCAACCTATTTAAGGATCGAATCACAACTTCAATTGCCGATGGACTAAAAGAACAGATGCAGACTGTTATGGATGACTTTAACAACGAAGATCCTTTGGAGCTGCGTAAATTTACAAAGAAATTACTATCTGGCATAACGGGGTCTTCAGGTGAAACCGCAAAAAGTCGTTAGTGTCTAACTAAGAAATCAATACTAATAATAAGGAAAGAAAATGAACGAATTATTTCTATGCATCAATATGTAAGGAAGATCTTCGCAATATTATACAAATAAGTTGTCAGTCAGTATTTTTCTAAAACCATTCGCATTTCTCGAATAATGGAACAGTATGAAGAAACATTGTTAACTTTTTCTCAATATGAGTTAATTATAGATTTTAACGGTATTTGGTTTGTATTTTGGGGGCTAAAAAGCAAATAAAGAATACCTTATGTTACACATTAAATATTCGCAATTTTTTCCTGGTTCTAAAATCGTAAAACTATTGTTTATGTACTAAAAATATTTACAAATACTATAAAAATGTGCGTAAATGTCAATTAGGCTGGACCGTAAAATACCCTAGGTATATATATTGATCCCTTTATTTGACTGATGGACATCTACAAAAAGATGGAAGCCCCTTAAACTCTTGTTCGTCTCGAATTTGTATAAACTTTATTACTATTACATATAAACTTCTTTACATTTATTGTAATATCAAATTATAGATGGAGAAATTGTACATACTCTTACTCAGCTTTTCACTGCTGCAACTTATAATATATCGCGTTACAATTATGATCTTATCGATAACTATACCACAATTACATATTCAAAGGATGTACCGTATTTAATCGTATACACCCCATTCAGCGTTCTGACTGGGTAAAGGGTATATATTTAGATCAAATCATCAGATCATTTGTATCTTTAGACTTCAGTCTACAGTCAGCTCTGGCCCCCGGCGCACGTTTGAGGTGTGTAACTGAAAGACGCGCAGTGCATACATACGTCTTATAGCATGTGCATATTCACATCACATGCATATTTTTTGTGTAGACGAATAGACTATTTATACCATAAGACTTGTGAAAATATACGCACATATAGACGTATTTTCTGAATGGCCTCAGTACCCGAGCAGCAGCCATATGTTGCCTTGAATCGCAACATGTATAGTGCGGAAGAAACAAGTAGTTTGGATACTGATCCGGAAAATATACCTTACCATGCTCGTGAGAACGCCCTTCCATTCAAATATGGCGACATTCCTGCCGGATTTAGTGCCAGTAACTTGAATCATGTTGAGGTAAATAATGGTCTGGAAACAATCAAACGCAAGCCGAGTCCCAGTTCCCATTCGACAATTAATTTGAGTCCCCGAAGAACTAATCGACCCAGTATATCTTCATCGATACCATTGCTGCGGAAAACACCCTCCCGCGAAGAGTTCGAAGACATGCTGATAGAACGTATTGGACACGCCGACGAGGCAAAAAGAGAGTTGGCCATAAAGCTAACACGCGAAACGGAAATTCAGAATGACGTGGATGTAGATACGCCTTTAGTGGAGATAATAGAACAAGCTGTACAAGTGCATCCCACTGAAATATCAATTGAAAAACTCTCACCAAACTTAGATATACGAAAACGTCCAGAAACACCTTCGTTTCCTGTTGCTCCGAGACCTATCAACCCGGAACGCTGCGTTAGTCCCTACACAGCACCAAATTGGCCCTCAACAGGGGATAGGTCTGCCTCTGTGGAACTTCGTGCAGGAGAACCTGAGCATTTCGATTGCGTCAATCAAACCAAGGAAGTGGAACCGCATTTGGTAAGGTTCGCAAAGAATTCATCTGAACTGTGGTACAAGCCCAACATGAGTCGTGATGAGGCTGTCGAGTTGTTACGCAATGCAGTACCAGGAACCTTTCTCATCCGAAACTCAACCACGTACCGTGATGCATTCGGACTAGTCCTGCGCGTTGCTAAGCCACCTGTTGGCGTTGTTACTGCGCCTGGATATGGTGACCAGCTTGTTCGGCACTTTCTGATCGAGCCTACGACACGGGGAGTACGTCTTATGGGATGCAAAAATGAGCCAATGTTCACATCGCTATCTGCCTTTGTCTTTGAGCACTCGATTAACAAAATGTCCCTTCCTTGCACTTTGATACTACCCGATGAGAATAATACGCAACATTACCAACCAGAGCTCCCTGTTATTCCAAGCGCCGCTTGCAATGTACTCTACCTTTATCAGAGCGACGTAGAGTCGCTCACCGGAGACGAGGCAGTTCGACGCGCTGTGCATGAAATGTACTCAGGCAAAACCCTACCAGTTGCTTTGGAGGTTCAGTTTAAGGTATCGCAACAGGGCATCACCTTAACGGATAATACGCGAACACAATTCCTCCGGCGACACTATCCAGCCAGGAGCGTATCCCATTTTTGCATGGACCCGGACAATCACTTCTGGAGTGTCGCCGCCACAGATGAGGAGCTGCAACGTTCCGTAAATAAATCTATTTTCGCATTTATAGCACGCCCACTGACTGGCTCGAAGGACAATCAATGTCACCTCTTTTGTGATCTGTCCTCTACGCAGCCAGCATCAGCCATTGTTTTGTTTGCCCAAAAGGCCCTGCCACTGCACGATATCAACTTGAGGGTATTGTAATTGAACTAATTGAGAGCCTAATCTGTAAAATGTAATAGTAAGAACTGTACAATTGATGTATCCAATATGTGCCAATGTTAACATTATACTATATTTTGAAAACTGATTTTCTTAATTGTTTTATTCTTGATGTAAAGTGAAATAGTCTTAGCTTATATAGTGTACTCTTTTCCGATTTTGAACACCTTTGGAAACTTAATAATCAAACATCCTACGCACCTGAAGAACACATTATAATGAAAATATGACATTTATAAATAGTGCGTTTAGAGTTTCGTGAAAATTGATGGAAAATGTGTAACAGACTTATGTTTTTAGCATGCATACGTAATCTTAAAATACAGCGATGAACACTTCAAAATTGCATAATATGTAAACTACTTAAGCTAGTGCAAAGTGATGTTGAGAAATGTAAAACTACGGAATAGAATTAGATAATAAATATTTGATATAAACTAAATATATACTTGTATAGTAAAGAAATGCAAGAAGAAATACTAATAGGTGTTACGGCAGTACAAAAAACTTAAACTTTAAGATAAATCAGACATTTGATTATTGCGAGTATCTCGCTTCGTTCGAGGTGGTGGAACAGGCGGACTTGATGCTCCACCTTTCTCTAGATCATCAATAGAGACAATGGGTTTAAAGACCTTGCTATGTGATAGGTTTCCTACCGAAGCGTTCTCCTGCTTCTTGCAAAGTCTTTGGAGAAGTGCTTTCGTCCATTCGGTAATTTTGATACCGTACAATTTGTAGATAATCCATATGCCGATGCCAATAAATCCCAGGAACATGATAATACACAAGATGGTTATGAGTGGACTGAGCTGCTCATCACTTTCCACCTCCACTTGATCCTTCTTTGGTGGTGTAGTAACACGTACTGTAGGGCGTAGAACCGGACGATATGGTGGTATACGTGCATCAGTAGTTAATGCAATATCGGAACACGATCGAAACTCTTCCTGGGGACCACAGCCGACAGCACCATTGCCATCGTCGCACATTCCCCAGTTATTTCCGGCCACATAACGCCACTGCAGTACACACTGATTGCATAGCATATCTGAAACAAAGAATAAATAATAGTAAAGAAAAAATTGAACATTTTAGAAACGTGAAACAAACCAGGTAATTGAGCTTTCATTTCGTAAATTCGACTTCCATTTCGTGGGTAGAACCGGGTATCCAAATCTGAGGGACCGGGCTGCGATGGGGACCCGCTAAGCATTTTCAATATATTCTCATCAAGGCACGCCTGCTTGGCGCTTGCTTTAGGGCACAGTCTAAACTCGAAGTAGCTGTGTAGAATATAAGTAATAATATTAGAACATCATAATCAATTCATCCTATTCGATTCTTACCCCATGTGACTTGCCGTTAACTCTACTCGAATTGTGATTTCGCTGCCCGGCAAATAGCTTCGCACAACAACCCCCTGCCCCCATTGTCCACCGTTCTCATGTGGTCGAGGCTCTGGCATATCCCAGGCATCGCCACACTCTCCACATTTGCCGCCATTGAGTTTCCACTGACGCGTAAAGCCGCCACAGTAGAGTTCATGGTCATTATAATCCGGTGGAGTTTGGAATCCGTAACGCCACGCCGACGCTCTACTTGGGGGTTCAATCAGTCGTCCATGTCCCTCGCCATTGGCAACGAAGCATGCGACCAATGTGAAGAAAATAAGCCATGTCCCAGAGCTTGACCGAACGTATTCTTTCCTAACCATCACCTGAAATATGAATGTAGCTCTTAAAAGTTGTTTTTTTGCAATCTACATATTCCACGCTAATATGTTTGGCAAGCAAAGATGATGCTTTCTTTCTTCTTTGGTATCTCTTCTTTCTCTAAAAACATCTCAAATGAAAGTAGTCAACAGAAGGCAACGCAATACCAAAAAGGTGTTTATGTCGTTGATTCCAGAAGCAGCTGACACGACCAATTGTCAATAAGGAAACAATAACAACTGCTTTTGAAATCGGTTACTCATTTCTTATTGGGCAAAACTGGTTTAAATACACATAAGAACCAAATTTAAAGGTACACAAAGAGGTAACTTTTAAAACCAGTCTAAGCTTCTGCTGCCAGAAACGCACCCGAGTTGAATCCTTAAAATAACTATTGACGTCGCGATACGTCGAAGTTGAAATCGATGTGCATGTATTATTGCATTATATTTTATTATTTAATTATCCAAGCAATGCACTCTTCATTGTCTAACTTTCACTCCTCACGAGTGATACGAGGCCCCATGTCAGCGAAAAGCGACTAATGTGTAAACAATTCATATATACATTTATTTACATATACTCTGCAAGAGTACATACTCTGAATACGCAAATGTTGCTCAGTAATACATAACATAATTAGTATTGTCTTGCGAATAAGCTTGAGACTCACATAGATTTATCTTCAGATATTGCGAATTATCTAGACCGCTTTCTTTTCTTCTCCAGAAAGAGAGAGAGAGAGAGAGATGAGGTAACCCTTATGGCAGAACCTTATCAGCTCACACTTTCAATGCCGAATGTAGATCAACAACTGATGGTTAAGGCCTTTCACTCACAATGCGCGGATCTTAAGTATGCGGGCTTCATACAGTGTCAGTTCGAAGCGAGGCGAAGAAACTTCGTGCACTACCCATCAACTCTTAACCAATACTGAGCTGGCTGGGGCTGGGAACCAAGCATGTGGATTTCAGTCGCGTTTTTCGGCTCTTTGACTTGTATAACTGGTTTGGAGAAATTTTTGTGTAGCAACTGAAGAGCGTCGATCCAGTGTACTCAAAACAGTCTTCATGGAGTGGAGGCTTCATGTCTTTTGTCGTCTTCTTGGATATATCATCCACGTTTTTAGTGTGCATTGTTTGCGGTGCGTTGAGAGTGGTCATGGTTCAGAGGGCCCAAGGAACCGTGTGTGTGTTCAACATCATCTGTACAAACCTCCTTTCCGTTTTCAGAAGTATCGCGCTTAGGTAACTTACCATGCACATTAACTTCCGTCATATTACGGACTACACCTCAGTCACTGCAAAAAAGTCGAATCTGGAAAAAAACATTTGAACAATTATCATGACACGCTGGATATATTTTGGACATAAGTTTGTTGTATCGTCACAATGCGCAACGTCGACCCATTAAGCATACACTCGTAAGACATTGCACGCTAGTCATTATCCAAAGATACCTGCTTGATAAGACGATAAGTCACCGTAAGTTATTGTTAAGGTGTGTAGAATTTTTTATAATATACTTCTGATTTGAGCATTACGCCGATTGGGTTGATCTAACAGAAATTCCCGATAAAGGTTTGATGATTGTGTTTGTGCGTTAGATAAAAGAATACATATGCGTTCGCAAAAAGCTATATATTGTACATACATATGCATATTTTCAACCAACATCAAGATCCGAATCGAGATAATCATGTCAGTTTTTCCATCTACTTGAATGTGTGCATAAATGGCACAGAAAAAAAAAATCGCAAAAACATTGTATGACAAAGATAAAATAAAGAAAAGGTAACCGAAATAATATTAGAATGCATGACGAATAAGATTCCAGACTACAAATATTATAAAAACTGTTACCGGTTTTTTAAATTTCATTTTAACGACGCTTTTAATGTTTTATTAAAAGCTTTAAAGTATGCTATGGCTTAGGCGCAAATTTTTAAATCGGTGCTGCCAGACATTTTCAGAACAGACATGATAAAATTTAAAATAAACTAAAAAAAAGTAAATAGACCAAAATAGCAACATTTTTCAGCATTAACAAATTCCGTGAATAGATTTTTAATCTTATTACTATGTTTGCACTGTGTGCACATTGTATTCTTTTCTGCTCACTCAATTTCAAAAAGCACGACACGCTCTCATCGCAATATTAATATATCGATAAGAATAGCACTGTTTAGTGCCACCACTAATAAAGCATTCTCTATTTTGCATGTCTTCACTTTATTTATTATATACAAACGGGCACAGTTATACGAAAGATACATTAAGACTAGATATGGCCGACAGACTCACTCAATTGCAAGATACGGTAAACCAAGTAAGTTCTCCATAAATTACCTTTACATAGGTATGTATTTTAGATTGCAATCTTGTTGTCATTTTTTGCAGCAAGCCGAGCACTTTTGCAACGCTATTGGAGTCATTCAGCAAACATCTTACCCCAGCAAATTCGCAAATTTTGATAGAACAGGCTCACAGACACCCGTACAAAACCCGCCTCAAGAGGATTATGCCCAACTTTTTGCCCAGTTAATTGCTCGCTGCGCTAAGGATATCGACACATTGATCGAATCATTACCGAATGAAGACAGCTCTATAGAATTGCAAAACTCGAGCCTAAAGCGCCTTGAGATCGAGAACCAAGAAACTGCCGAGCAACTTGAGCATGTCGTTCAGAAGGGTGAATTATTGCTAGAAAAAATACAAACTGCCCTCGAAGATATCGCTCAAGCGCAATTGGACATGCAAATATCATTAAAACCAAGTTTACAATAAACCATTCCTCCAATATTAAAACTGGAGTTTTCTTAAACATTCAGTGGATTTACCGCTTCCATTTTACGTTTGCCCCATCGAGTTTTGAGCCATTCCAAATAATTCTAGACTCTCTCCAGTTGAGTTGTCCAATAGCAGTTTTATATGCATATAGAAAATAAATTATTTTAACTTTATACAGATTATTCACATTATATTATACATTTTATATATTAATATATAAATGTATTTACAGAAGTTTTATATTTAAAATAAATAGCGTAAGCAGGAAGTAAATTCATATTATCGTTTATAAATTTTCGAAACAATAGTTGTTGTGAATGTTCATATTTTGCTGCGATTATTAAAAAAAAAAGACATGCACGACAGTTTTTAGATAGATACATTGCTAGTTAATACTATTTTACCATTTTTATAAACCAAATGCTATAAATGTTCTTATATACTATAATTTTACGCAACCAATTGTTAAAACAAGTTCTTTTAAATTGACTTAAAGTAAAACTCCTCTATTAAATGTACCTCTCAAACTATTATTTTGTAAATATTATAAGCATTAACAAAAAATGTTTATTTTTTTATCTTTACATTAATTAAGTGTACCCCTGCACCCCTGAGCACCACAAAGACATGGAATCTTTTCCTCTTCCAAGGGAAATTTGTAATCATATGTTATTTCTTCATTAATGCCAATAGGTTGCTTTGAATAGATAACGATTTTCTTTTCGGACTCTATGGTTATGACCTTGGCATAACAATTCGGCTGCAATTGAAATCAAATTAATTGTCTTCTAAGTAGATGAACTTCAATAATACTTACATTACAGCTGTGATTGATAAATCTCGCCAAATTACCACATTTTGTAGCATCGATAATAGTTTCCATATCGATGCGGAATAGATAAGAACTTCCAATACCGATAGCCTCATATTTGGTCTCTCTTAAATCAGCTACAACTGGCCGAATCATTTGTCCAACGTATTCGATAACCATTTCGTCCGCCGCAATTGGCTCCATGGCAAACAGTCCCCAATCGTGAATGGCAGATTTTGCAAATTTAAGTTGCTTTTTACGGAATTTAAGTTGATTGAATTTCAAAAGTTCTGACTCGGCCATCGAACCAAACGCAGTTAATAGACGTCGTTGATTTGATCGCGCTTCTCGCGATATTCCCTGCATTTTGGATATCAACTTATTATTATGATGATGATTGGAAAGCACCGTCGGCTCGTCGCATCTATCTTCGTTTTGAGCATCATAGACATTGGCCTTTGCATGATGATATTTGTGTTTGGCCTTTTCTCGTACATCCAATTTGTAAAAGCCTTCGGTGCGTGCACAGCCAGTTTTATGACGCATGAGCTCGTCGTCTTTTCGCCTTTTCTTCGGGGGAGGTGGCCAGAATGCCCTGTCTGTGGTGCAGTGGTTTACCCAATGAGTATTGTTTAAAAATATACTGAAATTCAAGAGAATTCTTATTGAATATAAATTGATAACAATTTCTAAAGAGTAGAGTTCACTTACGCATATGGCTCTTTTTGTAGATGCTCAATGTAGCTCGTCTTGATATATTTAATATCCTCCAAATCGATGCCTTTCGTAAGAAATGTGTACAAAATTACCATCTCTTCGTTTTGATCGCGTGTGTTGAACATTTCACGCGGTACAAAATTGGCAGTTTCCCTAATCAGATCGCTAAGCGGATTATGCATAGACTCAGTTTTGATTTTTTTGTTATTGGTAGGCTGACGAACACTAAACGAATCTTTTCTCTTCTTTTGGGCACGAACTGAATCTTTTCGTGGCCTCCCTGGTCCTGGTTTAGCAATTTGATTAATATCAGACTCTTTTTTAACCTTTGAAACAGAATTAGCGGAAGTTGCCTGCGCTTGAGGTGGCAACGAATAACAATGTTCAAGAGCCACTTGACTGGCTTGCGATGCCTGACTTGATCCACTGTCTGAGGACGCTGGTGATTGTTTCCCGTTGTAGGCCCTTGCATCCTCATTTGCTTGAGTGATGATTTCCACATTAGATTCATTTTCCGTTTTAACGATAATTGGAGCTTTAACATCTGCTGTAGCAATTGAGGCATCGGAATATTGGACATCTTTAGTTTCGTCTGCATTTCTATTAATTTCGTTTTTAGATTCTGCAGTTTGAATACCTTTTTTGTACATTCCCAAATCATCCGTTAGATTGTCCAATTTTCTTTCAAAAGTTGTAGATTGTTGTGGTATATCTGATGATCGTGGTGCATCAAATGTTGACAATTTTTTGATATCTAGACTGAGATTCGAATCTAACGTATTTTCTGGCTGATTTACTTTCATCTGTTGTTCTTCTAAAAATTCCCGTTCTATTTGAGCCATGTACTCAGTGTTTCGACGACGCTTCTCTTGGTACTCACGTTCCTCTTCGGAATCACTATAGATACGATCGTATTCGTAATGTGTCTTTGCGTTTGTACCTTCATCGGGCTTCGAAACAGTTTCCTCGTTGTAATCTGGTGGGGGAACAGGTGTAGGTGAACGCCGGGATTCGCTATCTATTTTATCTTCACCATCAGTCTTTAATTCAGATTCAATGTTTCCAGCTTCTTCCGTTCCAAAAGAACTATCTTTGCTTATGTCTTCAAGATCCGATGGTATAGAAGACATAATGTTATGTTTAGTTTTGCTACCAGATTTTGAATCTTCCGCCTTCCGATCATTGTCTTCATCACTGTCAGAGTATATATCAATCTTTTTCGTACGACCTCGCTTAGTAGCTGATATCCGATTAATCGATTGATTCTCTTCTTCTGAGTCTGAATATACCGTGTGTATATTACCATCGGTAGATTTCGATTCACGCCTCTTAGAAAATTTGTGTCTCTCGTTTGTATTGCTCAGCTGCAGATCAATATCGAAGCTCTCATCATCATTACTACTTCTCTGGTTATCAGCGCCATCAGAAAGATTATCATCGTCATTGTCACTGCTATTGGATGACGAAGATGTAGATGATGAAAAGAAACTCGATGCACTTCCTTCCCTTTTTAATCGTATATTAGATGAGGCAAGTCGCAACTTACCAACATCCCTCTGCATGGAACGCCTCTTTAAGCTGAGATTTTGGGCATCCGAACTACCCAAATTGGAATCCTCTTTTTCTGAATCAGAACGTTGCACCATTTCTTCTTGATCACTTAAATCTCTTTCCAGCTTATCGGGAATCGGACTAGTATTTTTAGGAACCCGTCGAAATGATGGCAATTTTGGCATAGCAGCTCGTAGACCAATACTTGAAAATGATTGAAAATCTGGCATTTCTCTTTGTGTATTGATTAAATGATTTATGTCCGGAGGTTTCTCTATGCTCGTCGGCTTTTCTACAGTGTTGTTACTTGACGGAATGGGCGCATCAGCCGCTGTCGACATCTGTTTTGAGCGGGCTTTTGCTGTTTGTTCATCCCACCAAACTTCAAAGTTCTTGAACGCAGTCATTTCAATCATACGCTTGTTTACATCGCGCTTGAGTATTTGTTTCAACTCTTCCAATATAATGTTTGTAACCTTTTTAATATTCTGCTTCAGTTCATCATTCTGACCTGGCTGCGTGTGCTGATGATAATGACTATATGACTGGGCGTATGCATTTAAATGAAACTGATCAGGTGGGACAACTCCGGGTAGGTAAGATGCTTGCATGTATGCACTGTTTGTAAAGTACTTTTCAGCTAATCCCGAATTGGTTCCTATTGATGAAGGGTAATGTCCATATCCTGCGTATGCTGGGTGATGATAATAATAATTACTCTGATCTGTTGTGGTTGTCTTGAGGTCTGCATATGCAGAAGGTATCAATTTAGTATTTAACTGATTTGTCGGCTCCACAGACATTTTTGTGGTTTCTTCATGCGATGATAGACTAGACAGCGACATATTGTCATCATTATCATTCGTTTCAAGCGTCGTCAAATCTGGTTTTTGTGTTTCCTTTTTATTTAAAATATCTTCGTCACTTGATATATCGCTGGCGCCATGTGGCTGAATGGACGAAACGCTTTTATCGACAGTTTTTTTGTTATGCGAACTGTTTGAATCACAATGAGACTCGATGCTTTCAATGGCCTCTTCGGCTTTTGTTTTATCAGTTTCAGAATCACTACTATCCATTTGCAGAAAGGGTGGAGCATTTCCAAATGTTTTCCCTTTGAATATCAGGGCGATTCGCGTGTCTAAATCAACATTTTCAGTAGCAGCATCAGATTCCGCGAGAGTCGCAAGATTATTATCACATTTACTTGAGCTTGTTCGCTTGGGTGACAATGGTTTTTTTACTATCGAATCCGACGAGGGAGAATTTTGATCTTTCATATGGAACGCCAGCGACGATGGTTGCGGATCATCCCAGTTTTCTTCTTCCTCTGGCGGCGGAGGGGGTGCCAGTACAGGTTCTGTAGCATGCCACCTCCTGTGGGAGGTTGACCATGATTGAACACTCTCCGACATTGTGTAGCTATATTGACTGTATCCATAGCTACCTGACGGATCTATGTTTGAAGCCGATATGCCAGAGAAATATGATTCAAACTCATTACTTAAATACCGTTTATCATGTTTCGCATTGATGCGGTCTTTACGATCACTTTCCATATCAATTGAGCGATCTCGCTCTTTATAATCACGCTCCTTCGATGGGCTTAACCGATGATCTCTCCGCTCTCTTAATCGTTCCCGTGGAAGATCTCTTGATCTTTCACGCTCTCGAAATTTATCCCGACCTTTAGATCGAGAATATTCATAGGATCTTGTATCGCGATCTCTGTCTCTTGAACTATAAATTCGTTCCCTGCTGGAGTCTGGACTTTTCTCACGGCATCCTCTGGAGTAGTAATGTCGACTGTGTCGCGAGCTACTACTATATTTACTTCGTGTTCCACGTTCTCGATCTTCTCGATAAGCTCTTTCTACGGAATGTCGTACACGACCGTTTGTAAATCGATCACGTTCACGATCCTTGGGACGATCATAATCTACCTCCATAGACATTGCAGTTTTGTTAAATGAACTATATCCACTACCGGACGCCATTATTGCGTCATCTTTGTCCATATAATCCTGCGTATGCTCATTTGATGTTAGAATCGGTTGTGTTGAGTGCGGCGCAGTAGTTATTATGGGCTTAGGTACAACCGGACTCGTTAGATTGTCGATAGTTTTTTTTAAAACTGCCCCAAAAGGATCGCAGAATACGTTAAGAATCTGTGGATTAAAAAAACAACATTTTTAGTTCGTTTATCATTGTTAAAAATAACGAATGTTTAAACTAATCATCCTAATAAACGCTGTACACTTACTTTGCCCATTACCGATTTTTGATTATACTTTTCTATAAACTGACGTGCTCCTTTGGTGCTCTCGAATACTATACGCGCTATACCCAAATGCTTATTGGTCGTAGGATGATGATATATGTTAATTTCGTCTGTGGATCCACATTTATCCAATAGGCTGGAAAGGAATTGCTTGTCGATGTTGTCATTGAGATTGACGACAGTCACTTCAATAGCAGGTGGCTGACCAACGTAGTCCGCGTCAATCACAAATCTATAAATAAAGAATATTTATATTTATTAAATTGCATTCATTGCAAATGTTGCTTTGAATTTTACCGGGGCACAACGAGCATCATGGGCTCAACTGGTTTGGCTCGAATTCGAATGAGAGGGTTGCGTGGGTCCCTAGGTGTAACTGCCGAATAAGTTGGATCTCCGGGAACAACACCATCGTAGCGATACAACTTCGAACCGCATTTCAGGAGTTGGGGGTCCGCCAATAACTTAAAATTGCGGTGCGTCCTCGCTTGGCTCATTGCATTGCCTGCGGTTCCATCCCGATATCCCTGCATTGAAATATTGTCCTGGTCTCCAAATGCCTCTCCGCCATTGCTTAGGTAGCAACTATTGCTGGTATCCATTTGCTATTTGTTGTTGGCCACGTTTACAGACGAGAATAATGTAAATGTTGGAAGAGAATTACGTTTTGACGTTCATTTCTTTAGGTCCGCGTGTACATAAAGAATGAAAATATTAAAAGCGTGTTCGAACAACTTTCATTACTTACGTTTATATTAACTATAAACAGCTGCCGACTATGTCGGCGGGCACGCACTCAGTCCGGGTTTATACAAAAGGGGAGCAAAAAGGTTCTGCTTCTTTCCTTCAAAGAATTATTTCCCAAGTGTGGAGTCTTTATATCATATTAGTAATCTTGCATTGTATTTTTGTCCTCCAGAAATTCCATAAATCCCGATATATAATAACAACCGAAGTATAAAGACACAGTAGAATAAAAATATACAGAAAAACGAGGCCTCGAAGGGATGTAAAATCAATTGTATCGATATTTTATAGTTGTGCTATCGATATATCGTTTTGGTCAATTTGACCGGATCTTTCCCGATAAAATAAATGTAATACCTCATAAATACAGACAATTTTATATATTAAAGGTATGAAAATTATTATAAGTTGACAAATAGGTAATAAAATACAACAGAACTGTAATAGCGGCGTTGTAATAATAGTGGCCTGGTGGTATGTAAGCGCACTGTAAAAGCGTATGTGTTCAATTTTAACTATCTGGCAACGTTGCCAACAATTTGTCCGTCGTGGTTGCATCACAAAATCCGCAAAAGGTTCTTGCTTGTTTTTAATATAATAAATTATATTTAACACATAGTATTTTTTATAAATATTTATCTTTCATAATTATTAGTGAGTGTGTGTATCTCTACTTTTGTTTAATTCAAGTTTTCAAGCAATATTTTGTCAAAAATAAATATCATACATACATCCATAATACATAATACCTACATATGTACATTTTTACATGTCATTAGTCTCTGTATTAAATCAATTTTGATTCTCAAACTTTTAGCATAAAAAATGGCATTTTGGAAAGCTATTGGATTTCCCGTGGTTAGGGCTGACGACGATGAGGAAGACGAAGAGGAAGTTGTAGACCCACAACAAACTCTAAGGGTAAGTACTGTTCTCAGTAAAGATGTAACAGCATATATATACATGTATAAGAGTATATATTCATCAATGGCTACTTACTCTAGGATTCTTGCAAAAATAAGCCCCACATTGACGCCCTATACAACAAATACCAGGAATGCAATGATCGCGTCAATGGTCGTTCAAAAACCACCGAGACATGCGTCGAGGAGCTGTTCGATTATGTCGGCGAGCTGGACCATTGCGTTGCACACAGTCTTTTCAGTAAGCTCAAGTAGTAGAACAATCTAATGTACGCAAAGGCATATGTATTAAAAATGTCTTTTATTCTTGAGTAAAGTTGTTAAAGATTATCATTAATGAACTTGTTTCGCACAATTTTTATTTAGCAATAAAGCCAAGGTAATATATTAGCTTTGCCCAGACAAATAGTGGGACTCTAAATGAAATCGAACAATTGTATTGGTTACATATAGGGAAGAACACTTAGCTTTTTTTATGGTTAGTTAAAGGTAAGTAAACTCGAACAAGGTTTAAAATTTAAAAGAAGAGAAAGGCCCTTTCTTAGAGTTAAAGGGAAAAGTTGCAGACTTCCATTACCAGTACAATAAAGTTACAATATAAAAAATATACAATTTTCGTATAAATTGATTTTTAATGTTAGTTCAATAAATTTAATAATTGGCTCAATATATTTACACTCATTTAAAACATCGGCCTTAAATTGTTGAGTCACTGATAAATGTTTAATGTATACTGAAGCAGTTTTAGTTGTTGAAATTTTCAAAAAACTCGTCATAAATATGCATATATAACTTCCGTATGTTATTAGGTGTCCAGATAAAGTTGTAAATTTCGTTTTTCTGAAAACATTAGATAAATAATATTCAAATAAAGTTTTAAAGTTTCTCTTGGCGCATTTCTACATACCGTATAATAACAGTTCATTGTGCCCAAAAACAAGAACCTTGAAGCGTTTCAACTTCCTCCATGGAGTACATCAAAGCAAACGTTGCACACTCTTACTGGCTTATTTATGCCAAATTTCAGAATAGGTACGTCATTATTTGAGCACTTGGAACACAATACTCGTCCACAATGTCGACTATATAACGAATAAAATAGTTAATAGTGTTGGCTTGCCTATGCTTCTCTTATTTTACTTACCAGTGATGTTTTCTCATCGTTAGCGAAAACTTTGAATTACAATCCTGACACAATTCTGATTCGGACCACGGCGATTCCATTTGCAATTGATCCAATAATTTGTTAAGTAATTGATCTGTAGCAAGTTTATAATTGAAAATAGTTATGCCATCACGGTTTTGAGCGCCCAAGCAGGCGCCTGCTTTAACAAGCACCTTACACAACGGTGCCTGACCGCGCATATACGATAGGAGCAATGGTGTATTGCCATCCATATCGGGAATGTTGATTGGGTACTTTGGCATACATTCGAGAAATAATTCGCATATAGCTGCACCAGAGTTATCTTCGCCAACCCTACAGAGTTCATGCAGAGGATTGCGGCCTTTTGCATTGATTGCTTCAGCATTAACTCGAGACTCGGTTAAGAGTTCCCGAACTATTGCCAGTTGACCACCTTGGACAGCCAGATGTAATGCATTGTTCCCGTCGGCATCGATTGCATCATAATCTGCATTGTTTTGAATTAAAGCCGACACAGCTGAAATGTTTCCACGTTCAATAGCAATATGAAGTGGCATCTTTTGAACAGAATCTCGTTCATTTACTCGTGCACCGGCCAAAATTAAGTTTCTTATGATCATTTCGTTTTTCGATGCGGCTGCCAGGTGAAGTGGAGTCGATTGATAGGCATCATGTACACGCGAATTGACATCCACTTGTATGGCCAATAAAAAAGAGTACGCTTTCCAAATCATCCTTTATAATGGCCACATGCAAGAAGTTGCGCCCACGTTGATCCATTATCTCAGCCGCATTTGGAAGCTTTTCGAGAATCCGCTGTGCGGCCTTATGATTTCTAATGGCTAAGGCAGTAGCAAACGGTGTGAATCCGGACTTATCGCGCAACTTCAAATCTATACCCGGATGGCAGAGAAGAATATTAATGATATCATCATGTTGATTTTCAATTGCAATATGTGCGGGCGTTTTGTTATTAACATCCAAGGCGTTAACGTTTGCACCGTGATCGATAAGAGCTTGGACTACCCTTGTTAGTCCCCACTGGCAACAGAGATGTAAGGACGAGGCTTTCTCATTAACTTCGTCAGCACCTTCGCCATTTGGTCCTAGTTGGCGTGGTGAATCTAAATCGCATTGATTTCGAATAAGAAAGACTGCAGTTAGTTCGTTGTTTTCGTCGATTGCTCGGTGCAGTAGCGTTTGTTGGCAGCCTTCGGGCCCTGGGCTCCAACAATCAGTATCCACTCCATGACGTATAAATATTTGAGCCACGTCCTCATAGCCAAGCTCCAAAGCCGTCCACAACGGTGGATCCCCCTTGCTATTCAATACACTGAGATCTACTCCCTTGGTGCAAAGAGCATCTACGACTTTGGGTAAATGACTGTCTATAGCAATTTGCAAAGCAGACTTTTGATCACCTAAAATTGAAAGAAGTTAATTAGAGCTATTGTATATTACTTAACCACTTACCAGTTAGAGCATTGATGTCAGCGCCTTGATCGAGTAAGAAAATAGCTTTCTCATTGTCACCACTCAGTATTGATTGATGTAGCAGAGTCAAGTCTTGACCATTCCTTGCATTTACATCTGCACCTCCAGAGATTAATATTGGTGCCAATTCAATACGATCTAAAGCCAAGCATAAGCTTAATGGTGAATCTCCATTAACATCTTTGCAGTTAAAATCTGTTTGTTCCGAGCTATTATTTCGGAAGTTAACAAACGCTTCAATGACTTTCGGTGTATTCATCTCGACAGCTAGATGTAGAGGTGTCTTTAAATCCGTTAGACTGCTCTGTATATTAGGTATAGCGCCAGCACTAAGTAACTTGGTCACCAGCAGTGGCATGTTCTGCTTTGCCGCAATGTGTAGGGCAGACATTCCGCTGTTGTTCAGATGATTTAGATCAGCAAAATCAGCTAGGAATATGGCAGCACCTTCTAGTTCTTCTCCCGCTAAAGCAAGCAATTGTAAGAGGCTGTTATTTGTCTCAGATTTCAAGGGATTCGGCTTTGCTCCCATCTTTAAAAGCTTCGAAGCTAGGGTGAAGTTTTCGTCTTTAAATGCAGTTAAACTTAGCTCGAGAGCACACTTTTCATCACATGTGCGTAAATTAATGCCTATATCAGGCACGTTTAGCAAAAGGTCTACCATTGCGGTATTTTTCGATGATATTGCAATATGCAGAGGTGTCTGGCCTAGTAGATTTTGAACATTGACGCTTTGCATCCTATCCAAGATTTTCGCTCCAATGTCAATCATATTAGTTAAACTAATATAATCGGGATGATTTTCACCATAGCCGCATAATATATGAAGTGCAGTATCTGACGAAGGCCTAAAATGGATCAAGAATATATATATATAATTCTCGTGGTGAAAAGTCTTAACCAAATAGGGCGTATACCTGGACTTAAGATCAACAAGGCAATTTTGGCTTAAGAGAAAGTCTGCTGCAAATTGATCAGCTCTTTTAACGGCATCTATGAGAAGTGTTGAGCCCTAGTCAAATGAGTAATATATTAATTGTGTAATTTGCAAATTGATATTTCTTCTGTTTCACTTACATTAGCGTCATAGGCGTTGACATTTGCACAACCATTCTTTACAAGAGTCTGGGATATCTGCAAGTTCTTTGAGTACAAAGCCAACTGTAACGGCAGCTGTCCATGTTCGGATAAGCTATTGACAACCTCAGATAGCTGAAACAAAATATTTATATTATTATTATTTTGTAATCTTTGCAAAAAAGAACAAATAACTACATAATAATCTATAAATATCCCTTTGTTATTTTTTGGTAGCATTTCAGGATAAAACTGAAACTACTTCTAACCATTTTTTGAATTATTTACGTTAAATATATATTATAAATATATTCACAAAGCTAGAATTAAAATATATATTTATGAATATTCCTATAAAAAGACCCATTCATTACATTTAAATAAACCCAAATTTCGAAATAGCAAATGCAGCCCTGAATAAACTTGTGACGTCACGAATGGTTCACGCATCCACTGAGAAGAGAGAAGAGAATGTGTTTGTGGCATATCATCTGTATGTTGTTTTCAATCATGGTTTTCTTCTGTCAGTCTTTCTCTTTCACGCGAGCAAGTATTTACATCGCTTTTGGTATGTTCTAACTTTTATTATTATTTATGTTTATGTTGTGTATTAGAACATGCACCCACTTACATATTTAGATACATATATGCGAATATAAATCTATATACATATGTATGTACTTTCTTATATAGCGTGCGTACATTCCATAAAAAGTGAATTTTATTCTCTGTGATAAAAAAACTCGACCCATTTAACTTATTTCTGAATCATTTGAATTCCTTTTAAATGTATTCATGTACATGTGTATGCAAATTCTATGTACATAGATACATAAATACCTACATATGCATATATGTATGTAAATACATGTGTATGTACGCATGTCTTTGAGAGACTTTCACCATACCTCACCGGCTATCGCTTTCAGTCTCTCCTTTGTTTGTGGTATTTAATATCGATAAAGTACAAACTCACGAGTGTGCAGAATTTTACATGGAAAATGTGAGTACAAACAAATGTATTATGTACTATATGTATGTAATAATTTAATAAATATAAATATGCACTTGTTTTTCTATAAAACACAAGGATGCTCTGGCAATTGATAAGAATGCGTAATCTACCAATGAAAACTTATTGCTGACCCTCATTGTACATAGCAATATAGTATATAGTGATGATGCTCACTGAAAGAAAACTAAAGTGCTCTCAAATCTATTTATGCTTCATGTGGGTAAAGGTTCGAATTAAATGATATCAACGACAACAAAAAGTAAAACAACCGGAAAGGCTTTTTGTTATCTTCGTTTTACATACACTTACATAAATAACATACGTCATATATAAATTACGTTATTTATAAACATTACACATTTAAAGGGAAATATATAGAAATATTATTCATTAAAATGAAAAGGCAGTCCGTTTGGAGGTCAGTTCATTGTGTACTTCGAGATCAATTGGACTTCATTTAGTAAGAAATTACAAGTTATTGGACATCTTTATTACTGGGATTCATCTAACTTACTATTCAATTTAGTTTATTCAATTTACTTAAATGTAATTAAATTTCTCTCTCTATTTTATAGATAAAATTGGAGCTATCAGCAGTATCTAAAACACCTAAGTCACACTTATGATTGCACTTATGTTTGTATATAGTACACGATGATGTTTTGGAGCCTAGATAAACGTGGCTGTGCTGACTTGTTTAAAAGTGTTATATTGTTTGCTGTTGCCAGCTTAGGTTTGTATTTGTTTATAGGAGAGAAAGATGCCAATTTGGGTTTTATAAAGAAACATTTCATCTTAATATATTGCTATTGTTTGTATATATTTAAGGCTATTAAACGTTCTTAATTCTTTCAGGAAGGTGTACTGATAATGAAGTATTGCAATGCTACAAGTGTTCGGTGACAGTAGAAAAGTATTTTATAAACAATACAACCGTTGTTACACCATTATGTTCTAAATTCGAGGAGTCGTCCAGTTATATGACCCAGTGTCCATACTCAACAATGTGTTTGAAAACCATATCAACTCTGCATCTCCAAAATGGACAGAAGCAAGAAACAGTTACGAGAGGATGTGCTCAGCAGAAAAACACGACTCAGGTAATCTCAATCTATAGGGAATATAACATACGGATATAGCGTACGATTTATCAAGCGATTTTTTGTGTAATCATACTGTAATTATTTACAATTCCAGGTATTTCGCAACAGACAGTGGGAGCAAGAGCATCTAGTGCAGGAAGTTTATAAAGAAGGATGTTCACAAGTGCAATCCAACAACTTGGCGGGATCTATTAATGTGCACTGCTATTGCCGGGGAGAATTATGCAATTCAGCTAAATCCTTAAACTTAAATATACCAATTTTATTGATAATTACATTAATTAATACAATAATACTGTTAGGTGTTTCATAACATAATGATGAATTGATGCTGTAGATAACAAATTAAAGTTGAGTTTTGCACTGTTGTGATATATGAAACGAACTAAATAAATTGTATACCAATAAATATTTTCTATAGATTGGTTTTGAAAATATGTCAATTCTTCTACTTATACTATTCAAATATAGACTTTTTAGCTCCTTTGATAAAGAAGGTATTTCATGAATATGGTTTATAAGTTATAGAGCGGTATCAAGAAGGTACATAAAGGAAATAACAAATTGGTTGAACAAATTTGAATACAACTTACCACAGTATCGTTTTCGACAAGGCACAAAAAGACAACATCGTCGCGCATAAGTCTAACTGCCGTGTGCAAGGGATATTTCGTTTTATTCTTGAGCATTTTGTAGAGAAGTGGCCCGGACATATGCTCAAAGTCCTGTGTTGTCAGATCATCCCAGTGCGTTGAAATAATTCCGGAACAGTATTCCAAAAGCGTTGCGGCACCAACTTCTTCAGCGACACAATAAAAACGCACACACGATCGAACGCCCACCGAGGCAACCAACGTTCTTTCACATAGACCGAGTAGGGATGGTAAAGCGAAACGATGAGCCACTTGCAGAAGCCCTAATGTCAATCGATCATGCTCCAAATCGACTATATCTGTATAAATCCAGCGTAACAGAGCAGTCGCCACATCCTCGTCCAAATCGCTCCAATCAAGTTCTTTAGCACTGTCCAGCACCTCGTTGCGCCATTTGTCCGATCTAGCATGAAGAACAAATTTATGGGCGGGCATCGGAGTATCATTGTTTTTTGTTCTAATGCTTATGTCTGAATATATGGTGCGTCCATACAGCGATGACGCGGTCACCGCAAGTCGTGACACGAAACTGCTGTATTCCCCGGCATCCGATGCTGAAGCAACAGCTTCGTTATACTTTCGCTCTAATTCCACATAGCTGCGCTGCAGTTTTGTGTACTCCTCTTTTAGAAGGGACAAGTGTTTCTCCAGTTTTTTAACTGATTCATCGTCATTAATACCTGGAATTATTTATATGGTATTAAATAAGCTGTGTAATCGAGAACCTAGTAAAAAATAACATGTTTGCTCGTATATAATCTATTTAAGCCCAAAACATTTCTACATGCGTCAAATAGAAATCTGATAAACCCTGCTGATACCGTGGGAGGGTGGAACTCTCTATAGTTGTTTTAATGCAAAATGATGCCGGTTATTAGACATCCAGTCCCAGTGATTTCGTAAATAACAAAATGAGTGCTCATCTGATACAGCCGGTGCATTTGTATGTGCATATGTATAGAAATAAATGCATGTATTTACATACATATTAAGATTGATGATGGAACACGAAGCTAGGTATTTGTTAAACCAAGCGTTACCAAGAAGCAATTGTGTGCATTGCTTAAACCCAAATAGATAATCAGTAAACCTAAGTACGTACCCATGATTATAGTGTAGAATTCTTACTGATTCCAATAGCAGTCACCACACATAAAATATATAAACATCTGACTTTTGATAATAGAGCTCTCCCGTTCCGTTTAGTACATGATAAATTGAACAGAGCTCAAATGAACTACTGCACTGGTTCATTTATTAATATTTCTCTAGCCGATAGTGTGAGCTAAAATTTATCAACCAGGGCTGAAATTATTTAAACACAAATATTTAATAATAATGTTTATTAAAACAAGTAATAAACCTATTTTCGATTTTTATTTAATACTAATATAAAATATATATAATGCTGTGTACAATTATAAGAGATAAAATTTAGCGTTTCTATAAAATAAGATTCATAATAAGACAAATAGACTTAAAAATACTGAATACTGAGCCAACAATTATGCCAAAACATCCTGTGTTAAGCTGACGGAGAAACAACATATAATTCAGACCCTTTCTCCTCCGACGAAAACAACATCATCACGATTAGTTTTTTGTATTCCATTTTCATTCCATTCCCTTACTTATATGGAGAAATAAAAAGATGACCATACCAAAAATCAATCAGGCAATTCCCTATACCTTAAATTTTGAGTTATAGATTTTTTTTATAGTTTTGAAATAAAAACCCCAAAATTCAGACTTTGCCAAAGTAATTTTATGATATGCTGGTGCTAAAAATTTTATTTTCCAAGGGAGTAATCATTGTTATCTGATTTTATACCTACTTTATTTATTTGTAAGCAAAAAATATTAAATGTTCTTTATTTATATATATTGGGCACAAATTGGATTGATATTAGTTTAATACAGATATTTTTTTATCTTTGACTTAAAGGTAGTCTTTATTTATGCATATTTCGAAATTTATTTCACTAAATCGAAGAGAAAATGTTCTTTACATATATTTGATGTTTGCAATAAGTAAGATTTAGATTATCTTTACGACCGATAATATTTTCTATAATATTCAAAAGCCGTGTTATAATATAAAGCACTAGTGAATAAATATCATTAGGATTGGAAGGCTTGGCCAGTAAAAGCAAGTACTTATACAAAAGTGTATTGTTTAAATCAATGGTGTTATTCTTCATGTAGATTTGGGATATATTCATTAAAAAATATATCAAATATTTTGGTTCGTACAATGTTCTGTTAATGATGGAAGTGTATTTTCAGATGATTGTTGCCTGGAAATAAAAATATATTTTAACTGTTTATCATCAATAAATATATAGAGTTTGTTATACTTGTCTAAAGTAATGTGATACGATCCGGGTGCCGAATTCGATCTTCCGGCTTGGATGAATTTTTGTAACCTGGATCCACCTGGCTGAGGGGCTCTACCAGAGATACCTTTCATAAAGGGATTGCCAAAGGAGTGATTCTTGAGCATTGTTTTAATCAAAATAAGGGTATCCAACTTTGGAATACTGCGCACAACGGAATTTATATCTTCATCATCAATTTGAACTAAACAACAGTTTTCATCTTCTGTAGGTAACGGACACGATCCGTTACGTGTAACCCATGGGTTTACCTATGAAACAAATTACAAAAAATGATTAAAAATGGTTAAATTCATTAATAATTCTGGATACCTTCAATTGTGGTAACGTTATACGATTTGTTGCATCCTTTTCGAGCATCCGAGCAATGGTGTGTCGCAAGTCATCATTAATTCTTGGTAGTTCAGGAAATAAGACTTCTTCGTTTTGAATTCGTTCATAGAGTTTTGGTATTGAGCTATCTACAAATGGGACATTCCCATAAACCAAAGAAAACAAAGTTACTCCCAAAGCCCAGATATCCGATGCACGACCACAATATACACTCTACATAAGAAAATATAAATTAAAAACATCCAAAGATTTCTAGCATTACCATACCTTGCCCAAAACAAGAGTTTCTGGAGCTCGGAAAGCTGGTGTACCAGCTGTGGATCCATTACTCATTGTAGCATCTTCCCCAAGAAACTCATTACAAACTCCCAAATCCGCAATTTTAACATGACCACACTCGGTTAGAAGTAGGTTTCCAGGTTTTAAGTCCGCATGAATAATTTTTTGATAGTGCACTAATACAAAAGACAATAATATAAATAATAGCCACAGATGTCACTCATCTCGAACTTATACTTACAATATTCTAAGCCCAGTAATGTATCCCTAAACACACTCCAAGCACGTTCCTCTGATAGTGGTTTATTTGTCGGAATACTAAGTACTTCTCCATTTTTAACCAACTCAAAAACCATATATAGGGAATCTTCCACGGGATCGTCTAGTACTTCCACTAATTTCACAATATTGGGATGATCTAATTTTTTTAAAACGGCAATTTCTCTATAAACCCGATCTAATGGTGATGTTGATTGTTTCGCGCTACGCCGCATAAGTGCTGCTTGCCGCAAAAGCCGCTTTTTTGATAGAATCTTCATGGCATAATGTGTAGAGTCTTCTTCGGAGTAGGCAAGCTTCACCAGTCCATAAGATCCCTATAAAATAAAATAAATGAATAAATAAAATAATGAATTAAAACTACTGCGTTTGATTAATTTAATATTAAATGCACTTACCTGACCAATTTTATCCATAAGCTTGTATTGATTTAGCTGTAGGAAACTCCCTGATCTTTCAATAGATATTCTGCGAGATTCGCGTAAAGGAGGCCGTCGTCGCACAGAGCGAGGACTTCCAAAAGGACTGCCATAGGGACTATATGGTACGTTTGGATAAATTGGACGACTTTCCGCAGACTGGAACATCATGGACGTAGCACTAGGTCGCTGAGTCAAGCGTGGACATGACTCCTCACTGGGTTTAACCTGTGTTTCGTACGCAGTTGGATTGGCTTCATCAACATCTAGCTGAATTTCACTATCCGTAGACCGGTATTCATTTATATTTGGAAGAAGACGGTTATGGAGTTTTCGATCGATATTTAGGAATGCACAGTCATCGATTCCTAAGTCCAGAGATTGAGATTTCAGAAGAGTTTGTTTTCCAAGTGAAGAATGTTTTTGTACAGGATTATCCGTAGTATCAGTACTATCTTGCGGGACGGTGCCAATAGCACATTCTGAACTAGTAGGAGCAACAGCTGGACCGGAATTATAAGAATGTGCTAAAGACTTTGCGTCATCACTTTTAAGATCACATTGTGGTTGTTTAGATCTATTTTCAATATGATCTGTACCTATTTGTTCAGGACGGTGCAAATGATTATTTTTGATTTTTGGTTTTGTTCCAACTGAGTTAGCATGTAAACAATCATCACGAGGGTCGTCAGTAGAACCAATTTGAATTTTCTCAAATTGGTCCTGCAACATTAAAGCTGATTTCGTATTGGTCGTCCTTATGTAATCGTAGTCACATTCTTTCACAACTTCATTGTTATCCTTATTGCACTCTAAATTAACAGCCTCATTCAGATCACAAGTAAGATTATTTGATTTATCTATTGATTGGTCATCTTTATCCAAAATTTGGCTTTTTTCTAAGGTTTCGGTGCTGGTTTTTGATGGTACACTAAACTCTGCCATCGTTCGACGTTTTATATAATATTACAACTAGTTTTGGGAACCATTTCTATGTTTAGAGTTTCTGTGTAGAGAAAAAGTGGTTAAAGAAAAATAAAATATAAGATACTATACAAACAAATGCACTAAAGACCAACACAAAACAATGTCATTAAAAGACCTCAAGGGTATTCACTCTTTCATGATGATGTTCCATTTCTTTCTTCATTCACTTTTAAAGAAGAACGTGTTAATATACATGAGAAGTATTCGAACCCATTAGGAACATTGTTAATATAACATTAATTTGTGTACTTTTAAAACTTTGAACAGGCGCACACTAAATGTATTTTAAGGTCTATTATTGAGCTATATTTAGAACTTGATTTAATTCCGCACATATCTACATTAGTATTGTTTTCGGTCATTCAGTTCTCTTCGTTTCAACAGTGAAAATTTTGTTATTTTCTCAGATTCAGCGAACAAATAGTGCAAGATAACTTGTTGACGTATAAATAAAGTGAATAATATTGATAAATACGATTAACAGTCAAACTTTACGTATGAATAAAGTGAATAATATTGATAAATACGATTAATAGTCAAACTTTCTTACTTTAAGCAAATGATTCGCTTACACAAAAAAGTGTTTTTATGGCTGACATGCTTTATTTTAGCAATACAGTCCATAAAGTCAACTGAGTACATGGGAAAGCCCTTCTCAAGGCCCAACAGATCGACACGTCCAATGCGAGGAGAGTATATACCATTGGAATTCTATAATACTATGAGATCAGCAGACGCATCGAAACAAAAACTACAAAATCAATTAAGGAATTTCCTCGAAAGCCTTCAGAGAAATTTAACAACGTCTAGTGTGCTAAATGTATTGGACGATCACAACCAAAATACACCGAATCCAATTCTAAAATTACAAGAATTATCAAACTTTTTTCACACAACAGCTGATACGGCAAATACTTTTGCACATGATGCTGAAGTTTATTTTGAAGTTGTGAAAAGTTCAAGTTATACACTTTTGTTGCAACTTCGACAGATCCCATCAACGCAATCCAAGTTGGTAAAACTTTTGCTAACCAATTATTTTGCGGAAATGGAATTCTTCCATATAATCCTCTCGGAGATAATCGATGAAATTCTAGAATATACGCAAAGCACTCTAATCGGTATTAGAAACACCTTTAATTACTATGCCGATGTTCAACATTATGTATTGCAAAATTGGAATTTTAAAGGCGGCGAGCCTTGTTGTCGGGAATATATGGAGTTTTTGCAACAATTTTCTGCAGAAATATATAAGTGCACAGTCAGTGAAAAGCTCAACACTGCATATGATGTGTTTTCAATCACGGAGCTAACCAGTGCTTATATTATGCGTCAACTAGAGTTTCGAATTCAGCGAATTTTCAATTGCTTTTATTTTGGAAACTTTGAAATTCGTTGCAAGTTTCTTCAAGATGCTGAAGAAGATTTTGAAATACTTTTCAATCAACTTGAGGATTTGGAAACATATTATGATATCAAAACTAAAAAGGGACGTGTTTCAGCACTACGACTTCGACGTCAAAGTAATACCAAAGAAACATCAACAGATGAACCAAAGGCTCATGTTGACTGTATACCAGCAGATTTTCCCAGACGTCAAATGCATGCAACTTTAAAACAGTGTTTTTACAATATTCAAAGTTATTAAAACTTATAGAAAATGAAACCTACTCACAAATGTTTTATGCCCTACAGAGGATTCATAAGTTGAGCTTTAGTTATCAGCCTATAGTTCTAATAAAACAATATTAATACTATTATTTGTGAACACTATAATAAAAAGAAGTAATTTTACGAACGAAGATAATTATTCATATACATTTATTTCTTAATTTTGAACATCAACGATAACTAAAGAAATACAACATTTGGAATATAGTATTTTAACACGCATAAGCTTATCAAACTTATGTATTACTTGATTTAAGCTTTGAATAAGATTGATGAGCTCGTCGATGGTCGAATTAAGGCATTGCATCGTTTCTTCTGGGCTCATAATACTGTTCTCAAAACAAAGTTGAATCTGATTAAGTTTCTGAGCAATATCAGCTATATAACCAGCACCAGAGATCAGCAAAGATCGTATATTACGGCACAGGAAAATTAATGGCTTTATTGTAATATTACAACAGCTTTGCAACTCTGCAGTACTCATGTTAATAAGGGCTTCCACTGCTTTACAAACATCATTATACGGACGAGTAATATTTGAGAGAAGTTTGCTCTCCTCACAATTACTTTTGTTGATTAACTGATAAGCACTCTTAATACTCTCAACAATATCAGCAAATTCGGATTTAATCAGCAATATGCAACTTATTGCTATGGAACGAAAATACTGAATATCAATTTCACCAACATGATATGCTTCAAATATAATATTCCAAAAAGCGTTGAAGATATTTCGTGTGAATTCCTTGATGTCGGCACCATCATTAAATTTGGTTTCGGGAACATTTTTATTGTCTATTAACTTTTTCTGCACAGCCCGCTCATTCAGTGCAATTGTTTTTGCAAACGAAAACCTTAAAATGAGTATTAAAAGCAGCACAGATTTCCAACTACACACCATCGCAGAAGATTAAACGCAACTACTGTCAAGAAAATGGGATTGACATTCTGAGGCTGTCGCAGCAATCAGATGAACTTAGGAACTACTTGTTTTTTTTACTCACTATTTGTAATAATATACAAATAAGAATCAAACAATATGCCAATGAGGGTTGACAAAGTCACGACCGAGTGATACTCATTAAACAGACGAACAACTTAGGTTAATATTATCATTAAACTACATTTTTATATAGTTTATTTACTCATATATTTACACGAGAATAAACAACAATCCCAATTCATAAATAAAGCTAAATAGTAAAGTTAATATAGGTGATATTCGATCACACTCAAATATGAGATACCCAGTAGCAAAATGTCATCACTAAAACTCATGCATATGTGAACACACACACCCACAAATAAGAGAACACACAGAGGCGTACTTATATAGCGTACGTTTATTCGCCCCTATGTTAAATACAAAATCGAAATTCTATAGTATAATTTGATTTAGATAAGAATGAAAAATAATGTATAAATAAATATAAAATGCATAGAAACTTTCGTTCTTAATCGGTCGAGAAGTACAATATTTAGTATAGTTAGCTTCGATAACAATAAAGGATCAGCAACATCATATCGAGAATGCTAAGACATTCCTATATCTATTTGTATTATTACAATGTAATTTATACTAATGCTAATCTTTGATTAAAACCGTCATATACGCTTGCACAGTGGAACACTTCTTAAATTAATTTATCAACCAGAGGTAAAAACTAGCGTTACTTGCGATGTTAGCAGAGATTATTTGTTCTCTTAGTACGGATTTAAAACTGATCACACAATTTATATTTGATTATATTGTACAATATGCGTATGCGGTTTACTATGCTTCTGTATTGGTGTGAATAGATCAATAGATCACGTACCAGATTCGATTTAGCATTACGAAATGACACGACAACGACACGACTCTACATGCTGTACGAATGTAAATAATTATGCATGTATTTATTTAAATACAAAATGTGGTTTTTAAAATTGTAAAAGAATTCAATAGATTCAGATTTCCTAAATAGACACTATTTTACTGTTTACATTGGAACGTTCGCTTTTCTACTGAGTGGGTACACGTGCAAACAACTAAAACAATTGCTTTGTACTGAAATGTTCAAGCATACGTGAATACTTTTGAACGTATAATTTTATGTGAATGTTTATAACAATTTCGTTATCTCTTAATACATGCATAAATTAGTATACATGTAGACATGCTTAAATGTGTATTGGTCTTCGTATTGTATTCGAATATATTTACATGCATAGTATTGTACGTGGATAACACTTGCACGTATGTATGTATTGTATGTTTATACACGCACACTTGTACACTCTTTGGTAAGTATTTCAGAGACATAACAGTCCTTTTTGTTGAATTATTGAAATAAGAAATGAATTGAAACTACCTTTTAACTTTCACATGAGTATCGCGACTGCTGTCAACTGAAGTGATTATTTTTGTTTGTGTTTTGGTACACACATTCGTGTGTATCGGCTTAAGCATCCGAGCTTAATACGCATGCACATACACGCACACACACAATTTAGAGCGCATGTATTTATATCAATGAGTTAATAAGTTATTAATAACGTTAGACAAGGACATACATACATACACTTATGAATATCGTATGTTCACAACATTAGCATTCATAATAGTATGATGAATCTTCCTTGTTCATCTGTATGCACACAAATGTAAACATGCATATGTATGTATATGTGGACGTACATACGTACACAATAGAGTTTTAACTTGTTTACAACTTCATATTTTTACCGTTTTTTTATTAGCCATTTACGCATTTAAATATAGTTGAGGGAAAAGAACAATCCAAATTATTTTTAAAGTACATGTTTGCATATGTACATTCTCGTACATATACATATGTGCATATTTCAAGACTTAAAGGAATCTCGTTAACTGGTTAAGCTTTTGATTTGGGCGATACATGTGTGTACGCGTGTAACCAACAGTAAACGATAGGTGCTTTAAAAGCTCAAATTTATCGAAACTCAACTCTGAATATCGTCAACTGAGAAGTTCAAAATATATCGCACGCTATATAAAACTTTATATTTTGAAAACTTAACAATTAACGCAGCTAAAACAAATAATGTTTCAGTAAAATTTTAAAAAGTCAAGACAGCACTTCTACAATACAATGTTGCCATCCCGTAAATAAAATAAATTATTGAAGATAATCAACCACATCAATGCTGCTGTGCCACACTTATGCTGTGAAGATTTATAATCGTAATCCCCTTAATTTTTAAGTTAATGAGCAATACAAAATATATCATTTACCGTATATATAATGTCCGCAGATACTAAATGTTCTGCCTGCCCCAATTCTAAAGATTCTAAAGTTAAAAGTATTAGGTAATGTCTATTAATTCAGTTATTCATTTTAATGTATCAAATTTTTAATATAAATATACAAATATAGAGCAAATTCGGCTTCTACGAACACTCCTCTTGGCTTTTTCGCACACAGCGTGCCACTTTGCGCTTGAAATCAGTATAGGATTCTCTCCATTCCTTAGCTGCATCAACATTTGCTGGAGACTCATCGTTAGGGTCCGCCAACATTGATATCACCGATATCAAAATAGTTTCCACTGTGTGCACTGGCAACCAACGCTCTGATGCCTTCTCGTAACCCCATTTATCATCTCCAGGCTCATGTAAGATTGATATACAAACGTCACCGTTCTTTTCAATATTTGGGTGCCAGATCTCTGTAACAAACTTCATTCGGGGTGGGCGAAGAGGATATTCTTTAGGAAAGTATAAGTGCGCTTTGAAAAAGCCCCCTTCACTGGAAATACGAAGAACAAAAGATAACACTATTTTAAAATGCAGTGTAAAATAAGTGAAAGAATTGTTTAGGAACAGTTAAAACAAGTACAATCTGTTCAGGGTGATTGCTATAACTATCTTATTACAATAATATAAAAATACATTGTCAGAAGATCAGAAGCTTCTGCAATGGATATCTCATTTAGTTATCAATCTTTAGTAAATAAATAAAAAAATATACTTTGACAACTAAATTAATACATTATCTGCATCACTTGGTTTGATAAAACGTATATCCTCTTTTAAGCAGATCAATAAATTATACAATGTATAGGGTTGCACGTATTAAATTTATACCGATTTTGATTTTCATAAATTTTAGCCCTATTATGCAATAAATATATTTTATATTACATTATACCATAAGTAAATGTAATATAATATTTTGTTCATATTTTAAAAAAATATTAAGTTTAATTAACCTACTAAAGTGTATCTGGTGGTCCAATTATAAGGACTTCCCAACGAAATATATCATTTTCATCAATTAATCCAGCTGAGAAACCTTCGACTGGGTTCTTATTTAGTTCTGAAAAAGCAAAGAGGAATATTTAGTATTATTAATAAACAGTTATAGTATCTTATATGTTTTATAGCTGAGTAATATAGTTTTATATTAATGTAAAATACCTAAAAATAAATGTAAATAAATATTTGAATATCAAGTTCTTTCTCAGGAAATATATACTTTCTTGTAACATGTAAATTTGTATAGTATCGCCTTTGTTTTCTTAGTGATGCTAAATATACATTTACACAGAAAATAAACATATTTAATAATATGGAATACAATAAATATAATTCAAGACGTTTTTTAGCCCCCGATAATTATTCTTTACTTAGAATAAGAAACAAGTACCAAGACAACCTTAGCATTGGATAAAATCGAATGTTTATTATCCTGTTTCTGAAAAGTAATGTTACTGGGGGTAGGTAGTAGGCATGACCATATGCAAGTACTCTCCGTATCATCCAATCAGGTTGGTTGAACAATTTTGGCAATATATGTATATAAATGTGTCTGCGAAAGTAGTCAATATTGATCTTACATGTACAAACTGTATCTCAAATTTATACACCCGTAGTTGCAGAATGTCAAAAGGACATGTAGTAAAATATAACGAAGGTAGTAACTATATATATTTAAAGTAATGACTCGGCGTTTAAACACGCATCTTTTGGCTACGCATTGTCAAACAAATTCGCATTATCGCATGTGTAAACGTATTCACACATACATACAAACAATGACTTAAAACACAAAGAGAATGCACAACAACACAAGGATATGGAAAAGAGTCGCAGATAAAATTGGTAAGGACAATAGAACATGCATACATACAAAGGCATCTTTTTAGAAGTACCACGCGTAAATGTATATATGTAAAACAAAGCATATATGTATAATATATACAATAGATGTATTTTTATATGTATATGAGTGTACATACGTATGTACAAATGCATGTTAAAGTAATTAACCTTACATATTGAACATAAATATATGTGTGTATATACAGAATATCTACATGTGAAATATATTCTTTGAACACGGTCCTTGGATTTACATATGTATATCGATGGACGCACAATGAGTCTTGCCTCGTACATAATTATGTATCATTTCTGTATGTACCCACGTTTCCATGTGAAGGTGGATGTCTGCGAGATGCTCTACGTTTGATATAATTTTTATACGTTCATATGTTGTACGCATTTATAAATACGGTCATCAGCATGCACAATCATATATTCATATAGGGCGACATGTGAAACATACCTGCTAATTGCTTTTTCAAAAGTAATGAAGATTGTAGTTCCGACATTTCAACTTTTTTTCTGAACAATTTCAATAGGGTTAAGCACTCTTAACTTATACAAATTAAAATATTTTACTTTAAAAATGCGGTTTTCTCTAAATGAAAATTGTTTTTAGCTAATATGAAAGCCGACAATATACTCCACTCATTCTTCCAAGCCGGAACAACGTAACTTACTGAAACAATAAAGGGTATAGACGACCGAACTCAGAAGACTGATGAACTAGTTCGCGGAACAACTGAAATGGAACATCATTTAAAGAATGCCGTTCCCACTGTAAGTTTTCTTACCACGATATTAATTTGCTTCTACAATTCTAAATCATTTGTTAAACAAAGTATATTAAATATAGATATATAAAATCCTACCTGTGTATTTAAAAGGATTTTTTAAAATATATAGCTGCATATTACGTTTTTTTCGATATTAAAAATAATAGTTATACATAAATTTTTATGTTATTATTTGAAATAATAAGTAAATTTTATTAAAATCATAAGCAGTAAAAGGGGCATAAACTTACTAATTGCTGCCATGTATTTTCTATAGAATTAATTTAATTTATACACTTTATAACACTTAAATATTTTTCTATTAAAATGTGTATTACTTCGATTAAAATAACACAACTTATTATTTTAGTCGGTAAGCATCCAGTTCTTGCTCTTTATATAAGATTGATTCACCCAGAAAAAACGAAGCCTTGCGCCGCTTCCATATTATCATCGTCTCTCAAGACAAAGCAAAATGATCCCCATTAATCATTTGCGAAACAAATTTTGAAAGCCATACCAATTTCAGCCAAATAAATTTTATTTTCACAAGTTTAAATAGTAATACAAATATATATTTGGCCACTTAAGTGAATTTTAAAGAATGGAGAGAAACTTAATATTTACATTTACAAATTATCTAATGTATTATAAATATATTGGGAGTTTAAATTTTCAGTGAAAACACCATGCTTAAAAACTGCTCATAGTGAATAGTAATGACTCCATCCATGTCTGTATCATGTTGCCTGAAAGCTGTTGTTAAAGTCTGAAAATTATAAAAAGTACGTGTTGTTTATTATATGACGCATAACAAAAAATGTTTACAAGAATAAAGGAAAATAATATGAATTAACAACAGATACATACAAGTATATCTGCACATTAAGCACTTATTATTCATTGATAGATTAATAAAAATAGAAAATTACTTACATAGAGAACAATGCAGCATTGAATAAAATCATCAAAAAGTATGGTCCCACGGCCGAATCGGTCAAATTTACGAAGCAAGACCTCAACAAGGTGGTCAGAGAGACGGTATCCAAATGATGTCAGAGCAGTTTTCAGTTCCTGTTTATCAATGTTGCCGGAATTATCCCGATCAAACGATTTAAAACAGTTTTGCCAATCAGTAACATATTTCCACAGTGCACCAAAGTCTTGAAAAGATACTGTTCCTCTGTTCTCGCGATCAAACATGCCAATCATAAGTCTAACTGTTTCTGGATTGAAGGCAGACCAAGTGCCATTGGAAAGAGCCACTTGAAGTTCGTCCGCAGAAATGTGTCCGCTTCTGTCTTTATCTACCCTGCAATATAGATAATTAGAGTATTAAGCGGTCATTCATACATTGGTACATAGGAATGTCACTAAACAAATAAACTTGTTGACATACGAACCACACGTATTTATGCAAACAAAACGTACCTTTGAAACACATCCCAAAGAAAGCTTTGATCTGGCATTCCGCCTTGGTGATGATAAGCCATATTTAAATTAAAAGTCAATGAAATTAACTCTCTTTAAAAGCTAAAATCTATGGGACAAGGTGGTCCAAAAGTGTAGGGGAATATGACTCACTAAATATGGAAATGTTTTATCGATATTGCTCAACAGTAATAAATAAATCGCAACATAAATACTCTAAAATAATGTAACGAATAACTGAAAGATACTTCACAAAACGAATATATATCGATAGTTTATATTTTTTCTTTAATACAAACCTATCGTGTTGACTTGACCACAACATGTTTGTGTTAGTGTCATAAAGATAAACACAACCCGCGCTTAATTCTGTTTACCAGTAGTAAACAATGAAATTCTTAATATTGAAACTGCATAGGTAGGTGCAGCTGTTTGCTAATATCGGCTCTAATGAGGTTGTTTCAACTATTTAAAACTGGAGAATGGAATTTGAATAGGTAATGTCGGATACGTGGATCCGTAAAGACATAGTAACAAGTTAGTATTACTAATTCCCCTTAGTAATATACAACAGAAAAATAATGAACAAAATGGTAATTATTGGTTTGATATTGTCAATATGAATTTATCCTAACCGATAATCCGTTTTAGCGCCACTTTTATATCTGTTTTCTAAGTATAATCGCCGTAGTGACGTTGCTTTACATATTTTATGAGCGACCACAATGGGAATATTCATCGTTAAACATAGGAACATATAAACTGTAAGTATACATTTTCAAAAATTCGTAAATATCCAATTGTTTATAAGTAAAAAATGTAATAGTATTTTTAAACTATGTTGCTCAGTTGAAGTTTGAAAAGAATACCAGGCTTAAACTATAATCTTGTATTACAGAACTCAGAAGAAGGTTCCTTTGCATGTTGTGGTAGTTGCTTGTGGTCAAAGGGCTCAAGAGACTCTAGTAATGATAAAGTCAGCTTTACTTTTTAATATTTATCAAGAAAGCCTTAAATTTATAATATTCGCTGAGAGTGCATTAACTGAAATTATAAATGAAAAACTGACGGACTGGCGAGATATTTTTCCCCAGTCGTTAGACTTCGAAATATTGCCTCTAAAATTTCCAAATCAAAGCGAAACAGAGTGGAAAGCTCTTTTTAAGCCATGTGCCGCGCAACGTCTATTTTTACCGGTAAGTGGAATCAACCAAGCACAATTGTTCTTATCCAGAATAACATGAAAACAATCATACACACGTATTTATATTTCATAAATAAACAAATATGAAAATATCTTTTTAATTTAAAATATTTTTTATTTTGATTTCATGTAGTCGCTTCTGCTTGATGTCGATTCGTTGTTATATGTTGATACAGACACTATATTTCTATCTCCAATAACGGATATATGGAGATTTTTTGGAAAATTCAACGAGACTCAAATTGCGGCATTAGCACCTGAGCACGAAGATAAAAACGTCGGATGGTACAATCGTTTTGCTCGGCATCCTTTTTATGGTCAACTGGGAGTAAATTCTGGAGTCATGCTTATGAACCTTACACGTATGAGAAATTTTAATTGGGAGCAACATGTTTTGCCTATTTATAAAGAGTACAAACTACGTATTACCTGGGGGGACCAAGATATTATAAATATCCTTTTTTATTTTCATCCCGATAAGCTACATTTAATGCCCTGTCTATATAACTATCGCCCCGATCATTGTATGTATATGAGTATTTGCAATACTTCTCAATCGGGAATTAAAATAATGCATGGTAATAGAGGTTATTTCCATTCGAAAAAGCAACCATTATTCAACACAATCTATGATACAATCGAGAACTATCAACTTAGTTCTAGTCCGTACACCGATTTTCTGCTGCCGCTTCAGACAGCAGTAAATACAGAATCTGTTCAGGAATCAACTTGCGGAAAAGTCGCAAGAGATATAATATCAGTGACAAATAGTATTTTAGGCAATAATTATTAAAGTAATTCTCATAGTAGATTAACACTTTGAATCTAAGCACCGATGTGCTATATTTGCCTTATAACTTAACTACCAATATTAAGGTATATTTAAATATATATGTATGTATGTACACCTACTTAATTAGGAAGTATTTAAGATACTCATAAAATGAGTGAATTAAAATAAAATAAAGTTTTTCAACAATAAACATACAATTTCTTTTGAAGCCATTTAGTCAAAATCTTTCTTATTTCTGGAAATACTATACATTGGAATATAATATTGTATAAGGTTTCTTAAAGCCATCCAGTGACATCCTCAAAACTGGTCCTGAAATATATGTATGTACATATATGTATTTATTTACAAGAAATATAGTAACTAAAATTGCAGTCGGGCGCTCACCACTTTAAAATATCTTCGCACTATTTAGAAAAAGCGTTGCAGACAGAACACACTTATGATTGCCGAATTTGTAACTTAACTACTTCGCTTAACTACTTCGCATAAATTACCGAGTCAAAATTAAAAATAAACTTTAGAAGTTTGTACAGACACTACAAACCCTAATCTTTTGACTCTAGCTCCTATAATTCCTGCGTTTTTTATGCATTTGCACAGTACAAGTATTGTTTTCAATGAGGGTAATCACCATTTAAAATGGTAAAGGGTGTCATTGAAATTTGCAATTTATTGTAGTTTATTTTTACTTCAAATCTTAAAACCTAAATGATGCAAATTATATTTAAAGCCAATTAAGAAAAAACTAAATGTGACAGAGCACAAATTCACATTTTCAACTATTATAAATCCCATTTTCTTTGAGATAAGTTAAAACTGGCGTTTCCTCTGGAAAAATTCGGGGGAGCGCTAAAACAAGAAACATTCAGTTCCAAAAGAACATCTTTTCCTAATTTTGGAATTAATTTTTCCAAGATTTCTTTTTTTTTAATATTTGGAACTCTTTAATAATCATTTAAATATAAATAAATCTAATAAATAAATCAAATTTAACTCTTAAATAGCGAATATTCAATTTGTTACATTCATTGTTTATTTATTTTATATTTTTATTTCTTTAAATTCGAAGAAAGATATGCATACAAAATATTTGTTTTAATTTAAACGTTGAATAATAATTTTATCATAAATTCCAAAAGCCAGATATTGTAGCAGCATAAAACGATAATGTGTTATCGATAACTTAAATTGGAGCACCAAAAACTATCAAATATACACCCTTGTTATTCATTGTAAGTAAAAACATATGTGTTGAAGCAAGAGGCAAACATATTACTTTATGTTTAATTTGTATGTAGTACAAACTGCATAAAAAAGGCATTACCACTTAGTATGGAATCGTAAAGTTATCCAAACATATATCTGAACTGAATTATATCGTTTCGTTATAAGTTAATAAAACGCCTTGACGCCACACCAAAGATATTGGCAAATACAGTTATATTAGCCACAATGGGAAGCATTGAAAAGGCCTGCATTTCTGGATTTCTTTGCCGCCTTTGCTCAGAAATGCATAGAACAGTTATACACATTTATGGAGATCATGGACAGCGTCTATTCCTTGTTGAAAAAATCAACAACTATTTACCAATTACTGTAAGTACTGTGTAGACAAATGTATATAAACGAAACAAAACCATTTATAGTCGATTTTTACATAGATATCTCCAACGGATCCATTACCTAAAACTATCTGCAAAACTTGTTTACATCGAGTGGAACAACATTACATACTTTTAAAGACACTAAATCGCAAGAGGCAAGAACACAAGCTAAAGCTGATGGGCAGTTTAAAGTCGAAGAGGAATGCTGTAAGATATTCATTTTAATTGATAAAAAATTGCTTAAAAACATTTTGTTTTACCTTTACACTTTCAAGGATAATTTATCAGTGTCTAGTGCTGAATGCTCTGATGATGACGAGCCTCTATCTACAGCGGATAAATCTAGCTCCAATAAGCCCACAACTTCAATAAATAATGCCCGGAACAATGACAACCAGAATAGCCCAGGATCAACTCGTAGACAATCTCCTCTGGCAAACGCTACTCTTATCTATCCAGCTACAGGCCGTAATAATTTATTTCCAACGACCTAGAATACCTAGAGATTAATTTAATTTTTGTTTAACCTAATGTAACACAATTTTCATATGTACGTATTATTGATAAATTAAAAAAAGAAAACGAATTATAGATATGTATTACAACTCCCTGACAATTTGTACTTTTAGTTTGAAAAACAAACTGAAATTTTATACATATGTATACATATTATATATACTTATGTGCACAAAAGTAGTGGCCCAGAATGACGAGACCTGGTGTATATTTTAATTAAAAAGATTTATTTGTTACGCCAGCTTAAGAAATTTTGGTACGGTAAAATGACGAAGGATACTTCAGAACAATTTGTTTTGGAATTTTGTTGCCCGCAATTACAAATAAATGCAATACGCATATAATGGCTAAGGAACCTTTATTAAATAATTATTATAACATCTCTTATGAGTTCAATAATATGTAATTTGTATGTGTTTATTTTATTGACGACGACGTGTATTGCGTTGCTTGTCGAACCGCATTTCCATTTCTTCGAGTACTTTGGGAGTGTATCGGACCACAAGCTTTACAGAACCGACGGCCTGCTTGAGAAGTTCGACTGCTCTCTCATGGTTTTCCCCTTCAACCGACTGTAATCGAATTGCATATCATTACAGTAGATATTGTATTTATAATGTATGATCATAAAACCTACCACACCATTGACAGAAAGTAATTGATCTCCTCTTTTAAGACCTCCATGTCTATCTGCAACGCCCCCTGGGATAATTCGAGATATATAAATGGGAGAATTCTGTTCCTTGCCTCCCATAACATTGAAACCTAATCCTGTAAGATAAATATATCATTAAATATAGTCATTTATCTTAATGAAAACCATGTTTAGCGCTGGCTCCAATGTTTATCAAGTACTTAAATTTAGTTAACGTATTTATACAAACCCTCTTCAGTTTTTGGCAATTCCACAACTCGAGGATGCGCGTGTCCCTCACTGGCAGCAAATGCAGCAACGGTTGCCTTCGCTGTTGCCGATGCACGGACATCGTGGGAGCCTTGAATATCAACTGTCTCGTAAACATGTTCGTAAACCTCACGAACAGAGTTAAGAAAGTCTGAATTGAGAACCTTTTGTAATGCAGCTAGCTTTGTTGTTGGAAAATCTCCACTAGCCTGCAACTTTTCTAATAGCTCTATGGACCGTTTTACATCTGCAACAAAATATTGAAAAACATTTCCATACATACATACGCACTTATTCACATATAAACTAGTAAGCACGCAATTTTGTTATTAATGGTCTTACCTCTGGCCAATGTCAGAGGTTCAGAAACTTCAGTCATCTTAAAGCGTTTGTAAGAAAATCTGAAATATATATACCAGTATGTATGTTTTGCTGCTGTATCTAAACTTATATATGTGACCGAGTTTAGTATGGAAATTAGAACTGAAAAATTGTCAATAAAACTGTTAATAAAATATCGATATCGTATGAACTTTGTATATCGATATTTGTAGTAGTGAATCAAAAAGTAATATGAGAATACAATATATTTACTCACACAAATACTTAAATAAAGTTTACTAGTATTTTAGTGCTACATAAGTTAATTTATTGTTAATAGTTCAAAAACATCAATAAAATAAATGTTGGAATTAAATTATGAGATAGCAGGCAACTTCTGTGTTTCATTTTGCAAGTTGAATATTCGTTGCTATTTTGCCTGGTAATCATCGCTTAATATGTCACGAAAATATCGATATAACAAAATAAATATGATAACTTGATCGATGTTTTTAACATGCATACGCCACCTCATCTATAGAGAAGTCAAATTTACTTTCAAAGTATTAGTTAAAAAATGTTGAAAATATTTATTTGTGCCCTGACAATATTGGGATATATTTGTCCCCTTCATGGTGTCATGTTCCACTTGGCACCGAACACACAAAAATGTCTTAAGGAGGATATACAAGCAAATCAGTTGGTGATGGGCGAATACGAGGTCTCCGACGTACCTGGCCAAATTATAGACTACATTGTGAGTTAAGTTTGTTTAATTAAAGGACACATATAAAACAATACTCTTGAACAGGCTCGTGATACAAAGGGTCATATTTTGTCACAAAAGGAACATATTACCAAGGGTAAATTCAGCTTCACATCGGAAGTGTATGACACGTACGAAATTTGCTTTATATCAAAAGTGCCACCACGTAAGTAATATTCTACTACCCTGCAAACACATATGTATGTGCATGAAATATGTAACACCTTAAAAAATTCTAATTGAAGATCAACGTGGAATCAGTCAAGAAGTCTCACTAGTAACTAAAAAAGGAGTTGAAACTAAGAGCTACGAGGGCGTAAGTTTAATGCATATTTAGTTGTATAATTTAGGGGTAAAGTTGTTTGTTTTTATTGAAGATTGGCGAGGCTTCCAAACTTAAACCTCTCGAAGTTGATCTAAAACGCTTGGAAGATCTGTCAGATTCAATTGTATTGGATTTCGCATTAATGCGTAAACGCGAAGAGGAAATGCGTGATACTAATGGTAATATTTATGGTATTTGATATTCATGGGAATCAAAACCACTAACTATATTTTACGTTACAGAAAAAACCAATAGTAGAGTGTTGTTCTTTAGCATATTCAGTATGTGCTGTTTACTTGGATTGGCTACTTGGCAAGTTCTGTACCTTCGCAGATATTTCAAAGCAAAAAAACTAATCGAATAATCAAAGGATAGGAGTTTGAAGCATTGTGGATTTTTAAAGAAAACTTAACGCTTTATTTCTAACTCTTTTTCATAATAAAGTTTAGCTTTTCATTTAGATTATGAAATTTCTTGTTTTATATAAATTCTAGGGCTGGTTGGCTTGTTTTCATATTTTCTATTTATTAACACACAACATTGTTACAACAGTATATAATAAGTAGAGAACATCTACAACGCGAATCCCCTTTTCCACATCGGAAATGGAATGGCTGCGACGTTTGGAATGGCTGGCTCGTTTAAACACTAGTCTCTTTTAGTAAGGCTCCGTTATCTGTTTCCGACTTACTGGAGCAATTTTCTTCTTCCTGCTGTTGTTCATTAAAGCTTGGCGATATTGGTTTTACGAGAATGTATCTAGAAAGAGGACTATGCGACACACCAGTGTCATCCATATTAGATTGCTCTATCCAAAGACTTTCATCCACCATGGATTCGTTCATTAATGCCTTCAATGAGTTCTGTGTCTCGGCAAGATTTTGTTGACTTGTAGCCCCTACAATTACAATACAAAATTAATTAAAGGAACACAAGTCGAGCAAGGGAATGAAGCGTTAGGAGGAAATAAATAAAGCTGAAACAATTCCAAACACTATGCAAGCGTTATAAAATAATAAAATAAATACAATATAAATGTTAAAACAAATATATAATTTATTATTTAAGTTTACATAACAATAAAAATGCAGAAAAATACATTTTACAAAACAGAATATTTGTATTAAAAAATTAAAATAAAGTAAGAAAATAGTTAGCACTTATATTAACAGACTCATTTAGTGATTGATCTATTTTTGATTTGTACATTTCAGCTGTTCGAAAATATTCGTAGATGTCATTGATTTTAAAAATATGATATTTTTTTTGAAGATTCTTGAAATAAATAAGTAATGTCACTTTTTTTAAAGAATAATTTTAAAATGTCGAAAATTGATTCTTTGTTTCACTTACATTAAATTAAGATTACTATATATGGTATACTATTTTTCATAAATTAATTTCTTTCGTAAAAAAACAATTTTACGTTTGTAAAATAATATAACAGATACTATATTTTAGTAAATATATATTTTGAAATGACAAAATAAAATAAATAATTTAATAAATAAAAACAAAACACTGCTAAATAAAATACAAACCCTAATTAATTAGTTAATGCTACAACACATAGATAATATACAGGGGTTTCGATGTTGATCGCTTGAAATTGTGTTTGTAGAGGAGCAAATATCTTCAATGTTATCAACATCTTTTTTGACACTAGTGCCATCTTTATCTGATATTCTTTTAAGTTTTTCTAAACGAGATTTCAATTGTACAGGTGATACCGAACTTCGCGATTGATTTTCAACAAGAGCTTTAGCAGAATTTGAACTATTAAAATTGTCAGTTAAAGAGTTCGTAGCCTGTTGCTTTGCGCTATCATAATTCAATGTATCCAATTCGTTTCGCATACGATCGGTGGTCGGCGTATTAGAGCTATCGCTTGAGATAGTTAAATCAAGATTTGGGGAATGAGAATCATAGCTTTCTGGGGTATATGGATCAAAATGTGCTTTATCAATATAAGTACTGAGATGTTGTGAATCTTGAATTTGGTTAACAATTATATTTTCTGTAATACTATTCGATAATAAACTAAATCGATTTTTGTATAAATTATCATGGCACATTGGACAAACAATTCTTCTGGTTTCGATCGCATTTCCATTGCTATTGCAGGTCTCAGGAATAGATACTGGCGAACACATACAATCACATGAATTATCTGAATCGATTATATTGATTCGAATGCTTGGAAGATTTGTTGATTGGTTATTCTCTTGTGTATCTTTTTTCTTTTCGAAATTACCATTTGAAAATAATATTGAGGATTCTTCTTGTACTTTAACTCGTTTAAAATTATTATATTCTTTTACAATTTCATTATATAGTTTATTTGAATAAAGACAAGAATTGCATTGATCAGAAGATGTCCCATTGTTGTTATTTGCATGAGTGTATATACAGCTGCAATCACATGATATATAAGTACCTTGTTTCGGCTTAAGGAAAACAGATAAGTAAATAGGCTACATGATAAAAAAGAGATAATAAATATATTAGATCGAGCAGGCTTATATGTATATTAAATATTTTGAGTGTATTTAAATAGAGTATGAGTGTATATTGATAAGCTGAATAGGCATGTTTTCTTGTGCTCGCATCGCTGAGTGATGAGTTGAATAGAACGATTTAATTATTTATATAAATTAATATACAAAGTCGAGTTTTTCAGTAATCATAATCAAACAGTCACGACTGTTAGATTAATTCTCCTTCAATTCTAAATATTAAAAAAAGCGTTGTCTTGTAATTCAATTAATAAGTTGAATATACGAGTATATACGATAGTCTGCTAACATCTAAGAACATAGTTGTAAAGCAAAAAATTACATTACCTTGTGGTCTCCCATGCAAGCAGACTCTCCAATCATATCGTATTTCCAATCATTCGATTGGATAATATCTTTCACTTGAGGTGTCATAAGTATGCGATCACACCATGCAGGACACCGTGTGGACATATAATCGGTTGGCATTTCGGGATCTTCTTCAAAGGGGTAAGATGGAATAAAACTGATTGGATATTCAAATAAAATTTCCGAAAGTGGTTCCAGTTCTCTGTCAAATTTGTTTTAACTAAATGGAACATATGGAAATCAATATGTTTAGTTACTCTATTTACTATACTCTGTATTATATTAAATTACCCAATGTTCTTTGAACTTAAGTTGATGATCAGCGTGACTAAATTCTTTTCTGCCCACAGTAAGTATATTGTTGCCAATAGAATTGCGATAATGAATTTTAGTGCTTTCATTCTTTAAACTTTGGATTCTATGGACGTTTAGGTTTTCAGTTAATTCCTAATTACCATAAAAAAATATAATCAAATTAAGTATATAATTGAACAGTCATGATATCATTGTTACTTACTTTAACGACTCCAGCTGTGTCGCATCTAAAATTAAAATCTCCAAATAGGAAAAAAGGTACAAATCCGTTTTTGACATCTATGTGGAATCTAATAAATAGAAAAACTGATTAATAACAGGTAAAAAGGGTACATAATATGCATATGAGTTAGTTAATTACCTTTCGATTGTGTGCACTAGGGCCCGTCTCCTTGTTTTACAGTATACGGATGGAAAATTTTCACATGCTGCCAAATTGGATGCATCATGAAAAAGGTGTATATTGACTAGATCAATGGAAGTCCCATTTATCTCCCAACGTGTCCGCATAAAACCTTTTCGCGACCATTTACACTAAAGTACAAATCCATCATTATATAACTATTATTAAAATGATCTAGAATAATTATTAATGTATATAGATTTTATGACACTATATTTAAATAATGCCAAAACACTAAACATATTTTAAACTTACTTCTGGAAAAAAATGTTGGGGAAATTTTGACTTGTCTTTGGTCGGAATTTGTTCAATGTTACCAGAAAATATTTGCTTATTATCGCATAGGTTTTCATCCCAATCATGGCTTAAGAAATTCCAAATTCTTAAAGTACACAAATCTGTGTGTCCAAAGTAAATGTTGCCAAGTGCCTATTAAACAGATATTTCTAATTGTTAATGAAAACAGGATATAATGTATACTCACTGTGAAATGTTCAGCTGACTTAAAATCTTCGTCCATATAAATGCAAACATATTTAAAATTATTAACAAACATGGCATCGCATAAATTTCGAATAAATTCCTGCACGTGCTCCATGGAATTTTCGTATGTTTTGCCACCCACCTCTTGCAGATGTAGAGCTAAGAAACTTGGATTAATTTCCGTAACTTTGGCAATAAACTCTTCAAGCCATATTGATAGGAGTCTTTTCGGCTGAAAAGGTGAGCATTCAAATTTATTTACATTGGTATATGTGTGTATGTATAATGTACGTCAATGTATACTTGTGTGTGTTTCAAAACAAAACTAAATGTCTTCAATTTAATGGGTTTCCGGAAGAAATTCTAACGACTTACATCTTCAAATAAGCTTCCAACATTGGCTGTAACCAGCATAAGTTTTGTGTCCGACCAGACGTCATTTGTTGCTTCCATTTTATTAATTATCTCTAAGTAATGTATCTTTTGGTATATTAGTGAAAAGGTGTAAAACAATCGATACCTCTAACTATCGATTTTCGAAAGAAATCGATTGTCTTTTAAATCAATCGGATAAAGCTCTCCTGGTTTCACTGCCGTACTTTAATTCGCACAAGCATAATGTAATAAATGTATTTTATTATTTTTATTTAATATATTTGAAGTGTATAGAGGAAATCATTCTCACTCCAATATCTACAGTATTAATTTCTAAATTTCCAATCCCATACTATTTTTTATCGTTTAGTGGTATTGAAATTAATATAAATAGTGTTCGTACGTACACAGAATATATTGATTTCAGCTGTTGAGGTGGTAACTCTTCTAACACAATTCAGATTCGATATATCGATTCCAGTGTCATCACTGCATTTTAAGCTATCCCTACAAATTTTTTGTTTTTAACTTTAAATTTACTTAAGGATGTACGTTTCAAGACTTTTAACCAGAAACTATCAACGCCTATGTACAAGTTCTCTACCAAAATCAAGTTATAAGTTCTTAAATTATTTTGTTTCCTTGCCCGTAATTGAAAGTAAAACAGGTATAAGGAAATTGCACTTACTACAGCAAACCGCAAACCGATCCGAGAAAAGATATATGAGTGCTATGATAACAATAAAACATGATAATGATTCGTTTTACATTGACATGCAAGACGAGAGGGTTTTTCTAAAGTATAATATATAGGGCGATATAATGGAGATAGTACAAACTAAAGTTCCTAAAGCTCTTGCCGGTCATGGTCTAGGAAAGCTAGTAGCCAAGGTATTTGTTGGTCAAGTTACTCGATATAAAACTTCGATGACACTGTTGCCATGTAATTTAGTTGCTATTCAAACAAATGTTTTCTTGCATACCTAATCCCATGCATAAAAATTATTTGTTTGTATCCAATACTAATGACTTAAAGATGCTCTTCTTTGCATTAGTAAAAACGTACATACATACAGTGTATCTTTTAATTTTGTTTCAGTTCGTATCTATTAAGTCTACGCGAAGAAGTTTGATGTGCGTGCTTATACTAATTCATACATAAGCAATACGATTATATTATAATAATATTTGTCCCGTAAATATTTTTCCCTTGTTTTAGGCGGCTTTGGAATACGGAGTGCAACACAATCTAAAAGTTCGGATCTTGTGTGGATTTGTGAAATATTATGTCAAAAAATATGAACCTGAATATCTAGAATATGTAATTTGAGATCTGAAAACTAATGGTGAATATAATATGGCTGTTTGAAAATCTTATATTACAATTATTTAAATAATTATTTAATTATAAAAAATTATTATTATAATAATAAAAAATACAAACTATCAGCATGGACTCCAATGGTTTTAATGCAAAAAAACTGCAATAGATGGATGCATGCATGCAAATGCATGCACAAGCTAGCATATGAATGTATGCCGATCTTACAGTTTGCTATTAAAGAATTTAGCGGTTCAACTGAAATGGTTCAACTGTAATTGCTCATTCGCAGCTTATGATAGAAAAATGCAATTTTACTAAAGCGATAAGTTTGCTTACTACATTAATGTGAAGTTTGGTTTGTTTACCTTTTGTCAGTGATGCGTCTTTTGTGTAAATACGGGGTTGGAGGAAAAACCCCTCACCAAGTGCTGCTGAGTTAGCTGGCACGGCCCTAACGACAAGAAAGCAGTCCGTAACAAAATTGCTCTGCAAATGAAGAAACATATTAATCTAAGAAAAACAAACATATTAAAGTTTTAAATATATTGTAAAGTAAGAATATTAGTTTTTATTTTATTTACTGAATATACGCTATATCGATATTTGTGAGGGCAATTTTAACATAATCAGCTGTAAATGGCATAAGTGCACTAAGCATCGAACATATAGAGTACTCAAACAGCGGAATTTACTCATACGGATGCTATGCTGAGACTGGTACCCCAGAACACGAAGTGTTTCATGAGTGAGCGATCGGCTCTCTTCGCACATCGGCAGAGAAGCGCACATCGGCATTAAGTCAGTCGCACAACGACAGCGGAACGATGAGCACGGGTATATTTCTTTGCTCTAGCCATCGTTTCCATGTGTGCGTGTATGCATGCACGGCCCGCGTATGAATGTATGCGGTGCTTGTGAAGTTTGGCAATAGGCAAATGCTTCGGCCAGCGCGCTGGCAGCCTGAAGTCAATTTTGTGTTTCGGCGTAGAGAGCCTAGAGACTGAGGCACAGGGCCGTAGTGAGGGTTTTACGGGCCCCTATGCAATACTTATCAGGGACTCCTACTTAAATGATCTTAATTAATAAATGTATTTGTGATTACCAAAGGAATTAAATTGTACAAATATATCCCCATTAATAACATTTTTATGTTTGGTAACAGTGAGCCCCTGACTGTTGAGAGCCCTTCTGTACCGCACACCCTGCGCACTTTTAGCTACGGGCCTGGCCAGCGTGAAATCAACTGTGTGTTTGTTTTTGTCTTTATCATTAAGAGCTAAGAGACCGAATTACAGTGATCCAAAATGGTTATTTGGCGGCAATAATTTTAGCATCAGAAAACATGTGTATTTATGTTTAATTTTTGAGAAGATGGATTGAAAATTCATAATTATATTATATTTTGTAGAGCATAATTATAATAACAAAAAAAAGTTGTGACAATTATAATTTTTTTTGTATATGAGTTTACCAATATTAACAAAATTTATGAATTAAAATAAAAAAATTCGGAATACATAAATATATAATTACTAAATAAAATTATCCTCATAGAAAAAGCCACATGTTTTCAAAAGTTTTAATATTTTCGCTGCAAGATAACCAATTTTGGCCAATGTGTCTGTCTCTAGGCTCTCGACGCCGAAACACAAAATTGACTTCAGGCTGCCAGCGCGGTGGCCGAAGCATTTGCCTATTGCCAAACTTCACAAGCACCGCATACATTCATACGCGGGCCTGCATGCATACACGCACACATGGAAACGATGGCTAGAGCAAAGAAATATGCCCGTGCTCATCGTTCCGCTGTCGTTGTGCGACTGACTTAATGCCGATGTGCGCTTCTCTCTCTGCCGATGTGCGAAGAGAGCCGATCGCTCACTCATGAAACACTTCGTGTTCTGGGGTACCAGTCTCAGCATAGCATCCGTATGAGTAAATTCCGCTGTTTGAGTACTCTATATGTTCGATGCTTAGTGATAAGTGTTGTAAAATATTTCAGTACCGATATGACTGCAAGTCATCGATAGGTCGATATGTGTTTTACGTCTACGTTTTTACGTTTTTACGGTTTAAAAACAAAGAAGAGTTAAATACGCATATTACATTTGATACCGCATCATTATACTCAAGAAAACAATTGTGAACTGATAAATTAGAGCAAAATGTCAACGGACGCGACTGCGACACTCGATGCACCCGAAGTCAAAGAAGAAGAAACTGTAAATGCAGAAACAGTTAACAAAGATGACGATACCGTGGACATGACGTTTACTAAGGAAGTGCGTAAGGCTACAAAAAGATGTGCATACGTTGACCGATGTCCTGGTTAATGCAAAGTTCGCATTCGGTAAATATGAACAAATTTAAAACTATAATTTATGCTTATTTTGCCTGTTTGTCTGCAGCCTTGTCGGACGACGAAGTTTGGTATGATGGACTCTTGGCATTCTATGAATTATATAAATTCTTTGAAGCAAACTTGCCGGAGCGTTTTCTACCCAAGGAGCTGCATCGGTCTGAAGCCTTTGAACGTGACTTCGCATATTTTTATGGCTCCGATTGGAAGAAATCCTATGTTGTTCGTCCAGCTGTCCTAACATATTTGGAGCACTTGGAAAAAATGGCGGCCAAGAGCGAAGTGCTGCTCTTTGCCTTCGCATTTCAAATGTACATGGCCCTGATGTCGGGTGGTCAGCTATTGCAAAAGAAACGCATGGTTGCACGCAGGCTGTGGATCTTTCCACAGGGTACCGGTGTGGAAGAACAGCGGAAAGCAGCAGCAGATGCTGTCGCAGCCACAGAGGCTGCCGCAGCGGTTAATGATGATGTTAAGGAAGGCGATTTGCGAGCTCGTCCAATGCCCGAGCAGGTGACCATATGCCAGGTAGGCTGTGAAGCCACATTCTTTCCCGAGCGAATTCCTGTACTAAAGAACAAACTACGGCGTATATTCAACGAGGTATATGGCAAATTGGATGATGAACAGCGCGCCGAATATATCGAGGAGAGTCGTAACGTTTTTCGCATGAATTTGGAACTTCTGCGCACCGTCAAGGGCGTGAATCGTGCTAATCTTAGGAAATTGGCCATTGCTGTGATTTTTATAACCACTATTTATTTGGCATATAAGTTGGCCGTCACCAAGTAGACCATCTGGGCCTCTACATAGTTACTCTGTGGTTAAACCACCTACACTAAAAGTAATTAATGTTTTATATAGCTAGTCGTTATTTGAAAATATATAAAAAACCATTGTTCGATATTAGCGCAGCCAAAGTCAATAAATTACAAGTTAGCTGATGTTCATTTAGAATGAGATAAAATAAAAACAACACGATATATTCGGAATTTAACAATTTAATTTAACTTTATTAGCTATTGATAATAACAACATATATCAACAAAATACTATTTACAGTGGAGAAGGGATGATTACTCGAAGTCAAGAAGTCCCCGGTGATTCAGCCAGGTATAAATGAGCTCGGCGTGTTTGCGATATCTCTCGTTCTGGAAGAGACGCTTCTTGAAGTTTCTGCCCTCCTCATTGTTAGCTATCATGTTCTCAATGTTCGCATTGGCCGTGGGGTCAAGCAACACAGCCGACATAACAGTTGATGCTGTGGTCACAGCCCAGAGAGAGTGTTTCAACAGAGTTGTGTGCAGTTCCCTCAGGTTGGGAATGGAACGTGGATACTTCAACAACTCCAGATTTTTCTTCAATTCGCCATGATAGAAGCGTATGAAGTAATCAAACTTATCCAATTTAATGTCAAGGCTTGGTGAGGATATCAAGAAACAATACAAGTCCAAAGCAGGAGTATTGAAGCTTGTCAGCTGGAAATCAATAAAGAGAGTGTCCTTGACTTCGCCTTGTGATCCATAGTTGAACATCACGTTGTTTGTCAAGCAATCTCCATGGTTTAGGCAGTTAAATTCGGATGTGTCATAGACTTCCTCCTTGGACAGTAGGTTAAAGAGGTTCTTCTTAATGCCAGTCTGTAAAAAGTAATTTATTTATATACATAGATAAGTTCTTGATTAGATTGAAACTTACCACTTTGTCGCCATAAATCTCACTGCCTTTTAGCTCCTTGAGCGACTCAATGCATATATCCATAAAGACAACATTTTCGGGACTCTCAAAGAACGCACGAGTCTCCTCCTTGTGCGTTGGCTTGTCTAGACAGTCTGGGAATGCGCCCTTGGTAACATAGAGCTGAGCCGAGGCTGCATGAAACTTGGCCAATTTGGCGAGCACTTGCTCCGTTTCAGCTACATTCAAACCTTGCAGACGATCAGCATTCTTGTAACCTGCTGGTCGCAGATTCTCTAATAGAATGTGATCAGTATCTGGTGACTTCTGGAACTTAAAGCTCTTCGGTCCGAACACAACGGTTTGACCAGCCTGTCGATAAAGCTCCTCTAGTTGTGGTATCACATCGTTGTACAAGACTGTCTCCTTTTTAAACGTTGACATCAACTTCATTATGGCATTAGCCACGCTGCTGCCAGTGGGAACCTTCAGCATAAGCGAAATGCTTGAGTTGCCTCCCGTTGTAGTCTCGTAATCAATGTCTACAGACAGCATTATAGATAAATAATTGTCTCCCGCCGCTGTCGCATTTTTCACACGAAAACCTGTGATTTCTTTAAAGTCGGATTTCTCAGCTTTGATCAGATCTCTAAAATAGTCAATGGTAACCCACTCGGGTGCATCAGCATCAACTTCAATTTGTACCTGCTTGGTGGGAGGTGGTGCCTGAACTTGGGGAGGTTCACTGAAAGGAGAGTGAAATAGTTAATTTCTTGACTAGATTATTGTTATTGTTGCACTCACTAGGACTCCAGTAGTCCACGATTATCCAACCAAGGCAGAATTTGTTGGACATGTTTCTTGTAGCGTGGATTGGCGTACATAAGGTTTCTGAACTCCGTGCCTGCTGGATCGTTGCCCAAGAAGTTCTCGAACGTTGCCGACGCGGTGGGATCCAAGAGAACCACAGGCAGCACCATGTAGGTACCCATTAATCCCCAGGTTCCGTATTTATAGAGTTGTATGTAGAATTCAGACAACTTGGGTACGCGCTCCTTATATTCCAGTATTTGCAGATGTTCTATAAGCTGATCGTGATAGTATTTAATAAAGAAGTCAAAATCACTCAGCTTGTGTTCTAATTTGACCGATGTCATTATAAAGTACAATATATCCGTAAGGGGATGACCATATCTGGGATTTTGGAAGTCCACAAAGACCATATCGATAAGCTCGCCGTTTGGACCGGTCTTGAAGAGAAAATTGTTCACCCAGCAGTCACCATGGAGTACCACATTGAAGTCGTTGGGATCATAGGGGCCCATTACTTTGAATAGTTCGAATACTTTACTCAAGTATTTGTCCAACTTATCGTGATATTTTTCGACACCTCCACCATAGTTTTTCAGATTATCCAAAAACATTGCCTGTGCTGGTTTGAGTATGGCTGTCATCATTTCAATAGCTTGATCCCCAAGAGTGCCAAACGCTCCGTTTATCATGGTTTCCGAAACGCCATTAACGCTCTTCAGGTACGCACCCGCTGCATGATATTGCGCCATCTTGCGGAGCACCAATTTAGTTGGTTCCAAGCCAAGACCCTCGAAGCGATTCAAATTTCCAAAACCATCTTGACCCAAATCGTACATAAGAACAGTATTAATCAGTTTCGGTTCTTCTTTCGCGGCTTCAGTAAATTTGTAGGCCCGTGGGGCTAAGTTTACTTCCAAACCCTTGGATTTATAAAGCTCTACATATTTGGGCAATAGATCTAGATAGGCCTCGTTTTCAAGCGTAAAGAAATTTGCCATTTCCAACATTTGATGCATCATGGGACTATCGTGCGGTACTTTCATCATATACGAAACCGGTTTGACGGTATTGTCTAGATGGGAATCGATAATGATAATTTGGGTTAGCAATCAGGTTGTATGATCTTAGATTAGATAAATATGAAATTATGTATGTACAGACTTAGACATACTATATTGGTACGTCTTTCATTACCCAAAGTTTCACATATTGCAAATTTGTATAAGTATTTAATGGATTTATAGCCCTATCAGAAATAAACTAGAGATTATAAGGTAGGCGCGCGTATAGGGTTAGTTGGGGGTATTCTTTTTGGGCTATTGTCACGATTACAAGCTAAATTCGCAAAATATAAAGTTGATAAGGTGAGTACTACAGCAGAAAGAGAGATTAGATTCTCTCTTGAAATAGAATTCCGTACAATCTACAGTTTGTGATGTCATCGGGCTCACCTGTTAGTTCCGCCTCGATGCTTACTCTCAACATGAGCGTGGCGTAGTTCTCGCCAGCGCCCAATCCGGGCTTTACATTAAAGCTACGAATCTTTGTGAACTTTGGCACGCTCTCTCTGAGTATTTCTACAAATTGCGACTCATTTATCCAATTGGGCACGAGTCGACTATCCACCAGAACGGGAGGCGGCGAGGCCGCCGTTTCGGCCTTGGACGTGTCATCGACCTTCGCTACGGTGGCCACTGGATCGGCAACGGCTACGGCAACGGAGGCAGCAACGGACGCGTCGGCGGCGGTGGGAACGGGGCTAGTTTGCGTTTGTGATGCAACAGGTGCCACCTTGTAGCTATTTTTTGATTTAGAACTGTGACCACCCATTGAGGATCGGAACTGGGTAACTGGTACTACGAATTGACGTGTTTACGGCTGCACGAATAAATATGAACTGAGGGTTTGCTTTAAAATTGCCGTCGATATTTATACGACACAAACTGAGCATTAGAAGTTGATAACTGCACTATTTTATCAGCGCGCAACAAGTGTTAGATGATTGTCCGAAACGAACTCAAGCCAGTCGATTGATACGCTACGTTCTCTGGCACACAACACATGTAGAACACACACATGTATATATATGCGTAATTAGCTTTCTCACGCAATCGGGTCATAACTATTATTCAATTACAAGCAGATCGGTGAAATAGGAAAGCTTTATTTTAATAATGAAAACAAAGCGAAACGTTCTTTACCTAAAATGGTTCTCTAATCACAGTAGCTTTTCATTTGTTTTTGTGCTTATCGGAGCAGATATGATAATATAATACAAGTATATAACGATAGAACATATACGGTATAGTAAACATACATATATGTATGTATGTTTAATTTACATGTGAACATGACTAATTTACAGATTAGAAATCGACAAAATGATTGCTTCACTTGCCAAAGGTCCGTGACCTCACTATTAAAATAATTCAATATGCTAAACTACTACGAGGCTTGTTTAATGAATTTTAAGTCGTCATATATTTAATCTACAAACGAAAAAACTTCTATAGAATTTAAGTTTGTATGTACATTGAAACATAATGAATTTATAAATAACGCTGTAATATCTCAAAAACTCACAAGAAAAACCGCTTGGCTTTTATTTGATAGATAAGATTAACACAAAAATTAATTGCATATCGAAAAAACTCATAGCTGCACTAGTGCGCTATACATACAGTGTCCTATGTATGTTTGTATGTTTATATCAATTAGTATTTCAACCTGTATTTCCAAAAAGATTGCAGTCTTATCATTATATTATTTTTAGGTGCAAATCCAAAGAACAGAACATTTCTTGCCCGTAATGCTAGTATAGCAATATCACTTTTCGTACAATCAGTTGGGTAAATTTATCTGAAAACGATAAAAGATAAAGCTATTGATATTTAATAAAAGCCACAATTATTGCGTTGTGTAATTTCCAAATGCCTTCCGCATCTGAAACCCAAAAAAAGCTGCATTTAGCGTGAAAATAGTGTAGTTGACATTTCTGTCGAACAGCGGCAGCGATGCGATGTCGCGCTAATTTGCTAACGAGGTGAGTTTCGTCTTCTTTTATTAGAGGTGAAAATATATAAAACAAAATGATCAACTATCGAAACTATCGTTATCGATATGCTAATAAAAACACACTTATTTTACAATTACACAAAACAATTGTTAAAGTTTTATTCATTATTTGTATTACATTATATTATTTGTTGTTGTTGTTGTTGGTGTGGTTGTTGTAGTTCTTGTTGTTGTTGCTACAATGCAGCCTGCTTGCCAGTCTGTCTGTCTGTCCGTCCGTCTGCACGAGAAGATGCTCCAGGCAGCCCTTGTGCACCTCTCCGAATCGACTTGTGGATAATGGGGATGAGGTTGAGGAAAGGGTAGATACGTTCAAATTGTATAGGTATTAATGCTTTAGCTGTTTTCTGATAATGTTATCCTCTATTTTCTGGTACAATAATAATGATAATAATAATCTGTATTATCTATGTATATTAATATTGCGAATGAGATAATAATAATGTGAATAATAATTAAAAAACTAATAATGATAAAAGGGTAAGATATAACGGCAATGCAATGCGAAATAATTAATCGCTGCTTATTTTATTGTTAGACGATCTTTTCTCGATTCCGTCATGTTTCTCCAGTCCCCCAATTAACCTGCGTGTTGTTGTTCTCATATTGCTTCGTCTCTATCTTTTTTTGTCTTTTTTTTTTGTCTTTCGTTTCGTCTGCAACAACGCGTAAAATTCACAATACAATATTTTCGCTAAATATTTATGTATGTTTTTTTTGTTTTTGTTTTTGTTTTAGTTTACTTTTTATATAGTAGTTAATAATTTATTAATATATATTGTATATATATTGTATGCATTTGTTTGTTTGGTTTACTTTGAAATATATATAAAGAACAAGGCTGATATTCATATTTTGTTTTGTTTTCGGTTTGGTTTCCATTTATGTAGGTTTATAATAATATTTAGCTAATCTTTTCATAGCTTGCGCTCTTTTGTATATTTTTTTGTGGTTTTTCCATTCGCTTTTGTTTTGTTTTATATTTGAAAATAATTTTACAACATTAGCAAAAGGTTTTCAATCGTTCAAATGAAGGGTTCTAAATATTTTGTATTTTCTGTTTGCCGTACTTTGCAAAAACTTTAAATGAGCCTCAAAATAGACAAGTATCTGCCGTCAGTTATAGTTAATATTATTACGCTGAATGCATAGTTCATATTCGTATTATATATAGTATTTACGATGATAAAAATTGCAGTTGAGAACTGCATACATACATATGCTTAATGGGTGTTCCCCTTTTCCCGTACTTAACTCTTTATAATTTGAAAATTGCGCATAATTTTGCATATGCATACATATTTATCTGCACTTATGCAAGTACATATGTATAATATATATATATATATATGTATATATATGTGTATATATCTGTATATAATATTATATATGTCTGCACATATATAGTTCTTCTATAACGGGCACGAGTTTGATATGTTTTCAATTGTTTTTCATTTATCAATATCTTGTTGCTTCCTCTCTTTCTATTTCTTCTCTCCTTTAGTTCTTCGCTTCTCTGCCTACTTCCTCTTCAACGTTTAACTGCATTGATATTTTCAATATTCAATATCGATTGATCTACTTATTTGGTTATATGTAAATGTGTCGAGTGTATATGTATGTATATGTGAGTATGTGTGTGGTGTATAGCTTATCTGTACTATATGTATAGTATACATATATGTATACCATATCCACACATTCTGTCACTGCAAATGTTATAAACAGATTTACAGCAACTCCATAGCATATCGGATAGTATATCTTCCATTTCAGGTGATATTCATGCTCTACTTTAATGTTCTTCAGTTTCTTAAGTTTTAACCGTTATGTCTTTTGTTGTTGTTATATCCTTAATTTGTATAGTTGTTGCAAAATTTTCACTAATTTAAAATTCGTTTCCTCAAGGTTTATGCGCATCGTCTCAGAGGTGGGCAAACGAAACGAAATCATAATAATAATAATAATAATTATAATAATAATAATCGTGGTATGTGGAAATAAAACAAATGCGAGTTGGGATTTTTGTTTAACGAACAAAATGAATTTATTATTATTATATTACGCGTAATTAATACCGTCAATAAAAAGGCTAAGTAAACGCTACACATAAACTCAAATACGGATAGATAATACCGTACGCTACAGTACGGCATGATATGATATGGTATATATAGTTTGGGGAAATTGGTATACAATACAAAAGTTACTTAAGAATTAGTCGGTTATAAGGCAATCGAAATGGGAGCAGGAATTGGTAATTGATTAAAAGGGGGTGTGTACAGTTCTCGAGATGCACGAAGAGTACAAATACTTAGCCAAAAGCTAATACAGTAATAAATACAGTAAAATACAAAGTTTGCTTGTTGTTGTTTTTCATATGCTTTACATACATTATACATACAAGTATGTCTATGCTAATTGCCCCTAGACACAGTTAAAACTCCGATTATTATTTCTTGTTATTTTGTCATTTCTTTTTTTGTGTTTTTTTTTTTTTTGGTAACTGCTTTGCCATCAACTCTTTGATCGTCAAAAAATCGCTAAAAACCACATCAAAACATATCGCTATCAATTTTATATTTTATATTTTTGTTTCTTTTTTTCTTGTAAAAGTTTTTCTCTTTGTTCTGTCTGGCAGATCTTTCATCTTGCTGATATGTATCTGTTGTAGTTGTATGTAGTTTTCTTTTTTTGTTTTGTTTCATTCATTCAAAAATGTATTTATAATATTCATATAATGTTCCCATAATTCATATTGTTTAGTTTAGTTTAGTTTTAGTTTAACCATTTATAAACTAGTTGCTTTACGCATTATATAGATACTATATTCCCGATTAAAAGTCGCCTCTAGCGCTTTCCAAACTGTTTTCCCTTTCTCTCTTTCTCCCTTTCCCATTCATTTACGCTTTTCTTTTTGCATGAAATCATAAGAAATGTGTGTAGTAGGAGCCTGTCTTATAACGAACCCGAAGGTAGCAAATGTTCTGTCTTTTCATTCATTTCTTTGTCATAGATACTAGGTGTGAGTATCCTCTTGATGCTAAGATGACGCTACCACACACACACATACACACACACACACACATGCACACACACGCACTCTCTCTCTCTCTCTAACACACACACGCACGCCCCCACGCATCATTTCCCATTGCATACTTTCGGGGCTCTTCTGTCGAGGTTAAAAATTAACTTCGAAAATACAATATTACTATTTACTAGGCATAGCTGCTATTCGTTTTGGTAACCGTTAGGTATTAATTGTAATGCTTAGTTGTAGTTGTAAATATTTTGTTTTCTTTTCGTAATTGTTTTGTTGTTTAAAGGCGCAATTAATTGATATGCATTAGTATAGTATAATTAATTTCGCTTATATCTAACTTTTCATAAGTATGTACTGCTGTGTGTGTGTGTGTATGTTGCGTCTGTTTGTGTGTCTGTGTGTGAGTAGCCTGAAGATGACAGATAATGTTGATGCCGATAAGAATGGGCGTCTGTGATGACGACAATGATTCTTTGCGATGAGGTTCCATGATTTTCGTAGGCAAGAGGAAAGCAAGAAATGTAATTGGACGGAATATGCTTTGCAATTTGACTGAATGTCAATCGAAATGAATCAATAGAAAAATAAATCGAGAATCGTAGAACGAAACTACAGAATGTGTGTGTGTGTGTGTGAATATCGAAGACCAATTATAATGCCAATTATTGCTATAACATATTTTCTCGTGTGTCTCTTTTCTCGTCTGCTTCAAATATGCCTTTGGTATGTCTAGTTGTTCAATCTTAACTAAGTATTAAATATGCTTTCATTTCGCTTCTTTTGTTTTGTTTTGTTTTGTTTAACAAATTGTTGGGAATCGTAAACGTAAATTGGTTTAGGTTTAGGTTAATTAGTAAGGACAACTTTGGTAAATATAAATTTAAATTAAATAGTATAATATAATAATATTTGTTATGCCTAAGTTAAACAATGCTGAACCCAAGGTAAGTAAACAAACGGAGAAAATTTCTTAAGATTTCTTTTTTCTTTATAATGTTTTTTTAACTGCTTCTTCTTCTGCTTTTCATCTTCTTTTTGGGTTTGGTTGTTGTAATTAGCTACTTAAAAGCCTATGTCTTGCCTCCTACTGTTCTTGTAGTTGTTGTCGTTCAGTTTCTGCTTTAACATTGCTTTAGCATAAGTTTACTTGTAGTTCATTGATAATAGATGTAGATGTAGTTCCCGTATGGTTGTTGTTACGTAAGATGATATGTTATTGATCTCATAAACTGTAGAAATAGTGTAGAAATTTTTGCGTTGGCCTGCTTACTTCTTCTGCCCTCCCTCGGAAAGTCCCGTCCCCCTGGATCGTTGGTCTCTTTCTGTATTAGCAAGAAAAATGTATGTGTTGATTGTTCTAGCATTTTTTGAAAAGTACGTTAGGAATTCTGTTCATATGTTTCTGGGGGGAAGTCAAGAGTTTTAGAGTCTAGTCTTTTGTCTGGGGTGAGAGCATGCAGAGTTCTACGTAGAAAACCATCTCAGTTTTGGGCGGAAAGTGTCGAGTGTGTTTGAATTGTAATTGTACCAGTTCCGTTTCCGGTTAGTTTAGGTTATATAGTATAGTATAGTATGTATGTAATGTATATTAGAGATGTTTTCGGAGTCTTGACAGCGCGCGCAACTCGACAACGCAAGTTTTTGAGTTATGCTTGTTTTTGTTTTGTTTTTTTTTTTTTTTTGGTGCCGTGTCAAATTCACAATTGATTTTATAAGTACGTTTTTATAGCAAATAAATTTCGAAACCAGCTTTCAGTTAAATTTCACTTGATGACGTCGACTAGTTCTCGTTGTGGTTACAATTGTTTACCATTCTCTCAAAATCTTTTCAAACAACACTTCAAAATCGTATTGCTAGATACAAGATATTACTTTAATAACCTTTACATTACGTTTACTTTAACCTTTACTTTAACTTTAACTTTTACTTTTACATACAGATATAGTATTAGTTTTTGGTTTTATTTTATCGTGGTATTTGTATTAAGTTTTCCTTTTATAATTCTAGAAAGAGAGCTATTTAAAGGGCACATTCGGTTAAGCTATAATTATGTTTTTCTTTAAATATTCCTTGTTATGCATATGTATTTATCATCATTTATGTTTTTTGCTCCTTACTGTTATTATTCGTATGCAAAAATATTAATTATCGGAAACTATCAAAATCGATTAAATGTCTCAATTCCATTTCACGGAAAGTATATATCTATCCAAAGCAAGAGTGGGATAATGAAAGCAAAAAGATCTTGAATAAAAAACTAAGTGAAAATCAGCGAAACAACCATAGTTAAAAAACGTTCAAAAATCGATCAAAGTCTCTAGCAGTATATATCGCATATTCGCATTGTATATGTACTGTCTATTTGGGGCATATCGCGACTTCTCTCTCTCTCTCTCTCTCTGTCTCTCGATATCGCTCTAATCTGTTCTATCGTGTTTGTATATTTTACTACAAGTTTTCCATCTGCTGTTGCTGCTGTTGCATTTTATCATCTTCTCCTTCATCTTCTTCTTCTACCAACAATTTTCTGCGGCCTGTCAAAAATTTCACTAAACTGGGTTAGGCTTGCCATATAAATTATTATATAGTATAATATATATATATACTTGGGTTTTCTCTTTTTTTTTTATGATTTTTTTTTTGCGTTTTTAAATGTTTTTTTTTTTAATTCACTACAACTAAACCTCCTTCGCATGCATCCGTTACATGCGGAGCTTCCTTAGCTCTATGCCCGCTCCGGGGTCGGCGCGTTCAAACTCGAAATGTTTGCCTGGACCCAACTGCACCACTGCACCACCGATGGAATCTGCACTCAAGCAGCGATGTGTGCCGTGGCTGGCAGCACGTACGAGTAGATGTGGTGGTGGTGCTGCGGCTGCTGCGTAGTTAGCTGCTGCTGCGCATGATGATGGTGGTGTTGCAGCTGGTGGTGATGGTGGTGCTGGTGCTGCTGCTGCTGCTGCTGGGGATGGTAGTGGGGCAGCGGCGTTGGTGGTGCGTTGGCGCTGCCGGGTCAGGTTGCTGTCGGCGTCATCAAGAACTGCTGCTGCTGATGATGATGATGGTGTTGATGGTGATGGTGGTGCGGCTGGTGGCTCTGATGGAAATGCTGATGATGCGACTGCTGCGGCTGGTGGTGGGCCTGCTGTTGTTGTTGCTGCTGCTGCTGCTGCTGTTGCTGTTGCATTTCCCGCTCTAGTTTCTTAGCGAGCAGATCATGCCTTGATTCCATACCCGCTCCTCTGCAAGAACAACAACATGATTGGGGTTAGTGGCTGGCAGTGGAGACACTCGACACACACTCGATTGTGGTAAGTGGCGGTGCAATTGTGATTAGTAAGTGGTGGTGGATTGCTCGGCTCGTTGCGGTAAGGCATTGCTTACTTTAATGGCTAACACGTGCAAAGGCTGCCTAGGATTCCCTTTGGCATCGACCCACAGCCCTTGACTGCCTTTTTTATGGCAGAGTCGGAGTCATGTTTTATGTGTAAACAGCATGCAGACACTTTCCTATAAGCCACACAGTTGTTTCTTCCCCCTGCTGCTGCTGCTGCTCTTCTCCACCTTCTCTTCACGTACTTTGTTTACTCCTCTTCACCCCCAAAACTAAAGCTTAGTGCGAAATTTGCGCCCAGAGCCAGCAGCAGAACTTTTTACGACACGATGTTGCCTTCGCTTGGAATTCATTACTGAACAGGACCCCTCTTCCCTCTTTCTTCCTCCTGCTCCTCTCTGTTTCTATCTCTTTCCCCTCTCCATGCAAACAATTTAAATTGATTTCGTACAAGCAATCAACTGCAAACAGCAAACAAACCTAGAAACACTCAACATTTGCCCAGACAAAAACAAGCTTAAATTTAATTCGATATTTCTTTTATAAGTTTGCTGCAGATTTATGCAAAATTTGTAATTGTTTTTGTAGTCTATTCCCAGTTCAAACTCGCGCTTATTCAGTCTATAGGTAGAGTTAAGATCTTTTGCAGTTTTATAGCTAACCAAAGCAGCTGCAGTTGGCTATCTTTAAAAAAGGCTAAAACGAGGTAAGCTAAACCTTGTCTAGCGTGCTCCGTCGTTTATCTTCCTTTTCCTGATTACGTGCTTGGGGGCGTGGCATGCGTTTGTTTCTATTTTCGCCCGTTATAAAGTCGTCTCGGTTGTTTGCGATCGTTGGTCGCGTCTCTTGCGAGAAAATATTAAAATAAATTTATGTGTTCTTTTGGCATTTAAACTACGTGCAGCAGCACACACAAGCACACACGCATACAAGCACACACGGAGGCAGACACACTCATGAGTCAGCGCATGACAAAAATTGGTGTTGTTTTTGGCTAAGCGGCAACTTGCACTTAAAACTAGATATTGTCTGTGGCGAGAGTGTATTTGTGTGTATGTGTCTGTGAGGGTGGACTGTGTGTGTGTGCATTTTTTATACGTGTGTGCATGTGTGAGTGTATGTTGTGTGTGTATCATAAAGTCAAGTGCTATAAGTCAGCCATAAATTGCTGTTGCTGTTGTTGTTGCTGTTGCTGCCGTGTATGCATGTGTGCGTGTGTATTTTTGTGAGTGTATAGAGCGCGAGTATTCCTGCTACTTTTGTATGGTATAATTCGTATTTAAATGCCTGCCTGCTCTCAATTTTTGCTGCTGTTGCTGTTGCTGCTGCTGCTGTCATGCAAAGTAAACGAGCCGAGGCTAAACAATAACAATTTGCAATTTCATAAATAGTTAATGGGTTGCTTTTTCGTGCATACAACTTGACTTGACTTTACTTTACTCTCCGCCTTTGCCGGGGCTTATGACAAACGAGTGTGTGAGTGTGTGCGGGAACAATGCGCCGGGCCTCAGCTCGGCCTCAGCACGGTCTCAGCTCGGGCTGATGTGAGTTATGGGGCGAACCCTTTGCGCATTTAATATTTATAATGCTTAAGGCTATAAAAATGGGGTTATACTGAGTGTGTATGCTGGGAGTATACATATACATATATATAGACAGAGAGAGAGAGAGAGGGGAAGAGTGCATAGTGTAAATGTGCAAGTGAGAGAGCAAGCGGGCGGGTGGCTACAACTAGTCAAGAGAGAGTGGGGTAAGTGGGGCAAGTGGGGTGTGTCTTATTTTCATATACATACGTCTCTAAAGAGATGATTTTGGTGGTGCTGATTTGGATGAAGTTGGTGGTGCTGAAGTGAGTTAACAACAACGCTAGTGGTGCTGGTGCTGGTGCAGCCAGTGGGAGCCTGTTGCTGTAGTTGTTGCTGTAGCTGAAATTGATGTTGCAGTTGCTGTTGTTGTTGCAGTTCTTGTTGCTGCTGCTGGTGTTGCTGTTGTTGTGCTGTTGATAGTGGTGGTGGTGCTGCTGCTATTGCTGCTGGTGGTAGTGGTGGCAATTCGAGAGCGCCGTTTAAAATGAAAAGTTGCTGATGTGCTGTTGGTACTGCCAGCTTGCTGCAGTTGCTGATGTGATGGTTATGGTTGTTGTTGCTGGCCAGAGGCATTGCTGCCTCTGTCAACATTTTGGTCTTGGCATACTCAATGCGAATGGAGCCACGGTCCGAGCTGAGCAAGTACTTGCCCTGCAGCTGTTGCATAGCTTGGGCGGCGCTAGAAGCATCGTTGAACTCAATGAAAGCGACGGGATGTTGCTGCTGCTGCTGCTGGCCAGTATTGCTGCTGTTGCTGTGGTTGCTGCCAGTACTGCCATTGCTGCTGCTGTTGTTGTTGCAGTTGCTGTTGCTGTTGTTGGTTGCAGCATTGCAGTTTGTAGCTGCTGTCGTTGGAGTTGTTGGAGGTGTTGGTGTCGGAGTTGGAGTTGGAGTTGGAGAAGTCAGAGTTGAAGACAAATTTGGAGGCATAGAAGATGTGATATTGTGCGTACCTTTTGTGTGCATTCGGAGGCGACAAAAGCCAGGCATACTGTGCATAGTATAACATATTGCGATATATACGATATTCGATATACGATATACGATATACGAGTTACGATATACGTGTATATAGATATTGATATATATATATAGTAGTATAAGTAGTCGGTTATCGATTGTAGTATAATACAAGTGATGGGTGGTGGTGGCAACAAACGAACCAAAGAGAGAACGCAAAAAGTTATCGATTAGTTTTGAATAGTTCAAGTAATTGTTATCGAGATGGAAGAAACTGTGCTGCATTAGTAGTAGTAGTAGGTGAGAGTGTGGATAGGTGGGTGAGTGGGTGCTCAACTTGTTAGTCGGTAGTCGCAGTATGTGGCGTGTGTTTGTTTGTGGCGGGTTTGTTGACTCGTTCTCATTTACCTAGAGAAGACCTCCTTGAGCTCGTGCTCGGACACAAACTGTCCCAGGTTGGCCACAAACAGCGTGGAGCATGGTGCGTTGGCCGCTATCTGCGGATTAGCCGGATGCGGTGCGGCCGCATTGTTGTTGGTGGATCCGGCGGGGCTGGCCAGCGCTGGACTGGATAAAAAATGATGATGTGATGCGGCCGCAGCAGCGGCAGCGGCGGCGGCGGCGGCAGCGGCAGCAACTGCATTAACCGTAGTGCCTTGCGGCGCCACGGCTGTGGCAGCAGTTGCACCACCACCACCACCACCGGCACCACCACCAGCTGCAGCGGCAGCGGCAGCCATGTGCGCCATGGCCGCCTGGCTGGGATGTAGAGCGGTAGCAGTTGTCTGATGATGTGGCATGGTCATTTGAGTCTGCAACAAGGTGAGGGCAGGTTACTATTGTATCTCTGCACCACTCTGCATGTGTGTGTGTGCGTGTGTGTGTGTGTGTGTGTTCTACTCACTTGATGCATAGGCTGCTCCATTACTTTGTCTGTATTTAGTCAGAGATAGGAGCGTACGGGCACCTGCGGATGCAGTGCCGGATGCACGAGTGTTGCATGCTGCAGCGCTGCGGCGCCGGGCAGCTCAGCGGCGGCGGCGGCCGAATACGCTAACGGATGATGCCAAAGCTCCGGTCCGCCCGGAAAGAATGGCCCGCCCAGATCTATTAAATGAAGAGCATCAGTGGAAGAGAAGAAGAAACAAAGAGAGAGAGAGAGAGAGAAAGAGAGAGAACGAAAAGTCAATTGGGCGCCAGTTGTTGTTGTTATTTATTGTTGTTGTTGTTGCAAATGAAAAGCATTTGGAGAAGACTGCAAATCACGTGGGATTGAGATGCGATTTGCAGGCTTATCTACGTCGAGTTTGTTGCCTAAGTCTTTCGTTTGCTACGAGCGTCAATCGAAATCCAAACTATTTCACATTCTTTGCTTTCTTCTCTTGGATTATTTTTGTATCTCAGTGTGTGTACTGGCGTGTGTGTGTGTGTGTATGTGTGTGTGTGAATCAAACAGTGTGTGTTACAGTGATCAAAGTGCTTAACAATTGTTGTTGTTGTTGTAGTTGTAGTTGAGTTGAGTTGTTGCTGTAACCTATGGTAAATATTTATAGCGAAATTTAGTTCGGGCGTACGAGAGTAGATAACAGTTGATATATAGCAGTATATACGAAATATATATGGTATATATAATATTATATTTATTATTGAGTTGGTGCACTTGAAGCAAATTCAACTTGTCAGTTGTTCTCGTGTGTGTGTGTGTGTGTGTGTGTCGTTAGGAGGTGCGCTAGTACGCCATCGGTACGGTAGCTCAACAGAGATAGATAGAGAGATATATATATATATATAGTAGATAGAGAGAATTATCTTAATGTTTTGGTTCTCTTTTAGTTTCTCTTTTCACAACTATCAACTACATACATAAAAAAAAAAGAATAGAAACAAGAATAGTTTGCAAAAAACCAAAAAAAAGTAGCAGCTTTTTGTTGGTTTTTCTTTATTTTTTTCGTTGTTTTTTTGTTGTTTTTTGATTATCTTTTACTTACGTCCAGTGAGTGGGTGCATCAATGCAGGATGTGAGGCTGTTGTCGCTGTATTGGGCTGTGGTTTGGGTTTGCTCACTTTCGTGTTACTCTTGGCGAATTCCAAGCGAATTGTTTGGGGCATATCGGGATCGAAGCGTACACCCTGCTGTAAATGATCAGATCAAAATACAGCGGTTTGTATTTCTGTTTTCTTTCGTTTCGTTTTCATTTTGTTTTTTAACTTTTGCAAAATTATAAAAGTGTGTTGCGATCATTTTCATGTTTCAGTTTTGGGAATATTTCTTTTCTTTTCTTGCAACAATTCGCCAAAAATAATTTTGAATGTTTTGTTTTGAATAGCTCTAGTGTTTGTGGAGAAAGAGAAGGAGAAGGAGAACGAGAGATCTCGTTAGTCTTTTACTTTTTTCACTTTTCTTAAGGGGTTTCTCATTTCAACTTTGCTTCACTTGCGCTTGGACTGTGCTGAGTATGGTAAAAGAAAACGGGAGGGGGGGTTGTATTTGTGAGTACGTGGGCCAGTGAATGTGTGTGTGTGTATGTGTCTGTGTGACAGTGTGTGTGTGTATGCACAGAAATCAAAAGCGAAAGAGATGGACAGCAACTACATAGGAAGAGCACCTATGAGTGGGGGGGGGAGGGGCTTATTGTGGTCATTCAGTGCCTGAGAAGAGAGTTGACGGAGGAGGGAGGAGCTAACATGCACCAGCCAAAATGTATTTGTGGTCTAGAGTTGCCAGGCTTCCTTTCGGTTGATAGAGTTGCGCTGCTGTTGCTTTGTAGTTGGTTTGGTGCTTCATTGCCTCATTGCAGTTGCCATGGACGAGTGTACAATGCGATGTGTGTGTGTGTGTGTGGTGTATGAAGAAGAGAGACAGCGAGAGAGAGAGAGAGAGAGTTTACTGAGATCGAGATGCAGTACCGAAAACAATAAGATAGACAAATCAATACGGATAAAAGACTTAAACATAAATGCGGTGTAAAGGTTTTTAGAGAGGCAAGCACGTGTTCTTGTTATTGTTTTCTTTGTTGTTGTTGTTGTGGATTGAGATACGATTGTTGTTGTAGTTGTAGTTGAGGACCTAACGCTCCGTACAAGCTGGGTTCTGATATTCTCAGTGCTTTACAAACTAAGTGTAGTAGAATTTGATTTTGGAACGTCGAAAAGTTTCAATTGATTTGTTTATTGTTGTTAAAGGCGTTTGCTAAGAACTGTTGGTGATCATCGATATTATATAGATATAAGTTTATGTACATATATATTGGGTATATAGTAGGCTTTAAACTGCTGTTATATGTTACCTGCAGATCCTGCTTGGCTGCTTCGGCGCCGGCCCTTGTATGGAATGTCACAAAACCAACAGGCTGTTTTTAAAATTGGGAATATATAGTGTTAGGTTAGGGACAAAAGACCAGAGTTAGCGTATGTGCTTGTGATTTTTCAACTCGACTTACCGATGCTGTTTTGCCATTTTTGCTAGTTACTTTTAGTAGAGATCCTTCATAGCCCTGAGAAACAAGAAAGGGTGTTGTGAAATGATGTTGATGGATTCCACATTCCAATTGTGAACAAAGAAAGATTCTAACCTCAATAGAAAGCTTGTATTTATTGCATACCTACAGGCGGTGCCTGTGAAATCTGTTCGCTCACTAAAATTATGCTTTAAATATGAATTAAGATATTGAAAGAATAAGAAAATAATTTAGTTATGATTTGTATTGTTCAAAGCAAAAATGAATTTTATAATTTTACAATTACGCTTGCAGTTGGACTTTTATCGATTTCCTAGTGCAGTAGGGAGCGTGGCTAAATTGTTATACATCCATTAGGTCAATGCTATAGCCGTGAGTATTGCCAACAAGTTTGGTCGCTTTAGCTCTTTTATTGATTCAGAACAAGGCGTTCATACAGACAGACAGACAGATGGACAGCCAGACATGGCTGTATTGATGCCTATTTAAAACGTATGTAGTTTATGGTGTTCAGACTTTTTTTTCTGCCTGGTTTTTCCTTTTTGATTCATGCCCTTCAAAGCCAACGATGCATCTTCTCAAACGATAGGTTAGGTTAGGTTAAATTGATAGACCTATTCAGCTTGTTTCCGCTTTGTTCCTTTGAGCTATTCATGCAAATTAGCTTCCTTTTGTCAACTAATCCCCTAACACAGCCAATAACCCATTAGTGGCTGTGGCAATCGTCTTTGCCTTTCATAGAAACCTTCCTGCTTAAGCCTTCAGTCGATAGTTTCTCACATCGAGGGATTGCTATGGCACTTACCTCATAGGCTCTGAATAGCAAATATAGCTCTCTGGGCTTGGCGTCCATGGGTAAACCGCTGACGAACAATGTGCGCACCTGCGAGTGAGAGCAAGAGAGAGAGAGAGTGAGTTAGAGTGAGACACACGCTAAACAAATCTGTGCAAAGATGTTGCTCGCTTTTAGGTCGAGAAACCAATTTCCTATGATTGCGTAATTAACTTAAAGCTGTCACGTCCTTCGACTGCACCCCACAGGATGCTTTCAGTCTCGATTTCAATGTGTCAAATATTTAAATTCAGCCCAAAAGGTTCACAGCCATATGTGTGTGTGTGTGTAGTGATAATGAAAGCAAATGGAATAAGCGCCATAAACGCTGAATTCATTAAGGCAACGACGTGACGCGACAGCATGTGGAGGTAGAGTCAGATAAAGAGGGGTAGCAAAGGAGGCAGAGGGTGCAGAGGGTGTGGCGGGTGATACTAATGAGTCTTGTCGCTCTTTTGTCTCTTTTTTTTATTTTGTTGTATTTTTAACACCTTGTAAAGGGACTGCGCTGCCCTCTGCTGAGACTGGGAAGATCTGTGCGAGGGCACAGGATGATGCATATATTATTAGCATTGATAACAGGGGAATAGATGTGGTAGTCTCTACTCCAAGTTGAGTGCAGGTATTTTCTAGTCGGGCAGGCCTTTGTGGTTGCTTAGCTGCGAGTAGAGAGAACGAGTGACAGATTGTGAAGAAGGGAGTGTGCAGTGTGTGTGTGTGTTTTAAAATTAAAACGTGTTCTATCGTGGAATCTAGCTATCGTTGTTTAGGTGGGAAAACAGCTGTGTAAAAATAGCTAAACACGCCACGCGCCACATGCCGCATGCCATACGCCACACATGATTACATTAGTCCTCTGCTCCACGGAGTCTTCTGCAGCGCCTCTCTTGCTGTACCGCCCGGACCTGCCCTGAGTTTGCGCTGTCCTGCCTTTAAACTTGTCCAGGCGCAATTTACAAATTAATTAACTCACTCAAGAGCCCTGGACAGCGTGCAAATAAAAAACAAAACCGAATATAGAAAAACAAAAATAAAATAAAAAAAAAAAAAAAGGAGGCGCCACCAAACAAGAATAGAACTGAAGCGCGCAGAATCCTTTGACGATGCTGCGCCCAAAGAGGATCTGCAGGATGCGCTCAGTTAAATAGCAATTAAAATTAATTTTTGCGCAGTCTGCGGCCGCCCTCGGACTGTCGCTAATTGGACGGCTAATGAGCTGGGCCTGTGCTGGGCTGCGTCCGTCTCCGGGAGCTTCTCTGAGTAGAGAGAAGCAACAGTAGAAAAAAAAGGAGCGACGATGGAAATTAATGAAAATTGAGCCAAGCAAACTAATTAGAAGGGCGCAATACACTAGAATTTACTTGTGGTTGCCACACACACAGACACACGCATGCAGTTGCAGATGGCATTGAAATGCAATTATTTTATGTTGCTGCCCCATGCGCATGTGAGTGGCAAACGAGATTTGTGTGTGTGTGTGTGTGTGTGTATTGTACCTCAATTTGATAGCACGTCTCGCTGCACAAATATGCCAAGAGCAAACAGGAGACAGCAAACGGAAATGGAAAGATGAAGGGCCAGCCACAGTGGGCAGCAGCAGCTCAAAACACTGTGACACTTCTTCAACGAGCACACACTACACTGTGCACTGATGTATTGTTGCCACTGTGGCACTGTGGCACTGACTGCACTGTTGCCAACCACAAAAGTCAGTTAGCCAGGCCGAATCAGGCAGTGAACGTTGCTGCTTCTCCTACTGCTCGCAACCTCTTGTCTTGTTTTGTTTGTCTTGTGTTTTGGCCACTGCGGAAACACATTCAACATTTGGCAAGCGTTTCTAACAGTCTCCCCACTCCCCTGTGCCTCCTCGATTTGCCACATATTGCATGTTGAGGTTGAGTGGGAGTTGCGGCTTGGGCCAACTTTGCTTGCCAAATTCCATTTAAATACAGCAAATGTCATAGAGTTGCCTCCGCTTGGGGTTTTGTTGTTGGCAATGATTTTGTTACTGCAATCTACATTTGCCTCACAGTCTGTTTGGTTTTGCGGTTGCTGAGTTGTTGCTGCTGCTGTTGCCAAGAAGTTGTTGCAGGCTGCCACTGCCCCGCCCCCTTTCTCTACTGGCTTGCCACAATCTGTTTGCTGCTGCCTGCCTGCCTGCCTTGCATCACTTTGTGTTTATAATTATCTCGACTAACTTCAATAAACTGCAGTCCACTCTCGACTCTCGATTCTCGAGTTTCATATGCAAATGTTGCGCATACGCCACGTTGCACGCACCCAAAAACTCAGCAGCAGCAACTGTGCAGTGACCTTGCTGACAGCACGTTAATCACTACGCAATGTGCAAGTGTTGACTGCCAATAATTAGACAACAACAACAACAACAACAACAACAAGAGCACTTAGCTGATCAAACAGTTTATAAAGCGATCACAATCGCCCCGCATCGGAAGCTGTGGGCGTGACCGCAGCTAAGGTGAGCCGCGGAATGCTGTGCAGCCTCGCGTGAGAGTGTCGCATGTTAGATGAGTGCTGGACTAGCAAATACCCTTCAATAAAAAGGAAGCAATCTAATAAGATTGTACATAGAGTAGAGATCAACTGTAGCTTACTCTCTACACGTTCTACACGCTCTACACTCTCTATACCCTACACAAGAATATGGTTGACAATCCAAGCAGGCAATCAACCCTCTAGACTTGCCTTCAGAATTACAGAGTATCTAGCTGGGGTTGGCCATAAATCGCAGGTGAGCTGTCATTGCAAATATTTAAATAATTATTCGACTTTGTTGCTGCTGTTGCAGTTGCAATTGTTGCTGTTGCCGTGGCTGTTGCCGCTGCGTGTCAACGCCAACAGCGACATGCGCAAGCATGCAAAAACCTGCACAAACCTGCAGCATTGAGAACAACTTTTATCGCTAGACGGCGGCATTTGCACAAAGTGTTTAAATAGTTGGCAATTAAATGCGCGACTAAATATCTCTGATATGCTGGAGAAACATCGCTGTTATATCGATAAATATCGATATTTGCATATGCAAAACCTCATCGATGTTTCTCCAGCTTTGATCGCTTCGATCAGCATTAGAAAAGCTGACAACTAAGTGGAGTTTAGAATGAAAAATTCCATTCAACTTTTCACTTTGCTTTTTGTTTATTTTGGAAATGGATTTTCCATTGATAAATGTTTGTTTTTCCGGCCATTAAATGTGGGCGAAAATCTTAAGTTGCCACGCCCACCCCCCACTCTCTTTTTGAGAGCAGCCTACGCCAATTAAGCGAAGCGTCGAGTCAACTGAGCAACGCCGCTGGCAATCGAGTTGACTGCAGCAAGTCATTGTTGTTGCTGTTATTGTTGCTGTTGTTGTTGTTGCTATTGTTGTTATTGTTGCTGTTGTTATTACTGTTGTTGTTGATGTTGCTGCTGTTGTTGTTGCTGCTCCTGCTGTTGTGCTTGCTGCTTGTTTATTTAGTTTTCGAATTGCGTTTGTTTTCTTTCTCCTTTTGCCTTCGCTTCAACTAGCAGGCAAATCTTGAAGTAGCCAACTGGGAATGGAGGCAGGGGCAGTAGGGATGGCAGCAGTGAGGTGTAGATGGGAGGAGCAACATACTGCCGCAGGCTGTCGGCAATTTGCGCGAAACTGTGGCAGCAAACGGCGCCAATGTTGCAGATTTGCGTTGCGACAAACAAGACAACGACAACGACACCCAGCCCCCAAGGGTCGAGGCTGAGTACTGAGAGGGGGCGTGGCTGGTGCTGGTACTAGGTGTTGACTTGCGTATTAGGCGTGCCAAGTGGGCGGTGATAATTGGCAGTCAGTGTTGGGTAAACAACAATATTAAAGAGCAAGTCAATTGCAGCAGCAGCAGCAGCAACAGAGCGAATTAAAATCGTTGCTAATGAACTGAAAAATGCAGCAGCAGCAAGACATCATGCAAGCCGATATAAATGATATATAAACAAAGTCAGCCTGCCTGCTGTACTGCTCTGTGGCATGCAGCATGTGGAACAAATGAACCTTCTATGTGCAATGGTAGCAAACTTATTGTTGCTGCTGCTGCTGCTGTTCAACTTCTTATTGTTGTTGCTGCTGCTGCTGCTGTTGTGCTGCCAGTTGTTGTTGCTGTTCACCTTCTTATTGTTGCTGCTGCTGCTGTTGTTGTTGTTCACCTTCTTATTGTTGCTGTTGCTGCTGTTGTTGCTGTGCTCCTTCTGTTGTTGTTGTTTAGTGTTTTGCCGCATTTTGCATACAAAATGACGTCGGCCATTGTGAAAACGGTACTCTGCATGCATTGCAGCAATAGACAATTGCAGTTGTGCTACGTCAGCAACAGCAACAGCAGCAGCAGCTCAGCAATTGTAGCTGCAACAACAGCAACAACGTCGAACAATGTTGGCCAACTTCTTTGGGCTTAAATGAAATGTTTTGTTTGTGTTTTGCGCCTTTTGCTTTAGCCACACTTTTCTCTCTCTTTTTTTATTTGTGCAGCAGCAGCAGCTCTCCCTTCCCTGTGGCCACGCCCCCTTTGCGGACCAGCATGGCACATTATCGCGGCGCGCATTGCTCAATTAAACCTCTTTGGCCTCGCCTCGTTGCTTGGCCTGGCTTTAATCTCTTGGCTTGGCCGAGGCATCCTTGTTGCTGCTGTCGTTCCTCTCGCTGTTCCTCTTGCTGTTGCTGCTGCTGTTGTTGCTGCTGTTGTTTGTTTTTCATTTTTATTACTTTTCTTTGCACGTTTTTTTTTAGAATTTGCTGGCATTGTTCGCGCTGCGTCTTTGGTTTCGCTTCGTCTCTGATCCTTGCTGCTTGTTGTAGCTTGTTATCTGTGTTGCAGCCACGACAGCCACAGCAGCAGCAGCAACAATTGCACAGGTAATTAGCGCTTTTGTTGTCGCTTGCTCTCATTTGATTAAAGACCTGACACCGCCCTCCACCCCCCCCCTCCGGTACTTGGCAAACACTTTTTCAAATCGCTTAATAAGCTCTACTTGGACAGCGACAACGACAACAGCAGCAACAGCAACAGCAGCTGCTGCAGCTACAGCAGGCAGGTAAAACTAATATTTTAATTGCTAAGCAAACAACTGACAGCTATTGCACACACACACACACAGAGAGAGAGTGTGAGGGAGGAGAGAGATGAGAGGGAGAGAGATACAAAAGATACGGCATAAACTTTTGCCTTGTTATGCTTATTTTACAAATTAGCCAAAATTTCGAGACAGTTGCCCTAGTGGGCGTGGCCAAGAGAGGAAGACAGAGAGAGAAAGAGATAGTAAGAGAGAGAGGGAGACCTATGCAAAACAGCTGCGGGACATTGCCACGCCTATTCGCCTACACAACGCAAAATGGGGGAACATTTTCATGGTTGCAACTTTTGATTGCAAATTATTTGCAGGACACACACACACACACACAGGGAGACAGTGACTGCCAAAAGTTAGCTGCCTGCAGCCAGAGCAACTTGTTACTTGTTGTTGTTTTTGTTGTTGTTGTTGTTTGCTTGGCAGTTGGGGGCAAACAGGAATTATGTAACGAGATAAGGCGAAAAAGGCAATAGCAAAAAACAGTTGAGTGGGCGTAGAGTATACACTGGGCGTGGCCTGTGTAGGTGTGTGTGTGAAGCAATATGAAACTTGACATTTTCAAAATGCAACAACAACAACAATAACAACAACAACAGCAGCAACAAATTTCAAATTTTAATAATTAAAACTCATTAACACTTTTGCCCAGTCCGACCCGTGGCAGAGGGAAAGGCAAAAGGGCAGAGCAAGGGGAGAGAGAGGGGGAAGAGGTTGCCAAGGTGCCTGCTAAAGTTCCCAGCTGGACGAAGATTAAATAACAAATGAGCGATGACTCTTTACGGCACGAATACTTTTGCAGCTCACTGTTGACTTGGGCGCATATTAATTATGAACGCAGATGCAGAAGGAGGGGGGGGAGGGCTTAGGGGGCGTGGCATACTCAAGAATTTGACACTTTGGAGCATTGTTTGTAATTTATGGAATTTTCAAATTGCAATTGCAACTGAATTTATTATAAACATTTGCACACTCACTTCATTATTGGAGAAAGCCAGAGAGAGCAAGAGTGAGGGGGAGGGGGAGGAGGTGTGTGCCTTGGCACATGTTGCAGGTTGCAGTTTGCATGTTGCATGTAACAGTTAAGTGGAGCAAGGCTGCATGGCAGAGCAGTCAGCAACGTGTCATAGTTGATGACAAAAAAAAACGAGACGGAGAAAAGACAATAGGGAGAAGGAGAAGAAGAGGGAGAAAAAGCAGAAGAAGAAGCAGCAGAGAAGAAGATGAAGAAAGCGCATTATTAACAATTCAACGTTTAGGCCAAGGTAGCAAATAAGTTTCCGGGCAGCGCGGCCAAATTGCAAAAACAATGCAGGCAAACCTTGGACTGTGAACAAGCACTAAAGCTACAGTCGAGTATGCTCGACTTTGGTATATCCACTTCGATTTGATAAATATATAGCTTTTGTACTTTTTGTTGCATACTTTGGGGAGCGGTTTGTAAGTCAGTAACTCATAAAATTGTTTCTTAAATAATTTCTATTTTAATTATACAATTGCAACCAAATTTTCAGAAACCATTTGCGCTTTGATAGTTTTGTGTTTACCAAAAATTAATTATATTGCATTAAAATTACGCTTGGAATTCGGTTTTTATTGATTTTTCGAGTCGGAAAGGGGTGTGATTAAATTCGAAAATAAACTTGCTTGAAAAAATAACACATATTTACACCAAAATTGGTAACTCTAGCTATCACACACAGTCTGGAGATCTAGATTTTCATTACAGCCGAACACTCTGTGGGTAGCTGGTATTTTAAACGTGTACAACACTGACTGAAATGAGAATGGGATCGGGAGAAGGTAAGGGAAAGGTAGGGTAGGGAGAAGGGAAGAAGTGCAGGCAAGCGTTTCACAGCCTCACAGCAGACTTGACAGCTGCACAAGGTCGAAGACAAGTTCAACCAAGCAAGGCTCTGTTAATTTTCTCATTAAAGTCGAGCTTAGAAATGTACATGAACTGCATAAGAGTTAAGCTTATAAGCATGCAAGGCAAGCCTTATTATCTAGCCATAATTATAAGGTTTCGCATGCTCAACATCTTGTTATATCTTACTGTAGTGCAACTAAATTGAAGCTACTTTCTCAGTCCCGAGCGCTTTCCCTGAGCATTTTCACTTGTTAATTTGTTAATCAACTCAGTTGCAACAACTGCAAGTGTGACAATGTCTGCATGTGTGTGCGTGTGTGACAATGTGTGTTGTACATGTGTGTGTGTGTGTGTTGCACGTTGGCAACTCATTAGGCAAACATGACACTTTTGCCGCAGGTGCTCAAACAAATTGCTGGAGATTAAGCTGCATGTGCTGCGTTGTTTCGCACCACTGTGCAGCAGCACTGTGGGCTGCACTGGCAAACTGCGTCAGCTAATTAAGATTGAAGTTGCCGCAGAGATGAGCGCAGTGAGTGGCGCCACGCAGGGGCAGGCCGCAACAGCCATGGCAAAAACTCAGCTAGCTAATTTATTATGCCAAACGTACAAGTTGCCACGCCTCCTGCCCGCCTCCTTCTCACAACAGCGAGATGTGTATAGCGCAGAATTGTGGGAGCGGAATGGGCGAAGGGGGACGGGGGGAGGGGGCGTGTGTTGTAAATGCAACGCTTAGGCAAATGCGTTCATCACGCTGTGGCAGCTCCATAGATTGATGCAGCATCCTCTTCATCACAGTGCATCAATGGGCAACTGCCACAGCAATTGCAACACGCTGTGGTAAAAATTGTGGCAGATTTTTGATTTCAATTTACTAAAGGAACTGCAGGAGAAGGGCAGGGGAGAAGGAGAGGGAAGGGATGCATGAGGCACGCAAGAGGAGTCGACAAATCCGATTCAGCGCATTTTTGGGTCAATCACAGACAGAGAAAGAGAGGGAGAGAGTGTGAGAGAGAGAGGCATGTTTTACGTGACAAGCATCTGCGTTTTATGCTGTGCAAACAGTAGCAGCCAATGGGGTATATTGATTTGCAGGCAAATAAATGAAAATTGCTGAATATTTACAGGAAGAAATTCTGATAATCTTGCAGATATTTACCAAACAATATCAAGGGGTATCTTGTACTTCAGCCTCAGAATGGGTACTGTCTCTAACCTAACGAGCATCGGCAACTGCCTCGCCCCCTTCCCCATTCAAGGCTTCGCTCCGATTGACCAGACAACGGCGCATGCATATCAAATACTGAGCTGCCTTGGGCTTCTGTCTTTAGCACTAAAGCGTTGGCATTGCCTCGTACTCTGTAAGCTGAACAAGTCACGAGCCTGCCCCTCTCCCCCGCCCCCCTTCCACTCTTTCAGTTTTCTTTGCTCTTAAATAAATGATGCTGTTGTTGCGGTTCTTTCGGGCTGCGAATCGCTTTCAATCGGGCAAAACACTTGACTTGGTTAAGTGAAAACTGCGCCTCGCCACTTGACACTCCCTCCTTCTTGTTCTACCTCCCTCCCTACTGCCCACTCTCTATTCACTGCCTGTCCTTCTCTCAATGGGATGCGGCAACTGAATGATTTGCTGCATTATCCATGTACTTGTCGCATGCTTTGGGTCAACATCTCTCGATGTTTGTTTGCACAACAAATTGCCGAATCCGGAATTGTGTGAGTCGCTTGTTGATAATTACTTTGGCATCTCAATCAACAGCAACAACTGCAACAATTGTTGAAAACATTTGCGCTCATTTAATATTTACGAACTGGCCACAAAGGACTCTGAGGACTACAATGCCCTCCCCCGTAAACAATTTACAATTGGCAGCTCTCGGGTCACATTTCATAATTCACATTTCACATTTCACATTTTCCCCATTTTCTACGTTTTCCCTGCCCACGTTTTCACATTGTCCATTCACCGCACAACATTTGTGAATAATTGAAACATGAGCAATTATCGTGTTGCATGCCCCCTTGACCTTCCCTTCCCCACCACTGGTTCGCTTGTCAGTGACGCATTAAGCATTTTCCACACAAAACTAGCGAGTAAGTGCATCATTAAAATATTCATAAATGTTATTCGCCAACGCCACCTGCGCACATACTTATGCCACCCACTGTGCTGGGAAGTTGAACTGTCGGTACAACATCCAGCGAGCATCTAAAATCGATGAATTCCTTTGCAATTTTAATCGCACATATCAGTTTAGTGGGCTGTGAAGCTTAGGTCTTTATTATGATTGATATATTGCTTGTGTAGCTTTTTATATATTTTACAAGGCATATTTAATATACTGCAATATTTATCTACTTTCTATATACCCTATGAATGACGACAATATACAAGTATATAAACAGAGTATAATTCATCATCATTTCTTTTGATAAAAAGTGTTTAAATTGTGTTTATGTTTCAAAGGCTCTTCAGAGTTAGGGGCACTTTATATGATATGTTCTTATTGATTATATGGCATGAATATTTTATATTGAAGGGGATAAACGAAGCTCAATATTTGCATTGTAAGTCTTATAAGCAAGCACTTCTTTAACGGCACTCATTAGCTTTTATTCATTAAGTTTGAATCATGTTATCGACAAGCCACATTAAATAAACACTTCAATTAAAATTACAGTGAAATCACATGGTATCTGCTAGTCTAGCACTCTCTGTTGCCATCAAGGAGCTGCCTACAATGCGTATAAATATTACAAAACACAATTGTCTTATTCATCACATTCTTAGATCAATTTCATGTGCACAAATAATTTCATATTTGATGAAGCTCAATTCCTGCCTCCAGTATCTATATTTATGTTTAAGATAGTGTACTATATAATCTGCACACATCATATAATCATCACAACTCTGAGCCTGACTTCCTGGGGGCAGCAGGCTGTCATCGCATTTAATTTGATTGTGCTTAAATATTTAGACAATTTTGATTGTCTACTGCTAGCCAAGCTGTTGCAAGCAACACTGCAGCTGCCTGCCACTCCCTCATATCTTCAAAGAGCTGTCTACAGTGGGCGCATTGATTATTCGAGCATTTTAAGTGCTTTGGTATTTTGTGTTTAATCTGCACATTTGTTGCATAATTTATGATATTGCCGCATTGTTGCAGTTGCAGTTGCAGCTTGTTAGTGTGCTCTGTGCTCTGCACTGCAACTAAGTAGTCGGGGTCCTTCCATCCGTCTGTCTGTGTGTCCAGAAGGAGGGGGGGAAAAGCTCCCGGGGATTGGCCCATCCCGGACATTTGTTATATTTACGCAATTTATTTTATAGCCAGGGATCAAAGCAAATTGCACAATTGGCCACTGGAGCTGTGCTGGAGTTGCTGCACTGCATTTGCTGGTATTATTTATTGGTCACCATTTTTTTTTGTCTTCTTTGTTCTTGTTGCTTTTGGTATTTTTCGCGTGTTTGCTTGTTTGTGTTTGTTAGTCGACGCGCTTCGCTGAGTGTTGGCAAACTGAATTTATTTGTCAATAAAGCTGTCACTTCATTACGGCTATTGTCCTTGCTCCTGTCGCCGATAACTCACATCCCCTCTCGCCACCCTTGCATCCCTTTTCCCTGCTCCTTTGCCATCACGCTAAGGGGGAAACCATTTAACAATCGCGCGCAAATTTTCGCGTGCAGAAATAAACTTGCATTATTGCTTTTCGGTTGGAACAGGATACCCAGTACGGAGCGAGGAGTATGGAGTATGAAGTACGGAGTACAGGAGTCAGGAGCAACCGAAGCAATACCTGTTCCGCTGTCTGTTTGCTCTGACATTAATGAATTTGCCGTTGTCAATATAGCCAACTAGCGATGCGACCGGAGTGGTGTGTGGCCATCCGGGGGTCCTTGCTGGCTGCCGTCCTGTTTGTTCTGTCCGGGACTGCAGGAAAAACAACACGCCAGCACCAGCAAGCAAAAGGATGCTCCTTGTATCCACACAGGATGACAGCGCCAGCGTGACGATGACATTGGCCACCGCTTCTCATGCTCCACCTCCCCCTTCTGCCCATTGCACTGCTCGTCGTCTGCCGAAATGTTCGCATTACAATTTTCATTTTTGATGTCTATTGACAGAGAGCAATATGCTCGCTGCACAGTGGGCTGCTTCACTGCAGGGTAGTGCACAGTGGAGTGCAACCTGTGACAACCGTCGCGGGAACGATTCGATTTATTGGCGTGTGTCTACTGCAATTGCAAGCAAATGACGGACCGACGGATTCACACACGATGCTATGCGATATGCGAGCTAAGCACGATGTTTCATTCAGCACGGTATTTGCGATAGATAGATGAACAACTCATCGATGGTATTTTTCGAAAGCATCGATATATATATGCAACAATATATCAACACTTTTAAACTTTACGATATCGATAATTAATAATTTTTAAAATGAACATGGCCGCCAATCGATATTATATTCTATGTAAATGTATGTATTAATATCGATATTTTCTAGCCGATAAATACTGCAGATATCCTGCCTGGCAGTGTTGGGTAACCCATGGTTATTCGTATATTGAATTGGGCTTTACTTCTACTCTTGTTGTTGTTGTTGCAGTTGTAGTTGTTGTTGCTCCCGTTACTTTTGTTGCTTTTGAAGGAGTGCAAACAACACCTTTTCAATTTTTGGCGCGACAGTCCCTTAATTTGTATTTGTCCCTTGCATTTTATGCTGTTTGATTTGCCTCGTTGCATTATAAGGGGTAAGGGGAGACAGGCGGCGACATGTAAATGAAGGCGTGGCACGTGGGGGATCAGCCAGACTCAATTACGCGCTTGTTTGTATGCAGAAAAAAAAAAACAGCAGTTTGGCTTAAGTGAAATGCAATGGAGGGGGAGGTGGCAGCAGGGTCAGGTCGAGGTAAGCTGAATTGAAATGTGAAAACTGTCGTTGACAGTAACGTTTAATTTAAATTTAAATTTAATTTCGGCCATTTTTTTGGCGACTGGTTTTCCAGCTGTTTTTTTCAGCATATGCTGAAAAACACTTGAAGCGCATTTGGTAATTGCGATAGTATTAAAAAATGCATTTGGAATGAAAGCCAAATATTTGTCGTGGACTCGTCGAAGATTCGCGCCCGTTTAATTTAATTGTTTCAACTATTTAAAAGCCATATAAAAATGTGTACCATATGCACGAGTGTGTGTATGAGTGTGTGGCAAATATTTCGTTGCATTTGTTATTGTTGACGAGTGGGGCAAACAAGTTAAGTAATTAATATTAATTAAATTGCAACGTGCTGTGAAAAAATGCGCACATAACGGGAAAATTGTTTCATAATTAATGCGACTTTACCCTGCCCTGTAAGGGGGTTCTACAAAGGGGTATGTCAAAGGCTAAAAACTAATGGAATTTGCGCGGAATCTGTGCAAATTAATTATCGATAACTGCACTAGATATGCTTATATGTAACTCTCTAGGGTTTCTGGCAGTTGCACCTTTGCCTCGCTTCGCCAGCAATTGCCTCAATTTCAATTTATGAATAAATCAACGCTAAAAACACTTGCACAGCAAGTACCAGGAGAAACGCTAATTAAAATCGGTAAGGACTCGTGGCCACGACGAGGACCAGCGTACAGTGTACACTGTGCACAATGACAGCACATTTCAATTTGCAAATCAAATTGAAGACGCAGTCGAAGGCGAAGGCGAAGGCACTTGAGGAAAGAAAGGAGGCATAGGAGGAAAGGTAATCGAGGTCGACGTCTGCTGACCGACACTTTTAACATTTTCACCTTCACCTTGCAGCAGTGCGAAACACTTTCAAGTGGGCGTGCAGCCATCAGTGGGCGTGCCACTGCTGTGCTGTGCAATTAAAGCAGCGCGAAAGTTTTGCAAATGTTTTTCCACTGCCAGTTTCCAGTTGCCATGCCAAACACTTTTCATTAAATTAAGCAATCAGTTAGGCAAAGTTGACACTTTGCACAGTGAGTTGAAAAAGGGGAGAGGAATTGGAAAAGTATCACAGAGAGAGAGAGAGAAGGGAAGCGAAAGAGGGTGAGAGACAGATAAAGGCAACCTGTAAATAAGGGAAAGAGGGCTGAAAAAGGCTTAACGAGTAGTTTAATTGTCATGGAAACTCACCAAGAGATGCTTTGTCAAATCTCTTACTACAATATGGATTATACATATATTAAATATTTACTGAATTTATGCAGTTAAAACCTTCTTTAACTTGCAGAAACTTTAGCATATTGCTGACCAAGGATATTGGCATATTGTGGAAGCTAAATTGGTTCACATACGACGTTGCAGTACTTCCTCTTTATTCAACACGCTAACACAGAATACTTCTCTCAGTCTTAATTTTTACATAGGTTTAACATAGGCTTAACATAGTCATCGTGTTATATAAGTATCGATATATCAGTGAGACCCTCTACCAGCCTACTACAATATATAAAGCTTTACATATAAGTAACCTTTGTAGAGCATGTTTAAGGAGTAGTTTAACTGTCAAGGAGACCATGTAACTGTTTCTATATTTTAGAACATATCCATTCCATGATTCCATTCCAAATCTAAATCCATTCCAAATATATCCATTCCATGATTCCATTCCAAATCTAAACTGTCGTACAACTTAAGAAACTTGTATTAAGTCAGATTCGGGCTTAAGTGAAGTACGGCCAAAATCAGCAGACTATTTGCTTCTCTCAGTCGGATCAGCTTTGCCTTTCCAGCTGACTGCATTGCCAAGTTCCATTCGGTGTGCCGTTCCCACGACATTCATTATCCTCCTGCTAACACAAGGCATAAATATTAATATGCCTGTTATGGATGCTGCTCTTCCTCTTCCTCATGCTCTTGCTCATCCTCTTCCTGCTGCTGCTTCTGCTAGTTGGTTGTGTTTTTAAAGCTGTGCAGCTATTTTAAAATCACACACACACTTGTACACTCACACACACACCTACACATAGCCACACACGGCGTTTGCATTTCATTAGCCAAAGTGGCATTGCTGCTTGTATCTGGCTATGTGTGTGTGTGTCGATGTGTGTGTGGGTGTGTGTAGCCTCGCATAAAAATAGAGCGCATTTAGCAGGGCATCAACAACAACAACAACAACGAAAACGGCAATGTGGGCGAAAAAAACCAAAGCAGAACGCAGAAATGCAAAGTATCCAAATAGACTGAAGGACACTCCAAGCTTTGTCTGTGTGTGTGTGTGTGTGTGTGTGTCCATATGCGTCTGTCTGAGCGTTCTGCTGGCCAGAACGGAAACAACGGAAAGAAAGCAAGAAACTAAAGAGAACAAGCGCAGACCAAGAGATGCCCTGGAAGGCAGCAAGTGTAGAACAAGAGGTGCCCCGGAAAGTAGGCTTTGTTTAAGGGCAGCACGCTCCAAACAGTAACAGGGTACAGGGTAGATTTATGTTAAACGACTGCTTGACTACCGTACCCCCAACCTGCCCTGGAGAGAGAGGGAAGGGGGGGCAGACTTCTAGCAAGTGTTTGTGAGTGTATTGTCACACGCTGTCAAATCCGCTTTAGCCAAAGTCAGTCACACACACACTCACACACACACACATACACATTGACAGTGAGCAGATTGTTAGCTGTATCTCACTGCTGCTTCCTCTTCTCCTCCTCCCCCTTCTCAGCCTCTTTCATTCCCTTGCAATTCGTATTTTTAGCCATGCGGCTAATTGTGAGTGACAAGCTGGGATTAAACCGCCATACTCGACTGTCTGCCTGCCTCACTCCCTCACTCCCTTTCTCTCTGGCTATGCAGATGAGTGTGTATATGTGTGTGAGTATGTGTGTGTGCTCATCGATGGTCAAGTGGGTGTGAAATTCGCTGGTAAGCACATAAAGTGTGAGCTCCCCCTTGGGCACCAGTCACAGCGCTCATCTTATTATAGCCAGCACTTAAAGCGATGCTTGAACATTCTTTAATGCTTGCCTCAACGTTGCAGCTAATAAACTAACTACACTTGCAACAGCTGCAGCTGTGTGCGTGTGGCAAAAGTTTGCCTAATTTGTGGCAAGGCAACTGCAGAAAAAACACGTTGAAAACAGAATGTGAAAACTTGCAAAAGAATCGAGTGGAAAAAGTAAAGTATGAAATGTGTTGCAAAGCGGCGGCGGCACAGCAAGTGGCAACAACACGGCCAAAGTCATTGACAGCCGGCCAGGAAAACTGCGAATTATGTCGCTTGCAGGAGCAGAGCAGTAGAGAAGGTGAGAGAGAAAGGGATGGGGAGAGGGGAGAAAGCAGCTAACATAAGAAACAGTTTGAGTTGGGTTCTCTCCCCTGTCAGCTACTTCTCTATATTTGCTTAAGCCACTTGAGAATTGTGCGACTTGTCAACTGCTCTCTTTATCTCTCTCTCTCTATCTCTTTCTCTCACTGGCTTATCGCCTGAGTGTATTCTAACGCGAAAACAATATCTGCGTCTGAGTTGAAATCCTTTTTGACTAAGGAAGGAACAACTTTAAACTACTTGCAGAGCTAGGGAAAGGGAGAAAGAGAGAGAGAGAGAGGGGGTAGAGCAGAGCAGGGCAGACAGAGACATTTCTCATATGTCCCCTTTCTCCCTATCGAGTATAACTCTCTGTGATTTCCTATGCTCTGCAAGGAAAGATTTGTTTGTTGGTTTGTCGCATTTTATCGCCGCCTTCTTTTTATGTGCAGCCATTTTTGTTATCGCCCAACGTGCCACACTCTGCTCCAGTCCCCCTTGCTTTGTCTCTGCCACAGTCTCTGCCCTTGCCCCTCCCACTCCTCCCCACTTGAGGTTTATCTTGCAGCAACGTTTTGTAACATTTTTTTATTGTTTTTCAGTCGCCAACGCTGACGTCGCGTTGGCTTTGTCTTTATCCTGCCAACAGGACTCGCAACCTTATCGGCCTAAGCTGCCGTCCTCGATTTATTTGCGATTTGCGCCCGGCCAGATGAACTCGAAATTAAATCAGCCTTGCAAGGCTGCGACTGCAGCAGCAGCAGCAGCAACAGCAAAAGCAACAACAACAATGGCAACAAAACTGCTGCAACTTGCTGGGGGAAGAAATCATTTTGTGCTCATCAGAAAAGCAAATGCGACCCATATTCCCAGGCCAGCCTATGCCTGCAGGCCACAACTAGCTAGCTGCAGCTGTGGCACGTGCCTCACACACACACACACACACAGACACACACACATACAAACAGAGGCGCTCTTGACTTGCCAAACAAACTTGAAAATTGTGTGAAGCCTTTTTGGCAACGTCAACAGCATTTTAAACTGCATTGGCCACGCCCCCTGCCTGCCTGCCCCTACTACTTGCCCCTAGCTGCCTTCCACTTGCCCCTGGTTACCTTCCACTTGCCCCTGCCTGCCTGTAACTTCTGCCTGCCCCTGCCTGTGCCTGCTGCTGCTGTCGCGCCTCTGGGCAATTGTTGACTTGATTTTTGTGCAATTTCTGGCTTATTGCACAAATTTGTGCCAGGCCTCACGTGCCACATGCTGCATGCCTCATCAATATTATGAGCTTTCATGCGGCATTCGGCGGAGTTAAGTTGCAGTAAATCTTTGGGCTAAACGAGGCGTGCAACATGAAAAGGAAGCGCGATGACTGACAATGCAGCAGAGGCAGTTGTACAGAGGCAGAGGCTGAGGCAGCTGCGTCACAAGCGTCAGTCAGTTGCATGTCAAAAGTGTCGAGCATTGAAGTGGATTTCCTTCTGAAGCGACTGACAGCAACATCACAGCAACACAACAGCAACACGAACAACAGGCAACAGCAACAAAAGCTGCCCCAAGGCAGCGCCTTGAAGTATGCAACATAAAAAGGAAGAAGAATTGACAGCAACAACAACAGCAAAAACACTAAGCAAATGAGAATCACAGGAAAGTGTGCTGTGTTTTATGTGCTAGCAGATACCCTGTAGAATCTGTCTGCAACTTGAGAGAAGGAAGAAACTTTTCTTTAACTCTTTGTCTCACATATCACCCGGTCGAGTGGCGCCCCCCCTAGCAGGGTATGCACATCACATTTATCACACTTTGCTTTCGTGTTTTTGAGCTGTGCGTCCCTTGATGCGTTTTTTATGCTTTGCTTGTCGACTTTGCTTACAGCAGAAGGACACCAGCAGCAGCAGCAAAAAGGATGCATAAAGCGCAGGGGGAACAAGCAAAAGCTGCAGCAGTTGCAGCACCAGCAGTTGCAACTTGCTGCATTATTGGCTTTTGTGTGTTTTTCCAAGTAAAAACTTGGTGAAAAGCGAGAGGGAAAATAAGCAGCATGTTAAGTTTTCTTCACCAAAAAACTTTTCTCTTGTCTTTGGGGCGTGTTGAGAAACGTGCGAAACGCGTGTTGAAATTGCTACCTCACTTCAACACCAACAACACTTCCCTCGCAGTGAATTTGATAGTGGGTCACCCTGAAAACTGAGTTAGGCATCGAAATAGAAAATAGACGACAGAGAGCTGCTCGAGAGCATTTGCAAATCAATCAAACGGTAATAACTCAAAATGTTGCCCATGGTAACACAGCTTCCTCACTCGCTTCGTCGCTTTACCACGTCCTGCCTCATCAGGCTTCATCAGGGCTCATGTGTACTGCCTCATCTGGCTTCCCCTTTGCTTTTTGACACGTATGATTAAATTCCTTAGGCCAAGAGGCCAAAAACGAATTGATGCCATCGATGCCACTTATGAGTGTTCTCTGAGTGCCAGTTCGATTGATGTTTCTGCCTGCCGCACATGAATCACAGGCGACAATGCTGCGTATACGCAATATTCGTTTATTAAATTTGCCTCGTTTTGCATTACTGCAAGTTCTACTAAATCAAAATTACATGCTGCAAGTTGTTCTCAATCATCGCTTTCATATTGTTGATACTATGTTGACAAATTGCCAGAGTTGGAATCTCTTTAAACGTTTTGAAATTCATTTTATTTGCATACAAATTTGCCGGTAAACAGTTTGCCAAATAAATTACAACTTTAAACAGTGATTTTATGGCGCATAAAGTGGCTTTTTTGCACAACATATTACGCATACGCACCGCTGACTCTGACAGGCAGTGAGGGACAGAACAGAGCAGAGCATCGTATCATATGCAGGACGAGTTGGTTGGCACTTTTCCAATCAACACCAATCAAATCATTGCCGTCTAATGACATTAACCTATCAGCCTCAGTGTCAGTTGCTGTAGCTCGTCCCCTCCCCCTCTCCACCCGTCTCCCTTTTCGCTCTCTGTCTCTCCCTCCTCCATTTTTGAGTTGATTTTTTTATTGCGCTCTTCTCTGCTGCTTTGATTCGATCAGGAAATGTTTTGCGTTTGTTCTCTTTATACCCTTCGACCATTGAAAATGGTCAAAAAGGGTATACTAACTTGTGCAAAATGAAAATGTATGTAACAGGCAGAAGGAGGCGTCGGAGACCCCATAAAGTATATATATTCTTGCTCAGGATCACAAGCCGAGTCGATTGAGCCATGTCTGTCTGTCTGTCCGTCTGTCCGTCTGTCCGTCTGTCCGTCTGTCCGTCTGTCCGTCTGTCCGTCTGTCCGTCTGTCCGTCTGTATGAACGCACAGATCTCAGCTATTATAAAAGCTAGAGTTACCAAATTTGGCAGGAAGACTCCTGTGTGGATCAAGCAGATCAAGTTTATTTCAAATGTTAGGTGCCACGCCCACCGCCCCCACAAATCATAATTTAATTTTTGAACTTAATTTGTAAGCGCTCAGCTATTATAAAGGCTAGAGTTACCAAATTTGGCAGGAAGACTCCTGTGTGGATCAAGCAGATCAAGTTTATTTCAAATGTTAGGTGCCACGCCCACCGCCCCCACAAATCATAATTTAATTTTTGAACTCAATTTGTAAGCGCTGTTTAAAAAGATAGAACTTTCTGACTTAACATATACTAAGCTTAATGAAATATCTACGTAGTCTCCAAATTTCAGTCCGATCGGACAATAAACACAAAAGTTATTTAAGAAAGTATGAGCAACCAAGTGCTTCTGTCAGCTAACAAGGGAGGCGGGCGAGCGCGAAGCGCGAGCGCCATCTGTCGGGATTAATTTCAAAGCATGTGCATATGCATACATATGTGTATGAATTTAACAAATTAAACTACACGGGAACATAGGTCGAAGGGTATCCCACTGTCGCGTGCTGCGCGACTGTTGCTTTTCCTTACTGGTTTTTTTTGCAGCCTTTGCCTGCCTGCCGTGTAATTTTGCAGTGGAAAGGCAGGTGGGGAAAGCGGCAGAGTGGGAAGGGGTAAATTCAAATTGTATTTGTCTGCTGCGGCAACGACATTCGTTGCCTGCTGCTGCTGCTGTTGCTGCAGTCACTGCAATATTCAAAGGTTGCCATATGGAAATTGGCGGTTGGCCGAAAAAGAGTTGCAAAAAGGGAACAAGGCAGGGGGTAGGCACTAGTTGTTAACCCGTGGCAGTGGGCGTGGCTCATGGGCTTCGTTTGGGTAAGGTAAATAAACTTGAAATTGGTTTACTTTATTTTTTTTTGTTGCCTTTAAGATGTGCCGCGGTCATGGCTTAAGATTCAGGAACAGCAGCCTAAAGAGAAGCTGCAGAGATTGTGGCAGTGTCAGTGGCAACAACAGCAGCAACAATAACAGCAACAACAACAACAATAGTACGTGCCCCAAGGACCAATCATGTGCGCCTCATTGAGCTCATTACATGAGCAGCAGAAGGCTTGAAAGTATCAGGGCAGGGCAGGGCAGGCAGCTATTGTCATTAGCCCCGGTAAACACGATGTTGTTTTTACACCCAGACACATACACACACACACACACAGTATTGCATCAAACTTGTGTGACAAGCGACAGGCGACGCCGACGCGATGCTGACAAAAAGTTTGCTCAACCCGCAAACTGTTCGACGAACTGTTCCGGCTGCCACTCCCCCTTTCTGTTGCAGCTACCCCTTGACAGCTGCCTGTTCGTGGTATTGATGAGATGTTGTCAAGCTGTTATGATTGGACCAACATGGACATGAGTTGGACACAGGAACAGGGGCTGGAGAACTGTGACGCAACACGAACGCGATGATGATGAAGCCAGGCGCCAAAGAACACATCAAATTTTAAGTATTTGATGGTGAGCAGGGAGCGAAAGAGAGTTGGCAGGTGGGAGTTAGGGGAGTGGCAATTCCAAGAGACACGAAAATTTAATAGTTTCGCTTTATGGCCCAAAAAAACAGACACAAACTGAGCACCAAACTGGGGCTATAACTGCATGAAGAGCAGCTCCTTAGAAGAGGCTATAAGAAACTAAGAGCGAGAGGAAGAGATGGTATAAAGAGAGGGAAGAGAGGGAGAGGGAGAGAGAGAGGAAACACTTGCCTTCTAAGACGTGCTCTGATTATGCTCTGTACGAATTTCTTTCAGTGTAGCTGAGTAGTTTGTCATAAAAAGCAGCAATGAAAATGTCAAAAAGATGCATTAAAAATTATATAATGCCAGGCAACGCCTTATGGCAATATCTGATATCTTATGCACTGCTCGAAAAGTCATTGAACTCGACAAATTTATTGCAGACAAGCGGAGCAAACCGATGAGAGCGCGTGAGTTTCTTTTGGGCCAAATGCCATGCAATTTTTAGCATCAAATTGCAATTAATCTGCAAATGTCTCTCAAGCAGAATCTCTGTCAGATTATTCGCAACCCTCCTCCTCTTCGACTTCTTTCCTCTCACCAATACCTTCCACGCGTGCTTAGTCTTTGGCCATGTGTGCGACATTTGCACTTGTCGACGATTTGTCGCCACAATTGAGCTAAGGAGATGCGCACTGAATCATTGCCGAGCTGAGGCGACAGCGATAAATGTTGCCTCATTAATAATAATTTGCGTTAATTTATCGTTCAACAGCACTTGGGGTGAGTTGCTCCATTCCTCTACGCCTGGTCTTGTCCCGCTGCCAAATTCAATTTTCATGCCCAGACTTACAGATGGCCTCAAATAATGTAATTGATGTGCGGTACATACCTGAAATGAGACAGAGAAGGAAAGATTGCGTGATTTAGCATTGATTGATATCGATTGCGGTTATCGGGGATGGGGAGGGACAACATAAGTTGGTTAATATATACAGGTGTGATATATAGTCCCTAGCAGCTCTCTTATGCAGATTTATGGGATTATACACATACGCAAAACATGTTTTGTTTTGTTATACTTTTGTTTTTCGAGCTGATTCAGCCGTATACTCTGTTAATGTTGTGTTTACTCAATTTGGCTCTGTTTTGTTAACAGCCTATAGTTATCGATGTTGCGATCCTGCATATCACCTGATGTAACTTACAGAACGTTACCTGAACTGTTAACTTGCATTGGATATTATGTTAACAGCGATAGCTATCGATATAGCGATCTTTGGTATATCGGCCTGCTAAAACTGACGCCCATTCAAATAAAAAGCAATAATGTACACATACTACAGACACATATACTACTTCACATATTTTATAGCATCAACAGATAAAGATAATACTTAAATAATATACTTTGGAGGCTGCATAAGTCTTGGAGCTGCTCGCAAATGCATTGAAATGTGTCCGACAGGAGTTAAAGCTGCCATAAATAAGCTCCACACCAGCTTAAGCACACACACACCTATACACAGTTGCCGAGATGGAGCACACACACGCAACAATGTGCCGAGAGAGGTGGGAGCGAACTCGAGTACACTGGAAACTGGAGAACTATAAGGAGCATGAGCTGAAGCAGACCTTCAGCAAGTTGGCTCTAAGCACGCACGTTCGCCTGGACACATGTAGAAAGCGCAGCTGAAAAAGCTGGGCAATAACAACAAAGTCCCTCTCCTCTTCTTCCTTCTCCTCGTCTGTTCCTGCTCGTTTCAACATATTTTGTTTTTTATGCAATGCGACGTTGCAAACTTTGTGTTAAGTTTAAGACTCATTGTTGGCGACGCACTTGTGGCCTGCAAGCGGAGGTGTGGGGGGGAGGGGAGCTCAAGAGGATTATGCTGCACTTGAGCAGGGTATCTGCTAGTCCACCCTTGTTGGCTGCTGTTATTGTTGCAAACAAGCGACAAACAAAGTACAGTGAAACCGAGAGCCGACGCTGACCAACGGCAACTGCCACACCCTCGCTCTCTTCCTCCCACCCGCTGCTGGAAGTGTCTCAACACATTTGGCACGGTTCGTTGGGGAGCGTGACATGTATATGAGAAATTATATCGTTGACTTCCGCGGCGGCAGCAGCAGTTGCAGAAGGTGCGAGGGGTAGGGAGAAGGAGCAGGTGCTGCCTGCATGCGGCACGCTGTTTTCATGCTCGACTGCGCTGCTCAGGTTCTGGCCAGGACATTGCGGTGGCTTTTTTCTTATTCGATTTTCTCTTCGTTCATTTTTTTTTTCTTTTCTGCCGTTGCCGTTTTGCACCTTTGGCCAACGCAGCAGGAGGACTCCGGCTTGGACTCGCATTGGGAATAATTTATTATGGCTGACTGCAGATATGTATGTGTGCCGGCACGCCCCCACGCCCACGCCTGCCACGCCAGTGGGCAGCGAATGCATAATTCTTACTTTCGCGTGGCGCGTCTCGTGGTCGCGTCGCCTTTTTCGCCCTTTTGGCATTTCTCCAACGTTTTTTTGCCATATCCTTTCGGGCTGAACATCTTAATTCACTGGCTGTCCTTGTAATCAAATTATTTGTCAGTGCGTCGCTTTCTACAGGCCGCAACGCAAGCCGTGGCATGCAGCAGGCGGGAGGCAGCAGGCATACGCTTTAAGCTAAATCAGCGCCAGCCACATGTCACCAAATCTGTGATCAATATTTTTGACAGCTTTTCACTATACATATCGCAATGTTTTTGTTCCCGAATAAATATTTAATGTTTTTTCTGGCGTTGCGCTGCAACAATTTGCAAATATTTGCGCACACTTTGCCATGCAGGGAGCAGCGGCAGCGTATCAGCCCTGGTAAATCCCTTACGCATCTTTCATAGCGTCCCCCCTCTGATCCTTGCTGCCACAGTCGACACTTTCCGCAGTCTGTTTGCTTTAAATCAACGCACTAAGCCATTTAGCTCCTGCTCCCTCCCTCTGTACTGCTCTGCCTCTCTCCCTCTCCTCAGCTGTTTCTCTCTCTCCTCCTCTGTCTTCCTCTGCTGCTCTCCCGCTCTCCCTTCCTGTCTGGCTTAAGCCGGCTTTCTCCCTCTCACTTTTTGTTTTAAATTATTAATAACAATTTCATGTTTCATGTTTCATGTTTTCACTGATGCATGCCGAAAAAACAACAGCAGCAACAAATGCTATTCGAAATACCCTGTACAAGTGCATGTACAGTGGGTAGATTCACTAGCAAGACTAATGGGTATTGTTTTCATTAATGACATTTGATTTGAATTCTTTTAAATGTTTAATTAAAACACAATGAATTTTGAGTTGTTTAACTTTTTAAAACTTTTGACAGGGTATCCCAGTTTAATATTAAGACCTCTGTACATATCAAATCAATACAATTTTGATGTAGCACAAATACGCTTTCTACTGTCAAGGATTGCGATTTAGGTTGGCAAATAGTTTCGGTTTCAGTTTCGGTTTATTTAAATATAATTAATATTTTTATTTCAACGCAAATGTTGATTGCATTTTCCGTTTTTTAGCGACAACTTTATCGCAGTTCGGCAAATTCAACTGCCATTTGTAGCAAATGCACTAATTAGTCCCCAGATAGTTTGACAGCGTCGAAAGTGGGGGGCGTGGCAGGCTCCTCATTTGACTGTGACTATTAATAAGCAACGCGTTGAGCAGATGTCGAGCTGCAGCTAATCCCACGCCTCTTTTGGCCACGCATGACGCACAGCTAATCACTGTGAAATCGCTCGATCATTGAAGCACAACGTGACATAATTTGAAACCAAATCGAAGTGCGGCGGGTAGGCAGGGGGCGTGGCAGAAGGTAATTGACTGCCGTGCCCTGACAGCGATTTTCAGCAATTATTGCCAGAGCCTAGCCCCGATTTGGGCAGCATATGCATTCGAAATATGTTTCCATTTGTTGCGCAATCAGGCGGAAAACAATTCCAAATTCGATTCGAATTAGAGTAACAATTTATCGGCAAAATTAATTGTAATTTAATTATGTCAGTCTGAATGTGATTTGCGCAATTAAATGCATTTCGCTTAATTAATAAGCTGCAGTGGAAATTTAGAGAGAGAGAGAGAGAGAGAGAGAGAAAGAGAGAAAAGAAGTGAGAGAATTGGAGAGTGGAAAATCTTTTCGAAAATTGCGGCTGCATTTCACGACACTTTCGTCCATAAGTATTTCCGTCTAATTAAGCTGCCAGTCGCTTCCTGTTTATCCTGTGTGCCCATCAAAGACGCAAACAGCCACGCCCACGCACCCGCCAAACTCCAAGTAATTAAAAACGCAACCGTGCAGCAGGCAGAGGTAGAGAGAGAGAGCGGGTGGTGGGAGGCAGAGACCAGAAGGAGCTGCTTCCCGCCGGGGGAGTCAATATCGTGCAGTATTCACTTCATTATGCGATGTAATAAAAGCAGCGCATAAAAGTGCGCTACAAAGTAAGAGGAAAAGGCGCTAAGGAAGGAGAGAGTGAGAGAGAGAAAGAGAAAGAGGCAGGTACATGCAGGTAGCCCCAGCGATAATGCGGAAGCTCCATTGACAAAACATTGGCAAACACGCTCCCGTGTATGACTGGCTGCCATTCATTAAGCTTGCCGCACACGGTACACGGCACAGAGCACACAACATGCAACAGCAGTGGCAATAGCATCGAGGAGGCAGAGCAAGTTGAAGCAGGGAGAAGTCCCTTACACTGTAAGAAATGCGCAGTCAGAAGATCTGCATGCGAAAATCGATGATAAGTGATTTATTTTATATTTAAGTTGCAATCTAACTTTGTTTATAACCCGATAACTCTTATTAACATCTGAGCTTAATCAACACTTATTGTAAGTTATCGATGTTTCGAAAGTGGCGGTAAACTGATAACAATAAGAAGTGTTAGTTATCGCAGCCTTGATCAATCAAAAGTGGCGGTAAGCAGATAATAACTAAGTCGATAATAAAGCAATCGAAAGCACTCAAACTAAATAATTAATCCAATTGTAACAATACAAATAAAAGCCTTTTAAATCATATATTATATATTAAGTGTATAGGCTAGCTGTGGCCACAAGTACATCCTCTTTTTGGCTCAGTGTGTGTGTGTGTGTGAGTGACAGGCTCTCGTGTATTCCCATTGAAAACATTGTTTGCTCCTGCGGTTTTTTTGCGGCTGCGTCTGATAAGCGTTGATATGTTTTTGTCGCATGTTGATAAAGCGCCAGAAAGAAACAGGCAACACAGCAAGGTGGCAAGTGCCAAGGGAAATGGGAAAAGGTGCAACTCCAGACGGTCGCTGGTCGCATTACAAATTCCATTATAAAACGCAAAATGAGATGAAACGGACAAATCAAAATTAAACTGCGGTCGCACTGCAGCAACTTCAGCAGCGCAAACAACAAAAGTAACAGCAACAAAAACAGTAGCAGTGTAGAAGCAATAAGCAAGAGTGCTAATTACAATTGTAATTACAACTACACTCGCACACACACACACAGAGTGAGAGAGAGAGAGAGAGAGAGCGACTCGCACAAATGAAAATCGCGGCAAGAAAATCGCTTTGAGTGGATTTTTGGGATGCGAGTTTTGGCCATGTTCTGTTTCTGTGCTGGCCATGTGAAATATGTGCTAATTAGTTTGCGCACAGGCGGGCAACGATTGTGGTTAATGGCCTGAGATATGTCGGGGATTGCGATTGGTCAATGGGCCGAGGGGGGTGTCAGGGGGCTCAGGCGCAGCCAAATTTAGTTGCCAAAAAACAACAACAGGCAAACCAATGTTGCTGCAAGACGATGAGAGGGTAGCAGAATTGCAAAGTGGCAAGCTGAGAAATGCCCTGTAAATTACCCTGATATTGTAGATAATCAAGCTGCTTCCTGTGTTGAATTCAAATCAAACTATATTCAGTTATAAAACCAACTTATTTAGCCGCCCAAGCTCTATAGAATGCAATTACAATTTAATCTGCGCTTGATCAATCAAGCGAAGCGGCAACAACAGCTGTCAGTTGCTACCATTGTTCCACCCATTTGCAGAGTATCTGTGAGTCATACAACTGCTGCTGCTGCTTCTGGCATTATTGTCCACAGAGGCTTCACTTCCGCTCGATTGTGTTTCGCGAGGCTTGCGAGGAATGTTGGGCGTTGTTTTTTGGCTTGGCTGCTGCTCACTTTGCTTTGTCAACGTCAGTGGGGCGTGGCCATGCCCCCCTCAACTTGCCCAGACGCCCAGTTTTGTTTATTTCTCGCTGATTTGCATTGCAATTTCAGAGTCGTCTTTTATTTTCGGTCTGAATTAATAACACGAAAACTGTATGCACTCACATTGCTCACATTGTCTGTGTGTGCTCATGTGTGTGTGTGTATGTATGTGTGTTGCTGTGTTGGCACGTGAGATAAGCAACATTTTCTGTGGGACATTGAAAAATTGCATTGGCAAGCGCGAACTCATTGCGACAACTGAGCAAATAAGCAGAGAAATGAATGAGAGATGGCAGGGGAAGAGAGAGAGAGTAGAGACAGAGAGTGAGAATGAAAGAGAGGAGAGAGAGAGAGAGAAATGGATGCTGATGTAGGGCACTCAAATAGCTGCTGAGAAATTACACAGGCCGTGCAGCAATTGTGGCATAGATAGCGCACTCGATTCACAGTCGATCAATGTTGTCGCTATTCAAATATTACGCATACGCAACGTGTTGCCACTGCGGTTGCAGCTAGCGACGTGCAACTTATTCACTGTTGCACTGAATCACAGAATAACGGATTAGGTATGCCACTCACGTTGCCAAATCATTTAATGATGTCCATGGCCTGGCAAGGACACGTGTTCTGCTCTACATCCCCCCTCCGCCACCACCCCTTTTCCTTTTCTCCCTCTGCTGCTATTTAAATGCATCCGGCTGAAAATGTCGCCGGATTTGGAGCTGCTGTGACGCGGTTGCATGGCTTTTGCGTGGTAGTTGCCCTGCCCTCTTGTGTAAATTGACATTGACAGGCAGCAGCAGCAAAAACAACGCATCGATTTGTGAGTTTTCGTTATTGTTGTTGTTGTTGCGTTGGTTTATGGCCAAAAGTTGCAGCTGCTTCTGCATGAAAAGCGCTCAATTTATTAGCGAACAGATTGCCAAATGCCCACACAGATCAAAGCTGCCTGCTATGACACGCGCTCCTCAGCTTTAAGTGGGATCTCATGCTGGATTTAGCTGCGAGAGCTGCGTAAGGGTTGAAGAGATTTATTTTTAACTGCTTAGAACAATTATCTGTTTGTTGATATATCCTGAAATTTGCTTGGTAACAGATATATGTAGTATGTAAAGTAGCCTCTCACTTTGCTCATAAGCCATATTTATAATTTACTCAACCCTTGATCAATGGCTTATTGAAAGTGGCGGTAAGCCGATAAATATTGATCGAAGAAGGTCGCCAAAACCCTATAATGTTAATCGAAAATATTTATAACAGATATTTGTAACATATGCAACACTTATAGTTAAAAATATGGAAAGTGGCGGTAGGCCGATATTTAGGAACTTAATGTATAAATTAATCGAATCAAATATATGATGAGGCGAAAAATACCTGATATAACTAAACGATATTTAAATTTAAATACAAAATCCAACTTTCTGCTAAATTGAAGTACTTAACAACCCTCTAACAAGTAATTTAAATCAGCAAAGCTAAAATTAGTCATGCTCGCTGTGATAATGAGCATTATAATTGCGCTTAGCCTGGTAGACCGATTTGGCCATTGCGAATTGGGGATTATCCTCGCTGCAATCCCTTAATGCACTTTTCGCACAGACGAAAACAAGCGGCTTATTGCAACGTGTTCACTGTGGTCTAACCACAGTTATGATCCACAAACTAACGCCAGCGTGTTGTGGCTCGTACTGCCTGGAATTGTTAACAATTTGTGATTTGGTTTTTTGTTTGTGTGTTTCGTGCTTATTTTTATTTTTGCGTTCATTAATTAAATTAGTGCAGTGCGCCTAAAAATATGCAACAAAATGAAAACATTTTAATAATTAAACCGCAGCTCTTTGCATCGCATTATGGAAGCGAAGCGCTTCAAATGCGCATTTGGCTGGCTAAAAAATCATTTCGTTTTTTTCTGCAATTTGTCAGCCAAGGGGTGGGAGGGGAGTGGGGTAAAATGGCTGCCTAGCAATTCGTTGAAGGAATTTCCGGTCAACATTTGCGGGCAGGTTACCCCAGGGAGAAACTGGGAGCACTGCGGCAGGTAACCCGAAGCGAGGTAATTAACTTGCAGTTAGAAATGGCTGTAAAAGTGCCCGAAAATATGCTCATTAACATAATGTGCGGCTACGCAGGCCACGCCCACATTTCAATGCGCCCAATTTGCAGCAGATTCAGTTGCTGTCGCTGCACAGAGAGGGAAAGGAAGAGAGTGAGAGAGAGAGAGAGACAGCTGCGTAATTTAAAGCGCTGCAGTCCATTGAAGCACCACAGAATGGCATAGCAAGCAATGCGGCAGGTCCTTGTGCTGCTTCTTCACAGTGCCAGCATCCCTCCAACTCTCTCCATCACCATCCCCATCCTCCCTGCCAGCTCTTCTCTTTGCGGCATGCTTCAAAGTGCTGCTCATTAAACTCGCGTTCGTCTTGCAGCTCGAGTATTCCTTTTGTTGCCACCTTCTGCATATCACTTTGACCACCTGCCCATATACTTCTTATTATCCCTCGCCTGCTACATTATCCGTCGCCCGCCTTTGTATTATCGCTCGCCTTGTGTATTTGACTTTGATTTATGAAAAATTCATAGTCGAAGTTGCTGCCTGTCGATTGAATCTCAACACAGAAGGAAACTTTCGAACGGTCACTTAATAAAGTGCTGATTAAACCTTGTTGCACCCTCAATAAATTGCACTAATTAAATAAATGCACTTGACGCATGTTGCACACTCAATTTGTGAGGTAGCAGACAATGATAAAGCAGCCAAGATATTTCCGCTATAAATCTCGATACGCAGCAAGAAAGAAGAAAATAAAGAATCTTTTCAATGCCTTGCAAAGTTTGCTTTGCCCCCCTCCCTCCCTTCACCATTCCCACACACAACACTAGACTCTAATTAGGAGCGTAGCACAAAGTGGAAACTCTGCGGAAAAACCCCGTTTTGAGTGAGCAGCAGCAGCAGCAGAGCTGTGTGTATTTTTGCAGCCATTACGCTGCTAACCAAGCGGCATTTGGAAGGACATTTATCCTTGGACTGCCGACTAAATTGAAGCGTTTATGCTGGGCAGCCCTTGTTCCCGCCCCCACCGCCTTGTCGCAAGTTGGCTTAGCTGCCGTAACATAAATATGACAAGTTGTGGCTGAAGAGGGCCAAAAGGAAGACAGCACTGGCTCAGGCTGCTGTTGCTGCTGCTGCTGTCCTTGGCAGGAGGGGGGACGCCTCAAGTGGCAGACGCTTATGAGAAGTCATGATGTATTTGTGGCCATTAATGTGGCAAACTGGCTGACACACACACACGCTCGCACCCCCTCCCCACTCACACATGTGTAGCAGAGAGAGAAATGAATATTTATGCCGGCAGTTTCCTGAGCTGGCAACTGTGGCGTATACGTAATATTTTCACAGTCATTATTAGTTAAGCGTAGAGTAGGGGGAAGCAGAGTGGGAGCGTAGGGGTTGGTGTACATTTTTGGGCAGCTGGACAAATCATTTATCAATTTCACAGGCAAAACTCCAATGGCAGCGACAATCGGTCGGAAGTGGCGACATTTGCATAAGCAGCACGTCGACACGGTTGCAACACTATCAACGTTTTAATGGCGTTAATTAACAGCAAAAAGCCACCGGATGGTTATGATGATGATGATGAGGATGATGATGATGAGGATCATGGCTTAACAGACGCGCAATCAGATTTGCTCGACCCTGCAGCAAACTTTAACCCCGACGCAGTTGCTGTCGCTGTTGCTAAAGTGCCACTTATGAATAAACATAAATATGCAAGACCCCCTACTAGGAGCCCCCTTCTCTCTCCCTCTCTTTCCCCAGTTACCTCTGTATCTATTGCTTTCGCTCACCTTCCCTCTATCCCTCTCAGTCTCTCTCTCTCTCTCTCACCTCGCTAAGCCTCCTCGGCAAACAGTTAACATTTTTCTTCTAACTGCACACACACTCACGTGTGTATGTGTGTGATGTGTGTGTGTTGCATTTTTATGGTCTGGTGACAAATTACGCGAACTTTCCATTAGTGCAAAATGCTGCAAGAGACACGAAGGACGCAGGAAGGGACAGAGAACTAAATACAACATTCTCATTGCCAGTGTATTTCATTTGTAGCATTTGCAACGCAACATACCCTATGCAGAGCTGTGTCAAAGGGTATGCTGGGATGGAAGAGTGCAGTATCATCTGCTTGCTGGGTATTTGCTAGTTGAGCATTCAATTGCATAGCAGGTGCGCACCAGGGTCAATATCTAATTGCGTTGCGAGTTGGCCGTAAAAAACTTGCCTTTACCTTCCATCTCCGTCTACTCCTTTCCCTACTCCCTTGCCTACTCCTTGCCCAACCCTGCTCTCCCCTTGTTTCACTCCCTTTGCACCCCTTCCTCCCCCCTCTATCGCCTACCCACGCTTAGCATGTGTAATTAGAAATGCCAAAGTTAATAGAATGAAGCCACAGAAATGATGAAGTTGCCAGATTCAGCCTTGGAAGGCACAGCCGACGACAAAGATTAATATCACAAAGCTCATTAAAAGTGTCAGTTTTAATATATATATATCTTCACGACATGGGGGGAGGGGACGGAGGAAGTGTGGTAGGCATGAAACCGTGTCTCCTTTCCGCAGGTGTTCAGGCGGCGAAGAGCTTCACGCGACGTTAAATAATTTGTCTACGCCGAAGTTCAAGGAACTGCCAGGAAGAAGCAGAAGCAGGAAGAAGAAGGGCAGAGATGGGAAGGGAAAGGGGGTAGGTTGGTGGTGGGTCTGCTTCTTTGTTTTATGCTGCTTGTTTAGAAAAGTTGGCACTGGTTAACATAGCACGGCGGGGCGGCCTAGCGAGGACGTGTCTCAAGCATCATTTGAGCAAGTCTAATAAATTTATTACGGCCCCCACGCCAGGACAACATGCAACACTGTTGCGGGGGCAGCATGGAAATGCTCTCTGCCTGCCTGTGTGTGTGCCACACGCTAATGATGTAACCACATTTGCTAGCAAATTATCTCCACATCAAATGGTTGCTGCGCGCGCGTGGTGCAGCGAGAAGGGGAGTGGGGCAGGAGTGGGGCAGGGCAGAGACAGAGGCGGAGCTGGGCTGATACAGGGCAAAGGGCGGAGCAAGTTTCATGGTGGCAAGCTTGTCATGCTGTCATTTTAATGAGCATTAGCATGCGGCTTGTCGCAAGAAGCAGCAACGGCAGAGAAAGCGAAACTTTCGGAGATCTCTCATAGTGTGTGTGCAGTGTGTGTATGTGTATGTGCCACAAGGTGTTGACAGATTGCCTGCCCCCAAGTTGGCGCCGACTCGCCACATCTGCCGCTGCCGCTGCCGCTGTTGTCGCTGCCATTTGGAATCTCATTTGGCAAATGGTTTTCTGATTCGAGACGCGTTTAACACATGCTGCCCCTGCCTTCGCGTTTCTTCCCAGCACAGCTCGGCAGGCAGCCAGATGACGCGATAAACTTGATGAAAGTGTCTAGCAAGGCAAGGGCAGAGGCGGTGCAGAGGGGCCGCGAAACTACGGCATAGTTTTATCACAACTGGGCAATCTGCCTGAGCTCTCGACAATAGACAACAATAGATTGGGCAAGAGCAAGAGCAAGATCTCTATAGAGCGGAGGCCTGTGAAAGATTTGGGCAACTAAAGTGTAGTGTATATAATTATTGTGTACCGTAAGGGCCAACAAGTTTGACTACAGCTGCGAGGGCAGTCAAAAGATATTCCTACGATCTGTAGTAGTGGGCAGCATGATTAGATTTCAAATTAAAATGAGCAGACAAAGATTGGTGCAAGCGATTCCCAGGGAATAAATAGAAGAAAGACCTCCTCTACAACTGATACCCCTACGATCTGTAGCTCTAAGAGGACAGCTTGATGAGCTTTCAAATTAAAATAATCAGACAGAAGCTCATTCAATAAATATAATAAAATGTGCCTTTACAACTGATCTTCACTTATTCAGTCAACACTCTGTGAATGATAGATAGTTGTTATCAGTCGTATTACTGCGAGGGCAGTTTGCAACTTGAGATCAATTAATCGTCCACTTCTGCTTTAATTAAATTCCAGTAAATAGTAAGCAGACTTCCTTTCCCAACGATCCTTTTGCGATCTTTCTCAAGCGACCCTCTATGCATGATTTGCAGGCATCGTTGGGCAACGCATTACTGAGTAGGCAGCATTTTAAGTGGCCCTGCCTTAACTTGCCAAGAATCAAGAATCAGAGACAGTCCGAGTGTATTTAATGCCAATTATTTTGCAACTCTGGCAGGCAGGCGGGGCAGAACGGGGCAGGTGGTGCCATTTATAGACAGACGCCCAAAGGGCGAGCAAACACAAACACAAACAGATGATGAATGCAGCACACAATGAATACGAATGCGAGTGTGAGTGCGAGTGCGAATGCAGTCCACACTCATCTGTCCATCGTCCTGATGAATTGCCGCCGCACTCTAATCAAACAGCGGCAGCCACAGAGACACACATTAAACAGACAACAGATATGCATAGATATAAAGCACTATATATATATATTATCTGATATATGTTTATGTATAAAATTGCACAATTTATTTGGCCAAATTGTGCAGAATTTGCATTTTGCGGCGAGTTCACTGCTATTTCATTTGCGCAATTCATTTGCATTCAAGTGGTTTCAGTTCACCTCCTCACCCGGAATTGTTTATGGTCATAACGAGGAATCCTCTCCTCCTGCTGCAGTTGCTCTAGTTCATTTGGCCAATTTCGATTTGCAAACCATGTTGCACTGTCTCTCCCTCTCTCTGTCTCTCTTCCCAGGGGGAGGGACTTGATCTCACGTCACCTTGGGAACTGGCACAGCCCATGGGCAATCAGAGAGAGGCGTCAGCAATTCCCAGGCGGCAGTAGCTGACAATGCAGCACTCGCAATGAAATGAGTTTTCACAGTATTCACAGTTTTCCCCCTCGCTTTTCTTTTTGGGAGAAAGCTGATGCCGTATGCCGCTGACCATTTCAGTTGCAATTGCATATTCACTCTCTGGCCCCACTGTGAGTGGGCACTGTGAATGCTCAGTGAGTACCCTATCGACAGTCTCCACTTGTCTCCCCTTGTCTCCACTCCGCGCAACGTTTCCACTTATTAATTAGCTTAATTAAAGCTGCGCCAACAGTTTTGCCAATTGATTGTCGCGGTGAGCTCAATTGAAGCAATGACGAGGCAAATGCGAGTGTGTGTGTGTGTGTGTGTGTGTGACGGTCAGAGCATAAGTTCGAATACATTATAGAGTGGGGGCTATATCTACATAAACGAGTGCAAGTCAATGTTACAAATGCCAAAGTCGCTTGCGATTGTTATCGATAACCTTATACAACGGTACACGAGCTGTCGCTTATCTCTAGATGAGCGAATAATTAATAAATATGCACGAACTCGTCGTCCACATAACCGCAAAAGGGGCAGGCAGATGGAAGGCAGGGGGCGTGGCAGGTAACTTGAGCTGGGAAAGGTTTTGCGGTAAGTCGCAGTGTTGCATAAGTCGAGTCTCGGCACAAGCGTAATCCGAGAATGCGAGAGTCTGTGGAGTGAGTGAGTGCCACACAGAGTGAGTACCCCCCCAGAGTGAGTGTCACGAAGTGAGTGCTCCCAGACCGCATTCGAATGGCGCACGCTTTATGCTCGCTTCACATTGTTGTTGTTGCTCTTGTTGTTCTCGTTATTATTATTATTATTTTATTCCACTTTTATTCACTTTTCAGCTACAACTTTTTAGCATTTTTCTGAGCCCCAGCAGAGCCTGGGCTGCTCCTCTTGTTAGCAACAAAACGCCATTAACATCCGGCACTTTCTGTTGTTGCCATTGTTGCCATTGTTGTTGTTGTTGCTGTTGTTGTTTAATTGTTGTTGTCGCTCTGTTTGCAATGCTTCTTTGCCACTAATTTGTCAAACATTAAAAAAAAGAGTCGTAAATAAAACAATCAACTTTGGACATTTTGACATTTGGCGCCGCCACTGCGGTGCTGCTTTTGCTGTTTTCGTGTGCTGCGAACCGTGAAGGTTAAACACGATTATATACATTATATATAGGGTATATATAATGTACCCATGTGGGCTTAGCACTGTGCATGTATCTGGGCATGTTGCGTGGGAGTGGGAATTAACAACAGCGCATCAGGTCCGACAAAGGCCCCGTCAGGCATTCGTCAGGCAACTGTTGACAATTTAATAGCAGATATTCGTCGGGCCTTATTATATATATATACATATATATATCGCGTGGATCAACTCCCGCTTGATCACACTGAGGCTCGTAAGGGCATCGAGTGGAATTGACTGACTGCAGCAGGATTGTGGATTGCATTAGAAACTGGTTTTATTTTAAGATTTTTCACATAGAGAGTATTCTTTTGTTGAAGTATGTGATAGCATAAGGTGTGGCATGCCCTCTGTATACCGTTGGGTACAATACAAGTCAGAAAGCTTTAGCTGCTTCTTTTTAGTTTATTATGTGATTGTAATCAAATTTTATGCAATTATTTCGACTGTAATAAATATTGTACACATCATAAATTAGAATTCTAGCTTTAAAATTACGTGTGCAATTTGATGAAATACGATTTGCGAGGGCGGATGAGGGCGTCGCTTAATTCTAAATGTTACTTTATCTACGTGCAAGTACAAGATATATTGTTACCAAATTTTATAGCTCTAATTCTTATAGTGCCAGAGATCTCAGCGTTCATACAGACAGAAATAGTTATTAACACTCAGTTGAGTGCGCTTTATTGTGGCAGATTCTTATAATGTGGCAAGATGGTATCTATAGTTACATACTTCTCAAATATACCTCTTTATCTACATTAGTTTAAGCTGCACATGTCATTGCTCTGTGCAAGTGGGGCAAGTCGGGGCAATTATCAACTGCGTCGACAACGACAGAGACAAGGCAAATTAGCATTAGCTCGAGTAATTAACTTAAACACAATAGTACAATTTAGTTTCCAAATTGCGCACGAACCATTGATCTCCCTCTCCCTCTCTCTCTCTATCTTTCTCTCTCTCTCTCTCTGTCTTCTCCTCCATTTCTCAAATTGCCCTTCAGAACTTGCACGCGCAATTGATAATTTTGCATGAAAAAATGAATGAAAAGTGAGCAGAAGGAGGCAGCTGGACAGCAAGGGGCGCGGCAGAGGGAATGGGCAGCAACATGTCACCATTTCGGACTGTAATTACGCGAACTCACGTCAACTGAAACAGAGAGAGAGATAGGGAGCGAGAGGGAGAAAGAGAATTGCCCGCTTGAATGGAAATCGGAGCCATCGCATCGGTTGAATCCCCAGCCAGATAATACCCAGATACGCACACACACACACACACACACAGCGTCACTTGCTGTGCATGGAAATGCTGTGTGTTGTACACAGCATTTCGCTTACACTGTCATCATGAGAGGCGTGGGTGTGGGCAGCAGGAATGAGGAGGCTGAACTAAAATTTGTGTCTGATTTTAAATCGACATTTTATGACCTAATTTCAGCAAGGGCTAATGAAAGTTTGATATACTTATTTTTGGCAAATACTTGCGTGTGTGACAGAGAATATCGATTGGAATCCATATATATATATAGATGATGCTTACCTGGAATGAAAGAAAAAAAACGAGTTAGTAAAGGAAAAAAAAAAAAAAAGAAATTTATTTATAAAGTTTGAGAAATTTCACTCAAGCATTTTCAATTTATCAATTTTCAACTGTTTTCTCATTTTAATCTTTGCTAAATACTTTTGAAATATTTTTCCATCTTTCTGCTTGGAATAAACGAAAACCTTCTTTACGCCTTGACACCCCTTTGTCTTAGGCAATAAAATTCGTTGGTTTTGTTTGAATGGAAGATTGAAAATTGAATTTAATAAATGACTTTGGGTCGTAAGTTTGCTCGCCCAGTGGCCAAATGGTATTTATGGCCTGGACACATGCTGAATCAGCAGAATTTGTACCCCGGAGGGGGGAGAGAGAAAGGGGGGTGAACAATACAATAGAGGCCCGTACAATTATGGCATAGAAGCGCTGCCGGCCAATCGCTTTCGAATGTGGTAGATCTTGTTGTGTTTGCTGCTCCTTCTTCTATGCATGCCACAATTCGGAATTAAGAGAGAAGGATTTCCATGGCACATGCCGGGGCAAGAAGAGGGGCTGGGCTCGCCTTTTGTGGCTCAAATAGGCGGAAAAAGAAAATTATGTTTACGCAAAGTGGAAAGAAAGAAAGAAAGCCTGGCCGAAAGCAGCTCGCCCCCGTCTCGTCTCGCCTCACCTCACCTCACCTAAGCTCGTCTCGTTTTCTATGCCGCACTCCAGCACGCATTGTTTGCGACTTCGCACAGTGGAGCAAAAAAGCAGTTAACCTCCCCTACACCCTACTCTGAGTTGCGCCATCCGATTAAAGCCCAACCCGCTGGCAATGCGCACCCAACATGCAACTCAAATTAAATGAATTGCTCGACGCGCACAAACCCTTGCCCGCGTGCCGCTTCCTCTTCTCCTCCCTTCCGCAGCCACGGGCAGCCACCCTGCAACTCCCTCCCTCTCGCTCTCTGTCGACTTCACCCCCTTTGTTCGCATTAAAATCATGCTTCAATGGTTTTTGACCAGTTTTTGCTTGTTGCTCGGAAGTTTTTATGTTGCTGCTTGCTGCAAACAACCAAGCCAAGTACTTCAGCTCCCGCTTCAGCTCCTGTTGCAGCTCCATCTCTGCCTGAGTTGCTCCACAGGATCGCAGCCCGGCGAGGTACTTAGCTGGGTAAATGAACTATAAAACACTTTGCCAAATAATTTACATGCGTTGCTGCTGCCGTAAACAAAACATAACCCTTGAAATCCTGATCGACCGTGCAGACCCCAGTTAAAGGGCGTGGCAGTCAAGTGTGCGCTTTAATAACTGCATGATTTACAACTTCAAGCTTCGATTCGCCAAGGGAGGGGGGGGAGCACTACGCACCCTCTAAAATGCCACAAGATGAGAACTCGCTGAAGTTGGCTTTAAGTTAAAGCTTAAATCGTATCCGAATCCGGTTTGTATTTGTTTTTTGGAGCTGATGCTCCTAACGGCGACTCTGCTTGCATAAAACATCAAACGTTGTGCCAAAACATGAAGGTCCCTCTGCGTACTCCACGTCACCCTCAGGCCTCTCCCTCCTCCAGCACCTGCAGCACTCTCCCAGCGAAGCGCGAAATCGCATGCTAAACAAATAAAAGCAGCGAGAGCTAAAAAATACGTTCGAAATAAAATATAGCGTCGCTCTTGCGCCTTCCCCTTGGCCATGCAACGTCCTTCTCGCCACTGCCCCGCCTGTAGTTATGCTCTGATATTCTTGGCATGCTGCGAGTTGTTTCTGCTGCTGCACGTTGCTCTGCTTTGGGGGCGCAATAAAATCGCATAAACAAAAGGCGCGCCCCAAAGTTGATTTCCGGTTTCCGCTCAAATGGCATTCACCCAGCGCGTTCGTGTGAGAATTGTGTGCAGCCTGCAGCCCCAACTGCAGGTGTGCGTGTGTGAGTCTGCGTGTGCATGTGTGTGTGAAATATGTGTATTTTTTTCACATTTTATGATAGACTTCAACTGGTAAAAACAAGGAAATACGCGCAGTTTGTTATGAAGTGTTCGAATTTGTTATACAAGCTCAGCACGTTACTTAACTTTGATTTCCAGCTTGTTTCATCCCTGTGATGGCGGGAAAGGGAGAGGTAGGAGCAGTGCTGCAGCTTCTAATGAGCCAAGCGAGTCAAATGAAATTTGCGACGCACTGGCAAAAAATAATATGCCAAAGTTAAGACTAACTAAAATTAAGAACATATGAAATTATACTGTAGGATTTATACTCTCGCTGCTAGTTTTGATAGATTGTTCCCTTAACATCTGATCTGTTCAGTTTGCATCACATTTATTAAGAGTTTATTGAAGTAATCTTTATTTACTACTAACTGTTTCCATGGAAGTTTAAATTTTGAAAGCAATATAGAAGTGGCTGTGTGTAGAGGAATAAATTGTGATTATTGATTTAATTAATTTTCAACTGATTGATTTCAGTATTTATTAAATATATATATGTATATGTCCAGTTATTCTTTCGATTTTTGTATTTAACATTTACAACACTATTTTGTACGTTATCAAAACTTCGATTATTGCTATATGAAAAGTGGCGGTAAGTCGATAAAAAAGTATTTAAACGGAATTTAGTGGCGGTAAGTCGATAATAAAAGTAGTGAGGTCAATTTAGTGGCGGTAAGCCGACATTGAATTTGTCAAGGCAAGAAAGATTCGAAAGTTAAAAGTTAGTCAATTAAATATTATTATTGTTTATTTAGTTAGTTATATTTAATGCAACTGTGGCTTATATGAATAATGTAAAAGCAAATAAAGCAACGACTATACCTGATGTAGGCGAACACGACTCCCTGTTGAGCTGCTGGCCAAATTTAAATACCCACAGGAAGGGTACAAAAACTAGCATAAATTGTGTAAGCAAACAGAAGAACAGAAAGCGACAGACAGGAGGAGGAGGAGAACGAGGGAAAAAGACAGTGGGAAGACGAAGGCAAACAAAACGGCACATATGCCGTCTAATTGTGATGGACAGCAACACTTTGGGGGCACCGGGCCGAACTAATGAACGCCTCCGCAGTGCGAGTGGCCTCAATCGGCGGCGTAGTCGAAGGCGGAGGCGGAGTCGGACGGAGCCAGACCAGCTCCGTGGAGAGCTGAGCCGAGTCGAGTTGAGCCACACACAGAGTCGAGTCAAATCTGCGCCCAACCTACGCTGTCATGTGGCATGTGGCAGTGTCATTTGTCTTAGCTTCGGCAGAAGGGAAGCGAGGTGTGCCACCGCTGCCTTTCTTCGGTGCGTCCTGTGGCACGCCTCGCGTGTTGTCAGCGCATTACGAGGCAACATGTTCAGCACATTAGCAATGGCAGCTGCTCACTAGAGAGAACTTACGAGGATAGCGGCAGGGGGAGCTGGCAAGGGGGTATACTACACGACTCTTGTTTCCTCTTGTTATTTGTTCAACAATTTTCCATTATGCAACCCCTGCATGCCATGCCCCCACCCCCCCTTAATCAACCCATCTCCAGGTGAATTTACAATTTGAGCGAAGACAAATAAAAAACAAATTCAAGCACAGCCTGTAAATTAAATTTCAATTCAACCCGAGTGAAGAGTGGGATAGGGGGTATGCATTTTCAATTGATACCCTTACCCACCCTATTATTCTACACCATTTCATGCCTTTAACCCCCCTCCGCCAACCGCTCGGTCAGCCGACTATAAATATTTAATTACATTTAACCTTTTCCTGACCGCAAAACTTTTCAGGCTCAACAAGGACAAGAAAAATGTTGACAAAACTCAAATGAAACTTCAATTATTCCACGTAAAAAATACGCAGGCAACAAAATGTTTGACAATGGGCGTGGCCTGGCAGTTAAAGGAACAAGGAGAAGGGGTTGAAGAGTGGGAGAGGGGGGTTGCTTTGTTTCCTTTCCGGCATTCGCCTGGTCACGATCTCCTGTTTACACGGGACGCACGAAACTCGCTTTGTTTATAAGGCGACGGCCGGAAAATGGCTGGGAAACGGCTGGGTCTGGCAACGTGTCTTTTCAGTTGGCCAACTTCCACCATTTTGCCTTTTTTTTATTTTGCCCAACAGACTCCTCCCTCGCCCTGCCCCTGCCCCTTCCCTTACGTCGCTTCGTCAACACTTGTTTGTTTGCTGATTTGTTTGACTTGCGTGTCGATGATGACACAACACAAAAACTCAACGAAAGTGAGCAAAACCTAAAGGATAAGGCAAACAGCAGCAACAGCAACAACATCAAACAACAACAGCCGAAACAACAACAACATTCAGAAAAACATATATAAACAACAGCGGAAACAAGAGCAACAGCAACGAAAGTTGCAGCAAATCGCTAACTGAAACTTTTTGTTCATAACAAGCGGCTGAACTAATAAGCAGCAAGCTTATACTCGACTCAGAGATACTCAGTAGTACTAAGAAAGGTTTATGGATGTGTGTGTGTAGCTTGTACAGATGCATACAAACATATAGACACCAATCTAGGCATGGACAGCACAGGCCAGTTGCCTTTAGTGTTCTTGAACTCGCTGTGCTAACTTGCCAATAACTTTATTGTTGATAGACCGATTTGGCCGATACTTTCCATATAAGTGAACAATAAAAGTATCTAATTTATTTTTAACTACAAAAGAACAAATTATAAAAAGGGATAATGAACAATCATAAACTCTTTTGCTTGAATGAAACAATGGTGTAACTAACAACCAAAGAAACCCATCGATAAATTTGCTAAATTATGAATATGTATATGACAGTTGACTAACCTTAGTCCGACTAAATAAAAATAAAAAAAATAAATATGTATGTATATATATAAAATTAAGCAAGAACCATTATAGGAATCTAAGGTATATATTAAAATCAAATAAATTTCTAAGTGAAAGGGAACTTAATTGAATCTATAAAGCTTAAAAAAGATCTCAACTTTCAAATAGAAATTGGTGCATACAGCTTCCTTTAACATCTGTACATACATACCTAAATATGTAAGTATAACAACCCATTATCTTTCATACAGGGTATAAGGTATAAAACGCTGCTCTCTTAATAGCCATGCAGGGTATTTAAATGCGAGCCAAGCCTGACAACTCTTAGTTGTCCTTATAATAATCATAAAAAGGCCAGCCGGCGATAAGATGTGCACTGCATATGAACAGAGCAGCGCAGCCTGTGGGGGGGGCACAATTGGATATAAGTCAGAAGGAGGTAAGGCGGCGAGTCGAGGAACCAACTGACCAAAGCGGAAATTGTTGCAAATGTCAGCAGCAATTTTTGTACACATTTTTCTCTGCTCTTTCTTTTTTTTTGCAACGCGTAGCGTGTTTACTTTACGTTATTTACTGTATTATTTTCGTATTCGCATGCGTATTTGTGGAGGCAGGAGAGAGGGGCAGGGAAGGGAGGATGATACGAGGCCGAAGGGGATGTCAGTTAACGGCAATTTCGGCACGTAGTTCACACGCAGCAGACAGGAGGAGGGAGGCCTCCTGCCTGATGATTTGAGCACACACACGCAGCCTCGCACCCTCGCACAGTCTGGCCGGGGGTGCAATCAGGCAGGCAGCGAGGGAGGGGATGGGGGGCAGGCAGGATACAGAATACAGGAAGCGTGTGCTTATGGAAATACAATTGAGGGCGCTTAAATTCAATTGGCGATAAGTAAAAGAGGCAACTGCTGTGCATCGATTTAAAGAAGAAGAAGCAAAGAGTGCGAATTGAATAAAAGATGCAAATGTTGCGTCACGAATCGAAAGGTATTTGCATGCAATACGATATCGAGATTTATGTGGAAGAAGAAGAAGAAACCACAAGCAGCTGAAGGTGCCACGCTGCGTATACGCAATTTGGCATTTGCAACTGGCAATTATGACAAAGATGGTCGAAGGACGCAACGCCGCTAATTGCTGCGAGCAGTTTCGTTTATGATCCGTTTGCATGTTGTCGTAAACTAGAGAGAGAGAGAGGGAGGGAGACAGGGTGATGGAGTGGGTGGGGGGGAAAGCTAATGAGCAGAAGGAAAGCAGAGAAGCCTGGAAAAAGGCATTTAATGAGTTGGCAGCACGAGAAATGCGCAACAGTCGGCGATGATGATGATTTGACGATGACCCGAGAGAGAGAGAGAAGGTGAGGGAGAATGGGAAGGTGGGCTGGGGGAGAAGGGGGTGCACAAGGTGCTAAATTGTGCCGCAGGAAAAGTAGCGAACCGGGTCAAGGGAAATTAATGATGCAGCCCTGCAGGCGCGTCAATTTGTGCCCAGTTTCAACTTTCACCTCAGACGTGTTTGCGGCAACTCGCTCTCTCGCTGAACTCTGCACTTTGGTAATTAAGATTTATGGCAGGCAGGTGAGCAGAAGGGGGGAGGGGGGGCAGTGCCACGGCGCACAGAACTTATTAATTTCTGCATTATTTAAGCGTGTAATTTATGTGCACAGTTTGCATTTTTAATTGCATTACACACGGCGTGTGGTTAATGCATGTTAAATGCAACCAATCGAGAGAAGACACAGCACACTGTCATACAGCGAGAGAGAGAGAGGGGGGGAGGTTGGTGAGGGGATAGAGGCAGAGAGGCAGTCAAGTGCAGTATGCTGTCATTATTACAATGTGGCATTTGTTTAATTAATTGATGCTTAATCAGCGACAGCTGCGTCACAAATATCGCGACTTTACTTTGCTCTGATTTAACTCACAAGAGTGGCAGAAGTAGAAGGAGATAGGGAGATCGTGGGACAGGCAGAGAGAGAGAGAGAGAGAGAGAGAGATAGAGCACACTGAAGCTGTGCACTTTGCGCAATTAACTGCGCTGCACACAAATTATTCGCGATAGCATCGCCAAGTTTGGCGCCTTTTAATAATTTCATTTAGTGCCAAATTGTCTTGGCTGAAATTGAATAAGGCAGCAACAAAGCAGCCGGCAGAGCTGGCCAAAAGGGCAAACCAGACACCGCAGACACTAGAAATGTGAGTGGGCAGGACGGACAGGTAGCAGGAGGTACGAGCCGACACGAGGCGAGAGACTCTTGAACTTGCTCACGATGCTGCTGATTATTGGTGTCCCTTTCTGCCCTTTCTGCAGGGGCTCTGTCTACTATTAAGGCTCGTGTCACGTGCACACCTATCGTTCTAGATATGTGAGGCGGCAGCAAGGAGGACAGACACGATTCGAGAGGCTCTTCAACTTGCTCACGGATCTGGTGATCATCAGTGTTCCCTTGCTGCCACTGCAGAGACAGTACGTCTACCTTTAAGTTGTCTGCAAATGCACTCTCGTGTCCCAAGGTTTCACACCTTTCTAAAGATGTGAGTGGGACGCATAGACACGCTGCAATAGACTCTCTTACTCTATAACAATGTCTCTGTTTATTGGGAGTTTCTTTTGGCCTCTGCAGAGGTACTGTCTACCCAGTCACGGCAATCATGCTCGTGTCACGCACTCATCTCTAGCAGCCGCACACCTTTCTTTGCGTGGATCACAGCAATTCTTGCCGTGTCCTGCTTGCCAATTATGGGCAGCAGCAGCAAATGGCGCTGGCCATGGCGCCTTAAGCACTTCCGGGGCGAGAAGGTTTAAACGGGTGATTGGGTTTAATGGCAGCGCATACTTAGGCCACGCTATAAGCCATGTTTAAACTGCTGTTGGAATACCGAAAATGGCTTAAAAGCCTTGTCACAAAACTCTCTTTGGCATTTCTGGGCGCAAGGAAGACGCGCAGAAACGCAAATGGCAAAGCAGAATACTCAGTTGACATTTCACTTAGCGTGTGTGTGCGAGTGTGTGAGGGACGGGTGGGGATAGGTGGGGTAGGTGTGTGTGTGTGGGGGGTTGTAGTTTGTGCTTGTGCTTGTGTGTGTGAGTTGCCCCCAAGGGGCCACAGAAAACTTGCTTGTATATTCATTGAGCCAAAAGTTGTTCGCCTGCCACCTTTCTCCCTCCCTGTATCTCTCTCTCTCTCTCTGTGTCGCTCTCTGTCTCTCTCTCTCCTGCTGGCGTTGTCCTTGCTTATTTATTTATAGTTATAGCGTGTGTCAAGACGACAAATAAATTTTTGGACAGCAATTTTATGCAACGTGCCGCCTTAGCAAAGGAGCAAAGCATGAAAAAAGCAACAAATGTTGATTTGAATTTGCCACACAGCACCAGTGGTAAGAAGAGTGAGGGGTGAAGTGTATGGCAGGGGGGTTCCTTGCCATCGCAATGCATTTATTTATAAGCAGAGAGACACGCGCGCCGGCATTGCCAAGCACAAAAGGGGCGGCATTGCCAGCTGGCATTGCGAGTTCTCAAACTTGCGCTGAGTTTTTTTATTTCTTATTTTTTTGCACTGACAGCAGTGACGCCACCTAGCGGTCAGTTTGGGACAAAAGTCAACTTTATGCTGGGGCAAGCATTTTATTTGCATGCAACAACATGTCAAATGGCAAACTGCACAGAACCAACTAGGAAATGACAAAGAAAAATGCAACTGACAGCGAGACCAAGAAGAGAGAGAGGGAGAGAGAGTGAGAGGGTGGGAGAGGGGAGAGTGAGAGGGTGGCAGAGTGGGAGGGAGAAGGAAGGCCTTGTGACAGCACGCCATTTTGGCACATGGCAATTTCCGCCGAGAGCACATGACAAAAATGTAAAGTTTGCCAAAGGGGAAGGGGGGGATTGAGGCTGGCTAAGGTAAATTCTTTTTGGCCAAACTCTCTCTAGCTCTCTCTCTCTCTCGCTCTGGCAAAAAGTTAAAAGTTTAATTGTGCGCAGCGCTTAAAATGCAACGCTGGACAGGCAGGCAGGCGGGCGGGCGGGGGGGCGTGGCAAGCTCAACATCTGTGACAAGTTTTATTAAGTTTATTTTATATTTTTGCAAAGTGTGTGTGGGGGCAGAAAGGGGTTAACGACGTGTTGCCACAAACTTGTCGGCTTGCATTTTGCCAGAGAAAAGAGAGAAGAGGGCGAGGGAGAGAGGGGGGAGGGAGGGTCAGGGAGGCGAAAGCTTTGTTGCACTTTTGATAAAATCAAATGTGGAAGCCGTAAATAGAAGAGAATGTGCTCAGGCACAGCAGCAGCAGTGTGTGCGTAAGTGTGTGTAGATGTCTGCCTGCCTGTGTGCCTGTGTATGTGTGTGTGTTTGCTTGCCTGCCTGAGTGTGCGTGTGTGCGTGCCACACACATTTATATGGCAGGTTGCACACACTTGACTGCTCAATGGGCAGTGGCACTTGGAGCCGCTTGGCGACTCTCGGACTCTCTCGCTTTGGTCACTTAAGGCTGTTGCATGCCCCCTCAAAACGTTGAACTGAAAGAAAAGCAAAGTGCCACATGGCAAGTGGCAAGTTGGCAAGTGGCGTGTGTGTGCCACAAGGCAGCAAAAGCGGAAGCAGCAGCAGCAGCAGCAGCAACAGCAGCGACAGCGACAGTCACAAGTTATGCTTCCTACACGGGGGTAGCTCTTTACTGTTCCCTCTTACCCATCCCCTCCTCCCCCGCTAGCGCTGCTTTGCTGTCGTACGTTTTTAATTGACTTATCAATAATTCATGCAGATCAACACGCAGAGTGAGATGGCAATAGCTGCATAAGAAGAGAGAGAGAGAGAGAGAGGACAAGAGATTGAGGCATGTGGCGCAGAGGGCTTGGTAATGAGAGAGAGAGGGAGAAGCAGAGCTGCTTTCCTCAGTCTGGTCGTTGACATGCACAGTGAGAAATTGCTTGAACTTCTCTTCTTTTATATGCCTCTTCAATCTTCACCCTCCCCCCCGCTCCTTTCCACTCCTTTATCTATATAAATTTCGCTTATTTTGCGCAATTTTCGCCGTATGCGATTTCTGTATTTATTTTGATTAATTTAAGTGACAGTTGGATGAGTTATTCCGCATCCTTGCTGCAAATATTATTCATTTTCATGTTCGTCTTTATCTTCCACTTCTCCTACTCTTCCCCTCCCCTCCTGCTTTCAACAATTCCAACTGGGGCTGCCCCCAAAACTGGAGGCACGTGATTGATGCATTTTTAATGCGCATTTTGGGGCACGATTTAAATGCAATTTACTGTGGCAAGTGGCAAGTGCAGTGGGGCGAAAGAAAGTCGGGGGGAGCGGGGCAGAACTTTCAAACAGCGAATTTAGGCCAAGCTGTTGTTGTTGGTCTTGTTGCTGCTGCATTTGAAAAATGCAATTGCGCCAGAGTCGCAAAGTCGAGTCGAGTCTTTAAATAAATGTAGCTGGAATGTTCTGCGAGAGCATCATAAATATTTGAGCGGGGCAGCAAGAGGAATGGGCAGAACTAGGAGGAACAGGAGGAGGTGGAGGTGGAGGAGGCACTGCAGCCGAAACGAGTATAATCAGTGCAAAGGTTGAGGCCACAGTGGGAGAACAAAAGCAGCGCGAAAAGTATTATGCATCAAGGATAAAATCAAATTTAACGCATCGCTTGCAGTGTGTAAAGGCGCCCAGGAGGGAGAGAAAGAGACAGAGAGAGGGCGAGAGGGAGAGGCAAGAGGAGGAGAAAACACTCTTCAACGAAGGCTCGCTGAATGCGCTCTCAATGCGAGCCCCTCCCTCCTCTTGGCTCCCGCTGGCTTCTGTCTTGGTGCGCTGCCTTTGAGTTTTGTTGGTTCTCTTCGCCTGCTTAAGTAAAGGCCACGTAGCACTTGACATGAGCGGAGACAAGCACACACACACACACACACACACACTCGCAGTGTGCCATGCCCACACGCCTACACAAACATGTGCAATCTCCCGGGGAGGGCAGACCAGGGCAGAGCACGTGCCGTTGGATTACACCGCGCCTGGCTGCGCTGTGGGAAGCCGACGCGATATGAGGAAAGAAGCTGTGTGAAAAATGTGTAGCATAAGACAAGGCGCATAATCAGAAGTAAGCGGACCAAGTGCCACACCCCCTCCCTCCATCCTGTCCTTACCCTCCCCAGAGGGGTGGGAGGGCTGCTGGGTTCGCTTTTATTTCGTAATATTCCAAAATCGAGCGAAAACAAAGCGCGACAAGAATAAGAAAGCAGAACGCACGCCGAGTTGCAGCTTGCGTACACACACACACGCAGACACACACAGACAAAGACACAAACACACTCTCATACTCTGACACAAACATGAAAGAGAAAAGTGGCAAGTGGCATTGTAAGACTCGCAGTGGGACTGAAATTGCGGCTCAGCTTGATGGATGCTTGTCTGCGTATGTGTGTGCGTATGCCTGCGTGTGTGTGCGTGTGTGTGTGTGTGAGTGTAGGTAAATACCCGCACTTGACATACCGATCATAAATCTGTTTGCTTTGCTTTTATTATCCCGACTTGGCTTTATTTCTCCCATCGGAGCGACAAAGTTGGCCAACAACAAAAGCCAAGCGAAACAGGAAACTCGACTTTGTTTTTATTGAGCGAATTCAAAAAGGGCAAATCAAACAATCTAGTTTAGTCTGTTTTATGCGCTGACTTAGTTATCGATGTTATCGATAAGCTGATTCCCTTTGCTAACTGTATCAACATTATTTTCCTTAATAAACCTTTGTCATTATCTGTTATCTACTTTGGAGTTAGTTAGAGGTTGTCAATCGATTTCTATGCAGTAAATCTATGCTGTTATCGATAAACTGTAAGATAAGTCATTTGATACAACTCTAACATGTTTCTAAATTGTTCATTTATTGAAATAATTCATATAAAATTTAGCGAATGTTCTATATCTATACTATGTCTATCTATAAGTGTCTGCACTATTATATATAATATATGTATATGATAATATTCTATTTAATTTCGTATTATTCAAAGTTTGTCTTTAAAAAGTTGTAGCATAATTCTAAACAAATTGATAAAATAGTGATGTTTTAATAAAATATAGTGTTTGGTAATTCTTAAGAATATTTCTCCACCCTGTGATGTTAAGTTAATATTATGATGTACGGATTCTTCACTTAATAAATATAATACAAATATAATAAAGAATATAATCTAAAGTTCAAACTCAATTGGAACAAGATATATCCTATATTATGCAACTGATATATATAACTTCTAATAAATATACAGGTACCTTATATAGGAACTTTGTCAATTTAATTCATCGAGCAATGCATCGTTCCTTATTCCCTTATATAGCCCCCTTAATATAATCATCGATTATCTCAAGCAATCCTTTCTATTAAGGTTAAGCTATGCTGGTCTTTATATTATATATTGTAGTATATGTTGCAACTATTTGTGGCACTTACCTCTTCCTCATTGCTGGCGGTGTTCACCGAGTCCATGCTCTGCGAGAGTCCCAGTGGGGCGAGTGCCATTTGATTCTCCATAATGCTGCCTGTTGTTGTTGCTGCTCCTGCTGCTGTTGCTATTGATGTGTTGTTGTTGTTGCTGTCGCTGGTTGCCGCAGTTGTTGTTGCTGCACTGGCGCTGCCTGCTGGCGAGGGAGTCGTTGGCGCCGAAACGGAGGCGGACTCGTGCGACTGCGACTCGTGCGTGGAGCTGCCGGGCGAGTTGCTGTTGGCGGTTGCTGCTGCCCCTGTTGCTGCTGCTGCTGAGCTTGTTGCTGTTGCTGCTGTTGCGACACTTAGTATTGCTGTTGTACTGCTGCTGGCAACTGTTGTTACTGCCGACGTGCTGCTGCTGACGCTCTGCTGCTGCTGCTGCTGCTGCTGCTGATGTTGCTGATGCTGCTTGTTGCTTCCAGCACAATGTGCTGCTGCTGCTGCTGGGGGGCGTACGCAGTATGGGCGTGTCGCAGCTGGTAGCCGCTGTAGTGGCCAGCTGTCTGCTGCTGCTGTTGCTGCTGCTGCTGCTGCGCAGCGCTGCCACGTGCTGCTGCTGTTGCTGGTGTGCGGCTGCAGCTGCAACGGCCGAGTGCTGTAGATGCTGGTTGAGTAGTGCCGCGGCGGCTGCCGCCTGATTGAACTGTACCAAGCGCTGCTGTTGCTGCTGCTGCTGCTGCTGTTGCTGCTGCGCCTGCTGGTGTTGCTGGTAGGCGACTTGCTGTTGTTGCTGCTGCGCCTGCTGTTGCTGCTGTTGCTGGTGATGATGCGCGGCAACGGCGGCCGCAAACTGTGTGGGATGTGCGAAGCTCAGTTGGTGTCCCTTGAGCGCTGCTGCTGCTGCTGCGGCGGCGGCTGCGGCTGCGGCGGCTGCTGCTGCCGGCGAGCTTGCGTACTGCAAATGGGCTGCGGGGGGCAACGGCTGCGGGCACGGAGACGGGCACGGGCACAGACACGGGCAGCACCGATACGGCGGCGGCGCACTGGCGCTTGGGCGACGGCGACAACACCTGTGGGGCACTCGCTGGCGTTTGCGGCAGCGTCGGCCTGCGTTTAATCGCAATCGACGAAATGGTGATGGCTTTTTCGAACACTTCCAGCTGGTGTTGTTGTTGTTGTTGTTGCTGCTGCAATTGTTGATGTTGCTGTTGCTGTTGCTCTTGCTGTTGCAATTGTTGCTGCTGCTGCTGTTGTGTGCTGGGAACTATGGTTGTCGTCGTCGTTGGCGTTGGCGTTGTCGTTGTCGTCTCTGCGGGCAGCAGTTGCAGTTGTGGTTCGGCGATGTGGAGCAGATGGTGATGGCTGCCCAACAGGTTCTGGTTCTGGTAGTTGGCTATGTTGGCGACTCAGTAAACCTGCAATCCAGACAGAGAGAGAGTGAGTTAGTAAACAGTGTTGTACAACGTTATTAGCTTCATTTATTGTTGTAGAACTCAATGCGAAATATGCAAATAACATTTCAATATTGTCAAAATACTTGTGAACTCACTCAACATAATGCAAATGTTTATACTTGACTGCAAGGGGAGCATGAAGAGAGGGGGGAAACGCCTGCATAATTCAAGAGCAAACACAACAAGAAGCAGATCGCACATTGAGAGAAATTCGAGTGCAGAAACTTGACGGTCGCATTGACGTTGAGTTTGAGTTTGCACAGAGAACTTGAGATGCAGAATTATGTTGCCAAGTGCAAGTCAAGAGGTCGCCTTGAAGGTTAATGCAAAATCGATTCTAATTTCAAGTTGTACTCGAAACCTTGGCGATATATTTACAGGTTAAGATATCTGAATGTTTATTATGCTTTCATTATTTCTTCTTTTCTTTGTTCTTTTGTTCTCTCGATTGAAAACAGATCTTAGCAAGTTTAGTTAACTTGCCTAATCCGACACTTATTTTAGTTGCACTCTGAATTTAAGCTAGTTTAAGCCTCTTCCTTCGCAAGATTGTTCTTGAAACATTTTCCCCTGTGAGTTCCCCAGGGAAGAGCAAACTAGTCCAGGCGCCTTGGATGTGTGAGCTCGAGTAGAAAGCATCTTAATTGTATCAAAATAAACGCAGGCAAGGCGAACAAAGAAGGCGCTTGTAAAGCAAGAGAAGAAAATAACAAGAAAGAGAAGCAGAAGAAAGAGAGACCAGACAGACAACAGAAAATGCAAATTGTGTGGGTCAGTTGTGTGTCTGAAGCGAGCTTCTGTTTCTGTTTCTGCTTCTCTGTTTCTCTCTGTGCATTTTGTGTTTCGCTTTCGGTTATCGCAGGCAGGCATCGGCGCTGAAGCAGCTGCTGGAAACTCCATTGCCTCACCTCTGCCCCCTGCCTCACCCTCCCCCCTCTCACTCTCAACCGATGCCGCTGCTCTTCACACCAACGACAAGCAAGAAAAGAATCTGAATACAGTTGAATACAACCGCAAGGCAAACAAACCGACAAATAAACACAGACAGATAGACAGCTAGATAGGGAATCGAACTCATACACACTCACACACACACACACACACACACATACACACACTTACACTCGCAGGGTCGAGTGTGGTCTGAAACAACTTGAAAATTGAGCTGACAACAAACCGAAATTGTATTACAAACGTTTGCTGCGAATATATGCACATACATAACTAAAGCTGGGATCCCGGCGAGAGATGGAGATGTCGATGGAGAGATATCATAGAGATATCAAGTACAATATATGCACATATTTGAGTACAATACTCGATACTCGAACAGGGCCATGAATACGGATTATAATGGCGCCAGCGAGGGGTCCCAAGGACAGCAGGAGACAAGCAGCGAGCGCCTCATCGAATCTCTCATCTGTCGCCATTGTACGAGTATCTCGAGTTGTAACTGAATATCTACTGTATTTATGCATATGTGTGGAACAGTGGTAAGTGTATCTGAGATACAAAGCTATCGCCAGATGCTTTGCACATGACAAATTATGCAGACAATCAGCGTGGCGGGTGGTGGTGGCATGACACAGCAGCAGCCACAGCCCACAGCCTACAGCCTCATCCTCAGCAGCAGCCACAGCTTGGCAGCGTTTAAGGACCTGCCTCAAAATATTTGTGGCAACTCGTGCTGGCTGGAAGCAACACTTCAGCTAATTGCACAGCAGCGCCTGCTCATCGTAATTCAAATTTAGCAATATCGATTGCTCCGTTGGGGGCATCCCTACTGCCCCTCTCCCACCCGCGCCTGATCCCGCTTGATTTATAATTAATAGAAATGCAAAACAGCCGCAAAATATGGGCAATATTTAAATAAGCCATTGTGCCACAGCGACGTGCTTTGGGTTTGTAGAACAAAATGTGGCGAATTTCGCATGTATTTATATTAATAGACACACGGTGCGTATACGCAATGCGCGTGGTTCACTGGGCGCGGCAATTAACTGTGTTGCAGGCAGTTGATAGAAGCGCTTTAAATTTACATTAAATGCTGGTAAAAATATGAATAAATATATATAAATATATATAAATTATTGATAAATTATTTTTAAATTAAATTAAATTATTAAATTAAATATTAAATTAATTAATAATTAAATTAAATTATTATATAAGAAATTATTAATTTACGTCTGTATGAACACCTAAATCTGACAGACTATAAGAGCTAGAGCTACCAAATTTGGTGACAATATATTTAAATATTGCCCATAGACAATGCTTCTGTTTAACATTCTGCCACGCCCTCTTTCAACACTCTACAACAAATTGTGAACGTAAATTTAAAGCTGGTATGTTAAATTTTGTGGGGTACATGAATTTTGATCATTAAATTATTCCTATAAGTATAATTATTCCTATAAGCATTATAAATATCGCAGAAATAATTCTAGTTAAGTTTTCTCTACCAGGCACTTTGGAATGCGTCACCGCTTTATGCTGCAACAGCGAGCACACCCTGTATTTAATATTCATAAATATGTCAAGAATTTGCGATGATCTAATCGAACTGAAGGGAAACTCAACTAACAATTTCAATTGAAATGTTTTCACTTAATTCGGAATTAACTCGTATCCAGATTTGGCAATACGCTCATAAATACAACACATATTATATGTATTTATATCTGTTGGCGATTATATTTATTGTTTCTTGCAGAGCAATAAATCACTTTCTCTCTCTCTCCCTCTCTCTCTCCCTCTTTCTCTAAGTACTGTGAGCACAGTTCAGCAGAATCTCCATAAATTTATCCCCTCGAAATCCACATACACTTTTCAAATATTTTTCCATTGCAAATTAGTTGCAGTTTGGGTGTGTGCGTGTGTGTGTTACATTTGCAAAGCAACGCTAAAACAACAACAACAACAATAACATCAACAACAATAACAACAACAACAAAAACAACTAACAAAAAAGCAATTGCGTTACAAATTCTAACAACAAAAGCCGTGGGCGGCAACAATAATGACGCTGCCATTGTCGTTTGTCTGCCATGGAAATTAGTCAGTAAAAATTCAAAAGTATAGCGCAGTAACAACAACAGCAGCAACAACAACAACAACAGCAACAAAAACAACAACAACAACAGCAGCAATAAACAGCAGCAACAACTGGTCATAAATATTGCTAATGAATTTCCCGCACGCTTTGTTGAGCTCAACACAACAAAGTCGCGTCCCTCTAATCGACTTCCATTTTGCATTGTTTTTTCGTTGTTGTTGCCCTGTTGCCTTCTCCCATTTTTCGTAGAGAGAGCGACAGAGAGAGAGAGGGGAAAAAGCGCTGGAACGGAAGTTGCGCGCATTTTTTACGGATGCTGACACAGAGTAAATATAATTATATATAATTTCTATAATGACAAATCTTTTGTGGCACGCAGACCCCACTGTAGCTGCCACGCCCCTGAGGGTAGGCAGAGCAATTTCAATGATTTGAAATTGGGATCAGTTTACTCAATTTTAGTTTAAAGTCTTTCGTTTTTTATTTTGAGGCTGCCCTTGCCTTGGTTTGGTCATAATTGCCACACGATTCTGGAAATTGGGTCTGCCACATCCACGCGCCTTCCTCTTTCCCCTTCCCCATTATTGAAATGAACGCATAAATCGCCTAAACTGGCCAACTGCGGGCCAGCAAAGGTTGATCTATTGTAATAGATACGCTGGGGAACATACCATAGCATGCTAATCCATGCACGCCCACGTACCGCACTTCATCATCAAGTTGATAATGATGATCAAGATGATGATGATCAAGATGATGATGATGTTGATGATTGTTGGAAACAAGTTTCTCAGCTGCTGCTGCCATAAAAATAAAGATGATTTTGACTTTGCTGATCGCGGATCACTTGTCAGCAATTTCAGGCAACTAACAACCGACAATTGTCAATTGCAATGCCAACAACATCAGCAGCAGCAACAGCAGCAACAGCAGCAACAACAACGACAACAATTAGCATTGCTAATGTTGCCAGATAAGCGCGCAAGTGGCGTAAGTAACCCACCCACGTGATCAGGCTTCCTTCAAGCTAGTTTTTGTTATCTATTTCCAAATTGAAGGCAAAGCTGCCTCAGACGGAGACGATCTTCAAGTGGTTTTGGCCATATAAGTGGCTGTTGTTTGTTGCTGTTGTTGCTGTTGTTGGTTTGCTGTGCGCATCATAATTAATAATTAATAAGCCAGACCATCTTTATTCACACTCTGACTTTGATATGGACAGCAGGAGTATATACGTTTTCCCTAAGGCAGGCACTGTTGATTTGAGAAATGAGTTTGGCAGCGCCAAAAGTAAAGCTGTCTCAAGGTGAGGCTGATGCTGTGGCATGTGTAGAAGGAAGCAGAAGATGAGCTGTCTTTAAATGTGGCATATGCTGTGGCATATCTAAAGGGAAGCAGACTATGAGCTGCAAAGGCAAGCTGCCCCTAAACGTGCCACAGTCTGTGGCTCATCTACCATAAGAGGGAAGTGCATTCCTTCGTCGACTTGCTGTCAATCAGTTGCCTTATGATGTTTGTTTTCATTTCAACTGCCGCTGCTGCTGCTGCTGCTTTGTTGCTGCCTCATTTCGACTCAGCTGAGTTGAGCTTGGGCCGCGCTTGGCGTGCTTAGGTGCGCATATTTAATATGCCATGCTCAAGAAACACATTTTTTTACAACTTGGGCATGCTCTAATTCTCATTCTCTGCCAGCCTCTCTCCCTCTCTCCTCTCTCTCTCTCTCTCTGTCTCAGCTTGCAACTGTGTGGCAGCCACGCCGAGTGGCAGCACGAGTAGCACTCGAGCAACTTGTGTCTACAAGATAGTTTGCGTTTTGCTTCCAAAAGTTCTGCCAACGTGACTTGCCTGTCACCCGCCCCCGCCTGCCTCGCTTCCCCACGCCTCCGTCCCTCCTCCTTTTGCCTGCCATCTGCCGCCTTTCTCCTCGCACGCCCTTGCCGCGTCTACTTGTTGGGCTTGAGCGTTTTTTGAAAATTACAAAATCCATTAAGTTGCTTGCACGCAACTTAAACATAAATCCATCATACGCCATGTAGCACACACACATACACACACACCCGCACACACACTGAGACAGGGTAGTGTGCCACGCCCCACGCCGCCCCCAGTGTGCCTCCCCATTCGCTGCTTGGTTTTATTATCCACGGCATATTCAATGCACAAACATTCAGACACTCGACTAGGTAAGTAGGTTGAGCCCCATTCGGCGTCTCAGTCTTGCCCCCCTCCCTGTCTCTCTCTCTGCCCCCCTCCCCCCTCTCTCTCTCTCTCTCTTTCTGTACCTGTGCTCTCTTTCATTCTGCTTGTTATTTCACTTGGTCTTTTGGCGTCTCGCAGGGCTTTCTATTTAATTTCCCAGCTAGCTGCAAAAACTTCTGGGCTCAATCAGCCATTGACTTTGACTTCTTTCCGACTCACACACACACACACACACAGCTGTTTGTATGTGTGTGTCTCTGTGTTACTCTTTGCACTTCCCATTTCGTTGGGCTCTCGACTCGACTTTCAAATACGCCGCATGCAATCAATAAATGATGAAAAGATATTGTAGTTCAACTCGCGTTCTCTCGACGCCGTCAATCTCATTTAGTGCGCTTCCGTTGGCCCAATGCACATAAAGCTGAAGAACAGACACAAGAAAGAGAGAGAGAGTGGGAGAAATAGAGAGAGTGAGAGAGAGGAGAGAGAGAGAAGAGAGGGAGAGGAAGAGAGAGATGGTGCTACATTCCTATGAAAGAACTTTTTCAGTTACAATATTCGATTTCATTCGATCCACGTGGCTTATCAATTTGCATATATCTTTCGGGCTTATCTCTCACACTGATAGCCATAGTTGCTTATTACCGTTGCGCAGTTGAGATTGCGAGCCATAAATCATACACAGATCAGATACAGCTACAGCTATAGATATAAATATAGATACAGATACAGATACAGAACGTGCTCACTCACAGTAATTGTGGCCATTAATGTAATAGACAACAGCCCAAATCGAAGAGAGAGAGAGCAGATATTGAAAGAAGAAGAAGAGAGAGCGAGAGAGAGAGGGAAAGAGACGAAGAGATGTGTGAGAGATGTGAAAATGTAAAATGGATGCAAAGATTGAATGAAAGATTCGAATGGAGCGAGCTGGAATGAGCGAATGAGTGTGCGAAACTAGTTCAAAAGTTCAAGCGAACACGAAGACTGAAGCGAAGATTGAAGACTCAGCCTGAGCCTGAGCCTGAGCTGTAGCTGTAGCTTGTGTAGCCCGGAGAAAGGTAGCCAAAAAGCAGCGGTAAGTGCTGTTTATACCCTGCACTAACTGTTTGCCACTGCAATGCGTATTAGCTTGGCAGTAGGCTGAAGTTACTTCTCAACTCTACAGGCCATATCAGCGTCGATCAAGTGGCTCTTCTGCTCTTGGACTGACTATAAATAGCCCTGGCATCAATGGCAATCATATCAAGCGCGGACCAATCCAGTTTCGATTGTGCCGAATTGGCAGAGAAGCGAGGGTAGGGTGGCAGGAGGGAGGGAGGAGGTAGAAGCTTCTCTACAATCAGCCTTGGGTAAGCTTCTCGACAATCGCTTCAATTGCCGTTTTGTGGTTTATATATTGTTATGGCGTATTTTGTACCGCATTTGCTAAGCTTTCCCATGGCCTCCGCTCGCCAGCACTCGAACAGCGACCGCAAGGGGGTCGCACGCTTTGGCAATGTGCGTTGTGTAGCTTCGTTGTTTGTTGCTGAAATGTGGTCGATTTTGTCATTGATTTTCCTGTTTATGTCGTGTGCATCAAATGCAACAGCAGCAGCAACATTGAGGAAACCAAATGACAGATCATCATCATCAACGTTCACGTCGACGCCAGCTGTCAAGCAGCTGCCACGCCTCTCCCGCCTCTGTATATGGTATATGGTATATGGCACCTCCTGACGGACTAACTGCGAACGTCCATTAAAACTGAGTGTGCTCCATTAGCATTCGCAATTAATTCTCATTTTTCTCTCTCTCTCGTCGGCAAATTTGTACAAATTTCGGAGTCAACGCGACGCACTGGGATATATCAAAATTCATCTGGCTGTCCCTCAGGCATACATAGAATATGTTGTATACCCTGGAAACTAACTAGAGAGACGGAAAAAGCGACACGGGGAACAAGCTAAGCATCGAACAATCTAAGATAAGTTTGAAACTCTCAATAATCTAGAGAAACTTAAGTTTACTCTTCTATAATCTATACATACAATATATATTTGATTATATCTTAAACTTGTCTATCTTTGGCATAGTTTACTGTTTATATATCTGTACTACACCAGAGACTGAGCAAGCAAAATTTAATAAGCTTTTCTAGCAATTAAAATTTCTTTCATTGCTAGAAAGTTTTCTAAAGTTTTAGTTTTTTAGTTTTCTATGATCTCTTTAGTTTTCTATGATCTGTGGAAATTGAAACTATATTCCCTTTATTGTCGAATATATTATCTTATATTTATGTGGAACATCTTTGGGCATAATTTGCTGTTAAGAGAAGAACATCTCCTTAATCATGCTTCATATCACACGAGACTTAGCATGGTATGAGCAAAGTTCATCCAACATCTTTTACAATCGAAGACAACTTCTTAGCCCTCAATTAGCTATACTAACTAATAGTTTATATACATATTAATATAATATATCAGCCTATTTTTAAGCACAGTTTGCTCTCTATAGAAGAACATCTCCACAATCACTTATCATATCACAATCTTAACACCTTAAACTTGTTCCATTATTATTACTGATGACGTAAATCAACACTGTTGGCTTTACAGAGTATCTGTAAGTGTGTCAGCAGCCTTAGCATATGCTTCTTTCTCTCTATCTTTCAGTTCTCTTTGTTATTGCGCCAACCGAGATTAATTAATGTTAATTTTGCATAATTAAAGCGGCAGCAAACAGAGAGAAAGGCCAACAGCAAAACAACTTGCCAAAGCCGGACAGGGGATAGAATGAGTAAGAGAGAGAGCGAGATAGGGGGGCAGAGAGATAGAGAGAGCGAGAAGCTGTTGACTGGTCTGAGGCGCCTGAGGTGCTGAGGTTCAGTGTCAAGGGTCAGGTCAGTTGTTTTCAATTAAATCTCTTGCAATGCCGCCTCGAAGTGCTTTATGACTGTTTCCTGTTTTGAGTGACGACATGAAAATGCTTTTTTGGGAAGACAACTCGAGACGAGCGACTCTTACGTAGATAATACCCCAGGGAACAGTAAATCTTGCACATCTTAACTAAAAGGGGGTTGCAGTCGGATTCGATCCAATTAAAATTGCAAAATCCCAAAACCTTTTTGGCAGCACAAGTGTCTCGGCCACACAGACAAGTGACAGAGAGAGTCAACCAGAGCTGTCAACTAGTCTCTCAATTATTTGCATAAACACAAAGCTACAGTACAACAACAACAACAACACTATCTATCGATCTACCAGTTGAACACTTTGTGGTTTTCCTCCTTTCTCCCCCTGCCTCCTTTGCATTTACTTAACTTTGTTACTTCTTGCAAAAAGCCAAAATGAATTTAACATGAGATTTGCCAAAGGATTCGCCAGTAATTTTCTTCATAGACACATTTTCCATTTATTTTTCCACAATATTCACAGTATTGTGCTGCAAGTTATTGTGAATTTGGCAAATTGTTGCTGTTGTTTGCATATCAATCTTTAATAGATTTCATAATGGGCCAGTTCGAGTGCGAAATACGCATAAATTGAACCCGAAATGTCTACGAGAATAGGAAAATAGATTGTTTAAATTTGTTTAAGATGTAAAAGGAATGTCTCGAGGGTTTTCTCAGTTTAACTCATATTTAATTGGGATTTTTGGACAGCAAATTTGCTCAGTTTTATTATTTAGCATCAGAACTTAAAGAATGAGTATAAATGATGTATATACAAGTATATATATTGTTAAGTATACATATTAAAAGGTACTTTTATCACTTTCTGCTATTTGGGATAGCATCCTAAAGGAAACAACATGATGATCAGGTCTAGTCTCTGTTGAGGTGGTTCAGAAGTCGTCAAGCTTAATGGCTTAATAAAATTCAAGGCAATTGAAGAATAAACAAATTGTTCTCAAAAAGAAAAGAGCAATACATCAGTTTGTAGTGGAACTTGACAGCGCGTTGAAGTTTTGAGAAGGCAGAGGCTGCAGGAGGAGGAGATGAAGGGGAAGAAGGGGCAGAAGTGGAAGGAGGCTGAGAGAAATTGCGTGAAATTAAGCATAACGTGCGTGTGCCGCGTTCGTCTGTCAGTTGTCAGTTTTCCCTCTCTCTTATTCTACCATTCCCTTTCTCCCTCTCTCTCTCTCTCTCTCTCTCTCTCCCTCTCTTATGCTACTCATCGCGCAACTGGAACCCCCCCCTGCTGTGCCCACCGCTTGATCTATCACTCGGGATGATGTCATTAATTAATGTGAATGAGTTCAGTATGATGTCAATTAGCTGCGGAAAGCGCACTTGACGGCCACTACACTGCACAAAATTGCTGCTGTAGTTGTTTAAGACACAGCCCACACAGGCACGCACGCACACACACACACACTCTCTCTCTCTCTCTCTCCTCTCCTCTCTCTCTGGCACGCACTGCCTCTGCTCATATTTTATGAGCATTTACAATTGAGCTGCCTGCACAGTCCAAAAGCGGAATCTGTGTGCATCTTGAACAGCTGCCAGTCTACATCCTCCTCTCTCCCCTCTCTCTCTCTCTCTCTCTCCCCCTCTCTGTCTCCCTCTCTTTTAAACGGGGGACCCACAAAAGTTGGTAGGTTTATCTTAATATCCAAAAGCGCACAAACTTCTGTTTCAAGTGCTCAACAATAGTTAAGACACAAACTGTAGAGGAGAGACTCCAACAGAGACAAGAAACGACTGAATGAACGACTGGCAGATACTCTGTAAAGTGTGGACATATACATAACAATAATATATATAAGAATCTCATGTTTTCTGACCATCTCTTCCTGCTCTGCTTCACTTTGTGCTGTTCATTTCAATTCGGGCATATCCTTTGCACTTCTTTCGCCTCTACAGGGTATCAAACTAAGCACAGTCATTAAAACAGACGCTTGGCCGCGCCCCCCATTATCGCCCCCACACAAGACAATACAATACACAACAGCTGACGCAACAACAACAACAACAACGAGTCGGGAAAACTAAAAGAAAATTATTATAATAAGTAAATGCAATAAAATGAAAATCCAACTGGGAAATTCGGTTTGATTTATTGCTGTTGTTGTTGTTCTTGTTGTTATTGTGCCTTACTTAAACATTGAAACAGAGTGGAATAGCAGAAGGAAAACCCCAGAAAGAAAAGCAAAAGAAAAGCAGAAGAGGCGGCATTATGCAGATAAAAGACAAAAGTTTTGATGCGTCGAAGGGATTCACCACAGGCTGGTAGAGTGGGAGTGTAGGGGAGGGGGGGGCAGCAGGTGGCAAATTGGTTTAAGGCTAATCTGCCACGCCCCTCTCTCTCTCTCTGTCTCTCTCTAAACTGCCGTTACTTAGAAGTGCTCAAGCTTTCGTCAAATAAACAGAGAAGAAAGAAAGAGAACGCAACGAGAACAAGTTCGTTTTGGTTTGGAAACTTATAAATCTTAAAGTCCATTTTCAATTGCAGTGAAAGATACTTTCAGCTGCAGATACAGATACATTGTGTGTGTGCACAAGTGAAAGATTTATTGAAATTAGCAGAACCTGCTCTCCCCTTCCTTTCCTCTTCCTTTCTTCCTGGACTGATCTCAGCTAAGGGCGGACCATTTGGGGCTCCTGGGACAGCAGCCACCCCCCCCCCCCTCAGCTTTGGAAAGTATGTATTGAAATTTCGTTTAAGCTGATCAAGTTTCGCCCCCACTCCCCCTTTACCATGTCTGTTGCGCACTTCTTTCTTCTGTTTTGCTTGGCCAATTGTTGCTACACTTTGTTGATGGATGATTGTTGCTTTTGTTGTTGTTGTTGTGTTGCTGGGCGAAAGGCGAAATCATTTTAGCAAAATAGAAACAATTTCTGTGGTCAGCATGAGGTTTTTTTTTTATTCAAAGTCTCGTTGCCTTTCACCAAAAACACATCGAACATGTTGCGCTGTTTGTTTTTTGTGCTCTCTCTCCCTTTACATAGTGCAGGCTTTTCAATAGCAAACTCTGTCTGTGCCCCATTAACCCATTGCTGACAGCGTGGCTTAATAATGAACGAGAGCTGAAGTTGTCTACGAATAAAAAATTAGACATAAACTGCGATCTGATAGCGTCTTTAATTTGATTTGTATCTACAGCACACCCACTCACGCAGTCTGCTCTCCCCCTCTCTGTCTCTGTCTCTGTCTAGATGTGTTTTGCATTGTTTCTGTCTCTTCTTCTCCTTTGTACTTCTCTCTCTTCTTCTGGCTTCCCTTTCCTTTGCTCTCTCTCTCTCTTCATTGCATGATCGTTCAGTTTCCTCAGCTGCTGACCGCATTGGGCAGCCCCTCTCTCTCCTCCCTCTCTCTGCCCTTCTGTCACCCACTCGGCTTCTCTCTCTCTCTCTCTGCTTCTATCTGCCACTGATATGATCTAGTATGCATGTCATAAGATAAATTGCAGCTGCTCCATTCGTTTATTTGGTTAGTTCAGCCTGCGCTGTGCTGTGCTGCTAATGATGTGCAAATAGTCGCCGAGTGAGTGCAGCCCACACAACCGAAAAACGAGAGAAGCACACACTTTATGGTGTGTCTATGTGTGTGTGTGTGTGTGTATAAAAAGGAGACAAAGACAGCGAACAGAGGCCTGACAATTGAAGCTCGACCAGAGCTCGACGAAACGAGACTGAGACTGAGACTGAGACTCCTCAATTAGCTTATGGTTAGCACGTACTGAGGGGGGGAGGGAGGGAAGGTAGAGTTGTAGATGCAACCCTTTCGCATAGGGGAAGATATGCTACCCCATGCCCCATACCCTCATTCCCCTCTTCCCCCTCGTGTGTGCCCTGCCACATCCTTTTGTTGGTTCCATGTTCCGTGTTTTATTTCTGCTTTTCTGCCTTTTTTTTTTTTCTTCGTTTATTTACACATGCTAAAGAGCTGCCTAGTGTGTTGTGGGGTGTGGCATTGCAGGTGGTTTGCCGGGCGGGGGTTGCAAGTCTCGGATTACATGCTGGTTCCTCCCCGTGCTGCGCCTCTCTCAAATGGGCGCGACGAAGCGACGCCGTCGCCATCGCCATCGCCGTCTCGATTCGTTTATTTACTTGCAGACTAAAGAGACAAACTGGTTGTTGTTGTTGTTGCTGTGTGGCAGCGACGAAGCCAGCGACATGTGTGTGAAGAAAGGGTGCGCTGTTGATAACAACAACAACAGCAACAACAACAGCAACAGCAACAACAACATGGGCCAAAACAACAGTAACAGTCGGCACGGAAGTGGTTTTGATTTAATGCCAAGATGCCGCCGACGTTGACGTCGCTGCCACTGCCGCCGACGCATTGCTGAAGCCGAAGCCGTTGCATGACGCAAAGTAAACAGCTGCTCAGCCTTGCCGCACAGGTGACGACAGGTAGCTGCAGCATAGAAGATGCCGCGACGCGGCGGCGGCCAATTGCAAAGGCAGCCCGAAAGAAAAAGAATTCTGCGGCAAATCAGCGCAAACAGTTCGCGCTGTGTGTGTGTGTTGTGTGTGTGTTAGTGTGTGTGTTTTGGGGTAGTGCATGTTTGATTATATGTGTATGTTTATTTGTCTGTATGTGTGTGTGTAGGAGAGTGTAAACAGGTGGCAAGTAGAGACGAGAGAAAACTTAAGGTGAATTTAAGATTTCAGTTTTGTGCAGTTCTTGAAACTGCTTGAGGTTTGCTATATGCAAATCTATAATTTATAGCTATGTATATGTAATATTTGTATATCTTTTGTATATATCTATACATATATCTTTATCTTTATCATCTATCCATCATATACCTATCTATATCTATAGCTGTAAGCGATAAAGTTATTGAGCTTTAAAAAGTTCCTTCAATGTTTCCTTTGCCACACTTCATCTAACTCCGCATTGACAACTCAATCAGAAGCAGCAAGCAGCTTCCCCTGCCTCCCCCTGATTTAATTTGTAATTGCAGCTAAAATGAAATATCTTCCCCCCCCTCCACCCGCAAACATCGAATTGGAAACAGTAAATACAATCAAGAGCGAGACGCTTGTGTGGGCAGAGGCAGGGAATGCCCGCCCTGGGTGCGTTTGTGGCTTATTGGCAATCAAAATGATGGCGACGATGGCGACGATAGCGACGCTAGACAATGTCTGCACTGCAAGAAAACAGAGCTAGCTAAAGCAGAGTAACCAATGAAGTCCAAACTGCGAACTTGACTCGATTTCTGGCAGTGTATTTAGAGTCTGTCTAGGCTGGCAGGCATTAGCCAGAAGCAGGCTACAGTACAGAGACGTATGTGTGTCTGTGTCTCACTGTGCATGTGTGTATGTGTGTATGTGTGTGTGTGTGTGTGTGTGTGTGGTGTGTGTGCGTGGGTGTAGCTATGCTTATCTCTGGGCGCTGTCGCACAGCCAGGCTGATTAGCATAATTGGGTTTCGGTTAAATTTAGCGTTTAATTAATATATGAATTCGGCTGGCAGCACACGGCAACAACAATTAGTAGAGAGAGGGAGTGAGAGTGTGGCAGTGAGAGAGAGAGAGAGAGAGAGAGAGGCAGATGTATCTATAGCTGAATTAGTGAGCAGCTTTAAGCGACATGTGCCCCAGTTTGCACTTCCTGCCACTTGAACAAAGCCGTTGCCATAATTGACTTCTGGCCCAGCCTAGTCACACACACACACACCACACACACACTCGCACACACCCTGTGCAAACTTGTGTCTGCCCAAAATATAAGAAATTGCGCTCTAGAAAGCATTTGCCAGCGCCCTCGCCATGCACTTAACATGTTCATCAATTGCTCGACACGAGACTTTCGCCACACAGACAAAGTGTCAGGCAAGAGGAGAGTATAGGGGGGCGGGGGGTGGAGGCAGAGACAGCGACATGAGAATCTGGCCAAGACAAAACAATGCAATGGACGGGGGAATGTGTAAGAGAGCAACAGCAAGAGGAAGGGAACCAAAGGAAGTCAAGTCTGAGCCGTCAAATTGTTTGCCACAAAAATTGCAGCTGTGTTGGGAATTGGAACGACAACAATCAACAGAGGCAAGTGCAAGAGAGAGAGAGAGAGAGAGAGACAGCATCTATAGCGCCCACGCCACGCCCACAGGCCAGAGCACAAAAGGCAAAAGACAATTTATTAGACGCCTCAGCCAGAGCAGCAGGAAGGTCTGCCTCCAGAGAACAAAGCAAATCTTGGCGGCATTTTGATTAATCGCCAACTCAAGTCGAAGTTGACTTCAAATTAAGCAAAATGTTAAAAGGGGAAATGGAGTCTGCCATGAACTGATAATCTTCAACTGATAAAAAGGCAAAGAATCCATAAGATTCTCTGCCTAACTCCACAAGTTGAGTCAGCTGCAACTTCTGTTGCAAGTTACTTTAACTTCGTTTACCATGAGGGAAATGTTGAATAGTTATAAAATATTATACAAGTTATGATAATACTTGCCATCTCACTCTCACTCCCTCTCTGCCTCACTCTCGCTTAATCTCTGTACACATTAGTATTTTGTGTTTTTTTTTTTTTCTTTTTCTAGGAAACTCTTGGCTCATCAAAAGTCTTTCAACTTCTTGGGGAGACACAACTCGTAGAGCTTGGCCAGACGAATGTCATCCGTCATTAAACTAGTTAAACAAGTTTCTGGCGCGACCCTGAGGGCAAAATTTCGCCGCCGTCAAGAGAATGAAAAGACAGAAAAGAAACACTTGACTTCAAGGGGGAGAGAGACTCTTCTTCAGCTTGGCCCCCTCTTCCTCTACTCTATTCTGCCACTTCTACTTCTCTATTATACCTCTTCATCCGCTCTTCTATTCTTCTCTATTGTATCTCCACTTCTTCTCTACTGCACCTCCTCTTCTGCCCTCTTGTTCTTCTTGTTTTAGAGTCGCCGTTTATCATTAGGCGCAGTTGATAAATTTGTTAGGTTTATGCAAAGCTGCCTAATTACCTTGCCCCCCTACCTCCACTCCCTCTCCATCTCTTAGCGAGAAAACTTTGCAGAAATGGAAAGTGCAGATGTCTCTGGCTTCCATCTCTGTCTCTGTCTTCCATCTCTGCTTCTGTCTCTCACTCTTGGCGGCTAATGAACTGTGCGGAGTCAAGTGGGCAACGACAACAAACAAATTTCACATGCGCCACAAATTGCAGTCAATGCGCGACTTCGACTTTCCCAATGAGGCAATAAGCTGTTACCCCTTCTCCCCAATTCCCTCCCCCCTCCCCTCACCTTCTAGTCATTCCTTCGCTGCTTCCCCCAGCGCTGTAAATAGACACCAGAGAACCAGAGAGCCAAGGCAGCGCAACCGACTCTATGGCTGACAGTTTTGTAGGGAGTGCTGTCTCCGAGAGGGGGAGGGGGAGGCACTTTATGGCTGGCAACAGTTGCGCAAATTTGCACAAAGACGACGTCAACAGGTGCGAGCTCATTTCAATTCTCAGCAATAGCGAGAAATCTATTTATTTAGTTACACATATCGCTCTTTTAGATGCCCTCTAAAGAGTATGACCAACTTGCCGGGAATTGCTAGTTGAGATTAGTAATGCAGTCTAGTATAAAGCTAAGTAGTTTGCTATATTAAGTACAGGGTATTTCACAGTCGTTATGCTCATTTCATTGCTCGCATGGCGCCGTCTATCGTTCAACTTGAACATATTTCAATCGCTCAACTGATTCGCTTTGCAACTGTTTGCAGTTTTGCACCCACTGGAGCACAGTGCCTTATACTCCTCTCTACCCTTCCCTCTACACTCCTCTCTACACTCCTCTCTACCCTCCTCTCTACACTCCCCCTACACTCGAGCTCTGTTGAATCTGCCTCGCAATTGAATATTAGCAAAAATATGCAAATGCAGTCGAGTTCGACCTGTGGAGGGCAAACAAACACACGAAAATGTGAGGCAACCTCAGCTTGAAGTTGCCAAGCTCAGCAGAAAAGGTACCAACAACAACACCTGTAATGCTTCGTCAATGTTGCCAAGGCCCGCGGCGGCGTCTTCAGCTGCTGCTGCTGCTGCGGGGCAAATAAATGTCTTGCCACAGCGCCTGACACTCGCTTTGAAATTGTCTTCAAGCTACAACTGCACAGCTACAAGAGCAACAACAGCAGCAACAACTAAACGACTACAACAAGAGCAACAACAGTAGGTTTAGTGAGCTACAGTGCTCGACTGAAGGATACCTTTTAACAAACATATACTTTTGACAACACTACTATCAATTCAAATTCAATGAACTACTCAACTAAATCAAAGCAAAGGATTTGTTGTTTTCTTGCTCTTGTTCATATTAAAAGATAAAAAAGAGTTGACCATATGCAAGCGAAAACGTATATCTTCCAAGTTTATAATGTAGTTTAATTTGACTTAAATTTGTAAAATAGATGCCTTTTTAAGTGTGCTCAAAATGAGTGTTCAAGTTTCTTCAAATCGATGGCTTAGTAATCAAAAGAAACGGATCTGCATCAATGATGGATAAAAAGTATTGAGTCTAAATACTTTATGGAGTGTGCCAAGCCTGCTGTTGCCAGTTTGCATGTATGCTCCTCAAATGAATATACCCACTGGCTAAAAGGGTATACTAAGAGCCACAGCACACACGTGTGTTTGCCGTCAGTCTGCAGACTGTGTTGATGATGATGAGTTGGAATAGGTTGCTGCAATGACGAGGCTGAAAGTCAATGGCAAACTGAATGCACAGATAGAGAGAGGGGGAGAGAGGGAGAGAGAGGGGTAGAGAGAGGGAAAGAGGGAGAGGAGTGCGTGACACGACTTTAGGCACGAAATATCTTAATGAATATGACTGAGTGCAATGAATTAATATCGAATAGTGAACAATGAGTATGAAACTATAGAGATTGCCTTGTGATTTCGATTCTCAAGAATAAGTATAGAACATGGAAATAGATGTTGACTCATGCCAAATGCATGAGATGTATTTGCAGTATTTCATTGTGGTATTCCCCTCTCTCTACAGTGATTTATCTCAGGCCAATAATGATGCGATGAGTGAATTATATACAGCAGCGGTTAAAATAAAAGCACTACTGCAGGTGAAAGTTTGTCTTCCTGAAAAAATGTATTTTTTGTTAACTTGTTTTAAAGTTCGACTTCTCGATTAATATGTACAATATGTTATCTCTATAAGATAGGAGTTTAGTCTGTAGTTTTCAAAATTCTACCATCACTAGAAGGGCAACCAGAGTTGCCTGTTCCGCTGAACTTCCACTGACAGAGCACAGCACTTTAATCGCTGATTTTGCCCATTGTCTTTGACAGAGCTTGCAACTGCAACGGCACACGTTGCACGTTGAAGTTGACGCGTCTGCAACTTGTGCTTGCAACGTAAAGTATCTACTTCTGTCTCTCTCTCTCCCTCTATCTCTCTCTCTCTGCCATCTGCTGTGCCATTGTTACTCCCCCGTCAATGGCCATGCAACGTTGTTTGCGTCATGCGCTGCACGTAAGTATCTTTTGGCAGTCAAAAGTATCTGTATCTGTAGTCGCAACTGTAATTGTATCTGTATCTATGGCCGTCGTCGTCGTCGTCTCGTAGTCGTGGCTGTGTGCACTTGTAGAGCTCCTTCTCGTCTCACATTTCGTATTTCACATTTAGTAAATATTGTGTAATGTAGTTGTTGTTGTTGTAGCTGTTGTTGTTGTGTTGTTGTTGTTGGCTTTGAATTGGGTAATCCGTTTGGGCACAAACTTCGTTCACAATTTGAGTCACCTTTGACAACTGTTCGAATGGGAGAAGGTGGACGGCATAGGGAGGGAAGGCAAGGGACGGGGATACATTTGTATCTCTTGCCATAGTTTATCAATTTGCCAGTTTTGAGGTTAAGCCTTTGTTTGATAAATCGCAGACTGTCAAAAATTGTTTCAGCAGCTGCCAATGTGCGTGCAACGTGCAACAATTGCAATCAAATATTTAAAGCGAGCCTCGAGTGGGGGCACGTGCGACTAAATTACTAAATTTATGGCCACCACACACACTTGAGGAGTGTGTGTGTGTGTGTTAATGTGGCATGTTCATTTGCGTGTTGCCCCTATGCTGTACTGCTGCTGCAACCCTCTGGCAACTGCTGGTGCAACCCTCGAGCAGCTGATGACGTTTCCTGCCGCTTCCTTTGCGCCGCCTTTTTGACCCACAGTGCACGCTTTATAGCCACCAAGGGGCACTGAACCGCACCTTAAAAAAGGCGCAAAGTAAACTCGGCCGGCGGTTTGATTAAAACTACATACACCAGCAGAGACAGCACAGCACATAAACACACACACTCACACACAAGAACACACATACTCACACCAATATAGGTACACTTATGTGTAGTCTGAGTGAGCGAGAAATGGTCACACACAGATACACATGGGAGCAGCCTGAGTTCGCTTTTAATAGTTTTTAGCTTGACCTCCTCGTCATCGTTCCCGGTTGCCCCGTTGCCCCTGCCCCCTTCTTTCTTCCCAGTTGCCACTTTCCTCTTTCCCTTTTGCCAGTTACCATTTCCCATTTCTTGGCTCTGCACAGTTCCTGCTGCCCTTCTCCCCTGGTCCCTTGACCAGCTGCGGTCTTTGGGCCTCTGTTTTTGTGTCATGTTTTTCGTGTCGGAAGTAAAAATTATGCACCGCCATTGCCTGGCACTGTCTGCTTGGCCTGCCCTGGCACGCCCTGGTAATGCCTGCACTGCCCTGGTGCCTGCTTAAAGTCCCCCAGGGCTGCATTTCGTTTTCATTACAAGCCCGAACCCCGAGCAAGTCATTGACACTCCTGTGCACATTAGCTGCCCCTCTTTAATGCCACGTGATCGTAGCAGATAAATGTGGTCATATATCTCTATATCATATATATCTATAACATGCTCATCATGCTCAGATAAATGTTTAAATGTATTGCAAAACTCAATGAAAACCAAATTGAGAAACAAAATACGAAACAAAAATCAACTGCAACTGCAAAGAAGTTTCAAAGTTTTCAACTTTAATTACATTTGTCTGCCCACACACACGCACATGCACACACACACAGAGGCAGAGGACAGTTACATACATACATGTATGGAAAAGTTGGCAAGTTCAGCCCACACAAGACTGTCCCCCAATAATATCATCACAGTTCTGTCGCTTTTCTCAAACTATTTTCGAAAATAAAAGACATTTCCAGCGAAAAGTTCAAATAACATTTCCGAAAACCATTTAGATGTTGTGATAATTGTTACAACGGCCGGCCCGCACACCCTGCCCTCGACAGACCAGTCCGCTTCCCATTCCCCTGCTCCCCCCGCTACCACAGTTCCCACTGTCCCTGGCCTTGCACCCTCTGCTCCTGGTCGAGAGCGTCGTCGTAAATGACCCACATGGCATCATTTGCCACGCATTCCTGGCCTTACTAATGATCATTGCCTGTTTCACACAAATTATGATGGTTATGCTCCTCTCACTCTACCCCCTCCCTCCCTCTCTCCCTCTTTCTCTCTCTCACAGCGCGATCGCGGCAACAACAGCGCACAAATTCAATTAGATTTTATTGATGATTGATTTTTGTTTGTTGCGCTAGCCCGAGTGTGAGAGAGTGTTGTGCGAGTGTGTGTGTGTGTGTGTATATACATGTGTGTCTATGTGTGTGTACTGTCTGCGCTTTGCGCACACAACAACAACTGTGGCTATGTAATTGTCTTTAATTCAATTAGAAGCGAACACTCAAAAGAACTTCAATTGTCTTCGACTAACGAGAGCAAAAACTGCCCACCAGACGGGCACTAGACGGGTATGCTGTGCTGAATGTTGCCCTGTTAGCAGCTCAGACATTAAAAGAAACATAAGCAAATACTTAAAGTAGATTAAAGCCTCGGGAATCTAGCAAAATCAGTATCCGCAAGTACATTAAAGTGTGCAAACTTGCAGCTTTTGTTGGGTGAGTTAGGTAATAGAAGTGAGAGAGTAGAAGGGAAGTGAGAGGAGTATACTGTGAAAAGGGAGTCAGTAGAAGTGAGTAGTAAAGGGCCTACACTCTGTCAGTTCTCCCCTTCCTCCATTGCCTCTCTCTCCCTGTCGGAGATACATGAATAACTAAGTGAATATCTCTCTTATTTATTGGTAATATTTCTGCTGTTTAGTTATGTATGTGCAATCAGCGGCAAACGAACGAAAAATAACCTTACACACACACACACACACAGACAGAGACACACACACACATAGGGACAGTCACCCACACATGTGTATGCATATCGGGCTAGTTATTGATACAGATACAAACATTAAGTACTTTCTCTCCTTCTAACCTTTGTCTGCATGTTATGTTCAGTTTGTTTCTCCCTCTCCCCTTCCCTCCCTCTCTCTCTCTCTGTCATCGTAAAACAAATAAAATATGAAACATTCATATGAATGCCGGCTCATGTTATCTGCCTGTCTGTCTCTCCACCCCTCCCTTCCCTGCCACTCCCCCTGCTCTACTGCCTGCTATCTCACTGAAAAAAAAGATATTTTATCGATATTGTAAGCAAACCTCGTTAGCGTACACAGAGAGAAATAGACAGACAGACACAGAGAGAGAGAGAGAGATAAGAGTCATTTAGGGGTAGGCGGAGCGGGAGCAGAGGCAGCTTAGGTTGGCCAGTTACAGTTGCATGCACCGCTCCAGGTGCCCCCCCAGCAGCAGCAGCTGGTTGCCTCATTCATAACTCAAGGCATCGATCAAAAGCCGCACTACCCCCGTCTCTCTCTCTCTCTCTCCTCTGTCTCTCTCTCTCTCTGTGGTATTAGTAACTGTATCTGTAGCTGTATCTATATCTGCCTTTTTGTGTCTCTGGCTAAATTGCTGGCGTTGCTCGCTTGGCATTCCAGCAACGAATATGCTTAGGGGGTACAACATACAAAGAGAGAGAGCGAGAGCAAGAGAGTGGAAGAGTGGCTGGGAGAGGGAGTCACTGAGAGGGGGGGCACTTTAAAAGCCCCGCACACTGCATGAGTTGTGACTTTACCCAAAGTTCCGCTACGTCGCAGTTGCCTCGTTACTCAGCACCAGCTTCGGCTTCAGCTTCAAGCTTATTGTTTTACTAGCTGTGCCAGCTCGTCTGTGTGTGTGTCTGTGTGTGTGTGTGTTTAGTTGTGTGTGTCTGCTGTGTGTCTTATATAAAGCCAAACACAAACAACGACAGCGCACAGTTCATTTTAATTGACATCGATAATTAAAAACTATTTTCTGTTGAAGTTTTTTTCTTTTCTTTTTCTTTTCTGTTCCGCTTCGCATTTCATATTCAGCTTTTTGCATACGTTGAGCTTTTGCCGCAGCCCCCTGCTCTACCCTACCAACCGCCCCCTTTGGCCTGCCCCTTAGTATGCATTTGTGCCTTGATTTTTATGTAATTTGCGAATAGTAAAACTGAAGGAGAAGGAAAGCACTTTGAACTCCTAGTTCAGCACGATATTGAAACGATTTGAAAGATATATAAAGATAAATATATATGAAGATATATCCTATATAATCATATATTATATGTCCAGCTATATATTTAAAGTACAAAGTATAACTAAGTTTTTCATGTGTATTATGTTTTACTTAATTGAATATTTTTATGTGTCTAATATGTATCTACATAAATTCTTCTTCAATTTCCAATAAATTGCCGAAAGTTTAATGACTTTGCTGAGTATCTGCTAGTGCATCAGCCCCTGTCTACTTGCACAACTGCGGTTTGCAGGGTGTGCAAAGTTCGAGGCAGTCGACTACGTCATCAAAGTCGCCAAGTTGACGTCAAGTAGCCGGCACTTGAAAGATAGCGCTGTCTATAGCCTGAACTCGACTGGGGACACTCTGGTCTACAGTCATATACTTGTAGTGCCGGCAATTAGCTACCCATTAATCGAGTAGATATCTTAGCCCCCCCCTTGAGCAAATCAAAGTGCTTTCTTTAGCGTGTTGGGCTTCTGATTACCGAAACTATCGCTGCGTTGGGGAGTACGAGGTGCCGCCAACTGGGTAAATGCTCGTACCTTCTATTTGTAGGTCTATTGATAAACACTTTATGACTAGGCCGTGTAGGTATGTGCCGTCAGGTAGCTTCTCGCGCGAAATGGCTTTAGATAAGGGAAACCCCTCACTCCTTTCCATTTGTTTCTCTCTCTCTCTCTCTGTGTCTCTCCTTCATTCTCTCTCCTCTATGCTTATCGCAGCCCCACCACGCGCTTTTAATTGAATTGTTCACATTTCACATGTTAATTTTATCGAAATCACAACACAACCCAAAGACAGAATGTTTTGGGGTTTTTTTATAGACTGCATCTTCTGATCTCAACACTTTCATGAAGTTTAATCTTTAATCATAATGGTTTTCTTTCATTTTAAATCATTTTAGTGATTGTGTAATATTTATGCTATTTATTTTATTGCACGTTGATCCCCTCAACAATCTGTAAAGTCAGCCTCATAAGCAGATCTCTTTTAGTGCCGATATAAATCCCTTAATGTGCCATTTACAACCTATAACTGAGGTTTACAATCTAATGACTAGTTATCTATCTTTTGAAGCGGGTATATTGGTAATGTCTAAAACTTTTCCCTGCAAAGAAGAAGAAGAAGTCTTCGACCTCATATATTATATACATTGAACACTTATACATATATTATATTATATATATTCTTTTTACATTATATCATACATATTGTTGAAAATAAATGACATATTGTGTAATTATGCGCAATTTTGGTTTTATTTTGTATAAAAATCTCGAATTTAATGCAAAAATCCTCAGTTTTCTATAAATATCTCAAGTATTTTTAAGGATACTAAAAGGAAACTTCACAAATTCAAGATTTTGAGTGTTTTCTATAAGCTGTAACAATTTTATGCAAATCGGATCACTGTACACTTAGGTTTTAATGAAACAATCAGTTAAAAATGAATATTTTTATTAAAATATTCACAATTTGCAAAAAATGCAAGTTCTCTATAAACATTCATAAAGTTTTCTTATTGTATTCTATATGTTTGCAAAAGGAATCGTATTAAAGTAAGTAAAGGATATAAGAAAGTCGTTATACCACAAGTTCTCTCAATTCTATTTCTGTTTTAGTTTGTCCCATATGGCCTCTAACTGCGCTAAGCTCAGAACCCCATGGGCTTTACATTCGTGAGCTCAGCACAAATATCGCGCGTAATTATTTCCACTTCCTAGAAACATATGTATATACATGTATATATCAGACACAAGTGTATATAAACATATATGTGTAGTATATATATCTGTATCTATGCAAAAGCTCGACTGCAATTTTTTGCTAGTTTGCTTTGTGTTGGTTTTCGCATTTTTATCGTCACGTTGTCGCCATAAAGACTTATATAATGTCGACGCCTGCTGATAACTGAGCACCCCCCAGTGCCAGACGGCGTCCGAGACTCTCTTCTGATATTCGCAATGATCCCAATGTTGTTTAGTGGGTCAAGAGCTGTGTGCAAAAACAGGGGAAGGGGGGAGGAGGGGCAGGGAGGCCTATAGAATATTTACCATTTCGAAGGGTTCCTCTGATTCCTGCTGCTAATATTCCCGTTGCGGATTATATCTTATGTGTGGCCCGATTCGGTTTCGATTTCAATAAATCGCTTTATAATTCACGTTATTTTCCTTTTTTTCTTTTTTGGCTTTTGGTTTTTGTTTTGTTTTGAAATTGTTTTGGTTTTTGCCTGTCACTTTCAACTGGTTTTACGGTGGTACTTGTTGTTGTTGTTGTATTGCACTGTAATTGGAATTGTTGTTGTTGTTGTAGTTGTAGTTGTTGTCGTTATGCGATTCATAAATTGTTATTGCACGCCTACATTAGTTATACATCGATTTCTGCAGGCCTTGCAATTGCCGATCGCACTAGACACATACACACACAGGCATACACACAGGCACACACACAGGCACACACACAGGCACACACACACAGTCTCTTTGGGTTGTTGTGCCATCAATTTCGGGGTGTACAGTGGGCACGAATGCTGTCGTTAGCAACATTAGAAGATTTAATGCAGCGACACTTGAAACAGAACAGAAAGGTGAAGCAGAGAAGGCGGGCAGGGCTGGGCAGCCTCCCCCCTGGTAAACAAATAAACCAGTTGTGGTCAGCTTAGAGATTTATGCTACAAGCCACAGTAGAGAACCGGTTCCGGAGCTGGAGCTGGAGCTGAAGACGGAGCTGATGGCGGTGCAACAATTGATACAATTTGCCCGAGCAATGCGAGCAATTTGCGGGTGTGGGAAACACAAGTGCACCTCCCTGCTCTCCCCTCCCTACCCAAATTCCCCCTCTCTCTCTTATGGAAACCCCAGTGAGCCTCCTCTCCTTTCACTGACATTTTTTGGGGCCCATATGCGGAGTCAACGACTTTCACACGCCCAAAAAAACAAAAAATGAAAGAAAAGGGCAAACAGAGCAGGGGCGAGGCGGTGCAGGGGAGAGGGGAGGGAGGGTAGTAGGGAGTTGGTACCCAGGGCCAAAGGGCAAGGGTCAGCCGCAGCAGGAAAGTTCAAAGTGAGTGGCAGTCGGCAGTGCGCAACGCTTCGGCGGAAATAATCGTAAAGTAAGGTAAGACTAAAGACCAAAGAGGAACTGCGAGAGATGGGGGGGGAGAGGGAGACAGAGAGGGGACAAAGCCAGGCCCAGAGACACAGTGAGGGACTGGGCCAAGTTAACTGGAGTCCAAGAACCAGTCGGGCAAAGGCAATGGCATAAAATAAAAGTTTGTAGCGCAAAACAGAACGTGGAATAAACATGGAAATGGAAATGGAATGAGAATGGGACTGCGACTGTGACTGGGACTGGGATGGTGGCCAAGAACTAGCCGGCAAGACTTGCTTGGCGGTTGAACTTGGCTAAAATAAATAAAGCCATACAACAGGCAACAACAACAACAGCAACAGCAGGACGGGGACTGACAACAACTACGAGCTGAGCTCAACTTCAATTCCTGTGTCACGAAAACTTTTCCTACATGTGATACTGCGGGCCAACTCGCATGGAGCAGAGCAGGGCAGTGGAGAGGGGAAAACGAGAGGGAGGGAGGCATTGCCAAAAAGTTTGTGCGAAATGAAAATGAAATAGTTTTGCAGCTACGCATCCATAATTCAATTTGCAGCTAATTGCGAGCAGTTTTAATGAAGAGATACACACTGAATGCTCGCCCTGGAACCGGAAAAGGGAACCAGGAAGAAGAGCAGAAGCAGAAACAGGAGCAGGAGCAGGCAGAGCACCAGTAGGAACTGGGAACTGGAACTAGCTGGAAACCTTCAGCCTGCTTGGCCCTGTCAATTTATGGCTCCGAATTACCTCTTGGCACGCAATTTGGCCAAGGCAATTAAATGTTGTTGCCATTTCGCATTTTTCCGACTTTCCACGCGATGCACTTTTCCTTCTCCTCCTGCTCTTCCTCCTCCTCCCCTGAAACTTAACTGGGCTGAAATTTCAATTTGCTGTTGCTGCAGCTGCCACAGTGCCGCAGAAATGTTTGCAGTTCACGTGCAAGATTTGTGGCACAACTTAACCGATTTGCGGCACCTACGTGATGGAATTCGCCAAGAGCCTCATGGGGTATATACTATATCTGCATTTATATTACTTTTATAATTCTTTTATAGCATGGGAAGATCGGCAAACTCAACAGAATCGAAGAACATGAAAGAGTTGAGAGAAATTTCGAAATATCTTCGGGATCTTGAAAGTTTTAAACACAAAAACAATCAATAAACATATATAATAAAAGAGGGAAGATTAATGATAAGTTATAATCAGTAAAAACGAGGCAAAGCCTTGAGAATTGCGTAAGTAATACAGAAGAATATCATTGGAACATGAAACAAATACATAGCATCGAAGTATAATATGAAAGACAATAGAGGATTCCGAAATATCTTGAAGATTGTAAAGTTAGACCACAGAATATACAAAATATGCACGATAAATAAAGAAATATTTGCGTTAGTCCAAGAAATATGCTGGATGTGAAATGTGAAGTATGAACCCAAGTAATCTGTTTGTTATTCACATTAAATAAAGAAATATGCTCAACAAATCGATGAATTTATATGAAATATTCATGAAACACAGCTGATTTGAAATGGAACATGAAAAATGTTAGAAGAATTACGAAATATATTCGAAACTACAATTGCAAGAAAAATAAAAGTTTTGAATTTCAACTAAATCCAGAAATATTCACGATATATACATAGTTATGACTTTTATGGGGGGGATTATAATAGAGCCACAACTGCCTTGAAGAGCTTCTTCGGTCTGCGGCCTCAAAAGAGTTCGCGCCGTTCTTTAATTTTTTCTCTCGATGTTTGCTTTGTCGGTCTCTTTTGGGGCTCACCCATGCCGTTTATTGGGTATTTGCATAACTAAATCTTTATTCGAAAACATATTTGATGGAGTTTGCAATTAATTTGTGATCCGTTTTGGGGACAGAGAGGGCTCTATATTCATATAACTCAATTTCTAGGTCGAGCGATCTTCAGTTTTCTTTTCGCTGTTCTGTTCTGTTCTCTCTGCTTTATTGTTTAGTTTCTTTCGCTATTTCCCCACTGATCTTCAACACTCTACTTGTGACTCATTCGTAGATACAAAACGGAGCAGCTAAGCACTTTTTTCACACGACTTGACCGATCGGTCATGCTATATCTGTAATAACTATTGTTGTTGTTATTGCTTTATATATTTATTTAATTTTTGTAACTTTTTGAACAATTGAATTCGGTTTCTTCTGTCAGTTTGGTTGCAATTATATGTTCAGATACAGATCGGATCGAGGTATCTTTGGCGCTTATTTCACGAACTAATCGCAAACGGTTTCCGCTTCACGATTGCTAAACTTGTTGTTGTAGCTATTGTTGTTGTTCGATTTATTAGAAATTGTTGAACTGAGAGTAGATTTTGGGGATTGTTTGGCTTTTGAAATCCGATAGGCAAAACTTTAACTGTGTGTCTGCGAGTGTGTGTGTGTTTGATTTATAATGCCTCAAGTTTTAACTGACAATTATTGATGTTGTTTCGGCTATTGTTGTTGTTATTTTAGTGATAGTTATATTAGCTGTGCCTTCTCAGTGTTGATTTTTGTTGATTTTGTTTTTGGTATTTGAAACTTGCGCACGACGAGGCAGCCAACTGCGTTTCTGACATTCGACTGACGGCCCGAACCAAAAACAGTGGCGGTCTCAACTTAACTGTGTGTGACCACATCGACGTCGTGTGGCCCGAGTGGAGTTCGGCTGCTCGGCTGCGCTCTCACTGGTGCTTCGTTCGGCTGTTAGCGCTAACAGTGGCTGTTACGCTGCTGTTGGGCCGCTGTTACACTCGGCAGCACAAACAACGACTGGTTGCTTAGCAATCGCAACGTGCGCTCTTCGTGTCATTCGCTCTTCGTGTCGTCAGCAGGCAGCGAGGCGTAGCGGTAAACGCGAGTGTCGGCAGAGCGTCAACGGCGGCTTGTCGGGCCGTTGGCCGCGTCGGCAAGCAGGCCGGGCAGTAGCAGCAGCGGTAGCGCAGCAGGCAAGCGAACACGAACAGGCATGCAGGCTTTTCATCACATTTGTTTTGGTTTCGCAGTTCTGTGGATGCTAAGAGAGCGCTGACCAGCTGGCTACGCTCTCTCTCTCTCTCTCTCCTCCCTCGCTCTGTTGTGGATTGTGTCTAGCAAAGAGAGCGAAAGATGCGTTCCACACAGCACGCGCTGCGGTACACTTCAGTCTGCAGTGGAAACTGGCACAATTGGACAACTTCAACATGAAAGCGAATGCTGGCGCTGCCTCTGTCGCTGCCACAGTCGCTGCCGCCGACGTTGGAGTGTCCTGCCGGCAAACAGTGAGTCCCAAAGAGAAATGGGCACACTGACAATAAATCACGCGCGCTTCAAACTTAGTAGCAGGTGCTTCTCCTGCAACAACAACAACAACAAGCAGAGCAGCGACAATCGCAGCAGCAGCAGTAGAGGCAGCAGAGGCAGAAGCAGCGCAGTAGAAAGAGAATAACACAACGAGGAAATGTTGACAAATCATTTGCCATTTTTAGCAATCCACTTGACTTGGCACAGTTATGCAACACTGACTAAACCTAACCTCACTCACACCAGACACGCTAGACAGAGACAGAGGCAAACAGAGACAGAGACTAGCAATGGCAGCGAACTGGATTCACAGTTCCCTCTTGCCAGACTGCAGCGAGTGTCGCCCGCCAGACAGGCTCAGGCACAGACGCAGCAACAACAATAACAACAACTATTGAAAGTGAACAGGCAAGTTGCACCTCCCCCAGCTCCCCACTACTGAAATAGTTTAATGCAAATTTACTGCAAGTCGCGCTTAGTTTCGTTTGATACCCTGCAAGCAAGTGAAAAGGGTATGCCATGCTATGCCTTTATTATTATATTATACAGTGTCTGTCTAAAACTCTGTATAAAGTACATCCGCTCATCTGTTGATGTTCTAAGGTATACCCTGTTATTATGAGGGCTGACAATGATGTGCTAGGCATACAAGTCCATATTGTGTTGAACATTCATATTCTGTTGCAGTTACACGTACTTGCTTTGCTTGATACCCTGTTTATACATTACATTTGGTCTGGATACGCTGTGCTATGGCCTTGTTTATACTTGTACATATGTTACAGTCATATTAAAGTCAAAGAATATATATATAGACTCCTGCTGCTGTCATATGTTACTCTGTAATTATGTGTGGATATGTCTAGCTACCCTATTGTCAGTACATATGTATGTATGATACATATGTATGTACATATATAATAAAGTTATGAATGTATGGTAAGTATATCAAAGTTAATGAATATATAGAGAGTTCCTTTATCAATATCTTTATGTTTCTTTCATCTTCATATCCTGAAATTATGTGGGGTGGCTATGATGTGCTTTACTCTTTGTTTTTATTAAAGTATTGTACAGTTTTATCACTCTTTGATCATATAGAAAGTCTCCACCTCTGTTGCAGTCAGTCCCTCTCATTATTCTAGTTTCTGTTGATACCCTGTAGTCAAATTGAGAACTGGCTATGCCATGCTATGTTTTATATGTCATAAACAGTTATATTGAGAGTCTCATTTCCCTTACAGGGTATCAGCTAGTCAGTCAAGTGAGCTGCACTCCCCCTAACTTCGATTGTTTCTCTTCTCATCGACACTTTTTGCTGTCTATTCAACTTGGAACACACACACACTCTTCCTTGCCACTTCAGGCTGTGGTGGGTTGCAAAGGAATGCCTTGCCCCATTCAGGAAGTTACGCTTGACTGGCGACAGGAGGCAGGAGGTACGAGGCACGGCAATGCAGGCCACATGCAGCTGGCCAATTTCATTTTCCATTTTCCAATTTCCAATTTCCGGTTTGGTTCTATATCTGAAGTACTTAAGGCTAAATTCGTCGGGGCTTTGATAATTTGTCATAAAAATTGATCAAACAAGCGAATAAACGATGCAATTTGCATGTCGCGATTGATGCCACTTACCCCTGCCCCTTGCCACCTGCCCGTGCCACAGCTGCACCCACGCTCCCTCCTTGTTGCCTTCCCCTTCATTATTATTTATCCTTGAGTAACAACATATGCGTGCAGCACAGAATGGGGTAAGGGAGGAGCAGCGGAGGGAGAGAGTAGAAAGGAAAGGGTACGGTGGGGGCAGGGCGTCACTGCAATGACAGGCAGTCACGTTTTGCCATTTACAATATTTATTTATTCATAACTTTGTACAGTTTTTCTCTCGCATAATAAGCGAAGCGTTTAGCAGATGGAGGAAGAGTCGAAGAGGGGCAAGAGGGGCAGGTAGAGTAACTTGCCAGCACTGCCATGCTTGTTTGTTAATGGCAACAACTGACGACGTTACTCCAAAAATATTTTTGGCATTTTCTTTAGCTCTCTCGACGTTGGAGAAAAGAAGGAAAATTGGTTTTTCCTGCTGCTACTGTTTTGTTGCAACGTTTGTTGTTTCATGTCAGGCCGCAATTACTATGGAAATGTTTGGCAAAAAACTAAAAAGAAAACTGTTATGATACACTGCAAAGGGGGGGGAGGTAGGAGAGAGAGGGAGAGGAGTGGAGGAGAAGGGGGTATAGAGGGTGCCTTGTGCATTGTAGGTCGCCACGTGTCGTGTGCGCAACGTTGACGTGATTTGAAGTCATAACTTGGCTAACTTTATTGGCTCACATTTGCATGGCCTAATCAGAGTGGGAGCAAGAGAGGAGGACAACAGAGAGTGGGAGGCAGATAGGGAGGCGGGGGAAGAGAGGAGAGGGGGAGAGAGACGTATTACTTGTTTACAAGTCAAAAACAAACCCGAAACAATTATGGGAAACTAAACAGCCGGCGAGCACTGCAAACACACACACAGTCTCTTTCTCTCACACCAGACACACACTCTGACACTTACACACACTCTCTCACACACACACACACAAACATTCTTATTACCGCCTGCAGGTAGCAGGTTCTCTAGCTATCTGTGGCATGTGTTAACGCTCCACGCGGCAGCTGCAGCTCGTAGCTCGTAGCTCACTTCAAGCCGCACTTCTTGTCCTGCCCCTGCCCCTGCTCCCTTCCTGTCCTCTCATCCCTTTTGGCCAACTGTTCAAGTGAAGGGCATCAAGTCAGGTGTTTCTTTGCCGTTTCGGGGGTTGCTTTTTGGGCTAAGGTGAATGCATCATGTTGGCAACAACAAGCACAGCGAACTGAACTGAACTGAACTGAACTGCACTGCACTGGATGGGAAGGGAAACCTGCCCAGAGAGTTCAAGTAACTCATGCAATTGCAGTTGCCATTGACCAGAGCAATGACAATGCCAAACAGCTCTGAGCCGCGTCCAAGTTGCAGTTCGAGTTGGAGAACGGCTTAGAGCCAAGCTAGCCCTGACTGTGGAGATGTACGGGCAGCCCCACGTTCAAATTCCGACCAGTCAGGCCAGTCATTGCGGCAGTAACTCGCCAGGTGGCAGGCCGAAACTGCGCACACTGGTACAAGATAGCACAAAACAAGTTGCAGGTTTAGATGCAAAACTTTTTAGGTTACAAATTAATTCTTTACATAGATTAAATTATATTGTTCTCATCTGCACAGTGGTGCAATTACAGTTAGGAATCAGAATTATGGAACTTGCAATATAGTCTTATGTCTACTCTGTAAAATTGTTTGATATCCCATCTCTTCTTTTTAACCGGTGTAACATCAAAACGAACGATGGTTTTTGAGAAAGCTCTTTCTAAACTAGTGATTTATTTAACGGATTTTTAAGGTATATATTACTCTGGATCTGCTGTTATGGATCACCATATTGTTTCAAAACGTATCCTTGAAATAAGCAGTTTCGTTTATATTCCCACATAATTTATATATCATTATTGTCAATCATAACTTAAACTCTTATATATACATACAATATATACCATAATAATATACCATAATAGGCCGTAGAGGTTTCTTCTATTATATATGATGATATATGTATAGTAATAATATGATAATTAATCATCAATAATTATTATTATCCTAACTTTTTAACTGAACAATTATAAACAAAAAACAGAAAAGAATAAATAAAATGAATCTTTAAATATCATACACTGCACTTAAGAATTGCTTTATATGATCTTTAAGTCAACCTCTTCACATATTTTCGCTGCCTGTGCTCCACTGTGCCTGTGGTCCAGGCACACACGAGTCGAGACAATGACCATGGCGGCGCATACGATAAACAATCATAGAAATGCATTATGCATGGCAGATTAAGAAATTATTAGCTAACAACAATTGCAGTAAGAGCAGAGAGAGAAAGAGAAGCAGAAGAGCGAGAGAGAGAGAGAGACAGAGAGAGAAGGAGAGAGGGGGCTGAGGAGGGGAGGCAGGCAGAGTTGTGAGTCCAAGTTGTGAGTTCTGCTTGGCAAATTCTGCTCGGCATCGCTCCTCACTCTACCCCCTCCCTCTTTCGCCTTGCCCCCAGCGAGCTCGAACAACGTTCAATGCACTTTGACCGCTTCGTTGGGATCGTATGTGGAGAAGGAGGAAAGAGAAGGCACAGGAGGAGAAGGCAGAGAAAGAATCGGCTGAACGGGCGACTCTAAAATATGGTCAAATCAGATGAATAATGCAGAAGTTGCTACGACGGAGAACACCCACAATAATGCAATAAACAATAAGAGCGGGAGACTGCAAGAGAAGTGGTGTGAGGGGAGGAGGGAGGGGAAGAAGTGGGTGCAGGGTAGGTGTGGCAGATTGACTGGCTATGGTGGGATGGCTATGCTTCAATGCGTGCGCAGCGGCGAATGCTTCCGTTTCCGTTCTTAATAGCTTTATTGTGATTTACTCGACAGTGGCAACAACAACAAGAACAACAACAACAACAACAACTGCAACAACAATGAGCAAAAGCAATCAACGGAATTACAACAGCGTTAAAAGTGCATTGATAAAAGGGCAACAACAGCAGCAACAACAACAACAACAAGAGAGAGACAACAACAAGAGGGAGCTATATAACAACATTAAAATTACGTTGTGCACAATTAAGGCAAACGAGCAATGCAAAGGGAATTTAAAATGGGGCTTACAACAAACTCAAACGATGCGCAAAGCTTTTCATCGGGTACTCGATATGATCTTAAAGCTGCCATTCACATCTGTCGAATCGATTCTTTTCCAACTCATTTCATTTGGAGTCGAAATCAACTGACCGATACAGATGCAACTTTGTAATCGTTTTAACGTTTCATTTCCGTTGTCAGTGTTTCTGTTTAATGTTAGCAGCTGACTGTAAGCAGCTCTGTTACAATGTTAACACTCAATTTAATTGTTCTGTTCGCTGTTAACAGTGGCTTGTATGCGGCTTCTCTACTATTGCTATGTTAGCTCCCAATTTGAATGCTTTGTTAGTTGTTTAAGAACGACTTGTATGCAGCTCTGTTATTTCTTAAGACTATGTTAACACCCAATGTAACTACTCTGTTAGTTATTAACTGCAACTTGATTGTACCACACATTGCTAATCAAGAAAATATGTAATCTAATAATAGTTATTTTTTATTATTAAGTTATCATTGCAGTTTTGCATTAACAGCGTTTTATTTTAGTCTTTTTTCTCTGTCCATACGTTTATTATTATTTATAATTTTATCGCCTCTTTTCTGCTATTCAGTACATTAAGGCAATGGATGGGGAAGTTTTTGTTTCATTTACATAGTTTAATACATTTAATCATTTAAATAATAATGTCAAGTTTGTATTTAGTTCTGTTTCAATATCCTGTAACTTTTAACTTCGTAAAAACGCTGTTTTATTTACGTTAAGTAATTTGAATTTCTACTCATACATATGTATATATATAATATATAGCATTTATAATCACATTTAACAAAGCTTCATTTCAAACAATTTATGATTTGCTTTGCTGCAGAAAGTGTGCAAAACTTTCATTTAAATTTTTGCTAAATACTTTTCAACATTTCTCTCTCTTCCACTTGGCTGCCTGCTTAAATTGAATATAGATTTTCCGCCCGTTTCCGCACAGGCTTGAAAAGAATTAACAGCGCTGTTAAAGCTGACTATACATGTTCCACACGTGTGCGTCGATCTCTGTTACTCGTGGCTCCAGAATCGAATTTAAAAATATTACACGGGGAATTTTGTAAATTAAAAGAACGAAAAACAGGAGGAAGGAGCAACGTTAATGAGTCAGAAATGTGTCGTCAGAGAAAGGATGCGGATATGCAAAGACAGCAACAACAACATCACGGTAGCAACAACAACAACAGCAACAACAACAACACAGTATTAACAACAACAACAACTCGTTCCTTGCCTTTGGCATTGTGCGGCTTTTAATGAACATTTGCCTCCCTTTGTCCCTTCGCCAACTGTTTTGCTGTCTCTTTGCGCATTTTGTGCGCGCTTTGGCTTTATACATTTGACACGCACACACACAGACAGAGGGAGAGAGAGAGAGATAGAGACTGGTAGGTATATAGACAGGTATGTGTAATTATTTGTCACACCTGAGTTGGCGGCCGGCTCAGACAACAAGCTGCAGTCGGGGAAAAAAGGCGTCTCACTTGGCTGAGCCAGCCCAGCCCGGCGCAGCCAAGCGACCAACCAACCACTTTTCTAAACGCTATATGGCACACACACACACACACACGCACACACACAGTCACAGAGAGAGACACGCATACTCATATCTATAACGAGCAGTATGCCACATAATGTACTATATAGAAATACTTGGTGTATATAGCGCGCAATGGGGAACTGGGAACGGAACTGGCAACTGTCAGTCAGAGCAGACACTCGCATCATATTTACCTTTTCGGCTGGTGACGTAAGCCACGAGAAGGGAGGGTGACACGACGGTGTGCTATGAAAGGGGGCAGGGGGAGGGTGTAGAGTAAGTGAGTTCACGTTGACCATCAATATGGGCTTGTCCCGAGGGCGAGGGAGGTGAAAAGTGTTTAGTATCAAGCCGAGTTTGATTGACACACTCATTCGTATGTACACAGACATTTAGTGCTCACTGTGTGGAAGAAGTCTTGTCCAATTTTCATGAGTATCTGCACATAATGGATTGACCAGGAGCAGGAAGGAAGCTCTACAGCCCTGAGAGAGAGAGAGATAGAGAGATCAAGCTTTGTCCTTGGCACCCCAGAAAGAAAGAGTCCTTAGCAATTCTCAAGAGCGTGTGCTCATAGTTGATTGGAGGCACTCTTGTCCTAGCTGCTCTACCAGAGAAACAGTTTTACAACCCTACCTAACTGAGGAGAATGAAGAAATCAGGCTTAGCTGGGATCACCTATTCCATGTGTATTTAATAAGGAAAGAAACCTATCCAACATCTGTACATAATAAACAAAGGAGAGACTTGTTTAAGATTCTCTTCTGAACATAGATGTACCCCTTCTTTCCTTTTATAAGAGAAGAGATCAAGCCAAACTGAGTTTCAGAAATGAATCTTCTTCAACTTACTAAAGTTCTGTCTATACTATAATGGATTGAGGGGTGTCGCTTCCAAGGCACTTTCCCAAGTAGGAGCAGTACTCTTCTGTAAACCCTTCGCTAAAGAAGAGATCGGGTAAGCTCCTAAGAAAGACTGAATCTTATACGGCAAGAAGGAGTCTCTCTTTTTAATGGAGTGAAGAGCGATTTGTCCAATAGATAGCTCTTCCAGCCTAACTAGCCCAAATGAAACAAGTCTTACCAAACTTTCAAGAGAATCTAGGCATACAAGAAGCTAAAGACAGCAGAATAAGCAGACACCTCCTTGTCGGCATACTCAATTGAGATCTATATATAAGATATATTCATATTTTAGCATATATACTAGAGTACAAGTCCTACACAATTTTCAAATGGTTGCACCCGCACTGGAGACAAGAGAGACCCTAGCTAAGTGGAAGCTCTCCTGCGCTGCATTTGAAGAGGAAATCAGTTGATGGAGCTCGCACTGCAGTCTTATTTAAGTGCGGTCCGCGGGCTGGTGCCCAGTTTTGGGGCTTAATTGTGGAATGTGTCTGGCCTGGTCTGCTTGCAACGCACTTTAGACTGCCACACGCTGATTCATGGTGCCGTTCTGCGGTTCTGCGATATGGAGCACCGCCACCGCGGGGCACATTGGACTCGAATTGGACTCGAATTGAAGTTGTTGTTGTAGTTGCAGTTGCAGTTCGCTTGACTGGTCAGCCAGCCAACCAACGTAGCGTGAGTGTGGCGTGCAACAATTTGTGGCAACAGCGCCGCAGGCGAGCACACACAGCACAGCGAGCAGCAGACGGCACACAGCGCTGTTGTTGGCCGCAGTTGCAAGCGCGGCAAGTTGCCTGTGCTTTGGGCTTGGCACTGGGGTCTCACTTTGGCCTTAGCTTTGATTTTGGTGGCTAATCCCGCTATCAAGATAAGCAGTCGCCGAGCCTCAGGAGTCGATGCTACTGACAGGCCTAAGCTCACGCACTTATCCCGCTTGCTTAATGGCTAATTGCCTTTAATTACCAATTGGCAATTGGCATAATGAATGCCGTCAATCGCATCACTTATGCATGCATTCACCCACTGTGCCCCCTCCCCCCCGTGGGGTAGTTGCGGTTTTTCAACACGAGTTGTGTCGCCGCTTGTCTTGTAATTTATGATTTCCTGCAACGAGATTTGCAGCGAGATTAAAATATCAAAACGCGCACAACCGCGCTTAATTACTTCACCATTGAATGCAAATTAATTTGTATATGTTTTGGCATTTGCTCCAAAGTGATTAAATTAATTGAGTGCCCCCTTGCAGCCGCCATTCTCCCGCACTGATAGTTGCCGTGTCGAGCGAGGCATGAGACGAGACGATTTGACGATCTCGCGATCTGACAGACGTGAGAGAGATCTGACACGCAGCTCCAAATGTTATGTAGATATATACCTATATAGTATATATATTTATATGCATATGGTAACAGTATTGGCTGCCTAGAGCTATGTCACATTAGACTGTACAACACTAGCCACACTTTCAATTGATTTCTCACACTTTTTACTCACCTGTTCAAGAGTCGAACGCGTTTGCAGCTCAGCCAAAGTGACAGCCTGCAACAGAGAGAGAGAGAGTGTGAGAGAGTGTGTAAGAGATATAAATATATATATATATTAAGAGAGAGAGAGGGTGCATCAATATTGAACTCAGGCATTATCCTGGCAGCCTGATTAAAGTGCAGGAACTTAGCCCGCTTGATTGCGATGACTTCGAATTGATGCATTCCATACGAGTGTGCGAGTCGGGAGCAGCTGCTGCTCGACCTTTCATCCCTCCCTTTCAGTAGGAAGATGGAGGAGAGTGCCGTTACTGGTCCTGGCCATTTCCTGCCCTCTTACTTACTTAGTTTTATTTCGTTGCAATTGCAAAGTGCGCTGCTTGCAATTCAATTCAATTTATCTTTGATTTTCGCTGCGCCAACTTGCAGCGAGGCCACGACCCCTCTCCTACTTCTTTTACTCCCTCTTCTCCTCTTCTCCTCTACTGCTTGCTACCTGTTTCCACACACCCCATTTGATTAATTTTGTATGTATTTAGGAGCTACACTGAGAGAATGAGAGCAAGGCTACAACTATTCAACTGTTTGTCGCAGTATTCAGATTGAGGATGACTGTTGATATTTATTATTTATTTATTGTTAACATATCGGTTTAGGTATTTCAATGATAAAGCTAGATATGTTCTTGATATATTTTTTAATATTGAGATAAATTGGAAGAGTTCCATATCTTTTCCATGTAGTAGACGATTTCAACTATCAACAACTGTTTCCAGGACTATAATAATATAATTATAATCTTATTACATAAAGATATTATGATTTGCAGCCTGATAAATTCTAAATATGCAAATAAATATTGCAATATATAGTATTCAAATAGTTTCACGACTTATGTTGTTTTTTTTCAGTTCTGCTTCGGTTTTTATTATTATTATTCAAACCAACAAACAAAGGTCGATTTATATTTATTTATTTTTATTGTTTTGTTTTGCTGATATCAGCATCGATTTTTAGTAGTTTACCTTGAAAATATAGATTACATTTATTTATAAATTGCAATATGTATTCTTATGGGCAGCTCCCTATTTGTCTCAGTGCACTGTGTTCTTTATACATATTTTGCTAAGACTTTTTGGACAACTGGACAACTAATTGCAATTGCGATTGCAGTTGCAGCATTGTCCGGCTGCTCTTGCTGGTAAATTACTCTGGCAATTAGCGCCACAAGCCACCACTGAGCCCTCCTTGCTGCTCTTCCCCCTGCCCCTATCCCTGTCCGTGTCCCTGCCTCACCTGACCATTGAATCAATTTGCGTTTTGTTCCGTGGAACAAACCACAAAGCTCATTTCGTTCGCTTGTTGCAGCAGCTACTAAAACACATCCCCAGCCAAAGGCAGCACCAAAGCCCAATGACGACCTTAAGCTGAACAATGCCCCCCCCCTCTCTCTTCCAGGCCCTGTGGAGGCGCCTCTCTTCCCATCTCCCTATGCCACTGGGCTGCATTGTTGTAAATTTTGTTTCGGCACTCCTAAATTCCTTTGGTGCTGCCAACTGCATTTATGCACAGGCAACCCAAACTGCAAGCCGCTTGTCGCCTGCCCAAAAATGGCCCAGAACAACAGCAACAACAAAAGCAATAACAGCAACAACAGCAACAACAACAACAACAGGTAGTAACTAATTTTATTACAACGCCGCAGCAAAGAGCCCCCAGCTGAATAGCGTCAAGCCCTTTGCAGTCAGTCAGTCTACCTTGGGGCAAAGTAAACCCCCCTCTCGCTGCTCTTCACCCCCCCTGGAAAACAATGTCATTTTTACACTTGGTCATTTTGCTTTTTAGCCACGTTTGTTGGTTGTGTTTTTGCCACGCCACGGGGCCATAAAATGTTAGCAAGGGGTGTATCATAGCTCTAGGCAGCTACACCTAGCAGAGAATGGACTCATAGTACTCCACTTTAATGTCTACCCAGTCTATATATTGCCTGTATTCTATTTCTTTTTATATTTCCTAAAATTTACAGGGTATCTGGCCGTTGAGCAGACTACCAGCCTGTGCTGTAGCTTTAGTTTGGCAACTCTGCACAAATTTACCATATGTTGTTTAAATCTTTAATGAAATCCGCCATAGTGCCGTTCACAGAGTTGCATTTTAAAAGCATCGCCGCCACAGGGACAGCTTCTCTCCGCCCCGCCCTTCTGCCCCGTCCCAATGCCCCACAGCAATTGTTGTTGTTGCTGTTGTTTGGCCACTGATGTCGTGTTGTTGAAGTGCAGGCTCAATTTTCTAAGCTAATTTAATCGCACATCGCTGGCAATGTACAAAATGCAAAGCTACAACAACAACAACAACAACAAACAGTGGGACAACAACATTAAATGAGAGTTGCATCCCTGGATGGTGAAACGAGTCTCGCAGAGCAAGCAAAGCCATCGCTGGCAATTGATTCTTATCGCAGTGCAACACAATATAGAAATCGTTTCGCTAAGCATAGCACAGCATCAGATGCAGTGGGGGATGGCGGGGGGAATACCCTCCCTCCCTCTCCCTCCCCCCGAGATGCAGCAAGGTAATTAGAACTGTAAACCAACGTGCAAAGATTATCTTTATAGAGGGTATCTATAAATATGTAAATGTAACTTTATTCTATATAAAATTAAAACCGAAGAATTCAATTGGAGATTAAGAGGTGAGAAAATTGCATTTTGTAAGATCATTTTCTTTGGCGACTCCTTGTTCTAAATACCTATAATATATATAGGTATATAGATGATTTGAATAAAACTTGAATATTATATATCACTTGAAAATATATGTTGATATGATATGTTGAAAAACTATATACTATTGGGTTTTGTAATAAATTCTCTATGTAGTTCAACACATTATGAAAAGTGTAAAAAAGAAGAATATATGATGAGTTTGTTTTACATGAGTTTTTATATTTAAATTTTAAATTTTAATTTAATTTCATTTTAATTTAAATATAATAAAATATTAATAATTTTTTAATTCATTTACACCATTTTAAAAATTATTATTAATGTAATAATATTAATTCTTAATTTGTATTGTAAACTCCTTTCCATGTCGACTGCCATTAGTGGACATTAAATAAATAAATAACTAAATAAAGACAACAACATCCTATAATCCTATAATCCATCCTATAATATCTTCTATAGTAACTGTACGCTAAATCAGCCCAAATAGTTTCATTTCAACTGATTATCAGCATGTAAGGCAAGTTTCAGCAAGGTAGTTCTGTGAGATAAGATAATAAATAAGAGAAGTCAGTTACCACTTGCTACCCAGCTCTCGTTCTCTTCCAGAAACTTATTATAAAACATTGTCTTATGATGAACAGAGTCGAAAAATACACAACATAAAGACTCTTTTTATTCGACGATCTCACTAGGTATTCATGGGCAATTGGTTTTCGTATAGAAGCAACCAGAATACACATAAAAGACACCTTCATATACATATTTCCGTCTATGCAGGTTTTCTCACACACACACACACACACACACACACAACATACACTACACACACCGTCATTTTATACATTTTTCAGAGTTCTCAAAAGCATTTTGCAGCAACTGCCGTACAATTGAATCCTTTTGCCATTTGAAGCCCATTGCTCGAGTGTTTTTCCTGTTCCACTCGAGGCCCAAAGCGCTGCATTCACATGTGGGCCAGAAAGGAGCAAGAAAGGCAGGGGAGGAGATGTGAGGCGTGCGAGGGGAAAAGGAAATTCCCATAATTTGCAGCAAAATTTTCGTGTGCATAGTCACAATAAACTTGAAGTGTGCTGGCCAAGATCGAAGCTTTGAGCCAACATCATCGACAGCTTGTCAATTAAAATGGAAATGTTTAAGTTTTCGATGCAATAAAAGGGGTGAGCAGGAGGAAGGGGGAGAGGGAGCCGGGCAGCCAAGAAAGGCGCTACTTGAAGCACTTGAGCTGCTGCTCCTGCTGCTCCTGCTGCTTTGGGTGTTCCTGCTGCATTTTCATGTTGATTTTTATCACATTTGAACTTTGACCCAATTTGTTTGACTACCCAATTCAGGCAGATCTGTCGAGCGCTCGCCCCTTGCCCTGGTCGTTCTCTTTCTGGCTTGGCGGACTGGCTGGCTGGCGGCTGTCAGCGTCCAGGATTGCCCTGGCAGTGTGGCACAGTGGGATGAGACTGTTTATTCATTTACACCTTGTATTACCAATTTTATCAGTAATGAACTGAAGAAGTCTAAGTATTTTGTGCCCACTGTGCATCGTCGGCTCACTAGTTTGCCAGGCACTCCAAGTCGAACTCCACGCTGATTGCACATGGCACACAGACAGCCAAAGCAGCCAGACAGACGTGTCTGTGTGTGTGTGTGTGCAAATTGAAGTCTTCAGCCAGAAGTCACGAAATCTAGAGTAGAAGGCTAGTAGTGTCTCTGGTAGAGTTCGCGAAACGTGGCCTGCCTGTGTATTATTCGTACATATATCGTATGCCATATTCGGCGTATTCTGTATTCCTATTTTATTCTGTGTTTTCCACATTTTCCCATTTCTTTTTCCCTTTGCCAAAGCAGAGGCTGGAGCAGAAGCAGCAGCAGAAACAGAAGCTGAAGCTGCTTCAGCTGCTTCTAGTGCCTGCCGAGACTGTGCCTATCCTTGCATCATGCTCTGCCTCGTTGCCAGTCGCCTGGCTAATAGCTGCCAGCTTGTTTAAGCCTTCTTCCGCCACACACACTCACGCATACACACCGCCCTGCCCCGCCTACTTTTGGCGCCTGCCTCACATGAAATTCACATCACATTGTGAGCAAAGCGAAGCGTCGACTTTGCCTGCACACCCGATTTATATGCGTGTGTGTGTGTGTGTGTGTGTGTAACTCTATAACATGTCTACTTCTGCATGTGCACACACGCACACACACACTCGCACGAACACACACACAGGACTAAAGATGGCTACGTGCCGTTTTTGTTCGCTGCAATTTCGACAAACGCTGCCAGGCAGGCAGGCAGCACTCTGAAGCTGCGAGTCTTTTAGGCCCGGCTAAAGTACTTTAAGCTCAACACACACACACACACACATACACACATACAACACACACACTCCACTCTCGCACAGACACAAAGGCCGTGCAGCTTTCCATTTGCTCTGTTTTAAATACAAAATTCTCTCGCAACCTGCGCTGCCATCTGTGCAACACATTTCTCGCAGGCATTTTTCAGTTTTTACGCCCCGTAAATATATAAACACTGCAAAGAGGGTATATCGCAACAGGGTGTACGTATATCTGTTTAGTTTGGCAAGTATTTTAAGTAACAAATTGGCTATATAACTACAGAGTTTCATTGCAATCGTTACAGTTACAGTCGGAACAGCAGTGAAGAAAGTCCACCTCCTTCAGGGAAAGTTGGGAAAAAAGTTATGCCAAATATATATCTGTCTTGTTTGATCAGTATTTGAAGTATAGATAAAATAGATGAGTTATGTATGAAATAGTTTAAAGGAGGAATCTCTGTCATCACAATATCACAAGAGGCTGCATCTATATCTATCTAGATTGACAATTATTAAGCTTAACATATTCGCTATCTATTGCCAAAGTTTCATTATTATTGCAAATTAAATAGAAGAGTTATGCACGAAACGGGGCGAGTGGAGGTGCTATATCTTGCAATAGAATAAAGCCATATTGCAGGTGGTTTAATCTATATTTCCCTAGCTTCGCTTAACAAATAAGTAATCTACTTCTACTACTAATAGTTTCATTATTGCATTACTTATCTTCTCTTTTAATTACAATCACAATCTTAATGGATGTAACCATCGAATACAGATATATCGCAAATGGATTTATCGATCTTTTTCAGGGCATAGCAATTCTCTAGATCAACAAATTACTTATCTACAAATAACTCATCATCTACCGTTGGCAGAAGTGTATAATATCTCATGCGGATTACTTTGAAGAGGACAGATATTCATGAATAAATAATAATTTTTTGAAAACACACAAAATTCGCGATACTTTTTAAACACACCTCGTATTTGTTGAGTTTCATTACAATCACAAATTGAATAGAAGACTTAACATCATCGTAACTTAACGTGCTATCTACAGGGTATTCTACTCGTTCACCTGCTGTGCCTGCTGTCCAGTTTTCGTTTACTTTTATGGACGCAACTCAAGGATTTGCACAGTGCAGTGCAGGACTGTGCCCTGTGTAATGAACTGCAATGAGTGCTGCCCCAACTGAGTACTCTGAGTGCCGTGAGAGAGAAAAGAAGAGAGAGAGAGAGAAAGCGCGGGGGGAGTCTGTGAGTCCATTCTTGGAAAACTAATTTTATATACAGGTGTGCATTATTCGTTTCTCCTGCAACGCCTACAGTAACCACCTACCCCCCACCCCCCCTGCTGTCCCCTTTGGTTTGCCCAGCTGCACTCGATTTGTATTGAATAAATGCAAAAGGCGTGTTAATTGACAGACCATGAAGACCAGAAGCAGCAGAGAAAAATGAAACAGAGAAAGAGAGAGAGAGAGGTAAAAAATATTTTTGCACTTTCCTCTGGTCAACAACTATGTTGAGCTGTAAATGGCCAAGTGAACGGACAGCAGGGACAGACTGGACAGCCTGAACAGCCAAGCCGGGCACAGAACGGAGCTCTGCGTTCCACTGTGGCCCTGTGCCAGATACCTCGTGTGGCAAGCAGCTCATGCACTGTAATGAAGTGTTTGCAACAGCCAATTGCAGCCAGCTAATGATACTATACTCGGTACCCTCCTTACACCCCTTATGCCCTCTCTCCCGATAGCAACTTAAGCTACTGTAATTAGAGAAAACAGTTTGGGATCGAGGCTTACCCGTTAATCGTGCACAATTACTCACAATTTGCAAGTAACATTGAGGAACGAGTGATCAAAGTTACCTTACTATCTTGCAGTATATACCCCAAAAATACTTAGAAACATACATTTAATTCGCTTTGCGCAGTGTAGAAGAACTTCGATAAAGTCGACGAGTTTTTTCTTTTCGAGGCAGAAAAAAGTTCTTTAAACTTGTCTAACTGTTTCGACGGCGAGCGTGGCAAAAGTTCTTGCTAAGCACCGTAAGTGGGTTATGATGAGCCACAAAGAGGGGTAGAGGAGGTAAGTAGGGGGGGCAGGTAGGGGGAGGCAGGCTATTGCAGAGGCAATTATGTTAATTTGTAGCTGCAGAGAAGCTGCTTTTATTTTATTATTATGATTTTTTATTATTATTAATAGTCGGGAGTTACGGGGGGGCACGAGGGGCCAATAAATCTGGTAGCCAGCGGCGCATACGACGCTTCGCTGGACGAGCACTTAATGGTGGAGGGGGAGCTAGGGAGGGAGGAGGCAAATGGTGAGCGGCGGCCGGCGCGTGGAAGTTGCGTGTGCCACACTCAATCGCCCATATTTATCTATAATAAAGGCAATTTGGAAAAAGTTGCCTCCCCCGCGCCGTCTTCCCTAGCCTAGTGCCTGGCAGTAAAAATCGATTAAACAAATCGAGTAAAGTGTTGGCAAACACCCTGCAAAGGTAGCCGAAAGGTAGGACCGACCCCAAGCTCATGTACTATGTATGTATACCTGGTGATATCCCTGTGGGGGGTTGTGGGAGGGGGGCTGTCTATAATTATATGCTATATGCTGTAGCTCTATATATACCTTCAGAGCTGGTATGACTCGCTTAAGATCCCCCTCCCCCTCTGCTTGTCCCTGTCCCGTTGTTGTACTTACGCGGGTTTGTTTGGGTCGCGTTGCCAGGCGACGCGCCAATAAGCCACGTATACGCCGCGTTGTACCAGCACCAGGGCACGCAATGTCCTTCGCTGCGTCGTCTTCTGCTATACTGTATGTATGTATATGTATATGTATTCTCGCTGCGTTTTCCTGCCTGCTTCCACGGAAATGCAAATGTTATTTACTTAATTTTTCAGCTTCTGCCCACTTTGCCTGCTGAATGTTTTATGAAATACGCCAAAGTTCTCTTTTTCTCTTGTGCTGCCCCCCACTTCTTCTGCTGCTGCTCACTGCTTAGTGTTTTTCATTTATTTTTTTCTTCACGTAGATTTCCTTTTTGGGTTTTCACTTAGTCAAATCGTGCAGCTAGATGCGCATCCCTGCGCAATCTGCGGGCGAGCTGGTGGCAGAACTTCTGCGTATAATTTCTGATTTGGAATATTTTCTGGCCCAAGGACATGGTTGCCATAGCCTCAGTCTATATATGTGTGTGTCGAACGCACTGTGTGGCAGCACTGCTCATTGTCGCATTACGTCACCATGTTGCCATGTTGCGACTCACTCAGTTTGTTGTGTGTACGAATCACTTTTGGTTTACATAACACTGGGGGAAACTGTTGCCACTGTTGCCACTGCTTGCCACTGGCTGCCACTGCGTCCAACTGCCAACTGGCTTGCCAGGACGAGGCGTGTTATTGTTGTGGCCCTTGCCAACGGACGGGCTCCTAGCAGCGATGTCGTGGAATTTCGCGTGTCCCAGCTAGTCAGTCGTGCTAGTCGTGCTAACAACGAGCCCTCGCTGCTCGTGCTGCGGCGACCTGCGTTACGACTTGTTTTGGCCAGGCCAACAGAAAACCATTAGGGCTAGTTGCCATGGCGAACTGTAGCTGACGTTGACCCTTCTCCTACTTCTCCTACTTCCCCTTCTCCTGTACGCCCTCAAGTTGCTTTTGAATAATCACTCGGCCAATGGATTTAATTAAAATAATGGCCAGAATGCCCACAATTGACTTGATTATGATGGGGACACAATGCAAATGAGTGAAAGACGTGAGAGAGAGGGGGAGAGAAAGAAAGAGAGAGAGAGAGAGAGGAAGAGCGCGCACGCATATCGATCTGATTAGGGTTCGTCCTTCGGCCTATGCAAATTGATTTTCTCCTCGTCTGCCGCCTGCGTGGAGAGACTTGTCTGCGTGGAGTGACCTGTTAATCGAGCTAATTGCATAAATTACAATAGATAAGCAGCCGGAGAGGGCAGACTTGGACCTGGAAAATCGAATTCAGTTTAAGCGCTTTTCAATCGATTTGAATTTTCATTGGCCACGCAAAGCCAACGCTGGCCATTTTCCTGTCCCGTCTGTCATATTGTCATTGTCCTCGTCGCAAATAATCTGAGGGAAGTTGTCGCCCCGCGGACTTGGACTGACGGCTGCCTCAGTCTGTCAGCTGTCAGTGCGGGATCTGTTCGCGACAGTGCCTCTCTCCCTCCCTCCTTCCCTACTTTACCCAAGCTAAGGACTTGCGCATGTCCTTGTGCCATAAATAATTCGTTTTATCCAGAGTTTTCACAATACGAAAGAACATATTTCGGGAATGGCAAATTGAAGCCGACTGTTCAGATTGTTCAGCAACTGCTTGCGTTGCCCCAAAGCCAAAGATTGGCTATAGAAAAGCCACATAGACTGCTCAATACCCTGTATAGCAGGTGGTGACAGTTCGCAAGATGACTCTTTAGGTGTACTATATATGTATATAGATATGTTTGGTATTATGTATATATGGTCATTGAATCAAATTGATCAGAACTTTTTGTCATACAGAAGAAGACAACATGCATTTACTAGTGTATGTTATAAATAACATGAAATATGTAGAATTGGTCGATATAATACATATTTTGTAAAGCTGGCATATTTATTTTATTTTAATTTTTTTTTTTTTTTTTTTTTTTTTTTTTTTTAGATTTAATTATTTATTTCTCTCTTTTTTTTATTTATATATAGTGTAAATCTTAATATTTATTATTTTATTAATTAGTTGACTATTTTCTAATAATTTCAAACCAAAATCATTGCATTGTTATGTTACTGCCTTTGATTAAAATCTGTCCGTTTAACTACCATAGAAACTAAGGCATTCCAATGCAAATCTTCAATGTTCTTCCATGTACCTTAACTGAAGTGCTCAAAGTTTTCTTGTAAGATGATCTTACATATAACTCTTAATTTTTATCGAGTTAGAATCGCTGTAGCTTTTAGCATTCAGTAGAAAGAAACAGTCGAAAACAAAGATTTGAAAACTAATTTCAATTTTAAATTGGAATTTTGATCTGCAACCAATGTAATGTAAGTTATATCAAAGCTAAAAGGGACGTTCCGTTTCTTATAATAGTATATTTGGCAATAATTGATGGGTATCTAGGTATCATGCTCTGCCTACGACAGTCTGCTCAGTTCCCTCCATCGCAATGTGTACAAGTCTCCTGCAGGACTTGTCTCTCTCTCTCTCTTTCTCTCCCTCTCCCGCTCTCTTTTGGTCACATCGCAATAAATCAAATGAAAACTATGAGTCCAGCTCCTCACTGATTTTCAGTTGTGTCCCCTATCCTTACTTTCGTCTCTGTTGCCTTGTTTATCCCTCCGTTCTTCGCTTGTCTGTCACTCATCAATTTTGAAAATTATTACAAATTTAAATGGAATACCAAAATGCACTCAACAAGAGAAATAAATTCATATGCGGGTTAAAAAAGGTTGTGTGTGTGTGTGTGTATTTTTTGTATGCGTGTGTATGTGTGTGTATTATGTGTGTGTGTGTGTGTGTGAGTTGTTGTCGTTATTTGTGTCAGGCTTGTCAAACATTTTGCATGTCCTGTGCAAGTTGCCAATGCGTATGAATTTTTAATTTTAATTGTTCGCCAAATGCGCTGGCAAAATCTGTTCGCAGGGACACACACACACATACACTCACAGAAAGAGAGAGAGAGAGAAAGAGAAAGAAAGAGAGAGAGAGAGAGAGAGAGATTCAAGCAGAGGCCTTAAAAGGGCCAAACACACGTTGATTTTTCATGCTCGCATAATTCAATACAAGCACATTTTATAAGCCTGCTCGGGAAGAATGTTCTTACAGCAATATCCTGACTTTTTATTGGCGCAATTGAAGAAGAAGCCAGAGCAGGCCAAGCCAGGGGATCGACGATGGATTGGGGAAGGGGGGAGAAATGAAATCACAGTTGCGGCAAGTGCAGCCTCTTCTCGCCACACGTAATCCCCATTTAATGACTTTTATTTTATTGACTCACAGCCACATATGCTTGGCGAGCAAGAAGGGGGCAGGTGGCAGGAGCAGAGGAGGCAGTGCGGGAGGGGTGGGTGTCAGCGGAGGGTTCTTTTCATAAGTCGGCACAGTTCGACGGCGAGCGGCCGTAACAAAAAAATCCATAATTATAATGCACCTTACATAACGCTTCATTAAGATAATGATAATGAATACGTGACCGCACAGAACGATACACAATGATACACATAGTCACACACACACACAGCCACACAGGCGCATACACAGATACACACACACACAGGCAGACAAGCAGACACACAGTTACAGACACTCGTATACACTTGCAAAGAGACAGTCGCATGTCCTGCAAGCTAATGGCACGCATGAGAATATCCTCGTATGTATGTTTGTGTTGCCTTGTGTAGTCGTCTTCCCTTGCTCCCCCGTGCCCCCCCTGCCATCTCGACGTACACAAATGGCCAGCGGGCAAGTAGAATTAACCACTTACCGCCCCGGCGGGCAAACGACGTTGTCGTCTGCGTGACAGGCCAAGTTCCGCTCTCGTCTACCCCTGCTTCCCCTTCGTTCGTCATCCACGAAACGCGGTCGATAATTTACATAAAAAGTACCACAAAAGGTAAGCGATTTTTCCGTCCCTCCTCTCTCTCTCTCTGCTTCTTCTTCAGCTCTTCTGCCTCTCTTTCTCCCTCTCCTGGCCAACTGAAAGTTGTTATGTCCTCATTGATTACAAGCAAATGACACTTGCTTAAGCTACTTCCCACAATAAATTTCGTGACAGCATTTGGCCTAGTGAATATACAGCTATAGCCCAGTGTCATCGCACAGTGGGTAATTAAATGTTTCTCTGGCATTGGCTAATGCAATATATCTGCGATCTGCGATGGTTAATCTGCCGCGCATAACGAGCCAAGGCTGGCGATGAAATAGCCATAAGGACAGCCACAATAATTATCATATAACACAACGGCGGCAAAGTGGGACAAAGCTGAGCGGAGCGTGACGCCGAATTACGTCAAAGTAAACTCAACTTTGGCATCGGAAGTGCAAACAATGAAGTCTCAACTTTAACCTTATGCCAGTCAGGCGGGCAGGCAGGCAGTGGGGCTGGCAAGGACAAAAAAGAGCGACATTCATCAATAAAATATATTGCCAGTAATTTCCAACAAATGGGGGAAGTGTGGGCAGGGGGGAGGGAGGAGGTGTGTGGTTAACTTGTCCCTTACATAATTAATTCACTTGCATGATAATCAAAATATCATTTGATTAATGCCCGCTCCTTAAGCAGAGTGCAAACAAGCGTTGTCTGTTGCCCTCACTGTCTGTCTGTCTGTCCAGACAGGCTGCAAGCAGTGGGGGGAGGGGTGTTGTATGCTCACAAGGGTTGACTGGCTTTGCTGAAACTTGCCCGAGTCCCGAAAACCCAATTGCAAATGAGTTTTATGTTAAGAGCTAATTCGGGTTAATGCCGTAAAATGTGGCGCAGTTAAATAAATATCATCACACACACACACACACGCACACGAGGACACACACACACGTGCAGCGTCAGTTCTAAGTAAGAGAAGCTGCTGCTGCTGCTTGCGACAGCTTTTTAGCGTGAGCCTCAAAGTATGCTACAAAAAGTTGCACAATATGCGTATAAGCCACAGGGCAGTCTGTGTGCGTGTGGGTGTGTAAAGACTGTCTGTATGGGTGTGTGTAAAGACTGTCTGTGTGTGTGTGAGTGTGTGTTTGCTGGGTGTGTTGCTTGCTTGCTGTTCAGAACTGTAGCATACTTTTGTGCGTTGCCGCACAGCTTATTGTTCTCTCTTTCTCTCACTCTCTCTCTTGCGTCTTTATTCTTGCTTTACACTACATGCTGCCTCCCCGCCTTCTTTATGTTTAAATTAGTCAAAATGTCAACTTGACACAGATTTCCCTGCAATCTCAACAATGGTCCCATTTGTAGGAGAAACATTGCGGGAAATCTCTTTAAACTTGCCTACGCTCACAAGCTCAGTGCAAGAGGGACAACAGAGGCAGAACAACCAGAGAAAGGACAGAGAAGAATGAGCATGCGAAGAGGAGACCGAGAACGAGAAGGAGCATTGTGCGTTCCCTTGTTTGTCTGGCCACTTAACGCCGCGATAATCTCATTAAAATCGCATTCAATCCGCCAACTTCGTGGCAAACAATGGAAACGAATCCGAATTCCCAAATGAACTGGGACTGTCACAGGCAGCCACAACAGCAACAAGAAGAACAAGCCGCAGTTCAAGAGGTAGACAAAGAAGAAGAGGAAGCAGAAGAAGAGCAGCCAAAGGCGCAGATTGCGCATTTCAGAAGTTCGAAGTACTTCGAAATCAATCAGAGCAGCAGACAAGGCGACTGATTGAGAAGCGAAGTACACAGAGAATCGCTTATTGATGTGCCCTGTCTCAAGGAATTATCAATTGTAGAGTGTACTTGCTGTACTATATTTGAGTATGTAGTGGACTGTATGGAAGAGCTCTTTATCAATAACATTTCGGTGCCTGTGGCAAACAAAGAGAGAATCAAACAGATTGACTTAAAACTTAATTTATTTATTTATTTCATTAGGGATCAGAATGAGCATCTATGGTTGTTACTTCTCCAAGACTACTCTTAAGTAGTTTCTGTGTATTAATAATAACTAAAGTTCTAGTGTAGTTATATTTTTAATTGCCAGATACTATTGATTGTTTAGAAGACTATGGAAATGTTTCCTTTTAAGTCGTCTTACTGGAATTGTCCGCCTTAAACGTCGGAAAGTCAGTTCCAATGCATAGTCACTCTGTCGTTGTATCTGCTTGAGTAAAATGAGATCTGCTCTTCTACCGTACGCAGTTTGAGATCTCTATAAAATGTCCTATTGCTTATGTACCATTCGCAGCCGGTAATAAGTCTCAAGCACTCACTCTGCACTGTCTGGTTCTTTTTCAACAGACAACTTGCTCTTCTTCTCTGTTTATTATCAAACTGAACATTAGACGCGTTCCTCTCTTAAAAGAAATCTGTATCCATCATCAAAAAAGAATCTCTTGTAGACTTCTCTTTGTCTCAAAAAGAATTCCAAACTTTTGCATTGGATTGCCTTTTATTCATCATACGCACAGTTTCCTTTTGGCTCTAGCTACCTATCTGGTTCACACTATACGCTTTACCTTTCTACTCCTCCCTTTGATCTAGCTATCTACTTCTCCTTTTCTGCCCCCCTTTCCATTCCTCGTGCCTTCAACTGCTTGGCAAATATTGACAAAACATTTTCGCTCCTTTTCGTTGCCAGGCTGCGCCCTTCGCTGCGTGCTTCGTGCTCGGTGCGACTGCAACGCTCCATTTGCTTATCTTAAATTACAAATCAGTCAATATCAAATTGAATGCAAACAGCAACAGAGACACGGCCAACGAAAAGGGGGCGTGAAAAGGGGGGCGGGAGAACAGTGGAAGTGCATGGAAACTAAATTGCGAACACGAATTGGGTGCTGAATGCGCACTGGGAGAAAGAGTGAGGGCAGTAAGAAAGGTAGAGATAGAAGCAGAGATAGTGAGCAAGAGCGAGAGGGAAAGAGAGAGGGAATTAGAGTGATATAAAAAAGAGAGAAAAAGAGAGCAACGCGAACGGGAGTTTGCACACGCACAGAACTTGGTCGGAAGCCAATTGCAGTTGCGTTTAAAGCATTTAGATAAGTGATAAAGTAATAAGACGATAGAACGACAAAGCAATAAAACGGCAGAATGAGAAAACGACAAAAGGATTTGCACAAAGAAATCAGAGAGAGTGCTCTTTGACTGTCAGTCTTGGCAAGATGAGCTCGCTTCAAGTTAACTTGAAGTTGAAACTCGTCAGTCTCGAAGGTGGCAGGTGAGGTTGTAGAGGCTGTAGAGGGGGGTGTGCGTAGCCCATGGAACACCTCTATAACAGAAATACTTAGCACATATCTTATGCTAATCAATGCAGAACTAACTTGAACTTAAGCAACTGAAATCGAACTGTGCTCACTTCAAAATTGCAGCTCAGTTTGATGTGGGAACTCGATTAGAGCAATGTAAATTCCATTCGATTTGCTGAGACTTAGCTGGGTCCAGGTGAGCGCGCCTGTTGCACACGCTGTGGGCCAAATTCAATTAGCATTAGAGCAGCGCGCAGCTATTCTCCCCCTCCTTCTGCTCCTTCACTTCTTCCTACTCGTCGTCGTTGTGCGGCGCGCCCCGAGGCAATAATTTAAATGCCTTACGATTTGAGCAACTCGACTGACATGTGAGAAATATGTGCTCATCCACAGATAAGCCTAAGTAGGTACATATATATTCCATATAGGCAGGTGAGGAGGGAGCAAAGGGGGGCGGGGGGGGGGCAAGGCAAAACCTTGCTGGCATACAAAATGTGTTTTGTAATAAAAGTAAAACGCAGAGCGCCTAAACATCATATTGCTCTGCCTCACTGCCAATCTCTCCTTCTCCCCCTCTTTCTCTCTCTCTCTCTCTGCCTCTTGTGTCTCTCATCTCTCTCTTGCTCGCCTGCCAGCACGCTTCATTACATTAGATGACATGGCGAACGGCGACGGGCCCCAGATGCCTTAGCTGCCTCTGCCTCTGCCCCTGCCTACCTATTCGAAGGTAGCTGCCACGCCCACCGATGCCCCCTTGCCCGTGTGACAATGACGCAGTATAACATTTCATTTTTTTTTTGGCCGCTCGACTTAGAGGCATGTGGCATGTGGCAAGCGACAGGCAGCGGGCGGCATGCGGCAGAATGACTAACTGCCAGCGGCGACGGCCACGCAGCGAACGCACTTTTAGTCCGCCACCAAGCCACCCCCATAAACTACACACACACACACACACACACCTATACAGCGAGAGGCTCACACACACACACACATACAAGCAGTGTCGACTCTGCCGACTCATTTTTAATTCATGAAATGTTTGCTAGCAACGAAAAATTACACTTAATGTCAACTTGAAGGCAGCCGAGGTAAATTTTCCAGCCGCTTTTCCACATGCAAACACCTACCCCAAAATAATTGCCACTTACTGACGACGCGAGCGTCGCGCATACGCCACGTAAGCCCACGCACAGGGCACACTTAGGCAGCAAACTGTCTGTATGTGTGTGTGAGGACCGCAACATGAAATATTAATGGAGCAACATATATGTATATACAACTACATATGCACGCAAATTGATTGACTGACTGACTGACTGACAGCTGAGAGGTGGGCGAAGAGGGGAAGGAGGGCAGGCCGATTGACAACTGCGCCTGACCAGCCTGTTCCGCTTTCCCCCGAACTTTCTTTTAATTGTCACATTTGAGTTAATTTTTAATATGCTCGCTCTGAAAACCTGTGCAGCTGTTTGGGAAGTGGTGGGAGCGGGGGAGAGGGGTGGTGATTTAATTTTAAACCCAAGCAGAGAATGGGGCGTGGCCCGTCATAATAGGCAGCTGGGCGAGTTCTCAAGGAAGCTAGCTGAATATGGAAACAAGCCCCATAAATAAAGCATGCGAGGCCAGGTGGTAAGTGTTAGTTAACGACCGCATATATGTATACTCGAACATATACTTATACATACTCGTATTCAAAATTCATATGTGAAATCAGCCAGTCCTGATTTGACAGAATACTTCATTTCAAAAATGTAAAACGAGACCTCAATTTGGGCTTTTATTTACGAGTGCCTTGGGGTGGGACAAAGGAAGGGAAAGAGGGGCAGCTAAGTCCCTCTGTCGAGCATTATGAAAAGAATATTTGCTTATGCATAAGTAAGCAAGGCAGGGAGAGAGGGAGGGGGGGAGAGAACCTTTTGTGACACATCAAGAAATTGGCGCAGGCAAGTAGACGAAGTTTAACTTCTTTCTCTGGTTTGTTGCTGCCTCTGATGACATCATGCTGCATGTTTGCGTGAAGTCGTGTCCTGCGCCACAAAGTATGCACTAAAAACGTACACACATACAGTAGGCAAGTGGTAGGGAGGAGGGGGTTTGTGCCAGCCACTACTTTGCCAGCGTGCAACAAAAACAATTTGCATGAAATTGTGAGTACGTGGAAAATTAGCTGCACCCGCCGCCGCAGCAAATGGCACGGCAAAAGTTCACAGTGCGTTGCCAGCGTACTCCTTTCTTCCCCTTTCTCCCTTCTCTCTCTCTCTTTCTGCGCCCAAAGCGCATTTTTGCAGTCATTAGAAGACACCTGAAAATATGCAGCATAAAAAGTGGCGGCGTCCAAAGTGGTCTGGCCAAAGGGAAAGGTAAGTGGCAAGGGAGGAGGGCAAAGGCGAGTAAGGGGAGTAAGACAGGAGGGGGCTAAACGGTAGCAGAAAAGTGAGGGCAAAGGGGAGTAGCAAGGGAGGCAAAGGGCAGCAGCAAGGGAGCCAAAAAGCCAAGGCAGCTGCTGCTGCTGCCACAGCTTGTAAATTGTTGACGTTGCTGCCAAATTGAGGCAGCTGCAGTTGCCAGTTGCTTTAAAGAGGGTCTCTAACATTCCCCCTCCCCACCCTGGCCACCTACCTCTTCTCAATCGACTCTTCTCCCCTCTTTGTCTCCCTTGTACTGTCCCTGCTAAAAGCTGAAGTAACAACAGTTTGTCTGGCATTATGCGAAAATACTTAATGGCACAGTTATCGCCCTCTCACTCTCCCACTCTCCCACTCCCTCGCCCCCACCTCTGTACCTCTCTGACCTCCTCACCTGCTGTTTTTCCACCACTTTAGTTGTTGTTGCTGTGCAGTCACCTGTGAAATTTGCCTACTTTTCTTTGTTGCCTGCATTTGAAATTGGGTCGCCTTTGTATCTCAGCCTGTTTGTGTCTGAGTGTGTTAGGGCGCGTGGGTGTGGCAGGTGCTCGTCAAATGCCAAACGCAGTAATTGAAAATTAAATGTAATTTTATGGCCAAAGTTAACACACACACACACACACACACACTGAGGAACAGCGCCAAAGGCTGCGATCCTGTTCCGCTTCCTGTTCCAGTTGCGAACTTGTGCATTTGTTGCGGATTTTCCAACGGTGATAATCATAAAAATGAAAATTTTAATAGCCATCACGGCGCGACGTTCGCCAATGTTGTCCCACACCTCACCCCCCCCTGGAGCTGGATAGTACCCTCTGGCTAAACACTTTTCCGTGTGTCCGTGTCCGTGCGCGTCTGCCTATGTGTGTGTGCGGGGGTTGCTTTCTCTAGCTACAACAAACATAGGCATACAGGCAGCCACGCACACATACGCTGATTTATTGATTTTACGCCTTGTTTGGACAACATTTGCCTACTTTCAGGCGCTCCACCCACAAGTCGCCAGGCTCGTTAGCATTAGCGGTCCTCACGATATTATTTTTAACTCTCGCGAAAAGCTTTTTCACTTGAGATAGCAAAGATATCTGAGATAATATAAGTATACAAAATAATATAATATACAATAATATAATATACAATAATAATATAATATAATATACAAAAGATGCAACACGATCTTTTATCATATCATCTTATCATAATACTATATATTTCAACTGTTTACATAAAATACCGAAAACAGATCATATATAAAATCATTTAATCATCATTTACCATTCCAACTTATGTATGTACTATATTTTAAGACTGGTTTATATATAGTTCACAGCAGAACAGTAGAAGTTTTATAGTAGAAAGAATGTTGAAAGTCTTTGATAATATATATATTACTTCAATATAAAATCGTATATACATATAATGGTATTATTTAGTTCATATATCATTACACATCGAATCCCAGCTCATCCTATCACATATAAAAAGGTTAAAAGGGAAACACCCCAATAAAGTTGTAAACATTATAATATTTGCAAGAGAAATATTGTTGAAAGTCTTTGAGAATATATTTATATTACTTCTATATAAAATCGTGTATATATAATGGTATTATTTAGTTCATATACACATCCCATATCATCATATCACATTAAAAAAGGTTAAAAAAGTCACAGCCCAATAAAGTTTAAACAGTTTACGATTTGCAAGTGAAATATGTCGATAGCTTTGAGAAATATCTCTTCCCCTAAAACATATAGTTTATATTATGTACAGTTTATCTGTATATCTTACCTCAATATTAACTTGTATTCAAGGTGTGCTTCTTTTATTTGCTCTGCTTCGATGCTTGATGATGTTTTGGTCCTCACGTTGGATTCTTTATAAAGTTAACTTTTCGTTATCGCGTGCTCGAAAGTTACTACGTCTATATATATCTCTGAATCGGGTTATTAGCTCACTGCTTTGATATGTTAAGCGATATTTTGTGCTTTTATTATTTATATATATGTAACTTTGTATATAGGTTTCGCCTTCAATGTAAAATTACTAACAAAATTGACTTAAATAGTTAATATGCTCTATAATATATCTATATGATAATTCGATATAGACTTGTGTATAATATTATATTCTATAATAATTGATAATAATAACGCCACGTTACTCTTTGAAAGAGTGTTGATATGTATGCGATATTAAGCGATAGATTTCCTTAGACTACAGCATTAAGATTAGCTACTCCTCCTTGGGTTTTGTTGGGTTGTAAGTTAAGATCAGTTGGCCAACTCCTTGTATGAATGTTACATGATATGCCTGAGTTTCCTTTTTATATAAAAAACTCCTTCGGCTGCAATGTTTTTCTTTGGTTTAACGTAATTTACATTTCTCTTTCTCTCTCTCTTTGTGCTTCTCTCCTTCTCTCTCTTGATGTTTTGTTTTCGTATATTAAAATCCACTCAGGTTCCACAGAGCTTTCTCTTTGCCAGTGCGCTCTTTCGCTTCACGCGCTTTGCCTCCTCCACTCCGCTCCTCACTCTCTCTTTCTCTCTCTCTTTCACTTGTTTCGCTCTCTTTGTGGCTCTCTCCTTTCTCTCTCTCTGCATACACAGAGAACGGCAACGGCAGCGGCCGCTCTTCTCACTCGCCTTATTCCTTTTGCGTCTCAGTTTCTGCAATTGCGCTTTGTGCCCACATTCGCTTCGAACCGAAAAATCCGAAAACACATAACAACAAACGCACTTTGTGAACTATTTTTCTGCCTTTCCGCTTTGCTTTTCTGCACTTTTTCACAATGTTTTCTACTCCTTGCTGCGCTTTGGCTTTTGTTTTCGTCCTTTTCCTCTGTTCCTTCTCTCTTCTTCGCCCTTTGGGCCGCTGCCGTTGGCTTGTCCGCCCGCAAATTGCACAATCGACGTGAACTGTGAATGCGGCCTGCAATGCGATTTGATTCGATTTTCACTCGAGCGATTTATATTGCACAATAATTGCACCGACTATACATAACTATATAGCACTATATGTATATAGGAGTCAGTCGCAGCTCGATTTCGATTCTCGTTACTCGATTTCTCGGGGTTTATCGGTCTCGCAGTCGTTGCTGTTGCTCTTCGCTCCGTGTGTGGCTGAGTCAAAGTGTTGTCGTTTACTCACGAGCTGCTGGACGCTGCCTGCGCTGCGAGGCCATGAATTTTTCATGAATCCTTATTAGAGATTTTTCGCCCCCGTCTTCGGTGCAGATTGCCGCTGCTCCGCCTCTGCTTGTGCGCGCAGAGATGAGAGAGCAATTGCTGCGGCTTTTTTGCCTGGCGATGGGGCTGCGTTTGTTCGCTTGTCTCGGCTTGGGGTTGGGTTCGGGGATGCAGGGTTGAGGTTCGCGTAGCTGGAGGTGTTTTGCAGAGTTGAAAAATGCCACTTCTAAAGATTCGTCCTGCGTAGAACTTTATCTGCTGCTGCTGCTGCGAGGGTGGCTCGGCTTCTCGTCATCTCAAAGGGGGGCCTGGCTGCGTTGGGGGTTGCTGGTGTTTATTCTTTACGCTCTTTACGCGCTTTTCCTCTTTGTCCTGCTGCTTCGCGTCACGGTTTGACATTTGTTTTTGCTGCCTCTCTCTTTCTCCCACACGCTCTCTCTCTCTCTCTCTCCCTCTCTCTCGCTCTTTACCGCTCTCAGCGCAGGCGCTTGTGGCGACAACTTCTGTCGACAGATGGCGGCGTTAATTCGCTGCTGGTTGGGGTCTTGGCTGACTGAGCACATATTGTGTGTTAACAGTGCGTTTACAGTGAACTGTTAAAACCGTTTTTTCGCCACCACGCCCCCTGGGCGACCAAAAAGGGGTGTTTTTTGAAAGGCGGGCGACTTAAAAAACTCAGAGCAACTGAAAAAAATGATTACAACTTCTAGAGCTTTCTCCAGGGCGGGCTGCCCACTTTGGAAACGTGGAAACTTTTGCACTACGAAGAAAGAAAAAACGTGCCAAAAAACCGCAAGACGCTATCTCGTCCGGTTTGGCCGCAATTTCAAATTGAAAATTAAAAAAACCGCCGTTATTCCAAATGAAAAACTGCTTGTTTTGCGCTAACAGAGCTCGATTCCCAGGACACGATCCCTTTAGTGTCCTGGCTGACAGCATTAGGTAAGCAGTAAACTGCTGGATCACGTCCTCGCATGTGTGGGTATGGCTCAGTCGACTGGGTCGCGGACTCCAATGCCTGTGGTACAGGGTTCGAATCCCGCGATGGACAAGTGAAATGCCTTTTTTTTCACATGAAATTCAATTTAACAAGTAGAGTAGTGGGTATGTCTTAGTAGATAAGCTAGATAGACACTGTCCTTATGACGTTAGTATAGAGTCGCAACCACTAAAAGATCCCCTAAATACTCCGTCTGCTGCCCGTTTACCATTTGGTAGTTTTGAAATATTTGCAAAAGCATTTCCTATCATCGCCTGCATGTAAAGTAGACATTTATATATTCAACATGAATTATGGTAAGTAAAACTCCTCGATTCAATTGGTTACAAAGTTAAAAGCGAAACAATTTAATTCTCTTCAAAATGATGTCAATTATTCTTGAAAAATTCTCGTTACTTGCTATTTTAACAATTTATCCACGCAGTTACTGACAACACGATAGATCTAGCGGAAAAAAATACGAACGCTACAGTCAGTTGCTAACTGTTTATACAGTCTTGCTGGGAATTATGCGAAACATGGGTAAGGATTAAGCGACTGAACAATTCTGGACAACTTTTCAGCCGATATTAGTGGCGGAAGTTTAACTATGCGAATAGTTTCTTTTGAAACAAGATGTTGATCACCATTGCCATTCACATTTATCGAGACTTATTTCTGGTAAACCTAACACTCTTAACTCATTTCCGTTCCGACATCCACAATAGACCATGAATTTTTTTAAAATCCATGGCCTAAATAGCTAAATTGGCAGCACTGCTGGGAACACTTTCGACATTAATTAGGAAAACAGTTCGCTATTTATTTATTTACTTATCAATTATTCCCCAACCAACATTGTATTATCCCAAGTCTGCATAAGCAGCTGTTTCCGCAATTATTTCCGCCCCCCCCCCACAGCTTGTTGGCACAGCAAATTGAACAGTTGTTGTTGCTGTCTCCCTTGGGAAAACTTTCTGTCTGAACTGGAAAGGTTTTGGCTTAACTGATTAAATATTTGCATAAATCTTGTTATTTGTCTTACAATCATATCATATCTAGTTGGCTGTCTCAATTCGCCGTGTTGCAGGATTAAGGGAATGTCTTATTAATAAGGAGTACAATAAGATGATATATAGTACGATTGGTCGTCTGTCTCTATCGCCCGTCGATTTTGTGTTGATCTCCGCAACTACAAGACACAAAATTTGACATACAGATACATGGATACCTTCGGCAGTATTAGAGCATTATATATTTTTGATGCCAAGTTAAACATTTATGCAAATTAATTATTTTGCATACTTTAACAAGTTGTGAAGATATTAATTTAAACTTTATTCCTCGAAAAAATTCAATAAAATCGTGCAATAAAACGAGAAGTAATTCAAGAAACCCTTCATTGTTTGTTAGACAATAAACAAAGTCCAGTTGGTAGAAACTATTTGGTGTTTCTTTCTACGCAGAGTACCTCACGCTTGTCTGTAGCTCGCTTTACTTGTGCCCTCGCTGGCCTCCTACTTGGGGAAGCTGCTACTGCTGTAGTAACGTCTCTTGTCCCGCACTCCCAATGTCCTTACTCCATACGTCGGCCTGTTTTTGCTGCTTGTCCTAGCACAAGCATTTTTCGGTAAAACGAAAATCAATAAAAAAGCTCAATGACGTCAGTCGCGTGAAAACGTTCACACACACACACAGTCACACAAGCACACGCACAAAGAAAGCGCACTCACACACAAACAGAGCACGCTGTCTACGTTCAAGATGAGCGCTTAGTGAACCCGCTGCTCCTCGGGACGAGGCACGAAGATGTCGCACGTGAGCCGGCCTAAAAAAGTTTCAGCTGAAGTTGAACAATACAAGGGCAGGGGACAGGCAAGGGTAGCAAGCAAGAGACAACAACTGATGCGCTGCTAACGCCGCATGACAACTTCAGCCAAATCACATGATAGCTGGCGATAAGCAGGCAGATAAGGCAAACATGGACAACAGCAAAAAGAACAACTATGCAAACAGCAAAGTAATTTGCCATTTGCAGTGCGTCGCCTGAAAGTATGCAGTAATATATAAGCACGCACAGTCTGCCTTGCTGAGGCTGAACTTGCCTCTGATCTGTTCATCTTTTTGGCTGTGAAATGTGCTGGGCCTTTCAACTTGTGGTTCCCTTTTCAGTTACCTGTGCGAAGTGGAGCGGAAGTCGAGCACGGCAAGCAATTGCAATGAAACCGCAAGGCACAAGCGCCAAAACAACAACGCAGGCACAACATCAGTCAACAACAGCAGCAGCAGTCACTGCGGCAAAATGGCAATAACAACAAAAGGAAGTACAGCAACAACAACAACAACAGCAAGAACAGCAACAACAGTAGAAACAGCAGTAATAATCATAACAGCAAGTAGAGGAGGGAAGTAAAAGAAGAGGGAAGAGAAGGAAGGAAGGAGAAGGAAGGAGCACATGAACATGGCATAAAATACACTTGAATTTTATGAATATGCAACATCAACTTTGATGTTAATGTTTGTCAGCATGCGACAGAGAGACAGAGAGAGAAGGAGAGGGAGAGAGAGAGAGAGAGAGAGAGAGAGAGAGAGAGAGAGAGAGCGCGAGAGAGAGAGAGAGAGAGAGAGAGAGAGGAACACACTCGCAAAATCAACTTACATTTATTAACGCGTTTAGTTTGTAGTAGGTGTTGAAATTGCACATGAAATATGAAAATGGCAGTTTGTGGGGCCTCCCAGTATCAACACACACACACACACACAGAGACACACCCCTCCCCCCTTGAACAAAACAGCCCTATGGTTAACAACTCCCTTGGCCTATTCTCACCACAGCGAGAGAAATATGGGGTAAACAGTGGGAGAGCGAGAGAGCAAGAGGGAAACGGGGAGGCGCTGACGACAAAACGCAGCAAACGACGACACTCTCCCATTATCCATCTCTCTCTCTCTCGCCCTCACTGCGCTCGCTCTCTCTCTCTCTCTCGCTTGTGGGTGGACTACGAAAGCTCACAGGCTGTTGGCTTCAGTTGCTGCTTCAGCAGTTTCAGGTTTAGTTTCTGTTTCAGTTTCAGTCGTTGTCGTGTCGTGATGTCGTTGCCGTCGTCGTCGTCGTTGTTGTAGTCGCAGCAGCAGCAGCAGCAACAGCAGCAGAAGCAGCAGCAGCTTCAGCAGCAGCAGCAGCAGGCGCAGTCAATGCAATCGTCGCCGCGCGCATTAACCAACAACAACAACAACAGCAGCAGAAGCAACAATAACAGCAACAGCAGCAGCAGCAACAACAACAACAATAATTTCAAATAGTAACAAAATATCAAAAAAAACCCAAAGAGCAAATGAATTTTTCGAAGCAGCAAATTGCGCATATGGAATGCACATTGGATACACACAGCACACACACACATGCGTACGCATATGTGAATACGGCACACAAACACACACACGCACACACACAAGAGTATAAGTGCAAATTAATTGTGATTGTAGCCAATAACCAAAAGGAACAACTCAAGTCAGGCGAAATTCGTTTTTCGCTTTTAGTTTTTCTCTTGTTTCGTTTCTTCTTTTTTTTCTGTACACACACAACAAGCCAAAAAAAAAGAAGGAAAATATATAGCACAACCGAACCCAGTCCCACTCTCTGGGGTGCAACTCTCTTCGTCCCTGTCGTTGTCGTTTCGTTGTGGCCGTGATCTCGTCGTCGTCGTCGTCGTCGTCGTCGTGGCTCGTCGCAGTGCCCCGCTCAAATATGCAGGATAAACGCATTAAATATGCTGGAAAATCTGCGGACAAACACGCATACACACGCACATTCACACATATATACACACACACACATACAGACAGGCAGTGCTTAGTAATTGTTATAAAATTCAACGAAAATCAAGTTGGGAAAATGAGTAAACAAAAAGCTGCGCACTAATAAAATGAAACCAGTAAAACAATTACGCGTTTGTGCGTGTCTGTGTGTGTGTGTGTGTGTTTGTGCGTTACTCACACCTAAACACTCGCTGCTCTAAGTTCACCACACACAAAGAGAAGAGGCCCCAAAACAATGCGCAACTCTCACAGGCAGTGCGAGCGTGTTAACTGTTAACTGCCTCAGCCACAGCGCGCAGAACAAAGAAAGTTGGCAGCTCTCACTGCCACACACACACACACGCACACACTCACGCACTCACACACACGCACTTTAACACTGACACCGTTGACATTTAATGGCAAAATGGTCGGCCAGCGACCGAGCGACTACAACAAGTTGCAGCTGGACAATGGGCAAACAGTGCGTATGGGTGATTTCGAAAAATGCCAGTGCATTCGCAAGTGCTCGTGTCCTTTTCTGTAAAAAAGAGAGAGAGAGAGGGAGAGAGGGGGAAGCGTGTCGGGGAGAGTCGACGAGAAAAAAACCCCCTATTTACTTGCAAATATTTACCAGTATTCGTCCGTTTCGCCTCGGCTGCAACATAATTATGCGCGTCGTCTCCGCAGACGACAAACGCAGCTCGTGAAGTTCGCTACAGCAAAAAGTGCTGCCTCAACTGATTAACTAAACTTCCAGCTAATCAAAAGTCTAATTTACCGTTTTCAGTAATCCACACGGCAAATAAGTGAACCAAAAAACAGAAAACTTCATGTGCATTGTAAATAGTTCAGGGAGGAGACAAATTTGATAAATATCTTAACTGTTTTATTGTGCAACAACAACAACAAGAACAACAACAACAACAACAAATAACAACTACATCAGTCTTATGAACAGCATCGCTTCTCTGTTCTACAACAGCAGCAACAACAACTGTGAAATGCTCTCATCACTGCAATCAATAGAGAAAACAAAAGAATTAAAGACAGCAACAACAACAACATATTTTAATACGAATAAATCAACTTAGTTTTTTATTGCAATTCCCAAAGAAGTAACCAAAATACAAACTGAAACAACGAATAAAAAACAACGCCGTATACAACACATGCAACAACAGCAAAAACAACAGCAACAACAGGAACAGCAGCAGCAACAACAGCAACAACATCAAGATGAGTTCAAGTAAGAAAAACAAATTAAAAATCAATTATGTTGCAGAATGACATGAGAAAAGTGTAGGTGGCCATGATATATGAATAATATATATTAAATATTTATATTAATTATTTGATTGGAAAAGATATACTGCGACCTTATAGATCCATTGTACCCATGCTGAGGTTAGAGCTCTCTATATAGTCCAGTTATTCTGGAGAAATTCATAATTTTGCCTGGACTGGTCGACCATATCTCATTTACACCGACAAAGTGTTTACCTAATGAAACACTTAATTATTTCTTACTTTATATAAAATAAGTAGAATTAGGAGAATTATTTGAGGAGTATATTCCCATAGATAGTATAACCTATAATCCCAAAGAATGCACTGTTCTTTGATTTGCAAACTAAAGATGAAGGTAGTAACTGTAATTTAAGTAAAAAGGTATTAATCCGTCAAAAACGTAGCTAGAAAATAGGCAAACAACAGCAACAGTTTAACGTTGTCTATATAAAAATTAAAAATCTATTAAAACTTTACATATTCTTGCCCATTAACCTATAACTAGATATCCTTAGTTTGTTTAGGAGAAAATGGCATAAGGCAAATTGGGAAGGGGAATATCAAAGCAAACAAGCAACAACGACGAGAGCGGGCAATGACCATAGAAGAGATTGCCATAGAAGCTGCTATGGCGAACAATGACGTTATTATAGTAGTTGTTGTAGTTGTTGTTGCTGTTTAGAAGCAAGTAATGAGGCGTGTAGAGAGCACTAAAGAGAAGGATGAAAGGGGCCAGAGGGGGGTCGGCATTGATGGGCGGCAAATTTAATTAAAAGGTAAACTTGTTAAGCAACAGAGACGAACGCCAGTTACAACAACAGCAAGAGCAACAACAACTATAGGGCAACAGCGAAGCAACAACAACTTGTACAACAACAACATATACTATACAACAACAGCAACAACAACAGCAATAACAAAGACAGTAGCAACAGGCAGCCATTGAATCGATTTTACTGCTAGTTTACTGCGCTGTCAACTCAAAATGGCAAACGTCATGAGGCAGAACACACAACATCAACAATGACAAGAGCCATGGTCACCTGGGTTGGCCATACTGTGCGAATACCCTGTAGTAATTTGTAGTAATTTGTTTTCATAAAGCAAGCTGCCCATACGCTGAGGCCTTGATGAAGCGACAAGCCTTGCAAGTTTTGTTTAGCTCGTCAATGCTCTTCACTGTCTTCTCTCTTTCTTTGTTGCTCTCGTCCTTTCTCACTCTTACTCTCTCTACCTCCCTCTTGCACTTTTTTAAGCAGCAAGTGCATATACCCCATCATGTGCTGCACTCGATCAAGGGGTATAAGGGGTCAGAAATTGAGTGCCAAGTCTGTCGCTGCTTGCCCTCGCAACTGACAATGATGACGACATGCGATGTAGCCCCTTTCCATGGAGAGGGGGAGAAGAAACAGTGAGGTATGAGCACAGTGGGGCAAAAAGAGAGATAGTGGGGCTATGAGTGCCATGGACGTCATAAATGTTTGACAATGCACACGCGGCGTATGGCTAATGGAAACTGAAGCTCTTTTGCCTAGGCAACCCAGGCCAGTGCCTGCCCCCCGCCCCTCCATCCTCCTCCTGCTCATCACTTTGTGGACATTGTCTACGTGGGTGCTCTGCGAGGTCTCTGTGTGCATGTGTGTGTGTGTTTTGTCGGGGCAAGCTTGTTAAAATTATGGAGCGAACGCGCGAGTACACAACACCCACAACATCTTTATGTTTTATTGCTCATCTAGTTGTTGTTGCTATTGTTGCTATTGTTGTAGTTTGTCTTCTTCTATTCCATTTTCAATTTGTTGTTGCTGCTGCTGCTGCTGTTGCTGCTGCTGCTGCTGTTGCTACTGTGTTCAATGGGTGCAGAACATTTCTTTCTGTGTTCCTCTGTCATCGTTTGCTTTTTTGACATTAACAACAAAACGGGACAGACTCGCCCGCCTCCCACGCTTCCCTTTGCTTCCCACTATATAGGCCAACTTTTCGCAATGTAAGAGAACCCGTACACCCGCTCACCCACCCCTCGTTCAATGCTCGTTGCTGGCAATTGACAAGTTTTGTTTTACAAGCGCATTTGCGCTTCTCTGTATTGTTTTTTTCTGCTCTTTGTTTTGTGTTAATTGCGTGGAAATTGCAAAAGTTGCACGGGAAACGAATTGTTGCATTTGCCACAATTTATTTGTGGCATTATGCCTGAGCTCTAGTTGCCTAATTGCCTGCGCACAGTGGAGCAATAGTGGAATTAATGCCACTGCTTTCTGGTTACTGAATTTATTTGCATTAATATCTTAGAAGTACTTCCTTTTCTACAGTTGGTGCCACTGAGTGTGTCCACTGTGCTGTGTATTTACATTAATATCACAGAAGTACTTCCCTTTGAACAGCTGATTTCACTCTGCATGTCCACTGTGCTTCGCCAAGGCCTATGTGGCAGGTTGAAAAAAAGTGTTGCCTACTTTTTGGGGTCAACAACAAATAATCATAATTAAATGCACGCAAACAACGATAACGAAGGCAAACAACAAGCGGAGCTGCTGCTGCTGCTGCAACGAACCATTAGCAGCGGCTTGCTTTGCCAGACAAGCAACAACAACAATAACAACAGCAACAACAGCAAAACGAGACGAGTCATTGGCTCCACTCGTAGTTTGGTTTTGAGTTGCAGCCGCAAAGGCAACTTGGCCACATTTTCTTTTATTTTCGCCAAGAAAACCACACACACATACACACATTTATTTATACACACTGACACACACACGCCAGGCAAGTGAGTGCATTGCACCCGTTCCAACGTTGAAATGACGCCATTAAATGCATCTGCATAAATTTAGCATGACGCTGGCGGGTGACGTCATCATCATGAAAACTAAGCTAAAAAACAAAATTAACATTTGCACAGCATCAGAAACCGTTCAATGCAGCCTGTTAGCAACCTTTGACATTCAGCATGCCACGTGCTTAAAAATACATTGCAACGAGCAGAGAGAAGAACAGCAACAGCAGCACAACAAGCAATTACTGAAAATGTGTATGGTAGAATTCGAAGAACTCGAAAATTGCCATAACAACGGCAATGGCAAGAAGAAGCACCCTTTGTGTGCCCAGATAGTGTATAGACTAAAAACACTCCTGCATATTCCCACTTGATTCCTTTGCCGCCTTTGACTTACAGGGTATTTGTGAGTGAAGCCCAAGCTGACTGCAGCTGCTGCTGGCGTCAAATAATCCCCACTCTGGGCTGTGCACTAATTCCAATTACCAGTTAAACTGAGATGAGATAGGAAGTTGCAATTAAAGCGAATGCGTCGAGGATTTGTTGACTGCTGCTTAATGAGGATGCTGCATATCCCTCTTGCTGTTCATTAGCAAGGGGTATTGGCACACGCGTTGCGGTTGCATTTGCCAAATCAGGGAAAAGCAAAACAAAACTTGGAATTGGGAAGGCAAGTGGCAGGAAGGAGGAATGGGAAGAAGATTATTTGTGATTTCTCTGTTAGCCGAAACCGAACGAAAGCTTTGCATTTTGACCTTTGGTTTTGTGGTTTTGTTTCATACAAAATAAAAAGACCACCATGCTGCTGTTGGCTTATTATCCGCCCACTAACGGCTTCTCTTCCTCGCTCTTCTCTACACTTTCGTGTTGTGATTTTGATAATTAAAAGTGTCAATTAGAGCAACGTGAGTCGCAGCCCGTATCTGCGGAGCCTTCAGCTGAACTTTTACATTTAAGTTGCAAGTTGCATTTCTAATAGCGCGGCGTATGCGGCGTATGCGTTATGTGCCCTGTAACCTTGGCTAATAAAATAATCGATAGAATTGGCATGGGCCGCTGACCACGCCGTGCCCTGCTGCCCTCCCCTTCCTTCTCCCTCTCTCTCTGCACTTTTCATTATTATTATAATTTATCCTTGTGCTTTTTCTACGTTTGCCTAGCGGTCGCTTTGGGATTTCCTTTTGATTTTGCTCTACTTTGACAGCACACAAGAAAATACAGGGAAATTTACTGTTGGGCCTGCTTCTCCCTCTCTCTCCTCTCTCTCTCTCTTTCTCTTTCGGCTCTCTCTGCTGCGCACTGTGGTGAGTTGTTAACTTGCCTCTCCATAACTGTCGCACCAGGCCACCCTCTCCCCACTCGCTCCTGCTCCGTTGCCCCTTCCACCCTTCCCTCAGTCACGCTGTGCGTAGTTGACCCCTTGCATTGCATTGAGTTCAGCGAATCATCCGCGTTCCCACTTTGATTATCAACAACATCAGTCGTTAGTTTACGATAGTTCCCCCTCTACACCCGTTCTCTCACCCCCCCGTTCCCGCACTTCAGTTCCCTTTGGCAGCTGCTCGCATCAGATCCCAGCCTGCTCCCAGTGCAGCCATCAATTTTGCACGGATATCTGTCGCTGCTCCACTTGCGCGTGTTCTTGCTGCAGTTGTTGTAGTTGTTGCAGTTGTTGTAGTTGTTGCAGCATGTGCTTGTATTGCTGCATTGCTGCATTATCAATTCATGAGCCCTGAAGCTGAGCTGGCAACGACACGAGAGCTCAAAGCAGGCCATAAACACCCCGCAAGCTGTTGGATTCATCTTGGCACCAGGCACACCAGGCCTGCTGCTGTCCCTGTCCCCAGTCCCACTGCACGTGTGTGTGTGTGTGTGTGTCGTAGCTGTTGTCTTAGGGCACATGAACTGGAGAGCACAAGCAGCGCAAATATTTATGAAATTATTTCTACCGGACTTTAAGAACGCGCATACATAATTCAAATACTTGTCGGATAATGTTTCGCACTTGCAGGGCGCCAGAGAGTAGAGGGAGAGCGAGTAGAGCAGAGGGAGAATATGTACAAATATTTGGGAATATTATACGAACTGTGGCTGGGTAAGGTTTTGTGACCCAGTTAAGAGAGTGAAATTGTCGATGAATGTAGGAAGTTCTATAAGACTAAGCCAGACAGGCAGTAGCACAGGAAGAAGCACTTGAGGCTGTAAAGGATCTACTGATACTTGCTCAGAGGCTTGACAGTACAGTGACCATAATCTGAGGTTCGTCGTGGCACTCCGCTCGAGGTCGATATCCTATTAATATGCGCTCATCTATTGCCAAAGCCACTCAAAGTTGCTGTTCAATCTCTTGGCAACGTTGGCGGAATAAGTTAATTCGGAAGTGCAGAAGCCGCACTCTCAATCTGTCATCTGCATGTGGCAAACCACACGCACTCACACACACGCAACACACACACGCACACTCACACAGGGGTGCACGCATTCACACGTACACGCATCGGAAATGAGGCGCATGAAAGGCTCTTGTTGCAGTTTTCTTATCCTGCTGTGACACATCCCCTTCTTTTTCTCTCTCGCCCTCCATATTTCTGTCTCTCTCCCCTGTCTCTCTTTCCTACTCTCTCTGCTTCTCTCCCCTCCTCCCCCTCTTTCTCTCATGCTGAAGTGGCTGCTTCCGTTTGCATTTTTCAGCGCTGCGCTCCCACGAACAAGTTTGTCAACATTAATAGCTGCAACAGTCTCCCTTTGCCCACCCCCTTCTGTGCTCACTCCTTCCCTTTGTATGCTTAGTTTTGTATGCGTATGCGTGTGTTTGTAATGACCTCGTATATATTTGCGCAATTTGTAAGTGCGTCACCAGGTCAACCGCAGCAAACAGCCCGCAACAATTTGCCTCATCACCTGCAGCGTGGCAGGCAGGCAGCACGTTGTTGTTTGCCCTGCTACGTTGATGACCGTAAATACATTTCCACATGTTTGTATTGTGTTCTAGCCGACCGCTTGCTCTCGCTCCTTCCCCTCTCCCCTCTCGCCTTCGGACCATTTACCTCATCTCGTTAAAATTCTCATTTCCGTTTTGGGCACAAAGTGTTTCTCATATATATTTCACATTAGGCTTAGTGCATTTCATTTTGGGGCTTTAATTAAACGGTTTGGCCTCCTTTCAGTTACAATTGCAAATTGCAGTTTGTCCCCAACTGTTGGCTACTTTACGCCTGCTGCTGCAAATACCAACTGCTGCCGCAAAGTAGGCAACAATTGACATTTAGAGATTAATTATGTGGTCATTTACAATTCTCTGCCTTTCTTTCATTCTTTTCAGTATTAATCTGCGAAAATCAACAAAAATAGCTCGTGCTTTAAATCGCTTAATAATCATGGCTTCGCCACAAACATTTCAGCAAGGAGAACAGCAACAGCAACACGCGAAACAAGCAACAAAAACACGACAGCGTTTCAGAGCGTTGCGGAAATGAAACAAAAACAGAATCGAGGCGAAGTTAAAATATTTATACAACATTTTATCTTAATATGAAAGTGAACTAAGCAAACCGCTGCAAGCAGAGACCCAGTGTGCGGGTGCGACACATTCACACACACACACACAGACACACACACACCAATACACCCACACAAGTCATTCACCACAGACAGAAATAAACCGAGACACACTGAAATACGCACGCACACAGTCACAGGCAAAGAAACCGCAAACTTATCCGTAAAAAGTTTCAACGAATTTCCAAAAGTCTAAAAACCAAAAAACCAAATAAAAAAACGAGTCAAAACATAGAAAAAGTTCTTAAAACAAAACAAAAATAAACAACAACAACAACAAATATGCTAAGAAAGTAAATATTTAGAAATTTGCTCTGTGATTTTCTATCAGAATGGTTTAAAAATCCAAACAAAACATAAAGAACATTACTATATTTATAAATATTACCTAATTACATTCAAGATAGATAAATAATTAAAGGAGAACAAAGCTTTAAATTCCCATTAAATAAATACTAAATCAATAAATATATAAAGTTTACCAATTAATTATAAATAATTATGCGCGAACACACGTTGACGAGAGTGTAAATTAATAAGGTCAACTTAGAGCAGAGCAAGCCACACACAGTCGAACCGAGTTGCAGTTGTTGCAAACGCCTTTTTGGGTCATCCGAGGATTAGCTGAGCTCATCCCCCTCGCCCTCGTACATTCGCTGTAGCCATGGATGAGATGCCCGACCTGTCGCACCTGACGCCGCACGAGCGCATGCAGATCGAGAATGTGCTCATGCGGCAGAAGCAGGAGGAGGAGAAACAGAACGAGATAATGCGGTGAGTGGCAGCTGCTGGCAACACACACATGCAACACTTTCTAACTATCCCCCTTCCCGCTCTCTCTCTCTCTTTGTCCCTGTGTATGCAGGCGCAAGCAGGACGAAGTTGTCACACTGGAGATGCAAATCAGACAGCGCTCCGAGCAGCAGAAGAAGGCTGGCGTCGAGCTGGATGCCACCTGTCACATTTGCCTTAAGACCAAGTTCGCCGATGGCGTTGGCCACATTTGCCATTACTGCAACATACGCTGCTGCGCTCGCTGCGGTGGCAAAGTGACGCTGCGCAGCAACAAGGTAAGCTCAACTTCCCCCCCCCTCCTCCTTCTCCACTGCCTGCCTCTGTCTGATGTGTGTGCAACTCGACTGACAGCGTGACAGCCTGACACATTTTACAGTTGGCAATTTTCGAGTACCATTAGACGACGAGCATGTCACTCGCGTGGCGACGCATGAAGCCGGCAAAACGCCAGCCACAGCACAGTCAGGCTGCCAGGCAGCGCTGCTTTATTTTCCAGCAGTTTACCACTTGCCATTTTCCCAATTTGCCCATTGATAAATTGGATGACACTCTGTCGCCAGTTATTCTGGCGTCTTACTCACGCCATCAGGCCATCACTCATACGCCCCGTTGCCTGCACGCATAAATAATCGCCACTTATCGCGCGCCAAGCTTGACAATTCCACACGCAAATCAGTTCATATGTATAGGGCGCCAAAACAGAGAGACTGAAATAATTATTCAGCAAGACCTTCGCTCTCGATTAGCCTCGCAGCCTCGATCGATCGGGCGGCATTAATGTGCACTCTCGAGTCCTTTTACAGCTGCCAATTGGCACAGCAATGCCACAGCATTCCCCCCCAGCACATTCCCATTTTGCATTCGCATATCGCATTGCACATTTCACTTTGCCCATTTCACATTGCATTGCATTTCAATTACACTTTTTTCAATTTTTATTTTGGCCACTGAGCCGTGAGCCGTGACCAGTCTTGGCTTATCATTCGCTGGCCACGTTGCCAAACTGTTTGGCCGAAGCGTTGCTAAGATGTCACACAGATACTAAAACACACACATTCACAGACACACACCTCTTGTGTGTGTGGGGGAGGGGTTGCAAAGTTGTACAATATTTTTTTGGCCATTGAAATGGAATTTCAATTTGGCATCCAGTTGCCTACGGTTGCACGAGGGGTGGCACGAAATATGAGCGACATGTGGAACCAGCAAAATGTCTCATTCTCCTGCAAGGTAGATTCCTCCCGACGAAGGATATCTCCAGAGGGAACTGCTCCATCGAGCCCAATGCCTGTTCAACCTGCTGCTCTTCCTGCTCCCCATGCTGGTATTCCTGCACTTCATTGTCATCATATTCTTGGCCCTCTGACTCGATTTCCTCCTGCCCGCTCCATTGCGAGCACCAATGCACGCTGCAGAACCCCGAGAAGTACTCGTTGTCCGCACGCTCCACAAATGTGGTCAGCAGTAGGCTAAAGTTGCCCCACAGATCCCACAGCTCGCTGAAGTGGTACAGCAATTCTAAACGTTGCGTTTCCATATTCCTAACTTCAATCTGCGCGCGTGTAAAATGTTTCAAATGCTGAACAAGTATTGACAGCTGCATCAAGCCAACTACTTTACTAAACTCTCTCCCTTTTTCTCTCTCTCTCATTCTCTCTCTCTCTCTCTTGCCTTCCTCCTTGTCAGGTGATTTGGGTGTGCATACTGTGCCGCAAGAAGCAGGAGCTGCTCTCCAAGACGGGCCAGTGGATCAATAAGACGGCAGTGCAGCAGGATGGTTTCATCCGACGCATCGAACCCGACGGCAGCAGCGTAAGTAGTCGCAGGTAGTTTCCTTCTCTTCCCTTCCCTCCTTAACTGGTGCTCTCTCTGCTGTGCGCAGGATATTTCGCAGCAGGCCATTGTGGATCCACACGACACGACGGACAAGCGGCCCAAGCTGGAGCGCACACGCAGTGCCGCCGAGAAGGAGAACCTGCCCATGCAGCGCACTGGCAGCGTGCTCCGGCGACAATACTCGCAGCAGGAGCAGCCCACGAATCGACGCCTTTCCATGTCGGACAATGGCATGGATCCCATGAGTCCGGGCCAGCAGCAGCAGCACCACCAACAACAGCAGCAGCACCACCACCAGCAACAACAGCAGCAGCACCAGCAGCGCCAGCGCATGCAGCCCATGAACCCGCAGCAGGCACAGCAATATCAACAGCAGCAACAGCAGCAGCAGCAGCAGCAGGGATACGAGCAGCAGCATGCGCAGAGATCGGGCGCATATCCCGATGATGATCCGCGCTATTATCAGGTATGATTGAAGATCTCCAGTGTTGCACAATGTCTTTCAACATCTTGCCTTACTTTTCAGGGCGAGCTGGACGGTCTCATGCGACAGCATCCGCATCTGGCGCATCCCAGTCAAGTGCAGCAGCAGCCACATCAGCAGCAACAACATCAACAGCAGCAACAGCAGCAACAAAATCTTATGATGCAGCGACAACAACCGCAACAATACGCTGCACGCCAGCAACAGCAGCACCTGCAACAACAACAGCAGCAGCAGCAACGACAGCAACAACATCCACAAAATGCACAGCAGCAACAGCAGCGACTGCCAGCTCAGCCATATCCAGGACAGGCGACCAGTGTCCAAATCCATCAGCAGCCACCGTCGATGAGTGGCGGAGGAGGAGGAGGAGGAGGAGGTTACCAGAAGGCGCCGCCGCTGACGCGCAACATGACGATCAGTGGAGGGCATGCAATGGATGCCACCTCGTATAATCAGCAGCAACAGCAGCAGCAGCAGCGCCGCGCCCTCGCAGGCTCACAGTACGCGTCACAGCAGCAGAGATCCTTCAGCAGTTCCGAGGAGGAGTTCCATCTGATGGCGCAGGCTCAGGCGCAGGCACAGGGGCAGGCACAGATCGGTTCCGATTACGATGGTGAGTTTGATCGTTTTCTCCAATTTGCACAACTCGTATCGCTGTCTCTCTCTCTATCTCTCTTTATATCCATCTATCTCTCTGTGTCTCTCTTTGTTTAACTATGAGAACTGCTGTGACAAGCCTTTCTATCTTCTCCCCCTACCCCCTCCTCTCTCTCTATCCCCAATCTCTGTGCATCTCTATAAATATCTCTGTGTGTAACTCCTTTCTCGATTTACCAATCTAAGTGTCCAGCATAGGCGAATTCAAATTGTTTTCTGTTTTGAAAAACTCTCTAAGTGTCTCTCTATCTCTCTGTCTCTCACTCTCTGTCACTCTCTCTCTCTCTTTCTCTCTCTCTGTCTCTCTGTCTCCATCACACTCAATACTTTCTTTTGACTTGCTCGCTCAACAAATTTCAAACAAAATACTAAAAAAAGTAACACACTGCTGTCTCTCATTGGTGCGTTGTCTATTCCTTAAGATCTTTTGGCTTCTTTCACTCTAAACAATTTGTATATTGTTGATTATTTCGGAAGCAACATATGTTCATCCTTTTCTCACACTCTTTCTTCTTTTTGTATCTCTCCTCTTCTTGATGTTATGCTAGCGTTAAGTTTCCAATGATGGGAGCCAGTTGCGGGTTTCAGGCTCAACTCAAACTGAAACTTGCAACAGCTCTCGCATTATGGCTAAGTTTATGTCTTATCCCTTAACTATAGTTGTAGTATTAAGTATCTTAAGTTAGCCTTAATCGAAGGTACGAAAATAGCCGTACTCGTTGACCTAGTTCGCAGTAGAAGGAAGTCTTAAATTTGCACTGGCAAAACTCTTTGGCAGAAGTTTTCAAATGCTTGCAAACGCAGGTTGCATGTGCCGCATGGCAAAAACAGAAAGCAAAACCACAGGCACACTACACCGCACACACACACAAACACACAGGCACACACATAGATACAGATAGTTGTGTTTTGTAAAGGGAAACATTTCGAGGCGCTTATCTTGGGGCCACTTGACTTTCAGCAACAGCAACAACACAGCAGCAACAACAGCGACTGCAATGGCAACATAAGCTAAATAAAATAAAAATGAATTGTCAGAGGCAGCAGCAAAGAGATAGGGACAGGTGCAGGGGCAAGGGCACAACAGCAGGCAGGCAGGCAGGCAGGCAAAGGAACCGCGACAAGTGCGCACTCTGGGCCACGTTGCATACTTTCAGGCATGCAATTTTTTACTCTCCTTAGCCGCTGCCCGTTAAATGCAATCAGCATAAATTATATGCAGCAGCAGTGTAGAAAAGGGCGGCAGGGGGGGATGAGAACAGGATAGACAGCACTGCTCGAGGCACAGCTGACCCGAAAACACATTTTCCAAGCAGCAATAGGCAATAGGCAAAAGGCCTTTCCTTTTTGGCAGCAACCACAAGATATCAAACTACTGTTGCCCAAGGAGTAGGCTGGAGAAGGCTGCGGAGTGCGGTCTGTAGTGCAGCATGTTTTCTGCCGCTGTTTGCTGCATGCTTTGCTGAGCGACAGCGTCGTCGTCGTCGTTGTCGTCGGCGACACTGAAGTGCGTTTGCTAGCGAAATTTATTATCCTAATTAGAAAGTTTCTTGTCGACACTTGGCTGCCAGCCTCAATAGCAACGCCACTTGCCACGCCCCCGCTGCAGCGTCCTACGCTTGACTGCACCTATATTACAAGGCGTTGCATGCAACATGGCGAGGTCTGATTTAAATTTCTTTTCTTATATTTTTTTTTTCTATTTTATTGCTGCACATTAGCGTGCAAAGTTTCTGGCAAGCATGTTGCACTTGGCATGCCCCCAGCAACGAGCACACTCCCCCCCACCCTCTTGCCACAGTGCTGCGCTACATATAATAATTATTGATTTCAACTTTGGCCCCCCAAAGTTGCGAGGAACTGCAAGAAAACCGTGTGGCATAAAATTAGGCAGAAAACTTTTGGGTCTACCCAGCGATGTCGATAAGCAGCTTGCTGCGCCACAACCCCACACCCCCCACAAACTCCCCCGGTCAGCCGGTGCAGCTGCACTAGAGAGAACACCTTCAGCGCGTACGGCCACTCGAAGCCACGCGCCACAACGTCGCTACAACTCACCACAGCCACAACTCACCACACGACGCGATGCTCATCTGTTCACAATGGACGTTGCACGCACGCAAAGCGTTCCCAGACGTCATGCGTTGGAATTCGTTCCCACTGGAAATTCCCACAGAAAGGGCGCATGCGCTGACCCCCCCCTCCAGCCACCCTCTCTCGCTCTACCTCTACCTCCTCTATCACTCTCTATCTCTTTTGCTGCCACCTTGCTGTGTGCATGGTACACGGCAGCAGCAGCAGCAGCTATGATATTGCGGAGCGCGCGTAATGTCGAATTTATTTGATTTTAGCCCAAAATTATATGTAGGCAGAGGGGGAAACGGGGTAACAGGGTGCGTTGTGGCAGCAATGTGAACTAGAAAAGTATTCTAACTGTGGTTAAACTGCTTCACATTGTCGTAGGTTGAATGCGACTCTTACTTACAGGGAGGATATATAGTAAGAGCTGATTTAAGGGCATAACTCTATATATATAAAGACTGTGCTGATTTCATGTTATTACTTTAGATATATATATAGAGTATTTTTTCATTTTTTAGCTGCGGTTTCCCTTAAACTTCTACTCGACTGCTGTCTACACAGTCCACTACAAGATCTGAGTTGTGTTTGTTGTTCTCGGCTGCCCTTACAAATTGCCTGCTTAAAATGTTCCCACGCAGCGTTTGCTTTACTGCGTCACGCTGTCACCACGCTTGATGGCGCCAGCTCCTGCTACTGCTCCTGCTCCAGATTCTGCTTCTGCTTCTGCTCTTCCTCCTTGTGCAGGCTCTTGCCAAACTTTGGCCAAGCTCTGCTGAGCTTCAGCTTAGTGCAGCGACGTCATTTCATTCACTGCGTTTCATTTCGAGTAGCGTCATGCTCTTTACTACGATATCAACAACAACAACAACAACAACAGTGAGAACAACAACAACAACAACAGTGAGAACAGCGTGAAGAGGGAGAACTAATGCACTTGCAATCCAGTTAGACAGAACGGTGAGTGAAGCATCTCCAACACGCGCGCGCCTACGCTACGATAGACCTAGGGTATGTAGGGGCGGAGGGTGAGTGAGGTGTAAGGGGGAGCACACTGGAAAGCAAAGTCAAACACGTTGGAGGTGGCGGAAAACACAGACACACAACTTGCCACACAGTCCCAGCGGCGACAGAGGCAAAGGCAGCGACAGAGAAGCCGCCCCTGGCCAAAGCTCAACCCGCTGACCCCAACGTGCAGCAGCAGAGCAGCAGCAGCAGCTGTCAATGTTATCGCAGTCGGCGTCGCTGCCGGCTGCGCTGCTTCGCTTGCTTGGCAGCGCGTTGGCCACGCTTAACATTATTTTTAGTTGTGCATTGGAAGCGCCATGGGAAAGTGCTGCCTACAACAGCAACGACTACGACAACGACAACAGCAGCAGCAGGCGAACTTGTAATATTGTTATTGGAAATGTTGTAGGCAACTACAATAATAATAACAACAATAACTTCTGCCACTGGCGTAGGGCTGGTGTGGGGTGTGTGGTGTGGGGTAGGCGCCGAAAGGAAAGCGAAAACGTGGAGCGAAAATTCCATTGAGGTTTTTTGCGAAATCGAAACGAAACGAAACGAAATTAGTTTTCGATGAACTTTAAAGGCGACCAAACACACACAGAGAGCGCGCGTCTGACTCTGTCTCTGCCTCAGCCTCTGATGCTGCTGCTTGCATCATTCTTCACGGCTCTCGCACGTGTCGTGGCGAATCGCAAATAAAATAACGCAAAACTCAAAAGCGGAAAAGCGCAAAAAAAAAGCGGAAAAACGGCAAACGGCAAACGGAGTTAGCCGCAGATACGCAGGAGATATTCAGTTAGCGAGAGACGGAGATACCTAGTAACCTAATGGATTATGGAGAAGGACGAGAAATCCTCGCGATATCCTAGTGAAAATACGCGACAACGAAAGTGAAAGTGAAGCAGTGAAAGTGTGCGAAAGTGTGTGCGGAATTTAAGGCGAAGGTTGAGCGCAAAACGCAACCTTGAAGCGAATTGTGCAGAAACAACACACAACAGCAGCAGCAACAACGCGACGGCAACAGAAAAAGCAAAATAATCATAGCAAAAAAAAGGAGAAAATTGCTTATTTGAGTAGGTGTGTGTATGTGTGTGTGCACGAGTCGACTGTTAAATAACTCGTAATTGCCGTCGAATATTTAATTATTAAATAGTCCTCATCGCGAAGGACACAGATAATAATGCAATTAAAAAGGTCCTCGCAAGGTTAAACGGGCCCCGTTGTGTTGCGTCGCCTCGCGTCAAGAAAACAGAAACAACTGTATGTGCAAATCAAGTGAAAATCAAGTGGGAACTGTGTGAAAATATCAATTGTGCCTCAACTTCGATCCTTAAATAAATTCAACGTCGTGGGAAAATGTTCGCCAAGTGAATTTCGATTGCTGCATAAATCAAAATCTAATTTTTGGCCAGCCTAAAGCTGCGCAAATTGTGGCGCCCATTGGACGCCTTCACATATGGCCACCCACACACATACACAAGCACACACAAAGCACACATACACAGAGCACATTCACATTCATATTGTAGTACCAGCTGGCAAACATTTGCTTTATCTTTTCAGTTTGAGAGTGTTCAGTTTATTTCAAGTTGTATTTTTACTTTGCTAAATCACAGATTAACATATGCCTGTGTACGTGTGTGTGTGTGGCAGGCCCTGTGTGTCCAGCTTAAGGCAAAATGGAAGATCCTCTAAAAAGTGTTTCAATTATTTACAGCATATTACAAAGTGAACGAAACTAACCACAACCAAAGCAATTAAAGCAATTAAACTAATTAACTAACCTGAAACCCAAGCAAAGCAATAGGCAAGAGGTGAGTGGCGTACGCAACCAGTGCTGCAGCTGCAACAAAAGCAACACCAACACCAACACGAACACCAACACAAACAACAACACGAACAACAACTACAGCAAGAACAAGCAACGTAGCTAGAACACAACACAAATGCTTAGGTAGCAAAGTGCCAACAACCATAACAAAGGCAACATTTAAATGCAAAATACAAATAGATTAGCACACAACACACCCACAACCAAACACAATCGAAGGGAATACTAAGGGAAATTGAATCGCTTGCAAAGTAGCCAAAAATTTGCAAGGCTATGCCAAATGATTTGCTAGTTGAAAACAGATCACAACAACACAAACAACAAACAAAAACCTAATCGTTGCCAAAAAACTACAAAATGCCTAGACATACACTGTGCGAAATCAGCAAGAATCAACGAAAATAGAACTGAAAATGAGGCAAATTTGTGGAGTTTATATATGGGTAGATGTTCGAGCTTTTAAAGGACTCCTAGCCAGGTTATTTCTGGCTGTCCATTAACAGTTAATTTGGTCTGCCATGTTTAGCGGCCTTTCGCTTGAGTTGCACATGTAAAAATACATTTTTGTAGCATACTTTTAAGCGCTGCCCTGACCGCTAATCGTGCTGGGACCACATAAAGATATAAATTCAATATAATCAGTGTGTGTGTGCATGTTATGTTTTTATATATGTATTTGTGTATAATCTGTGGGAAGTCGAGGGGCAGCTGTGGCTGCTGCAAGTGCATTAAAAACCCCTCCTACCCCGTCCCCGCCCCTTTGCCATCTGCCTGCGTATTTGCATTTCGATTAGAGCGCGCAAAAGGGATGTAAACTCTCGCTGCTCGCTTTGGTTTAATTCATGAATAAAGCGAAATCAATAGACAAAACGAGAACGAAATGGCGAACTGGCCACCCGGGGGGTTGCGGGTAAGCAGAGCCAAATGTCAACCGCAGCGCGCGGTGCTCAACGCGTGGCACATATGGCAGCCTGGCTGTAAATAAGTAAATAAATATAGACCACGCACACACACACACACACACACTCCATTTATCTGTCTGCCTGTGTGTGTGAGTGTGTGGGTGTGTTTGGCTTGCGGCCTATTTTAAAATGCGAGCGGCTGCAGCTGTGGGAACGGGACGAATTTAATTAAAATGTTGACCGACGGCTTTCGCACTGGTACAAGGCGTTCTTGTGGGTGTGCGTGAGTAGGCGTACGTACGAGCGTGTGTGTGTGTGTGCGGTGTGGCGTGTGACTGTGTGTGTGGTTATGCATGTGCAACTGTGCGTATGAGTGACATTAATGCGAACATTGAAGCTGGCCAAAGGGGACAACACGGACGCTCGCAACACTAACGCATTCTCGTGCGTACTTCTTGTTGTTGCTGTTCTGTTGTTGCTGGTGTTGCTGTTTGTTTGTGCTATTTATGCGCCTGCGTCTGTCTGTGCGCGTGTGTCTGTGTTTGCGCCTGTTTGTTTTTGTGTCTGTGTGTGTGTGTGTGCTGCTTGCTGATTTAAAAATAGAACAAGCTGTTCTCGCCTGCCACGCTCTACCGCTCTGCTCAGCTCCTCTCTGCTCTGCTCGTGCTGTGCTTTTGCCAGCCGCAATGCCCAACAACACTTAGCCAACACTGGCAGGCTCCTCCCCCACTCGTCCTGCTGCCAGCAGCTGTCGGGCAACTGGCTAGAATTTATGGACAAAGATTTATGCATATAAAAAAACAGGAAGCAAGTGCGGCACACACACACACACATAAACAAAGACAAACTAAGATAAAATTTTGTTTGATTTTGGCATTTTTGTTGTGCGTTGATTGTGCATAGCTTCGCACACACTGACACACACATACACACATGCGCACAGAACAAAGCACAGGCAGCAACAACGAAAGCGAGCGACAGACCAAGAGACCAACAGACCAAACGACCGTCCGTGTTTTTCTACATTGTATTGATTTTTGCTTTCTTTTGCGCCTTCTTTTCTTGTTTCGACTTGGCTCTTTCTCCCTTTCTCTCTCTCACACTCACTCTCTCGCCTTCCCTTTCACTCCACCTCCACTGTAATTGTGCGTGTGTTTTAGCGTTTGCCGCAAAGGCAACACTGAGCTACAGGAAAAAGCAACTTGGTGGGAAATGAAAACATATGTCTAGCTAATAAAGAATAAAGTGCAAATTTGGGATAAATTCTTTAATTTGGTGAAAGCAAATAGAAGAAAGAAAAGAACCCAAAGAGAAACATCTAAAGTGGAATTATTTATTTATTTATTTATTTATTTATTTATTTATTCATTTGGAATGTGTAAGCTTAGTACAAATATTAATTGAATAATGGAAATATTCTTGAGATTGTTAAATAGTGGCATAAAACATATCTAGAGCTTGGTTAACGAACCTTATCCATACGTGTCTATACTACATCGACAGACCTGAAGCAAATCAAATTGTGCTATAATCAGCTGACGATGCTTTGCTGCTCTATACTCGCCTATAGGCTATCCGAGAATCCAAGAGACGGTCGAACTGTGTAATTTACTTTACTTTCGCTTTGTTTTCTTTTGTTTTGTTTTCGTGAGTTTCTTTGTTTACACGTAAAACGTCTGCGTGGTTATTGTTGTTGTTCCTACTGCTGCTGCTGCTGCTGTTTTTATGTAATTTTTTTGTACACACACACACACACTGAGATGTGCATATATGCGTGTATTTTCTGGTCTCTTTGTTGTTGTTTCTGCGCTGTTTTGTCGTCGTCGTTACGGGCACAATAAACGTTTTATATCGTGACCAAAGTCAAAAGAAACTGTGCCAGGGGTATGGCCCACAATAGGAGGACACCAACATACTATACATGAGTGCGTGAGTATGTTCATGGGTCTCTCTCTTTCTCTCTCTCTCTCTCTCTCTCTCTGTGTGTATGTGTGTGCCAGTGTGTGTCAAGTTTAAAGAAATGGGCGCAATGCGCTGTTCGAGCCTGCTCTGCCTGTCGCGTGTAGTCAAATAAATTAAAATGTAGCTAAGCCGTAGACATAAGAACTGAAAACACCTGAAAACACCTACGTAGTTATGTAATTAGTTTATGCCTCTTTTGCCAGCACCTACCCCTTCCTCCGCCCCACCCCCTCGATAAGCTCGAATTAAAGCTAAGCCTAAGCTAGCCAGTAAGTTAGGTCTGAGCTTGCCTCGCAAACGTATTCGCAGCTTTATCGTATTATCGTTATCGTTATCGTTATCGTTTCTATTATCTCAAATATGTATTCATATTTTCTCCATTCTTTCTTCTATTTGTTAACCACCCAACGATAACCCACAACCAATCCAAACCAACCTGACCAATCAAATATGCCCGCCACAAAAAATATTTTGCAATTTTCAAAAAAAAAAAAAAAAAAAAAAAAAACAACAATCGAATTGTTAACAATTACAACAACAACAACAACAGCAGGTAATTTTGGCGGCGTGCAAAGTGCGCACACAAATCTCTCGCCCGGCGATCTACAGATTCATGCAAATGTAAGCAAAAGAAAAAAAAAAAGAAAAATACTAAAGAAAAGAAAACAAAATCAAACAAAGTTTTTACATTTTTAATGTGTGTTCTTCGATTTGTTCCTTGTTTCTGTTATCGTTATCGTTTTGTTTGATTTGTTAAGTGATCCAAGAAAAACACCACTTGAATGGAATGTACATTAATGTCGTCTCTCTCTCTCTCTCTATCTCGCCCTCTCTTTGTTAATCCTTACTTACATCTCCTTTGTTCGAGCACCTACTGCAGTCCAGTCCACACTTAGTATTAATCCTTGCTCCTTCGATGTTATTTGTGTGTGTGTGTGTGTGTGAGCTCCTTGCCGGGGATCGTTTGTTAATGTTTTTTTATTATTTTCTTTCACTTAAAAAGCCTTATTCACAATATACACTGCGTTTTGGATACCGCACATCCCAAGTTCCCTTCACACACACACACACACACACACTGCGCTCCCCGTTTACGTTTTAAGTGTTCTTCTTTCATTCTTTTTTCCGTAATTTCTTTTTGTACATTTTAATGTCAATGTAAATTAAGAGAAAACAAAAAATGAAAAACTACGACAAGAATTTGCATGGATATCGTAACGCTGTTTCCTGTTTCCTCCTAACTTAAATACAATCTCTCAAGATTACACACACGCACACATACATATCGGAACACATACAGAGACACTCACAGCTCCGGCTACCACCAGTGGTGATCATGTACTTAGAACATTTCTAGACCCAAGCCAATCCCGAACTCAAATTGTAGACCTCAACAATATATAATATTCTTTAATCTTCTAGGCACAAGAGATAAGTATTTGCAGTATTTCGATATATTTACTTATATCTCCAATGTTCCCAGGCACACAGATCCCCCTTCACTTTAAGAACTGACTAGTCTGGCATGTTTTATGCGCCTCAGCACCTCCGATTAAAGAGCTCCCTACAAATTTGATCTCTCTATGCTTTGTAACAGCTCTGCAACTCTCTCCACCACTCCTCTCTCTGTCTCTTTCTCTGCCGTACTCTCTTAAATTATATAATGCTGACTCTAGCTTACAAACATACTCTTCTTATACGTATACTACTCTGATAATATCATATTTTCAGCATCTACCAAGATTCATACGAGCTTATTAACTTTGCAATGCTAAACTAAATTTGATTTTGTACCCTTTGTATATGCTGGAAATACATCCACATAAGTCTCTTACACTTACATCTGATACACACACATGATCTGTACTCTAGGATAACATTTTCAGCATCTATTAAGAAACGTATTGGAATACAGTTCCAAATTAATAGTATATTAATCTCACAAATCTTAAGTTCACACTGAGAGTGCGCCCCCCCTCATAAGTCTTTCAAACTCTCTCATACGTATTACGTTATTTACAATAAAGATACTTCTATGTATTTTGCTTAATATTGAAACAACACCAGCAGCAACAACAACATGTTATGTTCATTAGCACCTCTGACCTCTTACCTCATTTCGCCGAAACTCTCCCCAGAAGGACAACAAACTAATGTCAGGCGAGCAGCGAACGCGTCTCAAGAAAGCTAAACGAGCAATTGAGATGTGTCTCTCGTACTTCTTCGTCCCCCATAGAGCCCCCGCCCCCTCTGTACCCCCCTACCTAACCCAAGCCAAATCGAGTTTATGCCAAAAACAAAACAAAAAAGAAACCTTTACAAGTACATCCTCAATCAACAGGCGGGCGTCTTCAGGTGCGCACGGATCCCTGGCGCCAGCAACGCAGCCTCAACGAGCGCGATCTACTGACAGTCGGCGGCTCGTACGGCGGCTCCTCGACTGACTATCGCCTGCTAGGCAACTCTAACCAGAGACTGTACGCCTCGGCGGACCAGCGCGACCGTTACGAGCTGCAGCTGCAGCATCGCGAGCGCCTGGAACAGTATCCCCTGACGAGGACCGCACGGCTGGACGTGCAGCAGCGCAACTCGCTCAACCGCACCAATCACGATCGACAATTTGGAGCTGGGGGCGGTGGAGGAGTGGGAGGAGTTGGAGGAGCTGGTGTCGGTGCTGGCGCCTTCCGTCGTGCGCCGCCCTTGGCCGCGGCCAGCGGCTGTGGAGGCAGCAGCAGCAGCAGCAACAGCAGCAGCTACTATCTAAGCCAGAGCCAGAGCCAGAGCAAGCCGCAGATTGTTATCGGACCAGGAGCGGGTGCAGCAAGTGCAGCAGGAGCAGCAGCAGCATATGAGCGAAGCGGCGCCATGTCGGCGACAGCTGATGGCGCCCGCGGCAGCCTGAGCCGAGAGCGCGGCCTGCTCGGCACTGGCGGTGGCGGTGGCGGCGGCGGCAGCAGCTCCCTCAGCTCCACCGAGGCCGCCTACTGGGATGAGCCAGCGGGCTCGACATCCTCATCGTCGGCAGCGCAAGACTCGCGCCGCTTCACCGAGCGCAGAATAAAGAAGACAGTGCGCTTCGATGCCCACGACGATGATACGTCGTTGCTGGTGCCAACTGGTGGTTCTAGTATCTCTGCCGGTCCCCTGCCGCCGGTGACCACAATTTTACCCTCAACGGCCGTCGATGTAGGCGCCGCAACACTGCTGACCAGTGCCAAGTTGGCACAGCCCCACGACGGCGACTGGACGCGTTGGGAGGCCGAACGACAAGGCAGCCAGGACTCGGCCACAAAAGATTCGGGCATCGATACGAGCAGCACGTTCACCAGCAGCGAGGACTCTAACCGCGGCGACGGCCCCAAGGTATCACCCAGACGCAACCAGGCAACCACAAAACCAAAACTCTTCCTTCGATACGAAAACTGATCTCAACTTTCCCGATAATTGCATTTTGTCTGTGTAGAGTCTGAGTGTGTTCTTTGTGGTACCCAGGACAATCTGTCCGTCTGTCTGCCAGTCTGTCCCCCGCTCTGACATATGCCCCGAATTCCCGAATCGATCTCTCTCTTTGTCTCTCTCTTTCTCTCTCTCTCTGTGTCTCTCTGTCTTTCTCTCTCTTTCTCTGTCTGTCTCCTCCTTTCTCAATCTGTGTTTGTTGTTCTTGTCATGTCTTCAAGTCGCCAACCCCCCCATAAAAGTACATAGTATGTATAGTATAACGCCGTCTAGTGTTTTCAGTTTGCATTCCCCATAGGACACACCCACCCGCAAAGCAAAGCCAGCCAGACTCTATAAGAAATTGAATACATACCACAAAGTATTCAAACATTAACCGATCCCAAAACTAGCAATGCATGTCGTAAAGTTGTTGCTATATTTAACCCCAAATCTATATGTTGTCTGTACCACATCCATAACAAAAACCCTTTGCATGGAGCACCCGCTTAGATCCCATTCCCAGGTACACAGAGTAAATTTGCACGTCTTCCTCCTCGCATGACTCAATTCAATGTTCGTAATTCCGTTTCCGTTTTTCAACACTCTTTTTTTGAAGCTTATCTGAATTGTTAACGAATTTTTTCAAATGGTTTTCGAAGCGAAAACCGAAACATGTGTGTGTTCTCAAAGTAGGTCTTTAATGCTGAAACTCAAGCAACATGTGAATGATATACTATCTATCTACTCTATCTACACTACTGTCTAACCGAACTTAGTAGAAACTGTTTCTAGATTGTAAGAACAAAAGAAAAAAAAAAAAAAGAAAACCGAAACTGAATGTAATAAGCGATTGTACAAAATGTTTTCCATTCAATATTAATAACTGTCGTTCTTCGTTTTTGGTTTGTACTGTAAGAAACTAAAATAGTTTAAGCCTATCTATAAGACTTGTGTATGGTGCAAATCTAAAACTATAACCATTCTACTTCCTGCATACGATCATCAATACCAAACACAATCAATCTATGCTAAATTGACATCCACGATCTCTCACCATCCGACACCATCCGATCTCAATATCCATTGTTACCACCACCAAAATCAACAACACCAATATCAACACCACTACCACCACCTCGACCAACTAATCCACCACCGACACCACCGCTGTTATCTGTACATACCCATGTGTATCTGTAGAATCCGGTGAATTGGCAAACATCCGCGGATAATACTCGATTGATCGGTCACATGATATTACGTAAATATTACGACGGGGAAGATATATTAGGCTTAAAGGTGAACGGCGGTCAGCCCATAGGCATTGGAGGTCCATGCGGGGCCATTGTGGAGAAGGTGAAACGCGGTTCGGTGGCAGATCTCGAGGGCTGCATACGATCAGGTAAAGAACATTCACAGATCCATTTAAATCGATCATCTTGCGAGTGCCGACTCGGTTCAATCAATCAAGTAAAGAAAACAAGGAACCAAATCAGCATTTTTTTTTTTTTTTTTTTTTTTTTTTTTATATTTTATTATATTTTTCTTTTATCTTTTATTTTTATTAAGGCTAAAGCCTGAACTGCCTTGGTAAATTGATTGAGTTCTGCGCACTCTGATCGAATCAACATAAATTCATTATTCATCTCTCAAACTGTCTCTGTCTTTCTCTCTCTCTCTCTATGTCTCTCTGTCTCTATGTTTCTTCATCGCTTCATTGCATTCACACACATTTACAATACCAACAACAACAACAACGATCGCGTTGCTGATCACAGGCGACGAGATCATCGAGTGGAACGGACGCAGCCTGCACAACAAGAGCGCCGACGAGGTGTACGATATTATCGACGAGAGTCGACTGGATGCGCAGGTGGAGTTGGTCGTCTGCCGTTCGCTGCTGCTGCCCACCGGCGCCAGCAGCATCGACAGCGGAGGCAGCAGCAGCAACGTCAGCCCCAGCAGCGCTTGCTCCGGCTCTGGCAGCAGCGTGACCCGCCGTTCCTCAGCTAACTTTCCGCATAGCGCTCTGGCCAGCAGCATGGCTGGCAGCGCCGTCGTCAGCAGCGGAGGGCGGTACCTGCAGCGTAAAGGTGAGGGGAGGGAAGGGCAACAGATTGCCAACTACATGTGTGTGTGTGTGTGTGAACTTGACTTAATGAACACTAACGAAACTGAGCTGAACCATTAAGATCGGTTACCTCAGGGCCAACAGTGTATGTCTAAGCTTAATAGATGCGATATATATATATGTGCTATATATGCTATATAGATTCCTGGGATTGCAGCGCAAGCTAATCACATTTCTATATCCACCAACAGCGCCGGCAGTTGAGGCCCTCGAGCTACATCGGGAGAAGCCGAGCGTACTGATCACCTCGCCTGGCTCACCTGACCTGCATATAAGTGGCTCGGGAAACGGACTGCGACATCGTGGCAGCGGCAACTCGGGTGCCACACAGGTGCAGATACAGCGCCTGGGCGCAAACCACAGCAGCGGCCACAGCGGCCTCAGCTGCCACAGCCACAGCAGCAGCGGCAGCGGCAGCAGCAGCAACAGCAGCGCCACACTTCAAGCCGCCGCTGGCGCCGCCTCGGGCGCCCTGCACAACACAACGACGGCGGGCCACCACCATCATTGCCATCCGGCATCTGCATCACCGCCATCGCACCCGCATCCCCTGTCGTCGCACCCGCACTCGCATTCGCACGCACACGGCCACGCGCACGTGGCACACGGTCATGGCATGGGGGTAACAACGCAGCCAATCCCCATCGAGGGGCGGCTGCAGCTGAAGCTCGGCTATGATCAGAACACACTGCAGCTGATCGTGACGCTCGTCTGTGCGACGGGCCTGTCACTGCGCCAGAGCGGAGCAGGGCGCAATCCCTATGCAAAAGTAAGTGAAACCTAATCACACAAACCTTCATGAAACGCTTCATACGTGGTATATTTATGTTCCAGGTGTTCCTTCTGCCCGACCGCAGTCACAAGTCCAAGCGACGTACAAAAACGGTGGGCACCACCTGCGAGCCGCGCTGGGGTCAAACCTTTCTGTACTCGGGTCTGCGGCGCTGTGATCTCAACGGTCGTCTGCTGGAGGTTTGTCTTAGTTTTAAGCCTAAGAGTTTCCCTCACCTTCCAAATTTTTCAATGTCAATTTCATTACATAGTTTTCTTAACTTATATATCTTGATTATAATATCAAGATTATTGATATTCATATTCCATTTCATATTCATTTATTACATTTAATCATTCATATTTATATTTATATACGATTTCCTATTGCATTTTTCTATAATCACACTATATCATACATATTGATATTTATATACCATTTATAATCACATTTTATCAATCAATTTAACTTATCTTCATGTTTTTATCAAGATCCTTGATATTTTTATATCATTTTTTATTCAACTATCACCTTTTATCTTTTATATTTATATTTATATACGATTTGTATCATTCTATTGATTTAATATCCTGATTTTATTTACAATGGTAATACATATATTCAATTATCACACTATCATTCATATTTTTATTTATTTATTTATTTTTTTTTCTATTATTTATTGAATCTTCCCTATGTTTTAAGAGACTAACAATAAGTATTCAAATCTTAATCTAGCTTAGTTATTTATATTTATATACGATTTTTATATTCCATTTCTATTATAACATTTTATCATTCATACTAATATTTATATACATATATATATACATATATATTTTCAATTAATCTTTACTTGTACATTTTGATATTTCTATCAAGATTATTGATATTTATACATCATTTTATATTCAATTATTATTGTAATACCATTTTGTCATTCAATCTAATTTGCATATCTTGATTTGTCTATCAAAATTATTCTCATTTATATACCATTTCACATTCCAATATTGTAATCACATTTTATAATTCAAATTTTGAATAACATGACGATATACAACCTCCATTCACTGTTCATAGGTCACACTGTGGGATTATGTGCGATACGGGGCTAACGACTTCATCGGCGAGGTGGTCATCGATCTGGCCCACCACATACTCGACGACGAGGCCGAGTGGTATCAGCTGCAGCCGCATCAGGACATCTCCCACCTCGTATGTCTTGTCAGGGACCCGAACTCGATTACGTTTCAATTCGTTTCGTTTCATTTATGATCTCTCTTTTGGGTTCACCTTCGGTTTCAGTTCGTTTCATTTCGTGTCGTTTCGATTCATTACGTGTTGCGTTTGTTCATAACTAAATGTTGACGTCTTGGTTAACGTGAAAGACCCCCTACGCCACGCCTCGAGCCGAAGCTTTTTCGTTGAGCTTTTATGAGCGAAAAACTTAACACAATATCGAACAAAAAAATAAGCTGGGTGTATGCATTATGGATTTGTTTTTGGTTTCTGGTTTTATTTTGTTATTGTTTTTGTTTTTTGTTGTCGTTTTGTGTTTTCTTTGGTTTGGGTAACTTAGATGTAATGTTAATCCCTGCAGCCGTCCACAAATTGAACTAAATTATTAACTCAGCATTGCCATATCTTTTGTTTATGTCCTGCACCACCCGCCAAACCAAATGAACAAATAAAATAACATCCTCAACTCAACCACCTGACACTAAAAATCACCATCAACAACAACAACAACATAATTCAACAACAACAACAACTACAACCACACCACAACAACAACCATGAACAACGATACGTGAGCGCTTCATGCGCCGTTCCGTTACGTTCTGTTCCATTGCAAAAATAAATTTATGACAACAATAACAACAACAACAACAACAACAACAGTTACGTGACGAGGGCAGCGATGTGGACGGCATGATACTGACACCGACAGATCATTTATCACCGCCCAGCACGATGTCGCGTCTGAGCGACTCGGACACAACGTCCGAGTGCGACATCGATGGAATGACGCCGGGTGCTAGCATATCATCTATGGGCAGCTCCAACAGCCCCCCACTGATTGAGGTAACAACAACAACAACAACAACAACCACAGTCCATAACACACACTGAGAGATACAACAACAACAACATCAGCAACAACAACAACAAGAACAACAACATGAACAAAAACAAAATGAAAATACATTATTTATGTACATATATGAAATACTATACCTACTTACGACCCACACAGTCACAGTGGTTGTATATGCAACAACAACTGACAGCAGCAAGAGTGGGGACACACACACGTACACACATTCACACACCAACGTATAGTTACAGACAGACAAACGCAGCTTGCCACTTTCAGCAGCTCTTCAACAAATAGCTCGCTCTCTCACACAGACACACGAGCAAAGACACACACACACACACACACACAAAAACCTTCCGTTGTGAAAAACAGGAAAGCAAAAACAGTTCTTTCTTTTTCATACAACTGCAGAGCTCACGGTACAGTAGAGTTTTTGAAATGAAACACAGAGTTAATTATCGACTGTAAATCAAATAAATTTCTTAATTAAATTAAATTTCACTCTGCAAATGTATCGAAAGCTTCTTCGGTTGACGAATATGTGTGTTCTCTCCTCGTTTTAAAACTCTGTTTCTCTGCTTTTCTTTATGTGGGTGTGCATTTTCCTCAATGTGTAATTCAAATCTCACAATCAGCGCTCATCGGCAGCCCATTGCAAATCACGCATACGCCCTGTCTCGCGTGCCGTTGACATCTACCCTCCAGTTCCCGACTCCATTGCTGTTCCTGTCAGTTACTCAGTTTGCTGCATGCTGTCGCAATCCGTTTCATTTAAACCCCGCTCAGTTCATATGAGAAACCATTTGCTGTACATATATTGCACACATTTGAGAATTGTATAAAGTAATTATCGTTTAATGTTTTCCTCTTTGGTTTGTTCTACATCTATAATTGGTGTCGTTTTGTTTTGCGTGTGTTAAATTTTTCACTCTCTATTTACTGTAAACCAAACTCAATTCTCAGCTCTTCGCTCTTTCTACGCTCTACTAACTAACTATACTACTAAACTAATTGAATCAATCTAACCATAAACTAATCCAACAACAGCGCGAAGTGTTTCTCTATTAAGCATCAATTTTCAGCTCTATCTTTGCATTTAAGATCAATTTAAATATTAATTAAGTTGGGTAGGTTAAGTTTCAGTGTATTAATTGAAGAAAAACATAACTTGAAAACTTGAGAACACATACTACCTATAAACAACTGACTAATTGAAAGAAATTTCAGTTATTGAACTGCAAATTTCTAGCCTCAAACCAAAGCCAACTGCATTTGAGTCCTACATATATCTAAAATATCTGTCCGCTTATCTTACATATATTATATTTTAGCCTTAAGTTAGCTTTTGCATGCCCCTTCGCCTACCTCATACTTCTCTCTCCGTAGCTTTGATTGTGTAGATTTGCTACTTGTACTTGTGTACTATGTATTATGAGTTGTATTGCATTTCAAAGACTTTTGCGACTGTGGCCACAATCAACCCATAGTGACCCACACAGAAGACTCTGCTCACTCCCTACACACACACACAAACGCAATGTAAGGGTTAACATGAGTTCATGTTGAAACCAATTTGATTTACTCCATACTCATTTTGATCGTATTATATGTACATATATATTTGTCTACTCCTCTCGTTCTCTTGCTCTCTTTCTTTCTGTCTTTCCTTCTTCTTATAAAAACTAACATACACATACACACAACACGTTCATTGTGCCAATATGCTACTACCCTATTGCTTCCACAAAACGAACCCTATCCACATGATATATATATATATATATATATATTTACAAACCACATAATTCAGCTCGATCTAAACGAGCGTCGCTCCAGACGTGACATGTCACCCCAGGGCCGCAAACGGGTGGCCGGCATGGTGGCCCGAGATTATCGCACTGTATCTGGCATTGGACAAAGTTATCACAATCAGGTTTGCACCTTAGCTAAATTAACGCATCACTCCAAATTTGTATCAGAACATATTCAGTACAGACAGACAGCACAACAAGTAACAGGTCAACAAACACAGTCAGTATACAACGATTCATTTATATAATTGGACACTTCTGCCCAGCTCAGTGAAGATTAATAAGAAGCACTTAGAAGCTAATCTTATATATATACAAATTGGCATTTCAGAAAGACCAGTGATGGATCATTAACAATGAGGCTGCCCGTCAATGAACTATATATTAAATATTTATGTTTATTCCATCTTATTGAAAACTCTTCTCATGTCTTTCTCATTTATGTTAGCTAGGACTACAACTAATTTAACTGCACTTTCAACTTGAATCTTTTTCAATCTCTGCAAACCTTACAAACCTTAACCTACTAACTGTTTAATTAATTGAAAAAGCAACGCTGCAATCAGCTGTCAAACAGATGGAGAAGATGCGAAGTGTGTTCAAAAATTATCGCAAAAAAAAAAAAAAAAAAAAAAAAAACTTATAATCTTTACGCCTCTCACAACCAAACTTGGTACAGATGTTCGGAAAAAAAAAACAAACAAAAAAAAAAAAAAAAAAATTGAAATTCAATTATACGTAACCCGCGAAAACGCAAAATTCGCAATACTTTTTGAACACACCTCGTGCAAGATCTGTTCCAACTGATCGGAGCGTAGTTTGCGTGTTGTTAACTTTGTTCGTTTCGAAATTGTATTAAACTCTTTCTAAGTATGCCTGGACTTGTACCTATACTCAACTCAGTATCTCTTTATCTCGTACTATCCTTGTTCCAGTAGAAGTTGCAGTAACAGTTAATCAACAAAAAAATAAAGTACACACACTCTTATTAACTTGAATGAAACTCTGAACCACTCCACTCTCTCTCACACATCTAGTTTGTAAGTTCCACAGGACTCTCTGGATCCGGCTTTCTTCTACTGATCTTGCTTGGATCGGCTCACTAAATTCTTAATCCTTCTTTTTACTTCTTTCGCGACCCCGCACTCGCACTCGCAGGCTTCTGCCACGGGATATTATCGACGCGGTGGCGGCGGAAATGGTGTTGGAGCTGCCATTGGACCCGGTGGCATGAGCTTGAGTCAGCGCAGCCATTCGGCAGCCCCCAGTGACAACTACCATAGTGGTGTGGGAAGTGGCCACAGCGGGCATCCCGGTCCTGGCTACGGCTACAGGAGCAGCAGTCCACGGCGGGGATCCCTCTCGCCGCCCGACGATCGCTACGTTGACTATCCAGTGCTTCCAATACACGGCTCACCCAACTCAGCAGCCTATCCAGGCGGTGGTAGCTCAGCGGCAGCGGCAGCAGCGGCTGCACAAGCAACACAGCAGCAGCGTTTCCAATCACGTTCAGCGACTGCCACGCCGACAGGATCGCCCAAGAAGCGACAACTGCCACAGGTGTGTAGAGACTCAAATGGAAATCGAATTATTAAATTATATTAATTTATATTAATCTATATTAATTTATATTAATTTATATTAATTTATATTAATTTATATTAATTTATATTAATTTATATTAATTTATATTAATTTATATTAATTTATATTAATTTATATTAATTTATATTAATTTATATTAATTTATATTAATTTATATTAATTTATATTAATTTATATTAATTTATATTAATTTATATTAATTTATATTAATTTATATTAATTTATATTAATTTATATTAATTTATATTAATTACTATTAATTATATTAATTTATATTAATTTATATTAATTTATATTAATTTATATTAATTTATATTATCAATGTTTGCTACTTGCCACAGGTGCCACAGACTTCACGCAGCGCCATGTTGCGCGATCGACTGGGCCAGGACTTTGACGAGCGCCTGGCCTCGGGCTCCCGTTTCGGTCGCCATCGGACACGCCAGCCACATCACCAGGCGACCTACCGCAGCACCGGCATGGGTGGCTGGGAGCGGCATTATACGGGACTGTCGGACAGCGATTTGCAGTCAATGGACTCGCGAATGCGGCCAAGGCACTCGCTCTCCCCCGACAAGGACTTTATGGGCGAGTTCGGTGACTCCGACATGGAGTCGGTGGTCAGTGTAACATCCAGTGCGTTCTCCACACAGTCGGAGCGACCGCGCACCTCGCGTGGCCTCAGGTGAGTAGCAGGTCGTGCCTGGCAATCGGCTGACCGGCCTAGTGCTGCACTCGCGCTCGCTTCGCGTTCTTTAGCCATAGTTAAAGCCATAGCCATAAGCCATAGCCAAAGCCATGCCAAGCCACAAAAAAAAAAGCTGCTGTCAAAATTCTGCTGGAAAATTGGAAACACATTTCGAGTAGTAGCTAAAAAAAAAAGCAATGCAAAATCAACCCATCAATTGGGATGTGAATCTCTTTCAACTCAACTCAACTCAACCAAAAACTCAACTCAACTCAAGTCAACTCAACTCAACTCAACTCAACTCACTCAGCCACACTGCCACCACCACTACACACAAACAACAAACAGAACAAAACAGAAGGAAAAACCGAAAAAACATAAAGTTTCTTTTCTGCATTTTACTTTTTGCAAACGAACGAACACACAAAATCGACGCGCGCTGCTCTTTCGCTCTCTCTCTCTCTCTCTCTCTCTCTATCTGTCTCTTTCACTGCTTCTCGTGCGTGCTCTTCATCACACTCACACCACACTACAATACAACACGAACCATACCTCACCACACACCGAACAAAATGAAACACGCCACACTCGCCGACCTCGGACGCAAACCATCGCTTGCATCTGCCAACGATCGTTCGCATTTTGTCACGAACCAATCACAAATCCCAACCAATCCAATACAACAACCAACAAACAAACAAAAACTCTCCACGCTCTGCCGCATGTTTACCATTTGCATGCCTGTGTGTTTGCGCTACCAACTTCAACTTGACCACAACAACAACCACGACCACGACCACAACAACCACAATGTGACACTACTCTGTGACCCACAACCCTCCCCCGATATCGATAATAATCGTCAGTTTTCCACGCAACTGGCGCAATCTCTTTGGTGGCGCCCCGCACAGTGGGCCAGTGACTGGCCTCAAGCTGCTGCCCGTCGAGTACCACCGTGCGAACACCATCGAGGTGGATGACTGCGACTACCTGTCGAGTGGTGCTGGAACCGGCACACAGCAGCAGCTGCTGCTGCTGGAGCAGCTCGACCAGTTGCAGCAGCTGGCGGCGCTGGCAGCCGCCGACTCGCCGCTCACCACCACAATGGGCATGCCAGCACCACCGCCACCAGCAACGCTCGGTGTCCTGGCGCCGCAGCAGGTGCTCGTGACAGACCACAACAGCGGCAAGCTGGTTGAACAGTTCTTCGTGGAGCCGGCCCTGGTGGCAGAGGAGACGCCAGCACCACTCCCATTCGAGCCACTATCGACACACGATTCACATTTCGTCTACTATTCGCCTTCGCCCTCGTCTCATTTGCCACCACCCGACACCCTGTACAACCACCAACAACAACAGCGACGTCATCAACAGCTGAACGGACGCCCCACCAACGCAAACAACACTCATGCGAACGTCCACCACCACCACAACCACCACCACACCTACCAAGCGACGCCTCTGCCGCTGCCGCTGCCACAGCCGCTGCCTCAACCGCTGCCTCAGCCGCTGCCTGCGCAGCTGAGCTTAGATCAATTCAAGCGCATTACCACGCCCGTCATGAATCTCTTTCGCAGCTCACACCCATACGCCCACGCCCACGCCCATGCGCACACAGTCTCCTCGTCGCCCAGCTCCTATGTGGGCTATGTGCGCGACCACCTGGACAAGAGCTGCAGTCACTGCCAGAACGGCAGCCAGCCGGTGGTGTTATCCACCAACACGGCCCTGGCCACACCAGGCCTGGCAATTGGCGCCTGTGGGGACCCTTGCTGCCTGGCAGATGCCCATCCGCATCCGCAACACCAGCCCATCACGTTTCCCTACAGCGCCGAGCAACTGTTGCGTCGCCCCTCGCTTTCTATGTATCAGCCCAGTAGCTCGGAACCTTCGCTGCCCACCATGGACCCGAGCATGTGCGGCGAATGCGTGGATCAGCACTTTCTGGGCGAGCACATTGGGCCGCAGGTGAATCTGGGCGTGGTGCCCACGTATCATGTGCACACGCCCACACCGACAGCGCATCGTCGCGTCAAATCGCACCTGACACTGCCTCCGTCGCTGCCCACTCAATCCGTGCTGCGCCTGTCGCGGCAATTGAGTGAGGATGCACTGGTCTCTGCGGTGCCCATTGCAGAGGCCACAGCGGCACGTGCCCAGCCCACTTCGATACTCAAGAAACCGAAGCTGGAGAGCAGGCGTGCCGCCTTCCACGAGGGTCAATCGCGATCGCTGGACTACGACGATCTGCATACGAAGAGTTGGGGCCGGCGGCGCATACGCTATGAAGATGAAGTGACAATGCCACCAGAAGCTGTGGCACAGCAGGCCAGGGAGATGCAGCGACGCTATGGCTCGGAGACGAACATACGTCAGTCATATATGGGCGCCAATTTGGATGCAGTTCATCCACTAAGTCACTCACACTTCCTTGTGACCGATGACAAGATCGTCACAATCACTTATGATTCCGATGTGGGTTGGACACGGCGAGGCGTTGCACCTTCGCTCTTTCGTGGGCCCCATCGACGGGGATTGGATGCAAGGAACCACATGTCACTCGACCTGCAGCGCACGTCCCAGCAGAAGATGTACGGTCCGGCGGCACCGTATATGAAGAGAAGGCGTAACTTGCCACATCCGCCGAGTGCTCAGAATGCGCATAACTTTTCGCCGATTGAAGGTGGAGCAGGAGGAGGCGTGGCCCCTGGGGGAGCAGCTGGAGGTGGAGGCGGAGGAGGAGGTGGCGGGGGAGTTGGTGGAGTCGGTGTTGTAGGAGGGGAGGGGGCTACTCACAGAACAGTTTACACAACAATCACAACAGCAACAACATCCACAACAACAGCAACAGTAACTACAGTAACAACTACAATAGCAGCAACAACAACTGTAGCAACCAAGCAGCGAGTAGTCTTAGTTTTAGTCACCACAACAACAATAACAACAACTACAACAATAACCAACAACAACAACAACAACTACAACAACAACAACAACAACAAAAAGGGAAAGAAGGCATCATGGCCATCAACGGATACGGATTGATGGAACAACTGGCGAAACCCAGCGGTGGTGCGAGCGGTGGTGCAGCTGCTTCTGCCTCTGCTGCTGCCTCCGCCGCCGGTGCCGCTGCTGCCGATGGTAATAATGCTAATAATGCTTCTTCTTCCTCTTTTGCAAATCCCCCACAACAACAACAACAACAACAACAACTACATCATGGTGCCCCATCATCAACACCACACAACACCACAACAACAACTACAACAACATATGACGCCAACAACTTGACCTATGACGCAACATCACAACAACAACAACAACCACCACCAAATACATGCACAAATCTCATTACAAATACAACAACAACAAACACATCCTCGATTGCAACGAATGCTGCGGCAACAACGGCAACAATAACATCAACAACAACGACTACAACAACGACAACAACAACAAAAACAACGGCAACGACTGCTACAACAACTGCCACAACAACAACTACAACAAATACGAATGAACCAACAACAACAACAACTGATGCTAATGCGGATGGGGATGCTCCACTCGATGTTATCGACTGGGATGCTATCGATGCGATGCTCGATGACGATTTCAGTGAATATGATAAGGACAAAAACGGCACGAACGAAGCTGGTGGAGCAAAGCCCTCTGAAGGAGCAGATGCCGAGGAGAAAGCAGGTATGTGTACTATATGAAGAGGGTCTTCTACAACAATATATAAATTCTTGAACTATGTATCGCTAAAAGTATCTGCATTATAGAACAGGCACGAGAGCTTCAGTCAAGTGTACTCGACTGTCATAAGCCCGCTACCCATCGATACCCAATACGATTTCATAAGTGTATAACTTATATATTGTATTTTTCGTATTTTGTGTTACATACTTTGGGGATCTACTTCAGGAGTGACTTCTAAATTATTATTTCTTAAATTACTTTTTTGTTAATAATCTGATCACCACCAAATTTTAAGAAATCATTTGGGTGGTGAAGGTTATTGTGTTAACCAAAAATGAACTGATCTGAATTGAAATTACACTTGGAGTTCGGGTTTAATCGATTAACGGGGCGGAAGGGGGGCGTGGACAAGATCTAAAATAAAGTTGATCTGCGTGCAATAATAATACATATTTATACCAAATTTTATAGGCATAGCTCTTATAGTCTTTTAGATCTAGGTTTTTATACGGAGAGACAGACAGACAGACAAACTGATAGACATACAGATAGACAGACAGACAGACAAACAGACAGACATACAGACATACAGACATACAGACATACAGACATACAGACATACAGACATACAGACATACAGACATACAGACATACAGACATACAGACATACAGACATACAGACATACAGACATACAGGCATACAGACATACAGGCATACAGACATACAGACATACAGACATACAGACATACAGACATACAGACATACAGACATACAGACATACAGACATACAGACATACAGGCATACAGACATACAGACATACAGACATACAGACAGTCAGACAGAAAAACAGACAGACGAACAGACAGCAGACAGACAGTCAGACAGGCATACAGATAGAAAGACATATAGACAGGCAGACAGACATAGCTACATCGATATACATAATTTGTGGGGTTTGCCAAGCCTCCTTCTGCCTGTTACATACATTTTTGGTTGGCACAAAGTTTCCCAATGGGTAGCGGAAATCAAGAGCTATTATACGACAGACATATCATAATAAGTATTAAACTCTTTGATAGGGCATAAAAGATCTTAGAGAGTTGCTGGGCAACCTCTCTTTACATATGTAATGGGTATATTCATTTGGGCCTCGTGCACTAGACTCTTATAGTAGCTGCAGAGAAGTAATGTGGGTCAGTAAGCAACACAAACGTATTTCATTATTCTCTTTGGCAATCTCCTCTGCAGATGGCAGCCTCTCAGATACCACAACAGACCGAAAAAAGGCTGGCAACGTTGATCAAGAACGTTCGCCAAAGGGAGGCAGCGGCATGGGCAAGAAATCGAACTCGACCTCGCAACTGTCGGCAACAGGTAAGAGAGTTTTTAGTGGCTCCCTCCACTTACCTATTCGCTTTTTGTTTTGTATGCTGTTCGTTTCTAACTCGTTCTCGTTCAGTTGCCTTGTTGACAATCGCAATTGCAGACTAATCGGTCTGGTTATCATAACTTAAACATAAAACAAACGCTCCGCATTTAAAGTCGAGTTCCTTGGTTCGTTACACACACACACACACACCTCACAAACTATACTCGTGTATAACTTTGTATATCGTCGCATATTCTGCAGCCATGGTTCAGTTTTGCTTTATTTTAAACTAATCCATTAACCATTAACCATTTACCATAAGACATAAGAGCAACGCATTATTTGAAAGCTAACCTTACTAACAATACTCGAAATGAGTCGAAAAAAAAATACTAAATACTAAAAGAACACTACAACAAAAATACCATACTCAAAAGGTCGTAAAAGACGTATGGGCTTTGGAAAGAAGGGTAAGAACTCGTTCACGGTGCATCGCAGCGAAGAGGTACTGCCTGGTGATATCACGCGCGAATTGCGCGCGGGCGGAGGAGCGGGCGGTGGCGGTATCGGTGGCGGTGCAGGTGGCGGCCTCTCCCGTGGCTCGTCCTCGGAAGCGGACCCAATTGAACATTTTTTCGGCGATGGCGCTGGTGGGGAAAGGTGCGCACAAGTCCAACTTACTTTCTCTATCTTTCTCTCTTTCTCTCTCTTGTCTCTCTATCTGTCTAAGAACTTTCTATTTACCTCTATCACTACTTTATGATATGCTATACAAATATGAGTTTATGGTTTTCTTTTCAATTTTGTGTATTCAATTTGGTTTTTGTTGCCTTTTGCGGAATACGAAGCAGAAAATAAAGCGTAAATGAAAATGATGATAAACATTAGTCAGACACCAGAAATTCTAAGAAATAACATGGAAATTTTAATTTAAAGAGCTTTGCAACTAACCGAAACACAAACGCGCTCTCTCGCGCTTTCCCTTGCTCTCTCTCTCTCTTGCTCTCTTGCTCTGTTTTCTCTTACACTCTGCCCCCCCTAACTCTCTCTTTCTCACACACACTCGCTTTTGCTACCCCTTGCAAAAGCTATGAAAAGGTCGCTCTCGCAAAACGCTCTCAGGCAATACAATCCGTTTACCCGTTTGATTTTAAGTTTACCTACAAGCGCAATAAAAACAACAACAACAACAACAATAATAATTATTATCAAAACCAAGCTATGAAACAACCACCCAACCAACCAAGCAACCAACCAACCAAACTATAAAAAAAACAATCCAAAGTCGATACGTATTTTTAGGCTTATACCAAGGAAATTTTGCCCACACCGAAAGCTTTGCCTGGCCGCAGTTGTTGATGGCGGAGAGAAGAGCTTGAAATGAAAGCTCGACAAATGCCGGCCAATGCAAAGCTTTCGTCTGTGTGCGGCCACACACTATTGACGCTCACTGTTACCTGTGACAGGAGCATCCTAACTCAATTCGTAATGCATTTTACTTTTCGTAGCAAAACATTTGTTAATAATCGAAAACAAAAAGAAAGATACTAACCCAATAATTGCCACTTGTTTCTTTATATATACTACTATTGTTGATGCCATTTATTGATAATTCTATATTGATTTATATTCAAGTTTAAGTAAGAATTTCCAGAATATCCATAATACCCAGAATATTACCGAAACATACAATATACACGAATTTTATTCTAGAACTTTGTTCGATTTGCATGTACTGAATTATCTAATTATAACAACAATTTACAATATACTTGTACAAGACATACTACTTCTTAGCTACCAATCTTTTACAGCTCAAGCTAAAAAAATATACTCTAAGAAATATACCAAAGAATATACCAGACATACTATTTTCAGTTATGCGGTAAGACCTTTTTATTTCATCCTCGGTACGACCCAAACAAGGCTGTTATTTCGAACGGATTTCTCGGCAGGCAATAAATATGCGATATAGTTATCGTTATCGTTGTTATTACCGATATCCCCTATTAAATTGCATGCCAGCGTCGATCTGCAGTCGACAGTCCTGCTAACTACAAATGAACAACAAATTGAACTAATGTTTATCATCTGTTTCTAAATAGTTTTCTGTTTTTTGCAAGCCCATTCGGTATTATCAATTGTATATATATATACAGGGAGCTCTGTCAAGAAAGCCAACAAACCAGACACTAAACAACCAACAACAACAACTACAACAAACCAGAAACAACAAGTAACAACTCATACACAACAACAAGTTCACAACAATCATCAATGAAAATTGGCATCAAAGATAAGAAAAAGAACGAAAATTAAAAGAAATTACTCTGTATTTACACACAATCTGCAAAACTGTGGAACAGTACAAGTGAAAGAGCAAAAAAATAATCTATCTGCAGTTCCAGTTTTCTCATATGCATGTTAACATGCGGTTTATCTTGTGGCGGTTGTGCCACCCAACGAATGCACTTGTACATATGTATGGCAAGGTTATAGAGGATGGCCAGAACACAAGAACCTAAACATGCAGTTGAGAAAATGAAGCCAACGAGAACTCAATAAAGAATAATACCTATATAAAAAACTAAATGTCACAAATTAAATAACTATTATTATAATTATTTCGATTAGTTTTGGTCTTATTATGAATACGTATTATACGAGCAACTCTTTACTTTACTTTGCTATAATTTCATGTGATTCCTGCGTTTACTTTCACTTTCTGTACTATAATTTTGGTTTAGGCAAACATTTATTTTTCCCAGAGTCTCAGCGTCGAGCAAAAAGTCTTTGAAGCCAGCGTCGCGCACTCTCAGTCGTCCATTCAGCTATCAATAGGTCGCCATGTCGATAGACCGATTAGTCGAACGAATTGAATCATATCGATTCGCTACACATTTGTTGCTGCTGTTTGTACATTTTTAAGTTCTGATCGTACTTCAATTAAACTCGCGGTGTACTACTCTCAACAATATTTTATATATAGTGTGTATGTATATCATATTCTCGACAGACCAATATCAGGCACAGTATTCGGGCAGCTCGAGCGCCAGCGCGAGTGCAAGTGCTTCCTCTACTAGTCACCATCATATCACACTACCACCACCACATCCATATTATCAGCGGCAGTCGCGCGGCTCGGCCGGCAGCATCCAGCGGTCGGTGGAGGTGCCACCGGTGCCCCCGGTAACCCGTTACAGTGCGGGCAGCATTCATTCAATATCTAGCTCCGAGGGTTCATCGTAAGTTTCTGGCAAAAATACAAAACAAAACTAAAAAAACGAAAATAAATTCTACAAGTACAACTAAATTACTGTATGAAATACGAACTCTCTCTCTCTCTTTGAATTTTGCCTCTGATACTTCTTCTATCTCTCTTTCTCTCCTCTCCTCTTATTGTCTGTCACACACTCACTTTCTCTCTCTCTCCATTTCCATTGCCTGTGTAAATGGCTACATGTACCGCTCTCTCTCTCTCTCTGTCTATCTCTTTATCTCTCTCCCTGTAACACTACATCCGTCTTTCTCTCTTTAAGTTTCTTTGTGTCCTACTTTGCCGTTTCTAAGTGTGCGCCTTGATATCGTTGAGCCAGTCTGCATTTTTGTATATTCATAATATTTCTACGTATTTGCGTTCTTCAAGTTCCTCCTTACCACTTCTTTGTGTCTATTACTATCTTTTCGAGCTGTACAAATTGTTCAAAGTATTTATTTATTTCAATCATTGATTTATATAATTTTTATTACTATATTTATGTATATACTATATAATATATAACAAGTGTTTTCAAACTACTTAATGTGTGTTCAACAAAAACCCCCAAAAAAAAAAAACAATACATAAGATGAATTCTACACTTGGGCACATAGACTTCAACCTACGGCACCTTTGTTGTAGCATCTACCCGAACTAAGACTGTGTGAACTGTTTTCCTAGCAACTCTCTGCAATGATTAAGTACTATTCCGAATTCTTTTAGAGAGCAAGACCACAGAAATAGTTATAGTCTGCTTTGGAAATCCTCTTTAGCAAATCTCCAGAAGCCTTCCTTGACTATTATGTGGACAACTCAAGTGGAATTTAGAATAGTAATCTAAAAATGCACTCAACCGATTTCTATTGGCTTTACATTTAAATCCAAAACTAATGAACTCAAAACACTTGCATGCTATGAAGAATCCTGCTCTGCACTACTCTATCAGTACACAAACATTGCCACCACACTATACCATTACCCATAATCCAAAAACCAGTCGCAATCCAACAGTTAAACAAACAACCAAAACTACTAACAACAATTTAACTATCTTTCTACATCTCCCTGTGTATAATAGCCCGGTACCACAAATGGAAAGTTTATCGATATTGTCCATGTTGGAACCGGGCTATACCAATTCTTTCTTTCTCAAAATCTACAACAAATATTCTTAAAGATTTTCAATCGATTCTGTGTAATGGCAATTCTATAATCGAAACTTTACTAAAGTCCTTAACAACTCTATCCACACAAAAACAAAAAAACAATCCTGTAGATTTTCACCTTCGCTACGTAATGATGGAGCCCTTAATGAGTTTGTGGATGGCCTAGGACCCGGCCAGTTAGTGGGTCGCCAGGTGCTAGGTGCACCGTCGCTAGGTGATATTCAGCTGTCGTTGTGCCACCAAAAGGGCTTTCTTGAGGTGGAGGTTATACGTGCCAGGGGACTGCAGGTAAGTGCAGAAGTTGTGAAGCTTTGAATCTATCGTTTTCTGTGGCTTTATCGTTCTCTTTGAACCCTGCTGAATGCTGTAATCTTTTGATCCGCAGCAAAAACCTTCATCAAAGATGCTGCCCGCGCCGTATGTGAAGGTGTATCTCGTGTCGGGAAAGAAATGTGTTGACAAAATGAAAACATCGACTGCACGTCGAACTCTAGATCCACTGTATCAGCAGCAACTGGTGTTTAAACAGTCCTATAGCGGTTGTGTGTTACAGGTGAGTAAACCATGACCCGAAGAAAGTGTAACAGTCTCTAATGCAAGACGATATATTCATATTAAATTGTATAATTTTCCATTTAGGTGACCGTTTGGGGAGATTATGGCCGCATCGAGAAGAAAGTATTTATGGGCGTGGCACAGATAATGCTTGACGATCTGAATCTATCGAACATCGTCATCGGCTGGTACAAACTCTTTGGCACCACCTCACTGGTCAGTTGTCCCACTAATTTAGGCTTAGGCTCTAGACGCTCATCAATAGCCTCACTCGACTCACTCAAACTCTGAACTTAAACTCAACCCAACTCTTAACTCTATTATCGTAAAACGTACAAACCAATACTAAAATACTGCTCGATGAGAGCGACTTGCGAATTGCAAATAATACGAGCACCAACTACAACAATACATCAACAGCAACAGCCACTAAACAACACTGGCATATTCTTCTATATATGCACACATTTATGTAGATTTACATTTCGTTCAATATTCCGTAATATTATTATATATGATAATGCCCAAAGTATAGTAATAAAAAACCAAAAATTAATTTAACTAATAGTGAAGTCAGTAGCATAGTCAGCCACGAAGCATCTGTACAAACATGACAAGTAAAAAAATGATTCAGCTTATATTTAAATCCAACAACAAAAAATACTGGATTGAATAAAATTTGCATTTCTTTTTAGTTAGCTTTAAAAATGCTATAAAATACCGTACGGCATACACTTGTAAATGAATCGCTCCACTCACATACACACATATATGTACACCCACACCCAAACATCGGAGGAAAGAACGTTTAAATTTTGCATTATGTAACGTTATTGAAATTCAAATTTAATTAAAATCGAAATTTGAATTCAAGAAAAAAAAACTACTGAATACAAAAGTATAAATCAAGTTAAAATACCTATCGCAAGTCACCTAAAAATCACCGTTACTCTTTACCGTTACGTTTTTTGGCATAGCATTCAACTTCAACGTAGTTATTAATAGACTCGTACAATACTCATATAGGTATGTTTCTCTATCCCCAACTACCTGAAAAAAACACATATTCTACTGCATGTATAGTTCGTAATAACGTATTTTATTATTTAACATACTCACATATGCTATACTCGTTTCGACAATTCTAAATGATAGAGCTACTAATTTAATAAACCCATCCAACGTTTGGAATTTCTTTATTAAACTACCGAAAGGAACAAAACATGAAAGCATTAAATATGGCAAATCTCGGCCAGCTAACAATAACATATGTATAGGCACATCATGTAAAAACTATCGCCTAGGCCTAGTCGAATTTAATCTAGCTGCCAAATATTACTAAATCTATTTTCGAATGATCAGGGTCGTCCGATTGTTTGGGCCGGTGAATCAATAATGGAGGAACAGGGTGAATAACAATTTCCAACTGCAGTGAATATACTTTAGCACAAAGCACAAATGACCCCAAACTTGACCCAAAAATGAACTGAATTGTAAGTGCACCAAAACTATCGATAAGAATGCTTTATTCGATTATAATCCCAACTAGCAAAGCTTTCTGTATAAATCGCTAGTAAGCCCATTTTGCCATTTTAATCAAAACAACTATTAACAATTATTCCACTCACTAAAACAAAAGGCTACTAACAACTAATTTTCCCGTTAACACAATTACGTGCTATATACATACTCTGAGAAAATCTATCGATATACTGTGCTAACCTTTCCATATCTTGCAGTAACCCTTGCAAAGAGCTGCCAGCCAGGCAGCCAAATAGCAAAAGACCAAGGTCAGCCGGCAGGACTTGCTAAACTATGGACGGATCTTCTGGATATCCACTCAGCACGTTGCTGGCCTAATCTATGTCCAATATTAAACAGATATAGACATATGATATATATATATATATACATATATATATATATATATGTATACATATATTTATATAGATATATATATTTTTGCATATGTGATATGTATGTAAACGTATATATATTTATATATATATTAAGCGGAATATGTATATGTATTTATTTATTTTTTTTGTATTCTACGAGCCGGAGATTTCCATACAAGTTTAAGGATATAGTTAATTTTGTAAGTCATGAGAACAAATGCATTTAAACCAAACCGAGAACACAAGCAGAGGCCGATTAAAAGATATACTTAACTATGGAATTCAAGATACAAGATACTTACAATATATCTAATACATAATATACATACATCTCTTAATGTAAATGATAATATTGGAGAAAGAAAACGTGTAAATTGGCGCATATTTGAAAGAATTTTTACTACAAAACTAAGATCACTATTATTTTCGTAATACGATTATTAATATTATTAAAGTAACGTAAAAAATTAAAAACCATATACTGACATTCAACCAATTTAATATAAAGTGCTAATGTTGAGTAAAAAAAGATGACCAGTCGAAAGGAGAAAAACATACAAACCTATTACTAAGTCAGTAAGAAATAGTTGAGAAGGGAAAGATACAAAATACGGAGTCGTTTAATAGATAAATCTAAACCAATAAATGAAAGTTAGAAATTGCAGAGGCGACGTGTTTACGAGTATATATATTATATACAATATATATGTATACACATGCATGTATATATACAGATACATACCTATATCTAAGCAAGCAAAGAACCACTAACACTTAATAAGCGTAACTTACGATAAACCTAAACGTAAATTAAATCTTTAATTTAATAATAAAGTAACAAAAAAGATATATATGATATATGAGATATGTACTATTAATCGAAGAAATATTTATCAATCGTGACATTTGAGCTAATTTAATTTGGTAAATGAAAAAGACAAAACGTAAACAAAAAACAAAAACACAATCAAACCAACATGATGCATTCACTTGAATTACACAAATTGATCTTAAGCTGTACATAGAACCCAACACACACACACACACACACGTACTAAACCCATAGAGTTAAATTTGTTAAATTATCAATTATTTTTGTTGGCTTTTTAGCTTCCTGCAAGGGTGCAACAACTTGGCAGAAACCGAAAATTGTTAAAGTTAGTGCAGAGAAATGCAAAGAATACCTTCAGATAAACGCATCGTATTAGCTAGAGATGGGCGCATGTCGATATCAGGTCATTTGGCGAGTAGCCAATGAACACATAACACGCTATCACTTCTATTTACATACACACATATAACACATACACATACAATATAATCGTTTATCTTCTGGCTACATCGGTGAATTCGATAAACGCATCAAGTACCTTTATGTAATAGTGTGAGCTGTAAAAATGTTACCTGCTTGCTAAAGAAATCGACACGAAACAAAAAAAACCTTAAAAACAAAACACAATGCAAAACCATGTTTAGCTTATAGAGTATTTATTTGCAGAGTTTGAAAAATAATACTTATAAAGAAAATATCTATTGAAAAACTGTACATCTGGCGTTTGGTTGCGTTCGCTTTGGGCAACATTTTGCAATGCATTCGGAATGGGTCAGTATACAAAAAAGATTGGGAAACGGGGAAGCAGAGCTATCGAGATTTCTTCAAATGAGTAAACATATCACAAGCCTGCTTGAGAACGAAGCAGATCTAACTACAGTTAATGGATATCAACAAAAAGCTATAGCATTGTTCCTACTCAGATCGTAGACATAATGTATACGTTTCTTTCTTCATATGTCGATATTGATTTCAACCTGTCCGTCCATTCATCAGTTTACTAACAGCAGATCAGATCCACAGATACATTTACAGATTCAGATATGGATACGGATACCATTGCATTCCAAGTTTCCTATATACGTAACAAATGCCAAAAATCATATAATACAAAAGAGATGAAGAGTAAATGCATTCAAAATGTTGCAAAAGAAATTAAGATCACCTAGAACCAAAACCACAACCAGAACCAATGAAAACACGCTTCAAGAACTTCAAAACTATCAGCGAGGTTTCCAGCTAATTAATATACGAACACACATAGCGATATCTAAAGACAGATACAAATATATTTTAACGATACATACAATACATAGCAAGTTATAACAACCAGACTTTTCTCATATAACTTTTTCTATTATAAAACTCTACATTTTTGTTACAAATGCTCTCCCTAAGACATTTAAAAGCTTCTTTAAAATCAACAACAAAACTAATTGCAGTAAATATAGAAACTAATGTTGGCACATGTCAGCCTTCAAATGCTCTTCTCGGGAAACAAATAAAGTAGATGAATTATACACACGTAATCGAAAGTATAATTAAAAAGTATCAATCAGACTTTAGGATTTCAATGAATTAAATATGGTAACAATAAATTGTCCGGTCATATCATTAACAAGATGGAAGATTCTTTGTTCCAAATTACATCTTTATAACTAACATAAAGCAATATACCAAAATTCTTGAGATGATCCTTCAGGGAAGAGCTTTTGCCTCTACATGAATAGCGCACTTCATCGTCGTACATCTCTCGTACTTTCTCTCTAATTAGAATTCCAGTATGAATTCGATACATAAATATCACACACACATACACACACAGAAAACATATTAAGAAATGTTATTGAGAACACACAAAATATATTATGAAAAGTTATTGAAAAAGACGAAACGAAAAAGCTATTTACTCAGTTCAAACTGATAAACAAACAACTTGAATACACAACAACAATGATATATGTACATATATCATTAATTTCAACATGTTGAAAGAAAAATAAAACAAAAGAAATGAGAAGGCAAACCTTTAAGCAAAATCTGCGTGAAATACGCTTCGAATATATTGTATTTTAATATCTCGACAGAAATCGAAGGTCGAGAAACGACAATAAACTGTGAAAATGAATATGTAAAAAAACAAAAACTTAATTCAAAAAGAGATATTATGTAATTATATTATTAAAAATGAAAAATTTGCAAAGAAAAAAGCATACAAATAAAAAAATATTGCAGAACGCAGACTTTGAAATTGTGTAAACGACAAATTTAATGAAAAACCAACAATTAAACAAGAAAACAAAAAGGAAATATTCATTAAAATTGTTTTCTAATAAAACAAATTCAAATTTCTTTTAATTCGCTCGTTGGGAAATATATAAAGTTGACTGCCCTCAACAATAATCTGCAAAATCCACCCACTGAGTTATAAAGAAAAACAACAATGAAATTGGGGTTTCACATAAAGCGGTGGTATTCCTTTATTTACCATTGATAAACCAATAATCATATATGGTATGTATAAATAATTCAAACATTGAAGATTTGATATTTGTTGATTTATGTGTAGTAATAAATATATGCAAAGGTATATATATTATATATACCTAGATGCGTATATCGCTACAATATCGGGATCAATGGCGACATACTTCTCTCTCTCTTCTTTATCTTCTGACTATCATTTACAGTTTACGCGCTTGATTAGTTTGACTTAAAAAATATACGATCATGGCTCGCACAAACGAATACAATAGATACGACATGCAGGCATATCATACGATATATCCGGGGCATACTTAGTATTCATGTTAGATACATATCGTGTTAATCTTAAATTGAATAGAAATTATCTTACAAAAGTGTGGCTAATTGTTCAGTTTTAGTATTAGCTTTAGTGCGTCTTTCAAAGGAACCAATGTTAAATGTCATTATAAATAAGTAATCGTACATGGCCTAATTTCATCTAGAATCGTATAATGAAATGGCAAGTTGTTGCTAGGGCTGATGGGAGTGCGGGAGGGGATTTAGGAGTTGATGTTTGTGCTCTGTATGTGAGTGTGGGGCTACGTCTATTACAGGTATTACATATAATACGTACTAATCAGTCTTCAGAACGAAAATCAAAACTGTGCGAGTGCCATATGTTAAATATTCAGGAACGGGGATTATTACATTTAGTTCAAGCATTTATAGTATTTACTCTTTAAATTGCATGGGATTTAGCTCGTGATAAAAGCATATTTGGAAAGTCTTTGTGGGAGACAGATATGTATGTATGGGAATTGTTTTTCTTAGTCCTTGAGTTCTATGTAAGTATATGTATGCGTTTCTCAGATTAAATATATTTATGTACGATATATGTATATACTTTTTTATCAATTATCATACATGAGATACTTTCATATTGTCGATTCGTTACATTACATTTTACATCGATCTTACATTTATGTCGAGGGACTATAAAATATGCTGAAGCTTAGTTAATATACTTGTAACTCTACGACGACTAGCTGAAGCGTTGTTTAAGTTTTCTATACATAGAACACGTATTACATCATTTATGTATTGAGAGATGTTCTGTAATCAGTTGCCAATTAGGTTACAATCTCTAGAAAAACCATATCATTGCTGCTTAAATTCGTATGCATTTTACGGGAGAAAATCGTGCGATTACTTGATGGTTATTATATAGATAGAATATATGTATATCGTACTATGCATATATACGTATATATAAATACGTTCACACAATTATACACATTTATTTATTTACGAATAGTTGGGTAATGCATGCTTAGTTAGCTTAGTTTAAGATTTAGATATTATGCATAATTTTAGTATAAGTTTAGTTCATATATAGATTAGTATGAATGATATGATAAACACATACACACACATGCGATATGCTAATACCGCTTATTATCTCACACATCGTGTATAAATATAATGTAAACATAAAGATCGTACACTTTCTTCTTCTCTTGCTACGTGTGGGACTTGTGCTATATACTACGATATAGTATTCTAGTTCTAGACTCTGGCAAATCATACGATTAGTAGGTTCTTAGGGATTAAGCTGGGAGATCAGCTTTGATAAGCGATGAAAACGATACATCGCAGCTGATAGTGCATAAATTGTGCAGGGCATGTGGAAGATTTAAGATTTGAGGCTACTATACACTTAGGATTAAAGATATAAAATACATATATATAGTATGCTATGCTGCCCGCAATACTATCGCTGCAAGTATCTCATTATTGTATTCCATTTTGAAATAGTTGTAAGCGATAGTTTAAACGATAGTAAGATACTAAAGAGCTTCATCGGCGCATCTGTCAACTGCAAGATTAATGCAGTTGTGCGGTCACATAGAGCGCACACTCCTGGTCCGAGGCCATAGAGTAATTGGCTGAGTCCCGGTCCTCGGGAATGGTCGGATGAGTCTCGTGTGGCAGTTTGCTAAACACATGATGCGCTGCACCATAGCCGAGGTGACCATACGGCGACTCTGCTGCCTTGCTGACGTGTGGCAAGCGGCGTAGAAAATGCGGATTTGAGTAGCGCACTCCATTTGGCAGCGTGGTGTGTGGCGTCGCAGAAGATGCTCCGCCCAGAGCCACTGCAGCGTTGGCATAGTGCATGCTGGGTGTCTTGAAACTGGACACCTGTGATGGCGGCGGCGGTTGCACTGGGCCCATCGAACTGGTCATGGCTGAGGTGGAAGCGTAGCCGCCATTTGAGCCGCCACCGCCATTGTTGACGCCCCCGGCGAGCTGCTGGCTGTGGCAGCCCACTGGCAGCGGCATCGTGCTGCAGTGTACCGTATAGTCAAACTTCTGTTCAGGTGCTGTGCGTTGCATGGGCAGCGTGGCACTGTTGATGACATTCGCAGAGGGATCCGCATTGAAGCTGGACATGCGCATGTTGGTGCAGCGACCGTAAGGCTCCTCCTGTATGGGCGGTTGTGGGGGACGTGGTGGTGCCTTGCAGCTGACCCTGGGTCGAATGACAACCTCCAGTTCACGCTCCTCCCCAGAGTGAACGCCACTCGAGGATTCAGAGGGTGCACGTTCCGGCGGCGATGTGGTGTTGGTGCTCTCTGAGATGGAATTGGTATCGCTGCGCGGTGTGAGCGCCTCGTTGGGGACACCGGAATCGGCGCGACGCAGACAGCGGGATGTGGAGCTGGAGGCAATCTGGTGGCAAGGATAGAAGTGACAGAGAGCGTGAGCGAGAGAGAGAGAGAGTGAAGAGTGAGGGATGTGTGAAGGGGATGTGTGATAAGTGAAAAGGATAGAGAAAGAAAATGCGTTCAGTTGTGTTCAGTCTGTGCCTGCAAGTGAAAATGAAATTGAATCAGGCGAGAATCCGGTTAGTCCTGTTAGTCATCGAGACACGGCATATCCATCAGGCAAATACATATGCATGTCTATGCATATATGTGTGTGTGTGTGTCTGTGTGTGTGTGTGTGTCTCGACATCCCTGCCAGTGGCCAGCGAACTGATTTATGCTGTCTCATAATGGCAAACATAAATCTCATGCCCAGCCGCAGTGCAGCCTCGAGCGTGCCACGAGTCCCCAACGCACTAGAGCCACACCCTCCTCTCCCCACCCACACATAAAGTGCGGTGCACGCAAAGCATTCATCTAAACGAATTAATTTGCGATTATTCCACTACGTGAATACTTGATGTGCTTTCCACAAAAGGAATATTCAATTCAAATCGGACTGTATATGCGAAGTTAACTATGCCGTTGAGTATAATGTATGATTTAAACTAAGTTATATACACTATAAAGATAGTCAATCTTTTCTTAAGATATGTCGGATATCTTTATTAAACGATAAAAAAGTATGGATATCATTGAAAGGCATCGTTGCAACAGAGAAACAGATAGACTTAGTGCAATGCCCATTGTCACTCTGATCACGTATATGCAATATCCATTAAAAGGTCAGAGATATCTTCCTCTGTGCGTTGCAAACTTCTGGCAAAAATAAATATACCCATCGAATGCATATATATACCCTTTGTATTAATGTTAAATGTCTCGCAGCTTATGCCCCTGGCAGACCCAGAGGGGCGTGCCACAGTCCCAACACGATTTGTCTACTCACATGTGCCTCGTTTGTGTGCACGGCGACCGTGACTGGAGCCAAAGGACTGACTAAATGATGCTGAAGCGGATGCGAGTGTAGAAGCGGCTGCGGATGTGGAAGTAGATGCTGCTGTAGTGGATGTTGCAGCGTCTGCTGGTGGTGCGATGCTTGCTGCTGCGGCTGCTGCTGTTGTAGTTGTTGTTGCTGCTGCTGCTGCTGCAACTGTGGCGACTTGTGATGTTCTGGTGAAATTTGCATGATCTCTGGCATGGCCTGGGGAGCGCGTCCGTAGGCAACATGTGGTTGCGGCACTATGGGTGGCTGTGGCTGCGGAGCACTCTTTGCGGGCAGCGGTGGTGGTGGCGGTGGTGGAGCTGCAGCGGCAGCCGGTTGTGGTGGTTCCAGATCGCGTGTGGAGGCATAGGTGATGCTGTCGTCGCGCACACAGGCCAACAGTTTTCCCTCCTCGGAGATGTTATCGTCACTAATGCCGCCCAGGCCACTCAGATTTGCATAGTCGTGGGCGTGGCCATGGGCGTGTTGTGGATGCTGTTGATGTTGTTGGTTCTGCTGATGTTGCTGGTTGACTGTCTGTGGAGGCGGCGGCAGCAGCTCGTCGTATTCGCTGAGATGAAGCAGACCGCTGGTGCTGCTGGCCGTGATGCTGGTGATGGTGGTGCTCTTAATGCTGCCCATCGTGATGCCCACAACGGCGCCGGCGGTGGCCGCCCTTAATGTCGCGTACTCGCCGTCGTCAATTTCCCCCGCAGCACCGGCAAAACATAGCGAGGTTCCACGGCTCGTATGGCTATAGGGAGACAAACAGAGAGAGAGAGGGCAAGTGAAAACGGGTTGATGGGAGGAAATACCTTTTGGGTGTCACCGAAGCTGCAGAGGCATTGTGAATACTGGGATACGATTGATATATGACTAGCAATACACATTCAACGCATAAAAATTACACTTTGAAACTATCGATAACATAATAAAATATTAAAATTTATTAAGCAATCGATAGTGTACTAAACTGTAGATAAGCCTATTATCAACCTTGTGTAAACTATCGATAGTATAAATATCGAAGCATAATAAACTATCGATATCATTAACATCGAAGTTTAATAAACTAACGATAGTATCAATACCGAAGCATAGTAAACTATCGATAGCATCAACATCGAAGTTTAATAAACTATAAATGATATTAATATCGAAGTTCAATAAAATATCGATAGTATTAATATCGAAGTAAGTTTAATAAAATATCTCTAGTACTCATGGTTGATAAACAAATCGAAAGTAATATATATTACCGATAGGATAATAAACTATCGATAGCACTCAAAACTATCAGATATTCGTAAAATTTGCGTTCTCTACGCAACTCTTAAGCTTGCTCTATCGACCTGCAGCTTCGGTGCACATCCTTTTGACCTTGACTTGACCTTTGTTGCTCCGTTGGTTAGTTACTTGGTTAGTCAAAAATCTAGTTAAACAATCGACCAACAACAACAACGACAACAACAGCAACAATAACAACAACAATAACACAAAATTCTGTGCAATTAGTCTACGAATGTTTTGAGGTTAAATTCGACACATTCGATTAGTAAATTAGTTAGTTAGTTAGTTGCAAAGTTAGTTAACGTTTAGTTCACGTCTAGTTAATCGAAAACAGAAACAAACAGAAAATAATGTGAAAACAAAAAAATGCAATTAATAAGTTCAGTTTTTGATCTGTCTTCTTCTTTTTTTTTTTTTTTCTTTTTTTTTATAATAAAACAGGCGACAAGCGGAACAAAAATAGTTTCCTTTCTTCCTGCGATTATAAAATCGATAATTATCTATCACCTTGTTGGCATAGCCTTTCACTAAGGCAAACAAAAACTCATCAAACTTGTAAACAAAATGCGATCAGTGTTGGTAAATGCTATGTGCAGGGGTTAATGAGGTGTGTGTCTTGAGGGTTGAGCAATTAATAAATGTACGGACCGATGACCGATATAAAAAAAAACGAAATGAGAACAATACGTGCAAAGAAACAATAACACAACACAACATGGAAATGAAAATGGGAAAGTTCATAACTTTCTCTAGAAAAATAACATTTACAAATTTGGAAGTCACTTATCGCTAAGGGCAAATGAATTGCTATTGAGTAGAAGAAGTTATGTGAATTAAACAATTAATATGTCTACAGATTAATCAGTTAATCACTGTAAGCCAGTTCAGGCTAGCAATCAATCATTTTAGCTCATTTCTTCAAGCTCTGTTTCTTATATTTCCAAGCAATCCATCTGCTCTTCACGAAGAAGGTCTTTCCTTGGGTTCATGTTTATGTGCATTGTGAATTCCAAATGGAACTAAAAACAAAATAAACTAAGTACGTGTGATATTTATGCGGGTTGCAGTTTCATTGGTAAGTCGAACGGACAACGGTCGCTGCCTTTTATTGGCCTTTGCCATTTGCCAGAGTTGCCACCAGAGTTGTCACTCTTCAACTGTTGCTGTGCGCGGCATTTTTGACACTGTCTGGTTTTTGCTTTTTGTAACGAAAAAACGATTTTTTACCGCTTGCCATCAGTTTGTTCTTGGTCACCAATTAGTAGGACATCATCAGACGTACTCGTAACTTCGTTGAACGTAACCTTGAGCTTGGGCGAGCTCGGTGTCAGTTTCGGCCAGTAGATATCCTCCTGTGTCACCAGGCCCATGCTCATGCCCATGCCGCTGACGCTGCCCATGCCACCCAGCTCAGTGCTGGTGGCGGTGCTCATCATATCCGGTTTGCAATTGTCTCCGCCATTCACCGTTGTGCTGGTGGAGTTGGCACCGCTGCTCGAGTTGCTGCCCGTGCGTTGGCTACTCGACATAAGCAGCGGCTGTGCGCTGGCCTTGTTCAGCAGTCCGCCGTAGGTATGGTCCAGTGGTGGCAGCTTAAAGTGCCAGCGACGCTTGATGCTCAGGCACAGCCAGACAACAATCCACAGCAAAAGATGCGTCACTCCAACCAGAGCTACCCCAAGGGAAAGAGAGACAGAGAGAGAGAGAGAGAGAGAGAGAGAGACAGAGAAAAAAGATGATTAAGCGAGTTGCAGAAAGACATAAGTCCCGTTAATTGAGTCAAAGCCAAGTCGGCACCTCAACGGGAACTGCCCGACGGCGGCCATTTGATGAGCGACCTTTGTTCTGGCCGTATTCGCCGATTAATGCTAAAGCCAACAAAGCAAACACGCTAATTGGCTTATGAAGCAAATGACAGACAGACAGACGGACGGACAGATGGACAGACAGACGGACAGACAGGCAGACAACAGGCAGAGACGGGTTCAAGGTGTTATGACATGGCTTAGGTTTAAGCGGTGGAAGTAGGGAAGTGGGAAGAGGGTAGGGGCGTAAGGCAATTGTGTAAGCCCCGCTAACCCCATTGGCCACAGCCTGTTATGCTTGTGAGCCTCAAGCACTTCGGCGGCGATTGCTTTCGTGGTTTCGCGTATTATATGCTCCGCTTTGATTACACGACCTAAACCCCTCTTAATATAGGTTGTGGGAGGATGGGTGGCTTAAAGTTCAAATAGGGATTAGCTGTCTCTTCTACTCACCTGCCAGAAAAAGTTGGACAATGCAAATTGTTCTTATACGTGGCACTTAGATCGTTCAACAGCGGTGCCTTGACTACTGCCAGAGCCAGGACAAAGCACAAGGAGGCGCAGTGGGCAAAGTAGATCCAGGTTTGACTAGCCTTCAGTGTGATAATCGAACGATCCCGCATGCGTGTGGCCAACCTGCCGTGTCCATACAAATACATGACCATGGAGGAGGCCAACACCAGCGCTGTGGCCAACAGATACAGAGCCAATGTGACTGTGGCATTCAGTATGAGTCCAGGTTGATGCACCGGCATTACCTCAGCATAAATCTGTAGCTTGTACAGGTTGGAGACACCAACATAGCCGAGCACAATATCCAGTGCGGCGACAATCATCTGCAAACTGAACACGCAGGCAAAGGACTTGGAAGTGTTCCAGAACACAGCGGGATAACGCACTGACCAGACTAGCAGGGCGCAAAGGAGATTAACAAACTCTGCGCTGGGAGGCTGTGCGAATATGGTCACATCGATGGGCTTGTCGATGCCAAAGAAGAGCTGCAACATGCCTGCAAAGCCATCGAGACGCACAAACTCAGTGCCGGGTGTGGCCACAGCAGGCGTAGCTGGAGTCACAGCTTGCACTGCCTGAAAGTCGCCATCTTCCAGATCCAAATCAAGTTCATCCTCCTCCTCCTGCTGCTGCTGCTGCTCGGCACTTGACTTGGCCACAAACTCATTAGAGCTAAGCAGATATTCCGGTTCGATTTCCACACCTGATTTAGATGGAGCTGCTCGCTTGTTTATACGGCGTTTCTGTGTCTTCGGCTTGATGGCAATGATCTTGGAGTTGGAGTTCGAACTTGAGCCTGGTGTCGAGGGTATTATATTCTCTGGCAGTATCTCAGTGCGCACACGATGGATGCTGCTGTCACGTGTTGTTGTCTCTTCCTGATGTTCCAACATTGCTTGCTCGTGCGAGGCCACGTGATGGCGACGCGGCTGCTGCTGTTGTTGTTGTTGCCGTTGTTTGTGGTGATGCTTGTTGTTGCTATTGTTGTGGTGCTGGTGGTGCTTGCGGCTGCCTTTGGAGTGCTGCTGCTGCTGCTGCTGCTGCCTGGTGCTACTGGGCGCAGCTGCTGCTGTTGAGGCAGCAGTTGCAGCTGTTGCCCTTGTTGGTGTCGGAGTCGGTGTTGTTCTTGTGGTCGTTCTCTCAGTTGTTGTTGTTGTGGTTGTCGTAGAGCTGCTGCTGCTGCTTCTAGTGGGCATCCTTGTTGTCTTAGTGTTCGCCTTGTCCAACGTGCCCAATTCTTGCCAATTTTCCACACCCAATTTGCTGTTTGTTGTTGCCCTTGGTTCAAAATCTTCGGGCATTATGATTGCGCCTCCCTCCTCATCGACATCCCCGACATCCCCGCCGGCTTCATTGCCATCATCAGCAGCATCATCATCATCATCATCAGCACTATCATCATCAACATCTTCGTCGTCTTCTATGGCATCAAGGGTAGCCTCTTCGAATGCCTGTCTCTCCTCCTCTTCCTGCACCTCCTGTTCCAGGGCCCTTCGCTCGTTGGCCTCATCAATATCTCGATTAATTAAATCGGGCACTTCAAAGTATCTCGCCTTGCCGCCACGCTTGGCACCCGCAGATGCCGTTTTCATAGTTCCTGCCGATATTGTTGTTGTTTTTGTTGTTGTTGTTACCGTCGTCTTGGCCGCCTTCCTGCCGTTTGAGCCATCCTTATCACGTGTCAGCTGGAACAAATTATTATTGATGCCTCCTCGAATTGCTGTGAACATCGTATCGTTGAAATAGTCCTCCTCCTGTTCATGCTCCAAACTGTTTGCGGTTACGTTCGCTGCTCCCCCTCCACCTCCCCCGGCTCCACCGCCAGCTGCCACAGCCTGCCAATCCCTTGGCTGCTTTTGATAGGGCGGCAGCGACGGTGTTGGCCCCACAGACACAGACATGGCCATCAAGTTGCGTCTATTGATAACAACAAAGTCCAATTCGGTTGCCCAAACTTGCTCTGTAAAGCATAAGAAGATGAGAAAATGGAGTGAGTGAAAGAGCGAGTGGGGGAAGGGAGGGGAGCAGAATCGATGCGAGATGGATGCGTATAATTAGACTTAGCTGATCTTCAGCTTATGCCTGATTTGCTGGCAACAAACTAAATTGCTTTGAACTACTCAATTCCATCGATGCTGCACATGCTGTGGGATTAAATGTAAAGCAAGTCTCTGTATAGAACAATCACTCAAGCACACACACGTCCACACGCATAGACACACACATGCAAGCACAATCTTGCCTTGAATAAATATGAACTCACAGGTAATGAGCATTTGCAAGCAAGTGAATACGAGAGAGATACAGAGAGAGAGAGAGAGCGCGAGCGAGTGCTTCAGCTCGCTTTCGGTTATCGTTATTTAAATGAGGCGTTAACAGCAGATGCCTCTTAACACCCTGTACACATGCAAGTATCGACAAAGGGTATAATGAAGCACACTTCAATCAGTTCACAGTATAAACTTTACACGTAAACTGTAATATTTGAGGTACCTTTACCTTAATTGACAAGGTGTTCTCCAGTTAATCATACCCCCTGACTCCTCACAGCATCTTTAAGGATTTGAGTACCACAAAAAGTGTTGCCTACATTTCAGCTTCATTCCAATTGAATTCGAAACTAAGGCACTGAGTACTTCCTACTCGCTATTCCCCACACACGCTGTTACTCGCTATTCGTTATGCGGTACTTAGTATTCTTACTCTTCAGATGCTTAGCACCGGATAATGGCGAAGCCTCCCGTTGGGCTAATTAAGCGTACATTTGCAGCATATGCTGTGGGTATTTTATGTTTCATTAAACGATTTCCGCCAACTACCTTCAAGCTGACTCTCCTCCCTCCTGCCACTTGCTCTGCTAATGTAACCTTTGCCCTTGGCAAGCCAGTCTGATAAGCGTTAAGCTGTGCAGTTTGCTCTACTACGACAGCAGCTTGCAAAATTTGTTCAGTGTATTCGGAGAGCAGCAGCAGCAGCAGCAACAAAATGAATCTTAATTAGAGCTGGCAGCGGATGCAGATTAATGAAACATGTTGGCCAAGCCAAGCAGCGTAATAAACAGACGATTGCATATTTATTGTGATTATACAAGCCATGGAAGTAGGCTATTCGAACTGTCTGATAAGTGCGGATTAATGCCCTATATAATTATATTTTTGTTGGCCAGCTTTCCTCTTATTGTAAACCCATTTCTCTAAGAGTCTGTTTACTGTTGTATATTTAAAGACTTCAGTATAAAACAAGCACTATAGGTAGCGGGTATAAATATTCCAACATGCTTGACTACAGCATTTTTCTCTCTCTCCCAATCTCATCTTAGAGGGTTTCTAATGTGGCTTAACACATTAAAAGTTCCCAAAATAAAGCTATTCCCTCTGCGTAGGCAAAAGTTGCACCCTGCTGTTGCCATGGAGCCTTTCATTTAGTTTCCTTGGTAAGCAGATTAATTAAAATTTGTTAATCATTCAAAGTAGTATACATACATACATTCTCATCGAAATCTATTAATTAATATGCTGTGAAAACTTGGCGGAGTTGTTTGTTTAGGCTGACAAATGCCGCAGCTTAGCTAAATTATAATGCTGGCTAATTAGTTTATTTTATGAATTTACGTCTAGCTCTACTTAGCACCCTCTACTTTCCTACCTACTTTCGCTGGCCCAGTTAATAAAACGAAAATTTGCCGAGTTAACACTTTCATAAAATTATTTATTAGGCGAGTTGCTTTAAGAAGCACAAAGCGAATGCCCAGCGGGAGACAAGGTATAGAAGAGAGACTCGGAAATAAAAGATGAAAATTGCCGAACAAATATTAAAGACAATGTCGGGGAAGAGGAGCAAGGAAAACAGGATTGGTTGGGGATTACAACAATGGTTGCCATAATAATATGTCGTCGTCGTCGTTGTCGTCTTCCTCGGCGTTGTCGTCGTCGTCGTCGTCGTCGTCATCATCATCGTCGCAAGTGGCTCGTAAAACCGACAACACCGAAAATCTACAGATTAACCCAGCGGCAAAGTCGTCGTTGTCTCTCTCCCTCTCCCCTCTGCTTCTCTCCCTTCTGTGTCTGTCTCTTTTCCTCTTGCATCTGTCCCTCATAATGGCAACGACAAAAACACCAATGCCAGGGAGTACAACGAAGTATGAAGGAAAAGTAATGAAAATCCTAAGGCAAAGACAACGCCCACTCGCCGGGCAGTGCCTGGCCTGGCCTGGCCGTGCTGACTACCCTGCTGTGTGTAATAGTTGCCCGATAAGCCTAACTCTCCCCTCTCTCCCTCCCTTTCTCTATGTTTCCCTCTTCCTTTCCAGCTCGACTCGCGCGCTCGTTAAGTCTTTAGCATGAATAATGATAAGTTTCATGCCTTGGCCAGGCCGTGTTCTGGCCACAACATCTTGGTCCACTTCCGCCCCAAGTCTTGCTGCTGCCTTCCAACTGCCCCTCCCCCTCCACCCCCCCTTGACTATGTAATTTGAGTGCGCCTGTTTAGCAGCCTTTTATGCGCTCAATATGGCGCAGGAGGAGGCGTTCTTTCCTATTACAATTTTCATTTGTTTTCTTAACGTCTGCATTAATTATTTATGAGTGCAACACGGCGTATAAGTGATTTGCAGCCATTAAATTGCCTGACGCGCTGATTTTGACTTATCTTTTAATTAAATACGGAAGCGAAGCCCTCATCCCAGGCATTCTATACCCTATGCTAATAAAGTGTAATTAGAGTGGGTAACATTGAGCTCTGCACATTTAAAGCTGCTTAAAAACAAGCACGAAAGCTACAGTCGAGTGTGCTCGACTGTGATATACCCCCTACACACCTGAACAAAACGATTTCTTATGCCTTAAATGAAAAAAAAAAAAAAAAAAAAAAAAATATATCACTCCTATTTTTTGTGAATTTCCTGTTGCATACTTTAGAGAGCTGATTTAGAAGCGGCTTCTAAATAACGATTTCTTAAATAACTTCTATGTTATGTACGGACAGACAGACGGACATGGCTCGACTGTTGATGTTGATTCAGGTTGTAATACCCTTCTAACCTTATGGGTAGCGGGTATAAAACCATACAGCAAATTTTGTTATCCTCTTTCAATGGAAAATACTTTTTGGCTTAACTTTTGACCGCATTTCCTAATTAGGTAAAATGTATTTAGATTACTGTATAGTTGCAGAGCACTCTCTTTTCTCTTTTCACGCATATTTGCAAAGCATTTACTCTCTCTCTCTCTCTCTCCCTTTCTCTCTCTCCATCTCTAACTTTTTGTCTGTTCGGGTGCAACGTTGCGTATGCGTGATTTATAAAACTCGCCTCGAGCTATTAAAATGTCATAATAATTTAATTAAATAAAGTAATGCAACGCATTCGCCGTCGCAACTTTTTGGTGCCTCGAATATCTTTCTCATTTTATTTCACATTTTACTTTTCTTTTGCAACTTTTTTATGCGACTTTGTGCCAACTTTTCCAAAGCAAATTTTCCATTATGATTTAACGCTGCGCTTCCTAATTGCCTCGCGAGATTTTATGCTAATGCACAAGTTGAACAAAGATATATATATATAGAGTATATATATATTATATGTACATACATATATCTGACAAGTCAATCGCAGGCTGCAAAGTTTTGTAATTGCTTGGCGGGTTGGCCTGCCGACTGACAGCTTTCCAGCTTGCCGGACGCGACGCGGCTTAGAGGTATCAGCGAGAATGTCAAGCACAAGTTGACAAATTGCTGGAAGGGAAAAGAAGGGAGAGGAGAAAGAGAAAAGGGAAGCTGACTAGTGAAGCAGCCAAGCGTTAAAACGGTCCCCGACAAGGCATTGCACTTAGGTCGTCGTGCAACCATCTTCGGCTGCAGTTGCATGCCACAGCCAGACGGAGTTGCAACTAAGACTTAAGCTGCAGCTCCATCAGCGCCAGCAACAGCAGCTTTAGTTCTGCATTTTTTTTTGCATTTTATTTCTAATTTCAGCAGCAACGACTTAAAGCCAGCAGAGCAACAAAGTCTGCCAGCGACAGGCAGAACAAGAGAGAGAGAAAGAGAGGGAATGAAAGAGAGCGAAAGAGTGGGACTGCGAAAACAAAAGAAATCGAAATTAATTGAAATATCACATGGAAGGCAACCCACCGCAGAGTCAGGTCACTTTGGATTAAAACTGAACTCGACTCTGCACACTCCACTGGCCTGCTACTTCTCTCTCTACTCCCCACTTTCCTCACTCGACTTCCCCCACACAACTGGATGCTGCTCGTCATGGCTTTTATGATGCCAATGCGACCGCCTGCCACATTTTTAATTTACTCGCGCAACTCGATACCGCTTCAACGACGGCTTTGTCCTGCTGCAGCTTCTACTCCCTTCTCTTTCTCTCCCTCTCTCTGTTTTTCTCCCACTCTCTTGCTGCTCGTTTGCTCTGCCATTTACTGTTGCCCAGTTCAATAAACCCGCCATACGCTCAGTCAGTCAGTCAACCAGTTTCAGTCACTGTCCTCGCGTAGATTGCCACTTCCTTCCTTCCTTCTCAGCGGAATCGTTTTAAATGTAGTTAATTCTGATTTGACTGTGCATTTCCATCTTGGTTATGCTTAATCTCCGTTGAAATGTTTCCATGTTTCCAGAAAACGACAGTAAATATTGAAAGATGTCTCTCTCTCTCTATATATTGAGCAGGTTGTGTAACCGTTAGTGAATCGTTCTTACCTCCCTTTGGCGTTGTCCGTGCCGTTTTACATTCTTTGAACTCGACAAACAAAACTTGCTTTGCCATTTCCCTTTTGGTCTGCTTTTTTAATTCTTTGTTTTAGTCATTTACTGTGGCATTAGTTTACTGTGCTACCAGTGGCACGTAGACTCCCCCTAGTGGGGGAAGTTTGTTGTGCAAACTGATGAGGCCTTCTCTATGTGTGTGTGTGTGTGTGTGTGCCATGGATCCTGCTGGCTCCTCTGGCATCTCTTGCTCATTCAACCAACATTTGCACAGTTTTGGCTCGCATCGTTGCCTGGTTGCCTCATGCAACATACACCGCGCGCTGTTAATAACATGGCTTATTGCTGCCCATAATGGGCGTGCCGTCAACCTGTCGCTGTTTGTCTGTATGTGTGTCTGTATACCTTGTGTGTGTGTGTTTACTCCTGTGGTTGTTAGCCCGTGCCCATGTGTGTGTGTGCAACAGAGGCGGCCATATTGGCCATGTTTGGGTTGCTTTTTTGTTTGCCTGCCTGTGGCAGCGACTCATGCATATGTTTTGCCAGCAGATTTCCCCAGCGATTGCAATTGCTTTGAAGAGCAGCTCGTTACACACAGAGAAGGAGCTCAGTTCATCGTCGTCGCATGTACATCGCATACAGATAGGAAGATAGAGAGAGAGAGAACTTCAGCAATTCCCTCAAGCTCACTTTGCTTAGCTGCCCGACTCATCTCGACCTGATATCAAACAGTTTTACGAGCCAACGACATATGCAAACGACAACTTGGCCTCGCACTATGGGCTACTCTGGATTGCCTGGTGTACAATTATCCATTACCTTGTGTGGGGATTGCACTGCAGAGATGGCATTAAATCAGCAGAAAATTATAATTATTCAATTAACTGAAGAATGACTGCAATTGCCAATTGCAGTTATAAACAAGCACTGAATGACAATAATGTGCCGCATGACAACGTGTCGTATACGCTACTTTGTCCCGCTGTACGGAAGTGCAGAAATTGAAATGCAATTGAGTCATAAAAAATCCAAAAAGGGCACACACACACACACATGATGACAATGATAAAGAGAAGACCAAAAATGACATAAAAAAGAAATGCAAAATGGCTCTGCGGCAACTTCCTGCCGTCGCCTGATTGTTTGCCTTGCGCAACTGCCACACGTCGTACATTGTCAGTCAGTCAGTCTGTCGCTGCTCCGTCTCTCTCTCCCTCTCTCTCTCTTCTTCCTTCCGTCGCACTTAATTACACTCTACTCACCTTTTGGCAGCAGTCCATTCTCAATGATGCGCGCCTCCAGCAGCAGCCTCGGCAACAGCAGGCACAATGCAATGAGGATGTGCACAAACGCTGCCGTCGGTCCGCCATGTGTCCACAGTGCGCGCAGCGTGCCCCCGCGTGCCTCTTCCTCAAGGCCATCGTGGGGTGCCAGTGTGCAGCGTCGCTCCTTGGCACCAGTTGCCAACTTGATGCCGTCGTTTGCCAAGTTTCCCACCTGTCAAGCATACAAATGTGAGATTGCAATAAGTTTCCGCCATGCCCAGGTATACAACATACAATATTACTTTGCTAGGGTATGATGGCTAGGGTATATATATAATGGATATATTGTTTATAATCTAGTTCTTTACTTAGAACTATCTGCGTATGGTATTTAGGAACCTTCTTGTCAAATTTGGTATCTCTAACTTATATAGTATCTGAGATTGCGGCGTTCATATAGACAGCCCTGGTAGATAATGCAATTGTATGCATTTTTCCGCCGGCATTACATACAATATTACACTGCTTGGGTATGATAAGGGTGTATGAAGAATGGAGTGTATATAGAAATGATCTAGTTCTATATAATTATTGTCTATTGTGGCCTGAATCGCTACGCACAGGCCTTCCTCTTCCTCTTCCTCTTCCTTTTTCTTTTTTCTTATTTGCATTCTTTGTATATACTATAGACACCTTTCTCCAACTTATATATTGTATTTACTAAGATCCCGATGACCCAGACAGCTTATGATAGCGTATGCATTTATTTTTGTACTATCTGTATCCGATGTAAACAAAGTAACGTGTATGAAATGCAATTTCATGTAGTAACTCCATGTAATCCAGTTATAAATACTATTATTGTTGCTCTTTATTCTTTTCGGTATTTCAGTTTCGAGCAGTAATTAATCAAACTTTTTTGTGCCACAACGCTTTCTCCATTGGTTGCATTTGCATTCATAAATCAATTTGCAAACCTTTTTGAAGAGTCGCCAAAAAAGAGCTGCGCCAATTTTGAAATCCCCGAGCAGAGCGCGATCGACCACGTATAAAGTACGCTGCGGGACTCGAAATCCCGTTTTCCGACCTCACATGAATCTGGCGTGCAATTAATAAACCCAAAATCAAATGAAATATAAAGTAAAATGCCTGCAATGGTGAGGATACGAGTATAACAAAGCTATATATGAAATCAAGTGACAAATGTATTGCGGCTGCTGTAGCCCTTTGCATTTTTTATATGGCAGCGCGACTATAACGCGTATACGACGCGTTGCTGCATAAAAAATGCACGTGACAAATGGCGAAATGAAATATTTATTTATGCAGCATATAAAATCACGTACACACACACGCACACACATACACCTACACTACTTGCGTGTGTGTTAAAAGTGAACATACAAATCACGTGCAGAATATAAATAAATGCGCGCTATGTTGGGCTTTTAAATTAAAAACAAGCAGACTTCATGGAATCGCCGAGACAATCTGAGAATGGAATCCCTTCGCATTCGTACTGTGCGCTGTTTATGTTGCCGCATACCCTGCACAAACGTGCACAGCAGGCAACACTGGACGCCACTGGACAATAGTTGATATCAAATATGTTACACGATGTTTACAGGGTATCTTTCTTTTCTGCTGCACTCCCTGTGCTTGTTGCTTTTACTTTTGTTTCGTTTGCTGCACAGCAACAACAATGATTGCAATTTGCAAAAAGCGAAACGCATTTGGAGTGCACTTGCACACGAACACACACACGCACACACACCCACAGTTAAGGTAGCAACAGCTGAGTGAGTAAGGGAGATAGTAAGAGAGAGAGAACGAGTGCCGCTCCGTTTACCCACTGCGGGATAATACATTTAAACGTGCCGACATCGCGCGGTTCGCTCTGCCCTCGGGCAAATGAACCAAAGTGTGTAGCTCCTGTGGCCAGCTAAGAGAAGCAGCATTTGCAGAATCCGCGAAATACATTGAGAACCTGCCTGCCTGGCACCCACACTCGAGTTCGCTCGAGGCACTCAAAGCTCCTTTCTGCATTTGTCTGTCTGTCTGCCAGCTTCGCACAAAATCCGCGACCCACTAGATTATTACGATGTGCATGTGGCAGTGTGGCAACGGGGTTGTGTGGCACTGTGGCATGTGGAGTGCGGTTGTTGTGGCTTTTAGTTTTGTTAAAAAATGGAGAGAAAAAAAACGAAGTAAAGTTTATTACCAAAGTTTTAACCGGGTGAACTAGAAGCTCGCATTAAGTTCCTTTAAAGAGATTGCAATGTGTAGCACCATGGGGACCTTTTTCTTCTTATAGGTTATACTTATATATAATTTCTGGCAGTAATATTGAATGTATTAATAGATGTATAATATGAGCTATGAAAACAAAAGTTTTACATTTGCTTTAAATTAATAAATTAAACGATTTATTGCAGAGACCTGCATGCGGTGGTCTTACGCACCGCAAACACCGCATGCAAAATGCAGTGATTAGTGTTGAGTGATTGGATGATGGAGTGAAGGAGTGAGTAAGTAAGTAAGTGAGTAAGTGAGTGAGTAAGTGAGTAAGTGAGTGTGTAAGTCAGTCAGTGAGTGAGCACTATCAAAAAGGTACCAAATGAAAGAACGTCGGCTACAGACGAGACTTGCTAATTCATGCAAGGGGTACTCCCTTTCTTAGCCCGTCTGTGGATATACATTAATATTTATCAATCCTAGGACAGTGTGATCTGTGGGTTTAAAGATACTACCTATACCACTTTACAGATTAAAAATTGGACTTTTATTATAACAGAAATAAAGTTGTTCTTTGCGCATCTATAGAAAGTTTCTATTATATTTTCAAGACATTCAGATATGTAGCTAATGCCAAATAAAACTTTCTCACTACGATTCCTTATGTATGTCAAATCAATTTAGTTATGTCAAAAATTTCTATTTCTTTAAATTAAAAATATATTTTTGTTATCAATGTTTGGTAACATTGAATTTCGTGGAAGAGACAACGCAACGACGGATCGAAGGCGATGCACCTTGTCCTGCTACAGAGGATTCTTCTGATTTACTTGGCTTTGGTTACTGTCTTCATTGAGGCCAATGAGACAAATGAGACGCATGCCAAAATAGTGGGCGGTCGGAAAATTCAAATCAAAGAGGTACCCTATCAAGTATCTATACGGAAACGAAATGAGCACGAATATCAATTCGGCAAGGGTCATATCTGTGGCGGGGCAGTGATATCGCAGCGGATGGTCTGTTCGGCGGCTCATTGCTTTGCCATGTGGGTGCCACATACTATATTATACTGTCCACTATGAGTAGTAATCTTTGGCCTTCCCTGTGATCCACAGCAACAGTACATATCCCGTGCGATATCAGAGCAACGAGAAATATGTGGTGGTCGCCGGCCACACAGAACTGAATAAACCGGAGAGCTTTACACAGGAGTATCTGATCGAGGAGATAATCGGACATGAATTGTACAATTATGCAACTTTAGACAATGACATTGCTATGCTGTTTCTCAATCGATTCATTGCTTACAACAATCCCGCCATAGTTGCAATACCACTCAATATCGGGGCACTAATGCCGGGCACTTACTGCAATGTTAGTGGCTGGGGCAATAGGCATAGTGTGCTGCAGATGGTCACACTTCCCATTCAACATCCAAGGTTCTGTGAGTTCATTTTCTCGTTTATGCCCATGACGCAGCTCTGCGCTGGCTTTCTACGAGGTGGCCGCGATGCTTGCCGAGGTGACTCGGGTGGGCCACTTGTCTGCAACGGCACTCTCGCTGGTATTGTCTCGTGGGGCATCGATTGTGCCAGACCCTTCTTTCCCGGTGTCTATACCAACATCTCGTCCTACATCGACTGGATCATCAAGGCCAACGAATCGGTGGACTACGATTATTATGCGCGAATGCGCAGTTTACACGCCGGAGCCAGTGAATCTGTTCAAACTATCAATGTACTAATCATTTTATTTTTCTCGTGCCTTATTTGTAGTCCTCACAAGTGTCTAATGAACCCTTCGATTCTTTAAATTATTCATTCTCTTCATTAGTTTTTCAGTTGGCTTGTGGTAAGCAAGCCTAGCTGACTATTCCAACTGCTTGCGCTGGTATCTTTATCGTACTGCTGCACAAATGCAGGACTGACAAAAACTATGCAATAGTTGGCAAATTTCAATGGGCAATTGGCAACTGGCAATTTACAGTGCACATCGGTCTGCCCAGTGTGTGTGTGTGTGTTTCCTGACTGAGAACTAATAGCAACGCATCAATGACCAATGTGAAGCAGGACTCTTTATGCGTCACCTCTCAATGAATTGCTCTTTATTAAACGACAGGCCAGCCTGCCCAGCTCCTATCCTCCTGCCCAACTCCATGGTGGGTGCTGTGCTGTAACTGATAGCTGTCTTTGGGTGGCCAACGGGGTGGCGCCATTGTGGTCGGTGCGCATATTTACGTGCACCACTATGGGCTGTACTGCACGCAAAACTTGTTGCCCAATGTTCGCATTTTCTTACACTTGCAAAGGGTATACACATTTCGGCCAACAGTTTCTGGATGAAGATCGGCAGGCAAGCCGAACCAGTCCATGCATGCTCATGCATGCTCTCCCGAATCCAATAGAATCAATATATCTTATATGAAATCGGATTAACATTATATGCATTATACAGAGGTATTCCTCTACTGCCAGGGTATAAAGCCATCGGCATGTTAATGTAAAACTTTCTTTCTGTTTTTTTTTGGGGGTTGCGCTGCAAAAACAAGCCAATTATTTGCAAGTAACCGCAGGCAGCGAGGGTGAAGGCAATGTGTTCGGGTCCGCACTAACGCCAAGTGAAAGAAACGGATACGGGACACAGGACACACGGACCAGTGGGCAGGGGTCACGGGACAGCGGACACAGTAATGTGGTACACACTATCTGCAACTTGCAATGGCCACTTTAAGTGACTTGTGGCGTGCCAGACTCTCAGAACAGAGTGCGAATGTCAAAGAGAAGATGAAGAGTCACTAAAGTGGGCAAGACTTGCAGATACCACGTAAACAGAACTTCTTCCGTGCACTATGCTCTGCGTGCTGGTCCCTTTGCAGGGTATTGTGAGCCGCTTGCAAGTTTATGTATTTTTCTATCGAGTTTTTGCAACGTCCGCCCCCTATAGAGAGAGAAAGAGGAAGAGTGAAAAAGGGATAGGATATGAAAAAGCCATAATTGCATTTATTATGCTGATAAAAGCAGGGACACAAATGGCAGCGAGTCGCATGGACTGCATGCGCGTGTGTGTGCTTGTAAGAGAGAATGTGTGTGATAGTTTGCGTGTGTGTGTTCAAAAGGATAACCAATGCAATTGTCTATCAATGTGTGTGTGTATGTGTGTGTGTATGACAGCCATTTTGTGGCGCAGCACGAGTCAGAAGCCGACCGAGCTGCCGTCCACGCTGAGACAGTAGTAGAGGCAGGGACAGAGGCAGAGGCAGTGGCAGAGCCAGAAGCAGAGTCTGCAGGCAACACAGCGTATGCTCTGTTTGTTTTTGCAAATAAATTTAATAACGAAAATAATGCCACTAAAAATAGTTTATACGCAAACAAGGGACTCGGCCGAAGCTGGCCAGACAGCGCAGACAGAGGAAAATCACAGAAGCAACAACAGCGACAGTTGCAAAATGCAGAGAAATTTAATTATCAAGCACGTCTGTTGCACGAGCCGGCCAAACCACACGACGCACAGTTAATTTTCCCTGATCCCAAATTGCTTTAATGCTGACCCGCCAGGGTCCGCTTTCCCTTCACTTCCCCATGCCCATTCCCATCCCAAATTTATTCCCGGTTACTCACCTTAAATACAGCCGACGTAAAGAAGACTGGCAAGAGAATGAAGACTACGCCGGAGAGCACAATCTGCAGATTCAATTCGGCAACGGGTTCAATCTTCCAGGGTATAAGCGAACAGCCTAAAAGTATACAACAGTTTTATAAATAAAGTGCTAATGTAAACTTACAGATTATTAATTAGTATTAGTACAGCCGACCCCTGTAGTTGAGTCGTCTGAAGCGTTTGACTATTATACAGGGGTTCCGGGGTTCGAATCCCGGGGGAGAGGGCATGAAAAAACAAAAAAAAAAAAAAAAAAAACAGCAAGGCTTGCCAAAACAATTGTTCTACTTCACTATATCAAAAATATAGTGTTTGGTTATTCTTAAGAATATTCCTCCCCACCCACCCTGTGATGTTAAAATACACGATATTATGATGTATGGATTCTTCACTTAATAAAATATAATAATTTTTTTTTTTTTTTTTTTAAATATTAGTACAATATGTTTCTTTCTTAAGCGCTGTAAGTTAAACGCATAACAGTGCTATTGTTAACATACAGTGTGCCTAACAAAGATTCAAGGAATGTTATTAGTATGTTAAGAGTATTTCTAGTTCTATTGCTGGGTTTCTTAATTAACCCATAAAACTTGTAGGTGTTATAACGTAACAGACAGCAATGATAAGGTTAACTTACAATGCGCATAACAGAATATTAAGAAATGTTTTTAGTATCTTAAGAGTTTTTCTATAGTTAATTTCCTCTATTCCCTTTCCCCATCTCATTGATCCTTTCCCAATCGACAGACTTACCGAGGAACCTATAGGCACCATGCATGGCTAGATAACCCTGAAAGAGTGTTAGCAGCACTCCATACCAGATGGACCACAGCGAGTTCAGATGCAGATAACTGCTCGAATCGTGACCGGAATGCTGCAAATTGGTATAGCGACTCTGGTGGCGCTTCGACTTGATATATTTGGCCTGCAATTGCTGCTGCTGCTGGCTGAGACTGTTGCTGGCTGTCGTTGCCGTTGTTAGCACCGAGTTGCACATGCTCGAGTTGAGGCTGCCTCCTCCGCCGGCTCCCCCACCATTACCACCGACTCCTCCAGCACTTCCTCCTCCTCCAGCGCCAGCTCCGTTCTTGCCAGCCATTTGAAAGGGACTTTATTGATCTTGTGTTGCCTTTACTTGGCGTTTTTCACACTATTGTTCTGCGCTTCCCTTGCTGTTTATCTTTCTATCTCCGACAATTTCTCTTTCTCTATGTATATGTGTCTCTCTCTCTCTCTCTCTCTCACTCTTTTCTCTGCACAAATATTGACAGCAAATTTCACAGCTATTTCTATTGATTTTGTATTGATTCTGTGCGTTGATTTTCTATTTGTTCAAGTGATGCTCATTGTTGTCTCCACACTTGCTGGCAGTGTTGCTGTTAGTTGTGCTGTTGTTGTTCCCGATATTTGTTCGTTGATATGCCTCATTATAGCGCGCAGCGTTCGTTGCACGCTGGCGCATGTTTGTGGCCCAATACAAATTGCTTTGTGTTATTTTCCCAATGATTAGATCCCGAATATATATGACAATGTCTGTAAAGAGAAATAAGTAAAGTGAATTAGTTGAGGGTGGGAATACAATAACACAGCTATGATATATAAATAACACATATGTATATAATGTATCTATTCATATATATGTATATATAAATGTAAGTAAAACCAAATATCAAGTTGGCCATGCAAATGGAATTCCCACAAAACTTTCCATATGCCTTGAGCTAAACTCCATTTCTAGTCAGTTTAAATCAGAACTAATATGAGTTATCATCAAAATTAAAAAAAAATAAATAGAAAAACAAAATACACAGCTAAACTCCATTTCTAGTCAGTTTAAATCAGAACTAATATGAGTTATCATCAAAATTTAAAATAATAAACAGAAAAACAAAATACACAAGTTTAAATCAGAACTAATATGAGTTATCATCAAAATTAAAAATAATAAACAGAAAAAAAAAAAAGGAATGGTTAACATGAAACTGAAAGAAAACTTGAAAGTAAAATTTGAAAAATCAATTTGAAATTAAATATTTTGATAACTGAAGCGTAAACCTTTCCCTGCAGAGTCCCAATACCTCATAGTGTTCGCAGAGCTTGTTGCCCAAAGGATACAGCATCTAATGTACTTATACTATATATCCATCTGAAGAGAAGTACTGCAGGAAGACTAATGGCAGCCTAAACGTAAAAAATCATACGTTGATCCTGGACAACCGGCCACATCGACTGCTCGATCGAATCGCTTTGGCAAGAAGACGATGCTCTGTGTTTGGTGGGATCAGAGCGGTCGTTTTCTCTGAAGCGCACGGTTCAACTTGATCAATTCGGTTATAGGGAATGTGCCATATTCACAGTTTCACCGGGTTTCAAGAACTCATAGGAGCCATCTCAGTGCAGTAAACACGTCTAGTTTCGTGCCGAATACAGATCAAACGCGGACAGTGTGTTTTCACTTGAAGCAACACTGCTGCGGAATCGCACCGAATGCTTCTTCGAAGCCTTTGGCGAACAAGTACCAACTGTGAAAACGTGTGAACAGTGGTTTCAAAAACAACTCGCAGAGCAGTTGGATGGCAGGTCGGCATCTTCGTACCTTTTGTCGTCGACGTCAAAATCACTACTTTTGAAGGGTTGTAACCACTGCTTAGACGTTTTCACAATTGGTACCTGGTCGCCAAAGGCTTCAAGCATTCGGTGCGATTCCGCAGCAGTGTTGCTTAAAGTGAAAACACACTGTCCGCGTTTGCTCTTTATTCGGCACGAAACTAGACGTGTTTACTGCACTGAGATGACTACTATCAGCTCTTGAAACCCGGCAAAACGGTGAATATGGCACGTTCCCACAACCGAATTGATCAAGTTGACCCGTGCGCTTCAGAAAACGGCCGCTCTGATCCCACCAAGAACAGAGCATCGTTTCGCCGGGTTTCAAGAGCTCATAGTAGTCATCTACTATGAGCTCTGGAAACCCGGTGAAATGGTGAATACGGCACAAGAGCGGGTCGCGACACGTTGGAAACACTCAATTGGGAAGTGCTTCACCAGTGCTGGCCCCATCCGAAAACCACTTCTTCGCTCCGATGGAACACGCACTCGCTGAGCAGCGCTTCGATTCTCACAAAAGTGTGGAAAAAATGGCTCGATGAATGGTTCGCCGCAAAAGACGATGGGTGTATTCTTATCATTACTCTCTGATGTTGTTGCTGCTGCTGCTGGCGCTGCTCTTGTTGCACCCACATACAAAGGTTAAATCCGGCAGCCTTCTCTGCTGGTGAATTTCCAATTCAATTCAATGCATGACAACCTTCCGAATAAAGACAGTGTCCAGATCCTGGTTATATTCATAAAGTATAAATCTTGACTTTCATTTGACGTAGGGTTTGATTGGGGGTTTTCTTTTCATCCAAGTCAAAGGTGGAATACGGATATAGCTTCAGATTATACTTCCCTTATACGGTATCTCATGCACAGCATAAATGATTTTTTCTTTTTCCACAAAATTTAGTGTTTTTGATTTAAAAAAAAGACATTTCATACTTGTACACCTGGTATCTGTATTCATTCGCATTTCCCACTATTCTAGATATGCAAAGCCACACACACACTTACAAATACAGTCGCATACAGTCACATTTGCAGAGCCTTTGTACAGTCACGCATGCAGTCATCTATACACACACACACAGCCTGATCTTAGTTAGCACTACACACGCTGTAGTTATTAAGCACAATATTTGTATTAGGTTAAGCGCAAAGTGTACCGTAGGTCGAATAAATCTATTCTAAAATGAGCCCAACATTTTCATAATTAAGAGGTGGCAGTGTATGGCATCTCTGTCCCAGTTGCAAGCCAGTCTTTTTTGTCTGTGTGTGGAACATGCATAATTACTGTCCCCAGGCAGAGAGGCGGGCGATGCGGAGCTGTAACTAACGCTAATGGCAGCCAGGTATATTGCATGTGTTTCAGCGTGTGTGCGTGCATCCTGCCACAGGATTTGTCGCAGGGGAATAAAAGACCACAAAGCCGTCAACATTTATGCGTCTGTCGCTGCGCGTTATGTTCGACACATTCAACAGAAAGAGGCGTGTTCCGCCTTCACTTTTTGCGCGCAAACATGCACAAAAAATTTTTTGCAATTTGTTTTTATTACACATGTAATTAAAAAAGCAACAACTACAATATCTACAAGCGATGTGTTGTAATCTGTTGGATAAATGTAATTGATAATTACCAGTTGACCAGGAGATGCCGGCAAGGTGTTATGAGGGGATTTGGCAACTGCTATTGCCAGCAGAAAGCATTCATAGGATTTCGAAAGTTTTGCTAAGTACGAATCTTATAATCTTTCATTTAGCTTAGTATATGTTAAAGTCAGAAAGTTGTATCTTTTATACAGCACCTACAAATTGAGTTCAAAAATTAAATTATTGATTTGTGGGGGAGGGGGCCGTGGCACCTAAAATTTGAAATAAACTTGATCAGCGTATAGTACACAAGTGTCTTCCGGCCAAGTTTGGTAACTGTAACTTCAATAATGGCTGAGATCTGTGCGTTCACACAGACAGACAGACAGATAGACATGGCTCAATCGACTCGGCTTGTGATCCTGAGCAAGAATATATATACTTTATTGGGTCTCCTACGCCTCCTTCTGCTACATACATTTGCACAAAGTTTTGACCATTTTCAATGGTCGAAGGGTATAAAACGTTGACAAAATATATAAATAAATTAAGTGAAGTAATTTTTTACCTCTTAATAATAATTATAAATAGTGCAAACACAGTACTTAGTAGAACTTGACAAATTAGTGCGTGGTTTTTGAGAGTGGGTAACTTTCAATGCGTTGTGATTCAGAAAATGTTTAAGCCAAGTTTAGTCTCTCAAATCTGGGTACTCAGACAGACAGGCATGGCTCAGAAAATGTCCATACTTAGTATACCAAAGTGTATACCAGGGTATCATTCCAGAGCCAAGGTAAGCAGGGAAAGCAAACCCAGTTTAGAAAGTGATTAACTGGGCTGCTGTTAGCACTGCCATCGGATTCAGCTTCCTCTTTAATTTTTGGCAAATGAGCTCACTAAGCGGACTTGCAGTTCACCTGAAGATAGCAAACAACGAGGCAAAACCAACAAATTATACGACAACATCATGGCCAGGAGACACAATATGACAACAAGAGCAACAGCAACATTGAGTGTAAGCCAAGCTAAGCCGAGGCAAAGCAAGGCAAGGCACTAGCATGTAAACTGAAGACAAACATGGAGGATATTCATGAGTATATAGACTCGCATGAGCTCTGTCAACAGTCCGTTCCCAGTTAACAAATGGAGATGAGATGAGAAGCAGGCTTGCTTCCCAAGAACTTCCTTCTACATGTTGATATTAATTTTATGTTAATTACAATCTTTACTTGTTTGTTTGTCTCTCGCTTTGTGCCTGCCTGCCTGCCCGCCTGCCTGCTTTGCGTGGCCATGTGGCTCATCTCAGACACCATTTCCAGTTCCTTGCAGTCCTCGTCGTCTTCATCCTGTTTTAGTCCCTCTTTGGGGGGTGACTGTTGCCGTTGTCTTGGCATGCTCAGCATCAGCATCAGATTAGCCTGCCGCAAAAGTCATAAATGCAGATGCTTACATTTCCTTAACCGCCCCTTCACCTGCTACTGCGACTTGCTCCTTCTACTTCCCTTGGGGCATTGGCTTTGTTTTTAAGCCCCTCTCCCTCGAAACCCCTGTTCTCTGCGTACGTGGCTCCACTGTGGGGCAATTTGTCGCGTTCGCACGACTTTAACGCAAATGAAACAGCCACTTTATGGCTGCTTCTCTGCGTGTGTGGAGGGGAGCAAGAGAGTGACAGCGAGAGAGAGAGAGAGAGAGAGATGTAGATAGAGTGGTAGTAAGGGAGAGGGGGTAACAAGTTTGTATCATTGGCGGCGTCTGCTTTGCGTATCCTTTGCGAGTCAAGGCGTGAAATTAAAATGCGCTTTTCATACCTGCAGAAAAAAGGTGAATAGGGTATGCACTGCGCACAGTGCAGCAGGCACATACGAGTGGGAAGAAGTGGGAAGGAAAGCTTCCTCTCTAGATGAATAGATATAGAACGTGAAACAGTGGCACACAGGCAGGAAGTGTTACAAACAGTGATATACTGAAATTGTAATAAGTCTTACCAGAAATCTAACTTCATTTATAAATCAGCAAATACTTTAGAAACGTTATCAATTATTCTCTTGTTCTCTCTTCTTTAATATCCTCTTCAGTATCAATAATATCATCTTTGAATACACTCTCTCTCTCATACATCTCTCTTAATCCATCTCTCTTTTTCTACTGCATCTTTTCCATCTCTTCCTTTCAGACTTACCAACAGTTGCATTTACAGGGCATTTTGTACGTCTTGCTTTGTTCCCCTTTGCTGCCTTATCTTCCCAAACTGCATTTTATCTACTTTAGCTGGAGAGTTGCTCAACTCCGACTTTAACTCAAACTAACAGCACGCCCCTTCCGTTACTGCTCTTGCCCAGACCAGTCTGGGGTGCCCCCTTCTCTCTGCCCAGCAGGGGCACTCGACTCTACTTCATGCCGCAAAAGCACTTCACATGCCGCCAGCCACCAAAATATGCTAAATGGCACTTGAGCTGCCTTTCAGGGTGTGGCTGTGCCCCAACTACCCCGTCTCCCCCCCAACCTGCCCTCTCCCCTGTTGGCTAACGGTACCTACGAGTCGAGTGCCAGAAAGTCCACTCATGCTAATTTTTATGGGCAGGCGGTTTCTATGCTTCGTCTGTGTGGCTCTTCACCCTCCTCCTTCTCTCCCCTCCCTCCTTCACCATTCTCCCACGTTCTGTCTCATTCTTTTTGAAGTTAAATGAAGCAAGTGAAGAACAAAGCAAGCAAACAGAAAAATATTGTCGGCAGTTCGTTTTTTTTTTGTGAGGGGAGGGGCGGAGTGGGTAGCCTTTTTTGTCACCGCATGTTGCATGCAGCCAGGCGGCGCGGCTGTGTGGCAAACACTTTGTGGCAGGCTGTGGCAACCAACACAACCAACCAAGCTGTCAATTTTCATTTCATAAATGCACATTTGTCTTTACATTTCCCCTTTAGATATTCATTTATTTATTTCTATATTTGCGCAACTTGAAAAGGACTGCGTGACTTGCACATTTTTCATTTCCATTTTTCATTTCCCGTTCGCCATTTGCATTTCTGTTACAGTTGCAGCTGCAGCTGAATCTCCCTTTTCCCTGGGCCAAAAATCAAATGCAAAGCAAACTTTTCAATGTTTGCTTGAGGAACATGAAGAAAAAACACCAAAATTTGTTCTGCAATGCTGCAGCGCAGAGCAGAGCTGAAAGTGCACGTATGTGTGCGTGTGTGGCACGTGGCATGTTCTGAATTGGATTTACACATGTGCCGAGCTAATACGTGTCCCGTGCAACGACGTTTTTCAATTTCAACTTGCCGCAGCAGCCGCAGACGTGCCACAAGAATCGAAAAAGAAACAACACGAAGCGAAAAAAAAACTATCGTACTATCAGCACATGCATCACGACTATGAAATACCCTGCCAAGCATGTGAGAAACATTAGCAGTTGATAAACTAGGGCATGTCCACATCTCTTCTGTGGCGCAGCTTCCCACAGAGTGCAGGCAGCAGAGTATGTTACCTTCTTTAACTGGGTCACAGGCTTAGCGCTTGAACTATGATTCACACTGAGCCAGTCGGCATTAGCAACCAAAACAATAAAGCACCGTTGTATTTTAGGTGAATTCAGCAGTGAAATTTATTAGCGCAATTAAATTTAGTTAGTAAATAAATTGGCCAAATACAAAATGGAGCAAAAATAAATAAACAATGCGAATAATTAAGAGCAGCACGGGCAGAGGGAGAGTGCAGAGAGTGAGAGCGAGACAGAGAAAGATAGAGAGAGAGGGGGGAGTGGCGGCAGGGGAGTGTGTAACTGGCAGCCAAATCACAACAGTTGCACTTATTTACCAACACTGATAGCGCACCACCACCCCCAAAGCACCCGTTTGCCCCGTTTAGCAGTTGCCACTTGCCGCATGCCACATGCCACCAGCACCACCACCACCATCGAAAGCATTCTAGTTGCACACACCGAGCGCAATGCGTCGAAATGCCGCCAATTTTGTGGAGCTTAAATTGCGTTAGAACCAACAGCGAGGGGCGGAAAACACCCCCAACATTATAACTTGATTTGGGGGTTGTACAATATACAAATGCACTGCGAGAAACATTTGGCATATTTTATTAATGACAAATTCATAGAAACGGATAAAGATAATCCATGATAAGGAGAAGTTTATCACCAGTAATTAATGCAATATCATTATTAATCTGTTCGTAACCCCTTAAGAGCATTAAAGAGGTTTACTAACTTAATGAAACAGATGGAGATTAACAAGGCAGAGCCCGTAAAGTGAAATATACTTGCCAAGCAGCGATTGCCGAGTACATTAAGCCAGTTTGTCTGATTTTCTGTCTGTATGAACGCTTTAAAATCAACAGCCACAAATGCCACGCCTACCAAATTTGACTTGCAGGTAACTGAAGTGTTTGTTCAATAAATGCAGTTCACAAATATATTAAATGTTTAATTGAAATTGATATTTTTGCAACTAATAAAGAAATAATTTAATTCCTTAGTTTTTTTAATTCTTTACTTTCTTACAGTGTATGGAAATTCGCTCCAGACACCGGAATGCTGGCACTGTCGATGTTATTTTTCACCGTACGCCTGCATTCCGAGCTAAGCTCGTAAAAACGCCGGGAATTTATCGCTTTTGAGTAGATTTTCGACGAGGGGAGGCGGCAGCACAACACCACCAATGAGCTGTTATTGTTCTTGTTGTTTGTTGCTGTTGTTGTTGCTACTGTTGTTGTTGTGCAATTGTTGTCGGTTGTTGGTATTGTTGTTGTTGTTGCGTGTAGTTGTTGCATGAGTGAGTTTTGCAGCAAAGCAAAACTTTTGCCGCTTAAGAAAATCGATAGAAAAAACGGCAACCAGACGGGCAGGCATTCAGTAAAGCAGCCCTTACCTGCTTAGTCCCTTCACACATACACACATACACCAGCCACAGTTACACACACGCAGGACACGCCGCATTAAGCGTCGTTTTGTCGTGGACAAATTGTGTTGCCTACTTTCCGGAGCAAGCGTAGCTAAGGCGAAGGTTCTTCAGTTTCTCCCGTTTCTCCATTTTTAGAAGGGAAGCGAACGAAGAAAAAGGAACTGCGCACTTGGCAAAATGTTTGGAAACTCCCCTTCCTTCCCTGAGAAACGCTTTGTACTGCAGCCAGGTCTGACGTATGAGTGTTTCTGACCAGTTGGACACTATGTTGGCATTTCTATTGCTCCTTGTCTATTGTGTCTCTATTTCTTTCTGCGCTCTATCTCCCTCTAGTTTTGCGACGTTTGTTTCTCTTATTATTTTTTTTTTTTGCTGCCCACTTTGTTTATTTGTTTTGTGTGTGAGCGCGTTTTTTTTTTGTGCTCTTTGATTATTGTGAATCATTTGCTGCACTCGCTTCCATCAGTTGCAGCCAGTCACAGCTCAAATTGGTTTTTTAATTAAACGAAACTGCAACTGGACTCCCTATGCGCCACGTCGTACCACCTTCTTGCCCCTTCGTCCCCTGGCTTGCCACTTTGTCTGCCCTGCAGCTGAAACGTTGAAAATTGCACTGGCAATGACTCGTGTGTCCAGGATTTCTCTCTCTTTTTCTCCTGTTCATTTTGTATGCCGGCAGGCAAACCACATTGGCGGCAACAACAACAACAGCAACAGTGATGGGCATAACAAGAAGAAAGACCAACAACAAAGTCAGCTTATTGTGTCAGTGAGCTGTCCAAATGAATAAAAAGCAAGCTGGGGCAAATACCTTTCTATAAAACATACATATTGTAGTATGTATATTAAGTATATACACAGGCATATAGTATAGTATGTGTGAGTGGCACAGTGGGTTAATTAAAGTACGTTTTCAAAGAAGAAAAATATTAGACAACTACTTAAATGAACAACTTTATATAGGCTAAGTTATGCCGGCAGGCATAAATTTTGATCAATAATAAATACGACTAATATTTGCTATCAAATTGTCCAAAGACTTCTAACTATAGCATACTTAATAGGGCATTCAAAAGCAATATAGGCACAGTTGTTTAATGCCCAGTTGCATTTAGCTCTTTCCGCTTAATTAATATCGTACATAGATCAAGGAGAATGAAGAATACTTGATTGTTTTGCAAACTGAATACGCTTATGCCTCCGGCCTAATGTGGGTCAAACGAGCAGTGCCAATGGGGCGTATTAGTAATATGGATTTAGGGCTCTGGACTTAGGCTGAACAACAACTGGACAACTTAATTGATTTTCTATTGTGCTATAGCGCATGAGAGATTTGCAACAGATTGCGGTGCAGCCACAGCCTGCAACGTGCCACGCGCAACATGCCTCGTCAGAGGCAGATAGACAGAGCGCTACATGTATGAATCTGTTACATGCACAAAGCCACAAAGGACGTCAACAAGCTTGGAATTATTTAAAACATGCAAGCACATTCCAGCACAAGGCAGCAGGACGAGGTTGAATGAAAATTGAAATATTTTGCAAAGCAATCGAAAATGATATATTGTAATTTATACGACAATGTCAATTATGCAGCACTTTGTGGCAGAAGCCAAAAGGCAAAGGCAGGCAGGAGGCAGGTGTCCTGCACATCAATCAAAAGTGGAATACGAAACTCAACTCAACTAAATTATTATCTCTCGCACAGAAGTTAAACCACAGCCCCATAAAGATAAGCCAAGTGACAGGCAAACTGAGGGACAGACAGACAGCAAGACAGACATGGAGACAGATAGACAACTAGATGGGCAGAGCTGGGAGAAGCAGTGGCAGCATTGAGAGCTATTAAAAATTGCACATGCCAGATAGAAATTGAGACAAGAGCGAGAGAGAGAGAGGAAAATCGACAGAAGTTTTCAATTTCACTTAATGTCGGAACTTTGCACAGTGTGGAGTGCACCGCAAAAAGCAAACGGGAAACGGAAAATGAGAGGCAAAAATCATAAAATGAAATACGAGCGGAAGCAAGAACAAACAAATAAAAGAAGAAGAGTGAAGAAGCTTTCAGCTTGAGGTTGCTACACTGAGCGAAATGCAGCACATACCATTTGAGTGTATAACAAAGCAGGTGTACTCTTTCGCCAAGTGTAACTGTGGTTGCTGCTGCTGCTGCTGGTCACATTTGACGCAGACAAACAACAAAGATACAGCTACAACTGTTGTTGTTGCTGCTCCTGCTGCTGTTGTTGTTGTTATCCCGGTCAGGGTAAACTGAACAACTTGCAGATGATGCTCAGCCAGAGGAAGACAAAGAGAGAGAGAGAGAGACCGCAGCTTTGGCAGCTGTTGCACTCGGCCAGTCAGCAAGTCAAATGCGCCACAGCTGCTACAGAGGTAGAGGAGAAGGAGCAGGAGGAGCGGAGGGTAGTTGGGGCACATAGCTTGCCACATGAATGCCGATAGTTGTCAAAGATTATGACACGAGCATTCCAAGAGGAAGCAATGCCAGCAGAGAGAGACAGCGACAGCGACAGGGACAGAGACAAAGACAGCTGAAGCAGCCCAGATTGGACTGAGGCTGATGCTGCAAGTGAGCAAGGGTTGAGGGGAAGAGGGAGAGCGGAGCGTATTATAAACTTTCAAGCAATGAACACATTTGCGCATATTTGCATAAAACTCAACGGATAAAACGCTAGAAACGAGGCCAAATGGCAGAGCAACTTCAACAAGCAGCGCAGGATTGAAGACGTAGCACGCATACGCTGCGAGAGATAAGAGACTAGAAGAAAGTTTAAGGTTCATCTGAGTAAATGTATATGCTAGGCAAGCAATTGCAGGGTATACAGTAGCCGAGCACACGTTCGGGCAACGTTCGAAGTGCATATAGAGAAAGTGCATGGCATAAAAGATATCGCATCAAATTTTGTTGCTGCTAAGCATAGTTTACTAGCTGCACGGAGCGAGGGTCTTCCTTTGCTATGCCTTTTTCCCTTCGCATCTATCCTTATACCACTATCTCTTCCCCGTCTTTACTTCCTCACTACAGTTTTTCTCCCTCTCACTTCATCTATCTCCTTCTGTCATCATCGATGTTTATACACTTGCATGCAGGATCTCCTACATCGGCAACTCCTGCATCTACTCCTCTTTTTCCTCTCTCTCTCCTCTCTCTCATCTCACTTGCTCTCTTATCCCCCTCTCCCCCTCTTACTCATTCCTTGGGTTATTGGTTGCCTGGCTTGGGCTCGCATATAAGCCACGATTATTAAAAATTGCAAATACTTTTGACAGCGTCGCCCGCACGTTGGCAGGACAAAGTTTTTTGATTGCAGTTTATGCATATGAATGAAGTTGTTTGGCTTTTAACTTGGCCAACAAGCAAAAGAACAAGAACAAGCAAGTGAATGCAGCGAAAGTAGACAAACAGAAGAGAGAGAGAGAGAGGAAGAAAAAGAAAAGGCGGTAGGGAGACCAGCGCCAAGACAAAGTGTAGACAACTATTGACAATCTGCATTAAAAACTGGAACAAAGCAGCAACCAATTTACCGCTTCCCGCCACTCCTGTGCCCCTTACTTCTCGTATTTCCTCCCTTCTCTTTAGTCTGTCCCCCCTACTGCACCCACAATTCGTAATCAAGTTTACGATGAAAACCGAGTCGGATGGATACGAACAAGGTAAAACTTTGGCTTGGCTAAGCTCTAGATGAAAATGCATTATTCATTTCCTAGCCTTCTCACTCTCTCTCTCTTCCACTCTGTCTACTTCTATCTGTCTCTCTTACTCTCTACTGTGCTCCTTTTCTATTACCCCCTCTTTCCCTTTTCTTCTAGCCAATGCAGCCATTAGGCAGCGCGTCAAGCGTAAAATGCTAAACTGAATTTTGTGTTCAACAAATGTTGACAGTGACGCACCCAAGTTGTGGCACCCACTGTACCTCACCATCACCCCTTAGCCTAACTCTGCGCCTCCCCTTTAGATGCCTCTGGACTGACCAAGTTGACAGCTGGCACTGCGCGAAACGACAAAGTGACGCAAAGATTAATTGAAATTCTAGAAAAGAGCACAAAAAATAAAACAGAAAACACAAAATAATACTGCGAAAAAAAATACCGCACAGACTTCAAATTAGTTTTACATAAATTTTGCTGGCCAAAGAGGAAAAGTTTTTAACATTGAGTCCCGCAAAAATATTGCGTGCATAATTAGTTCGCATTGGATTTCAAAACTCTCAGCCTTACAGAAAAGAGGGAAACAATTGATAAGTAGAGACAGAGACAGCAAGTTTAGAATTAATGAATCATATACCTAAGAAATGTATAATACTTTAGCACACTAAAGGAAAGTCAAGTGCTTTAAAAACTTATGTCTCATCAAGTAGCAGGAGTTAAGAGTCCTACTCCCACTTCTCCGTGTTAAGTTATTTATAATCTGAACAGCTGTCCAATCAAATTATGCTGCTGCTTATGATATGAGAAGAGTAACCAAAATGAAGGAACCCAAAGGCAAAATAAATTCACTTGATTCACTTCAAGTTGTTTGTGGCATTTCGAAAGCTTTACTCTGCTTTCTCCTCCTCGCCCCACTCCTCCCCTTAAGCTATTTACGCTGTCAGAATTGCCGCGCTTCGTTGCTTCGTCGCCACTTGAGGCGACGTTTTGAAGCCAAAAATTTTATGAGCGAAAATTCCACTTGGTCTTATAAAAATTATATGAAGCTAAAGCCGAAGGAGGAACAAACATTTTCCAAAGTGCGAAGGTTAAGTGCCGTTAAGGTTAGTATGGGATGAATGAGTCATGAGTCTTACGCCGCATGTTGCACATCGTTTTCCGTACACACAAAAGTGTTTTTCTTTGAAGTTTCCTTAAAGTTCCAGAAAAAAGTAGCAAAGAAAAAGAAAGTCAGCAGCAGCAGCAGGCGGACTCAAAGTAGTAATGATTAGGGCTAAGAAAATATAGATTTTAATAACAAAAATATCACAATATATCGGAAAATATCATTGTTAATATCGAAAGTATTATAAAATATCACTTAATAATTTAGCAAAGCACAGTCCTTGTAGCAGAAAAATAACATCATAAAAGTAATGCAAAGTCACAACAAAAATCGCAAAATATTATTATTAATATGGAAAGTATTATAAAATATCACTTATTAATTTAGCAATGCGGAACAGTAACTGTAAAATACCATATATCAAATAATAAATTGTAAATTATAATATCAAAATATCACGTAACAACTATATCGGAAATATGTATAATAATATCGATAGTACTATCAAAATTTAAAAATCCTCTGCAGATTTTACAAATTTTAAATGCAAGTATAAAATACCGATTCACGAAATATCGATTAATCTAAAATATATCGTATTAAATATCACGTTCCTACCTTAAATATCGCACAGCAGTATCGATTTAATATCGAATCCATCCCTAGCTAAAAGTGCATGCAGGTTAAAAGTAGACGGACAAATTCTTCGCCTTCTTATCGCTTCCACATTGTGATAAGCAAATTTACAGCACTCACACAGACACACCCACAATAATAAAAAAATGGCGCACTTTATGCAGCAAGCGGCAGTACGGGGAGAGGAGCGGGAGTGTGGTAGCAGGCGTCGTTTGGAGTAACATGAAACTTTTTAGTGAATCACAGCTCGCCGGTTGAATATAACACTTATCGCCACAGCGCAGCGGAGGCGCAAAAGGGGGCGCGTATGGGGGCGGGACGGCTGTTTAAGAGACCTGGCAACGCAGATATGCGATCTGTGCTTTTTATTGGCTTTCGGGACTCTCACACTCACACACACACACACATAAAACTGGGCAAACCTTCTATGCGTCGTTTGTAGTTTGCTTTAAAAAACTTAATCCCTTCTTATTGAAAGCCAAGGCGAAGGCAAAGGAAAAGGAGGTTGCCTTGTGATAAATCTGAAGGCTTCTGTGTCTGTTTGTGTGTGTGTTTGTGTACGGCACGTGCTGCCCAGAAAGTAGCTACGTTTTGTTGTCAGGCAACGGTTTGAATGCTGTTTAAGTTCCGGTCGGGCGCATTGAGCAATTTATGACTTGATTACAATGTACATAACCCCCCGGCGACCTTCTCTGTTGCTCTGAACCTGCCCCCCAGGGGCTTGCTTCTGCAGTTGGGAAGGAGGGGGCGTGGCCTGCGTGTATTGGTTCCGTTTCCATTTGCATGGCCATAAAACGAAGCGCTCGCTGGCATCTTCAACTGTTTGGCAAATTGCAAATAATGTAATAACAGCACCAGGCGGGAAATGGACTGTACAGAAAGAGGGTGCCGCAGGGCCGGAAGAGGAAGGAGGGGCGGGGATATAGCAAACAACAATAACTGCGGCTACCAACGACAGCGACAACAATTCAATTTAACGCTTCATTGAAGTCGACGCAGCGCGGATTTTGTGTTGCCCGTATTTCTATGTGATTTTTTATTACATTTTATTGTGGATTTATTTAATAAAAATACATTTTCATCTACGCTGGCGATGGCTTAAAGTTTTAAAGCGCACACGCTGCGTATACGCAATGCGCCACTGAATGATTGACTGTCGGACAGCTGCTCCCTCCCTCCCCTCTGGGCACTCTCCCCCCTTCTTCGCCTCAATTAAATAATAACTTTTCAACAAGTAACGCAATCTGTGAAAATCGCCGTCAAAGGAAATGAAAAATTATCGAGAAAAACTCAAAATAAAAACGAAAAAAATAAAACAAAAAAAAACGTCATGTAGGGAATGATAATTCAATTGCCTTCAACGACACGTGTGACCACGCCCCCCTTCCCTATTCCTGCCTACGTTTTGCGTTTTGGCGACTCATGGCATAAATCTAACTAAAGGCATTACTCATATATTACACACACACACACGAACAGCCGCGCGCTCTCTCACGTACAGGGGCAATCTAATAAGCGGCGCCTACCTAGTTGCCACGCCTCCTACTATGCATTAGGGCAGCTGCGGAGAGAGAGAGAGAAAGAGAGAGTGAGTGAGAGAGGGGAAAAAGGAAACGAGAAAAAGTTGCCGCAGCTTTGCGAGTGACATTTGAATTTCTGCGCAAATTTCCTCATACCCAACTCAGTATTTGTTGTTGTTGTTGCTGTTGTTGTTGCTGCTGTCGCTGCTTCTGTTGTTGTTGTTGTTGGTTAGCCGAAAATGACGTGACATGCATAAATAATTGAGTTCTGCAACAGCAACAACAGCAAGAGAACAAACAAAGGCAACGACAAGCGGAAATGAAATATGGCGAATGGCAAAATGGCGGCACGACAGCCGCCATATTGAGTCGAGTCGAGTCGAGTCGAAGCGCATAAAATATTTATACGCTGCCATATGGAAGCGAAGTAGCGAATAAAGCAAATCACAAGACAAAATGCCAGCAGGTTAAAGCCAAAATAAAAAAAAAAAAGAGGAAAGGAAACAAAAAATCAATCAACAAATTTCATTCGCATCGATCTGTCAGCAGGTGGAAAGGTAAAGAAAAAAAAGAAATGGTTAAAAATGGCTACCTCAGTGATTTATGATTTGCAATTAATCAGACAAATGGAAAATACGGGAAAATGGCTCTGGCCAAGCAAACAATTTAGGCAAATGAAATGCAAACAATCAACAACGAAGCGAAGCTCTTCTTCTTCGTCCTAAAAGAAATGCAAGACGCAAAAGGCAGACAAGGTAAGGGTTAAGCAAACAGTTGCCTGCCACAGTTGGCACGCCCTTGAAGGGAGAGGCAAGTGCAGGAAAAGTAACACAAAAGCATGAGAATATTATATTACATATTGTATCTATACTCTAGGTATATACTATGCATATGTTCATTGTATTTACTCGCTAGAAAAATGCTTTATTTCTCTTTTGTTTTGTTCTTGGGAACATTATGAAATTTATTTAAATCATTTTTAAATGGAAATAAAGCTTATAGCAGTACTCGCTTATGTTGTTCTCCCTCACTTCAGCGTATTTACTCTATTTATTTGCTATTTTGCATTCATCTCTCATTTGTTCAGCATTCACATTCACATTTCTGTTAATTTTGCATTTCAATTCATGCATTTTTTATGCCAAATTGTAAATAAAACGCAACTTTAAATGAATGGAATGCTCAGTTCTCCGGTTTGCACAGTGTACTCCATTTCTGTAGAGATTGCATAGTAAGCCCAACTTATAAAGCTTTTAAATTTACTGCATTCCCTGCAATACCCTGTAAAGAGGCACTTCTCAGCAGAAAAGAGTATTTAAGAGTGCTAAGGTATTCTCTGAAATGATTTCTGTTTATATTATATTGTTGTAGAGTATATGGAAGTCAGTCATACCCAGTTACATGTGTATAACATTGCAGAATGCCCCCTTAACTAACTTCCAGCAGTTTAAACAGTCTAGAATAGAAAAAATTAAACTGAAATATCATTTCAGAGTATTTAATAGTCGGTTATGCCTTACATTCGATTTGCCTTATTGAATTCCCTCTAAAGTTTACTTTAATGTGTCAAACATAATGAAAATCTCAGCTTAAACATTGCAGAGTAGTTGCTAGTCGTGTATACTCTGCAACCTGCACAATTGCATTGTTATTGCCTTGTTGAATTCACCTGAATAAAGTTGTACATTGTTTAACCATTTCGTGTCTTTATTCTGTGCCTGTTTGCCATGCTCGATTTATAGAGTCAACTCTGTAAAAGAGTTCGAATATTTTTGAATCTGTTGGCAAAGGGGCGGGGGGAGGGTGGTAGTAATAATTTATAGGGCAGTAGTTTTTATTGTCCGCTGTGCACAGGGGGGAAAACTTTTTGGAGCCGAGCAATGTTTTGCCCAATTTGCGCAAGCGTTTTGTATTATTAATGGCCAGCATTGTAGTTGTACTCGTTGTTGTTGTTCTTGTTGTTGTTGGCGTTGAAGCTGAGCCTGGCTTTGTTGGCATTTTCTTTCGGTTGCTCCGCAAATAAATGGAATTTTAGGTAAATGCATTTCCATTGTAAGCGAAGCATTTCCCTTTTTAGCTGCGAGCGCGTGTGCAATGCTGGCAGTGCGAAGATTTTGGCTGCCTTCTGCTGTGGTGACACATGCCACATGAAGCCGGAAACAAGCAGCAGCAGCAGCAGCACTAACAACAACAACAACAGCAACATCGAACAACAGCAACAAGGAGCACAACAACAACAATGACCGAAAACGAACCGAAAGACGTCAACCATTTTGTGGGTATTTTGTGCACTCAACTGTACCAATTTTTGTCCGTCTGTCTGTGTGTCTGCCTGTCTGTCTGTCTGTATGTATGTCTGTCTGTCTGTCCCTCTGTTTTCCTGTCTCACTCTCTCGCTCTCCTTGTTGTACCCGTGTTCCTACTTGCTTACTGTTTACCCCATTCTACTGCGTATTTTATGACTTGTTGTCGACGCCTGCCACACTTTTCTACCCCTCCCTACCCATTTCTGACACTACCACGCCCACTTGGTCTGCTGCAACGCCCTGAAAGGCATTACAACACTTGCTGCATTGAAATTGCAAAAGCCACTTTAACCGGATAAGTAAAGAAATACTTTGGAACAGCAGAAACATTTCTACAATACATGAAATCTGTTCTACAATGGAAGAGATCTTGTTTGTATATTTATAACTAATATTAACCTATTTAAATTCAGCTAAATACTAAATATAATAAGTTTGCTTATATATTTATTCATATCTCTTTAATTATTATCATTTCCTTTTCCTTGTTTGAACTTCATCTTTGCTTCTAATCAAAGTTGGCCGTTTTATATGATTTGCTGCCCATTCTAACTCTTCCTTTATCTCTTTTATTTCTTCTGTCTGATTCAATCGTTTCTCATTTAGCTTTTTTCATACCTGTAACTTTATTGCTTCCTTTCGTTTAACACATCATTTCTTCTTTCACAGTGCAATATGTTTTCAGGGTATTTGCTAGTCAATTACACCATTCTGCAATTGCTCAATGTGTTTCACTTACTTGTGCCACATTTTTTGCCACGCCCACCCACACACTGCTACACATGTGTGTAGTGCGAAAAAACCCAATACCATTTAGAGCAAGGTAGAACGGAAACTGGAAAAAAACTGAAAGGATCTGGCGGGCCATTGAAGAGTCCCATTGCCGTTAGTGGGAGAGAGTGTTGCGCCAAGTGTTGAGGCATTTCACTCTTGTATCTTTTCACTTTATGCAACATTTTTACCTCCTTGCCTAGTTCTCGACAGGAAGACAAAGCAAAAGAAGAATAAGAAGAGGAAGAACAAGTTTCGCTCTTGTGTTTCGTTTGTAGCGCCGCTTTTTGTTTACAACCAAAAAAAGAAAGGAAAAAACAATGGCATTTTTCCACATGAACGAGCTTTTTCCTATACAGTTTTGTTGCTGTTGTTGTCGTTTGTTACTGGTATTGTTGTTGTTGTTGTTTGTTACAGGTGTTGTTGTTTGTTACTGGTGTTGTTGTTGACATCATGTATTCAACTTAAAAGTTTGAGCTGCCTTCCAGCTGCAACCAGCAGCGTGCAGATATTTCCTGCATTCGGACTTGCAGTGCATATTTAATCCTTGGCTACAGGTCCTCGCTACTCTAACCTCCTCTTCCCTCTTCACCTCCCCCCCTTCTCCTTCCCCTTTACCCCTTAGGCGAAAAGTGAATTATTGCCTGCAGCTGGAGGCAACTAGAGGCTGCACTAGCATTTCAATTGGCCAAATCATTCGACTCATTAGCTTGCTCGATGCTTGCTCTCTCTCTCTCTCTCCCTCTCCTTGTTTGCTGCATCTCCCTGCTCATTCCCCTCGCTCTACTGTTTGCACTTCTAGCTTTGTTTGCTTTCAGCATTAGTAATAACAAAGTTCAACAAACTGCATTTAAAATGGGCCACAGCAACGAAAACAGACACACACACACACACACACACACTGTCTGAATTGGATTTAAAAATGGCGCTAGCAACAGCAGCAGCCATTTTGTTGCCTTTTCAAGCTTACCTTTTTTTTGTCACTTTTGCGGTTCTTTTTATTCATATTAAAATGTTTCTTTGCAAATTTAGAAACATAAATGTGAAACTTTGCATTCAGCTCATTTTGTGCTATCATGGAACATAGGGTATTGTGGGGTATTATGACTGTGTTGTGCAGTTTGTTACAGAAAGAAAAAAGAATATATTTGTATATATCACGTTATTTTTTGTATTTATTGAGATGAAGATTTTAAAGTTAAATTTAAAAAAAGTTGAAATTAAAGTTATTAAAAATAAAATTATTTTTTTTAAATTAGGTTAAGACTAAGACAAATTATTTTTATATTTATATTTAAATTTAAATGTATTTCATTAATTTGAGCCGATAATTAATTTACTTAATAAGTTTGTGGACTCTCGATGAATATCGCATTACACTCATTAATTAACCGATAATAAAACGCAGTGAATACGGCACATGCCACATGAAATTCAATGCGCTTTCACATCAATGACAGTTGACTTCCCCATGACCCCTGACTCCTTTGTCACATTTCTGCATAAAACCATTTTATCATTTTTTTTCCGCTTCAATTAAAATTTTGGCAACGTCTCTCCTAATTGAATTCTGTACAGCAATTAGCGAGGTTTTTGATTTTTTAAAAAAGTCTATTGTATATAATAAAATTCACAGCTTACCTTTCACACAATTCCAATGAACTGAACAAAAGTGAGACGCACTTAGTGGAAACTCTGCAAAAGAGGCGGAAAAAATATCATTAACAAAATATCGAATACACAATCAAGTCAAGGGGAGGGCAGTAGCCCAATTAAAGTGCTTAACCAGAACGCCATTTGGTCAGTTGCCACGCCCCCTTAAGACAGTAATATATTTGAGCAAATGCTTGTTTATTGACTTTATCGAGTGTCAAAAATGGCAGCGTCCTTGCAACTAGAGAGACAAAGAAGGCAACAAGGAGTATGAGAAGACTAGCAGTTACCCAGCAATGGCTAGCAGATACCCTGTGAAGACTAACTTGACTTGCTACCAAGTGACCATCTTTGTACTGGTTATAAAAGTAAAGCCCTGACATCCATTTTGGCCTGCCTCTTATCATATTCAACTCCCCTATTTAAGCTTTACAGGGTATGGCAATACTGTCCCGTTGGAGAGGGCACTTCCGAGGACCATTAGTCGAGCAATAGGTTAGAATTTATGAGGCAGCCGCTACGGAGCGCTAAATCAAAAAGAAAACTTTATGAAATCGACATAAAAAGCAATCGACTACAGCCAGTCTCTCTTCATCTCCCTCTCTCTGTATGTCTCCCTCTCCCGCTCTCTCCTTGTCCCTCTCTCGCTTATATCATTGTATACTTCTGTGCGTATTATTGACGCTGCTGTCAAATGAACCGCTACAGCAGCGCGAACTGAGGGATGGAGGCCAGGGTTCATTTTGGCCATTTTGGGTTGTTGCTGTTCACTTTGTTGTTGCTGTTGTTGTAGCTGTTTGCTGCCGATGCCGCTGCTGCCATCAGCTTAAACTGCTGACAGCTGAAAAATGTCGTTCAATTTGTTTCGCCGCCCCCCCAATTCTATTTCTGTTGCCTTTTTTGCTGCTATTTAAAATTGTATAAAAATGGCGGTTGACATTTGACATAGCATTTGAACCCCCCACCCACCCCCCGCAGCGAGGCAGCCCCAAAAGTGAAAACAACTGTCGCAAATCGAGGTTATTGAGCAGATATTTCCCTTTCTGTTCTGCAAAATGGCCTGCAATCAATACAAACAGAAATAATAACGAGAGTTCACTTTCTCATTGCCAACTTGAAAGGATTTATTGCTTATATGTTCAAGTTCTACTCGTGATTATACTCGTGTAAGCTTGCAAGAATTGATTGCTCATCATTAAAACTTCTCGAGTATTGCAATCGTATTAACTCGAGCATAATAAAAACCAGAAAAAGATTATTATCTTTCCTTCAGCTTACAGAAAGTAAGGCGTGACATTGCGCTTGGGTATGACACGCTGTTCATCGGGCACGGCAAGGAACACCTCGGTTATCTGCTCCTGGGTTGTCTTGAAGTTAAGTATAGTTGCCAAATTACCACAGCGATAGCAATAGTTAGGAGCAGACCAGATTGTAACCAGTTTTTCATCGAACATAAACTTGATGCCATCGCCGACAAGCTGATGGGCACGACAGATCAGAGTAAGATTATTGATATCCATGAACTCCTTTGTTACCTTCTGGCCAAATAGCCAGCCAGCACCACGTGGACTGCAATCCCAATTATCGATATCTTCAGGATCTGACCAAACCAAATCGCACAAGGCACCCTTATACGGTATTTCACCAAAGCGTTCGATAGTGCGCATCTGATCTAGTGTACTGATTTCTGGACTCAATCCACCATGCACGCACAGAACCTGCTCATCGATGATGGCGGCCACAGTCAACAGATCAAAGACCTTGCAGCAATATTTCCAACCATTCGAATTGCCGTACTTGGCAAAGCATTCGTCAAAGAACCCATACACCTTGGTAATCTGGCGTGTCTCATGATTGCCACGCAGCAGCACCAACCTGCTTGGATAGCGCACCTTGAGTGTCATTGGCCACGTCAGTGTCTCTAGGCTATAGTAGCCTCGATCCACGAAATCTCCCATAAAGATATACTTCGTATCCGGCACCTCGCCTCCAATGCGGAAGAGCTCTTGCAGATCATAGAACTGACCATGTATATCACCACACACCGTCACCGGTGTGGTCACCGGCTGCACATTGGCCTCCTCCAGCAGAATGTCGCAGAGCAGTTCGCTCAGTTTGCGCAGCTCGTTCTCTGGCAGATACTTGCACTCCTTCACCGTCGCAATCCATTTGTCTATGTCCATGTCACCCATGCTAATTGAGACTACTTCGCTGGATCCAATTAAAAAAGGTTTTCCTCACGTTAACTGGCAAAATATTATATGACAAGGAACTCTCTGTATGTCTGTTTCTCTACTTTGCCCTGCACAGAACTGTCTTGACTTTTGTTTCAGAGCAACTTTGATAGATTATTGCGGGCACTTTGATGACGGCAACGACTTAAGGAGTTGCCATAACAACGTAAAGGAGCAGCAACAACGGCAGCAGCAGTTGCCAGCTGTTGCCAACATTATTATGCGAAATGGCAGTAGAATCGTGGCATATGCTTGGGTGTCAGGCCAACGACATCTTTGAAGAAAAATCCAAAAGGAAGAGAAAACACAGGAAGAGAAAAAAAACAAGTACAAAAAATCAACAGCAGAGACTGCACGATTGAAGGTTGCCCTGCGGTAAACGTGTTATCCAACACTTAAATTGTCCAACAACAAATATTGAGTAACTGTTAGAAGTTAGATAAAATAAATAAATCATTATTTCAAATTGGAATTTCCCACCTCATATATAACTTGAGTAAGTCGAATTTAATCACAATTTGCTTTTCTTGATTTACGTGTGCAGTGGGCGTGGCATTCAATATTTTAATCAACCTTTACATACATACGATTTACACAAACATTCATGCCAAATTTTGGTATCGCTAGCTCTTATAGTTGCTAACTTCAGCACATTCATACACACGCACATCGCTAAAACGACTCGGCAATTGATGCTGATATATCTGAAGGCATTGCTAGGGCACTTTACAGGTTGGTAGGGGTATAAAAATAAAACACCACAAAGAGTGCAAACAACTTTGACTTTCCGGAAACAAACTCAGCCTCCGGCTCATCCACGGTCAAAAATATTGCTTGTAATCTAATTAATTTAAAGCATGAATGCATAAACTTTGCCAACTAATCTTCAAAGTCTATTAATTTCAAACAGTCTAAGAGGAAGAGAGAGGGAGTGAGAAAGAAAGAGAGAGAGAGAGTGAGAGGGGGGATAATCTATTAGGCTGTAAATTTCTGGTGCTGCCAGCACGCACACATTGATTAATTTTAAGACAATAATCATAAAGGCGTCGACCCACCTGACCACAAATTTGTTGCGCCTCAGCCCCTGAGTGCCTCAGCAACGCCTTCAGCTGAGTTTCATGTGCCCTGAGCTTGGACTACCGTTACATCGTGCTCAGAATGCCGCACGTGCCTGGAAGCAGCTAGCATACTTTGCAGCGTCTTCATTGCGAGCACGTTGTGCTCGTTGTGCTTCCGGCCAGAGAGAGAGAGAGAGAGCGTAAAGTCTTTTGCCAGCCAACGAACCTGAAGTTTTTGGCTTAGTTAATTCGCTCGGCTTGCAACTTTAAGCCAAAGCCAAAGGCCCCGAAACTTAATCAAAGTTATTCCCATTCTTGTTCTTCGCTCTACAGACCAGGCAAGGCACGCAAGCATTTTTGGGAGGGACACGTTAACTCGTTTGGGATGTTGAGCTGGGAACAGATTTGCTTCTCCACCTGGCAAATAAACTTTGCGCCAAACTGTTTGCGTGTTTGCCAGTTATTTATAATATGCTATTGACCACGCCCCTCACCCACGACACAGCCTTCAACTTTACCAGGCTAAGCTGGGAATATTTAACAATTCAAGTTTTCTGCAGTTCGAATATGTGGCTGCGGTGTTTAACTTTTAATTGGATTTCCAGGCTGATTTTCTTTTCACTCTGCATTGTTGCAGTTACCACTCCGACCCCGCCCCATGCTTCCACTTGTTACCCCCTTTTCCTACACCCCTCTCTATATGCATAATTTGTACAAATTATTTCCAGCGAGTGACCATCACCAGCCTGGCATCATTTGCATTTTTTGAATATAAAACATTAACATTTAAGTATTGTTGTTGTTGTTGGTATAATTATCATCATTAGGGGGACTCTGCGTGGAGTTGATTTCGCGATTTTCCAGCACAATTTTCTGTGGTTTAATTAGCAGTATTATAATTTGGTTTTATCGCCCTCTACAGCAGCATTTCGAGTAGTTTTCGAGCTCTTTAAGTTGGTTTTGTGGTTTAAACGAAAGTTTAATAATAAATTCAAATTGAAATAAGTTATATTTCCATTACATTATAAATATTCATAGCATCGTGTAATTTAAACAAATATTTTTTAATCTTCCCTTTAATTAATATGACTTTTTTAGGCTAAATGCCTAATGGCTCCGCTTGATCCATTTGCAATTTCAATTTCATTCAAAACATTTGCATATTCATAGAGAAAACCGTTTTCAATAAAAGAATAATTCAATGGATTTATGGCATTGACAAAGGGTTTGTCCTGTCTCTCTCCCCTCTCTCCGCCATTCTCTCTTTCTCTGTCGCCACATAGCGATGCATAATTTCCGAATTAGGGTCATTGCATTCTGGGATCTAAAAAAGGTCGAGTCCCTGCTCTCTAGCATCGTTAGAGCCGCATACAAAATATATTTCTCTGGCGAAGACGTTTGAAAATTTCATTTACAAGCAAATTCCAGACACCACAAAGCGCCACACACACACCAAGGGGAGCCTCGACTTTGTTCAATTCCTTCATTTCCTAGTCGCATTCCTGGCAAGCATCAATGTAAACACATTCAAAGCTATCAACAATTTATCACGGCAACTGAACGAAATCTCATTTGCAAAAGAGGAAAAAGGAAAAAGTTTTCAGCAATCCAAGCAAGGCAAGGGGGCAGGACGAGGCAGGGTAAGGGGGGACAATGCAGGTCTATGGCCTAGAGACCACAGTGATTGTAAAACTGTTCACCAACGCCCGCCGCGAGCAGTGCAACAAACAAAGAGCAAAACTCAAAGCGAAAAGTAAAAGACGAAAATGTAGGGAACAAGGAGCAGAAAAGCAGAAGAAAACGGCAGCAGCGACAAACGAAATTTATGTTTTGTGAGGAGAAATGAGAAAGGGTTTCACAGAGGGAAGGGGAAATGGAAATAAATAAGGAAATCATGTTTAACTTTTTCGCAGCAAGACAATAAAATTCTAAAAGTCAGAGGGCAAAGCAGGACCGCACCCACTTCTCAACTGCTTCAAACCTTCCCTATCTATATGTATATAGATACATACATATATCTCTATACTTATATATATATATGACAGTCGGTAGAATGCCAGCCACGATAGTTCTGTTATGATTGCCACAGCGTCGCCTCCCCCGTCTGCCATCCCCCTTCCTCGTGCCCTGCTTTGTTTACGTGAAAAATGAAAAATGTTATCAAAAGCCAATTGCAAAAACAAAAGCAGAACTCGAGAGCTTGCAACAACTTGGCAACTGGGCAGGTCGAGCAGTCACGCAGTTAAGGTTGCAAGCATCTCTCACCTTGTCCGGTGCAAGCATCACGAAAATTGTTGCAAAAACATTAGCATAAAATGCAGCAACAAACAAACGAAGATTTTTTGCAGTCACTGTGCTGCTTGTTGGTGTTTGTGTGTGTGTGAATGCATGTGTGAGTGTTGTGTGAATAACTGCTACGAGTGCAGTTTGAAATTTCGCATTCTTCTCAGCGATTGCGGCGCCGGTGCTGAGTCACGATTTTGCGTAGATTTAAATTATAAATATAAGAGAAAAAAAATAGAAATGATTTTCAATTTAAATACTTTCATATTTTTGTTGTTTATTTTAGTAGAAATATCTCAAATTTATTATATCTTTATTATATTTAAGAAGTTTCAGCTATATCGAAACACTTTAACAAGGAAACTAGATCGAATCGAATCAAAGTTGGTGTTCCAAAAGGATTAGCTCTATTCTTTTCAATATCCTTACTTAAAATGATATAGTTTTAAGTTGCCTTATCAATATAAAGTGCTTATCTGCCTTTAAATAAGCAGGATACATATAGATAGTATATTTTCATATAACTTAAGAGATCTACAAGTCAAAAAACCTCATCGCAATTTCCCGCATTGCAATCTTTTCACGCATAAACGGAGTTCTTGTCTTTGTCTGAGTTTTCATTAGTTTGGCACGCAAATGTTCCTGACTCACACACACTCACATACACACACACTCATACACATACATACCAAACACACTCACACACAGACAAACACGTCAAGTCAAAAAGGATTTGTCCTTTATAGCTACTGCTGCCACCGAAGCCACATTCATTTCTCGCTTTTTACTTGCACTGTTTTTTACCCTGTAGCCATAAAGTTGCAAGAGAGGCTACACAACCAATAAGCAAAAGCTTGGACACTGCAACAGTTCAAGTTTCTCTGTTTGCTTACATAGGGTAGCATCTAGTCTACCCCTTGCACGCGGTTCGTTTGTACTTTCCATGCATTTTTGGCTCATTGCAGGCAAATGATAAATTTGCACTCTTCTTTGTTGTCTGGCAAACGGCGTTAAGTTCGCCCGGCGCCGTGCACGGATTGACTGTCGTCTGGCTGGGAAAAGGGGGCGTGGCATATGCAGAGGACGACGCATCAGAGCGAGATTTTGTTTTCACAGTTAACGAGCCAGGGCGGCAAAGGCAAATTCCACAGTCAGTTTATAATTTATGGCCACTTAAACTGAGGCTTAAGAGAGCAGTGCAGCGCAGTGGAACGACAAGACACAAGACAAAGGAGAAAGGAGAAAGAAGAAGAGCACAAGCACAAAATTTGTCCAGAAATGTTGCAGGGATTTCAATGTTGCAAAATGTTGTTGGGTGAGCGAGCGCCTGCCCAGGTAAATTAATGGATGTGCAAAGCTTTTCCGGGACTAAAAACAAATGATTTCCCTCTGGTCGAGGTGCCAAATCAGTTTCATGCCATCACGTGCCAAGGCCGGAGGGACAACAACAACAACAGAAGACATGCCACAGCAAGAGACAACGCGAGGGCGTTGTTGCAACCCTTTGTGTGTGTGGCAGCTATTCTATTTTCACGCCTCGTTCGTAAAGCTCTAAATGAACTTTCTAACTTCCAGCTGAACCCAGTTTACAAGAGAGGGTCTGCAGTCCTGCTATCCGTCTAATACTATCAAGGTGACCCAGCAGAAAGAGACCTACACCTTTTGCACCTTTTAGCCACCCCTGGCCGAGGGAACACACACACATGTGGCACACCCCGTAAACGCACTCAAACATCAATAAATTAAAGCTACAAATGTAATTTCGTATCCCAACGTAAAAGGAAAACACCACAACAAACAGAAGGCAATAGCAAATGGCTATTGAAATAGGAAATCAAATGCGTTCTTTGGCATCGACTGCCGGTAACTTGCCTGGCCGAGCACCTTTAACGATTGTAAATAGATTAGGGTGTTGCCATGCCAACACACACACCTCGCACCCGAACAGAGCGAAAACAGTGGGTTCAATTTGCATTGCTTAGTCGTCCCACTGCCCTTTGGCAGCCCTTTCCAACCCCCTGATACCCTACACCCCCTTTCACTGTTCATATACCACTTTCCACCACTGCTCATACTTTAGCCATTTTATGACACGCATCCGCCACACGCCTCAAAAGACTGTTTGGGGCAGCGTTAATGCATCTTTTGGCAACGAAATGGAGAATACTCTATCAATGGATTTATTGTATCCTTTACTACACTTTCCTTGATAACCTTATTTCTGTAATGAATCTGCGCACATTATTATACTCTATCTAATGTTAAGTTCACCTCCCGTTTCATTTATATTATCAAGTAACCCTAGAATCCCTCGATAGATCCCTTTCTACCATTTATTTGTAGATATTTCTATATACTCGACTTACAATTGATTCTTATTGTTCTATATCATCTTTAAAAGATTCTTTAAACTACCTACCATAATCTCTCTAGCCATACTTCCTCTATTGTTCAGTGCCTCTTCTGCCTTACTCTCCACTCCATTTATCTTTTGAGCAGTAACAAATGTCTCTTCCTACTGCAGCTACCTTTCAAAAAAAAGAAAAAATGCTAAAAGGACTATCAAAAGTGTCCAACTTATGCAATGGGCAATGTGTAGCTCCGGTACATCTGTTGTTCGTTTGACTTGACACCTTATTGTCAGTAGAAGAGAGAGAGAGAGAGGGTAGACTCAACAAATCCACTCAGTTGTCTCGTTGTTCAGTTGCCGACTTGTCACAGAGCACACAAAGCGCACATTAAGAGGCGGCAAAGTGAAAGCCTCGACAGTTGAGTGAAGCCAGCGAGCCGGCAACCCCATCGATGAGACTGGCAGCTGCACAGCAGCACAGACCCCACCTGCTCTGGGCCCCAACTCTAAAGAGAAGCTCCCGAGTAGAGCAGAGAAGTGCTCGACTTAATGCAGGGTGCTCATTCTGCTTTATCACACACACACCGAAGCGACACACGACATACTGAAGCTACCATACTTCTCCAAGTACTGGGGGTAGAAAGTATTGGGGCACAGACTGGAATTAATGAGTCGGAAAGTGTTGAGATTAATCATGGTCGCATAAAAATGTCCCTTGTCGCGGCCAGTTTCCTGTGTATGTCCTGTGGGTCCTATGTCCAGCTGCTCATTAAGATCTGGCTAAAGCATGCCAAGATACTCGACCAAAAAGCTTCGAGTATCTGGGCCATTTAATCAGCAAACTTAAAGCCTAAGCAAATGAGCCGTAAATGGGGACGCGTTTGCTAATCATGACGATAATAATGATGATGATGATGATGCAGTTGCGGCGGAAGCCAGCTAAGCTGCATTCACTTGCACAAAGGGGAGCAGTGCAAGAGAAATCCAGGCAACTTGAAAACACCTGCTAAATGAGACTTTAAAATCAGAAGACGAAACATGAAACGAGCAAAGAGAATTGTATATCACTCTCCAAAGTAGAAAGACAAATGCACTGCAAAAGTTTCAGTGTTTCCGTAATGCAAAAAATTTGGACTTTTCTATATTGACAATGCCTACAATAATTTATGCATTACTTATATCATTTTCTTTTTGAACAATTCCGACAAACATCACAACAAGAAAACTTTCTTGTCGAGCTTCAACTTGGTTTCGATTGATTTCACAAAAATGAGATGATAAGCGCTTATGATTTATGATATTCCGAAAAAAAAAGAAAGCAAACCAGAACTGTGGGTACGTTGCATGCAACGTGACAAAGTCAAATGCCCACTGAGAGAGAGTGTAGAGTGTATACAAGGGTCGTACGTGAATGTAGGTAGGTCTGAGAGGGAAACAGATAAACAGGCCAACATGCCGGACGGCATAGAAACATAAATTACACTGAAATCTAAGGCAAACACAAAAATAATGTTCTGAAAAACTTTCGTGTAGTGGCTGACGTGGGAGACAAGAGCGGCGGGGGTGTGTGGTGTGTGGGGGAAAGCGGCGAGACAAACAAAGAACTGAAAAATGTTTTAGGCAACTTGCAGCGGTGGCAGCGGCCACTCTGCAATCGAAATGGGGGAAGGAGGGTAAGGCAGAGAAGACGGGAAAGGAGAGCAAGGGAGACCGCCTAGTTAGGTGGCCAGTCATCCACGTCATCAACCGCAACTGTCATGATATAAGAGCTATTTAGGCGACTAACTGACACACATAGATACGCACAGCGGGAACACAAATACAGTTGCAGTTATAGATACAGATACAGCTATAGAAACAGATACAGATACGTTGAGAATGAGAGCAAATGGGCGTTAATGATGAGTGGTGAAGGTTTTGTCGGTTTTGGTCGTATGTGGTGCGAAAAAGGTGACTTCTTGACAGGTTCATCGGTTCATCCGGGCCCCATTACAAATTGTAATTGAGTTGTGGCCCCTACAGAGAGAGACAGACAGAGAGCGAGAGAATACTGCTGGACTTTGGCAGTTTGGGCCATTCGAGTCATTTTCCAATTTTTGTCTCGTTTGTCACTTGAGTGGAGCAAGTGCAAAATGATAAATATCCCTTCGGAGGCCAAGCCACAGAGAGTTTGTCCTCATTTGCACTCGAGACTGGCATCGAAGTCTGCGCGCCCTGAATTGAATCGAATTCAAGAGCTGTGCTACTGCTGCAGTGGTCGAGTAGGTTCATTCCCCCCACCCCAACTTAAGTTGTCTCCTGTTGTCTTTTATAGCCCTCCCCCAAGCCAGGATACTTGTGATGTGATATTTCCTCTATTGATGGGACCGACACCAGACTCCCACTCACACTGTGCGTTCATCACATCCACTTAAAGTGGCCTACCTTTCTGACAGCACGACTGCCTTTAGCTACCTTCCTCTTGTCCATCTCTCTTTCCGACATTTCTACTGCTGTCTCTCTCATTCTTTCCGCGACTTCTGTCTATAACTAAACACGTACTTCTCTCAGCGTCTGCCAAGCGTAATGGAAACGACGTGGAGGAAGAAGTTCATGGAGTAAATATTCTGCAGCACATCGAGGCATCCCATGTATTGGCAAAATGACGTACCAGTTGTCGTACGCTTTCCCCCTCTCAGCTTCCTCAGTGCCCCTTCCCCGACTCTGCTCTCTTTTGACAACTGTCTGTTACCCTGCAAAGTGCTGGCAATTTTCTACTACAGCGTCGAGTGTTTCGATATTATCAACTCTTTTGTAGTTGATGTGTGAGCAACTGACAAACTGAGAATCGAATTCAATTTGTGGAAATTTATAACATAATATAGAATAATAACATATTAATATAATATATACGTTATTATTATTAACATCTTGGTGGCTGGCTCGAGGTCAAAATAAAATAAAATAAAAACAATTTGTTTATATTTTTCTTCCGATATATTTCGGTTACTCTTCGGTAACCGTATTAATTTTGCACGTCTGCTCTTCCGGGCGCGGAGTTCCTAAGTGATATTATTATTATTATTTGTATTTTATTAGGTTCAATATTAACTTATTTCTGATTGTGATAAAGCTGAATATATAGTTACACTTTCTTTTGATCTACAAAGTACAAACATTTAAGATATTTCCTTCTTCCATCGACTTCTAAGGCTCATAACTTTGTCAAAAATCATCAGATATTTCTCGTGCACAACAATGTCTGTATGGTTTTATAATGTATAGTATGTAGATCCGATCAGTTCCTTTCCATTTACTTACATCTTTATCAATGTGCTATTGATTACTTTAGATCTCTCCACGAGTGATAAACTGTAATAAAGAGAAGTTTTGATTAGAAAGCTTTATTAATCGAAATGAAACAGTTTTCGTATCTAAAGCTAAGTTTAATATTTGTCTCAATTAACCCATTTACTCAACCCTCTACCCGCTCCTAATCGAACTGTGTCAGAGTATTTAGATATGAACGTTGCCGCGTTTATTTAGTTGAAATTCATGTCTGTTTTTCTTATCGATTTTCGGTTTAGTTTGCTCGTTTCGGGCTTCGTTTCATTTCATTTGGTTTGCTTCGATTTTTCCACGACACTCACACTCAGACTCAATCTACCCATCTCTCTCTATGCCACTCTCTCTCACTCACTCTTTCTCTCTCTGTCGCTTTCCTTTCCCATGCGAGCGTGAGTTTGTCCACAGTCAAAAAAAGTTTTTATCTGGCTCTGTCGAGTACGAAGAGTACGAGGCTGTCAAACAATGCGACGGCGTTGGAATAACACTGCCAAGTGCATAGAAAGGGGGAGGAGGAGGATGAGGTGAGGGGCTCGACAGGAGCAAAAACTGAAGTGCTGGCAGGCAGCATTGGCAGTGAACGTGGGGCTGCTAGTTCAAGCTGAAGTGCCCGTGTACACAATTGTAATTTTTCGCAAATCTGGCCGAGATGAGGATGCAACGCCTTCTCCAGCCCTCCCTCCCCCCTGCACACTTCACTTAAACTCCACCCCTCGTACAAAATTTTGGCAGATGGCCCTTGAGGCGTCTGCAAGGCGTTGTAAAGTTTAGTTTTCGGAGTTGATTCATTTTAATGAAGGGGAAATACTATTTGCCAAAGTGTTCCGGCAGCAGCAGCAGAAACTTCATCATCAGTCAAAGTGCTTGAATAAGTCATAGTCAGAGATAGAGATATACAGAGAGACCTGACTGTCATACAAAATAAGTATTATGATAATGAGCAACGAGGGTAAACAAAATTATTATAATGAAAAATGAAGAAAATCGACTGAGGGCTAATCGAAGCCAGCCCTAATAGCGCGCACAGCCACGCCCTCTTTTCGGGAAGCTAATTGCATTTACACCTTGCAATGATTGTCAGAAGAAGACAAAAGCAGATACGGAGACACAAGAGAGGCAGACAATGCAATTAACACATTGCGACAAAGATGAAGGGCAAGAGACAGAAACGAGAGAGAGACAGAGAGAAACGAGAAAGGACAGACAAGGTTTCTATTTGGAACTGTAGACAGTAGCAGGTAGCTGCAGAATTTATGATAATTATTTTGACATGTCATTACAGATGATGACAAGAAAGAGCATCTTCTACCCCTGCCTGGCCTGGTCTCTCTCTCATCTCTGTCCTCTTTCTTAGCGATAGACATCTCAGGAGTCTGCACATAAAACAGGATATGCTGCATTGCAAAGCAGTCAAGATTAACAAAAGACAGCAAGGATAGGCCGCCTACCTGAGGTTGAGGAACAGCAGGTGTGCACAACAAATCAGTTAGGGCAACAGAGTTCGAAAAAGAAGACTGACGACAGGGTCCGACTGCACTGACGACTGTCCGAATTTGCACCTGCCGCAAATCAAAGAAGGTACAAAGCGAATATAAGGAGGGACGAAGAGAGGGTCAGAGAGAGAGAGAGAGGAAGAGCGAAAAGCTGACCGAGCAGGTAACTTGAGGTAACTGAAGGTAACGCGATCCCCAACGCGACATCTGTTTGCCCTTTTTTGTTGTTGTAGAAGAGGGGGAGCCCCTTAAGTTGCCCCGTTTTGTAGCCGGTTTCGTGACGAGGGTAACCCAAATTTTTTGGCGAGTGTACGCTCGTCTACCTGTTTGCAGTACGTGGTACCGTTGCATATAATTTTCGGCATTAGCTCTGCCCCCGAAAGCCCAAATTAATGGGCAGTTTGTTGCGGCCCGCGGCGACACACTGCGACGTCGGTCCTCGTCCTCGTCCGCTGTGGCAGCTGTTAGATTTTATGAGTATTTCTGCTCAGCAGCAGCCGCAGCTCAACTGGTTTCCTGTTCTGATAACACTGCGCTACAAACTTCAGCAATAACTGCAAAGTGCAATTGCAAAGAACGTGCCGAATTTGGCGAAAGTTCATTTCAAACTGAATGAGCATCTTAAATTGAAATATGCTCTAGAGAAGCTAAAGCATTGAAGTTATCTGTACACTTTTCTTCTTCAATTTGTTATTTATATATGAAAATATATGTATGAACATTAAACTGATTATGAATTGCATAATTTAAATACGGTCTTGAATTTAAGAAGAGGCTATAGAGCATTTATACTTTGCTTATGCACAACTTTTGTTTGAACCTCATTTCTCAACTTGCAGTAGAATTAAAAGCGAGTTCCTGACTAGAAATGGGAATATTCTGTATTTATAAATGCAGTATGTTTATATTTCTGTATGCTAGTTATTCAGCAGGAATATATATGAATATATAGTATAGTAGAATGAAAAGCGAGTTCCAGACTAGAAATGGGTTTATTTTGTATCTATAAATGCAGTATGTTTATATTTAGGTATGCTAGTTATCCAGCAGGCATATATATCTTACTTTATCATAGTTGTACTAGCAAAGTTTCTCAATCTGTCCAGCAGGGAAATATATCTTCCTTTATTATAGTTATACTATCAATATTTCTCTTCTTCCTTTTCTCTATCTTTCTTCTCTCCACCCACCTCTCAACACAATGTTATACCTTTTACCATTAATCTACATTGTAATTCCATTAATTTAAATCTTATATAGATATGCCCACAAAATACACGCAATTAATCTTCAAATAACTTCCATCCCTGCCCAAAACTTGCGTTGTCGAGTGTAATAAACCCGCAAGGAGCCACGAATTATTTGTTTTCATCAATATTATACAATGCTGAGTATTTTCAATTGGCTCGATTAATTAATTAATTGTTTCGTTTGAGTCGTCAATTAAATTCTACTGTAAATTATCGAAATTTTCCATATTAACGCGAAACATGTTTTCAAATTAAAAAAAGTTTTTATTTCTCTGCCTTTTGTAGTGAGTTGGGGAGGGGCAGAGAGAGAGAGAGAGAGGGAGCACCGCTTAATCGATTTTTGATTTCTTATTGATGACACTCACAGGATATGGCAACACGGATGTGCAACGTGCCAGAAACAGACAGACAGGATAACATTAAAACGAAAGCTATGTTAATTATAAACAATGTCCACCACGAACCGCGTTGAGTTGAGTTGTGGCCATGTTTATTTTATGTTCTTACACGACTTTCTTCTCTCTCTGCCCTTCCCCCTTCTCTCACAACTCAATGGAAAATTATGAAATCAATATGCCAAACAACAAGGGGCATGTGGCAAAGAGGCAGGTGGCGAAATTCCGTTAGCTACTGCAACTGCGGGCTAGCATTAGCTGATATTTTGGGTACCTTATGGCTTGCGTGCTGCGACGCCTTGAACTTGATGTTTACCCAGGGCCAGCCATGGATTGTTTTGGCCATTTCGAGGGTGGGTTTTACTGCCATATATACTCACTCCGATATTGGCCCAGTTAATTTAGGCGTCATTACACATGCCCAACATCGATAATGAGCAACGTTGCAGCCACGCAGGGACTTAACCCAAATACACAATCGCATGTAAGTAAGCTACAGCGAGAGGGCGAGGGAGGGGGAAAGGGCTGAAGATGGAGCCAAGCAGGAGTGTCTCAACTGAGCAAGTTACGCGTCTGCCAAGCCAAAAGCCGCTTAAAAGTAAGAGCAGAGACGGAGAGAGAGTAAGGGGAAGGGAGAGGAAAGGAAACACAAGCAACTTATTCATGTAATGCCGCTTGATATGCGCCTTAGATACCCTAGAAAAACAAGAGAAATTTAACATGTTTAGATGCATTTTTAATTTGCAGCTTGATTGGATTAACAGTTAGTATTACTGGCAAGTAAGTGCAACTTTTACAGGGTATACAAGTGTTTTTTTGCCTTCCCCTAAGGAATGAAAACACACGCAGTAATTAAGTTTCAATTTGCGTCGTGGCGCCTCTTTAGCCTGGCAAGCGCCTCTTCAAGTGGTAGGACAAACTTGCCACACTTTCTTGCAGCATGTGAAAACCTTCCCGGATAAATGATGCGCCATTTAATAAAGCTGCAACGAAGCTTTTGCCCAACTTTTACGCAAATTATGCTCATCAAAATGTGGCAGAGACGAAGAGAGACACGGGAACAACAACTCGATAGGCAGGATAAGCGGATGTGAATGTGAATGCGTATGGGGATGTGGATGCGGATGTGTATGAAGCTGCGGATGGGCTGGCGGATGGCCTGGCGAATGCCGGCGCTGACATGTCGCAAGTGGCATCGTTGATGAGCAACGAGCAAAACCAACAGCAAATGCGAAATAAAAGTCTCAGAAAAGTCACGCAACGCGCATTTAAAGATCATAAATGGAAAAGAAGCTACTGCCTGTGTCGCTGCCCCTGCCCCTGCCTCTTCCTCTGCTGTTCCTCCTCTTGTTCCCCCTCCTGTTCTCCCTCCTGCTGCTCCAGAGAATGCCCAATAATCTGCTGCTGCTTGACTGGCAAAGGCGTTTATAGAACTGTGCGAATTTTACATAGCACCGCTCAGAGTTGAGCTGCTTTCCACACACATGTGTGTGTGTGTGTGTGTGTGTATGTGGCATGCGACTTGGCACTGCCCTCTTCGACGGCTTAATACTTCAGGTAGCTGCTCGGTCACGCCCACTTAAGCTCTGCGCAAGCACCAAATGAAATGAAATGAAAGATATGTGCGAGCAATTTACATTTGCATAAGAAGCGCAAATATAAAGACTACAAGGGGGTAGGGGTGGGGTAGAGGTAAAAGGAGGACCCATTTGGCAAATGCTTCACGTGCTTCACCAAGCTAACAAAGATTAACGCGCGAAACGCGCCTGACTTGGCCTGACTTGGCTTGGCTCGTTCTCTGTTGCCTGACAACGCATTGCGAATAATTGAAAAGTTGCAAACATGAGAGAAAATTTCTTTCGCTTTAATCTCGTATTTTCCTTTCTATCTCGTTCTTTTTTAATCTCTCTATGCAACCTTTTAGTTATATTATACTTTGCAGTCTCTGCCTTCATTTGTATTCAGCAAAAAAAATATGCTATGCAAAATTTCACTTGGCTTTCTCATAATGATTTATTAACTCCTAACTCAGCCACAATCCGCGAGTGCAAGTTCAACTAGACTCCACTTTATCATGCTCAGCACAACCTGTATCAGACAACAACAGCAACAACAACAATAACAACTGTGCAACAACAACTGTGCAATAACAACTGTGCAACTGTAGCAACAAGGCAAGTTTTGCAACAGCCGCAGAAATTTAATAAGTTTTAATACAAAAGTTGGCGTGCTTCATTATGAACCTGCAGCAGCAGGAGCAGCAGCAGGAGCAGGAGCTCCACCACCATCGTCGTATTCCTGGCTATATATATACTCGTACTATGTCTGGCTGTGTATCAGTATCTGCTACTGTATCTGCAACTGTATCTGCAACTGTGCGTTGCTTGTTCGCTCTCGAGTGTGGATGTTTCAAAAGTCGCTGCCTGCTGTGACTTTGCAAGTGAAGTTGAAAATGTTTTTGTATATGTACGTGTATGTACATGTATGTGTATACCCAGCAAAAGTTTTGCAAGGTGTTATACAACACTGAAGAATAAAGGTAGTTGTGAAAGGTAAGAATTTATTAACATGTTGATAATTTCAGAATAATTGCACGTTAATGTACTTTGAATACACAATAACAGTTGCTCCGGGTGTTGTACAACACTGTTTTATACTTATATGAAGAACACAGGCAGTACTGTAGGGAGTAGAATATTAATTATATTACAAATGAGGCTAACCATAGATTTACTCGTCCTCATATATGTTGAAGGGTCTGCAAAAGTTCCTCTTGGTGTTTTACAACACTATTTCAACTAAAAGGAACAATTAAGGTATAGCATGAAGGAGGTTAAGTAATATTTGCGTTACAGTGTTAGAAAAATTAAAAAATGCTTTATGGAGCTTAACAACACTGTTTTCTACCCAATTAAAGAATAAATGTATTAAATATATACCGTATGTTTAGGTAAGCTAATAATTAAAGTATACTGAAGTTAATTACAGAGTAATTGCACGTCTATGTACCCAGCCAAAGCTTCTGAATATATTTTACAACACTGATTTTATTAAACTGAAGCATAAAGCTATATAGTGTGTAACAGGAGTATTAACTTCAATAAAATGAGCCCAATTACAGGGTATTTGCATATAAAAACACATTTACAACTCAGCTTATTAAAGGGTATTTGGCACGTTAAGTACACATTCACTTTAAACGCCTTTGCTCTCTCATTATTATTATTTTTTGCCCAACATCACATTTCACGCGAAGTTAACTTGCTGTGCAACTTTGTGTGTGTGTGGGAATGTCAGTGTGTGTTTGTGTGTGTGTGTGCGTGCATGAATATGCAAATGAGCCTATTTGCATGTGTGTGTGTTTGTCTGTGTGCTGGGGCCATGTAAATGTTTAAAGTTTGCCCGCTGCAGCTGCGCGCTTACAGCGCTCGAATTTTCCGCATTTGCCGCTATGTTTTCCCGCCGACACCTGATTTATGGCTAATAAATAAAATTTTAATTTCCCAACAATTAAAATGCCAATCTCGCAGAGCGGCTCCTGTCGACCCCAAAGCATAAACACACACACAAGCATATACATATGCATATACATGCAGTAAACCACACAGGCACACACACACACACACAGTCAGTACACCACAGACACACACACACATGCTCGCAGATAATGGAATCAAGCAAATGCGATTAGCATTTTATATTGTTTAAGCCGCAGACACAGCAGCAACAACAACAACCATGCAGTGTAGCAAGTCCTCGCCAAACTAGTCCTGCCTAAGCCGCTCCCCCATTCCCCCAATGCCAACCCTATCAAGAAGGGCTGAGTCAGTGTTAGGCGGCAAAATCTGCAAACAAATGTGCAACAAAGCGCGCAATTGTAATTTAACTGCAGTCAGAGTCTAGTTGGCAACAACAACAACAACAACGGCAACAGCAACTACTAGAACAACAAGAACAACAGCAGCAGCAGCAGCAACATCACTACAACAACAACAACAACAGTAAGTGATACAACAAAATGTGCGCGCCTCAAGTGTTGTAAGCGGCTTTTGTTGGCAATTGTTTGCCAAAGCAGTTACTGGGCAAGGCCGAGGGGGAGAGGAGGAGTGGGGTAAATTGGTAGGCAAATGAAATGCACACACACGGCGAGCACACACTCGCACACACACCCACACACAAGCAAACATAATCCACTTTGGCGCGGCAACAGACAACAACAGTGAGAAAGAGGCAGTTGCATCGAAATCACAAGTTACACATACGCCCCGTTGCCAGTGCCGCTCTTAGGCTGTGCGCCACAAAAACTTTGAGCTGTGTGTGTGTGTGTGTGTAGAAGTTACCCTACTACTCTATAAATATTACAGGGAATACTTCTATATCCTCAACATGACAAACAAAAGTTACGCATACGCCGCATTGCCAGCCTTGCTGCTGCTGCAGAGTATCCTCTAGTCTGGCACTTTTAAAGCAAGCTTATTTTCACTTCCGTTTCTGGTTTTTGCGCCACGATTTGGTTGACAAATGTCACAGCAAACGGCGTCCAGCCATGCAAAGCTGCTGCCTCGCTCGCTTCCCCCCTACGCATGCCCCAGCCCTCCAACACACCTCCCCCTCCATTCTGTCAGCTGCCAACAAATGTAAAACACCATAAAACACTCGTCGCCTCTCGCTTTGTCTATCTCCCCCTGTGCCTCTGGCCCCGCCCTGCTCTGATAGACACAGCATGCGTTGCTGTTCGTGAAAAACTTGACACTTAATTGTCTCCGTCTCTGTCCATCCCTCTTCGTCTATACCCCTTCCATAGACCTCCTCGATTACTCCTCCCCTATCCCCATTGTCTGCGCACATTCCCTGCATAGTTTTTTGCTGCTGCTGCTATCTGCGGCATCATCGTCTGGCGCCTGTTTCTGTTGTCAATTGTTGCACATTTGCCAGCTAAAAACTCGCTGGGCCAATGGCCGCACCCCTTCCTCTGCCTCCAACATTGGAAAATAGAATGGAGTAGCAGCTTCAGCTCTAGTTTCCGTTGCTGGCAATAATAACAAGTAACAATAATGCGTTTTACAACAAAAACAATGAGCTGAAGTAAAAGCATTTCCTGTGCAGGCAGAAGCATCAGGTGCAAGTGAGAGAGAGACATGAGAAAGGGAGCGAGCAGTCTTTGTTGTGGCCACAAGAGACAGAGAGAGAGAGAGAATAAGGGAGAGCATTAGTACAGCTTAAAAACGATAAAGCACAAATGAAATGTTAAACAATTTGCAGAACCCCAAGAGAAAATAAAGCGTCAGATGTCTTTCCAAATTTCTTAATCTTTCTATAATCTTTGGGGTCTGTTCTAGCACTAAAATGCTACGTGCTGGTATTATGTATGTACTGCCATTAAATAAAGCCAGCTAGCCTTCGCACAGCATAGCACAAGTGTCCCCTTAAAGCATCATTTAGTTTCAATGGAGTGTCCTTTCATTGCCTCTCTCTGTGTGTATCCCATATAATCACACTTTAATAGTCCTGTCCGTGGATCAAATGACAGCAAGAGCAACTAAAAGATCCACACACATTAATGGGGCAATGCCTGCCCCAAGAAACTTTTGCTGCCTCTGCCTCGCACGGCCCAAAGACATAAAATACAATACAAGTTGCCCCAAACCCGATGAGGGTTCCAATCAGAAAGTGGAGCTCAGCTGGTTTGCTTGAAAACTCCTGCAAAAACAAAATAAAACATAAAATAAAATGCCGAAAATTAACGACAAATTGCGCATCATTAAAAACGGAAAACAGAGAAAGAGAAGAGAAGAGAAGCAACGTACGAGGCGCAAGACTCAATGCCAATAATGAAGACAGGCCAAAGTGCTGGCTGACAGCACAGAAGAGGGGACTTAGCAGGAGGGGAGGGGGTAGCCAACAAGCACCTGGGTGCAGTCATTTATTTGATTACAAGCCAACAGAACGAAGCGACAATGGAGTCAGCTTGAACAACAAGCAGAGAGAGAGAGAGAGAGAGGGAGATAGAGAGAGGAAACTGTGCGAGCAGAGAAGCTGCTTGGCGTGCCTGTTGTGTAAGAGAGCCAAATTCCTTGAAGCGAACCGCAAACGAGATGACAAAATATTTGCCATACATTTTGTACAGAATTTACGCGAGTTGATTTAATAATGTCTACAAAATATCCACAAAGGTTCTATGGGGACAAAAAAATACGGCTGCTGCTGTGTGTACGTGTATATCTTAATTGCCAGACAATGGCACACATACACACATGCACACACACACACGTTTGCCTCGCGGCCAAAGCTGGTAAAGAAATGAAAAAGTGTGGCATGCCACAACTCACACAGTGAGGACCCCCTCCGCCCATCACCCTCTGAAAAAAGTCGACACTCCAAAATGACTCACTTTGCGGCATCAAGCTGCCACCTTATGCTGGTGTTTGGCTGTCGGTGCCACCCCCCTATATCCACAGCCACATCCGTTTCCACTTCCATCACACACACCCCCCCCTGTCAGACAAAGTGACAAGCCGTCAAGGTGCACGTGAGCTTCCTCCCTCCTACTTTACCACCTGTCCCTCTGCTCGCCTTCATTTCAACGTATTTTCTCATGTTTCTCGTTAAACTTTAATATGAACATGTTTTTGATAACGTTTCCTCCACTTCTCTTGTGTTTCTTTCTCGTTATTATTCATACTTTTAATTGGGTTACTTCAATTTCAGAATACATTTTCAATGCCGCCGTTTAATGTTGCCAATTACAATTTAATCGCACGCATTAAAACCTGTTTATGTTAATTAGAGTCTCTACATAAAGTCGAAAAGTTCCTATTCTGCATTGTAGTATGACATGTCATTCTACTCTATCATAATATTATTATACCCACTGCCCACAGGGTAGAAGGGTATTATAAACTGGGTGCCAACTGTCGAGTACACTCGACTGTATCTTTCGTGCTTGTTTTCAACCTTATCGCAGTGCATATTTATCCATTTCGCTAATCATTCGCCATTATTTCGCTGTTTCAAAGTTGACCCATCTGCTCACTTGCGGTCCATTTACCACAGTGAGTCGCTTCCGCTAAGGTCAGGTTGCAACAGTCTTTCAGCTATCCCCCCACAGTGCCATCTCTCCCTCTACAGTGTCTTCCTTTTTTTGTGTATCTGCGGTTTGCTTTTAATCAAAACAAAATGCAAAAACACAAATAACAAGACGAAGCTTGCATACTCTTTAATATATCATATTGAATTCAATCTCAAGTATATAATCATCCGATTTCGATTAAATTTGTATACTAAGCATAGGGAACTTCTTAGCTAAGATTGTTATAGTCTTAATTCAGAACCTTTCAAGGAAAAGCTTTTATATAACAGTAGATCACTGATATACCATATATACAGTTTTATAAAATTCAAATTATAGTGAAAGAATAAACTGTTGACCAACGTAAATATACCTTCTGCTGCTGCAAGGGTATCTTATGGCCATAAAGAAATAGGAAAACTGCAAAAACAAAGAGCAGAGTAAGGAGAGAAAAAACAAGTAAAAAGAAAACCAAAGCACACACAGAAAGTGGCAGCCACTAACAACAGAACAGCAGCAACAACAACAACAGTTGCCTCCCAGTTCCCTCTCTGTCTCGCCCCGTTGCCTATGGACAGAAGCTCTTTCCCTTAGTGCTTGTTGTTCTAAAAAGTGTTTACTTTGTACCTCCTCCCGTTGTTACTGTTGTTTTTGCTGTTGTTGTTATTGTTGCTGTTGTCCATTATTTAAAGCATAATGTCACAATAAACGTGAAAGGTGCAAAATGTTGCCTGAAGCCAGCTGCAGCAACAGCAGCGACAACAGCAACAACTATAGCAACAACAACTCAACTTAATAACACTTTTGTAGTTGATTGAGTATCATAGTCCCATATTAGCGTACGTATCTGATAATATCTTTTAGTCATAGTTGAAATTTATAGACTTTTACAACCTATCTTTATATATATTTATTTAATACCTATATCTCTTTCTTAGTTTAGAGTCAATATCGCATTGGCTTACTAGTCTTAGTTGAGAATGTGATAATTTAAATTTTATTCAAAAAATGTTCTCAAACTCAATCTGTTTTCTTCTATATCTGTATACTGCATAGAGTATATTCGTTTTGACCAGAAGTTTGCAACGCACCTTAAGAGACAGTTCCGACCCTATAAAGTATATACATTCTTACTCAGCATCACCAGCTGAGTCGATCTAGCCATGTCTGTCCGTCTGTCTGTTGCATCGCAAACTAGTCTCTCAGTTTTAAAACTCTCTCGATGAAACTTGGCACACATGCTTCTTATTGCTGAACGAGCCGGATCTGAACAATATATCGTATAGCTGCCATGCAAACTATGGGCCGATTTTTGTCATTTGTCAAAACTTTTTCTATATACAATACATACATATATAATATGCATATTACTGTAGGTGTTTGTATGAAAATAGCTTAACTATCTTAACTTATCAGTGCCAATTAAAGTTAGACATCATTATACATATCATATCACTAGTAAAGGAACGAGAGAAGGATATAAGAACCCGCCAGGGTTAGAACCTCGGCATAGCCTGCCATTCTCGTTTTATTATGTTATGGAATAGAATTGTATTTCAAGTCAAACTTCTATTGATTATCCGCATAAGAATTGATGTATTATATATTGCAGTCATGTGTTTGTCACGTGTTTTGCCACACACACACACACAGACAAGCTGAGCAACACACTTACTCACACTCACTTCAAGGCGTTGACCGACAACATCCGCTGCTTAAATTGAACGCACTTGAACTCGCTTCAGTCAGAGAGAGAGGGAGAGAGAGAGTCAGAGAGAGTGAGGTTCCAAAAGTGGAACCAATAGATCTCAAATAGATCTCCAACTCACATACATATGTCATTTCAATTTTCTTTTTCGTTATTAGGAAAATGTCAAAGACACTTGGCGCCGCTTGCAGGCGCAGACAAGAGGTATACAACTGAAAATAGCCCAGCCGAGCTGGGCATGCACTTGTCACTTCGCCTCCCTCTCTCTCTCTCTGCCTTTATCTCTTTCTCTGTCTCATTCACTGTCTCTCTATGTCTCTCTGTCTCTTTCTATCATTCATTTCTAATTATAAACGTGCTGCATATTTGGTATCTTCGCCTCTGAGACGGAAGTTTGTTTAGGACGATACACGAAGCGTAGTGCATCGTTTGTATTTGCCATTGTGTGGCAGCTGCACACACCACACCACACACACACACAGCCTTCACACACTCCCCGTCCTTTAGCACATTGCCCCTTTTCCTCCTAGTTACTACCAGAGCAATTTGCTAAGTTGTCGCGTCTAGACACGCGTTGGACCCCAGTTCAGCGAGTTATTCAAATGAAGCGCTTGTTGTGGTGGCATGCAACATTGTTCAATGGTATCGCCCATGAACTCACCCGTGCAGCATCAATCACGTTTTGTCCAATTAGCACGCGGAGTTGTCTCTACTTCTCACTCACTCTCTCTCTCTTCCAGTTTTATAGGGTATTTGACAAGAAGTACGTATCATAATTGAGGAAGCTAAAGGTATTTAATCATATATGATGGATCAGGGAAGGATTTAGAATAGCATATCTTCTAGGGTATTTAAAGGCTATTCTTTACAGAATTGAGATGACTTTGCAAATGAATACATTTGAAATTGCAAGTGGTAAAGGATTTTCATGTGATGTCTAGACGATTGAGGCAAATTTGGAGCCATAAAACGCAGTTGAAACTTTTGCGCTTACGCTATAAAAAGCCGCACAGAAATCAAAAATTAACGGCACAAAGTTGCGCGCCAGCCCAGAGAGGAACGAAGAAGGGAGAGAGACGCAACTACCCTCAAACCACCCACTCTTGCCCACTGTACATACCATAGACCATTCATCCGCTCATTCGGTCCAAGCCAAAGTCCTTGGGGGTGGCTTTTGGGCCAGCGGCAAGTGGCTGGCAGGTGAGTGGCGGAGCGAGGAGTATGGAGGGGCAGTGCTTGTGTCTCGTCTGACGACGCAGACGCTGCAGACAGTTTTCTAATGGGATAAACTATGCGTGTTTGTGTGTGTACGTCCGTGTGTAAGTGTGTGTGTGTGTGTACTCACTCGTAACATGGCGCGTATATTCCGTTATACGATACACACACACACACATACCAAAGAAAGTCAACATAGAAGTCGGCAGTAAAAATTATTGCAATTAATATACAGGAACAACAGCAACAAAGCAATGGGGAAAATCTGCATGCAAATTCGCAGACAGACACATACACACACACAGGCGCAGCGAGTTGACATTTTTATGTTTAGTCTAACCAAAATTTCGAAACAGACGCACGCAAAGCGACGGCGCCAACATGCAAATTGTGGCGGCTTGGGGGGTGAATGAAGGTATGTGAGGCCGTTGTTGTTGTTGTTGTTGCCGCTTTTGTTTTGCCGGCGAAAATGTGTGCAGAAGACAGAATACCAAAACAAATTACGCTCTCCTTTATGTATATGTGTGCATGTATATACATATAAACAGTATTTACGGTAAATTCACTTACCGGTTAGTCTGACAAACAAATATGGTAACCGTTAACCGTTAACCGGCGCGGTAGTTTCTGACTTTTTCAGTCTATTCCTGCATTTTACACTTATTTATGCATATTTATTAAGCATGTGTTTTGTTTAGATAGATATGCTGAGTAACTAACAGTAGCACACACACTAACACACGCACAGAACACAAATATATATTTACAGTTAGACTAGCTTGATCGCACACGCACAAATACGAAGAGCTGAGAAATGACTCGCCGCGAGATACGTCCAGACGCGTCAACACTGAGCCGACATTTAAAGTTTTCAAACTTCCCTTTACGCAGTTCATGCTTAACAGCGGTAAACTGTCTGTTAATGTGCTGCTAGATAACAGTAGTGTCTGCAGCTGGTCACACCCAAGGCAAACAGCTGATTCACAACTGCATATATCGATAGTCGCATTTGCAAAACGAAAAAACTACCAACAACAATAATAAAAAAAGGAATTCTGCTGCTGGAGATTGAACACAGATCCTGTGAAAAACATTGGAAACCACCATTGGCAGTGAATTGAAATCATTTGTATAGCTGAAGCTAGTGGGTACCGACGGAATGGTGGAGCTGCAGTTAAGGAAACGCAACGCTTGCGTTATTGTGCTTGGCGACATCGGACGCAGTCCACGTATGCAATACCATGCACAGAGCCTGCTCGAGGATAATTATAATGTGGATATAATCGGATATATGGAGACTCGGCCTCTGGACGCACTGACGGTATCGCAGCCCAAGTGTAAAATACACGAATTACCCGCGGTGCCGGTTACAAATTTGACGCCAAAACTGAAGCTAATTTTTAAGGCAATTTGGCAGACGTTAAGCCTGCTAATTGCACTGATCTCCATTCGTCGCCCCAATTTCCTGTTGGTTCAAAATCCTCCCGGCATTCCCACGCTAATAGTATGCTACTTATATTGTGCCCTGACGCGGACAAAACTGGCCATAGACTGGCACAACTACACGTACACTGTGCTGGCTCTGGGCATGGCGGGCGGAGAGCAAAGCCGACTTATACGGCTAACAAAGCGTCTGGAACGATACTTTGGTGCCAAGGCGCACACACACTTCTGCGTCACCACGGCCATGAAGGAGGACTTGGAGCGAAACTGGAGAATCAGGTGAGGGATGCTGTTGTTTCAGATGATGTTTGTCTAATCTGTTCATAATTTCCTTAAGTCCGGTAACCGTACTATATGACAGAGCGCCGGCACAGTTCCATCCCATTGAATTGGCCCAGAAGCACGAGTTGTTCATGAAACTCTCCAAGGATTATGAGCAATTCATGCCACAGTGCTATGCAGATCTTAAGCAATCCGGTATGCTTGAAGCTACATCGCTTACTCAGAAGCTCTCCAACGGTACAGTGCTGTACAAACCGCAACGGCAGGCGGTTCTCGTGTCGAGCACCAGCTGGACGCCCGATGAGGACTTTGGCATACTACTCCAGGCTCTTGAGTCGTATGAGAACGTTGCTGTGGCGCAGCCAAACGTCTATCCCTCGCTGCTATGCATCATTACGGGCAAAGGGCCACAGAAGGCTCAATACCAGGCACAAATTTCCAAGCTGCAATGGCAAAAGGTGTCCATTGTTACACCTTGGCTGGAGCCAGAGGATTACCCTAGTGTGCTGGCTAGTGCCGATCTCGGAGTATGCCTGCACTGGAGCACCAGCGGACTTGATCTGCCCATGAAGGTGGTTGACATGTTCGGCAGTGGGCTGCCCGTCTGCGCTTATAACTTCAAATGGTAAGGACACACAGAATACCGTCAGAGATCTATGCAACTGCAGCCATATACTTTCTCCCAAACAGTCTGGACGAGCTGGTAAAGCACGGCGAAAACGGATTTGTTTTTAGCGATCAATTGGAACTTGCCGAGCAACTGCGCATTTGGTTCGAGAACTTTCCCAACAATCCAAGCATTATAGAGACCCGTTCTCGGTTCAGCCGCAACTTGCAAGAGTTTCAGGAACTGCGCTGGCGTGAGAACTGGCGACAACGTGCTGCACCCGTACTGGAGGCATTTCTTTGAACATTCATTTTTAATTATTACTGAAAAGTCTGTATGTTTTATTAATGCGAACACAAAGCGAAGGCACTTAACCTATGCTAATTATAACAATTTAATTCCGATACTGATCTAACTTTGTGCCTTGCATAATTGTATCAAAATTGATTAGTTACAATGTTTAATATTGCTTTAATTCCTGTCAGATCCTCGGACTATCAGTTGGGAAAACTACAGTGGCCGTTTGCAGACTGGGCAAGCTTTGTAGTCGTTACGTTTGTAATTGCCCAGGCAGGTTATGTGTAGGGCATGTTCGCACTTTAAATATTCCATGGTGTGTAGTTCCATTGGTTCACAGCATATAGAACAAACATCCCCGGGCAGATCTATCCTTATTACCAGCTGATTACAACGCGGACACTGACGACTCAAGTTCCGGTACTCCTCATAACAGGGCGACTCGTGCAGAGCATGACCACAGTGCATGGTACGCATGGTCTCAGCAGTCATGATCTGCAGGCACATGAAACACTTATCGCCGGGTTTACTGGAGGTAAAATCGATTTTAAATTGATACGACCTACGATTCTTTTTTATATTTACTTGGAGCGAAAAACAAGGCTCTTGGTATTGTTACTGCACGGACCATTATTATCATAGTCCTCGTCATCACCATTATCAGCGTCTTGCCAGTTGTTATTGCGTCGTCGGCGCTGGGCATGAGGGGGGACTGCAGTGGGCATGCTAAAATAAATTGCAGCTGCCGCTGCAACAACTACGCATCCAATTCCCAAAACGATATGCATATAAACCATTATCACAGTTTCTGGAAAATTATGATTGATACTACTTATAACTGATATAAGCGCAATATATCCAGATTTACACTACCTTTTCTATAAAATCCCCAAAACAAATATCTGCATTTTACTTTTCCATTCACAACCAGTGCTACCGTATCGTGCAACGAAAATCTGCACTTTGCCATTCACATCCAATGTTGCCATATCGTGCAACCAATGAAAGAAACGAATGCACTGAAACAAATAAGTGAGAAAATATTTGCACATCTTATACCCTCACTTGTTCACAAAAACTTTTTAAACATAAGAAATTCTTTGATAATGCCCGGAAAAGACGTCTGATTACTTTGTACAAAACATAAAACACAATATGTTAGGGCATAAGATTAATAACTGTTTCCCAAAAATGATTGCAACATATTTGACATAATAAATCTGGCGGACTCAGTATTGTATTTCTGCATCACAATAAGGACACCTCGAATTGATTGCAAACCAATCACCATAGCATGGAACGATATGCACAGCGTGGCCACAGGATAAACTCTCAATTGTCTGAATATGCATTATTTGAAGACAAATCGCACACGAATCACCAGGATTGCTAAAAAGATATACAATTAAGCTTTGTTTGAACACACTGCATAAATTTCTCACCTGTTGGGCCTCTCTATTTCTCTGTTTCTTTCAGGTCTCACTATACAACGATTGCTAAAGAGATATACAATTAATCTTTGTTTGAACACACTACATAAATTTCTCACCTGTTGGATTGCTCTATACGACGATTATGTGACTGCATACGCTCTATACTGAGATTATTCATCTGCATCCGATGGTGGGCACCCGGAACCGTAGTGTTTATACTATAGTAAATTGCAACAGCTGCAAAAACTAGTGCACAACCTAATGCTACATAAATGTCTAATTGAAACATTTGTACTGAGTTAAGTTGTATTGGACAAGATCAACAAGCACTTCGTTGAATTCCCCAAATACTATATGACTAAGCCTAATTTTGCCATTCACATTCAGTGTTGCCATAAATACAGTGTGTACTCACCTGCCATGCAGTGTGACCAATAAGTACATAATTTTCAAATAAGATATATTCCATCAATTATTGAAAATAATGTTGTATAGTAAATTTTTAATAATTTTGTAATTAATTAGCTTATAGCATTGCATTCTTTAATGCTGTTAAGATATCATTCTTTTGTTTCATGTGAATTAATAATATGGTATTTTTCAACAATCATAATTCTGGTCATACCGGAGCGCTTTTAATTCCATGGATTTTCTCTGCTCAAAATAACTTTAAATTGTAATTACGGCTCTGCTGCATTTGTTTTTTACTATAATTTGTGTGGTGCTTAAGCGACAAATATCTAATACCGATTCTATTATCCTGCGTAATTGATTAAAGGGCAGTGTTGGCTAAAATATCGACGCCAAGACGTCGCCGTCATTAGTGCTACCCCTCCAGACCGACGACAAACGATTTTTCTGGTGTAATTAAAGTAGATAGATATTACTCATATTACTCTGTTGATAACGAATATGGCGGAACGTGAGCGTAGCATACATGAAATGCTCAAAGACACGCCATCGATGAACGACAGTTGTGGTGCCGTGCACACCGGCACGGAGGGCGGCAGCCTGGGGCTTGGCATTGGGGGGCTAAGCGGCAGCAGCAGCAGCCATAGCATTGGCATTGGTGGCATTGGCTCAGGCATTCCATTGAGTACGTCCAGCAGTTTGCCGTTGCGGAATCACTCCGGTAAGGAACCCGGGCATCTTTTAAAAATAATATCATATAGTATAAGTATATGTTGTGCTCTCTTCCAATTGTAGCACCAACTACGCCCATGACAGCGACTATATCACAGACAAACAATGGATTTTTAACCTCAACAGATGGTAGCAGCAGCATCATAAGGCAAAGTGCTTCCAAAATCGATAGCATTAAAAACTGGAGCATATCAACGTATAAGTGCACGCGCCAGATAATGCTAGAAAAGTTGGGTAAATCGCAACGAACCGTCGACTCGGAGCTGGAGGCGCAGATTGAACAGTTGCGTGAAACGCAACGTAAATACTTGTCCATTTTACGGCTAACGCGCGCGTTCAGCTCACATTTTCAGCATGTGGTCGTCACTCAGCAATCTTTGGCTGATGCCTTTTCCGATCTGGCGCAAAAGAATCCAGAACTGCAGAAGGAGTTTATTTGCAACTCAGAGACGCAACGGAATTTGACAAAGAACGGAGAACTACTTTTGAATGCACTGAACTTTTTCATCTCGTCCGTCAATACGTTGTGCAACAAGACGATCGACGACACCCTGCTAACGATACGACAATATGAGACAGCAAGGTGAGCAGCCTAATATCTAATATTAGCTCATGCAACAGAGGTAACTCTCAATTCTACATTTTCTTGTCCACAGAGTCGAGTTTGATGCCTATCGAATGGACTTGGAAAACACCAAGCCCGAGTTAACACAAGCGGCGGCTGCTCTAGAGGAGACGCAGCGCAGTTATGCCCATCACAAGGATCTCTACGAAAAGCTGCGTGGCGATGTTGCCGTTAAAATGCAATTCCTTGACGAGAATCGTGTAAGTTTTGCCACACCTCAAGCTGCTGCTGCGCCACATGATTGAGATTCCTTTCCTGTCATTATTTTCAGATTAAGGTGATGCACAAACAATTAATACTGCTGCATAATGCCATTGCCGCATACTTTTCGGGCAATGCCATGGCGCTGGAGAGCACATTGAAACAGTTCAACATCAAGGTAAGTGCACACTAATGAGGACAGTCAAGGAAAAGTCCCCTAAAATCCTTTATTGCTTGTAGCTTAAGTCACCGAACAACGTAAGTGGTTCTTGGCTGGAACAGTAGGAGTTGATCCTTCAGTCAGCAGCAGCACTTCACGCCATAGGAAAGCGAAAGGAAAAGTATTACAGAAAAATAGCACACAGACATACACCCGACACCAACATTAACAACATATTTTTACCCCCACTTACGCCGGCATTTATGCGTATATACATGAAAAGCTGAAGGAGCAAGCTCTCACTAAACGAAATCTCATAACCCGTTACAATATCTAAAGCTTAAAATTTAAGTTATCTTCCTACTTTATAAGCTGAAAGTGGCAGACAGGTGCATTCGTTATTCCATGATGTTTACTTTAAACTTTACTTTAAATGTACTTAAACAGTTCCTTTATATGTTTCCAAATTATATTCCAAATTCAGTATAATGTAATTCGCTCAGTGCAATATATCGGTGTAATCTTTATATCGCATGGGTATTCTGGCGACAGGATAACCATGATTTTCTAGTGATCCTTCGAGTATCCTGTTGCCGGAATTGTTTATTTGTAAGCTTTCACTTGAATCTATAAGTTTGTCCGCTGCAACGGCTGTCAGCGTATTGTTTATATCTTAACTTTTTTATGTATCCTATGTATATTTAAACACACAACTCGAAATTCAAAAGAAAATGCTTATATAAACAAAGATATGATTTAAATTAATTGTTTACTAGTCAACGTATTATTTACATTAAAGGGGAAAATATACAAATAAAAACTTATTTAATTACACAAAATAAAGTGAAAGACTCGTGTTTCTCTTAAGTCTAATTCTTCTCCAGCTTGAGGTCACTTAGCTTTTCGTTTAACACCGCTGACTCATCTTCCTCCGCCTTAAACATGTCCTGGGCAAGAATCGAGAGTTGTAATTAGAAAATGTTGCTAGGCGAGGTAACTAGAGTGTAACTTACCGGATCATATATCACTTTAATGATCAGCGAACAGCTGGGACAGGTTGCCACCTCCTCGCCCTCAATGAGTTCCTCCTAAAAACAAAAACCAAAACAACATTTATCAACCAATTTCAAAACGTGACTATGTTGGCGCATACCTTGGAAATTTGAAATCGGTCTCCGCACGGGCAGGGATAATAATACATTTCCTCCTCTTCGTCGTACTCAAAGTCCTCAATTTCGACCTCGTCGTGGTATATGCTCATTGTATTCCGGTCTTTATTTAGTGTTTTCTTAGCTAAACATTATGCGCGATTTATTTCATGAAATCTAACTGATGGTACACGTTGTGGCTGCAGAGCTGCCAACCCTTTTCAGTGAACAGCTGATCGGCCGCTTGTAAACAAACTAAAAACGCAAAATGAATTCAAGTACTTCCTGTTCAAAAGTAATACAAATTTTAATTATTTTTTTAATAATTTTCTTAAATCATCGCAATATGTATTCGCCCATTTATTTTAAAAGATTTTATTGCACTGCGTTAAAACGCAGTTTATTGTTGCTAGGCTGCCAACCTGCTGCTAAAAAACAGCTGATCGCCGTATTGTAAACAAATCGCAAACGTTTGTAAACTAAAAGTTGCGCATTGTTAATATCGTTTCAAAATGCCTAACAAAAAGTTCAGCGATGTTAATCTGTACGAGCTCCTCGGTGTCTCCATCGAAGCTGACCAGGCAGATATACGCAAAGCATACCGAAAACGTGCGCTTGTCTGCCATCCAGATAAGAATCCGGACAATCCGCAGGCTGCAGAACGTTTTCATGAGTTGTCCAAGGCACTAGAAATACTTACCGATGCTACAGCACGTGCCGCCTACGACAAGGTGCTCAGGGCAAAGAAGGCCGCAGAGTTGCGCACCAAACAACTGGACAGCAAGCGGCAAAAGCTGAAGGAGGAACTGGAGGAGCGAGAGCGGGCAGCACTGCAGAAGCTACACTCGGCCCAACCGTATAGCACAGTTCGTAAGAGCGATGAGGAGATACTGCAGGAACAAGTCGACCGGCTTCGACGAGAGGGCTCCAAATTGCTGGAGGAGGAGCAACAGGCCATGCGGGAACAGCTGAAACGCAACTATAATGAGCAAAAGCAGCAGCAACAAACACCCAAGTTCGATTCAACCCAACATCGCATAAAGATTAAGTGGAAAGCGGACAAGGCCGATCCGAGCAATGGAGGCTACACCCATGATCAACTTCTGCAGTACCTTAAGAAATACGGCGAGGTGGTCGCACTTGTGATGAACACTAAAATACGTGGACGTGCCATGGTGGAGCTAAAGACACGCGAAGCCTGTGACATGATTTTGGCCTACGAGAAGGGTAATCCAGAGAATCCCTTGCGCTTTCAATGGGTAACGCCGCCGGCCGAAGAGAAAGCGTCCAAATCACTGGCAGCTGGTACTGTCAATGACTCTGCACGTGATTACGAGGATCTGGTGATGCGAAAGCTGCGCCAGGCGGAGGAGCGCAAACGTTTAATCGATCAAATGATGAAGGAGGAGGGCGATGAGTAACCACTGAAATCTCTGTTAAGCCTGCATTTGGTATATATAGTATTTAAATACAAACAAGTTGGCAGCTCTTGCGTAAATACCTGTTACTTATAGAAGAGCTATATTAGTTCACTATAGTATGTAATAGGCGTTTTATATATATTCAAATCTGAAGAATAAAAAATAAATAATAGTTATTAAATTTCAGTGTTATTTTCTAGTTAACTTAAATATTTCCTATCAGATATACTTTGTACATCAGTTGGACATAACCCAAAATGTTTTGATTTGCAGGGTATCTATTTGTCACTGCCACAGCTGTTTTCATCATATTTGTATGCGAAAATGCCACGATAGAGGAAATCAAAACAGTTTTTAATTGTCAAAAATTGTTTAATTCAACGAATTTCGTATTGATGTGACATGGATAAACGACAACGGGAGTTGGAGGCCCTGGTGACCACGCAAAAGGAGCAACTTTCACGCTACGAGAAGCGACTTAAGGGTAACAAATAGACCCCGCACTAATGGATGAAAATAATTAATTACTTAATTAATGTAGATGTGGTCACGGCGTACAAGGGATTACTGAAAGAGAAAGAGGCGCTGGAGACCAGTCTGGCGGCGCATGCTGAAGCAACCGGCAGCAAGGATATCAATCGAAGTGACTCGAGTGCATCCACTGGCGATGTCCAGTCTGGCAGTGATACTGCCGATGCAGCCGCTCCCAGCAGCAACGGTGAAGGTCAAACGGAGGACAAGGGCCAACTGCAGACACAGATCATAACGCTGATGAACTCCTTGGCCACACTCTCGGCGGAGAAATCACGCATGGAGGCATCCTTCCAGGCAGACAAAAAGCAGCTGCGCTTACAAATCTCCCAGAAGGAACAGACCATACAGGAGCTACACGCCAAGGTCAAGGAGCAGATGGTGCGTGCCAAACAAGATGTGGACGAGGTAAAAGCCAAGTGGATAGTGGAGCGGCAGGAACGCGAAAAGGAGACCAACAACCAGATGATAATGCTGCGTGAGCTGCAAAAGCTTTACGCCGACGAGCGTCACCTCAAGGAGAACATTGAGATGCAGCTGAACAACTTCAAGACGCAGTTCGCCAGCAACGAGGCAGAGAATAGTCGACTGCGGGAGCTGCAGCAGCAACTGAAGGAGGCACGCGCTCAACTCAAGCAATCCCAGGCCAAGGCAGATCAGTCTTCGGCTGCTGCTGCGGCCAGCGATAGTAGCGCCGTGTTGCAGCAGGTTCGCCAAGAGATGAAACAGCTGCAGGAGCAACATGCAGTGGCCATCAAGCAGGAGCAACGACGAGTGCTGCGGGCCGAGGATCAGAGTCGTCGTCAAGCTGCATTGCACGAGGATCGCGTTGCCAATCTGGAGGCGCGCCTTGCAGAACTAAGCAGCACCGTGGGCAACTATGATAGACTGCGACAACAGGATCAGGATAACATATATACCCTGAAGCAGCAACTACACGAGTTGGAACAGGCTCAATCCCGTGCAACACCAGTACCTCGATTGCTCAACGCTGAAGCGGACATGGCACTGCTGGTGGATGAGATTGTGCGGCTCAAGAAACTGCTGAGCGCTGCCAATGCACGTTCCTCCAATCCGTTGGACCTGAGTCATGTGTTGGGCAGCACCCATGCAACCGCCTCCGCTGATAGTCATGTGCAGTGCGAGCAGCAGTTGCAAAGCCTGCAGCAGGCACTGGACTCAGAAAAACAGCAGCGGACACAGCTGGAGCAGAAGATTCAACTGCAGCAGACTCACATACAGACGCTGCAGGACAAGGTGCAGGTACTCAACCACAACATCGACGAGGCCGAGCAGGAACTGAAGCAGCAGGGCGACAAGATGCGGCAGGCCTTGAAGAACGAGCGCACCAAGTGGCAGGAGGCGAAGGCCGAGTTGGAGAACGAGACGCGCTGCAAACTCAATGAGCTGGAGCAGTTGCTGCAGAAGCAGCGCCAACGTTCCCTGCAGCTGCTCGACGAGAAGGAGCAGGAGATCAAGACGTTGCAGACCTCGTTTGAGGTATTCCACAAGCCCACGAACCCAGCTCCATCAGAGGTCAACGAGTCGTTTGCCGCCTACTCCTCTGACGCTGATAGCGCCGAGGTGGAGGAGACGAGACTCAAGGTGAAGCCCAAGAAGTTGTCTCTTGGCGACAATTGTCACATGCTGCACTACGCCAACGAGCTGGCCAGGAAGGACATCGAAATCACAGCGTTGCGCAAGTCCAAGTACACGGCAGAGTCGACGCTGCGCAAGGCTATACAGGACAAGGTGACGGCCCAGCAGGAGATGCACGAGAAGATTGAGTTGCTCGAGGAGCAGGTGGACAGGTGGGAGATCTTAAATAATTTATCCAATTCCTATAGCCACCTCAATAAACATTTATCTCTTTTCTACTTTTATGCAGATTGGAGCGCTGCAAGACGCGTGAAGGCGCCAATTTGGAGTATCTAAAGAACGTCATCATTAGCTTCATTGTGACGAGGGACGCCGAGGACAAGCGCCACATGCTGAACGCCATCAGCGCCGTGCTGCAGTTTACCAACGGCGAGATGCAGACCATCAATGCGGCATTCCAGAGGAAATAATAAAACCATTCAGTAGTTTTTCATTTTAGCTAATAAATCAGAAATATATGTAATGTATCTACACGTAATCCTAGGCGAATCCCTCAACCGGATACTTTTCCAGATGTGGTGCCAGCACGGCGGGGAACATGGAAAGGAACTTAAAGCGGGCGCCCATTTGCTTGGGATCCGTTAGCATCTCGTAGCCTAAACGTATTATTTCCTGATTCTCAGGCAGCGCATTGGCCAGCAGTCTCTCTAGCCGCACAGAGCCCTGCATGCGATCGAGGAAGTCACCCTGCTGCACTGGCCCGTAGCACTTGATGTGGCCGCGTGTCTCGGCCACGTGCTTTAGATGCCGGAAATCCACATCGGCCGTCAGATCGGCTGTGCCTGGTGCCAGCAATGGCTCATGCAGTGCATGCTGCTTGAAGGCGCGAAAGGTGTCGGTCTTCTCGCCCAAGTGACCATAGTCCATGATCAGCGCAATGCCGCCATGCCGCTCCAGACGCTTGGCCAACAAATCAACATGTCGCTCTGCCTCCAGCGAGTACTCGAGGCAAGTGCGCGTATCCTCGGAGATTGGCTGAAATATGCGCGAAACCGGTGTCTGTGAGTTGGACAACACGTAGCGGAACTCAGGAGTCGTTGTTGATTCTGTGTCATTGCTAGTTGCCACATCTATTAGCACCTCTTGCCACAGTCCGTCCACGAGCTGCAGCTTGTGCACGGGCAGCGCATCGAAGAACTCATGCGCCAGCACAAGAGAGAAGCCAGGCGGAACATCCTCCAGTCGACGGTGCCAATAGGCCTTGGTGCGGGTGGCTGTGGTGCCCACTTGGTAATGCGGCAGTGGCGTATCCTCGGGCAGCGTTTCGTGCGTGTAACAGAAGCGTTGCGCCTGCGCCTTGCTCAAGTAGGGGCTAACCTCTACCATGTGCATGGTGAACTCGGCGCCGAGCTTAAACTTGGTCAGCACCTTGAGTATATCACGCGCCAACGTGCCACGTCCGGGTCCCAGTTCGACCAGCTGAAAGGGCGTAGGGCTGCCTACCTTGCGCCACTCGTTCAGCAGCCAAATGCCCACAAGCTGCGGCGAATCGTATTGTGAACAGTCCACAATCTGCAGCTGCCGGCGGCACACAAGCTTACCTCTCCAAAAATCTGTGATATTTCCGGCGACGTGACAAAGTCACCTTCACGACCAAACACATCCCGGCTCATGTAATAACCAGCCGAGGGATTGGTCAGCACCTCGCGCATATATTCCGCCACAGTGATGGGGCCCGACGTCAGGATGCGGGCCCTCAACTGCTTCGACAAGCTCACTGGCGTCTCATCGTGTGGTGACTTTTTTGCCTCCTGCGGCTTCTGTTGTAGCTCTTGGCTCTTGGCGACAGTTACCGTACTCAAGTTTGGACGACGAACGGACTTGTAGCTATAGCAGCGCCTGCTTCCAATTCGCAGTACTTCGCGTAACATCTTCGCTGCACTCGATTTTTGGGGCTGCCAATCTATCACAAAAGCGGCTCGTCTGTTAAAATACAGTGCTGACCGGCATTTCCCGTAACAGAAACTAAACATAACAGTGGCAACTTACAGCAAAATGCACGGTTAGGTTTGAATTCTAATGTTATTTTTTGGTGCTGTCGCAAAAGCGGCTCGTCTGTTAACATACAGTGCTGGCCGGATTGTCCGTAACAGAAACAACTCAACAACTCGCTAATTACAGCAAAAAAAACGGTTGGGTTCAAATTCCTCTGCTGTTTCAGATAAGCTTAAATGAATATAAAACGATAGCAGAAATAGTGAGTTTTCCAGTTTGCAGTGTTTATTTTATTAGAGAACACATGTAAAATAATGTATTCGTCGCGAAATCTGTCAGACTGTAGTCTATAGTAAAATCGGTCGTGATGCGGCCGATATTGTTCACATTTTACTTGGTGGAGTGCATGCTCCACCTTACGCAAATTTACAAGCACGTTACCGGTTTTCTGAGTCAATCAATGGATTTACTGCCCCTCGTTGTTCAGATCAATCTCTATTTCTATACCTTGTGCTTTTACATATTCACGGTGAACACGCTCTTCTCAAGCATCAACATCTGCACTGGACAAAAGTTCTTTGTCTGCGAGGAGATAATATGCACTTTAATCGGCTTCATTCTGTTCATTTCAATTTCCCTGATGACGCTGCATAACGCCGAACGTGACTTTCACATTATGTACGTTTTGGACTTAAAGCACTCGAAGGCGGACATTCCGGGGCATCCTTTCATTGCCTTTATGACTGATCAGTCCTCGATCGCGCTTACCTTGGGCGTTGTCTACTTGCTGCACTGCATTCTCGTTGTGGACGTGTTTCTCACCTGTGGCAATTCTGATAACATTGATAGTGTAATGAACTACTCAGTCGATTTAGACCAGGAGTCCGGAAACTACGTCCCCATTCATCTCTACATCCTGGGTGAGACGGTCCACACTCATCTTTCAAAGTACGAATGGTTCCACAAATTCTCTCGCGGGGATACACACAACATTTGACCCTTTACCTATCTCTTTATTTCTGTATATCTTGATCAAGTTTATAATATGTATGTTGTATAAGACTACTAAATGATTTGCACATAATTCATTTGATTTTCAGCCAATTACATGAGTTTACTTTATTATCATTCAAATCTTAGTGTCACATCCCGGATAGTCTCAATTGTGGTATCGTTCCCCTTTGCCTTTGATCTGCAGTCCCTTAGAACAGTCTGATGTCAGACACCACCTTCTCGTTGTCGTAGATCTCCTTGGCGTAGCACAGGTTGGGATAGTCAAAGGCGGCGCCGTAGCGGTTCTTGCAACCTGAGGTGGCCTTGTCGCCGGGAGTGTACACGGGCTGTCCAATCACGTTCGAGGTGGCGAAGTTGCAGGTGAACACGAAGTGGTTGTAGTAATCCTTCGAGAAGCGCACAGCGGCACAGCCCAAGTGGGTGTTCTTCTCGGCGACAGCAATGGTGAACTTGGCCACGTTCTTGTTGGGCAACTCCTCTGGGAAGCTGGCGAGAATCTCGGGGGATGCATTGGCACGCTCGCCGAACCAGTTCTCGATCTGCTCTTTGATAATCTCCGCATCTGTGTACTCCGTCTCGGCTCCACTGTAGCTGAAGATGGCGTTGTTCTGGCCGGCATAAGCAAAGCGCTCCGTGCTGCGGCACTTATCGGGCAGCGACTGGCAGGTCTTCACATTGAACAGAGCCAGGTGGGTCAACTCCTCGCACCAGCTCATCTTGGCCATGCGGGTAGCCTTGGGCAGTCCCTCGATGGCACCTCCAGCCACTTTGTTGCGTAGTTCGTTGAACAGAGAGAGGATCAGCTTTTCATGTACCTGGGCCTTAATTTCCCTCACATTGGCAGGACACTCTGCGCTGAAGTTCTATAGAAAGAAAGGAATGGAATAGGAATTCGAAGAGCCTCCTTCAACTTGGTTACTTACTCCCTTGTTGTTGCAGGCAATGTGCTTGTCCAGGCAGGTGGGCAGGGCACAGTAGTCAACGGCGGAAACGATTCCCACCAGAGCTGTGATCAGCAGGAAGAAGCCTGTTTGCTTGGAGAACATCTTGTTACTGGGCAGTTGTTGGCTTTGCACTGATTTCCAACTTCCCCAGAGGTTCAATTTATACCCCATGGACAAAGAAGAGAAACACAGTGCACAGCTGTTTTCCTGCATTGGAGACGCACTTGCTGTTTCTGTGGAACTAAGTTGTTGAAGTTGTCGCTCATGTTTCAAGTAAACATCTGCAATCCGCTAAGTAAAGCTTGCCGTCTGAGACCTATAAATAGCCCACTCTGAGCTACTGCCGATCATCAGTTGAGTTTGAAACATTGCTTACAACACCAACAGAACAGCAACAACAGCCTTCGCCATGAAAATCGTATTCCTGTTGGCCACCTTGGTGGGAATCGTTTCCGCCGTTGACTACTGTGCCCTGCCCACCTGCCTGGACAAGCACATTGCCTGCAACAACAAGGGAGTAAGTAACCAGTTGAAGGAGCCTCTTCTATTTCCAATTCGATTCATTTCTTTCTATAGAACTTCAGCGCAGAGTGTCCTACGAATGTGCGGGAAATTACGGTCCAGGCACATGAGAAGCTGATCCTCTCCCTGTTCAACGAACTGCGCAACAAAGTGGCTGGAGGTGCCTTCGAGGGACTGCCCAAGGCTACCCGCATGGCCAAGATGAGTTGGTGCGAGGAGTTGTCCCACCTGGCTCTGTTCAATGTGAAGACCTGCCAGTCGCTGCCCGATAAGTGCCGCAGCACGGAGCGCTTTGCTTATGCCGGCCAGAACAACGCCATCTTCAGCTACAGTGGAGCCGAGACGGAGTACACAGATGCGGAGATTATCAAGGAGCAGATCGAGAACTGGTTCGGCGAGCGTGCCAATGCATCCCCCGAGATTCTCGCCAGCTTCCCAGAGGAGTTGCCCAACAAGAACGTGGCCAAGTTCACCATTGCTGTCGCCGAGAAGAACACCCACTTGGGCTGTGCCGCTGTGCGCTTCTCGAAGGATTACTACAACCACTTCGTGTTCACCTGCAACTTCGCCACCTCGAACGTGATTGGACAGCCCGTGTACACTCCCGGCGACAAGGCCACCTCAGGTTGCAAGAACCGCTACGGCGCCGCCTTTGACTATCCCAACCTGTGCTACGCCAAGGAGATCTACGACAACGAGAAGGTGGTGTCTGACATCAGACTGTTCTAAGGGACTGCAGATCAAAGGCAAAGGGGAACGATACCACAATTGAGACTATCCGGGATGTGACACTAAGATTTGAATGATAATAAAATAATCGATTCCAAACAAGTTAAAGAAAAACAGTTTATTCCCCAGATATGTGTAGTAGTTATCCTCCAATTCAGGTTTCTTCGTCAACATGCAACTAGCTGATTGTTTACTGTACTTGCTTTTGTTTCTTCTTATACACGTCAAGTTTTGTTGGCATGATCAATGTTCAATAACATACATATAGTTACATTTGTAGTTTAGATTGTAAATTAAGATAGTGTTTAAAGCGCACCTGATACTAACAATTTCCGAGAACAAACTGTTCTGTCGGGTATTACTTTCATACTCTCGCACACGCATGAGGACTAGTTTATAGTTTACTTACACAATTTCTGTGTTTATTGTTCTATTTGAAGTATAAGTTCATATTATAGTCAGCTTAGTAAGCTGAGCTTACTACAATATATATAAAATCAGAAAGCCGGCTAGTCAATCTGAGCAAGAATACAATGTGATATATACACATCCTTGAAAGTTCTGCCACGCCTCCCTCTGCGGGTTACACACACTTGCAGTTAGTATGCCTTTTGTTCCCGACAATTTGTAATTTGATATTGACCGATACCAAGCAGGGCTAGAGTTATCCTTTGACAACTGAGAATATTTATTCCGCCCACAGAAAATGCATTTGTTTTAGTTGTTATTAGCTTATTCAAAACCACATTTATTCATTTCGTCGCTGTACCGCAATGGAAGCGGTAGAAGCAAGCGAAAAACCAAACAAGTGTAATTTGTAAATTATCAAGTTGCTTAAGCTGTGGTGGTGGTAGCAGCGGCAGCAGCAGTGGTGGCGGCAGCAGCCTCCTCCCTGAGACGATCCTTCTTGAGGGGACCCATGAAGGCCAGTTTGTCGGCTGGGGTCTGGAAGCGACCGTGACCCATCTTGGATGAGGTATCGATGAACTTCAGCTTGATCTGTTCCAGAGCGGAACGCTTGGTGTGACGCAGCAGAGACTTGCGCAGAGTGATGATGCGCTTCTTGGAGCCAATGCAGCAACCCTTGATCATGACAAAGTCATTGTTTACCTCACCGTAGTGGGGGAAGCCACCCATGGGGGTGATGCTCTTGTCGGTCAGATCATACTCCGTGGATGCGTTATTCTTGATGACCTACAAGTAGACGGCAATAAAAAGGGACTTGATTAGAAAACTTCATATAAAGACTCAACTATTATAGATGAATAAATGCAATGTCAGTCCTATCATTTTAAAAATCATGGTTTATCAAGATTTTTTTGTTTTCGATGTCGTTTTATAATGGTTTTTATCATCACAATCGAGTTTGGTGTGTGTGTGTAGTGAAGTATGGTTTGCTGGTGCTTACCTTGCCATCCTTGGTGTGGACACCAGCACCGATGCGGTAGATCTTCTTGTTGATCTCGGTACGGTGATGGTAACCCTTCTGACCAGCACGTGCCACAGTGGTGGACACACGGGACGGATGCCAGGCACCAATACAGGCAACCTTGCGCAGACCCTTGTGCGTCTTGCGGGGCAGCTTCTTGGTGTGCCAACGCGAGGTGACACCCTTGAATCCCTTACCCTTGGTCACACCAACGCAATCGATCATCTCATCCTGGCCAAACACGTTGCTGACCTGAATGGGCTTCTCGAGATGCTCGCGCGCCCACTTGATCTTATCCTCAATGGAGCCACCGTTCAGCTGGATCTCCATGATGTGCGCCTTCTTTTGGCGTTGCTTGATCAAACGGATCTGAAGGAAAGAAGGAATAAAACTGATTAGTAATCAAATCAAATTTTTTTTTAATTGGGGGGACTGTGCGTGATATGGTTAAACCGAGCGATCATCGCCTGAGCGGCTGCGCACCGTTACTGGAATATATCAAGCTACGCCACCCGAGGGGCGATTTAATCTGCGATGTTGCATCCGTAAACCATGCATTGAGGGCACAGCGTGAATGCTTTTTAGGTCAGGCGCACCAACCGCACCGAAGTGAGGTCGGCGCAACAAGACCAAGGACATCGCAAAGTTCTACTGGTGACGACAAAGGGAAGTATCATAATTACCTGCGAGTGAGCAATCACACGGATGACCTTGCAGTAACGCAGCATCTTACGGAAATCGTTCTCGATGCTCTTCTTGCCGAGATCATCGGTCCACTTCTTGCTGGCCTTGGTGAATGCCTTCTTCTTGCTCTTGTACCTGATTGAAGTATTGAGTTTTGGGAGGGATTTGCGATTAATACAGAGCAGCCAGGTGGGCGATCGACCGATCCTTTAAGTCTGTGCGGGTGAGAGATAGAACGGGAAGCGCACCTCATCGCATTGTTTCAGCGAGCGGAGATGACATCTTCCATGACGTGATCACTCATCAATTGACCATAAAATGGCCAATAGCAGCTCACACGACTTGCATCGATTTAAAAAGCTCTCTCAGCGAACTGATCCAAGAACTTTATATTGGTTTCAATTGTGGAATTTAGTACAAAGTAATGAGAAATTATTTAGACCAGCACATGTGGCAATTGTTGCAGCTGTGATCAGAAGGAAGGCAGCAGAGATGGTACAGTGCTTCTCAACAGGATTTTATTGCTCATTCAGATACCATCTTATCATCATCCAGCAGCATGCAACAAATGCCAATGCAACCACGTGTGACAAAATAAAAAACCAAAGAAAATGGCGACGCCACGCTCAGTTACATACCAGTTCTTGTAGAAGCGACGACGGCACTCCTCGGACAAGTGCTGGGCCCAGACATTGACCAGAGCACGCAGACCGAATGGAGTCTCGATGTAGCCGACGGCACCAACAACAATCATTGGTGGAGTCTCCAAGACGGTAACGGCTTCAACGACCTCCTTCTTGTTAATCTCTGTGGGGGTAGAAGTAAAGGAATTTCGAAATTGAGCACGTGTTTTTTTTTATACATATTAATATATGCTATTAAACGTTAAATCAGTCCGCCCTAGTAAATTGATAATCACGGTTGATCATATATGTTCTAACCATAAATTTTTACTGTTCCTCATCATGGAAAATTTAGTATGAAAATTCAATTGGCAATTGATACTTACTTGAACCTGGACGATCTGCCTCACGCACAACGTGAGTCATACCGGCCTTGTAGCCGATGAAGCAAGTCAGATGGACTGGCTTGGTGGCATCATCCTTGGGGAAGGCCTTAACCTTACCACGGTGGCGGCATGAGCGCTTCTTGGGGTAGAAGGCCATGGAGCCATGACGAGGCGCTGAGAATTTACGATGAGACTAGAAGATAATGAACGAAAGCGTTTAATAATAACGGCAAACTTTATTTCATTTATTTTTCGGCACTTTTCTTTTTTTTCTTTTTTTGAGGTTATGTATATTCAAATACTCGCGCACGTGTCAATAGAAAATAAGATTTGAATTTTCTTTAAAAATCACAACGAAACTGTTCAAATAGTTTTTGCAGCTTGGATACAATCAAAGAGTTGATCTTAAATAATTTATTTACTTTAATTTATCTTTTTCATATTGCACAAGTAAGCATAAGAAAACTTACCATGACGTCTGTTCGATTCAGACGATGAAACAAAAAAGAAAGGAATTGAACGTTCAAAAAGCGAAGTTGGCTTCGTTAGTCTTTTTTCAGTGCTGCCAACTCGCTTTTGTTGCGTGAAGTTGGCTGCACTTATAATGTAACAGTGTTAACCAAAACTGCGGAACTGCCAACTCATGTCAGTACCAATAAAATTTTTCAACACATGCACAAGTAAATTGGCGCCGGTATTTTGTTACATCTAATTTTGTTATTTTTAATTGAAATAAACAAAGATGCGAACTGTCATAGATCCTGATCACACTATTCTCCTAAATGAGGCAATAAGTTGCTATGAAATATGCACAAATGATTTCGCCTACAACCTGATCTGCGTCGCTAAGAAGAAACATCTCTCCTTAATTTTGGTCAGCCTGCCGGCAAGTATAATTTACCGATAATATTAACACCCGCTGTCATATTGTAGTTTATTGTAATCGACAGGAAGAAAGTGGCGAGTTTTTTGTGGAACCACATACAGGACCTTGAGTTAACTGAAAAGGATGCACGCTGCCGTGCAATTGCCTTCTCGCCAGACACCTCTCTGAATTGCACGCCCAACAAAGTCACGATTTGTGCTGCAATTGGACATCGTGATTTGAAACTGTTTCACTCAGATCTGAACGAATATAATACCGAGCAGACGCTGCGAGGGCACAAGGATTACGTCAACGACATTGCTTGGGTATGCGACGGCGATTTGTTGGCCTCTGTCAGTGATGACTTCACCTGCAAGTTCTGGAACACCTCAACAAACTTTGAGAACGATATAACTTTCTGCTTATCATCGGCGGGTATGTCGGTCAAATCGCATCCGGAGGATCCGAACAAAGTGCTGGTGGCAGAGAAGCGGGGTAATGTACTTATCATACATTATACTCAAAATGTTATTAATATGTCTTATTTAAAGGTATCGTGCACTTGTATAACGTGCGCAGCAAGCAGACAGTCGTGTCCGTAGAGTCACCTAAGTTTCCACTAATGTCGGCCGACTGGGCGTACAGCAACCGATTGTTTGTAACGGCCTTGGCTGGCGGAGATATTGTCACCTGGGATCTGAGTCGCCCCTTTTTGCCTGTCGATGTCAAGCAGGTTCATGAGGATGGTGGTCGTATAGTGCGATTTTCTCCCGGCAGCGCTGAGATTGCTATGGCCAGTGTCGGTCGTCCTGATCATACGCTGAAGGTGTTCGTAGCCAAGTCGACAGTGCCTCTGATCGAGGCGACGCTGAAGACCTTCGGTGGGCTGGCTTGGCACCATCGATTGCCGTACATTAGTGCAGCGTCCGATAGAAAATTGTGTTTCTGGAAAGTGCAAATTAAATAAACTTTATTGTCTCCAATGAACATATTCACACATAAATTTACTTAATTAAACAGATTCAAAATACAATTTTAGGGAATTTTATTTTAGTATTTAATGCGTATTTAGAATTGTATAATGTATTTTTATGGCATTTTCATTAACTTTACAAACGGTCACACTGGCTCGAAACCATTTTTACTTCTTGCTGGAAAATCAAAGACAATTTTTTGTTATATCGCATATAAACATTGAGAAACATCACTAAGAATGTCCAACGCAGAGACACAAGTGTCCAGTTTGCCTATGCCGCCGGAGCGGTACATCAGCAACTACACGGACGAAAATATACGAAGAAATCGTGCACCGCGTCCTCCGCCGCCACCGTCCCAACATGAAGTGTACAGCATGTTTGGTATTCAATACAACAACGACGAGATGATACGCTCTCTGGAATCGCAAAACATAAAGCGCTTAATACCCATTCATTTTGATCGTCGTAAGGAGTTGAAGAAACTAAATCACTCGTTGCTGGTCAACTTCTTAGATCTTATTGACTTTCTCATATTGAATCCGGACAGTCCCAGACGCACAGAAAAGGTAGGTAATCTAACTCAGAAATATCATAAGAATAAAGAAACTCATCTAATGTTGCTACTCCCCTGGCAGATTGACGATCTTAGCTTGTTGTTTGTGAATATGCATCATTTGCTCAATGAGTTCAGGCCCCATCAGGCGCGGGAAACACTGCGTGTCATGATGGAAATGCAGAAGAGACAACGCGTTGAGACCGCATCCCGTTTCCAGAAGCATTTGGAGCGTGTCAAGGATGTAGTGAACACAGCGTTCTGTGCTCTGCCCACACTATTCGACGACGATGAGCACGGCGGAGCCAAGGTGAAAATGGAAGTGGATCCTGCGGAGTCGAATGCAGCAGCTAAAAATGATCCTAACTATCAGCTTGACCGCATGATGTGTAAGCTGGTGGACGCCATCGACTAAGGGCCAGCGATTACACTGTGGAGTTATACGTTAATTTTTTTCTAGTTTATTAAAACCGTATTATAATTAATTGTAAGCAATAAATGTAGCATACATTGTTTTATAACTCATCGTTGACATCCCTTATTGTTCTGAGTCCATAACACTATGTCAACTATTCGAGATAAGAACAGATTTCTTCCTTTAGCCTGAGTGATTCGTTTAATTTTACAAAGAGCACCAACGAGGTTTATCTTTATTACAATAATGACGTAATTTTTGAGTTAATCTTTGTGTCTCTTCTGTCCAAGATGATAAAACCATTCTGGCATTAGGAACTGTGCATCATTTGTAACCCGTCGTGTGAAGCTCTCACATCTTGCTTAAAATAGTAATAGATACAAGACGAGCACAAAACTTAAATAGTTTATATCTGTTTCCAATATAGTTTAAAATATAATAAAATTCAAAAACACTACATATTACAAAAGATTAAAGGAAAAAAAAAATGACGGTGGACAGAAGTGAAAGTGAAACTGTTGCAAAATCTAAAGGTGAATTTTCAGTTTTCAAAATTCAGTTTGATAATTTGATGTCTACCTTAGATTATCTTTTCGTTTATAACTTTTAACGATGTGAAGATGCCAGTCATAATGATTTGCATAAAGAGTTCCATTAAAGATAATACGATCGTTCATGTACTAAACTAGAAATTTCTAACAAGACGAGTTCAATTAAGGAAAAACATTTAACGGTTTTAGAGCCACTGTGCAATATCTTTAACATGTCACTAACATTAACAGAAAATGATGAAAATGAAGTGTGATTGTTGTGGTTTTAATAGTTAATGCTTCAATTATTCTACAATCCCAGACACTGGAACGGATGCAGATGGAAGCGGAGATATTACTGCTGTAGATGCCCCGGCCGACTTTGACAAGGCGATTGTTGCGTCTGGCTTTGGTCGATTTAATGTTATTCTTCTGTTTACGGCAATATTTGCAACTTGTGGCAACATGTTCGAGTCCAGCACAATGGCATACATCCTGCCCATTGCCGAGTGTGATCTACAACTGACCCTAACAAATAAAGGAATTCTGAATGCCAGTGCCTACGCCGGCATGGTCATATCTGCGATTCCCTGGGGCTATGTGGCAGACACGAAGGGTCGTCGCAAGGTGCTCTGCTATGGTTACCTGTTGACGTTCGTTTGCGTCTTGGGCAGCGCCCTGAGCCAGAATTTCGTTATGTTGATGACGTTCAAGTTTCTCGGTGGACTAATGTGAGTAGTGTGCAGCAGCATCAGGAACTTCTTGCAGACCCTCATTGCACATCACATCTATTGGGTTACAGAGTGAATGGCCCGGCAGCTGTGCTCTTCACGTTTCTGACGGAATTACATGGACCCAAATACAGATCTCACGTACTGATGGTGGTTGGCATGATCACCCAGATTTCATTGCTACTGCTGCCCCTCATGGCGTGGGCCATCTTCCCCCGGGACTGGGACTTTGTGCTCTTCAACAGTCTGGAGAGTAAGACAGAGCCATAGACCTTTAAATATGTCGTACTTACTTGCTTTATATTGTAGTTCACAGCTGGCAGATCTTTCTATTCGTGTGTGCTCTGCCTAGTTTGATCAGTGGAATAGGATTGTTTTTTATGCCAGAGAGTCCTAAGTTCCTGATGTCCCAAGGTCGCAACTCTGAGGCTCTGCAAGCTTTCCAAAAGGTTTACCACATTAACACTGGGAAACCAAAGGATTCGTATCCAGTAGGTTATATTGTTCATTAATGGAAGAACGAACTAACCCGTATTCGTGTTCATAGATCAAATCCCTTTTGCTGGAGGTTCCCAGCCGCGAACCTCAGAAAGATGAAGCGATCTTCACTATCGATGATATGTCTGAAACTACAGCGAAGACCGCCAAGCCCCCATCTCGTTCACTGTTGGAGAGCTTGCGTGCTGGCATGCAACAGATGAAGCCCATGTTCCACAAACCTCTGTTGGGTCTGGCGCTCAACTGTTATACGATTCAGTTTTCCATGTTCCTGGGATTGAATACCATTCGCCTCTGGCTACCCCAGCTTTTCTCTTCAATGGCTGATTACGAGGCGGAGTACGCGGATGAGGATGTCTCTGCCAGCATGTGTACCATCTTGGAGTACAGTGTGAATAAAACAGCTGAGACATTGACGAATCATGAGAATGCCTGCGCTGTGGTACGTGATAAGTTCTTCTAGATAAGATCTTCTTTTCTTAGCTAAGAGATACCCCTTTTTTGCTGTATCACTCTGACGTAATACGTACTCGCAGACTCATGCCCATGTTTTTCAACCTTCTAGCCCAAAACTATTTCCATTGACATGTATACAAACAATATAATCGTATCGGCCTGCGGACTTGTGGGTTATTTCTTTGCCGGAGCTATAGTTCGATTACTTGGGGCCAAACGATTGCTGAGTAAGTAAGCCCCACAAAGAATCAATTTGAAAGATTACTTTCTTTGTTCTTGCCTTCTAGTCTACGGTCTTCTCATATCCGGTTTTCTTGGCCTTACGCTCTACTGGTCTGCCAGCAGTCTGATGACACTTATAATCTCCGCAGCCTTTATTACTGTGTCCTGTGTGTCCTTCTCCTCCCTTATGGGAACCGTTGTCGCTCTCTTTCCTACACAATTACGGTAAGATGGACTGTGCATATCGATACAATATTAATACTCATCATCTCATAACCTTCCAGCTCTATAGTGGTAGCTATTCTTATGATGTGCGGACGTTTGGGTGCCCTCTCCGGGAACCTGCTCTTTCCTGTTCTGGTTCAGGTCGGTTGTTTGCCTCCCTTCGTGATGGTTGCTGCAGTCATGTTCCGTAAGTTATCAAGCTATTGATAGCCATAGAATACTTACTCATTTTGGTTGCTTCTTTCTTTCAGTTGCATCGATTCTTTCTTATTTCGTTCCGAATCCCAAAAAGGCGACGTTTACATAACTGCAGGCCAAAGACTGTTTTTTTATTCTCTATAATCGGAACTCTCCTTAACGTCGTAGTAACGTCCTACTTTAAATTGAAGCTTCTTGTTTATTGGTTTATGAAATGTTTACTTTGAAATATATGTATATTTATCTTATGTATTCAAGAAGATAAGACAATATATCATTCTAACACCATACTCGTATCAACGAATAAACTTAGATAACAATTATCAGGTTCCACTATAATTTAAATAATAACACGATTTTAATGCATTCATTCATAAAGAATCTTGGGTCTTTTGGAACTTATCGGCCACATATATGTCATGTGGACTGTGATAAGCTAAGAAGTAGATTTCACCATGAAGATGACGTAGAGAGATCATGTAATTAGTTTGACAAACAGTTATTGTTAGCATGACGAGCACACGCCGTACTTGAAGCGTGTTCTCCATTATGGAGATGATGCTAGAAAGATTATCTTGGTTGCCAACTTGTGGCTTATCTTTGCACTGGGGCTGCTGCCACTAACACTGTTGGGAGAGTGTTTATGAGTAATTCCTGGCGTGGGAAGACACGATTATATAAAAAGCGTTTAGACAATTCCTTGTGCTTCTTTATCTTAATGATAGCAAGAGAAAAGTGTGTGATAAGAAAGTGTTAGACTCGCATGAATCTTTACTTATCCACTTTATACTGTCTCCGACAATATAAGACGGATGACACTCGGGGGAAGGCATCATTTGTGATCCGACATGCGAAGCTTTCGCATCCCAACGCGAAGTGTAAATGAATTTCGAACCGAACTCAGAAACTGTGCAATATCTGTGATAATTTGATCAAGTCTATATAGTATATGTTAAACGATTAAGTGCTAGGAGGTGCGCTCTTCAATAGCGCAGCGGGAACAATTTAATTGACTGTGCAATATATGTTTTAATTTAAACAAATTGTGATATTATTATCTTACGGAAACAATTATAAAAAATGACCGAACACAACGTAAACAGTGCGAATAGTGAAAAAGCTAAAGGTAATAATGAAATGATCCTTGAGAAGTGACAAGGCCTCCACTATATGTGATATTGTTGTATATCATATTCGCTAATCTAATAAACTTGTAATGACGACGGAATTGCAGTAAAATAACGTGTTAAGTTTCCTTACGTCATTTAATATGTTAGGCTTACGTGATTACGCAGTGTTAAGTTTCCTTACGTCATTTACTATGTTATGCTTACGTGTGAATGTTAACAGCAGCAGTGAATGTTAACAGCAGCTGTCTCTTTCTTGCAATTCTCCTGTGTAATTTGAAATAAAATAAATAATTTGCAGATATCGACACCGATACGGATGGAAATTCAAATAGCACGGCTGTGGCCAGCACCGGAGAACCTGAGGATGCACCGGCGGACTTTGATAAGGCCATCGTGGCCTCCGGCTTCGGACGCTTCAACTTAATTCTGTTGCTTGTGGCAGTACCTGCAACTTGTGCGAACATGTTCGAGTCCAGCACAATGTCATACATCCTGCCCATAGCCGAGTGCGATCTACACCTGACGCTGACAGACAAGGGAGTCCTCAACGCCTGTGCCTATGCCGGCATGATCATCTCGGCAGTTCCCTGGGGTTATCTGGCAGATACGAAAGGTCGCCGCAAGGTGCTCGTCTCTGGATACCTACTGACTTCTATTTGCGTTGTGGGCAGCGCGTTGAGTCAGAACTTTATCATGCTGGTGACGTTCAAGTTTCTGGGTGGACTTATGTGAGTAGTAAACAGCATCAGGCACTTGTAGACCCTAATCTTACGACTTATCTACTGGCTTACAGAGTAAATGGCCCGGCTGCTGTTCTCTTCACATACTTGACGGAGTTACATGGACCTAAATACAGATCCCACGTGCTGATGGTTGTGGGCATGATAACCTCCACGTCTACATTGTTGCTGCCAATGCTGGCATGGGGCATCTTTCCCCGACCCTGGGACTTTGTCATCTTTGGCGGGCTCAACAGTAAGATAATAGTTCACTTTTTGTTGTTAGATCAATGATACAAACTTACACCCAAACACTTTAGTCCACAACTGGCAGATCTTTCTTTTTGTCTGTGCCCTGCCCAGCTTGGTTAGTGGCCTCGTATTGTATGGAATGCCGGAAAGCCCTAGATTCCTGATGTCACAAGGCCGCAATGCGGAGGCTTTGCAGGCCTTGCAGTGGATCTACCACGTCAACACTGGCAAACCAAAGGATGCCTACCCGGTAAGCCAGTTTGCTGGACAGATCTAAGCAAGGTCTAACTCTTTTTTCATACTCTCAGATAAAATCGCTTGTGCTAGAGGTGCCTAGCCGTGATGCGCAGAAGGACGAAGCTATCTACACTATCGAGGAGAAGACTGCAGCTGATGCCACGCCAGCCAAGCGAGAATCTCGCACCCTGATGGAGAGCCTTCACGCTGGCATGCAACAGATGAAGCCCATGTTCCACAAGCCACTGCTCAGCCTCGCGCTGCATTGCTATACGATTCAGTTCTGCATGTTTCTGGGCATGAATACAATTCGTCTCTGGTTGCCGCAGTTATTTGCTTCCATGGCTGATTTCGAGGCAGAGTTTGCTGACACGGATGTCTCGGCCACCATGTGCACCATCTTGGAGTACAGCGTGAATAAAACAGCTGAGACATTAACGAACCACGAGAGTGCCTGCGCTGTGGTACGTGATAAGCTCGCAGAGATTAGATTGTAGAGATAACCCTATTTGCAGCATCATTCTGACGTCCCTCCCATTCTCTCTCTCTCTCTCTATCTCTAGCCCAAGACGATTTCAATGGACATGTATACAAACAACATCATCGTCTCGTTCTGTGGACTTGTGGGTTACTTCTTCGCGGGCGCAGTAATCCGTTTAATTGGCGCCAAGCGTTTACTGAGTAAGCAGAGCAGCCCCTTCCATTTGTAGCTTCTTCGTTCAAATAGTACCTATTTGTTCCCCTCCCCCCACAGTTTATGGTCTGTTCATATCTGCTGCACTGGGCATAGCGCTCTACTGGTCCATCAACGGTCTGACGACAATTATCATATCTTCGGCATTTATCACTGTGGCTGGAGTTGCTGTCTCCTCCCTGCTGGGCGCCGTTGTCGCTCTCTTTCCCACACAATTGCGGTAAGTGCGGGTGATTAATTGCACAAGAAGATATATATTCATATATTATGTATACATTCTTCCAGGTCTTTGGTGGTAGCTATTGCCATGATGTGCGGACGCTTGGGTGCGCTGTCGGGTAATCTTCTCTTTCCGGTCTTCGTTGAGATCGGCTGCGTGCCGCCCTTTGTGATGGTTGGCTCGATGATGCTGCGTAAGTTGCACTACATTTATATATTCACCTAGACATCTAACCTATAATACTACTACTTTCACTACTTTTAGTTGCTGCGTTGCTCTCCATTTTCGTGCCGAATCCCAAAAAAAGCGACCTTCAATTGAATCTCTTCGCCCGAGGACTGAGATTGTTATATTGTATAGAAGTATAGATTGTAAAATGTATAGTTTTAGTTAATGGTTAGCTTCATTTTTAGTATACAAATACAATACAAATACTATAGACTGTAATGCCTAATTATGATGTAATTATTTATGTAAATTATTTTATTATGTGGCATTTTAAATCAACTGTTGATTTGATTTATGGAATAATTAATTCCCTCAACACAGATGAAAAGATGAGTGTGGAAAGGGGAAGACAATGACGGAAATGTTGAAAGAGCGAACGGTGGGAAATTGTAACATGCGAATCTCATTAAAGCCAATTAACTCAGACAGCCTGTCTGTGCTTGGCGTGCTCGGGTTGATGGTGGGAGATTGAAATTGATAGCACTCTTAGGTAAAGGATAAAGAGAGAGTGAGAGAGTGTTCTGTGACTATTGAAATGTCTTTCTAGGAGATCTCACAGTCGGCGGCTTAGGAGACTTCAGTATTTGTTATATATTTTCAAAATGATAAAAAGTGTTTTATATACAAATTGTTTTTTATAGGTAATACTTTCAGATGGCGGACTTCGAAGTAGCAATTGCCGAATGCGGTTTTGGTCTGTTCAATGTATCTATAATGCTGTGTTCAATGCCCTGCCTGACTGCAATGGTGTGCTCTGCAGCAGCCATATCCTATATAATGCCCACGGCCGAATGTGATCTCAAGCTGACGTTGGTGGACAAGGGTCTCATGAATGCAGTGACTTATGCAGGTAAGCCAGGCTGCGATGGTGACGGAGATACCCAACATTAATTGAACCGTCGATGCTGTGTAGGTATGATAATTTCTGCAATACCCTGGGGATTTGTGGCGGATACTATGGGACGTCGTTTGGTTCTAGTCTGTGGTGGCTGGATGGATGGTGTCTGTGTGTTGTTTGCCGCAATGAGTCAGAACTCTCGCCAGCTTATGGTGTTCAAGTTCTTCGATGGACTTTTGTAGGTATGCAAGCATCTCGCCTCTGGCTTATTCTTATATTCTTCTCCCAGCAGCATCAGTGGTCCCTTCGCGGTGGTCGTCAGCAATCTGGCCGAGTTCCATGGCATGAAGCACAGGCACTTTGTCATGCTCTTTGTCGGCTTCGGTATCTCCCTGGGATCCGTTTTGCTGCCAGTGCTGGCCTACTTTCTGCTGCCCGTTCACATCTACTTCAATGTTGGAAAATTGCATTGTGAGTGAACTACAATAGTTGAACTCATCTAACGCAGACAACCCACTGATCATCCCTTTGCAGTTCACACTTGGCAGATCTTTCTGGCAATCACAGCACTGCCCAGTCTTTTGAGCGGCTTCCTATACATTTTTCTACCCGAGAGTCCCAAATTTCTTATGTCGCAGGGTAACTACAGGAGGGCGCTGAACTCGCTGCAGCGCATCTATTCAGTTAACAAACGCAAGAGCCGCGACTCCTATCCCGTAAGTAGAACTGCACCTCCTTCTCTTCTTCGTCTCCTTCTCCTAAACCCTCCACAGATTACCACTTTAAAAGATTCTACGCCTGAGAAACGTCCGGCCAATAGCGATCAACGATGGGCTCTTGCCAAAGAAAAGTTTGTGGGAGGACTGAAGCAGCTTAGCCCCATGTTCTCCAGCCCCTATCTGGGATTGTCAGTGCGCGTCTACTGTCTGCACTTCTGCCAGATTATGTGGTAAATATACCTTGCAGATTGGTGCGGGATGCGTGACACCAATAAGAAATGACTGTTGGATCAAGCGTTTATCTCTCGCCCATATCATGTCGCATTGTTGCATTCCTTTGATCGTGCTTTTACCTCTCGACAGCGTGAACTCGGTGCGCCTGTGGCTGCCACAGATCTTCGCCACAATGCACATCTTTGAGGTGCAGGGCGCTCGCGACAGGAGCATGTGCTCCGTGCTGGAATATAACTCAAGGCAGCGGTTCAATGGGACGACAACCCAGGCGGAATGCGACATAGTAGGTAGGCTATCTATTGTTCGATGTCTCCAGCTCTAAAGTAACGAACCCAACCATATAGCACGAGCACCCGGATACCTATAGGGATAACATAATCGTAGCCATTGTCGGTCTAGTCGGCTTCTTGGTCTTCTTTCCCCTGATGCGAGTGCGTGGCATAGTCAATCATATGCTCAGTGAGTTTGGCCAAACATAATTAGTAGTAACTCTGCTCTAACTCTGTCCTAACTCTACCCCTAGAGGTCAGTCTTTTCATTTCTACTTTTCTGGTGGGAAGTCTCTACTTTGCCGCCGACGCGAAGACTACCCTTGTGCTAAGCGCCGCCTACTTGACGATCATGGGCATGTGTGCCTCCACCATAATAAGCATAACTGTCGTCGTTTTCCCCACCCAGATGAGGTGTGTTTAGTGTGTTGTCTTGCTTTGCTATTAGATATCTCTATCTTTCTTCTCTCTCTAGAACTATGATCTTGCTGCTCATAATGACCTTTGGTCGCTTGGGCTCGGTCCTTGGCAATATCCTGCTGCCCGTGTTCATTCAACTGTGCTGCTGGGCCCCGTTTCTGTGGCTTGCCACGCTCATGTTGAGTAAGCACACTTATATATTCCCATCTGAACAACATATGTAAATGGTCTGTTTAATGCCTTTAACCTTTACAGTTGCGTTCACAATCTCGCTGTTCCTCAAAGTGGACATTCAGCAGTCGCTGAACTAGTTCAAATTATTCCAGTCGGTAATCCAACAAATTCTACTTGCAGACATACATACCTATGTATTACTTGATCTTTCGTAATTATTATTTTATGGTGTCTGTGACTGTATTAAGTAGATTCAGCGGAAATTACTTTAATCACGAGCTTCTCAAATCTTTTTTCACTTTTGCAATGTTTCTTTAATTGGTAATAAAAGAAAATAACGTATTTTAACGTTATACGACTTTGATTCTTTTTATGCCTCTACAAAACTCAAGTGAATGCGGGAGGAAAGAAGAATTCATTGATTCTATTAACTATATCTTGACCAAAAGGAATAAAGTGACTCCAAAAAGCATAGCCCTCGTGTTGAAGGATATGTAGATTAAAATGTAGATCACAGAACCAAACACGTATCCTTCTGTATCACTCAGGAAACTTAGATATTGTATGTTAAACTGAGATCTATAGTTATTTGATGTCTTTAATATGTATACTAACTCCTTGGCTCTGCAACCTACGGCACGCCAAAGATAAGTTCTTTTGTTGGTGCATGATTCCGAATTGGAATTCATCATTAGTAATTTGAGTAAGACACCCCCGGATAAGCCCTAGCTTTAGCTGTGGAAATGTGGAGCTAGGTATTCATAATGCTTGGCAAACTTAATGGTCCGACCAGTGCGCTGGTAGACGAGTATTAATCAAGTCAGTTGACTGAGCTGCGGTTAATTCAAGCTAATTACATTTTAATCACACCAAAGGAAACGTTGATTAATTTCTATTCTCGTTTGCGCTGCTGACAGACCCCATCGCCCCCAACCAAGTCAGACCGGGCACCGCCCAACGCCCGTCGCCACCTCTATGCAGCTGTGACATGTTAATTATTCTTTTGCGGTCATCAATTAATTAGCGAATGCAGAAATGAATTCGATGCGCGCGCTTCATTGGCTGCCAAAGTGATTTTTCACATGGGCTATCTGGAAACGGAAATGGTATATGTTATATGTATGTGGACGAATAAGCACAAAGGAAACTTTTCATCTGCAAATTGTGTCACATAAATCAGGCAAACTGGGTGGCAACTGCTACACACATTCCGACTCCACTTTCCCTCTCTATCTTCCTTGTTCACCATCACTTTCCACACCCACTCGTCACTGGTTGTGTTGACTGGCTTGAGCCAATATCTTTCCGTTGTCCTAATGTATTCTATTCTCCTCGGAACCTCGCAACCTTATCCTTTACGCTGACTTCGCAACAGGCAGTGCGGCCTCACCCGCAACCCATTTCTCATGCTGTCAAAACAAAGTCAAGCGGTAATTGACACATGTTGACTTGTGGAAGCTCTCAACTCCTTTGCCCGCATGTCTGTCTATGTACATACACACGCGGGTGTGAGTGTGTGTGTTCCTTTTGGCGTGATATAAAATCTAAATTAATAACATATAAACAGTTTGCCTTGTCAGTTTATAAGTAGCCTAGCAGAGCCACTTAATAGTAATGGACTCACAGCTGATTCGATCTGAATTGGTTGCACATCAAGCTGTGCGGGTAAGTTTAAAGTCATATACAAAAAAGGACATTAAATTAATTGCTCTTGAGTATGTTACTTGATACTGATTACCCCTTTTTAGGAGCTTAATTATACAAAATTTGTGTGAAGAATAAATTAATTGACGGCAAGAGACCACAAATTTATGTAAACATTGGCTTAATCGATTACTTGATTCTTGGGGCAAACATCGATAACTTTTACTCTTGCTGTCTAAAAGGTGATCGCGTTTATCTTAGAAACTATCGATGATTGCCTATCTGGTCACTCTGAACTCACTGCCACAACAAACACAAAACAGAAAAGAGAAAAATCGAAGCACAACTATCGATGGTAGGCTTAAATGTTGCCTTGATATCACTGAAGGTGAAAGAGGGGGGGAGCCGTCACATCAGCGCATCATTAAGTGCGTCCCCTGACTATATACGCTACATAAAATCCAAATACAACAAACGCGCATAAATTTAACATAATAAACATGTGGGAATCGCGATGAATATAAAGAAGAAAGCGCTTTGCCCTCCCTGCTTGGCCTGTGTGTTCGTCCAAAATGTGCAAAATATGCTCTGGAGTGGGCGTTGATGAGGGTGAGGGCGTGGTAGGGCATGTAATGTAAGCCATAAACTAAACGCAGCAACAACATAAAAAACCAACGAAACAAGGATGCATATGCCACAGCGTATTCCTGGCTAGTTAGCAGCAGCAGGGGCAAGTGACGGACCAGCAGGAGGAGATGATGACACGTGTGTGTGAGTGTGTGCACAGAATACGTGCGCTCGTGTGTGTTTGCGTTTGTGGGTGGGTGAATGTAAGCGAATAGTTTGGCGCGAGGCGTGTGCAAATACGCCTAAATGGGCAGTCATAATCTGAAATGTGCAAATACACGAGTGTGGCAAACACACGGGTACCCACATCTAGGCACACTGGCGCAAGCAGCTAGACTTTGGCTAACAAAAATAAAAGCACAAATGCAATACACCCGTACCGAAGAAAATACACAAACAAAACCAAATACAATACAAATGCAAGCACAATACAAACACAAGCGCAAACACACAAGCAACACACACATACACACTGAGAAACGGACGTCCCACACAATCATATTCACACTGCCCACTGTCCTTGTCCATGTCCTCTGTAATGATTTACAGGTCATTCATCATATCAACACGCAGTGAGAAATTTATTTGCCGCAGCCTAAACAAAAACTGAAGTGCAAAACAGCAATAACAATGCCGGCGGCAAATTAGAAAGCGCACGTTCCTTCTTGCTCGCTCACACTCTCTATCAGTGCTGCCAGCTCAGCTTTTTTCCAGCCAAATCTGGCTTTCTTCAAAGTTTATTTCAAAACAACAGTTGAAAACAGAATGCAATTAATTTAAATGAAATAAAATTAAACACAAAATACTAACATAGATTTATAGCGTTATAAACCTGTTATCTATTTATGTTACTCATTCATTAATGTATTCTACTTCATTTAATTATAATTAATTATTTATAAAATTAAAATATCTTGCCGTCAACTGCATTTTGTCGACATTAAGATAAATACAAGTAATATAAATAAATAAATGTACAAAAATAAATCCAAATGATTTAATTATATTAAAGACATTTAACGACTTAGATATATTATTTAATGAAATTTATTAGGTCTGTTACAGCTCTAAACTACGAATTTTAGCTTTTTCAGTATTCTTTGGCAACACTGTTTGCAACACTTCCATGTTGCTCTCCCATACTGCTTTGCGTTTGTTTCTATAAATATTCTTGCAGCAGCATGTTGCTAGCCAACAATTGTTGGCGAGTTCTCTCAACAGGTTGTGTAAAAATGTTGCACAGTCAGTGACTATGTATGTGTATGTCTGTGTGCCTGTGTTTGTTTGGTACTGTGCGCGCGTCTGTGTGTGTGTGCGCCGCCTTGGCATTCGAAGGACACTTTGTACTCACAATGTAAGCTCACAGTCGTCGGCAGAACTTGCAGCAGCACAGTTCACGTGTAACGGTAAAATCGAGCTCTGCTCTCCCATTGTAGTGATACAATCTACACTCGTGTGTGTAAGTGCGTATTAGTGCTTGCGAGTGTCTGTCAGTGTGACCGCCTGAGGTGAAAACTGACAAACAAACAAAAGATTTAGGCAGGCAAAATATGAAAATTAAGTGAGAAACTTCACTAATTAGTAAAAATGTTAAATAAATTAAATCTGTGTTGAAAATAAGTTTAATGCGCCGAATAAAATGTGTGTGAAATATTCGAAATAAAATACAAAATTTCTCAACTTAACTCGTGTTTCAAATAATCAAGTGTTAAAATATTATTGTAAATTATAATCAAATAATAATATTATATTAACTGAAATTTACTAGTTGTTAAATGTGCCTATGTGATATATTTATGAGTATATAATTTTAAATGTTGCTCAGTGCAATTAACGATCCAAAAGTAACTTCGAAAGTCGCTCAATATTCCCAGAAAAGGAAAAGCTGCAGGATTTCATGTTGCATACTGCAGACTGTGCAACTTGTGGTCGCATGAGTAGCGGATTCATAAAAGACGCACCTTCTCCTCCTCCTTCGCCACGAAACCGCAACGATCGTACAAAAGCCAGGACCGGAAGAAGCGCGTGTAATTAAAGACCGCAAAGTGTAGTGTAATGTGCAACTGGCGTTTGCTCCGCTGCCGTTCTAGCCCCCGCTGTTCCTCCACCTATCGCTTACGTTGCATGGTCAGCCACAAAGAACTCTATGGAATTATCGTGCAGTAAGTTGGAGCCAACCGCACGCGCTCATTACGCAACGCGCCAGCGAGCAGGCAGCAGCGCTTAAATACCCATTGTACGCACCCCCCTCATACCCCAACCCCCTCTGGGGAACAACTGCGATAATCGTGAGCGAAATGTCGGAAATTGTGGATACCGAGCTGCTGGTGAACTGCACCATTCTCGCTGTGCGTCGCTTCGAGCTGAACAGCATTGTGAACACCACGTTGCTGAACACGCTCAACCGCACCGAGGTGGTCGGCCTGTTGTCCGGCTTTATCGAGAACAGGGATAATCTCGAGAGCATCAATGAGGCAAAGTAAGTGTGAATACCAGCCAAGAGCAGAAATCCTCCTCATCCTTCTTCTGCTCCATCTGGTCGTCAATGTTACCGCATCTGGAGAAGGCATAAAGCACAAGTCACCCGTGGCCAGACGCCTGCTCTGTCATTTGGAGCATCTCATTGAATTTCCCTCCTCCTCCTCCACCTCCTATGCATTCTCTTCGTTCTGCTGTCATCTTTAATCTGCTCACAATTTTCCAGAAGGCCTGCACTTGAAGTGTACCTTAATAGTGCATCTAGAGGCGGGAAACTAAGAGAAAGTTATGCAAATTATAATTGCGAGTCAAGTTCTCAGTTCCACTGTGCCCACGACTGTCCTTAACAAAGAGAGTGGCCTTGAGGGTTTGAAGAGGTGCTGCATCCGTTTCGATGACAACAGCAGATTATGTCGTGAAAAACTACAGAGAGATTACGAATATTAAGCCAAAACAAAAAAGAATAATTAGGAAACGTTACAGAGACGAGCGAAAAATGTAGCCAACTGCAGCAATTTAAATTTATATATTCCCTTTCACGAATTCATTGAATTAATTTCTATCTTGTAAAAAGATTTAAAAGAATGTTAAATCGCAATTTACATTTTTTGCTAGTACCAGCAATTATGGAATTAACAGTAATTCACATTGCAAGTCAGTGTTGCCAACTTTTACTGAGAGAAAAAACCCGTTTTTGATGGGAAGGAAACAGAAGAAGAAGGAAACGCTAAATGTTCAGAACAAATCTGAGAAAAGGAAATTATTAAATGATTTTTATATATAAAATTTCCATTAAGTTGTTACGTTTGCGTGGATCAGATTCTGATATGTACGACTTGTTTGTAACAATAATAGTTTAAAGGCGTTTTTAATTATACTAGTTCATTTTGTTCTGTGAAAAAGCGATGCTTCTTACTCAAAATTGATAGTTTTCTTGCAAAACAGAACCTCGAATTCATTGCTTCACGGCAATTTTGCATAGTGTAATAGAGAGGATACTTAGTTAGCCGTATGGTGGTATGAAAACCAATGATTATGTTGCCACATTTTATAATTTTGTATAAATTGTGGAAATTCATAAAAAAGCCAGAATTCCCGCTTTGTGCAATCTTCTTATCTAACTGTAAATGTGCAGCAATGTTATTAACATTGTCAATTTTAGTTAACGATCAAAATGAGCAGCTTAATTTAAATTTCACAGGGTACAAAGATTTATTTCACTGTTTGCAACTAATTGATATAAATTATTAATAATTAATTAGTAGCAGCTTAAAAGTAATAAAAATCCCATTAGGTAAAATTGTGGGCTCGTAAATGAAGCCCGAATTGAGGTGAAATGAGTCCAATTTGTGGCTCATTTCAATATCGCAATTAACCGTAATTAATGACCGTTATCTGTGGTAATTATTCCCGCTAGCCAACTGACACTTGTAATAAGTGTTGGGAAATGCGCAAACACTGTGGTTTATGTGTGGCTTAAAGTGCACAGAGTGGGTTAAATTCATTTCTTGTGAATAAAAGGAATATTTAAATGATAAACGGGTTGAATATCTTCCACAATCATTAGAGTAATTGTTATTAATGGCAAGGCAACCGCAAGTCGAAGGAAATTTCACTTTTCAAGAGTAAATTTATTTGCACAGGTGCGAGCTCAAAAAAAATAATGGTGGCCCATTAAATGCGAAATAAATAGTTCAATTCGAAGGTCATTCGAGAGCTGATTTATGGTCAGACCATTTGCTCGATTGTTTGTGAGATTTGCCAAAGAAATTGGCAGAGAACACAGAATAAATTCACGATGAGAGAAAGGAATTCGTTACAAAGTTTGAACAATCGATGAGTCTGCGAATATTTGCTCTTCCCGTCTCTCTCTCTCTCACACACCCTGTCGAAATAAAAGTCCTGTATGGTCAACTGGTTTGTTCAGCGATTGTTTGGAGAAGAATGAACATGCATTCAAGTGGGCAAACAATGCGAAAATCTATGACGATTGAAGTCGTGTGGAATGTTCACATTAAAGGGAAAACAAACTGTTGAAACACTGTATCTGGTCGTGAACATAAATTGCTTTAATAGTCTGTCATTAAAACACACACATGACTTTTTACTATTATTATAATACAATATATTGTTTCTAATGGTTCAATCAAAAATGGTCTGCGAAAGTTTTTCTATTATGCCAGCGGATAAATTGGGAACTAATACACACCGAACTTGTGGATACCCTGCAAACAGATTAACACAGATACAATTGGAGTTGCCGTTATCAGGGCGTTGAGCAGACCATATTGTGCTTGTCTTTTGTGACGAATGGGTATTGCAGCAATGGAGGCGTTGCCAACAAAGGGCTCCAGCTGGGAGTAAATATAATCCGCGGCTTTGCAGAAAACGGAAAACAGAAAACGCAAATTTCCAAATTGCTTTTTAGTTGTAGCTATACAATTGCACGGCACGGCAATAATGAAATCCGCAGCGAATTTCTATTTCTATGCGACAAATCCCTGGCAGAACTTTGACAAACAGACCAGACCAAACCAGACCAGTTAACAACAACAACAGCAACAATGCAAGGCAGTACAACAACAGCGAAAATAATAACAAATGTCAAGGGGAAAGTTTTGTCACAACAGGCGCAGGTTGCCAAATCTTTGGCTTATATTTGGGGCCAGCTTTGCATTCTCTCGCTGTGGGCCATACCTGTATGTACATAGCATATATACGATATATGTATATATATATTTGTAGGGAAAATTGGCGTTCTTTATGCGGACACTGGTCAGCAGCTTTGGTCCAGGTGAAGTCCTCATGCATATGTATGTTGTGTTTGCGTGGGCGTATGCGGACTTTCCTGTGCGCCACTTGACCGTGTGCGAGTTAAGGTCATTATGAGGCCTGTGGCATGCGGCTTAGTCGCAATCAACGCAAATACCTCACCCAAAGTGATAAAACATCAACTGCAGGGGGTGCCCAACACTAACACTCACGCATCTTCTCTTCAACTTCACGCGCCTTGTCCACAGAGGCTTTACAAGAGGAATTTCGGCTTCTGCCCTACGGGTTGTATGTCAAGTGTAGTCTAGACACAACACGTGTCGAAACAGTCCTGTTACCTGCCAAAAACGATGAAGGAATGCTTTTAGTGCCTGCTTGCGCATTGTAATGCCAGCACGCGGTCCGTCAGAGGACAAAGCTTTACAACTTGCCAACAGTTTGAAGGACAGTTAAAGTTGCCACTTGAAAATTTATAAATTAACCAAAAGAACTGTATAAATAACTGCCAAGTTTATTCAACGAGAAATAGAGATATTTTTAAATTGCACAAAAGGAAGGTGCAAAAAATTCCAATTATGACAAGGTGCAAAAAGCGTGCCAAAAAAAACAGAAGAAAGAATTGAAAAAGAGAAAATATTCACCAGAAATGCAATATAGTAGCTGCATATTTGATTTTTCCTGGAAACAGCACACATATAAATAATGCTCCTAATTGTCATTTTTTTGTGGTTTGTATTTCACGTATAAAAGTGTAAATAGAAAATTAAATTTATGTAAAGAATAAATATGCATAGATATAAATGATATTGTTATCGTTTTCATGCCAACTCTTATTTCTCTGAGAGTGTTAAGTAACGGTAGCACAGTTAACATTGGCTTAGCAGCCTCAATCGATTACAGAATTATTCCAGACACCCTGTGGCGCATGTATCAAGCAAAATACACCAATAAATATGCAGAGCATAATGTGGGTAAGCAAGGATTGAAATTGAAATATTGGAAATAATGTCTGGCTAGTGTCGAGGATTACATTCATTGATTTGTGTGCACAATCTTCGTGGTGTCTCGTGTGCTGCTTAAAGCTAAAGCTGCAGCTAACAAAAAGTGTCTTTGGCAATTTTATGTTTATGACATTTCATACGCTTATTGATTTTGATGCGCATCGAATGACAAGGAGAAAGAAAATGGCAAAGGAAAAGCACAATCCAAAGTACGCAGTCAACATTCCTTGTCCATTGGAGGGTCCTTTGGTATTTTTATGGGCCGCCCTCGAATCCAATCACATTTTCTATGTGCGCATAAAAATAATTTAAAGTATTTCAAGCAGAACACTGGAAAAATGACTGAGCGAAATTGTTTGCCTTAGCCTGCCTCAGACAATAACAAAAGCGTTCGACCAAGCCGAAGGCAACAGTGCGCAACTCGTTTGGCCCAAAATGCTATACACCCTGTGGATGGATGAGTGTGTGTGTTGTGTGTGTGTGTGCGTGAGTGTCATCAGTTAGCCAGGCGAAGGTTGGCAATTATGTTGCCCAGCCCATTGGGCAGTGAAGCTGACAAACTGCCCGCTCTAAATTTGCATGTGACAAATTTTTCAATTAACTTTTCTCGTCTCTTTTCTTGTTTGATGCACATTTGCCTGGAAATGGCCATAAAACAAATCCCCTGTTGAGCGGCAGGCGGTAATTATTGTGACAAGGACACGCTGCAGGAACATTGGCAGATACTCTAAGGTCGAAGGGATAGTTGCAGCTGTAGCACGACACACGATAAAGACAATATCCATGTGGTCAATTGTTGTACATCAAGTAAGGGCAGTATGGTCAAATATCGAACTCAGTTGCTAGTCATGTATACTCATTCGTACGAAGGGAGATCAATATGGATATTGTAATATCAATATTGTACTGATATTGCCGATAGTTTCTTAATCATACATATCTCTATACCCATTCTCAAGGGAACTTCTACGTCCAATTCTGTTTGTTGTTCAGTTCCTTGGCAACACTTTCAAAAGGGACACAGAGAATAAAATATGAGGTAGAGAGGGAAGAAGCATAAATAAATAGAGAGATAGAGAGGGGGGAGAAGGATAGAGCAAGATAGACAGATAGAGAGAGAGAAAGAGGAAAAGAGACGGTTGGATAAACAATGAACTGTGACAATCTCGGGCCATAAATCTAAATTGAAATGGGCCTCATTTTCGTTGCATGTTCCGCGTACGGGCTCCAAATACAAGTATATCTGGACCAAACACACAATCACACACACTCACACACACACATGCACACACAAATAACGGTCCATTGTTTTTGCAGCTACCCGTCGATGATAATGAGCCTGCCGATGCGACTGAGTGGCCATGATTTTGACAACGGAACTGACCCTTGGCCACTAGTCAGGCATCGAAGGGCATTAAAGGATTGCGAGAGTGGGGCATTAAATAAGTCCATGGGATTTGGTAAAATAGATTGCATGTGTGTATTCTGTTATTGTCTGATACAATCGATTTAACTTCTCCCTGCTTTCCTTCGTTATTTAATGTACCTCAGTGGTTGCCGATAAATCAAGATCTATGCAAATATAAACCCGAATGTATTCTTATTCTTTATTATTGTCGCAAAGTTCTTTTTTCTGCAGCAGGACATAAATATGTTGAATTGATTTCGTACCTGCACCGTGTGCTTGGCTCTTACTTAAATTTCAAGCTGTCTAATGAACTTGCTAAAGACGTGACTCTCAACTTTCATAACTTGTTTCGTTTATGAAACTTCGCCAGCTTCGCCTGAGTGCATCATAAGTTACACCAAGTAACTTTTCAGTTGCCATTTCCAACTTTTGGCGTGCACCTACCACAGAGTTGTGCACAATTTCAGCTGTTTCGCTTCAGTACACCTGCACGAAGCCCAAAACCACTCGCATTGGTCTTTCTACGGTTTGCTCTACATTTGGCATGCATGAAATATTCAGGGAGGCAATAATGAGTGGGTGGTAGGAACAGCGGAAGGGGGTAACTGCATATCAACTGTACCGCAAAATTGCCAACAATTTTCCAACAGTTATCATGCTAAATATGAGAAGGCAATTCAAACCCGCATCAGCACCCTTGCACCTGGTAGAGGAGGCCAAGCAAGGCCAACCCAAGAACCATAGTTATAAGCTGACATATTAATGGCATATACTCTGCTTGAGGAACTACATTATTAATGCATCTAATTGGATAATTTGTTCTGCTAACTTGCTACTAATTTGTTGCACTTAGTGGGTTTATTTATTTATCGTTATGACACAGGAAGGCAAATTATTTCTAATTTTCTAACTACTGGCAATTTGATTGCGCTGAAAAGTAGACAACATTATTTGTGTTGGAAGCCATTTGCATATTATACTCATGCGCTCAAAAGTAGGCAACATTTTTTTAAGCTGTGTTTGCAGATCAACTTTGCTTTTCATTAAACACTTTCCGTTAGTTGAATTTGCACACTACAAACGTTTGTCTTCTTTTTGGCTTCTCCTTTTCCGCCTGGTCTAGTTTTAAACTTGGCTTCAGTTCATATCGGAACCGACAATCTTGGTGCGAAATAATAAAGGAAATGGAAGCATTCATTAGAGGACGCTCCCTTGATTGTAGGGCAGTACAAGGTTGGGCAAGGCAGGACAAGGCAGGGCAAACAAAGCGCGTTGCTCAAACGGAAATAATTAGTCGACTTTTTTCCCGGCCTGAGCTTCCGGCCGGCCACTTAAACGGAATTATTATGATTATTACAGCGATTATTTATTCCGGTTTTCATTGGTGTTTCTGTTGTTGTTTGGTAAAAGGCCTTTTGCAGGGATTTGGAATTGTAGGAACTGCAAAGTTAATTGGGCTATTACAAAACAACGAAATTAGGTTTATCAACCGAAATTCGCTTTAATTAGTGGAATATTAATTAAGCTCTGGCACCCTTTGGCCTTCTCTAGGTGTCAGTTGCACTTAAGCGAGAAGCAAATAGCGTGTATTTTGCACATTATTTATGGCTTTTGCACATTCTGAAGAAAACAGCTATTCTCATAATTGAAAGCAACGAAGGCAGTTGCGGGTGAGTGTGTGTGTGTATGCAGGCTGCCGCCAAAAAGTAGTCTACACACATTGCAGAAACTCTCGAGAACAGACAACAACCAAGCGTTTCCGCATCCTTGCCCTCAAAGTAAGAGTTTTTCATTGGCAACTCGACAAGTTTATACCCTGGTCACAGCACAAGGGGGCTGACGTTAGTCGTGACAGCACTATCGTCGCCTGCTTGGTTACAGGGTGCCCCGTGATTGGCATTGTCGCTTGGCAGGCGCCACAAAATGCAATTATGCAAATGAGTAGCAGCTATTTTGAGAATTCAATTCGCAATGCACTCTTACGTTCACACAGCTCTTCACATATTCATTTCAATTAGAACAGTATTATAATCAAGCTGACATTGCAGTCAAGTGCCAGCCATAAATGCCAATTCGATGTTCAAGGATAACGCGATTAGGCCAGAAAGGAAAACAGAAAACCAACAGACATGGACCAAAAATATTTACTACCCCAGCACAGTTATCCTTGCCACGTATCTCTGTTGATTGTTTGCCTTTGTTGGCCTACGCGGTGTGCGGTAAGCGGATCTTGGACCCGACACTGGGCTGGTCGAAATAATCAATTCGATGTTGTAGTCGCCGCGCAAACTAATTGCTAGAATTACGAGCGTATGGAGCTTGCTGAACATATAATTAAATCTGAAATTAATAGTTGGGGAAGAGAATCGAACGATGCAAAGAGAGGGAGAGAGAGACAAATAGGAGAACCAATAATGAAGTTCGAGCTAAATAAAGATTGTGTTTGCTTTAATTTATTTGCGACTAGAAATAACACAATTTATTATCTGTTTGTTCCCTTTCTTAAATAAGACAGTAGGTTTAACTTGAATTTCTCTGTGAATTGCATTCGCAAACTAATAAAGGCTGTAAAATGCGCATCAAAAAGGAAACAGAAATAGAACGCAATGCTATTGCGTCTTCTTTGGCAGCAGACAAATTGAATTTTAATTATTTGCCAGACGCAGTGCCTGAAAAGCCCATTAAAAGATTAACTATGAAAGGGCTAACTGAGTGCTGCCAAATGCCCGGGAATTTGTTTCGGGCTCAAGGACTCGACACCAAAAAGAGAGAACAATTGGAGATTAAATTCTGAAGTGATAATTCGATATCCACGCTTGGTTTTTCATTGAAGCCTTCAAGCGAATTGTCTAATTTTGATTCGAGTACAATTAGCATGTTGTATCACATGAGTAATTATTGAATAATTGATGTGTGCGATTCCAATAGTATAATTAGTAGTTGGCTTTTGTACTAACCACGTCACTTCAAGGTTAACTGAACTGAGCAATTAATTGTGAATACGCCACGTTGCACACTGAGAGAGAGAGAGATAGACAGGGAGAACGGGCTGCGACTGCAGTGACGGCTTCGAAATCAATAAACCTGACGTTGAGCTCATCGCTAATATGAACGAGAACGAGAACGAAAACGAGAACGAGCCAAGCAACCATTCGCCTGGAAAGAAGTTTACCTCACTCACAATCTGTGTTCCCCAAGCTCGACGGTATTTAGTGGAGCACACAACACACTCTTCCCTTGACTTTTGTGCTTATTAATTGCACAGAAGTAGAGAAGCACCCCAAAGATTTTCCTTTTGGATTGTTATACCCTTCGACCATTGAAAATGGTCAAAGCGCAGGTAAGCGGGGGGCGCGCCTTACATGTTAGGTGCCCGCCCCCCCCCAAGAAGGCCGATAAAAGCAACTCTGGCTTTAACATTACTAAGCTGAATGAAATATCTACGTAGTCTCCAAATTACAATCCGATCGGACAATAATCACAAAAGTATTTAAGAAAGTGAGCATAAAACCAAGTGCTTCTGTCGCTAACAAGGCGGCCTAAGCGCGCCTACGGTTGCCTATTTCCTCTGGTAAACGGATGCAGCTGAAATGAAATCATTTAAAGTTCAGGATTCCATTTGCGGCATTGTTGCGATTTTTCTTCATCATAAAAAGTTTCCGCTTTCAATTTGTTCCCTCGTTGAGCTACATTGATTTTCAATTGTTAGTTTATTTTTTTTTCGGAGACTCGAGACTCTATTCACCAAGTCGAATTCGATGTCGTAGTTGAAGGTGTTTACACCAAAACTTGAAACCCGTTTTGATTGAGCGCAACAAATTGCATTTCCCAGCGGGGGCTAAACATCGTTTGGCACAGATCGGATCGGGGTTCTTCGTGCATACCCCTACTTCTTTTGAAAACTGATTTATCGGTTTGCCTGCTGGGCTGGCAGGAAAGCAACTCTTGATACGCAAATCCCATGAACGAGTGCGCTCAGATTTGCCAAAAGTGTGTGTATGCAGTTTTATTGAACTCACTGTAGCGTAAAGTGATTTGTGTTCCACAACACATGACGACAACGGCGAGGAAAGTAAACAGAGGTGTTCAAAAGGATATCTGCGTATTTATTTTTGCTGTGCATACTGAAGGATGCAATACGATTTTTCTAGTTGTGTTGTGTTGCTTTAAATACATATAGAAGAACTATATTTTTCTATATCATGTTCACTTTCTCTCCCACTTTCCAGGGACTTTCTCACCGAATGTTTGTTCCCCTCGCCGACGCGACCATATGAATTGCCTTGGGAGCAGAAAACTATTTGGGCTATCGTATTTGGTCTGATGATGTTTGTGGCCATTGCAGGCAATGGAATTGTGCTCTGGATTGTAACAGGTAAGTCCACCCACTGGCACCGCCTTCTCTGTTCGCTTTAAGCTGCAGTAGTAGCTGTAAATCGAGGCATTCAAACGGGTACATTAGAAGCAAGTGGGGTAAAATGCATACGCCGCGTATACCGCACATCGATTTGATCGCATGAACTCTCAAGGACGAGATGCGGCACAAGCACGGACGCGAGGACATTGACAGAACAGACACAAGCACAGACACGGACACAGGCAACTAATATCCGGAGCCGATGCTTTTGTCTCTGCTGTCACGTTTCACGTTTTGACCATTTGCTTGTTTCTCTCTCACTCTCCTTTTCCTTTCGCTCTGGGTCACTCTGCCTCGTCTTACGTTACTGGTTTCCCGTTTGGCCGCAGGACATCGCAGCATGCGCACAGTCACGAATTATTTCCTGTTGAACCTGAGCATCGCTGACCTGCTGATGTCCTCGTTGAACTGTGTCTTCAACTTTATATTCATGGTGAATTCGGATTGGCCATTTGGCTCGATTTATTGCACCATCAATAATTTCGTGGCCAACGTAACGGTTTCGACATCGGTCTTCACACTGGTCGCCATTTCCTTCGACAGGTGAGTTTACTTCGTTTAAATTCTTCAAGCAAAGCCACTTAACTTATTCGGCTCGAAATTCACTCTCTTCTCTTCACATCCTGGCAGATATATAGCCATTGTACATCCGCTGAAGCGTCGCACATCACGCCGCAAGGTGCGCTTCATCCTAGTGCTCATCTGGGCTCTGAGCTGTGTTCTCTCCGCTCCGTGTCTGCTCTACTCCAGCATCATGACAAAGCAGTAAGTAAATTGCCTGAATAAAATATGCACTCATTCATTTTTGAACCATATGTAGATATATAATATATATTTTATGTTCACTATACTTGAAAACAAATCAGTTTTATATACATTTCTCGTAAAACAGTGTCAATTATCTCTGTTGAGTAACATTATTTGTTAAAATACATTGCTCGTATAAAAGTGTTAATTATCTCTGTTAAGTAACACATTCTGTTAAACTCCATCGAACATGTTCGATGCTAAGTGCATTTAAAATACTAACATAACATAAACTTTCGTCGTTATCGATAAATCCTTTTCCGATCGAAACAATCTGTGGCGCACGTGCAATCAAAAGTAAATAACGCAAAGAAAATATCAAGTTACACCAGCTTAACTTAGAATATGCCGCAGGTCTTAAAGAGTTCAATTATTATGCATTCCAAGCACCCTTCCCTGGGTGGGATTAGTCGAACGACTTCTGTGAGCTTAACCACATCCAGACTGAAATCGATTTAAATGCGTCGCACTGGCGAAGCCGGACCCTGACTCAGACCTGCAGCTACCTGCTATAATCAATATCGGGGATGTCTGTTTATGAAGGTGACAGGCGACCGCAGAGCGTCGAGTGCCCTGCGGATGGTGTGGGTTAGGGTTGGAGCAGTTATTACCTGTCTGCCAGTTGCATTGTTAATGGCCTCCACGACAAATTGTCGACAATGGGGAGGCATCTCTTTTAAGTGCTTGTGCCACGACGCATAAAATTTGCCATAATTTTGTAAATTAGGTTTTCAATTTGCCATCAAACAGGCATAAATAAATTTCACGATAAGACGAGGTCGAGACGCAGTGAACAAAAGAGGAAGGAAAACCCGTCTGGACAAGTTTCTTGTTTGGCGTGAAAATGTTTAACGGCACTTTCGGGCTCGCTTTACTTTCGGTAATTAAATGATTATGACAATAATGGTGGGATGATGATAATGACGAAAGTATTGAAAGTTAATTCATGCGGAAAATCGATAGATGCAACCGAGATAATCAACTTAAATGACTCACAATTTTGCTTTCAGTTATTACAATGGAAAATCACGCACAGTGTGCTTTATGATGTGGCCCGACGGAAGGTATCCCACCTCCATGACAGATTATGTGTGAGTAACAATCCATTGTATAAGGTGACCATATCGAGCTAATTCCCTTCTGTTGTATATAATTAGATACAATCTCACGATATTGGTGTTGACCTACGGCATTCCTATGATCGTCATGCTCATCTGTTACTCCCTTATGGGTCGTGTACTCTGGGGAAGTCGCTCGATCGGAGAGAACACTGATCGGCAAATGGAGTCTATGAAGTCGAAGCGCAAAGTGGTCCGCATGTTCATAGCAATTGTGTCCATCTTCGCCATTTGCTGGCTACCCTATCACATGTTCTTCATCTACGCCTACCACAACAATCAAGTGGCGTCCACCAAGTATGTGCAGCATATGTACCTGGGCTTCTACTGGCTGGCCATGTCCAATGCCATGGTGAATCCCATAATCTACTACTGGATGAACAAGAGGTGAGATTGTTTAGAGCGTGTAAGAAAACTGACCTGAGCTATGCCGATTCTGCAGGTTTCGCATGTACTTCCAGAGGATCATTTGTTGCTGTTGTCTTGGCTTAACGCGTTACCGCTTCGACTCCCCCAAGAGCAGGCAGGCAAACAAGAATAGTTCCAATAGGAATACAAGAGGTGCGTACAGCCAATTGCATTGCAGAACACCGACTGTAATTTTATTTAAATGTGTCTGTGGGTTTATCTATTTCTCTGCAGCTGAGACAAAAAGTCAGTGGAAACGCAGCACAATGGAAACACAAATCCAGCAGGCACCCGCCACATCGTCGCGGGAGCGACAACCTACGGCGCAGGGACTCAACCATACTGCTGTCGAGTGCATTATCGAGCGTCCCACGGACGGCAATAGCTCGCCCATCTGCCTGTCCATTAACAATAGTCTGGGTGAGCGGCAGCGTGTAAAAATCAAATACATCTCCTGCGACGAGGACAACAATCCCATTGAGCATGACCACGACAGCAACAGCAGTCCCGGCCTAGCTCAGGGTCACGGTCACGGTCACGGTCACATTCACAGTCACAGTATCAATCAAAAGCACAGCCACGTTCGCAGTCACGGGCAAAGTGTGCGGTCGATTCAGCAACTGTGATGGGAAGAAGGCTCCCAAATACAAGTTCGTTCAGTGGTTTCACTTCAAGAGAGCCAATCAAAAGGAATATGAGAAATATTAAAGGAATAAGGCATTCCAGGGTAAATATAGTATACGAATTTGCGGTTGTTAAAGGCGAGCACAGAGCAAAGCCAATACGAAAAGATTCGATTTTCGAATTTTATTAGGGTGTCCACAGTAGGTTCGAGTCGAACTGTTTACCCTCGCCCCCCATTCCGTCTTTCCACTACATTAGTAATAGGCATCATCGAAGAGCTGTAAGTTTTAACTGTTGTTATTTGCTAATTAACGTGATTCATTACTTAACACTCAAGTGTGTATTTCGATTTACTGTATAAACTTATCCCCGCGAGGAGTTCGCTGCACTCGACTGCTTGCGTAAACTATCGTAATTAACACACGTGAGGATTCCATTGCAAATTGCATTACCTTTTCCAATCCCAGTGCATAATTCCATTGCAATTTCCATTTTCCAAGTGGGAAAATTGTGCAATCAAATGCGAAACTCGACCATTGCGACCATGCATAAACATGGCATGTAAATTGTATTATTCTTGTGCATTTATGCAGGATACACGTGTATGATTAAGTAACCCACAACCCTCCCAACACATACACACATCCAAACGGACACACACACACACACCTATACATGTGAGTATGTAATTGTGCAAGTGTAAATAAAGTGTAAAGAATTATGTGCAATTTTAACTGTAGCAGTTTTCTTTTAACTCCTCTTAATGTTATCCTCATGTTATGTACAACATATGTTAACTCATATTGGCTAACATTATTCTAATACAGCGATTCCTGTTAGAATAATGTTAAGCCAATATGAGTTAACATGTGCTGTATATAATTTCATAACGGGCAAGCAGAAGGTAAGTCAAGTAAATCACATGTCATTAATAATCGATAAACTTTTAGGTATTCCCAAACTTTAAGGATTCTTATCTTACTTAAGACATATCGAACAGTGCAACAGAAGGTGGAGCAATTCAATTAAGTATTCAGTTAATGCAGCCCTTGGGCCATGCACGAATTGTTGTTGATGGCCCATTCAACTCAACTTATAACCGAATAAAGTTCACGAACTGCGATGGATTAAAGGTCGCACTGGCCGCAATTAATGCAAATGAGTTTGTCGTTCGTCAGACCAGCACCCTATTCAGAGCTGAGAACACTTTGCCTTTTTCTGAAGTGCACTGCAAACGAGAGCTGGCTGCGTGGATGCGCATTCAGAGATTTGCTGGCCAGGTCAAGATGCTTTCGATGTCGCAAAAGTCCACAAAATGATTACAATTTGCCCAATATCAGTTGTCGATAGGTCTGTCTGCTTGTCCATTGCAATCGCATTAAGAAGTGTCCCAAAAAAATCAAAGCTAATCGAATCTGCGGAGCAGTCTGCGAAACCGTAACTGGTACAAGTAATGGACTCGGGGGCTGCATTTGAATAATCAAACGCAACCGAACCAAAACAATTTTGCAAGGGAGTTCATGTCCATCTTGGGAGAGAGATGAAGTGGGCTTAAACGTTTTCCTTTTCCACCGGCTTTTCAGCGTTTCTGAGCGTGTTTTCCTTGTCTCGGCGCTATTAATGCGCATTGCGCACAAATTGCGTGTTGTGTTAACTTGGCGATAAACCCTATTTACTGTTAGCTGTTTACCATTTGCTGGTTGCTGGCGCTGTTTTTGTAGCCTTTAACACATTTAGCGTAATAGGATTTTATGGGTTTTCGCAGAGTGTGAGAGAGAGCGAGAGGGAAGCAAGCAAGTCCCATTGAAATGCCATTTAATGGAATGAAAGCATAAAATAACAATTTGCATAATAAGATGAATTTCGGTTGCCAGTTTCTATTGCGATGTCGCCGTATCTAGCTCTTACTCACTCCTTAGCCGCACTTTACTCTCGTACTCTCTGTCTCTCTCTCTCTCTCTCTCTCTCTCCCTCTTTGTCATCTAACTTTGTCTCTGTGTCACTACAGGTCATTGCCATGACAGCAAAAGTCTTCGAGATTCAGTTGAATGGAATTCCTTATGTGTGTTAGGTCGCTATCACATGATATCATATAGGACTCCTAGCCATGTTGCCAGCAACAACAGACATCCTCTTGACAGCTAGCTTTGCTCCCCCTCCCATCTCTCTCTCTCTCTCTTCGCTCTCCCGCTGCTTTCCCAGAATTCATTTTGCGGCACACATTAAATGGCAATCAATTCCCAAATGGTATGCACAGCATATGCTTGTATGTATGTTTGAAGAACTTCGAATCCAGTTAACGCGCAACAGTTGCCCAACTAATTGGACAGTCTTGGAAAATTCTAGGCTTTTATTAACCAATAAATATTATCTGTAATTCCTGAAAGAGAAGATTGAAAAGACTCTAGTTCCGAAATCCCCTCAGATAGTAACGTAGTAGCCTTGTGCTAAGTGTAGCATGGGATACACAGGGTAATCATGGTACATATGTAAGTTTGATAGATCATCGGCATACAGCGTAAAGAGAAACTAAAGCTTCAAAGTAAAATCAATAAAAATGTTCATCCTTTCATCATCGTGGTGCAAATTAAAAGGATGTTCAATTTTCTGGGGTAAGTTATATTTGCAAAAGTTTTGAATAACTAATTTAAATCACATGAAAGTATTTCAATTATTAAAGTGATATATATTGAGTCGAACGTGGCCGCTTAACCGATTCCCCAAACCTATAAACATTGTACATTTTCCAAGCTTGTGATCAGTTTTTTTATGAAGGTCAGCAGAGTAATGGAATACTTACACTCTTGCATGTAAATATATATGATATTTCATAAATATTCCCTCGAAATTATGTTTTATCCCTCTCGAATTTTCCGGAATACGTTGCAAATGTCATGTCACTGTCAAATGCAAAAGTAATCCCGAAATGTGGAAATGTATTTTTCCGAGAATTTCTTGTATCAAAATCACATTTGCAGATATTTTTGGAACTATTTTATGATGCACAGAAGTTTCAGGGGATATGTATGAAAAAAATACGCACAACGCAGAGCGCAAAATGGACAGCCTGACAAGGGGGACTGGAGTCGGGAAACGAGGGATAGAAGTAATTGGGATGCCAACTGATTCTAATTGGAATACGCTCATGTGCGGTAAATTGACAGACATTGAAGAGGGATACACAAATGAATTTGCAGCTGCATTGAAACTGATTAAGCGAATTGTGCAGTGGAAACTTTAAGAGCACCAGGTATTACTTTAAATGTATGCGATCAGCTTAGGTTACACTAATTCTGCTATCGATAGTAAGGTTTTTGATGCTCTTAGATTGTCAACTCTTATTTCTGTTATTGAACAAGGGTCAAGGGAACAAGTGTACTAAGATTTCAATCACAGTACAGAAATTAATTCCAGTCAAAAGTAGTTTGTCATTAAAATATTTCGGAAATGTAAATTTATTTCTTTTTTCAAAATGCAGCCGGGGGAAGAGGAGTCTGACGTTGTTCCCGATCACTACATGAAGTATTTCATGCAGGAAATCAGATATAGTGAAGTGATCATCACTGAAGGCGATCTCGAGGGCGGTGTTGATCATTTGATAAGAACGATTGTTGAATGTAACAAACCGGAAGAGCTGTTCAGAATTCTTCAGGCCACGTTGCCCTTGGAAGTGCTCGCGCTGTTTATCTATAAGCTCATCAGTTACAGAGCAAAAGTGAAAAGCAAGCCATGTGATATTGAGTCCGTAATTCTAAGAGATGTAAATTTAACTGATCTTTGATTTCGAATTGAAGAAAATAAGAGAAAATGTGTAATTCTAGAGTTAAACATCAACTGCTGCCATCGAATAAAGATCGTATTATATAGTTTGATCGTTTATAAAAAAATCTTTGTTTTTATATGTAAAGTCTATTGAAACATCTCTAGAAAGTATATAAAGTTGGTTTTTAAAAGCAACTCAGCAGGCTGGAAGTTTGTTTGCATTCACAGTACTGTACACAGTCACATGTTCGGCAGTTTCACGCGCAGAGCAACACACTCTATTTACTTCCATATCTAAAATAAATAAGTTTTTTCTTCAAAATGCTTGATATACTTGTTAACAAAACGTCTGTTGGAATACTGGCCGGCTTGGCTAGCGCCGTCTTTGTCGGCTATTGCGTTTATTATGACAAGAAGCGTCGCAATCAGCCGGACTTCAAGAAGAATCTCTATGAGAGGCGTCGACGCAATATCAAAACTGATGAAAGCTTTCCCAATTTGACGGATCAGAAGTCAATCGAACGTTATTTTATGCAGGAAATCCATCGTGGCGAGATGCTAATCACAGAGGGTAACTTTGATTCTGGTGCCGATCATTTGATGAATGCGATTGTTGTGTGCAACAAGCCGGCGAAGCTGCTAAGCGTACTGCAAACAACGCTGCCCGTGCAGGTGTTTACAATGCTTGTCTACAAGCTTAACAACTATAACACAGCAATTCAGAGGGCGCAAGGTACGGCGGATGCTATCCCACCCGTATTGATAGACGATGGTGGTGTCGAATGAACAGAGACAAGATTTATGCAGACTACCGCATACACAGACACACACACACATTTCTGTTGATAATTTACTAAATTTTGAATGGTCTTTAAAAGATTACGAATATGTAAGAGCGCAAAGAGCGCGTCTCGTTGGTCGCCTTCAAGATGTTTAGATGTTTAGCCAGCAAAGTCGACTTTGCAACTCTGAATTTCGTAGCATACTTTTTTGGCGCAAATTACAAAACAACTTACAACTTGTTCTCAGTGTCTGTTTGTTTTACTGTGTCTAAGGGTGTGTGTGTGTGTGTGTTGCCCACAGGCAAACAATTTTATTGGAATACAAAAAATGTGAAAACTTTTACGCGATGATTGTTGTTCTTGTTGTTACTGCTGTTGCTGTCGTTTTGAGAGTGATAAACGTGGAAAATATGCTGCAGGCGTAAGCTCTCTTCCTACACTCCCTCCCCATCCACTTACTACATCCATTTCTTTGCAAAATATCAGCAAAGTTTGAAATTAATGACTTTAGTTATAATGTCGGACACATCAATCGCCATCGCTGTTGGCCCCGTTTCCTTTTCCGTTTTCCAAGGCGTTGCTGGGCTCACAGTTCACAGTTCAATGTCTGTGCATTCGTGCGTACTATTTATTTTGCTGTAAATAAGACAATTTAAGCAACTTCAAGGTTTAAAATTTAATCTGCAAAGGTTTCCGATTAAGAGGTGTTTTTCTTCATAATTTACATTGCCACTTGAAATGTGTAACTAAATAATTCCTCAAGTTCAAGTCTGTATTGAAATTTTGCTACATTACAGAACAAGGGAAGGCAAAAGATCTTTCTATTATTTAAACAACGCATATGAAATGTGGGACTTAGCATTGAAGGTCGTGTCCTTAACATATTGTAGTTTAATTAACAGAGGACGTGAGGAACGTAGAAAGTGAAAGGTCTTTCTACCCCAGTCTGCCTCAGATACGGAAGTTTCTCGTCAAACTTCCAATGAGTTCCACTTCAATTGTTTGTAAAGACACTTGTACAATTAAAAGATAATTTCAGGCACTCACGCACTTGCACACACACATACGTGCACGTCTATTGTGTGGGTTCACAGAAGTGTCCCCCCCATTTACATAGTCTGCAGGCGTAGCCTTTCTGTGTCAGTTCTCTCGCCTCAGCAGTGAACTCTACCAGCCGAAAGGGACACAGGACAATGGAGAGAGAGCGAGAGAGACAGAGAATGAGAAAGAGAGAGAGGTGTGCTTGGCCTGACACTTTCCGGTTAAGGCAGGAGCAACGTCTCATACATGACAGGCAAATAGACTGTGCTCTGGAGAGCGGGAGTTCGAGCACATTCAGTTGGTTATTCGGGCATTGCTTGTGGGTATAAATTGCCACTTAAAATCAGAGAGGGGGCGTGCTGTTGCTGTTCCTCTGCTGCTGACCTTTGCTCCAACTTAAGCTGCGTTTATGCAAACTTTGTGTCCGGCTGTGGCGTGGCTACAACATGGCCTGTTGGCGCTGTCATGTTGCCCATTAGTGAAACATCTGGCGGGTATTAACCCTAAGAATTCCGTTCACGGTCGAAGGGTAGGCGAGAGGCCACCTTGACGAAGGCCACTCGTGATGGCTGGGAATGCCGTGTTGGGTTTGGCTGGGAAAGGTCGTTAATCTGAATAAAGTTGGGCCAAGAATTTCGGTATGTCTTTCACTCAGGGTTTCGCTGAGATTCCGCTGTGGAGATTGCTTTGATTTGTGTGCGGTTTTCCGATTGACTGCACACGATTTGGCTTGGCCAGCTTTTCCAGGTATTTTCACGCTTTTCTGCCAATGGATTAAAACGTATGGCGTTTATCTTTCTCTTGTCTTGTATCGTCTGGAATTTCATTTGTTCAGCACCCCACCCCGGCCCGCCCACAGTGCACGTCAATGTAATTATATAATGCGACCTTTGTTCGACCCATTGTCCTGCAATTAGGTGAAGCGGACAGCTGCAGTCAACGGGAAGGAGTGGGGGAGAGAGTTGGTAGGTAGGCGTCAGTCTCGACGCGCCGCTTTGTTGTCAGACTAATTTCCCAAAATGAGCCAAGAGGGACGACAGCAGCGAGCGGGTAGCGGCAGACGTACGCTGAGTTCCATTAGAATGTTCGCAATCTGCAATGCGTCGCCCACGAAAAAGAAAGAAGAACACAAAAATTATCTAATTTAATGAAAAATTATTTGATATGCTTGTTGTCCTGACAGCCGTGACTCGCTGCCATGTCCCAGCCAGCAACAGCAGCAACAGCAACAGCAACAGCAGCGCTGGTTGTCAGCGTATTTAATAGAGCCGCATACTATATACTAATTAGACATCTGACAGGACCCACCCAGCTCCCGGGCGGGCAATCTAACTTCGTTAGCCTTGATAAGGTCATTAGAAAACCTGAATGCCAAATGTCCTGCGATCGGAAAGGGAACTCGCTGTCTAGCAACTTATTACAGTTCTTAAGCATTTGAATTTATAGACATATCGAAGTTGAAATAGAGTCCTATTTGAAACTGTAAAGTCCTTCAAAAATGTTTAAGATTGTGAGTAAAACAAGATAAATGAAAAGGTGAAGAAGTCTGTCAAGTAACTCTTTACACATATTTACGTCAATGCTAATTCAATGCAGTGTTAATGAAATGTTAATGTAATATACATAAACAGTTCCTGGAATGCAATGTTAATGAAATGTAAATGTAATCAGCATATGTGTAAAAAGTTACTTGACAGACTGTATATAAATAATTTGTACAATTGAACTTAAAGATGAATTCGATCTGCTGCAGAGGGAAATATCTTATGCAAATTATATTTTCGAATGTTTGTTTCTATGAAACCTGTAGTATTTAGAATTCTGAATTCTATAAAAGAAAATGAAACACTAAATTTAAAGCGCTTTTTAACACAATAAGGGTATATAAAACTCAATACAAAAGCCTTCCCAGCGAGGGCTTTTATTTAAATGAACTAACTTTAAAATAGACTCAAAAAGGATACAAGGAAAGCTTTTGTTTGTGATTACTCGATGTGCTATCAACATATTTGCTTCAACATCGGATTGAATAACTATGAAGTCATAAATGGTTGAGTTCCTCGAATCCATGGATTTTCACAGCTTTATTTATGCAAAAAAAGGGGACCCAACGAAAAAATTTGCTGCATTCTGAGGAAATTAAATTAAAACTCTGCCCAAAGCGGCAGGACAGACAGACAGACAGACATACATATGTGTTTTCAGGCCACTTGCCATCAACATCAACAACCGTCCTTCGTTCCCACCTCCTTGCCACCGCGAGTTGCATGTCCAGTCGAATAAACAGAAAATGCAATAAACAATCACGAAAAAAATATGGTTGGGAAAGGCAAAAAATAGTTTGCTCTTTTGGCACTTGGCTAGCTTTGCGCAACTTTTTTGGGCCTCCGTCGCAACGGAGCTCGCAGAAAAAGGCAGTCCCCAAAACTCTGACAACATTTTACCATACGCCGACATTTATTTCCGCAAGTGTGTGTGTTTCTATGTGTGCTCTGTGTGCGTGTGTTTGTGTGTGAGTTAAGGCAAGTTTTGGTTCATCTTTTTTTGCAGCTTTTCGCACGTTTCACAATTTGTACCCTCAGCTGTTTTGAATTACATTTTTATGTTTGCATTGTGCGAAGTGAAAAGTCAGTGAAACTGCGGAAAGCTCACATAGTTTTTCATAAGTCCCATGTGACCCTTTGTGAAACAGATAGATGTGAAAAATAGTGCAATAACCCAAAGTTAACGCCATGGCAACCTGTGAGAATCACTTTGGGTAGGAAAAAAAAAAGTAAAGGAGAAGAGACCCCGTTTAAAGAGGCAGTGTGAATCGTTTATGCGATAAGATTCCCTTGCAAAAACACTTAATTAAGTTTCTCTTTAGTTTCTTCTCAGTCTTCTTTCATATCAGATTATAAATTGTGTCAACGTCTTATAGTTAAAGCAGCAATTTGCTGTAAGAAAAAAAGCAGTGATATCTATATATAGACAGATATACAAGAGTGAAAAAAGAGATTAAGTTGCAACTACTGCAGAATATCTTTAAATGGAATCTGAAACTAGCTTAAATATTCCGTTTGAGTATTAAGTATTTATATATTCAGTCGGTAATCGCAGTAAATCTGTATGCGTATTTGCTGCAATTGTTCCAGTTATTCCTGCTTCGAGTCGAGTTGAATGCTGAGTCTGTCGTCGCCGTTGGCTTCATAAAGAACAGATTAGTGCTAAGCAAGTTTTATGACTTTAATTTTAACTGAGCCCAGGCAGCTGTAAGTACATGCGGTATACACACAACACATGCACATATACACACACATACAAGCGTGTGTGTTTAGCAACATAACAACAAGATGAGAATGAAATAGAATTGCAGCCGCTGCATAGTCGAAACAGTCTGCAAAGTTTTGCAAGTAATGGCACTTCTCGACTTAGTTTGTGTGTGTGTGTGTGTGTGTGTGTGTCGTGCCCCTCCCCCGTGAATACTGTCTATTGGCTGCACTGTTCCCCACGGCTCCCTTATGCGACTCTGAAATTGTTTGCATGCCAAGAATGTCCTCTGAGGAGGATTTGCATCAGAAAGCCCGCAGAAGCCGGCAGCGAGCTGCATATTGTTTAGCAAAGTTTTCAAAGCTACTGCGACAGCTGCAGGCAAGCAGTTTCTAGTTGATTTTCGAGACGATGACGAGCACATCAATTGCGACAACAACACAAGTGCATTCCGTTCGCACTCCAAACAGAACGGGAAGTAACGAGATTTAAAGGCAAGTTTAGTGTAATCTTAGTGCTCAGTTAATTGTGGACGCCGTAGAGTATGCAACAAAGTTAAATGTATTAGATATAGTTCTTAGTATAGATTTAATTAAACTCTGACAAATTAGATTCCGTCTCTTGTTTATTATTATTTTCTGGCTATCAACAGTAGTTCAACTAACTCGTTTGGTAATGTTAATTAACTCAATATGACTATGTTAAAGTCATGTTCGCTTGTAGTAATCGATAGTTGCAGACACAATGATCCCATATATCGGTTTGCTATGTAAATGTTAGTTAACTCAACATGGCTATGTTAAAGTTATGTTCGCTTGTAGTAATCGATAATTGCAGGCACAATTATTCTATATATCGGCCTGCTACATTAAAAGCCTATTCACAATAAGCAGCAATAATGTATTACACTAGTCCCTAACCAACTACACAAATATTTCTCAGACCGTTCACAGTCCGAGGCGGAGAATTTGAATTAGCTTGAATGTCGAAGCGTCTTCGATGACAAAAATAGAGCACCTGAGGCCAAGTAGGTGCCCCAACTAGAAGAAGTGAGATAGAGAATGAAAGCTAGTGGGGCGCCAAAGATTAATAGCTTGTGCGAGCCGCTGCCAGAGGCAGAGCCTTCTTCTGGCACGTTTCTGAGGTTTTATTTCAGTTTGTCTGCCAAGTTGTCTGCCGCAAGGCCCAACAGCGCGAGGTAGGTAGGGGGCTGCGGTCAAGAAGCAGCTTGCCGCGGTTAAAGGCTAAATTGTAGTTACAGTGTCAGTGAAAGCAATCGATAGGTTGCTCTATTCGAAGCACATTTATTTTTAGAGCAATAAGTAGAAAAGTTTTATCATATTACAATATTTTATGATGCGTTTATTTATTCTATTTGGGCTCGCTAGCAGGGTGTCTTTCACAAGTTAGTCTTACAGTCTATTCTATTGCCAAGTCAATTATCGCTGTCTTGTGTTTTTCTTATTCACCCTCTTGTCAGATCTATCACACAGTCAAGTCACTCAAGAATGAAAATCTGATCTATTAGATATGCAAAATATATATAGCGAAAAACAACCACATTCATTTCCGTGTCAGAAAGTTTAATCAAAACACAAACGCGTTTGTTTTCCAATTTGCATGTAGAAAAGTTTCAAGGCCATCGCTGGTGTTATGTCCTTCTCCGTCTCTCTCTCTTGCTCTATCTCCCTAATCTCCCTGTTTCTAAGTCTACTTATCTTCTGTGTCTGTGCCACGCCCACATTTGAAACATTTACATACGGTAACCGCCCTCGCGTACAGTTCATTGGGTACGCACAAGAAAAAACACTGTGGAAGTGCTAAGAGAGACAGACTCGCAGGAGTATTCGAACAATAATAATAATGAAAATAAAGACAAGAAGGGCGGGGGGGAGCTGTGTTGTAGGAGGCAGCCATGATTTCCCATGCATAAATTTAAAATGTAAATAAATAAGCAGTTGAAGACAAATTCTAAATATCATAATAAACAAGATAACAAACAATAATGTAATATGATAGGCACATCTGAAGCCAGTCAACAATATCCGTCTTTGATTTTAAACATCCTCTCCCCTCCCACGCACCTTTCCCGCGAGTCTCTCGTAAATATTTATGAACTGCCAACTGGCTAAGTCTGTCCGATGGTCCGTTACCAGGCGCCTGTAAGTCTTTTGGTTATTAAAATTTATTAGTGAAACTCTTCACTTAAATTTTACGATCCGAATTAAAATAAATGACAGCTTTTAAAGCCACTCGAGGAATCTGGGTATCGGTTTTGGGCCACACTCGATTCGCATGAACATAAATTTCAATTAGGCTGGCAAACAAACCTTTTTGTTGCTTAAACAAAGCAAAGAGAGCAGAACAATTGAATACACTTTCCAGCATTTGATCTATTAACAAAGGAGAGAACAAAATATTGCAGATGTATTGCATTCATTCACGTCGCTGTAATTAGGCCATGGATTTTAAAAAAATTCATGGTCTATTGTGTTTGTCGGAACGGAAATGTGCGTAACAGGCAGAAGGAGGCATCTCCGACCCCATAAACTATATATATTCTGAATCAGTATCAGTAGCCGAGTCGATTGAGCCATGTCTGTCTGTCCGTCTGTCCGTCTGTCCGTCTGTCTGTATGAACACCTGGATCTCAGAAACTATAAGAGCTAGAGTCATCAAATTTTGTGACAACATACATATATATTGCAGTGTCTCAAAGTTTTTTTAAAATTTGGACACGCCCCTTCCCGCCTCTGTAAATCAGAAATAACTACTTAAAACCTACAATATTAACTCAACAACCAAAGTTATATATCATACATGACAAATACCTTGCCACGGGCGTTATGTGAAAATTTCATTAAAATCGGACTATAAATAAGTGAGATATGATACGAATTAAACTCACTTTGAACATATATACTTAAGCAGACCTACGTGTAATTTACGCAAGCATACCGAAGTTCAAATCTAGCGTCAGACACACAGCATTTTATTAAACTTTTTATTTGCATTGTAGGGGAACAGAATTGGTTCACAATGCAGTTTTGCCGATGGGCAAAGGAGTGAGGCAATGGCCGAGTGGTTAGAGTGGCGGACGGCTGCGCGAGAGTGCGTGCGTTCAACTCCCGGTTGAGGCGGGTGCGAATTTTCGTTTATTAATTATTTCTTATTTTGTTTTTTTTTTTTTTATTCTAATAAACTAAAAGAAAAGTTACAGTCAAAAAAATTAAAATCAAGAAGAAACAACTGTAATGAAATTTGGTACGCCTAGAAGTGCATACCTATACCTATTGCCTACGGTATACTATGATAATCCATGGCCTTATACAGTCAGCTCCTGACTGTAGCGTTTGTATTTTTAAAGTTGTGATTGAATTCCGGTGCCAGTTTGTCTCTCTTTCTCTGCTAATGGAAGTAACATAAAAGGCCTGGCCTCGCATTCGACATGAATCATTGTTTGGCGAAAATTAAATTCAATTTTGATGGATTGTTGCCACTTCGTCGCCTGCAGCGTAATTTGGCGTGAACTAATTTGGACACTGAAAAGTTGCCAACTTCGTATCGCTCCATTGAAAGGAAATGGGAACAACAATTCTCTATTGAATTAAGTTTGACCTTGGATGTTAACTCTTAACTTCACAGAGAATGTTTTCAATGCGATGCTCGATGATGACCAAAGGCAAACTTTAATGGAAAGTCACAGGCACAGAAGCAGAACTCAACTTGTTGTTCTGCAGTTTTAATTAAGAACATGCAGCACCATTGACTGCAGTATTTTCACAGTCCGCACTGTCGTCTTTAGTATTCATATATCTCTGATGGGCCTGTCTACCTGTGCATGTCCAATGGACAAACCTCCATGTAGCAGGTGCAGGGCCGAGAGTATTATTATGAAATATTGGACGGCCAAGAAGTGACACACATGAGTGTGTGTGTGTGTGCGTGAGCGGAAAAGTATATTAAAAGAGGCTGGCATTGGCCGTTGCACATTGTTAACTACCATGTGGCGTATACGTAATATGGCACGAGCAAGCCGAGAGGGGCAAGCGAAAAAAACACCAAAATAAAATATATACATATATAGGTTATATTCTCTGTTTCATTTGTGGTTGATTTTCCTTCACTTCAGTTGTTCATTTTACGCTCTCTCTCTCTCCGTCCTGCAGATTTATGGCGCGCACATAATGCTGATTTAATATTTATTACGACAATTGCCACAACGCAATGTCAACTTTTTTAATGTTTCCAGCAGCAGAATTTCTACATCTGCCAAATAAACTTTGCTTATTTAGTTAATTTTCTTTTTTTTGTTTAGCTTTTTTTAGCAGCTTTGTAACAACTTTTATATCTTCACTGGGATTTGGCCGGAAAACTGAATTTTTATTTGCAGCTTACAAGTTTTTATGGCCCATACGAAGCGATTGCTGTCGTTGTTGGTGTTGTTGTTTCTGGCAAGTTGCTCGTAAACTTGAAAGGACATTAATTGAAAGGACATGGCTTAAGGATGGAGTGGGAAAGGGGGAGGGGGATAGTGGTTAGCGCTCAACTAATCCCAGTAGCAGCGCCACTATCTATAGCTATCTGCTTAGTGCACCGTAGTGTTCTCTCCTTCTCTCTGAGGCCTGGCTGCTGCAAGTTTGTTGTTCGTCTCGGTAAGGCATGAAAGACGATACACAAGTCGAAGGACTACTGTGCTTCTATACAGTGACGGGCAATAGGACCCCCTCCTGCAGCATAGAAGTGCCTGATCATATCACAACTGATTGAAATTGTTGCCTGAGCATCTAGGGAATGGTGACGACTCCTTCCAGCATCCTGTCTCCGTGACCAGAATGTTGAACTCCAGATTGCCTCAATGGAATTTGTAGGGGTCAGTTAAATAGAATTAAATATTTGAAATACTATAGAAGAGAGTATGCCAACATATCAAAAAATATTAGAGACACATGTCAAACGGTATAAACTGGGTAATCAAGGTGCGCAATCTAAAAAGCAATATATGCAATATATTTATTAAATTGTTTATTTATTACTTTCTTTTTTTATTTATTTATTTCTTTATTTATTTATTTTATTATTTCTTATTTTATTAAATATTCATTCGCTGCCATCTTACACTGCGTGTCGCAATTGCAAGCCAATAAAACATCATCCGTACCTTTTGTCTGAAATAGATTGAAAACTCTCTGGCATTGTCTGCTATGCTATGTGTGAAAATCAGAATCAAAATCGAAATTGAATGCGAAATGCAATATCAAAAATTCCACTGAGCACTTTCGAGTGCTCCACATTGTCTGGGATTCTAAATTCGCACATATATATTGTGCTATTTAAATGGCAACTGACACGCAAGGCCGTCTGTTTAAAGGCAACGTAACTCTGCGGGCTGTCAGGGGCTGCTGTGGTTGTTTAGTTTGTTGCCTAAGGGAAGAGGGTAGTAGTATTTATTTAAATTAAGCCAGAGCAGCCCAGGCAGTTGGCCACAAACTGACCAGTCAAAAACTGTTTCCACTTTGTGTACTTTTTATCTCGAAACTTTTTGGCACTCTGAGAATGCTTTGCCGGCACATTAACATGGTACGCGGTACGCGGTACAGAGCACTTGATGGTACATGCCGCTTGGGGAAGGTAACTTTGGGTTCGGTCAAACTTTGTTAATGGCCAAGCCCGCGAGGGAAGGGAACGGCAGCGGATAATGTTTAAGTTTAGTGTTTACCCCGTGTAAACCATGTCGTTTCGTTCGGCTCAGTGAGCACACCTAGTGCCATTACCGATGCTCTTTACGCAACCAGCTTCATCTGCAACCCAGCTGAACTTTCCCACCAGATAATTAGACAAGTTAAAAATCCTTACTCGGCCCTTTTTAGCCAGACACACCTGTAGCTCAGCTCAGCTCCTCAGCTCAGACTACGACTCAGACTCAGACCGTAGCTCTATGCAAAATTATATGGCAAACGTGACTAAAGCCCGATTGCGTGTGTGAATTTTCTTCTATATACAACATACTCCTGCTACTCCTGCTGTAGTTGTCTGACAAATGAGATTGGGTCACGTTCCATGAAATTGCGTGTGGCCAACGGGCAAAGCTTTGGCTAATAATAGCACGGCATGGGCTTTATAAAGTGCCAACCTATTGACAACTATTTCTAGCCAATTAACTGTCGCTTGCGGTGCTGCAAATTGTTAATGAATTAGTAATCATAAGATGTTTATTAATAGCAAAACTACACCTCCAACTACCTTTGAGTTTGGTAAAGATTATGAGCGCTTGAAAATTTTCTCTGGGCAACATATTAAAGATAAAAGAAAAGTCAGTTTAATTGCAATTCTTTTATGGCAAGCTATATGATATATGTATTAGATCTAATCATCTTCTTCTAGCTTATATAGAGTGTGGCAACAAGCAAAGTATGTATCAAGTTCCATCAAGATAAATACATGGACAGCTGTAAAATACTAGTGCCCATTGTACTTTGGGGTTTGAAAAAGTCTGTTTAAAGTTCTGAAGTTAATGAACATTACTGTGTTGATGTCTGTAAATTTAGGTTAAGAAAACATTCCCTCTCTTTCTTAAATCGATGCCTAGTTTCATACATATCTTGTGAGCAACCCAATATAAAATGTCTTACATCATGTACTGCTAGTATGCTCTGGGCTTATCGCATGACTCTCTCTCCTACCACACCAGTGCGCAAATTGGGCCGCCATATTGCTGGCGATGACCTTGGCACATACTTGCAATACTTCTCGCTCGATATATATTTTAATAACGGTTCGAAGCTTACAACTCTGCCGCAAATTGGCAAGCCCGCTGTCAGCAGAGGCCAGTAAAAGGGAGGCCCTACCAATAAAGGGCACAACCTTGAAATTATTAAAAATATAAATGTGTGAATGTATTGCACATATATTTTTATGTGTGTGTGGGTAGTGTATGGCATATTGGGAGGTATGGGGCTGGGTGGAAAGAAGCCACAGTGGAGCCATCAAATCGCTTGTAAAGTCGACATAATTTAATTTGCGAACATATTCGCATTCGGGTTACACATTTTATGACTGCTCTCTCTCTCTCTCTCTCTTTTCCCCTTAGTACCAAACATAAATTAAACATTTAAAATGCTTCGCACTGGAACCGAACGAGGGGCAACCCCCTTCCCTTTCCACACCAACACACAACTCAATTCGCATGAAATTCACCTCTACCTCATGTTCAACGACAAAAGGCAAAAGGTTTTGTTTGACACGCAATTTGTGCTGTTCCCCTCCTGCCCCGTGAGCAGCCCCATTTGGTCTCGGTAATTTAAATACTCCGCCCGTGCAGTCGTAAACTTTATTTGACAAATTGCGAGCTTAGCAGGAGCCGTAGCTGGAGCTGGAGTCGAAGTTCTATCAGATTCATCAGAATCAAACGAGAACGGGCGCTGACTGTAAGTCGTATCAAAATCAAAGTGAACAGTATGAACACGGTGAATGTGGCTCAGCAACGATATACCTACAGTAGTAGGGAGATATAATGATCTCGAGATATACTATATATATATATAGAACTGGTGATTAAGTAAGAGCAACTTATTTTAGGTCAGAAATCCCTCGTCGAAAGTTCATTTAGGGAAGTTAACTGGGCTTTTTATATTTTGGGAGATTATCTTTGGCACAAAAGATCACACCCTGCACTCTTTCTCCTCTACATATCCCTATCATTACTTGCCAGCTTCCCATGCAATATACCCCTTTGCGTGATCGCTTTGCCAAGGGGTATAATCACACATTAATGCAACCAGACACGTTTCGACAGTCACCCTCTGCTTCCACGACCGCATCCGCCTCCCGCCTGGCTTGTCCCGCTGGAGGCCTTCGCTTTTATTTCTTTGCAACATAAGCGGCTTAATTGCACGCCTTTTGATGGCGGCTGCCTCGTAAAAGGAACGACGATATGAATCGGACTCATGTCGTTCATCAAATGAAACTCATCCGGCGCAAAGTCTCACATGTCTACTTTGCTTTGCCCTTCGCTCTCTGCACTCAGCTTCAGTTGGGCGTGGCGAGGCGTTACTGGGGAGGCAAAAGTAAAATGCTCTGAAATTTTCTAATCGACATTAATTGAATCGTGCTCGCAGTGGGTGCGGTCGGTTGTGTTGCTAGCTGCAAGCTCAATTGCAGACCAAGCATTTCATTCAATTGCGGCTTGCAGGTTCCACTAAAAATTACAGCTCACAATTGAACGATGGGAATGCTTAGCCAGTAAATACCCCTTACACCTGACAGGGAGAGTTTTGATTAAATTAAAAAATAATCAGTTCAAGAACACTAAACTAAAGATTTAATACCTATACTGCACATATTCAATCTAAACAAAATATTACGTATACGTCGATAACAAAAATCAGAGATGGGTATTCGCTTTACTCCTGCACCTATTCAGTTGCTGCGCAGTGTGCAGCACAGACAAAGTTCAAGGCTCTCAAGGTGTGTGTATTAAATCAATGCCAAACAAGTCTCCTGATAGTCTGTGAGCTCAGCCATAAACCTTTTAGTACAATTGCCAGGCGTACAGGGTATTTGGGGAATACAAAAGGCAGACCAAGCCAGACAGCAGCAGCAACCGCAATTGAAACGTGCCAAGATTTTTCCAACTGATAGGAATTTGTCACGCACTCGGAATGCGTCCCTTGAGGTGTTCGCCACAAATTGATTATCAAGTCGAACAGAAATTTATGCTGTTTATTGAAATTAAATCAATCACGCCCCGAATCATAAAGCTTTATACAAAAAGTCGCCTTGAATAAAAATGTTTATTAGTCTTACAGTTTAAATGGAGAATGTCTATTGCAAGCGAATTAGTCGACAAATATCTCACAATCTTATTGTACCTTAAAATGTGACTGCTTTGCTAATTCCTTGGGCTTCTCTCTTGGAATTTTCCTTTTTGTGCGTTTAGCTTAATTGATCTAATGGAAAATTTACAAGCAATTATGTAAAATCGCACGGCTTGCGTGTTTTTCATTAGTAAGGAGTCAAAACAAAATTGCAAACCTTCTGTGCGCCACCCACGGCGAAAAGAGTTTTCCTTTTTCTTTTCAAGCGAAATGAGGCATGAAAAACAGTCACAATAACAACAGCAGCGGCAGCAGCAGGAAAGTATTAAATTGCCCGAGTCTTTATTGATTCTTCTCACTCGGTGTCGCGGCAACAGGGCGCGTATTTAATGCACAGGTTGATTTAAGGAGTTAACTTGTTTCACTGGAAATAATAATATATTAATATGAATGTAGTTCTGTTAAGTCTTCTATTATTTAAGTGTGACCTTAGTCAATACACTATCGTAAGCGAATTCAGTATATTCCTAAAAGAGTGTTAAATAACGCAGAAAGAGGGGAACAGTGTAATCATCGTTTGAGATCAAAATTGTGTAAAAGTGACATTTAAATGTTTAAAGCAAACAAAACAGTTAATAAATTCTTATCTCCTCAGTAAATAAATTCTTATCTCTACAGTATGATATTTGTGTCAGACATTGCAAATATCTCTCTTTACTCAGCTAGTTAGTTTTGAGTGTCACTTGTCTAATTAGAAAAGGCAAAGGACTAAAAATAACAAAGGACACCTGATATTTTCGGTAAATTGCTGTCTTTAAAACTAAAAGGATGTTCGTCCCATATTCCTCTCTAACTCTCACTCTCGCTCTCTATCTATCTCTCTAATTCTTATTCTTTGTGTCTGCCTAAACGAAAGCCTTTCAATTTTAATTAGCCAAGAGAACGAAATGTCATAATGCAAACGGGACAAGGATGCGACGAAAGCAACAAACAGTGTAATAAAATGTCATTTAACTGAGAAAAACAATTACCGTACAGCAAAACGAAGATTTAAGTAATTACATCAATTCTTCTCAAACGAGCCAAAGTGCAATTATCTTATTGTCTTTTAAATTTAGGAATCAATATAAAAACGTCCAGTTGCTTATTAATTGTATACAAATTTCAATTCAAAAAATGTACTCAGCGTTTTTTTAAAATAATAAATCAACCCAGATCCACGTTGACTGCAACTTGCATAACTCAACTCTAAACTCAAGATTTGCAAAGCGGAAGATCAGCAACGATTAAGAGAGAGACAGCGCGTCAAGCCGAAGTAAAGAGACATTTGATCATATATTTTAAGTCGACCTTCAGCTATCAAATCTGGTCACTCATTTCAGCTTCAACTCTTAACGATGCCACTCGTCGGTCACTATAGTCCAGTCACAACTCAAATCAAAACTTTCTCACAGAAATGATTGAGAGGGAGAAAAGTTGAAGCAACAATTTAGCGTAGGTTGCGTCGAAAATTTAACTTGTAGCATGCTTTCAGTATTTGTAATTCAACTCAAATTGAGAGAAAAATAGAGAGAGAACACAACTATTTAAATTAAACAGATAATTAAGCGTAGGTTGCATCGCAAATTTCAACTAGTAGCTCATATTACTATGTTTTCTTCTATGATACCTTCTCCCACTCAACCTCTTGCACTCCAACTAATACACTGCCATATTGCAACTCCTCTACCCTTTGCTGCTCACTTTGAGCTTGCACATTTAGTCCACTGGCAGCCATTGTTCATTCCACTGTGCGAACTGCTCTCTTACCACACTTGAAAACTGACTGTTACTGGACAACCCGCAACAACAAAAACAAAAACAAAAACAATGGCAGTAGCAGAGTGGAAAAGAATGAATTTATTTCACCTGTAGACGAATCATTGGTGCGCTTAATAGATCGGCCTTTAATGCTACCGTTACCGCGTTACGTTCCACGTAAAGTAACAACAACAACAACAACTAAATGTTTAAGGCATAGCCAAAACCAGATCGATATCAAAAACTCGGAGATAAACTGATGAGACGCGCAAATGGACTGCCAAATGGGTCAACAAAAAGGAAAGAGAGAAAGTCCTTTTTCTTTCTTTAATTTTCACTTCACTTCAATGCGAAGCATTTATCGATGTAGGGGTAAATGTGCTGTGAGACATAAACGAAAGATAAACGACCAGAGAGCCGCACTCTCCACATTGTGGGGAATGTGCTTGCCGGCCAAGTTTGGTTTGTGCTGGCCAAGTCTAGTAACCACAGAGCCAGTGTCAAGGGTCATATGACCAAAGCCAGTTGAGTTAATTAAGGCTTCACTTGGTAAAGTTGTTTTCCAAAAAATTCTTAAATCGAAAATGTTTCGGCAGAAGTCAAGTCAAAAGGTTTTATCAATTGTTCAACTTAACTCAGCTCAACTGTTTTTTCGAGTGCGTATTAAAGAACTTAGCCATCATTTGTTGGTACGACAAGGCGAAAGCCCTACAACATACAAAAAGACAGATAAGAAAACAGGCAGCACAATATGCCAATTCCCTACAAACTAAACACAAATTGAGAAGTTCTCATGGCACTGAGCATTACCCATTTGCAGGCCTCTACAGGGTATCAATATACTCGCGAGATGTCTCAAATTTCTTGACATTCAAATTATGTTTGACACTTTTTGACGACAACAGCAAAAGAACAACAAAATACAACAGTAACTTGGCTTCGTTATCTTTTCATTTGAACTACAACAACAGCAACAATAGTAAGAGGCAGCAGATAAAGTCAACAACTCCAACAACAACAGCAACAACAGTGCGGACAAAGTGCGTAGGATAAAAATCTGCGATTGACGTCAAGCGCAACATTTAAATGTAAATTATAAGCATGTTTAGCCCGCTTTGATGTATTTTTAGATCCCATTACCGATGCTGCCGAAATTCGTGTATGCGAAATGGAGACTTGTCTATTTGAGTCAGGAATACTGCATATCGTTTTGCTTGCTGCTTGAAATATTGACAAAAATCAAATATAAATACCAAAAACAAATTCCAAACAAAAAAAATACCCAAGGAAACACGCTGCAATAATAACAGCAAGAACAACAAATGAATCTATACTCTGTGTTTATATTTGGCCAATTAGTTTGTGTTACATATTTAATTTTGCCCTTTCCTTCATCCTTGCTATGCCTAAATACTTCTGTTCGATAAAGGAAAAATATAACAATTCCTCAGAATTCAACACAAATCACGAATTGCATAAAGAAAAAATATGCATAGGAAAATTCTGTGGAAATATTTGTGCAGAAATAGACTGTCTTTCTTTTTCTATGTATTAACCGCAACCGCTCCACCTCGTATACATATATCGTATATAGTACATAAATAAATGCCATATCATTTCGATGCAGTTTCCGCAGTTTACGACTGCATAAATTAGCATAAACAGGTGGAGGAAACGGGGCAATTTGCATAAGTTCGAGCGGAACCTACGAAAAATACGGCGCATATTTATGCACTTTGTACACATTTTGTAGCACAGTTTTTGGCGCTGCCCAGGACAGAGTCGAGTATGATTTAATTAGAGCGTAGCTCTCTCTCTCTCTCTCTTTATTGCGTGCGTGTGTAGCGAGAATTTCTAATTGAGATTCTACAGGAGCTTCCAACGTTTGCACAGTTAGTTAAACAGACAGCATCCGCGAGGGGGTGGAAAGGGGAAGGGAAGGCAAAGTAATTCCTATTTGTTTAATGCTCCACGTCGATTTGACAGCTAGCACAGTCACGCCCCTTCTCTGTCGTTATCGCTTCTTTTTATGGCCTGCACGTCGCAACGGCAAATAGAATAGCGAAAATTCTTCACATTTCGTTTGTCGTTTACCGTTTGACGCATGTTCGCAATTGCGCAGCCCCAAATCAAAGCCTCAATTTGATCAGGCAGCTGCCCCGCCCACTTGGTGACGGCCGCACGCAGTGTAAATGTTTAATTTCGTAGAAAAATTAAAAGAAAGAGTGAGAAAAGCGCTTCCGTATTTGTTTAAAGAGTTAAAGAGGCATGGCTTTACTTTATTTCTGCAGCACTCACACATCATGTTACTGCGTGAGCAGAGGGACAACGCTGCTTATACGTCACACGCACAGTAAATCATGCGCTGGCATGATAAATGGTTCCCGCGAGAGCCTTGTGCAAGAGTGCTGTTCGTCCTGATTGTCTTTCATGCAATTGCAGTGTGTCCTTTTTATGTGACCCACATGTGCGTTGGCTGTCGAAGCAATAGCACAAGAGACGAATGTTGCAAGGCGGACAAGTCAAGAGAGACAAGAAAACAATTAGGAAGAACTCAAAAAAGGTTCGATAACAATGGAAAAAGTAATTCAACTGACTCGTTACAATGATATCGATGACACTGTTGCTTAATGAAATTAAATCCCGTTTCGATATTTTATGATTTAATGACCGATCAAATGTTAAGCTTATACCGAACATTTGTATTTAACAGAAAAATGTTAATGCTAATGTAAATGTTGTCAACAGAAAAATGTTAATACTAATGTAAATGTTGTCAGCAGAAAATGTATGACAGTGTTGTCACTGTTCATCAACAGCCATCATTATCGTTATCACAACAGTTCAGTGGATTTGCTGCAGTTCAACTCAAATCGATTTGCCATTTAAGCGATTTAAAAGCACACTGGAAACTTCACAGGACTTAAAGTGTTCACAGCGACATGGCCAACACTACTCATAAATAAATAATGTGCTCGGCGACGGCGCTTAAAATCAAATTGACTGGAAAAAGGTGAACGACAGTGCCAAAGTGGCTGTGCAAATGTTTGGACACTGGTCAGGCTTGTTTATTTACTTGATTTGTGTAAGATTTTATGCCTTCCCCAGGCATGAATACATACCTTTCCTCTCGCTGTCTGGGGCCTCTTGAGCTAACCAGCGGCACGTGCTCATTAGGTGTTTCACACTCCGCACCTGCTTGCCCCGACTAGCTGCTTGTTGCGGCATGTTGATGCTTCCTTCGCAAGCCGACTAAGTTTGACTTTGTCATGGTAATTGCATTGTTCTATTGTTCTATTTGTTTAACGTTTGTTATGTTGTTTTCATTAAATGTGTATTTCAATTGCGTAAGCTTCATTAAGCCCGTCTCGAGGGTGGCACGCACAAACATGTTGCCCAGTTGAAAATTAAATTGAAATTTGGCGAAAACCATGAGTGAGCTGCCCAATTGAGACTTGTTTAAATTACATATTTTAAATATATACAAACAAAACATATATAAAATAAACAAATTATATATTTATATACAATATAACTAATTTAAATTGTATTCCTCTTGTATTTAATACATCTAATGGGATTTACTGGTTTGCAACACCTCCAATTGAATGTAATGCGATGCACACGCAATTTATTTACCATTTTATTCAAAATTGCACAATTCTGTGTGCATATAAATTTACATATACGAGTATTTATATGGTACTATTTATGCATATTATTTACTTGAATTTCACAGAAATTAAACGAACTCTTGACTCAACATATTTCCCTTTCAATTTCCTGTTCCTGTTTTTATGGGAATCAACTGCCCATTTAATTGTATACTTATTTAACAATATATATTTATGTATATTTTTACATTTTATACATAACTTTGCACTCAGCTCGTCGCATTGCTGTCAGTCTAGTTGACTTAACTATACACAAATTCTCAATTCAGCTGTCTCAGCTTGCTATCACGCCTTCTCTAGTCCTAGCCCATTCCTGGGTGTCTGTTAATCATTTATGTATATTTTTACATAATTATTTATATTTACTATCAATATATTTTATACATAACTTTGCACTCAGCTCATCGCATTGCTGTCAGACTAGTTGACTTAACTATACTTAAATTCTCAATTCAGCTGCTTCAGCTTGTTGTCACATCTTCCCTAGTTTCCCATTCCAGGGTGTCTGTTAGTCATGCATTGCCTGCAGCGCTGTTTGCCACTCAACTTGTACACTTTAGCTGACTGCACATGCAACTGACACCGCTCGACGAGGACGACGAGGACGCCATTAACCTGCAGGATTTTGCACGTTCTGTTTATCTTAAATATTAGAAAACGACGCCACTTGAGCAACGGCAAACGATAAAGGGAAAGCGGGCGGGATGAGAGAGGGGAATATGCGTACTGCTTTAACCTTCACCGGGTGCTGCAGGTTCAGTTTATAAAAGTTCGGGTCGAAGTTCGAACCAATTAATGAAACGGGAAGCAAGAGAAGCAAATTGAAGGCCATGGGACAAAGGAGCAGGAAGGAGGAGGAAAAGGCAGCAAAAGGGACGAACGAAATTTATGCGTTATCCGGCTCCGTCGCCGGCTCCTTTATCGGGTCGCCGCATCGGGACACAAAGGACACACTGCAGTGGGCGGCAGTTGCAGTCGAGCGCGTAAAATGTTTAACAAGCGCAAAATGTTTGTGCACAAACAAAGCGCCGGCAAGAGATAACAAATGTCTTGGTCGCCCGCCCCGCCCCTTCTCCTGTCTTTGCGTTTGACTTGGGCGATTTCTTTCAGTTGCCTAGACTTTAGACTTTGCAGAACATATATTTAATTAAATTTAAAAGCAGCTATGGGTTCTTTGCAGCAGCGGCAGCCGTCGTTTGATTAACTTAGACAATGCCGAGCCGCAACTGACTCTGACAACTTGATAATCTTTCGCTGGAAGCCGCATGCGACATGTGGCGGCATTTGATGAAACATAAAAAAGCATAAAAAAAACAAAGTATAACACAACAAGAACAACAAAGCGAATGGCTCCGACAGCTGTCAACGGGCCTGTCTCGGAGCCCCATTAAACGAGTCACTGCACAAGGGCAAAGTACGCATTGCGCATACGTCATGTGGTGCGGCTAGTGCAGGGCAAACTGTACGTATACGCAATTTTAATACCTATCTAATGCAAGTGCCGTGACCACCAGCCAGCTCAGCCTGCGCAGCGTGGCCAAATCAAATATATATCTCCCATCCGCTCCCTCTTTTGCTCTCTCTGTTTTGAGCACTTCATCAGTGGCCGTCGACTAATCTGATCAACTGATTCAAAGACATGTCCTGCCAGAAGAAAGAAGAAAAAAAAGAAAACAGCAGACCAGCTTGCAGTGACCTTCCCCGCCCCTTTCCCCTGCAACAAATAGTGGAATGACAAATATCTGGCAAATTGATATGCACGAATGCCTTCAAGGGAATTCATTTCAATTTGCTCAAGCAATTTGAGTTCAGCTTCCTTTTGCAGCTGTGAATAATTGAATATTGTGGATATAGAGAGAACCCTTCAAGGGCTCTACTTCATCATTGACACTGTCCGGCCAGGGCTTAGCTCTGTCTTTCAATAAAGAGACGCACATTCAATGGCTCAAAATGGAACAAAGCTGCATCCACACACCAATTCCCACTCATTTTCCCATACATCATGGAGACCTTAACGAACTCGTTCATCATTGGCGATTATGAGCCTCAAATTGCTGCAATTACCAAACACTTTTGGCCAGAGCGAAGCTTAAATAAATGAAATATATGTGCGGTCAAGCATGGATACCAGCATGACGCCTCCACACAATAAGCCCAGAACAGTTGAGTACCCCTCTTACTCGCCCCCTGTGCTTACCCTTCCCATTACACATGAATAAAGGCAGTTTATATATTTCGCTTTTAATATGCTGGAAGAGACTGATACTGACCTTGATGCGACCCTTTCTGTGCCACTTGTCTGGCAATTCATTAGGCGTCACCGAAAACCAAAGGACTTCAACGAAATACTGCATACTGCTGTTGGCCGATCTACAAATGTCAACGAGGTCATTAGCCAAAGCATTCATCCATCGACTACGCACGCACCACGCAACACATGAAGAGGGTCGACTAGTGACGACGGCGAGTGTCGCTTTGCTGCAATCTCAGCTCGACAACAATGCTTAATTAAATCCCACAAAAACAAGTTTCACTCGCTAGTGTCTCTCTATTTCTCTTTCACTCTATTTCTCTCTCTCTCTCTTATTCTTTCTCCCCTCTGCTTTCTGTCATTCTCTTTCTTGGCCTGTCAAATTAATGTTTAATATTGGCTATTGCGCAAGTTTCCGCACCAGAAGGAAACTAATTTCCCTGTGCATTACCAGTTCCGTTTGGTCAGTTCGGGTGAGGGAAATCCTGTTGGGGATTCTTAATTAGATATTTGCTGCCAAACAATGTTGTTTCCTCGATTGCGTCAACTTGTTGCACAGTCCACAATGCCGCACATCATGTGCGGACTTAGCACATAAGACTTAGCAGCACAATTGACCCTGAGCTAAGGTCTCTAGTTTATTTAACATGAAACTGCATTACAAACTACATATAGAATATTATATACAATCGAGTATGGTATTGATACAGTGTCTTTTTGCTAGAGGCTTATGCAGTCTTGAGAGCGTGCTTACACTTCGTTAGCTTCTAGCTCGTTACGAATTCAATATTGCATTGTGTTTTTAACATATTACCATGCAAATTGGGTTTTCTCTTTTGGTTAAGGTGACACTCTGGCGGATTTGCTCATGGTATACTGGAGCCCCCCATGTTGTGAACTGAGCTTCACTGAACGCGGCGTGTGTGTGGTATGCTTATGTTATCTATAAAGACTGCGAGCAAGATATGTTACATAGATACTGAAGATACTCAGCTACAGATTTTTTTGTGTTGCCCACATGCAGTGCCATCGCCCGCTGTGTGGACTTTATCGATTCGACGTGCGCTGCGTTGTCTAAGCCTGGTATACTCAGGCCCCTGCATAAATGTTGCCACTTTTCAGAGGCGTCGATCCCAAGCACTTGAGCCCAAACAGGGTGGGAGAGGAAGGGACGGCACGAGGGACAGAGTCAACATCGTTTTCATTTCATTTTCACGCAAATTTTGCTGCTTCAGCGGACCAAATGGCACGTTCACTTAACTGAATTGAAGCATTTTTCATTTGGACAGCGTGCTGGCAGGGCTATTTAGGAGCAGACTGCTGGAGAGAGAGGAAGGGGGCCGACAGACAGAGAGAAGAAATACACCATGCAGATACCACACCTGCCTGCTAGAGAGAAGACAATAAAGTTTAAATTAATAAAGTTCACTTGAGTTTGCAAACTAGAGAAATTCTTTTGTGCTTCGCTTAGAATGTCTTTTTTTTGTATATCGTTATGATTGGTTAATCTTATGGAAGACTTTGCTCAATCATCAGGCAATCGGGCGGACTAAATACCTTTTAAATCGCCGGAAACTGTTTGCAATTACACGTGCTTATCGCATCAGAGTCAGAGGATTTGCAGCCTGCCTCAGTTCTTCAAGGACTTGTGATTACATTTACGTTTCCATTACTTTTGCTGTATTGGTGCTGTTCTGTTGCTTAGTGCGGCACCTTGTGTCTCGAGCCTGTGCTCTCAGCAACCTGCTGCCTGCAGCCTGCTTCCTAGCAACCTGCTTCCATTACTCGCACATCCCTAAGTTCCTCACGCCCACGTCCTAGTGCACGGCCATGTCAATAGCGCAAATGAGAAATTTCGCCGGCAGCTGAGTTTTTCATTTGTGTACAGCAAGGCGTGGTGTGAGAGCAACACACACACACTCTTAAAAAAAACAATCACACAAGCACACACACTTCTAATCATTCACACACACAAACGGTTTTAAGCCACACCACTATGGGGACTTTGGCCTGTTTTTTATATATTAATTAATAACTCTTGATCTAAGTAACATTTTTTGATGGAATTTATTTTATATTATAATGAGAGCCCTTAGAAATATTTAAAAAAAAAGTGGGCGTGGTCCAATCCTTACTTTTTAGTCCAAAATCCGTCATTTGACAAATAATTTGTATGGCAGCTATAAGTAATAGTAGTCCGATCTTGATGAAATAGCACTTTTTAAAGTTGAAATTTCTTTCCTAAAACTACATGTCAACACCACTCACTAAATGTACAAATTATTAGAAATTCACGCACTAAATAATCAAAATATTTATAACAACGCATAGTAAAAACCCTGAATATAAATATCTAATTCAGTTTTAAACGATTTACATTGGCTCTTTGAAAACTGAAGAATTTAAAGTTCCACTTCAAAATTGAGCGCAATGACGCCAAGTTCTGTTCGCTTGCAAACGCTGACTTTTACAGCTGATATTTTAACATTGGACTGTTAAGTTAACATTTGCAGAATGTAAGATGATAGTTTGATGTATTCCTTATTCGTTAATACTAAAATAATGCAAATTTGCATACTTGTGAAAAACACATTATTGTAAAGAAAACAGGTCAAAGTACCCATAGTGCACACGTCAGGCAACAAATTCATTTGTCAGACACCAAACTGTCGACTGTCTCTACCTCACTGCAGCTCCCTCTAGCTCTCTCTCCCTCTCTCTCTCTCTCTCTCCCTCTCTCTCTCTCTCTCTCTCTGCATGTCACCTGGATCAGCTGGCAGTGCTGAGCCTCAACTACAGCTGATTAAGCTCATTTAACACAAATGACTCAGCAGTCAACCGAGGCAGGCTATCATTGAATTTAGTTGCCTCCTCATCCAGCTTGCAGTCCCAGCAGATGCAAAGTCAATATTTAGCTCGACCGACGCATCAATGGCGCTTAAGCCTGACCAAGAATTTGTATAATCGCAAACTTGCCACGCACATCAATTTGCAAAGGCAAACACATAATCGTTAAAGTTTTAATTGCGTTGGCCAAATATTGAAATTGTTTTCCCACACTCCAACGATGTGCGGGAATTTTCATCAAATTTAAGAGTCTAGGGAGAAGCAAGGGAAGTGCTTGAAGCTCAGGGGCAAGTTGGGCGTAACTAGGCTAAGCACTTGTACAACATGAGTTGCCGCAACTTTTGTTGTTTCGCAGAGGGGGAAGGGAAAGGGAAGCTGACTTATACTGTATACAGTGCCTGGTGGATATGATAGACGTGTGAAAAAGGCAGTAAGGGTAGAGCAATCGACTGTGCTCAATTGAAGAATCTGCTACTCAATACTTTAACAGGTTATGTTAAGTGAAGTGTTGGTAAATCAATCTTAAATAGATGCAGAGTATCACTGAGTCGAGTATACTCGATTGCACAGATTGTTCAACTGCGACCTTGAGCTGGTCACATCTGTTGCGACTTGTAGCGCAAGTGGCGCGTCGACAGGACAAGCAAACTGTGAATGATTCATTCGATTCGTTTGTCGTGCAAATTGCTGATGATTTTTCTCAATCAGACTGCGAATGCGATGCGATGTCTCTTTGTTTTTTTCTTCTTGCATGTCAGCGAATTCAGTTGAAATTAATTTCATGTCTCGACTCATTCAATTTTCAATCAAACATGTGTACGTCTGCCAGTGTGTGTGTGTGTGTGTGTTCTGTCTTGTTTTGTCTGTCAGCTGCCTTAATTGTGGCACCTTATTGAATGCATAAAATGCTTTCGTTTTCTTTGCGGCCTTGCTCTGTCTGGGCTTCAGCTGTTTGGCGCTCTTTCTTCCATAGGCAGGTGACAAACTCAGAAGTTGCAGCCAAAAGATTAATTGGAATTCGCAAAAAGTCAACAAACTGCGAGGCGGCCAAGTGATGCCACTTCACGCGCTAGAGATGTACATGGGAGGTTAGCGAGAGTATCGAGATGACTTACGTCAGCAGCCAACGGGCTCAGTCGTGTCACGTTATCAACACACATTTGAGTAACTTTCAGATTGCGAAAAGCAGAAAACAGATGGAATGAGAAAGCTATAGAGGAAATAGCAAAAAAGAGAAGCGAATGTTAAAAGACAGATAAGAACTAAGCTCTTCTCGCATTGCTGAAACTAAGCTTAATGTGTTCGACAACGAGCTCATTTGCACTGACTCAGAGAATAATGTAAGAAGAGAGACATTGCAAAAAAGAGAGAAAAGTACGACTCTTTGGCTTGGAAAATCCCGAAATCCTTATCAGCACCTAAGGTTCACTCTGGGTTCGAATCGACTTTCATTGTTGTTCGGAACGTGCTTGAAGAACGATCGAAATGCTGCGTAATTTAAAGCTATGCGTGCTGATAGCCTTGGGTTAGTACAACATGATTTTTTTATTAATAAAGAAGACAATATATACATATATAATATAATACACATTTATATAATCTGCACAGCGGTTGTTGGATATTCACAGGATTGTAAATATCAGTGGTTCCAATGCGAATCTGACAGTACACCTTTTGTGTGCAAGTCCCCGACTCACCCGGGATGGATACCAAGAAGTCAGCTATGTGAAGGGACTAAGCACTGCCCAGACGGTAGCGATGAGTCGATTCGAACCTGCAAATTGCATCCCAAGGAAGCCGAATTGTATAGCGAATATTCCTTTTGCGTTAATGGAGGCATTATTCTTAATAATACTACATGCGATGAAAAACTAGACTGTTGGGATGGATCCGATGAAATGGGATGTGACGGCGGAATTGATCGGAAAGCTTACCGCGGCAATTGTAGGTAAGTGAAGAGCTTAGAAGTTACAACCTGTAACACCCATTGAACAAACTGATTATGTAATATTTGGTACTAACATGATTCTTCCATCAAACGTATTCTAGCGAATCAATGGTACAATGCAAGAGCGAACATAAGTGTATTGAGAGCACGAAACTATGCAATAACCAATACGACTGCAACGATGGCTGGGATGAGTCGCTGCCAATATGTTTTGACAACTGCAAATCAGGACAATTCCAGTGCGGCAACGGGGCTTGCATTGAAGGTAGTTTGGTCTGCGACAATAATCCCGATTGCCTAGACGGTGCTGACGAATTACCGAATGTCTGCGTAGATATTCCCAATTATATTCCTAAGCCAAGTATAAACTGCACCTTATCAAAGTATAAGCGAGTATTTAATCGTGAAGACACTATACCCCACATCAAAGGTGGAGAAAAATACTTTTTGCCCCACGAGAAGGTGCACCTAAGGTGTCCTACTTTTAGAAGGCCTATAGGATCGGAGTGGAACGTGTGCAACACGACAGGACAATGGCAATTTAAAATGCTCGAATGCAATCCGAAAAACAAAAAAAATTAATAGACTAAAAAAATTAATAGACTAATGATATCTATATTAATAAACTTGCAAATAATAAATGATAGTCTTTAGTGCATACTTATAGTATTAATCTTTATTGATGTCACAGAGAGATCAGATCATAATACTTTGTTTAATAAACACAAACAATTGAGGTGTGGTCCCACACCTCGCACACTTGAATATAACAATGTGGCCTCGATGAATGATGAACTTTTAAAACTTTTCTAAAACATACAGATGAAATTGATATAGTCGCATTATATTGAAAAATCATCGAAACCATAAAGAACTAACCGCCACGGCCAACCACATCATTATACCCTTCGACCATTGAAAATGGATCAAAAAGGGTATACTAACTTTGTGCAAATGTATGTAACAGGCATAAGAAGGCGTGGCAGACCCTATAAAGTATATATATTCTTACTCAAGATCACTAGCCTTGCCGATAGAACCATGTTTGTTTGTCTGTCCGGATGTCCGTCTGACCAGATGAACAGACAGACCTCAGCTATTATAAGTGCTAGAGACACCAAATTTGGAATGAAGGTTTCTATGTACTCGGCGCAGATCAAGTTTATTTCAAATGTAAGGTACCACGCCCACCGCCCCCGCAAATCAAAAATTTTATTTTTGAACTCAATTTGTAAGCGCTGTATAAAAGATACAAATTTCTGACTTAACCATATACTAAGCTGAATGAATAATCTACGTATTCTGTAAATAACAATCCGATAGGACAATAATCACAAAAGTTATTTTAGAAAGTATGAGCATAAAACCAAGTGCTTATGTCAGTTAACAAGAAAGGCGGGCGAGCGCAAAGCGCGAGCTGTGTTCATATGTATGTAGGCATGTATGTACATATGTACATTCTTTGAAATTATTCCCGACAGATAGCGTCGGGAATAATTTCAAAGCATGTGCATATGTACATACATGCCTACATACATATGAACAAAGGTCGAACGGATACCCACTGTCGCGTACCGCGCGACTCTTGCTTTCCTCACTGGTTTAATCATGGATCAGTTTCATTTGCATTGAGCTGTGATAAAGATGCTGCTCTACTTCTTGCTCTGCTTGCTGATAATGATGGGTAAGTAAAGTATATTTATAAAATAAGTGGTATACTATATATTAAAATTTATATATTAATTATATATATAATATATTCATTTATATAACCTGCACAGCCAACTGTGACAGCCAGTTGTTCCAGTGCGAGAGCAGTACATTACAACCGGATTGGATACAAAGACACCAGTTATGTGATGGAGTTAGGCACTGCGATGACGGCAGTGATGAATCAATACGAAACTGTAAATTACATTACAAGGCTACCGAGCAAGCAAGTGAATATTCCTTTTGTGCTAGCCGTGCCAGAATCCCAGAAGATAAAGTTTGCAATAATATAACGGACTGTATGGATGGGTCTGATGAAATGGCATGTGAGGAAGAGATTAATCTGAAGAAGTTTACCGCTGCAATTGTGGGTAAGAAGAAGCTTATCAGCAGAGAACTTTCGAATTTATATCACCTATGGTACTAACATGATTCTTCCATCAAACGTGTTCTAGGGAATCAATGGTAAAATGCAGGAGGGAACATAAGTGTATTGAGATCGACAAACTGTGCGATAAAACATACCACTGCAACGATGGCTGGGATGAGTCGCTGCCAATATGTTTTGACCAGTGCAAATCAGGACAATTCCAGTGCGGCAACGGGGCTTGCATTGAAGGTAGTTTGGTCTGCGACAATAATCCCGATTGCCTAGACGGTGCTGACGAATTACCGAATGTCTGCGTAGATATTCCCAATTATATTCCTATGCTCAGTATAAACTGTACCTTACCAAAGAATACGCGAGTATTTAATCATGCAGACACTATACCCCACATCAAAGGTGGAGAAAAATACTTTTTGCCCCACGAGAAGGTACACCTTAGCTGCCCTACTTTTAGAAGGCCTAGAGGATCGGTATGGAACGTGTGCAACATGACCGGACAATGGCAATTTCCATTGCTTGAATGTCACGCCAAAAATAGGCATGAACGTGTTTAATTTGTAGATTCAAAATAACCCAATAAACTAGCAGTCAACAAAACATTTTTCAGTTTACGGTTCGTTGAATTTGTCACTTGTCTCATCGCTGCGCAACCCATCCCATTTCGCCGCCTGTCATGGGTCTGTCTCTGGTCAAAACAAACAAAGCACTTGCTGACGTAGTCGGATTCTCAGACTATTCGACGGGTCGAAGTTGCGTTTCCATTTCCGTTTCCGTGGTAAACATTTTCTGCGCCGGGATAATGCGGCAAAACTTATTTGATGGGACTAGTCGAGCCGTTTCGGCCGAGCTTTTATCAACACATTTCTGGCTGAATACACAAAACGCAAATTCAAGTATAAATATACCCGGCAGGCAAAGGTTCATATATATTTTATTTGGTTTGTATGTGTATAAATGTCCGTTTCAGCTATCCTTTTTGTGTGCTTTCGGCCGTGTCCTTTTCTGGCAATGCCTCAAGTTATGCTAATTTTATAAATTCCATTTGCGAGTTGTTATACCCGCTACCCATAGGGTAGAAGGGTGTTATAACTTTGTGGAAACCTAAAATGTAGGTGCCAGGCAGAGGAAACCGTATATAACCCCACAAAGAATATATATACATATATATTCTTGATCAGCATCAACAGCCAATGCACTATAGCTGTGCCTGTTTGTATGATCTTAATGACTCTAAAAACTAGGACAACCAAATTTGATCAACGCAATCAAGTATATTTTAGAATTTAGCGTCCTTTCACCATCGTAAACCGATAAAAAATAAATTGCAAAAGTAATTCAAACGATAGAACGTTGATTTTTTTAATTGTAACATTTATTCAAATCATCAAAAATAAATTCTGATGACATGTTAATGTAATGTACATATTTGTAAAGAGTTAATGTAATGTGTTAATGAAATGTAAAAATGTACACATGTGTAGAGTTATTTGACTAACTGTATACTACTTTATGGGGTCTGTCACATAGTCAATTATATCATCCTTGCACCCTATGGTTAATGGGTATAATGATTGCGAAACAGAATGGGGAAATAATGATTGAATGGATTGCCAATATTATCAGTGGAGAAGAGGGACGGAAATATAGATTAGTTATAGACTATTAGTAATTTTGTCAATCATAGTTTTGGCGACCTTTAATTAATTGTTAATGTAATTTTGGCTGGCTCGAGGTAAAGTTCGATGGTAAATAAAAGAAGTTGTTTTATTATTTTATTTTCGGGAACCATCTTCAGGGCTAAAAACACAATATGCTACTTTACAATTTTGACAATGTTTTAAATAAAATTAAGATGGTATTTGTATTAGGTTGATTTAAGGTGTGTTTTTAAAAACAGAACATACTAAACAAAAAAGAAATATATTCAAAAAATGATTTTGGTAGATGAACAGGTTGACAGTCGAGCACAGTCGAATGCAGCTTACTAACTTGTCTATAATTCCGTTAGATAAGTTTATGCTCCAAAATCTGTCTTTCGTATTTCGATTTCTCGGGTCTCTGATAGTTGTAGTATATTGAGGCCACAAAGTGGAGCTGGTAGAAAAAAAAGTGCGCTATAAATGTGGCCGACAAGATGTATTCTTGAGATGCAAAATTCTCGTAATGACGGTTATTAATGAGTGTGCCGGCATAGAACATCAGTAGGCACATGTAGATCAGACACCAAGAGTCAGCAATAATAAACAGCCAAATCTTGGATAATGCAAACACTACAATGATGATCACAGTATAGCCCACAACGAACAAGATTGTAGCAGTCAGTGTGAAGCCAAAGCCGGGCAGAACTTTCACTGGCAGATACAGCGCCAAAAAATTTATTGTCAAATTGAGCAACAGCACTACGCCAGCGGACTTTAGGCAATCTGCCATTGAAAGTTGGCTCCAGCTATAACCCATTACACTTAGCGTCATGCTTAGATTGGCAACAAAGGCGAGTGTCCAATTGACGGGGAACTTGTCATGCAATTCCGAGTATACAATGAGCACCAGGCACACCAATGCGACCATCATCCACACGAAGCTGGGTAATGGTAAAGAGTGCGTTTGCGCCGTTAGTAAGTACTTTGAACCAAATAACTGTACCAATCCCATAGTTAAGAAGACCAATGCTACTAGATGGACCTTTTGCAATCGCTTCGTTTCGTGTTTCTTGAAAGTATTCCAGTCCCATGACTTATGATGATTTAGCTGAATACCTTGCGTACCTATCTTAGTTGTTTCCATGACTGGTCTACTGTTAAGTCATATACAATGTAATAAGTATGTGTATAATTCAGATTTAGGCTTTTCGAAAAAGAGCAACTAAAGCAAATACACTGAGATCTAAAAGTTGTATGAATAGTTTTCCATAGTAAAATTGATTGTACATATATCAAATGCTACTGACAATTTTCTCTCTTTCTCGCAAGTTCAAATAGTCGACCTACTCTTAAATCTCTTTTAAATTGCTACAAATGACGCTGGTGCCACTGTGCAGCTGCCGATATTCGCACACTAATCAATTTGCAAAACAGTTTACCCGCACGCTGCTGACACGCTTAACAGCTCGACCAAGTCCTTTTCTACACTGTCCCACCCACCTACACCGCCCTCGCTAGCAACCCATCCAACAACCGTGTTTGACTGAATTTTAATTGGCTTTCGCGCCGTAAGTGAACACATGTTGAAACGTCAACAGGCAGCGCAAAATGTCAAAAAGCCAAGAAATCATTTTACACCTTAACTTAGAAATTAAATAAACATGAGGCAGCAAAAAGGTGCAAAATAGGCCCGAGGGAACAGCGTATGATTGGGGCTCGAAGTGACATGATTTGCAGGATGTTGGCTTTAATCAATAATAACGAAGAAGAGTCTGAGTAAAAGTTATATATATTTCTGTATATACGCCCACTTGTCTATAAATAAATTACACAATTGACATTCAATTAGAGACAGGTGAGATATCGCTTTAAGAGAACGTCAGCATTACGCGTACGCAGTGTGCGCAGTAAGCTTTGGATGACATCCTCAATTTCGGGCTGGCATTTTCTGCCCGTTAATCATCGGGGATTTGTGAGTCTTGCTTACAAAACAACCTATTACGCGCATTGGCCCTTCATGTACACGCGTCTGTGAGTATTTGCCGTTGTTCTTTCAAGATTATTAGCATAATCAGCTTTGCAGTCAAAGCCCTGCCCAAAATGCCCATCAATCATGGTGAACCTGCGACTAGACAAAAGACAATAAAACGGCTCTAGGAGCTTTACTTTACGTGGCCATGGGCCCAACAGGAGAGGAATAGAGAAAGAGAGAATGATAATTTTCACAAGCTAAGCCGTTAGGCTTATGGCGCAAAAAGTTTCCGAATGAATGTCTTTCCAAGGAAAATATGAGAATAAATGAAATACAAAGCCAAAGGCAGCTGCCAACTATCGGAGAATTCCATTCATTCAATTTGTCGACTCAATTTCCAGCTCAATTATTTGGTTAAACCAACTGTAAGCATACCAAATTGAATTCCAATTTGTAATTAATATAAATATATATATAGTATACAATTGTTGTATGTATGTATGTTTGGCAGTGTATATAACCATCCCATTAGCATGTAACTAACAAATTGCCAAAATGCCACTGTTGCCATAACAATAGCATCAGCCCTTTTGCTGATTGCTCTGGGCTCATTTTAATGAAGCCAACAAAAAACAAAGAACTTTCCGATTAAAGCCGAGGGACATTCGCGAAGCCTTGACGCGACAGTCAAGGTTGAAGCTAAAATTCCAAGAAATTAATTAATGACAAATTGCATCTTTAAACATTCCTTACACTGAGGTATAGGGATGGTCAAAATATCGATTTACTATCGACACGGCAGTGCAATAATTAAATCAAGAATGGTACGATATTCACGATATTTATTAATTATATATATTTTGATAAATTAAACGATATATTCTTACGGAAATATACATTCTAACTACGAACTGCTTAAGCATTAGTCGATTATTTATCGATAGATTCTCAGGCTTGGAATCCTTCAGTTCCTCTTTTAAACTGCGCTTATGCCTTATTGACTGTTTCGACTTGCCGCATTTCAATTCCATTGCGAAGGCTGATTAGCATAAATAATAGCTTATAAGAAGCTCTCGCTCCAAATATATAACTCAACGGAGCGAAAGACAAATGCCTACAGCTTATTCTTTTAAATTATGAAACTTTGTCGTCAAACATTTTCGATGACAAATGTGAAGTTTGTGACGCAATTTGATTAATTCACACCCAGGTCGCATGATAAATTATGCATATGTGTGCGTGTGCATGTGCGTGTATAGGTGTTGCTTTAAATAGATTGCACACGTCAGTCACATTAAAAGCGATAACTATATAAAGCGGGCTCTGTGAAGGGTAACCAAGCGAGCCGCCATTAATCGAACTTTATTATTTAAAAGGAGCATTTTAGAAGTCGCGCCCATGTGCCCCCATGACATGCAATTCAACAAATAAATCTAAGAGCTAATAAATTTTTAGGAGCAGAGAGCAAAGCATGAGCTGGAGATTCGCATGAGCATGAATGCCAACGAACCATTAAGAAACCGAAGTGAGCAAAGTGAACCCATGGGGAGGATGGAGGCTTAACTGATGTATGATTCAAGGGAACTGGCATCTCCCTGGCGCTCTAATATGTACATATGTGTATGTGTACGTACGCACAGACGAGCATTTGCCGCGCCACTTCCTGTCTTTCAATTGAATCCAGCCGCACCATGCGGCGTATACGTGTTATTTCCGAGTCTGCTTCTGCTTCAGTTGCTGCTGCTGTTTAAATTGCGCGTCGCTGCCTCCGTTTTAAAATATTGAATTTTATTATTAAAGGCCATTCTCAGCACCTGTTCCACTTCTCCGCCGACACTTCCCTGCACAGCCCCGCCCTCTCCCCCACCGCTTTCTTCTTTGCGACGCGCCCCCAAGTTCCATAAGTTATTAATTGCCATTTATGCTGTGCGACAGATTCGCTTGTAATTTTATTATTTATGCCCCCCAAAAAAAGCATTAGTTGCATTTCGATGTATCTCTTTTTTGACAAGATAAATGGAAATGCATTTGCATATAAGTTATTAATGGCAACATTTGCAGCAATGAATTGTAATTAATAAATCATTCGAAATTGCATTTAATCAATTAATATAGAGATTCTACTTTTGTTTACTATGAATTTATTATATCGTGCATACAAAAAGCTGATCATATTGGTTAGAATAAGATTGTGACTACATGAGAATGTGCAGAGCATGCGTAATTCCGATCTAAACTGACTTTGCTCAAGGCCCAAAAGCCATTAAAAGCCTATTTTAAAAGCAGCTTACAGTTGCACCTATTCGACCTGAGGCATTCCGAAACTTTGACAAAAGTTACAAAGAGACAACAAAGATTTGAAACTGTCTACCAAAATGTTTTTATACGAGTACGTAGGTATGTGTGTGTTTATATGTGCACATACATATGCAAATACACTCATTAATATGGATGTATGTACTGTGTACATATGTTGTATGTACATATGTATGTGTATGTTCAGACGTAAGTACATGGCTTGGAATATTGACAAAAGGTATTTGCCACACTTCGTTGACTCTGTATACCCACACACAAATGCATATTTAATTAGTACTTACACAGACACATACACTTACACATGCGTTCAAGCACTTTCACATCGACTTTTATGCGTATGAATATTTGTTTAAAATTGTGTGATTGCTGTTTTAGCATGCAAATTTAATTGGAATCGCCTTTTATTTATATTTCACCTAATTAAAGAGTAACTTATTTAATTGTTTATGTGCACAGTGCAATCAAAATATGATTACTTTGTCCTGATCTGGTTACACGTGTGCAAACTAATAAAACCAAATGTGTTTTTGTGTTCAACAATTAAACTTGACTTCTTTTGCAACGAAGCAAAATAGAATAACAGTTGATCTGCTTCGAGAAATGTTAAAACTAGAACAATAAGAATAATTAAGAATATTTAAATCAATTTGAACATATTCATTTACTGACTCAAAACGTCTTGCTAGGAAACTCGTCGTGACATAAGTCAAATTATGCTAGTGATGTATTTTAATGCTAGTGGTGGTACACTCTGTTATCTTCGTGACTATCGATAAATGCAGCACCGGCCACTCTGATCTCTCTCTCTCTCTTAGTTTTGCTCTTATTAAGTCCCAATTGTTTAAGACAAATGAACAACAACACTGCAGCTTGCAATGGCTTGACCAATGCACTCTCATATACTCACTCACACTTATATTTCTTTGTTTGGCAGCTAGCTATCCCATTCACACACACACACACAGATTGCTTCCACTAATGCCTTTTTCTTCTTTAGTGTGATTTCATTAGCCGACATTTGATCTTTGCAGCCAAAACAAATGAGCACAAATGAATAACAGAAAGAGATAAGGAGGCAGAGGTTTTTTGAATAGGACAAAAATGCTTGTGTGCGTAGAATAATATTATTAAAGTCCTGCGGATATACTTACACTACATACTATATTACACATATACTATATACGTACATACGCAGGTATAAAGTGCATAAATAGAAATAATTATTTAATTATTTTAAGGCCTGAGAACTCACACATTTTCTGTAAGTTCTATTATTGGAACAGTGTATTAATGGACTGTACTTTTGTAAGTAAGGAAAACTTCTCACGCACCGAGTTCTTATGTCAAGGTTATTTCATTTGTGTCCTGCTTTTCAAAGGATTCTCTGTGGTCTGCTTTGTTTGTGTTACTCTTTGGTTCCATTCTTAATTGTAAGGCTTCCTCGTACCTGGAATTTCGCATTTGGCTGAACTTTCAAAGGTCTCCAACCTAAAGATCTCAGTGAAAACAATATTTGGCAAAAACTGATTATAAATATCTGTTGGTTACAACAATATAGACGGCGGCGAGAGAGAGAAAATAGAAATAATTTCACTTCTCCTCCAAGTGACACTTACCTTTATTTTTCTGTACTCTCCTCTGTGGAAAATATGCTCAGCAGAGCTTAGAAACTTCTACAACTCTTGTTGCTTGTTGACAACATGTTAAAGAAAACAAAGAAACAGGCGAGTGAAGAAACATCGTTCTGCTCGCGATGCTCCCTCTTTTTTCAGTTTTTAACAACGTTCGTCAGCTTATATCTGGGCGCTGCTGTCGCAATTTTGCTGGGCGAATGGAAGATAAGATACCCTGCCAGTCCCATAAAGTATAGTGGTATTTTAATATCAATAGAACAACACTTTTCAATTCATTTCATTTAGCGAAAATATTCTTTAAGCTTTAAGCAACCTAGTTAATATTATAATGAAAACAAAATGAAAACTTCCTCAGTGTGGACACATTTCTGATGCCTCTAACGTTCCACAGTTAAAGCTGTTTTTATTTTTGCACACGTCTCGGCTTGGTGGGGAGGTAAGAAACGTATTGGAAATTGATTTTATGCAATATGCTTGCAAGTCGCAAGCCGCTCAAGGGGCTCTCAATGCATTTCGTGTACTAAGTAGAATGCACATTACTTTTTATCGATGTAAACAACCACTGCAATGCTTCAGACAACTTGTGGAATTAATTCGAGTCTAGTATTGTTTGCATTGTGTTGTAATAACAATCAACTTAGAAAACCATCATCAAATAGTCTTAGGCATTGTAGTCGCCACTCTATCTCGAGGGTAGCAAGTGCTGGCTATGAGCATGCAATGGTAAGAAGTAGCGAAAACAGCAACGACACTGGGTGTACGAGAACTCAAAAATGAAAAGAAGAAATGAAAACAATACGGATAAACCTCTTCTTACTGAGATAAATTATTTTGCTTCTTCAGCTTTTCTGGTTCTACTTTTGAACAGGGATAATCAAAAGAGTGATAAAATGGTGTATTGTGTTTTTGTTGGCAACATATTCCGAATGTTGCTATACTCAGCAAGCAGTTTTGTCGCAACATACAAATATTGCAAGCAGTGCATTTGCGACACGAGAATGTTTCAAGCAGTGTACTCTTTAATATGGAAATGGTGCTAATCGAAATAAAGTAAAAAATATATAGAATCAATGTTTTGTGCTTTTTTTCTCGTCAAATAAAACAAATTTGTTGACTGATTGTATACTCTACTATAGGGTAACGTACTTCATGCTCAGTGGGTACATGTAATTGTGCGTGCAAGGCTGAAACATAATGTTTATCAGATTTTGTTTGGCTTTAGCTGTAAGTCAATAAAAAATGATGTAGACTTAACAGCCGCGAGGCAAATTAGGAGAAAGTCCACAACATAATCCTGTCGGCGTTATCCCGGCCGCACAGCGACTGAATCAAGTTGCCTGTGCGTGGCGAGCTGCCAGTTCCTTATCTCATTATGAATTTATGCCGCAGTCGCGCTAACGTTTCCCACTCACAACAGGCCCAAATTTATGAGCACCTTGCGGCTAATTTATGTGAGAGTCAAATAAGAATAACAAAAGCAGCTACCACACCGACAACCACAACAACAATAACAACAACAAGTACAACAACAGCAACAGTGGTTAAAACAGTTACAAAATATGTGAATAAAAATCTGTCTTAAATCCAACCCACCCCACCGCAAATGGAGCAATCGCCTGTGGCCGCAGCTTTTCGCCACTTGTGAATTTTAATTTATTTGCCACTGCAGTTGGGGTGTAGGCGTCCGCGTATGGGCATGGGCGTGGTCGTTGTCGTGGGTGTGTACCACAATCCATTGGGGGCGGCATATGCCGTATGCTCTTAATTGTTGCATGCAAATCGAGGCTTTTGTTTGCTGTTGCGTGTTATTGTTGCTTCAATCTACTCCTCACCAGAACGGGTGGCGCTTTATGTTTATTATTGTTCAAGTGTTTACCGTATTGCCGCGCAGGATAATCAATGCACAGTTTAAATATCACACAAAACCGCGGTCTAGGGTATTTTTATTGCACTCGCAATTAATTCAATTATGCCACACACTCGACCATGTCCGAATGGGAGAGCCTGACTCGATTATCAATCAGGCAAGATAATGTTTTTATTATATCTTCACTACTTGTATAAGCGGGTATTTCGATGTTCCTATTCGATTATAGGGTACACACAAGCACTCTACTATATATTCCTATTAATGAAAACAATTCTTTAAATCCATTTGCCAGAGTTCTGAAGGAAAAAAGGAAAAGAGAGACGGCACCTTAATGGAAATGGAATTGTTGGATATTTTACATGTAGGGTGCGCTGTATAGAAGCCAAAAGAACATACAAGATAGAATTATACTCACAATATGACACCATCTAACAATTATGCACTCCGTCAAAATATTTAACTTGCCCTGTTTCAAATTTCATTTATTACTATTCAATTTTGTTCCCTAAAACATGTTTCAATTTTTTATATTCATTTGTTCGTAGTTCTTCGTTATCCGTTTAATTGCTTTGCGTTTCTTAGCCAAATTATCTGCAGTCGCTTGTTAAGAGTTTAGCATAATGAATCGCATCTACCCCAGAGACAGCCCCATCATACAGCGCAGTGGGATTTGGTCGTGGGACAAGAAAACGGATCATATACACTTTGAGCCGCATAAAGACCTCATTCAGTCTAACGAAAGATCTATCGAAACAAATGGCTACGAGTTCAAACGTACCATTACCCAGGAGGAGGAAAATGTCTTCATTGAAGGCTTTTCGAAAATCACAACTCGCGCTGACAGTAACTTGATTTCGATCAACGATGTACGTGACTTGGTGCTCTTCTTGATGCCCAAACAATTTCTAACCAAGAGATTTCTTGAGTTTATGCACAAGCCAGCCGTACATAGATTACTCCACGCTCTCATCATCTACTTTGAGTATTTCCTTCGCCTTGTGGAATTTGTGCTAATCCGGCGAGACGAGCTGGCCGGTAGAATGGCACAGATCCAGAGCGAGCAGACCAACGAAATGAAGCGGACCTTCTCGATCTACCTTAGTCAATATCGCTTGTTGGTTGCCAGAAACTACAGTGTCATCCTGAAGGGAGAAGGCGATATGGAGGAGTTCTACCACATGAAGAAAGTCGTTTATATTTCAAGCTCTATTCGAGACAGGCACCACCATGAGCAGTTTTTGGCCGTCGCAATTCAGATTGTCTGGATCACGATGCACAGGCGGGCCTACCATGTTATAGAAATGGAGATAAATCGCCTCTTTCGGTCAGAGCACTTTATGTTTAATCGTCCGGAATACCTGAAATTCACACCAGCGGAGCGCAGTCTACTTTATGGACGCAACAACAAGATCGTCAACTACCGCAAGCAGTTGTCACCATTGGTACTCGAGCTGACGCATGTATCCGATGAAGATCTGCCCATACTGTGGATCGGAGAACGCAAGTATCGTGGAACGGACGTTCGAATTGCCAAGATGGAGCTGGAGTACATTGTACCGGACACGCAACTACACTTTATTGATGTGGTCCATGGCATACTGGGACATCCGAAGCGCTTCTACGATACGATTCTTAATCTGAATTGGCCTGCGTTGCGCCACGAAAACTATTCCATCAAGAACGATCCGTATCACATTATACGCCAGCCATATCTTAGAATAGGAAACATGAACGACCAGAACACATCCAATACATCAAAACACTTAGAGCACTTTTTCAACATATACAACATTTACGAGCCATGTACACGAGAGACGATATCTAATTGGCTAAAAAGGGAGAAGCGAATCTCTCTGAGTCAACATGGGCAAATCAATGAATCTATTTTTGATCGGTGTCAAAAGGAATTAGACAAAATGTCATGTAACCCCAGTGTTGAATCAATTACCGCCAAGTATTTCAAAGATATTGCCAGACTCCGCAAGAAAAAGAATCCCGATATTTACAGCGGAAAGTCTCTGACCACCAAGCACATAACGGGCGTAGATGTCTTCTATGAACAGTGAAGTGAAGATTTGCTACTATATGTCTTCTCCGCCTTTAGAGACGGAATATGTATCAACTTTGTAACTTCACTGTTCTCAGAACACTTGTAAAATATATATAATATAATATACTCCTTATTTAAGCTTAATAAATCATTAATCTATAAAATACTTACACTCCACTTCAGATGAAAACTCTGTACATATGATGTATTTTAAAGTTACGTGTATGTACGGCTCCTCCGAAAGGGGAAGAGCATCCCCATTTTTGATGTAGTTAGGGCAATAAAATAATAGGTATATAGCTGTCTTGTGCTATCCCTGGTTATACCCTGTGCCCGTCGAAAATCGAAAAATTGGCGTAGAATATCCTGAATAAAGAATATTAGTAGTTGGCCAATAGACACATAAGTTACTCATATGGTAGAAGGGTATTATAACTTCGTGCCAACCGAAAATGTATGTAACAGGCAAAAGAAGGTGTGACAGACTCCACAGCTGAGTCGATATAGCAATGTCCATCTGTATGTGTTTCCGTAGAAATTCTAACTCTCAGAGACTGTAAGAACTGGAACTACCATAATAAATATGAAGAAATATATAAATTCGACACAGATCAAGTTTATTTTAGATTTTGACCCCTTTCGCATCCGAAAATCATGCTTGTTATTTATATCCAGTTGAATCGTATGTGTCAGAGCAGTAATGCAAAACAAAAATTACAATAATGTTCACTAAAAGGTTATCGGTTTAAAAGTTGTAACTGGCCGAATAGTAGGCTGGAATGTAGTTCACTCTACTTGTGAATTTCAAACTCTCAACACTACAGTACACACGAACACCTTCACCGACACACGTTATTGTTTTTCCAAGTTACACTTTTCGAACTTACACAATGATTCGCCTTTACGCTGATACCTACGTTCCCAAGTACAGCAGTGGAAAATGGTCATGGGATTCGAAGAATGATTGCCTCCAATTTCATGCGCATAACGATCTGGCGAATGCCAGGGAGCGTTTCATTGACACCAATGGATTTCTATTCCTTCGCACAATCAATCAAGAAGAAGAGATGATCTTTCGCCAGCAATACGTTCGCTCCGAAGCAACCTTTGACACGGATACTGTAGTTATCAACGATGTGCGTGACTTGGTTCTCTTCTTGATGCCCAAAAAGTTTCTGACCATGAAGTTTCTCGATTTTATTCATCAACCAGCCATACATAGATTACTCCACGCCCTCATCATCTACTTTGAGTATTTCCTTCGCCTTGTGGAATATGTGCTAATCCGGCGAGACGAGTTGGCCGGTAAAATGGCGCAGATCCAAAGCGAGCAGACCAACGAAACGAAGAGGATCTTCTCAACTCACCTCAGTCTATTTCGCATATTAGTTGCCAGAAATTACAGTGTTGTGCTCAAAGGGGAAGGACATATGCATAGTTTCTATCACATGGAAGAGATTGTGAATATTTCAGCAACGATAAAGGATAAGGAATTCCACGAACAATTCCTGGCCGTCGCTATTCAAATAGTATGGATCACGATGCACAGACGGGCCTACAACGTCATTGAAATGGAGATGAATCGCCTATTCCGGTCAGAGCACTTTGTAACGTATCGGCCAGAGTATCCGAAATTTTCACCTGTGGAGCGCAGTCTACTTTATGGACGTAACAACAAAATTGTGAACTATCGTTCCCAGATATCCCCGCTGATCCTGGAACTAAAACATATTAATGAAGAAGATCTTCCCATTCTGTGGATAGGAGACCGCAAGTACCGTGGAACCGACACTCGTATTTCCCAAATTGAGCTGGAGTACATAGTTCCGGGGCCGCAGCTATTCATGATCGACGTGGCTCATGGCATTCTGGGTCATCCAAAGAGTTTATACAACACAATTTTAAGTCTCGATTGGCCGGCAGTGCGCTTTGCTAACTACTCCAAAGAAAATGATCCCTTCCACATTTTAAGGCAGCCGCATCTAATGTTGCCCCACCTGGATGAGCTTAAGGTGCGCAAAATGTGCAAGCAATTCGATCAATTCTTTAAGGTGTACCGCATCTACGAGCCAACAAGCCAGAAAATGCTCATCAAATGGAGTCGTCGCGAAAAAATCATTGAATTCTATCGCAGTGGCGGAGTGTTAGAGGACATTTACATGACCTCTCAGAAGGATCTGGATAACCCAAGCTATGGTCCGTCAGTGCGTAACATTATTGCTAAATACTTCTTCTTGATCAGCAGGCTTCGTAAAAACGCTACAATGGCTATAAGCAATTTAGACAGGGGTAGTAGGTCAACGATTACTTCTGTCCATAGGCTTTTCAAAAAAGAAATTAAAGCAGTTGGATGACCATTTTTTTCGAGGAATATATGATGGATGAAACGAATGATTAATAAACGAACATTATTCAAAATACATCTATTTTGTTGCATTCATTTTAAATCAGTCAAACGCAACAGCTATTTTTTTAATTCATAAACACATTTTTAATTTAATTATTATTAATGCAATAATTTTAATTCCTAATTTAAATGTAAATTCCTTTCCCAGTCCATTAGTCACCATTAAGTAAATAAATAAATAAATATAAATTTAAAAAACAAAGATTCGCAATGAACGCATGTTAAAAGCGATTGTTTAAAACAAAAAAGTAGTTCCACAAAATGTCGCCTGTAGGAATTATAGTAGGTCTGCTTAAGTATGCATGTACAAATTGAGTTTAATTTGTATCATATCTTACTAATTTATAGTCCGATTTTAATGAAACTTCCAAAAAGCTAGTGTCCAGGTATTTGTCATGTGTGACTTATAACATTGTTGAGATTTTATACCCTTCGACTGTTAATAAAAATTGTCAAAAAAGAGTATAATCAATCACTTTGTGAAAATGTATTTAACAGACATTAGGAGGCGTAGAGAGCGCACAAAGTATGGTATATATATTCTTGCTCAAGATCAACAGCCGAGTGGATTGAGCCATGTCTTTCTGCCTGTTACATACTGTTGTACAAAGTTAGTAAACCCTTTTCCGTTTTCAATGGGCGAAGGATATAAAAACTAGACGCAGGGAAACTGACCGAATACTTGTAGTATGCTAGACTGAAGTTCACACTACTTGTTAATTTTTTACTCTCAACACTACAGTACTCACAAACACCTTAACGTGTACACATCAACATTTTCCACATTTTAAACAATTTATAAATTCTCACAATGATTCGCATTTATGCTGATACCTACGTTCCCAAGTACAGCAGTGGAAAATGGTCATGGGATTCGAAGAATGATTGCCTCCAATTTCATGCGCATAACGATCTGGCGAATGCCAGGGAGCGTTTCATTGACACCAATGGATTCCGATTCCTTCGCACAATCAATCAAGAGGAAGAGATGATATTTCGCCAGCAATACGTTCGCTCTGAAGCAACCTTTGACACGGACACTGTAGTTATCAACGATGTGCGTGACTTGGTGCTCTTCTTGATGCCCAAAGAGTTTCTGACCATGAAGTTTCTCGATTTTATTCATCAACCAGCCATACATAGATTACTCCACGCCCTCATCATCTACTTTGAGTATTTCCTTCGTCTTGTGGAATATGTGCTTATCCGGCGAGACGAGTTGGCCGGTAAAATGGCGCAGATCCAAAGCGAGCAGACCAACGAAACGAAGCGGATCTTCTCAACTCAGCTCAGTCTACATCGCATATTAGTAGCAAGAAATTACAGTGTTGTGCTCAAAGGGGAAGGAATTATGCATGATTTCTATCACATGCAAGAGATTATCAATATTTCAGCAACGATAAAGGATAAGGAATTCCACGAACAATTCCTGGCCGTCGCTATTCAAATAGTATGGATCACGATGCACAGACGGGCCTACAACGTCATTGAAATGGAGATGAATCGCCTATTCCGGTCAGAGCACTTTGTTACGTCTCGGCCAGAGTATCCGAAATTTTCACCTGTGGAGCGCAGTCTACTTTATGGACGTAACAACAAAATTGTGAACTATCGTTCCCAGATATCCCCGCTAATCCTGGAACTAAAACATATGAATGAAGAAGATCTTCCGATTCTGTGGATAGGAGACCGCAAATACCGTGGAACCGACAGTCGTATTGTCCAAATTGAGCTTGAGTACATAGTTCCGGGCCCGCAGCTATTCATGATCGACGTGGTTCATGGCATTCTGGGTCATCCAAAGAAATTATACAACACAATTTTAAGTCTCGATTGGCCGGCAGTGCGCTTTGCTAACTACTCCAAAGAAAATGATCCCTTCCACATTTTAAGGCAGCCGCATCTAATGTTGCCCCAACTGGACGAGCTTAACGTGCGTAAAATGTGCAAGCAATTCGATCAATTCTTTAAGGTGTACCGCATCTACGAGCCAACAAGCCAGAAAATGCTCATCAAATGGCGGGATCGCGAAAAAATCCATTGAATTCTATCGCAGTGGCGGAGTGTTAGAGGACATTTACATGACCGCTCAGAAGGATCTGGATAACCCAAGCTATGGTCCTTCAGTGAATCACATTATTAACAAATACTTTAAACTGGTCGGCAGGCTTCGCAAGAAAGCTGCAGTAGATTCAAAGATGGCTAAGCCCAAGAAGAAAATGAGCAGTTGGAACATTTCTTCGAAGACTGTATGCTGAACGAAGAGGAAGGTTAATATACGAACATAGTACGAATAAATACCATCCATTCAATAAAAAAAATTCGTTTTATTTAATTGTTCGTTAACTGCTAGCGAAGACTGTTTCGTAGCAAAATCAGCTGATAACGCGGCGGCAGTTTGGCTTGCCATCTGATTATTCTGTTGGAGTCGGCACTGCTGACAGTAAGTATGTCGTGTGAACTGGCTGCCCGGAGCGTTCCGCCGTACAATCACTTTACACAAATCGGGGATCTTGTATTGCGGCAACGTTCAAAGGAGGTGCCAGTGGAGCTCATAGATAGTCAGGAGGTCAAAGATGTTGTAAATCAAATGGTTCAAGTGTTGCGGCACTATGACTGCGTGGGAGTAGCAGCACCCCAACTGGGCGTACCATGGTGTATAATTGCCATGGAGTTCCGTGCAGGTAAGCAGCAGCAGTTCTCGCCAGAGATTTATGAGGAACGCAAGATGTCAACTTTGCCACTGGCTGTAAGTTAACTTTACAATTTTGTTATCTTGTTTCACTTATCTAGCATATACCAACAGGTTTTTATCAACCCTGAGATTGAGATTATCAATGAAGAGCAGCACACGCATTCCGAGGGTTGCATGAGTGTGCGAGGTTTCAGTGCACGCGTCGCACGCTACGATCGTGTTCGCGTCGTTGGCGTTGGAATGCTCGGAACGCCTTCCGAACTGGAACTAGAAGGCTGGAGCGCACGCATTGCTCAGCACGAAATGGATCATCTTAATGGCATCGTTTATATTGATCGCATGGACGTTTCCAGCTTCACTTGCGTCACATGGCGGCAGATAAATGAAGCAGGCGGCCGCGCTGTAATACCATTTGATAAATAACCAAACATTTTATTCAATAAAATATTTGAACTTACCGCCAGCAACAGCTGTTTAACAAAACTATCGTTTGTTCATCACATCTGAGCTGCTCATTCACAATAGTCACTCAGCGCGGCAATCGAAAAATGTAATAATCGGCACTGCCAATGTGTGTAAAGTGCATATTTGTTAATTATATACAAATTTAATAAAATATATTGAAATGATCAATGAAATTGAGTTAAATTCTTCAAATTTAAATTGAACAGTAAACAAGTTTTTTTTATTACGTATGACCTAAATCACACAATACACGCAAAATACAACTAAAATGCTTTGCTTTGAATTTACAGGGTATTCTTAAGTAACATCATTGAATTAACTTATCAACTGTTACGGCATTAAGCCGACACCCGCTTATTTTGTAAATAAAATTAGCAAAAATGCTGCCAAGACTTCATAAACTGTGCCAGGTAAACGCGCGCCACCTGAGTATCAGTCAATCAGCGCAGCAATCATTCAGAAAATGGTACCAGAAGCTCTGGACAACCGAACGCACCAATCTGCCACCCTACAGTCACTTCACACAGATTGGGGGATCCAGTGCTGCGTGACCCCGCGGCAGAGGTGCCAGCAGACTGTGTAAACAGCGACGAGCTTCGAGCAATTGTTGATCAGATGGTAAAAGTGCTGCGCAAGTACGACTGTGTTGGCATTGCGGCGCCACAAATTGGGGTCTCGTTGCGAATTATTGCCATGGAGTTCAATCGTCACATCAAGAAGGACCTCTCCGAAGCGACCTACAAGGCGCGGCAAATGTCCGAGCTGCCGCTAACCGTGAGCACTATTGAGAAACTCTCTAAAAGCAGCAACTAGATGTCTTACTTCACAGGTGCTCATCAATCCTCGACTGACAGTTACAGACTATAGCAAACACAAGCACCCGGAGGGCTGCATGAGTGTGCGTGGGTATTCAGCCGAAGTTGAACGATATGCGGCCGTCAAGCTTTCGGGATTGAACAGAGAAGGTGCACCGACAGATCTTGAATTCCACGGATGGAACGCACGCATTGCCCAACATGAGATGGATCATTTAGATGGCAAACTATACACGGATAAAATGGATCGCTCGACCTTCATTTGCACGTGCTGGGAAACAGTCAATACGAAATCGGGTCGCGTGGAAATACCCTTTCATAAATAATACACGTTGTTATACTAAGAATTTTCTTTATTTAGAAAGAAAATGGAAACGATCGAATCAATATTCTTGGCCATTGCTCACTTGTACTTCCTCAAGTACTGTTTGGCCAGGCCTAGAGCCGATTTAGCCTTGAAGTACTCCGGACTGTCCCATAGATCCCGATTGCGCACCATGTATGCGTTCAGTTCATTGTATTCTCGTTGAAAAAGGCGACGCGTTGATATCACCTTGCTGGTTAGCTGATCCATTGTTCGCGTGAGCGCCTCTTCAGCTGCTTCAATAAGCTCGGGGCTGCTTTCCAACGATTCGTGCAATGTGAACAGCTGCATGCGCTGATTGTGCCAGTCATCCCACTGCAACTGTAAACTCTTGCCCAAGTAGCTAAGCACCCCCGTGCGCAGAATGAATTGCCTAATACCGGGATGCGATGAACTTCGTCCTCGCAGCCGTAACATCTTGACACCGTTCCCAAAACCAAAAGGTTAATTACATAGAATACCCTCGAAATAGGGCTTAGTTTGTGCAGAGTTCGAGTATCAAAGGATTATTGCTATATGGCAGTATCTTCAGATAATCCTTCACTCCTGCCTGCCTTCTTTACTTTTCTTAGTTTTTTTTTCACACAAAACAATTATGTTATGTTGCCATAGCCGATACTAAACCAAAATTGAGTTTATTTTTGAACATCAAATGAGAACGTACCTGATAAAAATCTAAACAATTTACTCACTTTAAAAAATGCAACAATTTTATGCATAGTCCGAAGACATACAACAATTTAGCTTAATCTTTATACAACTTTACGCTTAATCTGTTACACACAAAGCATCTCAGAAGAGTCCCTCGATTTGTCCAGTTTCAGTGTTCAAATCGATGTCATAGATAGCAGGGCGCGTGGCGAGTCCTGGCATTTTGGTTATACCTCCGCACATGGCGACCACAAAACCAGCGCCTGCGGACACGTAGACATTCTCCACCGTCAGCGTGAATCCCTTTGGGGGCACCTTTGATATTGGCATCGCCAGTGACAGATCCCGAAGTCTTTGACATGCAGATGGGCAGCTTATCGAAGCCCTATAAGAGATAGAGAAAGAAGGAAACTTAAGCTAGAGAAGATTCCCTTTGTCTTGTCCCACTTACTGCATCGCTGAGGCGCTTGACCTGCTCCAGTGCTTCCTTGGTCAGCTCCACCTTGCCAGCGCCATACATGGTCTGTGCAATCTTGTTCATCTTATCAACCAGTGGCAGGTCCAGATCATAGAGCAGCTGGAACTTGTTCTGCAGCTGGCAGGCCTCGATAACAGCATCGGCAAGTGGCACAGCACCAGCACCACCATCTGACCAGTGCGTAGAAACGACAGCAGCAAAAGCGCCTGCCTTGGAGGGCGGCAGCCTTAAGCAGTTGATGCTCGGCGGCAGTGTCGGCCACATGCGCGTTGATAGAAACCACAACAGGCAAACCAAAGGCGCGACCATTGCTGATGTGCTGCAGCAGATTCGGCAAACCCTTCTCCAGCAGTTCCAGATTCTCTTCCGTATACTGTTTACTTAGAGGTGTGCCAGGTGTGACAGCATCACCGCCTCCATGCATCTTGATGGCGCGCACCGTTGTGACCAGGACAACAGCGTCAGGTTTGCGTCCCGAGTTGCGGCACTTGATGTTGCAGAACTTCTCCATGCCAATGTCAGAGCCAAAGCCCGCCTCGGTGCACACGAATCCCTCGCTGCCCACCAGCTTGAGGCCGATCTCGTCGGCAATAATTGAATTGCAGCCATGGGCAATGTTGGCAAAGGGACCAGCATGCACCAGCACTGGTGTGCCCTCGAGGGACTGCATCAGATTGGGTTCCATGGCATCCTTGAGCAGCACAGCCAGGGCACCTGTGACACCCAGATCATCGACCGTCACGGGTCGTCCGGACTTGTCAAATGCCACCACCATCTCGCCCAGACGTTGCTTCATGTCCGCCAGGGAGCGCGAGAGTGCCAGCACAGCCATAATCTCGCTGGCCACAGAGATGGAGAAGCGCGTCTTGCGGGTCAGACCCTTCTCGGTGGGCGATTCACCAATGGTGATCTCACGCAGATACCTATCGTTCATATCCACTGCACGCTCCCACATGATCGTCTCGGTATCAATGTCCAGTCTAGCGAATCTGGAGTACTCCGTCTCGGTGAGCGCATCGGGATCGGTCTTGTCAATGCCCAAACGTTGCAGGCGACGAAGTTGGATGGCACTGAACTTGCGTTGACCCTTGATCTTTGGCACCAGACGATTGTACAGCGCCTTGTCCGCCTGTGTAGCCTCGTGGAAGATGCGTGTGTCCAGCTGAGCGGCTACCAGATTGTTAGCAGCCGACACGGCATGAATATCGCCAGTCAAATGCAAATTGAACTCCTCCATGGGTATAACCTGGGCATAGCCACCGCCGGCAGCGCCACCCTTGATGCCGAACGTGGGTCCCATCGAGGGTTGACGCAGTGCAGCCATCACATTGCGCCCCTTGTGCGCTCCCAGTGCCTGCACGAGACCCATCAATGTGGTGGTCTTTCCCTCGCCCAGAGGCGTGGGTGTGATGCCGGCAACAACAACATATTTGCCCGCAGGACGCTGCTCCAGACGCTGCAGCACACTCAACGAGATCTTTGCCTTCTTGCTGCCATAGAGTGAGACCTCATTGGGCTCCAGTCCGATCTCCTCGGCCAATTGTCCAATATTCTTGGGTCGCTGAGCACGTGCAATCTCAATGTCGCTGGGCACGGGACGCACGAGGCACAGAGGCAGTGGCTGCAGTGGCCACTTCACCTTGTTGGAGCGCGCCGCAGCTCGTGTGGCCGAGACCACAGTGTTCTTCATCAGCATGGCCACCGTCATGGGTCCCACGCCGCCGGGTACTGGGGTAATGAAGCCCGCCACCAGCTTGGCCTGCTCGTAGTCAACGTCGCCCACGAGGCGAGTGCCACTGGCCTTGGTTGGGTCTGCTCAGGAGAGGAGGAGGAAACAACGTATCAATTGCTTGAATCTTTGGTCAGTTTGACAAACTGTTCGGCTGCGAACTAAATTCGAAACTGAAACTGTAACTCAAACTGATAGAATTCTTTTCATTTGAGGATGGAAAACAACCGCAAGACGCGGTTTTCCATGCGAGCTCCTTATCAGCACCAGCAGCAGCGCTGCAGGGGGTCAAGCCGAGATAAGGCCGGGTCTGGCTAGAGATTAGACCACCTACCTGGCTTCACATTGATGCCACAGTCAATGACCATAGCGCCGGGCTTTATCCACGAACCCTTCACCATCTCTGGCACGCCAATGCCCACCACCAGAATGTCAGCAGTGCGTGTAATCTCCGCCAACTGGCGCGTCTTGGAGTGACAGACAGTCACAGTGGCATTGGCCCACTTGAGCAACTCTGCCGCAGGACTGCCAACGATTTTGCTGCGACCCAGCACGACAGCACGAGCGCCAGCAATCTCGACACCAGTGCGTCGAATCAACTCCAGACAGCCCCAAGGGAGTGCAGGGCAAGAAGCCGCTGAGATCGCCAATGGCCAAGCGACCCTCGTTCATTGTGTGCAAACCATCCACATCCTTCGAGGGGGAAACTGCATCGGTAATACGATGCGAATCGATGGGCGTGTCGCAGTCCAGGGGCATCTGCACAATGATTCCGTGCACCTGAGGATCGGCATTCAGCTGGGCCAGCTGTGCCAAAGGAATTGCATAATAGTTATTTATATGTGACTGAAGAAGCAGTGGCTGCTATTACATAACTACACTGAGAAAAATGGCCGAGTAAACGGAGGGGAAGTTGACCCTTGAAATGAGCCTTCTATGCTCTCTCTACCTCTCTCTCTTTCTCTCCCTCTACTCACCTGATCGAGCAGCTCCACCTCGGTAATGGAGCGCTGCAATTGGACGTGCACTGCATTGATACCAATCTCCTGGGCAGCCTTGATCTTCATGCGTATGTAGACATTGGAATCCTCCCGTCTGCCCACCTGCACAATCCGCAGGCCGGGCACAAACTGTACACCCTGTGCCCGCAAAGCGTTCACCTCCTCGCGCAGCTCCTCACGTATATTTCTGAAGAAAGAACACATGATTTACATGGATAAACTCAACTGGAAGTGGCATAAACTCACTTGGCCACCGCTGTGCCCGATATTACTTTGGCCTCCACTGTCATTGTGCTCTCGGTCTCGGTCTCGCTGCACCAATCACTGCAAAAAGGGACAAATTTCAACTCGATCTATTCCTTTGGGGGACACCACTCGACGTTCTCGATAGCAACGCCAGCGCTCGCGCAATGCAACTGATTGCCAAGCGGCCGAGCGAGGCCTATCTATAGGTGCGTGTTGTGTGCTCTCTATCGCACCCTAATCCCGCGCTTCCACACGCTCCGCAAGGCGTCTTATCAGTCCAACTGACTTGGGAGCAACAATTTCAGATTATCGGTTTCGGTTTCGGGTTTCTCAGGGGTCACTCCGCGGTTGCTTGTAAACAACATCTCTTTCTACCAGTTTCAACCAGCAGGCTGAGGCTGTGACCGCAAACTGACATGATCTCCATCTCCATCTCTTGGAGATGTTGGGGAAAACGGGCAGGAAAAAGAAATTGTTGCGCGGTATTTGATATACGATCCATATAAATAGTACAAAAGTCGCTAATCGCTAATCCAAACTAGATTCAAGTGCCTTGCATAGTGACACAAAACAACGAATTTAATGTTTCGAATTAATGTTGGGAAATATTTACATTTTTATACAATAAATATACGAACGCTACAGTCAGGTGCTGACTGTATAAGGCCATGGATTATCATAGTATACCGTAGGCAATAGGTATAGGTATGCATTTCTAGCACATACCAAATTTCATTACATTCTTCTTGATTTTTTTGGCACGAGCTAAGAATGCATATTGCGTCTTGTCGTTTTGTGTAATGTAGTTTTTAAATAGTTATTACTAATTTACAGAGGCGGGAAGGGGCGTGTCCAAATTTTAAAAGAACAATTTTGAGACACTGCAAAATATACGTATGTTGTCACAAAATTTGATGACTCTGGCTCTTATAGTTTTTGAGATCCAGGTGTTCATACAGACAGACAGACGGACACACGGACAGACAGACATTCCTCAATCGACTCGGGTACTGAATAGAATATATATAGTTTATGGGGTCGGAGATGCCTCCTTCTGCCTGTTGCGCACATTTCCGTTCCGACAAACACAATAGACCATGAATTTTTTTAAAATCCATGGCCTAAAAACCCAAAGAAATATTTTAGCAATGAGTTGTGCACCACTGTGCGTTCTACCTGTGTCAATCACATTGATTTCATAATCATAATCTATCACAAGAACCTGAAATGGGTGCAAAACAAACGAATTCGGCGCGAGAAACACAAATAGTAACAACAAACAAAGCACACAAGGACCAACGCCATCTGACTGTAATATACCCTGCATAAGATAAGAAATACCGTTTGTCAATACTGAGGCCTAAGGCACACGTGTGCTATCTCTGCTAATGTCCTTACATCCTGCGTCTTTAGGAATAAATAGGCTATATTTTCATATGTAATAACTATTCAACAACGTACAGTCCTGCTGATCTCCTTATCTTCTCATGCACAGTTTAACTTTACATCAATTCAAAACTGAGTACTGTTCAAGAACATATACACTTGTTATAGCTTTAACACCAAAGAAACCAAACAAAAACGAAACCAAAAAAAACATATAAAGATAAACGTGCGTTATCGGAAGGTGCCAATTGATAGAAATAATATTAAAAAATAATACACGGGCATCACGATAACAGGCAGTCAGTCAATTAGCGAGCCTCCGCAGTGGGAAAACATGGCGTGATTAGGGAGCGAGAACATTTGCTTGACTTCTTTATTCCTGACTACACAAACAGAGAGAATTGCACACGTTATCAACTGATCATCATCATCATCGGCGTACTCTACTTAAGCTTAAGGGCAGCGCGCAGCTTTTGCCGAGCGACTGCGACTGTTGCGTGCAATCTCGGAGGCATCGGGCACGAGGACATGACGATGCAGCTGCCGCCAGTTGATTTGCACAAACGATTCCAATAGCGCGGGATCGTGTGTCAGATCGTGGCCGCAGTACTTGAGGGGCAATGGATTGGCCACGCCTTCGATGACATTGCCATTGATGTGACGCTTTACAATGGTATCCTCCAGCGAATGGAAGGTGATGGCCACCAGTCGCCCCTCGGTACGCAGATATTCGCGAGCCATAATCATTCCATAGTTGATCTCATTCAGTTCGTTGTTCACAAAGATGCGCAGTGCCTGAAATGTTTTGGTGGCCGCGTGTGCGGGACGTTGTAACTTGTCCAAACGGTGCTGCCCCTCGCCCACCACAGTGGCAACCAGATCGGCCAGTTGCCGTGTCGTCTCGATGCGCTGCAATGCACCGCGTGCTTCGACAATGGCACGTGCAATCTTCTTGGCCGCCTTCTCCTCCCCATAGACACGCAAAATGCGCACCAGATCAACCTCCTCGGCACGTGCAAGAACATCGGCAGCACTCACTCCCCCACTACGCCCACAATCCATGCGCATGTCCAGCGGTCCGTTGTGGGAAATGGAGAAACCGCGTGCTGCCTCATCAAACTGCATGGAACTGCAACCGAAATCGAAGAGAATTCCATCGATGCTGTTGCGTGGCACCTGCAGCGCTTGTAACAACTGTGGCAGCTCCGAGAACTTGCCCAGCAGGGGTACCAATCGTCCCGCGTAGTCTGGCTCTGCGCTCATGCGCTGCGCCAGCTCGTGTGCCTGTGGATCACGATCCAGTGCGTAGACTGTCGCCTCTGGGCAACTGTCGAGCAGGCGACGCGTGTGTCCACCTGCGCCAAAGGTCATGTCAATGTACTTGCCACCTGCCTGTGGTTGCAAGTAGTCAATCGCTGTCTGGCAGAGCACTGGCACATGGCCGGCATTTGTTGATGATGTTGTTGTTGTTGTTGTGCACTGCCTCAGCTGTTGCGTGTTATATATATATCTTAAGCTAGTAGTCAGGAATCGTTTCATCTTGCTCTCGTCTCTCCTTCTCGTCGTCTACTTCGGTTTGTCGTTCAGATACTGCAGAAACTCCGAGCTGAGCACCTGACTGCACTGGGCCGCTGTCAGTCCTGTTGCCGTCGATTCGTAGCGACGTGGATACTGCTTGGCATACACGTTCTCGCTGAGACGTTCCAAGGCGTCGATCTGCTTGTTCAGTTGAGCTGCTGCTTCGCTGGAGAGACTGGCCTCGGCGGTGGTTAGTTTCGTCAAATGCTTGCGGATTTGTTCGCCCAGATCCCTTGGGGATGGGAGAGAAACATTTAGTTGGTTCATTTGTCATTCACTCAATGTTTTGTGTTGTTGATGTAGTTCGTTGTTGTATGGTGCTCAGAAACATGCAGGAAATCATAAAGCAGCGTTGCAAAGCCAATCAAAAGACTCTCAAAACGAACCTCAAAGTGGAAAGTGCAAAACCAAAAGTAAAGAACGATTAAAACATGTAAAAAAACAACAGTTGAGCTCTTCCGACTGTAAGATACAGCACAACAACTCATTGACACCGGAACACTTTTGACTTAACCAATCAGATTGATACTTCTCAATACATAGAATAGATCTATAATTTTATAACAAATAATAATAATCAAACGATCTTTCTAGAAAACCCCCAACATATTTGAAGCAAAGTTGGGAACCTGAGAAATAATCAAATAATTAAGCTCATAGCTGAATTGATAACCAGAGAAATGTGATTAGTTTGAATCAGTTTCAAAGAAAACTGACTTACAAACAAAAGTGTCTCAGCTTACATATGTGTAAATATGTCTCGAAACTTGACCTGATTTCACTGCTATTTATAATTACTTGTAAACTACAGAGCGATTAAACAAGTACAGGGCACATGAGTACGAGTAGCCACAAGTGCTAACTAGGCAAATATGAAACTAAATAGCAACTGCTAATTGGCTCTGGGGATAAATAAATATAGTATATCCACGCTTATTATATTGTATATCTGTATATCGTAAATTTACAAAACATATTTGAGTTTTGGGATAAATAACAGAACACTAAGCAAGAAATATTGCAGTTACTATTATTGAAAAAAAAATGTACATAAAACAATAGAAAATACTACTTTATGAAGTCAGCCACTCCTCCAATTGACTGCAATTTCATTTGAAGAATGTTTGTACAATTATTTGACCTTTTTAAATGATATAAGTTTAGAAATAGCTGAAATTCTATTGGAAATATTATGAATTAATTTAATTAGTCTTTGCAAGTATTTTTATTAAAATGAGGACTATACTGGATAGCCCCCGATCAAGATTCACTTCTTGTCTTCCACTTACTTTCTCCTCGCATTATCAGCATCGCCGAGAAGATACTCCTCTGGTATCAATTGATAGGTGTACTTGGAAGACATGGCAACACACACAGACAACTTTTCAATAAGTAAAAGCAATACACAATATGCCGATACAACAATCGACAAGAGACTGCCGGCTTAGGCCTAAAGCCAAATGCAATGCAAGTTCGACAAGTTCCACATTGTCCACACGATGTGTTGTGTGGAGCAAGTGCATTGCAACTGCAACATGCAAAAATGGTCAACAATTTCTAAATCCACTAACTGACAGCGAAACATAAAAGCAAACAAAAATTGTAAGAAATTGAAATTGTTGTTAGGTAACCGCAACTGTAGGCGCCACTCAACGAACATTCGTGTGTTTTGTGTGTGTAATTTCATTTTACTTACCTGCCCACTTTAGTTTTTTCTGCTGGCCACTTCTCGAGTACTTTGAGAAATCTTTGGTATTGTGCGGACATACTTAAAAGAAAGTAATTTCGAGAGGGATTAAATAATTTGTTAGCGCCAAAACAAAAACATTGCACGCGCAAAACAGCTGTCTGTTGTTGAGCAATTTACAACACTTTTATATTGAAATGAGTGCTGCATAATGTTTAAGTAATTCAACATTTGACATATCGATATTTTTATGCAGCCCTAGAGGCGGTCAAATTTCAAATTGGCTAATAATATGGATCGCATTGAAAACATATATAGGTTACAATCTATATAATTAAAGTAACTCTGACTATATATAAACAATGACTTATATTATATGTTTAAAGGCAATTCATCGATAATAAAAATAAACTGATTTAGAAGTTTGAAAACTAATAATAATATTTAATAATTCATTTTTATTTAAAACTAAGCGTTTGTTTTCTGGAAAGTTTAAGCAATCATCGTTTATTTTAAATTTTCGCTTTTAAAATTGCAATATAATTAATAGTTTTAAACCCAATTTTAAACCCAAAATCCATTTTTTAATTATTATTTATTTGGTATTTTATTCATTCTATAATATAATATATTTTCTTATTTTTCTGACAAAAAAAGCGGGGTATAAAGAACAGCAAGAAATGCCAACCAATCAGAGCTAAACCGGAGAAAAAGGCGAGAGAGCCATAGAGAGAGCACAATAAGAGAGCGTGACAAAGAGAGCAAAACAGTGGAGGCAAAAAATGCAAACATAAAAAATATAAACAAGCATTTTTTCACAATGCGTGAGCGACAGAGAGGGAATGAGCGGGAGAGAGCAGGCACACACACACACACACCCCAGCCACTTACGCTCGCTCACAGCTGCTTGCTGCGTTCGCACGATGGCACGAAAAAAGTTGAGTGATATTTTTTTTCAGTCGAGTTTTTGCCATCGAACCGAATGGTTCTTCTTCTTTACGCTCGTCTATTTTACGTTTGCGTTGTGATTTGTTGTTTGCGTTCACCGCGCACGGCATGTAAACAACGCGCGGGACGATACAAAGCTCGTACTATATTCGCAATAGGAATTAGCCTGTCCCCGACTCGCGGCATAGAATCTCAATTAAAATAACGAAGGCGCCAAAATTAAGTCGCGCCAAAAGTTTTCGTAAAAAAGGAGGCCAGTACAAGTGCAAAAAAAATACAAAAAAACGGACACGCTCACACAACTTCAAGTGTGTGGATTGGTGTGTGTATATTTTTGGCGTGCGCGGCCATTTTTTCCTTGGTCTCTTTCATAAGTTTGTGTGTGTGCGAGTGTATGTGCCTAGTGTACTCGAAGTCGTAAGAGGAGAAAACATAAAAAGAGTAGATTGACAAAATTTGTAAAAACAAAAAAGAAAGAAAGAAGTGAAGTCAGAAATGTGCGTAACACGTTGAACGTAAACAAACGTTAGATACATATATTTCTTCCATCTCTTTCTCTACCACCCACGCGTCGCCTCATAGAAAGTGAAAACTGAAAGTGGAGAAAAAAGGTAGAGAAGGAGGATCTGACCCGATTACCTCCCCCCTTTTGCCATCAATAGGTCACGCAGAACACGTGCTTTTGCTTTTACGACCAGAATATCAACAGAGCCGCACACACAAAACACACAAAAACCAAAAAGGCAAAGGCAAAAAGAGCAAACAAAAGTTACCATAATAACAACAACAACAAGTGCCGTTTCCAATTGGTAAGTACATCAAACTGTGTTTTATTTTAACATTATTGGGCATATAGTTTTTTTTATTTCTTCCTTTTAGCAATTGTGCACCGTGGTCGAAAATATGTAGATAAATTAGAGAATGTGAAAGTTATATTGATTGCAAACAAAAAATCACCCATTTTAATGAAATCTGTCGCAGTTATCTTTCGCTTATTTCTCAATCAACTCATTTTAGGCGGTATTAATTGGTTCATTATCAGCATACAGTAGTAACATTTCGTATACATTGAATTAAATTCAATAGGACCCCCATTTGTAATACATAAACTTAATTACTTGTTTTACATGTTAGATGTGTGATTACTCATTTAAGGGGATCTATTCAGTATCAGTATTTATTGGTTTATTATCAGCAGTAGCAAAATTGAATTTAAATTGAATTCCATTTAAATGGGATTCAAAATTGTATGTGTTATGAAGACCCATTTGCTTATTTTACACAGTCAATAAATGATTAAGCTTACTAAATTCATAAATTATTGAAAACATAACAAATAATGATGTTATATACTTATAATTATTGCTAAAAATTAACTTATGTGAAAATAAACCAAAGATATTAGTTTAGAAAGGTTTGGTATTTTATTTATATTATATTTGCTTTTTAATGTCCTCGTTAAATACTTATTAATTCACTTTTGGTGAAAGATTTACAAGTTTTTGAATGATCATTCCAGTTATTTAAGGTATAAAATGAATTGCATATACAGAATAGAGTTTTAATAGTCATTTAATGATCACTTCAATTTGTGAATATGTAGAATACAGTTCAAAAGATTCTAAATTGGCAAACGATCGTTTGTTTTTTTAGCACCCTTAAACAATCAAATGAAATTGCCATTGACACACTGTGCAACAACGGCTGCCAATATTTGTCCACCCCCCTGCCTTCCCTTCAGCAGTGTGGCCTTTGTTCGAGTTCTTTATGTGCCATTCATTCGGTGGCGGTTTGTGTGTCGTCTTTTTATCTCCACTGTTTTTGCTCTCGCGCGCATCATTTTTTGCACATGTCGCCCCCGCCGCCACCAACAGAGAGTCTTTTTTTCGTTTATTTGCTTTGTTTCTCTCGTTTTTTTTTTTGCCATTTACCTCTGTCCAGCGCTCTTCATTTGTTTATGTTGTGCTCTCACTCACTCGGCGTTCTCCCTCTCTTCTCTCTTTATGCGGTCGCTGTTCGCGCTCAATTAATTTTCGTTGGTTCGTTTTTTGTACATGTTGTGTGTGTGTGTGCGAGAATGTGCTTGTGTGTGTGTGAGCGATGAATTTTGTTGTGTATACCATTTTTTTTGTAGGCCGCCGAGCAGCGACGTTGATGTTGGCGTCGTGCTTTTTGGGGCCGCCGGTCGAGTGTTTTTTTTATTGTAGTTGTTGTTACATATGCTGTACGTCTGTTTGTTTGTGTATGTTTTACTTGACGCCACTTTCATTGCATACGACATCAACTTTTTATAACACTGTCTCTTTTGAGCTTCACATTTGTTTCTTATGTGGAAACATAAAGAGCAACATGACGTGCATTAACATGTTAACACGCTCAACAGCATATCCTGGTGTAGTTTTCCTACTCCCCTTCACTCCTTCTCTCCACTTCCCTGCGATATTTGGCCTACTCTGGTCGGCCAAACCAACCGACGTCAGCGACTCCAACAGCAACAACAACCGGTTCTTTTGACCAACCAAGCAATAAAAAATATTTTAAAACCAAAGCAAACAAAAACACAAAAAAAAAAGAATTTACTTCTGACGTCAACTGCGCAGCAGCAAAAACAACAACAACGACAGCTACGCAATGCGTTAGAGTGTGTGTGTGTGTGTCAGCACTCTCCTTTGACTCTTAGTCGGTCGACCATCGCAGTCTCTCTCGCTCACTCTCCTTCTCTCTCTCTCCTCTCTTCCGCATTGCACATAATAACTGAATTTATTTTTATGCTGTTGGCGCGCGCCAATTCTGATTGTGTTTTCTTTTATTGATTTTCCTCTTTTTTTATTTTAGTATTTTTACGGAAAAAGAAATCTACTGTGCAAAGTATTTCGACTGTGATATACCCGCTATAAGTTCTTAAATAATTTCGTTGCATATTGTACGATCACAATCAAATTTGAAAAAATCATTTTGATGGTAATAAATATTGTACACACTCAAAAGGTTCAAGTTGGTAATACAACAACGCTTTGAATTCGTATCGAAAGGACCCAGCCCTAGCTATTAGGATCCCTGAGATATGCATAGATGTTCAAATGCTGTTAGAAAACTCTCATTAAAAATCTACATTATATAATAATAATTAAAAAAAGATTGTACAATTGGAATAACATATAATTTCTTTGATTGTACATTAAGAAAATGAAAAACAAAAATGTAATAACGCCCGTTGGCGTTATTTCTCATTCGAAAGTGAAAAAACGCCCGCTAGCGTTATGTACCCATTTGTTTTACACCTTATCTGAATCTTACGAATTTGCTGCGACTTTAAAATAAATGCTATTTCTAGCTGGCTGGCTACACAGTCTACTATTTTCGCATAGCTTTCGCTAATTGACGTTTCTTAAACTTCCTCAATTGCTTATCTGTGGGTCGGATTTCTGCATAGCGATACACCCAGGCATCAGCTATTCTATCGAATTTGACACGATCGCCAACATAGAGATAAGCCATTTCGGGATAAAATGAATTTTCTGGTTGTGGATCGTTAAAAGTTGCTATTATCACATTAAGTACCGTGCACATACGTGATGTGGGAATCCATTGCTCTGCCTCCAATATCGGTATACATAGCTGACCCCGCTCGTTGATATTGGGATGATAGATCTTTGTCGTTATACGCAATATGGGTGGTACAAAGGGATACCTTTTGGGGAAATTGATTTCCAACTTATATGCGCCCTTATTATAGGGAGATTGCGTGGGCATTATTAGGGCAAACCATCGGAAAATGTTATTTACTTCGGGACGAAGAAATTGCATCTGTGGCAGATCCGTGTATTCCATCAATTCTGTTAACTCATTTTTTAAGCGCTTTGGTCCTTCAAATAATGGGAATTGGCTCATTATGGTTTAAAAACAATAAAAAAAGCGCCGCTCTTGGCCAAAATATAAGATTTCCAAAATGTTTTTAATTCATTTACTCAGTTTACTGAGTTCAAGGGATACAAATTAAAAAGAAAACCCTCTCATTGATAATTATACCTAAAAATTTAGAATTAAAAGTTCATTTTGTTTTTTGGGTGTGGCTACATTAAAGAATTAACTTAATCTGCCTAAAGTAATGAGACATTCAGTCACAAAATTTGATAGTCCTAACTCTTATAGTCTCTAAGATGTAAGTTATCATACAGACGAACATGGTTATATCGGTCAGGCTGTTGATTCTGTTCAAGAATATATAAATATTGCTTTTTTCATACGCACAAACGTATAATATCCTTCTACCGTAGGTGTATCGGGTACATGCGGATACGGCAAACACCTGTAACGGGTTTTGTTTACATTGAGTTCTCTCACTCATCGCTCATCATCGTTGACTCTGTTTGTGGGTCAGCAGTGTGTGCCTCGAAGGATTAAACAGTTGCAATGCAGACGACGCACTGAGAGAGCGCACAATTATGAATGAACGAGTACGTGTGCTTATGAATGTGTGGATCTGTGTATGCTGTATATGTATATCATTTATAGCTTTGTTAGATTTGTGGCTGAGTGAGCAGTGAGGGAAGGAAAGAAGACTTGCGATAAGAAGTTGGAATTACAACCATTTTAATGGAAATTAATGGAAAGATAATGATTATTTGATATGCAAATACCCTGTATAAGTGTGTCCATTCAAAGTTTTGTACTTTAGTAAGTTAACTAGGCGCATAAATATTGAAAATATAAAATATAATATGATAAATCAAGTTATATATATTCAAAATATACAATAAAATAAATCAAGTTCAATAAACAGATAAAAGAAATCTTTGCATATCCACATACACATAATATAATAATAATAATATTTTCTTTTTATGCTTCTCTTCTTTCGCTTATTTTTTCTCATAGCTATCTTAACCTTTACTTCACTTATTGTACAAGCATTTTCATGTTCTCAACCTTGTTTCGGCATCTTCTTCTACTTACTTGGTAACATTTTGTGGCAGATTAGCGAGCGCCCCAATTTCATTGTAGAGTTTACGTTTTCAGTTCTTGAGGTGATTGACACGTTCGGTGGCGCCCCTGACTCTTCGTTGCTGCTCCTCCTCCTCCCCCCTCCGCCTATGCTTTGCACCCCTTTTTTGACTTTAACTTCTTCTTGCTTTCGGTTTCGCTTTTTTAGGTAGAACAGATAAAAAAAAAAAGAGAATTTCGTTTTGTTTTCTTGAACTTTTTGTTGTGTTGTCACATCAAAACTTTTTTTGCTTGCCTCAAGCGCCTTTTTTGTTTATCTTGTATTTTTTTGGCATTGTTTTTCGTTTTTTAAGTGCAATTCTTGGACTTTTTTGCTGCTGCTGCTGCTTAACGCTTAATGTGCAACGACTTTTGTTTCATTTGTTGCACGTTTAATTCATAAACAATTAATTAATTCATGCACATTTATGTTAAATTGCTGAAATTTATGTACAAAAACAAAAAAAAAATTCAATAAAAGCAGAAAAAAGTAAAGAGTGCGTGCGTAGCAGACGTTCAAATACCCTAGCAAATGTTAAATTGATCTATTCGTGCATGGGTTGCCAATAAAGTGAATACTACAATTATTGACATACTGCAGAAGAAACTCAAAATTAGATTGAATTAAATTTAAATATGTATTTTTAAATCTTTCCTATAGCAATAACATTTAAAAAGTGACAAATTATTTAGTAAAATGTGGAGTTTTTTGCATGTTTTGATTTCCTATTCATCTTCAGTGTTCTGCATCCTCGATAAGATCTCTGTCATACTCTCTGGAAATAGAAAAAAAAGTAGTTTATTACTTCTGTTGACTGGGCAAAAATTTGCGCCCAGCAGAGGCAAAGGCAGAGTCAGAGACAGAGGCAGCAGCTACTCGACGGAAGCCTAAATAACAATTACAATAATTTCTGTATTTTTCTGTATTTTCAGCATAAAACACCGAAGCAGAGGAAAAAGTTGTGTAAGCCAATTGTGCTGCGCTGTGCGGGGCCAAGTGTCGATTTCATTTTAGCCGCGATCGTTGTACGATTCGGCGGTGCCCGCTTCGGTCCCCTTGTCCGCTCGCTGTCCCGCTGTCCCTAGTCAGCCAAAATTTCTTCAACTAGACACGCTATAAGGCCACAATCTGGAGGCACGGACAATCGCCTATCGACCGCTGAACCTTGGCGGGCAGCCGCTTATGGCCGAGCTGCCAACAACGCCGAACGGCGCTGCCGCCCTTGGCGCTGCCAGTGGCGATTATTTGCATCGATCTATCGATCAATTGCGCACACTCAGTCACCTGACCCAGGCGGATCTGCGCACAGCGCAACTGGTGCACGACTACAAACCCTTTAACATCAGCGAGTTTCGACAGAACGTTGAACGTCTGGATTACTCGCTGAAGAATGGACTTGTGCAGCATCAGCAGATACTGCTGGAGCAGCATCCCGATCAACAGCAGCAGCAACAACAGCAACATCAACAGCAGCAGCAGCAGCAGCAGCAGCAACTGCACCATCAGCCACAGTTGAAGATCAGTTACAGTGCGCCCAGTTCGCCGCCAACACCCACGCAGCTTGCCGAGCAGCAGGAGCAGAAGGTGAGTGCAGGAAGGAGGAGAGCAGAAAGGAGGAAAGGGAACTGTGGGAATACTTAACTACAACTTCAAACTCTCTTTACTTCTCTTGCAGTATGATCTGAGCCGTTCTCCAACGCGTCAACAAGGAGGCAGCCAGGGTAGCAACGGTTCCTCGCCAGATGATCAGCGACAGGGGGGCGGCAGCAGCGGTGGCGAGGGCCAGACGAAGCCGTACAAGTGCGGTTCATGCAACAAGTCGTTTGCCAACTCCTCGTATCTGTCGCAGCACACACGCATCCATCTGGGCATCAAGCCGTACCGCTGCGAGATCTGCCAGCGCAAGTTCACACAGTTGTCGCACCTGCAGCAGCACATACGCACCCACACGGGCGACAAGCCGTACAAGTGTCGCCATGCCGGCTGCCCCAAGGCGTTCTCGCAGCTCTCGAATCTGCAGTCGCATTCGCGCTGCCACCAGACAGACAAACCGTTCAAATGCAACTCATGCTACAAATGCTTCACCGACGAGGTGACGCTGCTGGAGCACATACCCAAGCACAAGGACTCCAAGCATCTAAAGACACACATTTGCCAGCTGTGCGGCAAGTCGTATACACAGGAGACGTATCTGCAGAAGCATCTGCAGAAGCATACCGAGAAGGCGGAGAAGCAACAGCAGCAGCAGCAGCAACAACAACAACAGCAGCAACAGCAACGTAGTGGCGGCCCTCCTATTGCAACCGTTGTCAATCTGCAGCAGCATGTGCCCACGGGAGGTATCGGGTTGAATCTGCAGCGTCAGGTCATGAACGATGCCAATGCCGCGTATTGGGCCAAGATGGGCGCCGATAGTGCTGCTGCCACGCTAGCTGAGGCTATACAGCAACAGTTGCCACAGGCCAATGGCAGCAGCTATGCCAACTTTGCCACACTCCAGCAGCAGCATCAGCAGCAACAACAGCAGCAACAGCAACAGCAACAGCAGCAGCAGCAGCAGCAGGAGCTGTTGCAGCAACATCATCAGCGTTTGGCCAACGGCGGCGGTGATACGCCTGGCCATTCGCATAGTCCGCACGAGGATGCGGGTGAGGATCTGGTGTTGCGACAAACAACACCACAGCATCATCTTCAGCAGCAACACCAGCATCAGCACGCTCACTCTCCAGGCTCATCGGCCTTTACGCCACTTAGTGCCACAATTGTTGCAGCGCCGCCGCCTTCGCATCTGCAACAGCATCGAGCACCGCCTTCAGCTACAACCGCCTATCTCTATCAACAGAATGCAGCTGCTGCTGCTGCTGCCGCCTTCCCCACGCAGCTCATTTCGCTGCATCAGATACGGAATTATGCGCATCAACCTGGAGCAGGACTCATTCCTGGCGACCATTTGGCGCTGGGCCTCAGCGCTGTGGCCAAGGAGAAGGCTCAATAGTATCGAGCAATTCTTGGCCACAAGCAACTCAGGCCAAAGGAAACACGATGACAGCAACAGCAACAAAAGAATAAGCACAACAGAAACAGCAAGACAACAACAACTTGGTTTAAGTTAATCCATAAGTTTAGCTAGAGGCTTAACTGGTGGCAGCTGTGGGCGACTGGTTTGGGGTTAAGAATGATCTTTCGCCATCGCCAAATCTATCGTATAGTTAAAGACTCTCGTGTATTACTTGTTATCGTTAATCGATAACATATTGACCTGCAAATAGTTAACAATATCATAGTATTTAAGTCAGTTATAACCATCTATACGATATCTCTGGCGAGAAACCAAATGCCAACAGCTTCTTCCCATGTTTTCCCCCCAAACACAAACTCAGGTTTTCCGATTAGCTTTTCAAACAGTACGAACCACATATAAGCAATATTTACAAAGCTCCAGACTAAACCTCTGCACAACTCGAATCGAGACGATTCCTTCGAGTTGTTCACAGTTTTATTCTGACTATATAATATGAAATGATATAGAGTTAAGCTGAAGATGAATATAGGCTATGTACTTGTGAGTAAGTAGTAGGTGCCGTACAAAGTACTGCGATAGTTCTCTGTATATAGGACTACAGTCTTGAAATTATTACGATTTTAGCTATTATATTATTATCGTATTAGTATTAGTAAAAACACTCGAAAGAGAGAATGCCGTACAAGTCAACGTATCAACGTAGTTAATACAATCATCAAAAGAAAACTTTGTTAACTAATTTAATGGATCGATCTATCAATAGGCTAAGTACATTTTATATACCTATTTATGATATGCGCAGGAGAAAGTAATAAAAATTGCCAGAACTATTTATAAACTTCCATATTTGTATTTTTTATACGGCTGAGTCTTATTCAAATCCTGCGCGGGACCACAGGATCAAAGGATGCAACGATGTAGAAAAATGCAGAGTAATCCGCTTAAGTTGGTCAGGAATAAGGGCAGGCTACTCTCCCTCTCCCTCTCCTCTCCTTCTCCTTTCGCATTGTGCTCGAGGCGACATAAGAGATTTATGTCCTTAGCCGAGAGAGAAACGTAACGTTGCGTCTTTGGGCTGAAGATCTCAGATCAGAATCAAATAGAAACAGCTGCGCAGTTGAAGATTAATGATGGATGGCTAGATTGATCGCTCAGAGATGGAGAATACATACATATATTCAAATTCCGAAATAGAGTTAAATTTAGAAATTACAATATGCGAGAGATTTGCGTACTTATGCATGCGGATGTGGGAATCACATAGAGGGTATAGCGAGGGGAACGTCTTGTGAGTTGAGTCTGCTGCAGCACGAATTTCAACTTCAGTGGAGTGGAGTATACTATCAACAGGTTCTCGAAGCGAAGCTTAAAGATTTCTCTCTGGAGTACAAGACAAATAGATGTGCCATGGGGGAATGGGAATTGTGGGTGCAGTCGAAACTAGAATGATATCTAGTGAACACTCGCCACTTCCCAACTTTATACTATACACTTAGTTACTTCATATACCAAATAGAAATCATAAAAGAAACAGAATTAATTTCATGGCAAATTAATAAGCAAAACCCAGAAAAATAAAGATAATAAAGAGACAGCGCTGAAAACAAAGCAATAGACGCTGTCGAAAACCAGTTTGAGTTAGGAGAACCCAACCAACAGGTGTCTAGCGCGGCGGGAAGGGGCGTGCGGGAGTAGGGCGAGGGTTGAATAGCATTATTATTAATAAAAGCGAATTGCTGAATTGCGTTAAATGTACAGAAGAGAGGAGAATAAAAACAAACAAACATGCAATAAAACAGGCACAACAAAAGAGATAAAAAAACACAACGGTGAGAGGAGAGAGAATCGCATAAAAAACCCCTAGTCCCATTTATGGGCTCGTAAAAATCGCTAAACGGCGAGAATTGAATGCGAATAAGGCGAAGATGCCGATGAAGATGAGGCACCCACGAGGAGTCAATGAAAAGGACATCGAAGGGTTGCGATTGCGATTGTTGTGTTTGTCAACTGGGCACGAGAATACAATGAAATAAAAGGATATTTGTGCCGCATTTCGGCACGAGTGATCCCTGCATCCTTTTCCCTTTTCCTCTTTACTCCTTCTCTTTTTTTTTTGCAATAGGTTACCCCGTGAATCGCTGGCAATAAACCAACAAATCATCGCTTAACCCGTCGCGCACACAAAGGGAAAGAACTGCCAGAATTGGCAACACACCGCAGAGAATAGAAGAGAGAATAGCAAAGAATAGAGATCGAGATTGAGACCGGCAGACAATGCGATAATCGATCATTTGGCAGTTTTCCATTGTGTGTCGCGGCGAATTTTGGCAACCCTCTTGAGAGATAGGGATAGAGATCTCTTCATATCGAGGGCGCAACGCAATGTTTGCCAATAATTTAATTGATAAATGATTGATTTTCGCATCGATCATAAATGGGGCTCTATCACTCACTCTCTTTCTCGCTCTGTGTATGCCAAGTCATTGATTAGCATATCAATATACAATACTATAAATGCTCTAATGATCATGGGATTGTTTGCTTCTGTCGCCGCCATCTCAGTTATCTCCGTGATCTGCGATAGATCCCTCAGTTTTCAGTTTTCGGGGTGGTTGTGGCCTGAAGATCGGGCCCGTCATGTTGTGTGCTGGGTGCTGAAATCATCACGAAGCTGTTCGTCCTGTGTGCATCATCAGCCTTTGTTATGTTAACTATGAGAAAAAAAACAGAAATGACCGAGCATCTATCCTGCCAAAGGATTTGCCTTCTTCTTCAACTTTCCTCTTTTACTGTCACTTTTCCTTGTCCCAGGGACTTGATCGATATGATAATTAGAATGCAATCCCTGAGGTTGAGGAGTTGATAAAAAAAATGAGAGGCATCTGTCGGGCAGTTATCTTGAGGCGTAAAGATGGAATACATAGTTTGATTTAGCAGAGGAATAGATCAAGGATAGTTTACTGCTTTTGAGATATAAAGAAAGTGAGCGACATCTGCTGAGCAGAAAAGAAAAGGAAGTTATGGCAAAGATATTTCAAGGAAGGAATATTTTAGAGTAGTTAGAAACTGAGTTAAGTATTCAAACTTAGTTAATTATCTATATATAAACATATATATATATATATCACTTTATTTTACTGATATTTATGTCTTCCATATAGAAGACATATCCTTACTTTCTTTGAAACTCTTTCCCTTACCTGCCTGTTCTGAGAGCATTATGCAAATGAAGATCCTTCAATCATTTGAATATTGTGTGTGCAATTTCAATGCCAGAAGATAATTTGATGCTGCAGAAAGGCGGCCTCAATGGCATCAATAGATTTATGGTTTCTAAACTCCAGACATAGTCAAAACACACACACACACATACATATGTACCTCGATCGACACACGCATGTAGGGAGAGTACCCTCAATGTTAGGGGTTGCGTTAACCTTCAGCTCGATTTAGCATAAGTAAGAAACTCGCTCGGGTCCGCGTCTTCTGCGTGTGAAGCCGATTCGCAAAGCATTTAGTCGGGTATTCAGCGATTCTTTAGGATAAACTATTTATGAAATTATTACACAATGCCAACAATAATATCGAGTGGGGTGCTCCGATTAGCTGGCTTCGACAGGGTTCGAATGGTTTCGGAGGTGTGTATGTTTTTCCCATAACTTCTTGTTGGCCGTGTGCGCCTTTTTTGTTATTCCCGGTTCCGTTTTCGTGATATTTTTGCATATTGGTTTGTCTTTCATTTGTCTGATCACCCATTCAGCCCATTGTGCGATTCTAATAAGGTGCGATATTGTGAAATCTGATGCCATTTTCTTCATTCTTATATTTTTGGCATTAGCCTTCGGTTTTTGCACATCTCCTGTGCCCTCTCTTGTACAATGGGTTCAATTGTTGAGGTTTCTGTTTGTGGCTTTGTGTGCATTTCGATTGATATGCCTTGAATAGCTTTCCATATTTTGGCATATCGCAAATTTGTCGATATTTAATTATAGCCTCACTGTGAATTCACCTTGATTAGCAGATTATTGATGACGATACGCGAAACACAGTGTCATCTTTGTGACGTACGATCATCAAGCAGGGATTTGGATCTAGATAGTCATCCAATGCCAACTTATACTTCAGTTTGAACGAATATTGAATATACTTGTAGATTGTCAAAAGTATAATGGAATCGTCTAGGTGTTAAGTGTCCAATCTCAAAAAATTGACAAAATTTAGTCAAAGAGACTTATGTCTGAGAATATCGTCCAACATGTCTAATAAGGTCGACAAATCAGAGCGTAATTCAGATAAGACCACCATGGCGAAAAAACTCGATACGTCGATACAGATGATCAATAGGGACCTTGATCGTCTGCACAAGGAGTTGATGAAAATGAATAAAGAACTTTATGGGGAGATGACCAAAAGTGATAAAGGTCGGCAAGAAAGTTGGTGCTATGCTAAAGGTTTTGAAAAAGGAATCGGAGAAATTGCAGGGTGAGATGGACAAAAGATACGATAGGATTCGTGCCAATAAAATCCTTAAATTAAATGAGCATAAAGGCAAAAAAGATGGATAGAACATAACGCCAAATTTGGTTTTAGAAGCATTTTACTATTTATTATGCATTTTAAATATTAAGTATATTTCAAATATAATGTTAAGTATATTTAGAATTTAAAATGTCTAACAATAAATTATTCAATTATTTCATGGTTATAAGACTTCCTTCCTTTTCCACTTACAAATACATATTTATAGCATTAGAAAAAAGCATTTTCATTGAGTACCATATACATTATTTATCATTGTGAATTCTCCTTGATTAGCAGTTTATTGATGACGATACGCGAAATACTGCGACATTTTTGTGACGTACGATAATCAAGCAGGGATTTGTATCTAGATAGTCATCCAATGTCAACTTATACTTCAGTATGAAAGAATATTGAATATACTTGTAGATTGTCAAAATTACTTGTATAATGGAGTCCGCTAGGTTTTAAGCGTCATATCTTAATAAATTAACAAAATTTAGTTAAAGGGAATTTTGTCTGAGAATATCGTCCAACATGTATAAGAAGGTCGACAAATCACGGCGCAATTCAGATAAAAACACCATGTCGGACAAGCTCGATACGTCGATTCGGATGATCAATAGGGACGTTGAACGTCTGAACAAGGAGTTGCTGAAAATGGATAAAGAACTTTTTGCGGAGATGATCAAAAGTCAAAAGGTCGGCAAAAAAGTTGGTGCTATAGTAAAGATTTTGAAAAAGGAATCGGATAAATTGCAGGATGAGATGGACAAAAGATACGATAGGATTCGTGTCAGTAAAATCCTTAAATTAAATAAGCATAATGACAAAAAAAGATGGATAGAACATAACGCCAAATTTGGTTTTAGAAGCAATTTACTATTTATAATGCACTTTAAATATTAAGTATATTTGAAATATACTTTTAAGTATATTTAGAATTTAAAATGTCTGAAAATAAATTATGTAATTATCTCCTTACGTTTCCACTTACAAATACATATTTATAGGATTAGAAAAAGGCATCTTCATTGAGTACCATATACATTATTTATCATTGTGAATTCACCTTGATTAGCAGATTATTGATGACGATACGCGAAATATGGCGACATCTTTGTGACGTACGATCATCAGGCTGGGATTTGTATCTAGATAGTCATCCAATGTCAACTAATACTTCAATCTGAAAGAATATTGAATATACTTGTAGATTGTCAAAATCATAATGGAGTCCGCTAGGTGTTAATAAATTTTGCAATTATCTCATAGTTATAAGACTTTTTCTTTTCCACTTATAAATATTTATAGCATTAGAAAAAAGCCTCTTCATTGAGTACCATATACATTGTATATCTTTAATTTCCCGTTGTTTGTATATCATTCAAATCCCGCCAGAAATCAAATGAATCAAACGCACGTGCAGGACAAACTTGCCGAGAAACTACGCATTTTGTTATCCTGCTTCGAAGGCAGTCAAAATGACGCAATAACAAAAGTTTAATTAACATTTTCACGCTAGCTGGCAAAAAAAAAACCAGATTTCAATTGAAAAAAGAGTACTTTAAAATTCCACAAAAAAAAGCTAAAAAAAAACTTACAGTAACGAATATGGTAAACAATGCTCACAACGATCCTTTTTCGGGAAAAAAAACGCGCAAAGCCAAAAAAAACTTGTCACACGGCATTTTAACATATTCTACAAAAGGTGTTCAGAAAAAAAAAGGAACTGGAAAAAAACGCGCTAAAAACGAAACCCAATTACAAACGACTTTCTGCTGTAGCCGAGCATAAAAAATGCAGCATTACCAACAAAAAAAATGGGTTAAAAAACGAACGAGCCGAGCATGAAAGGCTGCAAGGATGCGCTGATGATTTTAACTGCGATGAGGAGAAAAAAGACTACAGCAACAACAACAACGGCGATATCGGGGCGCCGCATAACGTGTCCCAAAAAAGTATGCAACTCGCGGCCTTCGGGAAGCTCATTTGAATATTTCGCGCTGAGAATTTTCTCACGATTTTTTGCCTCCACTCTTTTTTTTTTTTGATGGTATGTAGACTCAGCTTGCAGGGTCTGAGACCTGAGGGACGACCCAGACAGCCCTGGGTGACGACGATCTCAAGGATAGAAGCCAGCAAGCAAGAAGCAAGGAAGGAAGGAAGGAAGATACAGCGAGTTAAGAAAAAATCCGGATTTTTTTGCCTCATTTCCATGCGGACGCGCTGCGCTTGGCAAGTAAAGGGGTGTGCACACAAAAAGGATCCAGCATATAAAAAGAACGAAAGGATAAAGGGCGAAGAATGCTTAATTTATGCACGACACGTTCGCCAATCGGACGCGCTGTGCATGGAGATGAAGTGGAAAGGGTTGATAGCCTGATCCTCGCACAGGATATCTCTGCATCCCGCTCTCCCAGTCCATTTGCATATTTGATCGCGGCCTTTTGTCAAGGGTGCGCCCGGGGGGTCAGCATCATTTTTCATTTCTTTCCTGAATAAAAAAACGTTCTTTCAAATTTAAAAAATACGCAAATTATTCAAATAATTTCCTAATGCGTCGTGCGTGTCCCTAATGAAGAATGCTTAGTTATATTTAATTTAAAGTTAAATTAATCTTAAGAAGGGCGAATCTAACACTTTAAATTTCCTTTGTGAATTGCTTGGATTTCTTAAACTTTCCAGCTTGCCTTGAGGAGAAGTCTAAAGAACTATTTTAATACTGTTTAGATAAAAATGCAGATAGTTTTCTCTCGAAGTTCAGAAAAACAGTTCGAAAATCAAAATACATTTAAAGTTTTGTTCAGTTATGCAGATATTATGGTATATAGAGACTATTTGAATAGTTTGTGTACTGTATATTACTCATAGTAGATAGTACCCCCTCCTCTGACAGGGTTCGTTACCCGTATAAAAGTCAGCCGCAGGCACTAAGGACGAACCACCCCAAGGAGTTCAATCAGCATCTTTCCGATGGGACATCATCTTCCGTCGATGAGGTTTTGTCTTCGATTTGTTTATCTATTTTACATATTGAGGCATTGTAACGCTTTGTGCGCTTTGTGAAAGTCTTAAATCAATATTTGCTCATTAGTCATGTTCAATAATTCTAATTATTATAATTTATGTTTAACGAAGCGCCTCGCAGAGCAGCTGCAAATCGAACCGAGAGTTCTTCAGATGGGGAAATTTTCAGTCAAGAGATTTTAAAAGTTTTCTTCTTTTTTACTGTATTGGCGATAACATTTAGCGATTGTTTAGAAATTCAATTTTAACGGATTCGCAAATGATTTCATATAATTATAACTTTGCGGCGATTGTCGGACATGGCGTAAAAATCAATCAAAACCAGCGACATCGGGAGATAACAATATAAAGATCCATCAAACTCGATAAAATTAATTAGCCAGCGAAAATGGCTAAAAATGAATTATGCAAAAATTATGCAGTCCCCAATGAAATGATCAAAATCTATAGATTGGATCGTCCAAAGTGATGCGAAATATTTGCGAATCGATCGATTGGCTTTGTTCGATTGAAATTAATTAATTTACTTAATTACAGGCCTCGCTGGAAGCTCGACCACAAGTCGCAGCCAAAACTGGGGCTGACCTCTTGCTACAAACTGGTTGACTTGTGCCAAAATTATTTTTGACGATGTTGAGTTCGATTTGCGTGAATTACCACACAGAGGAAGGCTAAGGGGGGACAACACAACAGAGACGGAGAGAAAGAAAAAGACATACACAGAGAGGAATGGGGAAGGGGTTCTATAGATTGTTAACGCCTTCATATACGCGTTTGTAAACAGCATGAACAATCGACAGCTTTAGATTATTTGATAAGAAATGCTCGACTAAAGTATACTCTTTTTATTCTTGGTATTTGTGCATCTTATAAATAAAATAAAATATATAAAATATACCACCTGCAGATCAAACCTATGTCATTACTTCTTAAACAACCCCACTAACGCTTTCTTTTCTAAAATATATAAAGTCAAGTTTCTGTTTACACATAGTTTAGAATACTATAAAACTTTATTTTAATTATCAATTCGATTGGTCATAAAAAAAGGAGTTCTTTAAGAACCATTTAAGGAATATCAAATAATTTGTTAAATGTACATTTTTATATATAATATATAGTTGTTACTTCTTTAAACATAGTTAGTAAACTTCTCTCCTAGTTTGGTACAGAATACTTCAGCATCATTAGGTAAAATTCTGCAAGACTACCCGCCTGGTAGCGTTTAATGCCTACAGGGTATTAGCATTTGCACAAAATGATTGATTGAGCCTTAGTTAATGGAAGCTTGGAAGCAAGCACAAAGGGGTCTCCAGCTATTTAAAAATTCGGTACTCGTTTCTTATTTTAGAAACCGACGTAGAATTTCAAGTGAAGATTCGATTTCTAGTCAAACCAGTTCCGAAGATTCACATTACAAAGCGGGCGGGCTATGACGACTCCAGTTTAAAAAAAAGAATACAAAAATGATGGAATAAAAATTGTAAAGATGATAAGGGAAATCCGCTAGGGACTTAGGGTCTAATCACAAGCTTAGGGTACACTGTCAGAAGGAGAAAACTGTGATAGACAGAATAAGGTTAGGAAATTGTACAATAAATTGAGAGACTAAGATCGATTATAATATATTTTCATATTTAAATAACATACCCAACATGTTCGCTGGCTGTCCCGATGAGTTGCCCAATCCGCACAAGAACTGCCTGCGGGAGATGCTCAACACGATGATCTGCAATGATCAGGACGTGAAACGTCTGAACACAGAGTTGCGGAACATGCATCGGGAGCTTAAGGCGGAGCTGGAGAAGATCGAGAAGGCCAATTTGCCATGCGCTCAGGTGAAGAAGAATATGATGACCAAGGATAAATTGTGCGCGTCCGATGAGGATCTGTCGGCGTACACTAAACGCCTCGTTGATCTGGATGAGGTGTCCCATTTCTATACGAAACGTTTCGAAGAGATTCGTAAGCGACGCGACAGTATCATTGTCTATGGACAACAGTGTCTGCAGGCCTACAGCGAGGAGAAATGCAAGTTCAAGTCCTTCCACGAGAACACTGTGGACTATATCAAGCGTACTGCATCCCTGACAAATGATCAGGCTCAGGTGCAGCGTTGTGAACGCGACATATGCGAGTTTCACAAGAGATTCGTCAAGGAGGTGGCCAACCTAAAGCAATGTGAAGCTCAACTGCAGCCGTTCTTCAAGCTGCTCAAGGACACCGATCCGAATGTATACTGCGAGTGCTGCTGCTTCAAGGACTACGACTGGATGCCAGCGGCTGGTAATAAGGGTGCCATCGAGGACATGGTCGCAGAGTTCAAGGCCAAGATGGGCACCGTACTTGTGGGTGCACTGGCCAACTTGCATATCCATATGCCGCAGGATATGTACGCCTTCCTAGCCGGCTACCTCATGAATGTGGAGCGCAACGAACAGGAAGTCAAGGAGAAGTTGGATATCTTTCAGGAACAAGCCGAGCTCGATGACAAGGAGGTGCCCGATCCGCCATTCCGCTGTGAAGCCGAGTGCGAGCGGTCTACACAGATTTAGCCACAAACCAAGTTGTTACCATTGCAATTCATTTGTTAAATGTTGAGCCAATAAACGTGGTGAATTCCATTGAGCATTCCAACTATACAGTTGATTCTTTGCGCTAGCCTAGCTGGGTTGTATTCTGGGAGTGTGCTCTATCAGTGGAGCCCTATGGGAACGAGTCTTACATCTATATTATCTCATCTCTGTATTATAATCATTGGTTGTATTGACTGTACCGCAACCTATTAGATATATTGTACCCCTACTAGGGTTATATAGTAACAGTCTATAAGGAATTGCGATTGTTGTAAGGTTGTGGTCAGATCCCATTCTCTGATCGTTGTCTCCTTACCTCTAAGCAAAAATTCTTGCTATGCCATAGGAAGAATTGACTTTTAAATGGTCTGCTCATACTTTATCCAGTAATCTGCCTCCTCATTCCCTCATTTTGTTTGTATATCCCGGTAACCACCTCAGAGTGAGGACCAAGCTTATCGGCCCTGATTAACGATTCTCAGCGCTAGTCTCACAAGCTAGTATTAAGAGAGTGGGCTTTACCAGTGGAACCTCATTGGGATAAGTCTTATCTTTTTTATTATCTCATCCCTGTATTATAATCATTGGTTGTATTGACTGTACCGCAACCTATTAGATATATTGTACCCCTACTAGGGTTATAACAGTCTAAAATTGATTACGATTGTTGTAAGGTTGTGGTCAGATCCCATTCTCTGATCATTGTCTCCTAACCTCTTAGGAGTTCCTCAATATTCTTGCTATGCCACCAGAATTTGTAGTGCTCTGCTTCAGTTTTCGTTAGTATATCTGCCTCCTCATTCCCTCATTATGTTTGTATATCCCGGTATCCACCTCAGAGTAAGAACTTAATCGCCCTGGGTCCTAACCACCATCACTAGTTGTAGTCATGTCTCAAGGCTATCCGCATCCCCACAGGAACTACATACATACGTATTCGAGAGAGAGAGAGTACTATATTTGAACTGTTTCGATTATTAAATACGAATACACATAAGAGTTTATACCATATAGTGTTGTTAGTTCACAAAGTACATCGGCCTTAACTAAATACATTTATATATTTGCTGCTTAAGCAGTTTGCTTCACAATGGAAATCACATATAGAGTTTTTTTGTTTTTTGTTTTGGGCTCAAGATTGAATTTGGATAAACCTTGCAACTTAAATAGACACCTTAAACTGCTAGCTAGGGTTTCACTTTATTATGAGGATTAATATGTGAATCTAAAACAGATCGCGGATCGCTACTTCTGCCTAATCCTTCTTCTTGCGCCGCTCACCACGGCGGGAACTGCTCGGCGGGTCCTTGTCGCTGACACCGGTGATGGAGGCACCCGATAGCTCCGTGTTGGCCATCTTTTGTTGTGTGTCCAGAAAGAACATGACGTCACGCAGCTGCTCCTTGAGATCGGTCACCTCCTTGTCGTGATTGTGTTTCAGCTCGTTGTATTGCTGCTCCAGATTCTTGTACTTGAAATGCCACGAGGACTGATTAGTCTGCAGTGCCTTGGAGAGCTCACGCTCCTCTGTCAGCTGCTTCTGCATCTCCTTGAATCTGCAAAGAGGAAAAATAAATGAATTTATAGCATGTTTATCAAGAATTAATAAGTCTTGCTTACTTTGTTCCCAGGTTGGCCAGCTTTCGCTCTAGATTCTGCTTCTCCTTCTGCATGCTCTGCTGCAACTGCTGCAGCTCGTTCATCTCTACTTTGGCCTCGTTGGCATCGGTCTTGTAGCTTTGCCACTCCTGCTCCAGTCGTTCCATGCGCTCCTCGTAATACTTGCGCTGCGTGTCCAGCTGCGAGGTCAGCAAGTAAGTGAACTCCATTTGCATCGAGTCGATCTTCTCCTCTCGCTCATCCTTCTCTGTTTGCGAAGCGACTAGTTTGCCATCGGATTTGTTTTGAAACAGACGATGCACAAAATTGTCTCCGGCATAATCCCAGACACTGGAGGTACCCAGCTGCATGGCAAAGGTGTGATTGGTGGCCCGATAATGCGCCGCAGCGTGTCCGCCCTGGTAGCGACCGCAGCCGACATGGCCGCAGATCAAACAGATCCACAAAGAGTCTGTGCCCTCGCACTCCATGCAAACAGAATCCTCGACCAACTCTGGGGTCTGCACGTGACGACACACTGGGCAGGTGGAGTCGCCCCACTTCATCAAGCAGCTGGCGTGAAAGGCGTGATTACATAGGATAGTCAAAACGCCATCAACACTCTCGTCCATGCGCTCCAGGCAGACAGGGCAAGTGGGAAGCTCTGTGTGTCCAGGTGGAGGCAGACCATGTTCACCACGCTCCACTTCCGACACCCAGACAGCGTGGCACAGTGAATCCGGTTCTAGGGAGTTGTAGGCGATGCCGTTGTACGACTTGTAGAACTCCAATGCAGACTCATTCGAACGGAATCTGTAGGGAGAAGGGCGAATTATTAATATGATTAAGAATAGATGAAAATCCTTCCCGCTTCTATTTCACTTACTCCACTAGGACCATAAACTGGTTGGGACTGCCGTCGCGCACGATGCGCACATGCCTGATCTCGGCATGGCAAGGCGCGATGAAGTTTAGCAAGTCGTGGCAGTTGAGGGTCGTGGGCACGGCCAGCAGACACAGCTGATTCGAGGGCGCCTCCTTGATGGCCTTGCGTTCGCTGTAAGCAAAAGGAATCTCATTGGAATGCGACATGCTTCAGTGTGTCTTCTTTGCACTCACTTCTTCTTGTACAGATGAATGATGCCTTTGGTCACTTCGACAATAGGATTGCCCGAAAAGTAACCGATCTCCTGTGGAAAGTTCGAGGCTGGAGGCCCGGGTGCCTGTGACTCATCGCTGCTGCGTGGAGTTGTTTCGCGCGAACTTCCCGCTGTAGGACTATTCGTATGCTGCTGCAGTGCAGCAGCCCAGTTCATTTTATGCGTCTCCTTCTCCTCCTCGCCGTTGCCGCTGGCCAAGTCTTGTGTCCAACGTTGATTCGTATGTGTCTCAATAATAATGTCGCGTGCCTGGCGAAGTCCCCGATCACGTTCGCGTTCCTTTTGCACGCGAGGATTGGTCGGATGTTCCGTAGAGACGGCGCCTTCTTGTTCTGTGTTATAGACAATTTTTTGGTTTGATTTTCAATTTTTCTCTATCTTCACGTTTGTTTCTCTTGTTTTCGTTTTGAGATTTATTTTTTACCTGCGCTGGCTTCCAAATCGATTTCGATTTTGATGACACACAAAGAAATGTTTTCTAGCATTACACAGGCATAATTTGAATCAGGGCGTATGACCAAAAAATCATTATTAATCGTATTATTTAAAGTATTTCACAAGTTTTTCTTTCTGAATGCGCACAAACAATTATACAAAAAAAACACATACATATGTCTGCAAGTTTAGCGCTAAATAAAACCAAAATACCACATTTATCGATAATTGCTATCAATGTAAACTACAGCGCATTTGTCAACACTAAAAAACCGTTCCGTTTAACCTACCTGTCTGTATATCCATTGGATTTTGAATTCATGAAATTTTTTAGTTTTATCAATAATTTGAATATATTTAGTTTTGGTTATGTTGAGAAAACTGATTGCTCTGTTTGTTTTTTTTTTTGCTCACATTGTTGTTACATGTTTCACTGTGTTGTCATATTTCTTACTAAATAACTTAAAACGAGTTTTTGTCTTGCCCCGTTACAACAATGTTTCTCTCTCGCTTCCACCTCTTACCATGCTAAGCTTCAGTTTCGCTTTCAATCGGCTCCACTCGGCTTCGGCTTCGACTTCGGCTTAACTTAGTCATAGCACGAATGCACGCTAGTCGGTTCAGTTAGTACGTAAACGTCGCTGTTGCGTGTTGGACGTGTGCGTTGTCGAATTGAGTGAGTTCTGCGCGCCAGTTCGAGTTGAAACAGACAAAAACACGCTGAAAGTTTCGTCATCGCGCGTAAAAACCAAAACAAACCATAGTGAGTGCAGTGTTGTTGTTGCATGTATAGTTGTTTTTTTATGTTCACATTATGTTTGACTGTTTGTGTGTGTGTAGCTGTTTATGGGTGGGAGTCAGTCAGTGTGTGAGTGTGTGTGTGGCGTTGCCGCAACCGAGCGCATTGTGCCGTAATGAACATAACAAATTAATTGCAACAAACATAAAATTGCAATTACCAAGATTGAACCACAAAATATATGCGATTATTGTACATGAAATGTTTGCGGCAATTGGCCAGAAATCATACGTATTGATTTTCGTCCATTATATATTAATGCGCAACGAGCAAAAAAAAAAAACAACACCAAAAAAAAACACACGAAAGTACAAAAAAATTGTAACTGAAATGTGTCCGTGCCCTAGTCCGTTATTCGCACATGTCGTACGCAAGCAAACACACACACACACACACGTACGCAGGAAGGCAGGCAAACACTGGCGCACACTGACATACAAATACAAGCGCAGACATGCTAACAAGCAGGCGCCAACACACACACACACACACACACACTAAAGGGAGAGGGAGACGACAGCCGACAGACGTCGTCCTCTTTGGCTGGAACTGACAGCTGCCAAGTGCCAGAGCTTGTCGTCAACAAGTCTATCAAAAGTACGTTTGTCATTTCTGCTGCAGTCCACGGCCACGCCCCCCTCACGCCCTTCCCCTGCTCTGCCTCTGCTCAGGTGGCAAAGGAAGCCAACTCCTTTTGCCTGTGTTTGTATGTGTGTTTTTTTTTTTTTTTTTGTATCGCCTTACGGTAGGAAAATTAAAATCTTCTAAAGATACCACCAACCGTCCGTAGGTGGCATGCACGATTCATAACTCTCCAAATAGAGTTATGCCTACGTACTAAAACAAAAACCTCCGTATGCTCCTCAGTCCTTTACGTGCTCACCGGGACTGCCAGTCAAGGTATGACTTCAGTGAGCAGGATGTGAAGCCATTCGCACTCCCTTCCTGAGATATCGGCCATGTAGCGCACCTCCTTCCACCCTTTAGTCGCCTTTTACGACAAGCCGGGTACGCTGAGGTAGTATTCTTATCCCGCCACCTCACAGGGACACACTTCCTGTGTTTTAGTTGCCAGCTCTGTTGGACATCTCGTCGGCACGGACTCGTTTCATCATATTAATGATGATGCGGTGTCCCAGCTCCCATTTATTTGCGTTCGCCGTCATCGCCGTGATCAATCCATTTGGACTAAGCGGAGCTCCAGACAACGCTTCCAACTGTTCCCTCTCCGCCGAGAACCTAGAACAATGCATTAGCACATGTTCCGCCGTTTCCACCGCATCAATGCAGTATAGGCATTGGGCTGAGTCTACATGGCGGAAACGATGTAGATAGGCCCGGAAACAGCCATGGTCCGTGAGGAATTGGGAAATGTGGTAGTCCAGGGTTTTGTGGTTGCACTGCGTCCATGCGTCTATCTCCGGGATGAGTTGGTAGGTCCACCTTCCCCGTTGCGACGATTGCCATCTCGTCTGCCACTCTCCGAACATCCATTCGTAGGCCTCGTCCCGTGTAGCATCATTACTGATCAGACCAAGAGCCTTGATCTCCAGATCGGCTGGTGGCATGCCTGCCAGAACTAATGCTGCATCCTCTGATACAGTTCTAAAGCCTCTTATTAGCCTGAGGGCCATAGACCTTATCACTGTACGTGCTCCTTTTAAATATGTGCCTTTCTTTGTGGCGTCACTCCAAATTGGCGCAGCGTATAGTAGCGTTGCCTTTGCTACGGTTACCAGTAGCCTCCTGGCTGGGTCTCTGGGGCCTCCCACGTTGGGCATAAGTCGAGCAATGGCTGCCGATGTGATGGCTGCCTTCCTGCTAGCGTATTTAGCATGATCCTTGAAGGATAGCCTGTGGTCTATGAGGACTCCGAGGTACTTCAAGGACTCAGCTGAAGTCACCTGGGTTCCGCTGACTGAGACTTGCATGCTCTCCACCTTTTTCCTGCTGCTTAATAGGACAGCTTCGGTTTTGTGTGCCGCTATTGTAAGTCCAGCTTTCACAAACCAGTCGATGGCCGCTCTAATTGTTACGTTGCACTTCTCCTGGATTTCCGTTAACGTTTTGGCGACTACAGTTATGGCCACGTCGTCTGCGAAGCAGTGCAGCTCAGCTCCTGTAGGTTTCCTGATTGCCAGTATACCATCGTACATGATGTTCCACAGGATCGGTCCAAGTACAGATCCTTGTGGAACACCAGCCGAGACTCGGTAACTTTTCGGTCCATCTTCCGTATCATACCAGAGGACACGATTTCTAAAATAGCTGCCTACAGCGATCCTGAGGTACTCCGGGATACCCATCGTGTACATGGCATCGAGGATTAAGGGCCATCTTGCCGAGTTAAAGGCGTTTTTAACGTCCAGCGTGACAATCGCACAGTATTCTTTACTGCCACCTAGCCATCGGTCGCCCTCGAGCGCGTTCTTGGCAATGTTTCTCACTGCCGTGAGTGCGTGGAGGGTACTCTTTCCCTTTCGAAAGCCATATTGGTGGCTGCTTAGACCGTTTGTGCTCTCGGTTACGGCCTCTATTCGGGCAAAAAAGGATGCGCTCAAATAGTTTCCCTGCAATGTCCAGGAGGCATAGCGGGCGGTAGCTGTCTGCAACTTGTGCTGAACCTTTCCCTTTAGGCAAAAGTACCAGCTTCTGGCATTTCCACCTTGCTGGAAAGACTCCGTCCAGGAGGCACTGCTGAAAGGTGTCCCTGAAGATGTCCGGTCTAGACAACGCCAATGCTTTGACGACTACTCCCGGGATGCCATCTAGTCCAGGGGCTTTGTTAGCCTTGATGCGCCTTGCTGCCTCTAAAACCTCGTGTTCAGTGATGCTCGGAAAGTCGGAGACTGGAGCTGCTGCTAATGGCTGCCATGTGGTCGGCTGCATCGGAAATAACTCCGCAACAATGTTGGCCAGGACATCAGGATCCGAAGGGGGGACATCTCTCTTCCGCAATTTGTTGCTTACCAGCTTATAGGCCAGACCCCAAGTGTCGTCGTCTACGCTATCCAGCAAGTTCTTGTAGGCCTGTGCTTTGGCCGCCGAGATTCCGTGCTTGAACGCGGTTCGCTTAGCTTTAAAAGCTTCCAGAAGATCCGCTTGATGAGGGCTACCTCTGGCACGTTGTGCTCTCCTTCTAGCCTTGAGGCATTCCGATCGCAACTGTTGAAGGACGGGGCTCCACCAGTATACGGGGGGCTTACGCTGCGCCTTTTTTTTGCGTGGCATGGTCGCATCGCACGTTGCTACGAGTATTTTCATAAGCTCCGCCGCCATTGTCTCTGCATCACCCGTTGGGATTCGTAGGGTGTCGATTTGGTATTGCAGCATATCCTCGTCGAACTTCCTAGTATCCCATGCTTGCCCCAGTGATCTTCTCGGTTGGCTTCTGGTTGTGCCAGTCATTGATACGCTAAAAGTGATCAAAGCGTGATCGCTCAGCGTTACCACGTCAAGTACCGTCCAGCTTGCGTTAGCCACTAAGCCTCTGCTAACAAATGTGACGTCAATAAATGAGGTTCCCCTGTCGTTGTTAAACGTGGGCACACGGCCGTCGTTCAGCAAAGTCAGGTCCAGCATCATCATAGCATCTATCACCGCTCTGCCTCTGGGATTGGATACCCTGCTGCCCCATTCGACTGCCCAGGCATTAAAGTCCCCAGCAATAATTGCCGGACGGCGCCCTCTCGCATGATTCACAAGAGTGTCCAGCATCTCCTCGAATTGGTCAGTGCTGTCGCTAGGCGGGGCGTAGCAGCTATAAATATGCACACCCTTCACCCTCGCATATGCGATACCACGCATCGGCAAGCAGGCCCGTTCCTGGACGTGGAGAGGGGTGCAACACTTTATAGCCGCTTTGCCTGACTCATCCAGGATCATCGAAGAATTTCCAGTTGCCGGGGAGTAGGGCTCGCTTAAGAGCATGATGTCAATTCTGCGCTCCGCCGCAGTCTGAGCCAGGAGACTCTGTGCAGCTGCGCAATGATTAACATTTATCTGTACAAAGTTAATTTGGTCCGGCATCATCATGACGGCTCATGGCTCCTTTTGTGACGCTGCCTTTGTAGGTTGGGCATTTAAAGCCACCTGTCGGATGGTTTCTGTCCACATTGTCGCTACAGATAAGACATCTTGGCGGTCTGTCACAGCCCTTCGCCTTGTGTCCACGTTCTCCGCACCGGAGACAGCAGTCCGAGTGATCGGTTGCCTTACAGTGGATAGCCCTGTGCCCGTAACCCAGGCACCTGAAGCATCTCGTGGGACGTGTATCTTGCGTGATGCGGCACCGTGACCAGCCTACAGTTACAGAGCCTTTTTTGAGAACAGTAATCGCATCATTCACGCTGAGCATTACTGTCGCTACTTGGGTTCCATCACGCATCTTGCGCAGTCCACGCACGTCGTCTGGGTTCACCAGGATGCCCTCAAACTGAGAGACCAGGCAACTATGGAGCTCTTCTGATGTAGTTGCCTCATCCATTCCGCCGCAGATTACCGCCATTCTTTGCGCGCCCGTGCGGACCGCAGCCATCTCGCGCAATGATTCCTCAATCGCTCCTCTATATGTTGGCATACTTGTGGATGCTTTTCCCTCTACCTCTAGTAGTAATTCTCCCTGTTGGGTCCTTCTAATTTTTCTGACAAGATTGCCAAAATCATTCAGGCTCGGATCCGCTTTAAGTTTTCGAAGCATATCAGCATACGAGGCATCTCCCGTCTTTTTGTATGATGATTGCCTCCGGCTTCTTACGCAGTCGCTTGGGTGTCACCTTTGTCCACTCCACCTTCTTGTTACCCTCCTTGGCAACGGATGCAAAGCTGGGCGGGATTGCCTCCCTTGCATGGTACGTCGACAGTACCGAATGCTTGTTATGGGGAGGTTTCAGTACAGGAGGCTTCAATACGGGAGGCTTCACTGGAGCGGTCTTTTTAGTAGCAGCCACAGCGCGCCCTTCCTTCATCTGGACTTCCATCTGAGTTGCGACGCTCTTTGAAGGAGACCCTTTTTTTGTCATATACTGCTCTTGTATTTGTATGGCTCTGGCATTGAGAGTAGCCAGCTCCGCGATTGCACCTTTGGTGTCCCGTGTGACGTGACGATGCGTCTCGAATGCGGATACCACTAGATTTATTCTGGCACTCATCATGTCCAGAATGCTTCGCAAGCCTTCGTTTTGGTACGCCGACAGGTCGATTGGCCGTATTGGCGAACCAGGTGGTGATTTCGACGCTATTATCTGCGTCGGCACGCTAATAAGATCACTGATCTTTCTCTGGCTTGTAGTTATAGTTGCTGCCGGGGCCAAGCTAGCTATCTCCACAGCACTGCGATTGCTGGTTATCGCCGCCGTCGTATGAGGGCCCGTTTGATCCCCTCTCGCTACCGCCGGCGCGGATGTGCCAGCACCCTGCACCGTTACTTCCATACCTCTCGTAGGAGACCTCGACAATAGGGAGCTTCTCCTGAAGGGGTCGTCTCCATCGGGGGAAGAACCCCCCGCTGGCATATCCATTGTACCGAAGCGGCAACAGTTATCCTTTGGCGGACGTGGAGCACCACGTTTAGTTAGGCTCCCCCGACGCCTGATGGAGGTTATTCCGCATCTACTCGGACACCAGAACCTCTACTTAGGCACCAGAAAGGTGAGAAGATGATTTTCAGTCTGTCCGCGACCTTTGAGCCTTCCCTTTCTAAACGAGCCACTCCAAAATTCAAATTAAAATTGAATTTCAACGTTCCGCTTCCAGGGCAGGTCCAGTAATATAAATATAATATAAATATAAATATATATATAAATACAAAAATAAATATATAAATAAATATAAATACAAATACTTATATATAAATATTTATATAAATAATATATAAATATAAATACAAATATTTATATAAATATAAATTTAAATATAAATGTAATTATAAATATAAATACAGATATAAATATCAGTTCCAAACCGAATTCAAATTTAAATTTAAATCTGGCGCTCAACGGCTATTAGGCTGTTGGTCTGGCAACGCCACTCGACTGGTACGGTGGCCGATCAGTTGGCAGCACTGTTCTGCTGATCAGTTGGCAGCACTGTTTTGCTAATGGGTCTCCAAAGCATCCACCGAGATCAGTTGGCAGCACGATCAGCTGATTTTTTTCCGCCAAAACCAATCTTTGTGGAAATTGTATACAAAAGTTTACAAATTATAATTATAATTAATTAATTATACGTTATATACGACCGAAACAATAGGGCATTACTCCGGTGTGGCTCTGCTATGGTTGTGCACTATTTAGCACCTGTGCTCGTAACGTCGCTGTTTCAAAATAAAAGAACTTCGCGGAGCGTTGGAAAAAACACGTCCTTTCACCTTCACTGTGCTTTCTCTTCGTTTGTGTGTGTGTGTGTCCTTGTGTTTGTGTGTGTGTGGCGCGTGACAAACACAAAGTCAATTTAAAAATTGCTTAAACATTACTGCAAAATACCAACTAGACTATGATAACTACCATCGTTCTACTACTGCTCGTACATGAGTATAGAGTAGTAATAAATACGCTATTCCCTATCTATGCGTAGGGTGTATTAGTTTTGATCAACAGTTTGCAACGCTGAGAAGTAGACATATACAATACAGTATACATTATTAGGTTTGATATAATTATGGTATAATTAAGTAAAGTTTATAAGTATGATAATATTACATAATAGTCTAGCATAAGAATATTTTCTATTCTTGATCAACACCAACAAGAGATTCAAAGCAGAATTTTCCTCTGGTCTGATAAAACTAGTCAATTTTAAAACTATATGTTATTAATGTTGTTGACCCTTGATGAATCTTAGCATACTCTACAACATTATTTCTTTATGCTATTGCTTTTCATTTTCCAAGATATCATAAACAAACTCTCCACATCTAACTTTTATTATGCTAGCAATGAGCTCTCCAAATTATATTGAAGTTGGACAACTTTAACCTATAAATTTTGAGGAAACAATCAATGGAAGTTGTGTCTTCTGTATAAAAACTTGTACTTTATTTTTTTATATCACAATTTTACCAATTTCAGTTGTATATTTACATATAAGAAGTATTCACGTATTTTCAAATTTTTTGAATTATGCAGATTTTTCTATATTATGTAGAGTTTTCCCAATCTTCCAAAGGGAACTAATAGGTTAATTATATGTAAAAATGGTAATCATCTATGCGCAGATATAATTAATCTTATAATTAGAATGCAATAAGCTTAAATAATATAAAACCTTCAGCACTTCTTTCTTGCTTGCTTACTTCTTATTTCTCATTTCCCGTTTCATCTTACTTTTCTTGTCTGCACAAAGTGCTTTTTCTGTTTTTCATTTGCATTTTGCTGGCGAAAAGCGGGAGTCACAGTGAATATCCGTTTTATAAGTTTATAACTAAAGCAGTAAGAAAGTGAGTGGAATAAGAAAACGAAATTGATTTCCTTCTGTTTCTAGGGAGCCTTTGTACTGTACTGTATATAGTATACTTGTATAAGCAATTCAGTGCAGTAATCCAGCTTCCTTTTTAATCGCTTCCATTCTGGCTCAGTAATCGTAACACCCTTTTATACCTATTACTCTTTTTGTCATTCTTTGTCTGTCTCTTCCTAAGGGACTCATTTCCAAAGAGGCAAAAAGGATTTTTGAAACTGAGACCTTGATAGTGTACTATATAGAAAAGAAGATTCTTCACATTGGCGCCCAAAACTCAATTCATGTTTGACTGTTGAAATCCAAGTGACTAATTCAGAATTTAGATTAGCAAAACGTTGTTTCAGCAGGCATATTTTACGTATAACATCTGCCTTGTAATTTTCATTGTTCCGATTGGGATTTGGATCCTGGGGAAATTGCAATTGCAGAAGCTAACATGTGTGTGGGGGGCTTAAATCAAAATAGTTACAGCATTTTCTTTGCAGCCTGAATACATTTATTCGCATAGATTTATAGCTTACGATTTGTGGCAAAGGGGGGATGTGGGGATGAGGAGGATTGGACTAGGGGTTTGCTTTTCAAATTCAGCAAATGCCTCATAAAATATCATTCCGTTGCTGCGACTTCTGCAGGCGTCGCTCGACGTTGGCTCGGCTCGACTCTCTGTTGCTCTATTCAAATCGAGTTCTTGTTTATTCATGCATTTTGTTGCACTCTGCATACTCCATTGTTGGACCAAAACACTCACACCCAAACACACACACACATACGTACACACATGTATGCATTGTGTACTGTTGTAGTTACATTCATTCATTCATGAAGGTCTGGCCATGCTGGGGGCCCGTCCTACTCTGCCTCTCTCTCTCTATGGACTCATTCCGCCTCCAAAAAGTTTGTCTGACATTTTCATGGTGTCTGTCAGGGAGCTCAAGTATCTGTTACGCTTAAATGCCGGTGCACACACACACACACACATATGCAGATATTATTAGTGTGTATGTGTATGTGTGTGTTTGTTGTGTTAGCCTCCAGTGTGCACTTTCACTTTTATGCCGTTGCGAATAAGTGAAAAACTGGCAAAACGACAATCGTGATCAGGTTTAGGTTTAAGAGTCACGGTTTACGCTAGCGACGGCTGCGTGTCACGGCACGAAAGAAGTACAATGCGATTATTGAGTAGTATTTATAATAATATTATTATTGTAGAGTTATTCCTTCGTTAATAATTAATAATAATTAATACAAGTTAAAAGAGTAATACTCATCTGCGTGCAATAATAACACATTTTGACACGCAGTTTAGACGTTACTGTATCGACTGATGATTCTGATTAAGAATATATAACTTTTTCCTGTTACATTAATTTTCAATTGACACAAAGTTATAATACCCTTCTCCCCTATGGGAAGCGAGTATACAAATTTAGATCAACGAATATTCCATTTTGTATATAAGGTAGTGGAATATTTCTGCCTCCCTGAGAGAAAGAGAGACATAGAGAAAATGTGAGGTAGAAGCAGCTTGAACCGGTTAAGACAATCAAGTTTTGAAGTCTATTATACAATTATGTTTTCTTTCAAATAAATGCAGTCATGGAGAAAAGGGGCTGGCAGATTGAGAGCAGCCCAAAGCATAGCAGTCCAATATATGTAATTGCAACTAACATGAAATAAACGTTTCAGCTGAGGTCTCTGTGTGTGTATGTTTGACAGGTTAAATGTATTTCTTATTACTTTTCGCTAACGACATTGCCGCAGGTGACCACAGAAACCTCGCGATCAATATTTATCATGCATCTAATTGTTTAATCATGTTGCGCATACGCCGCGTACAACATTGCAGTCCTTGCATAAACGAGTTGATGAATACCAGTGGATATGGATATGGATATGAGTGAATGACGTGTCTGGGAACATAGCAGACGTTTAATTAGAACATAGACAAAGAGTTGGAACACAACATGGTAATGGCGGGCAAAAAGTAGCAGCAGCAATTCAAAGAGACTCTAGAAACGTAATCAAAGGGCTTAAAGGTATAAAGAATATAGAATATAACATAGTAATTACATTTGATATTAATGAAATTGGGAATATATGTATGGAGAGAAAACTTACAGCACATTAAGACGAACCTAAGATCATCCATAAATAACTTATAAATAGAGCGCAGTGTGCCAAATTTCAACAGAACAATTTAGATGTTTATTTTGTCCAAAGAGTCACCCCTTACAACATTTTCAGAATTTTTCAAAATTTAGAATTGTTATATTTTGTCTTTAATTGGTAAAGCTAGTCATAAGTAGTATAAAAAGTCCTCCCAAAAGTGTTTGCGATGAAAATTGTGAAAAAATATCGAAGAAATACCCTTAATTTAGGTGTTTATTTTGATCAAAAGGGTCCCCCACAACATTTTTAGAATTTTTCTAAATTTAGAATTGTGGTAAAGCTAGTCATAAGTAGTATAAAAAGTCCTCCCAAAAGTGTTTGCGATGAAAATTGTGGAAAATATCGAAGAAATACCCTTAATTTAGGTGTTTATTTTGTCCAAAGGCATGTGGCTCGAGTGTACCAAAGGGTCTTCTTCCTCTATTCTATACCCATTACAACCTATCATAGCGTCTTAAACGTTATCCAACTGCCCAATGGCCTCATCATTCCTACGAGTGGTTAGCGAATTCACTTTGACAAGAAATTGAAACCATTTAATGCTGGGTTTTTTCTTTTGGATAAAGAGAAAAGCTTAACAAAGCAGAAAACTCAACTAATCCTCACTATTAACGGACTATTAAACCAAGAACAAATGCGCATTAAACTCTGTTTCAGATGTAGGTGAGATGATTGATTCTGTTGCGTGTTCGTGGGTGTGTGCCACAAAATAGACCCCGCGTAAACATGAATGAAAAGCAGCATTGGATTTTGCGGGCATTATTTGTGCGATAAATCAATGTCAGGAATTTCATTTAGGGCGAAGTTGTTTCAACTGCCAGCGAGTGAGACTTGAGGGAAATGTATCACATGTGGAATATTATTAATATATTGTGCGTGTTGTAATAGAGCTAAATCGCATAATAACTTGGGTAAACTAATAGATGTTCGTGGAAATTCCTGCAACAGTTTGAAATCAAAAGTCTTAACGTTTCAATTTACATGTTGGTTTTGCTCTGCTTTTTCTTGTTGCACACTCACACATACACATACATACATACATTCATATGGCAGTGGCTGTCCCTAAACGTTGCTATCACCATGCTGCACATTGACTACCCTCTGCCTTTTTGCTTTGCACGCTCCTTTGTAGAGGCAGCTGTGCCCTGAAATGTGTCGACTGCATCGTACACGACATTCAACGTGTAAATGATATAAAAAATGGCTGCACAACATAAAGGAACGAAAGGGAGGCAAGGAGGGAAGGGAGGGGCAACCAACCTGCTGCCACGTTGCCCTGACAGGCACTGGCAACAACAATAAAAAGGGGTGACAAGTGCAAATGTCTAACCTGCAGCATTGCTTGCACTCAGTTGCATTTACATGGCAGCTCAACTGGTTGGTTTGTGTCGCATGCGAATACCCTGTAAATAACATACAATATGCAATTAGGCATATGTGTGCTCAAGTGTGCGATCAACTTGCTAATGAGGTTGCTCATAATGCTCTACCTTCTTATATACCCTTTACAGGGTATTTGCAGTTTGAGCTTTGGCTCAACAACAAGCTTACTTTGTTTATATGAAAGTGAGTGCCTGTGTGTGTGTTGGAGTGTTTGTGCACTTGAAGTGCACGCAAAGTTTTGTTGTGCATTTGCCACGCTTCTATTTTAAGGACCAACTTATGTGGCCTGCCAGGACTCTGTGCGTGTATGTGTGTGTTTTAGTGTGTGCAGTGTCATTCTGACTGCAGTAGGTGCAAGGCACCCACCTGCTGCTGCCATGGTAATTTAGCTGTAACTCTGCCAACGTTGTGTATGCGTCATGTGAGCCACAGTAGGCAAACAAGCTAGTTTTTTAATCCCCCTGCTATCTATAGGATCTGGCTCTGGCCCATACTGTCCTTGTACCTCCCTTCATGTCTTCCCCGTCTTTGCCGGACATGATATTTGCATTTGCCTTGTGCTTTTTCCGCATTTGCAGTCCACGCAAACAACAAACAAATCAACTTACATATTTGCCTGCATTTTGGTTTCCCTTTCTCTTGCTCTTTTGCTCTCTCTCTTGTGTCTATCGCTCTGCCCTCTGCTCTGCTTGCTCTGCTTTGGGGTTGCCTTATTGTTTGCTCGCTTTGAGCCCCTCAACTGATTGAGTGCAGTTTTTGTCCACATGTCGTTTGGGTCAGTTCAAAAGTTGATTATCCTGGACGGCTGCCACGATGGCAACGCAGGAATACGATTACAGCAACGGCAAAATCCATTTACGAGTCAAATTTAATTTAGTTTTCCATTTTGCAAATAATCCAAATAACCGTTAGACTGTTAAACTGTGAATTTCTGTCTGCGATTATTAAATTCCATCCTCACAACTCTCTCGCTGAGTCAAACCTAATTTAAGCCACAAGGCACAATTTGAGCTTAATTGATATGGGAAGGCTTGGCAACATTTTCCGGCTGCTTTTCAATTCAATTAAAAAGTTTAATTAAAAATATTATCAACCAATTTAGTCTCGTCATCAGCATACGCAACATTATCCTCAACTTCAGTGTGCTCTGTGCTAATCAAACACCCCAAAAATGACAGAGAACAGAGATAAAGGACGAAAGCAAATAGCAAATATGGCAGTCAAAGGTTTCAAAATAAACCTATTTTGATTAACTTTGAAAGGGTCCAAATAAGGACTCATTATAAATGGTTCATGCTTTCTAAATATGCAATTGAATGTGTTGTGTTCTTAGAAGTTGATGAAAGACCTAACTCAATCTTAACCTTTACCCACATAAGTTGATATCAATGTGGTAATCCGATGCTTAATGCCTGATGCAACAATATTTCTTATTAAATATCGTTACAATGCATGATTATTTCAAGGCCAATATTTATACCGATTTGGTTATTTTCATTCATATTTATTATAAAATATGGCCAGATTTTCTTTTTTTTTGATATTTATCGATATTTATTATATTTAATGCAAAGATGACACTATATAGTACACTAAAAATTCCAGATGCAACAATATTTCTTATTAAATAACGTAAGATTTCATCACTTCAGTATTTTACAATATCATACAGATTGGGTTATTGTTATTCATATTTATTAAAAAATTATGGGCAGACTTTCTTAAACTGATATTTTTTGATATTAAACAATATTATATAATGTAATATGAGCCATATTTACGCATATAGACATTTCATTAAATTGAACGGTATTTTTCTTTCTTTCTCAGCTAGAAAATATTTTTTAGTGCAATTTGACTGATATAAATAATGATATTTTGATATTTTCTTGTGTGACATTCTTGCGATATTTTTGTTGCCATCAATATCGATAGTTTTCCGTCAATACCCATCACTAGCTGCAACTATTTTAACTCTACTTATTGGCATTCATTCGTTTTTCGAGTTATTTGTCTAAGGTCTCTGTAAGTATAGTTTCCAGAGAGACATTCACAGTTAATCACATCTTCTTTGCTCAGTGGCTGCTCTGTTCAGATTTGTCGAGTCGCAGGCAAACAGTTGGACAATCCATTTGCCATGGACACTGGGGCAAGCTACTCTTATCCACTTTCATTCACATCCGGGCAACACAGAAGAATGCGTGGGGAATGCGGGGAGAGAGAGAGAGATGGAATGAGAGCTTTGCAAATCAAATCTTTAAACTTGCGTGCTTATCGATGCTGCTCCAGGCTCTTTCCGCGTACTTTGCTTCTTTTCTCGTTTCTGACACGCCTCCTTTTCCTTTTCCCTGCCCCTTTCCTCCCCCCATCCCCCCTCTCGCTGTAAAGTTGTGCAATAAAGTTTAACGCATTTTTTGCTTCATGCACTTTGTGCTTCGTCATCAATTTTTATTGAAATTGACACTATCTGGACAGCGAAGTGGGCGTTTCGTGGGCGTGGCATGGCGTGAATCACTGTAGCATTTTGCCGAGGACACTTTTAATGAGCAGCAAGTCGAGCGAAACGAAGCCCTTGGGGCTTATAAACTTGTTAATTGGATTAGATTTTGCGATATGAAGTAAATTCATTAAGCATCTTTTGCTTCCTTTTCTTCCGCTTCTACTTCTTCTTCCTTCACTTCTTCTTTTGTTCACTTTCTTTTAAATTGTTCACGCTGTGCGTTTTTAGCTGAACATAAATTATATTAAAAATGTATTGCCAACTTTTTTTTTCTCTTGTCGTCACTGCTGACGCTGCTTTTGGCCTCTGCTGTGTCTCTGCCCCTGTCCGTGCCTAGGCTCTGCTTTGGTCCCTCTGCTAAGGCTCTGCCTTGGCCTCTGCTCCTGTCATTGTCTCTGCCTCTGCATTTGGTTCTTACCTTGCCTCTGTCTTTGCTTCTGCCTTTGCCACTGTCTTCGCCTCTGCTCCTACATTGCATTTGCCTCTGCCCATGCCTCTGTCACTGGTCTGCTTCTGCCTCTGCCTCTGTCCCTGCCAATACTCTGTCAGCGGGCTGCGCCTTGTGCCATCTGCTTCATTACGACACTCGCAAGTAATAAGCAGCGAAAAGTTGACACAGAGACATAAAACAAAGCAGAGGAGCAGTTAATAATACAACAACAGCAACACAGAGAACACAAAGAGGCAACGTAATAGAGAGAATAACGCAATGACAACAACAACACAAATGGCAAACGGTAAACAGCTGCGACACTTGCTCTGCCTGGAGTGGAAGCGTACGTGAGAGATTAATAGAGAGAGGGGAAGACACAGCCAGAGCGACAGCCAAAGATGAGTGAAAAGATATTCAACTGGTTTTGCGAGGCAATAAAAGAGGACAACAACAACAGCAACAACAGCTGCAGCTAAAGCGACAACAGACGTAACGAATCGAATGGGAGGTGAAAACAAAAGTAAATGGTGCGAAACAAAAGCGCCAAAAGCACGACAAAAGCAACAACAACAACAGCAACATCAACATCAACAACAACAAAAAATGTAACAAATACAAGAACACGCGAACCGAAAGCAATAACTGTAAATAGTAAAGCAGCGCAATCAAAAATATAAATTGACTCAGTTAGTCAACTCGAAATTGAGTCAATACAATTTGATTGCGTTGCTGGAGTAGGGGGAAGGAGGTGGGCGGAGAAAGAAAAAGTAGCAGAAGGAAAGAGTAGGAAGGCGACAGAGACGGAGAGTTAATCAAATCGGAAGTGGATGCACTTATTGATATTGGCTGTGAATATTGCATAAGAACGAATGCCAATGGATGGCGGAAGTGGCTACACTTAGAGAAATGGCATACACAGTTGTTGAAATAAAGTTTAAGATCTTGAGAAAAATTAAAATAGAAATAACTGGAAAACCGTTAAGTTTGCATAGTTGATACACTCAGAGTAAAAGCACTCGGTTATTGATAAATTTATTAAAATAATAAAAAACAGTTAAGTTACTTTATAATAAATTTGTTATTAATAATTAACTAAGATACGTATATTTAAAATATTGAATATATGTATTTTTACTTTATTTTAATATTAATATATAACATATTTGTAAATAAGTGTGTTTAATTGTTCATTCATGTGTATCAATAGGGTATTTCTAGAAAGATACCCTTTTAAGGCACTCTTTTCTTTCCGTATACCGTTTTGGATGCCTCACATCATATTTAGGTCGAAGCGGCTCTTTAGCCATGGTTCATTACTTTACGCAATTCTCTCGGCCACCTTCTCTGCTATGCGTTTTACAACTTGGCCTTAAGAATTAACAGCGCATCTCATCTTATCCGTTTTACGACTGATTTTTAGTACTCGCTCGTAATGTCTCTCATTATTGTGGCCCTGTTTAATGACTGTCCCTTGGCTCTTTGAGTTCTCTACCAAGTTGTTGTAGAAGGAAGAACAGCGAAGCAAACAAGAGAGCGAGATTTATGTGCTTTTATAATTCTACTCTTGGTCTCTTAATGGGATGCGATGCGCCCTTGGGCATTGCAATGAGCCGCCACAACAGCGGGGACCAATTAGTGAGGTTAAGGACGAAGAAAAGTAATTGAAAGCCCCTAATGGATGGCAAAAGTTGAGTTTCCACTGAGAGTTTCTCAATAACTTAATGAGCCGAATAATATTGTGATTGTGAAGTGAACAATTTATATACTATTGTGTTGTAGTAATTTTAATTAGTAAACAAGGGATATAACGGAGGTATTGCCTACAATTTGGAGCTGCCTAATGAAAAAAGTAAATACAATATAAAGTATATAAAATGAATGTATATTATGTATATTGTATTCTTGTGCTTACCCTATAGTACTGGCCACTGGTTCATAGCTGGTGTAATAGGTACATATTTAGGGACAACCCCTATTTATTTTACAAACCCTAAGTAATGTGTTTTATCTTTTCATTTTTGTATGAAATGAACCGAAATAGGCTCCATCCCACCACATCTTTTACCAGTAAGTAAAGAATTGGGTACCCATGAATACGCTAGAGAAATGAGTACTCACACTAATAGTACTTAAGAAGTAACCCATGAATAGGTGGGTCAAAAGAGTACTCATGACTAGAGTACTTATCTATGTACCAATGAATAGAAGTTTGAAAAGAGTACCCAAAAGAACACCCATTTAATAGGTACATATATGAATGGGTGAAAAGAAACCCAACGAGTGGCTGGAAACAGTACCCATGATGGTGGTTCGGTGCTTGCTTACTATAAGATGAATAGGGTAACTACCCATATAGGGAGTAGTCGGTTTAACATAAATATGACTAATTAATAGATAGAACTACAGGGATGTTATTTAAAGGAACTGAAAAAACTAAAGGCATATAATATCATGTTTTTACACTTCTATCAACGTGGAAACATTATAAGTAGTTTTATAAGGTCGTTCCCTATAATGTGTTGCATTATTTCCCACTTCTTAAAGACTTAAGATCGCTAAACATAGAAAATTTAAGAACATCCTTCAAGAATTTTATCATAGACACACACACAGTGAAAAGCCATAAATTCTGATAGATTGTCTGTTATTCTCTCTCTCTTTCCCCCTCAATGTGCAGCTGGAATGTGGCGAGGAATGCAAGGAAAGGAAACGCGTGTAACAATCATGTAAAATTGCGTTAAAAGCAAATGGAAGGAAATGGACCGTGCGCGGCAAGGAGGAGCACATCAAATTGGTATTAGAAGCTAACAAGCAGCTGCGAACGAGAGACAAAACAGTGAAGGAGGAGGAAGGGGAGGAAATACAACTCGTAACAAGCGAAATTGAGGGGCGTATGGGCGTGGCAAGTTGAAGAAAGCTAGCGGCGTTTTACGGCAAAGTTGACTGCAGTCGGGCCCCACTCGCGCACACTCACACACACACACACATAGACACACTCACATAAAAGTCAATTAATGTACAATTACAACAACAATTACAACAATCGCTTGTGAATCAGCGACAGCAGCAGCAAGAGGAACAAGGGGAAGCCTTCGTTGAAGTGGCAGCTGTGGCAGGAGCGGAAGAGGGGTCGGGGGAGAAGAGGATAAGTCAACGGAAACCGACAGGCAACAGGAATTTCTTCACATTAGACGCAACCTGAGTTGGCATCGTACACGGAGACGAAGAAGGAACCTTCGCCAGAACTGAAGCTGGAGCTGGAGCAGCAGCCCAAGCCGGACTGGGCGTGGTGGTGGTATCCCAAACAAAAGCAACGTCCGCTGGCGGCAACAAAATGACTTTCGTTAACAAGCTGAGCAAAAGCTTCCGCTGGCTGCGCTGCTCTACACTGTGCGCCATTTTGTTTTATATGTTTTTCATTGGCCTCATATTGCACAGCACCAGCCACAAGCTGCAGCTGCATCAGCAGCAGCAACAACAACAGCAGCAGCAGCAGCAACAGCAGCAGCAGCAAAAGGAGCAGCAACGGGGCGAGCTGGGCACTGCCACAGACTCGGCCTCGGCCAAGGCGTCGCCCCACAGTCGCGACTTGCCACTGGAATTGGAGCAGCAGAAGCTGCAGCAGCAGAAGGAGAATTTGGGCAATGCACAAGCAAAGCAGAACACAGGGGGGGAAGCGGGAGGAGCAAAAACTGCAGCCGATTGCTGCTAATGAGCTGGAGGCGGGCGTTGGCAAAGGCGGAGACGAAGGCGTGGCCCTGAGAGGCGGCGGTAAATCCAAGTTACAGCAGCCGCAGCCCGAAACAGTTATAATAACGACCAGCAATGTGAACGAGAAGCAAATACTGGCCAAAGCTTTCAAACGGTAAGTTGTGGCACCTGCACTGAGAGAAAAACATGCAAGCAAACAAACAATGAATCATATAGACAGTCTAGAGTGTAGAGAGAGCAGAGATAATAATTAACCTTAAGTTTGAGTACGTTATATTTCTATCTGCATGCTTTTCTCGCAGTATATGGCCACCCTAGGAAATATATGCTACAGATATAGTACGGAATATAGACATAGTATACACTTATATTAGAAATAATTTTAAACTGCAGTTGAGCATCAATGTACACACATTTCAAGAGCTATACGGTCACCCTAGTCAAGATAGAACATTAGCTATAGATGTTACTATGCAGTTTTAATAGAGTGTAGCAGACTTGTTAGACAACTTTGAGTTTGTGTACGTAACCATTTTATGTTCAAGTAGATTTCACAGTATATGGTCACCCTGGCCTTGGCAGTATAATAGCTATAGGTAAGAGTTATAAATATAAAAGTCAATTTTAAAACTTAAGCTTTCCATCTGTGTATATATATTTATAGCGGTATGGTCACCCTAGCCATGAATAATTATTTGTATTACGTGTAGGTACTGAAACTAAACAAAAGCATGATATTAAACTCTATTTTAAGTACATAAACATACATTTCTCACAGTGTACGGTCACCCTAGCATTGACAGAACAATAGCTATAGTTAAAGAGTATAGTGTATAGACAGAGTATACTTCAGATAATATGAAAGTTGGCTTAAAAACTTCAGCTCGCCATCTGTGTACATATAATTATAGCGATATGGTCACCCTAGCCATGAATAATCAAGCTACTTAAGTTATGTGTAGGTACTAAGCAAAGATAAGCTAAAGTATGCTATTAAACTCTATTTGTAATACGTAAACAAACATTTCTCACGGTGTATGGTCGCCCTAGCTTCCGTCTGGGTCGGGGGTGCACGCTTGATAATTTGGTGCTAGTTTGGCGGCCGCTTCATTGTTGTTGCCTGCGGCGATTGTTCACGCTGTGCAGACGAGAGAATGCCAGAGGGGGGCGAATGCGGAAGAAAGGAAGATAGAGATTGTGTGGGAGTGGGAGGCAAGAACGAGAGACCGAGGATGGGAGAGCGAGAGCAAGAGATGACTGAACACAGTGCGTACCATAATTGTGTGTACGACAAATTGTGAAATTTATGACAACGGGCGAGGAGGGAAGAGGAGGACGTACGAACAGTGAGGACAGCTGAAATAGGAACAGTCAACGAGGGGAAAAAGAGAGGAAGGAGGAGCAGCATCAGCAGCGGGAGCCGGCAGCCGTTGATGGATGTTTTGTATAGGTGCTTTTGGGACCTCACGAATCCAATTTGTTATTTCGACTGATTTTGATTTGCCGCCGCCATTGGCCATTGGATGTGTAATCGGATTAGGGGCTGGTACAGTGGGCCACTGGCGGGGCAATCATAATTATCGATCAAAAAACGTGCGAACGTGAACTTATCGCCTTTTCCAACTGAAAACCAACATGAACTTTAAGGGAATTGAAGAGACCATGAGAACTCACACAAGATACTCGCGTGTATCTTAACTTTCGCATATATCATGTTAATAGTATGCATCTCCTTTTTTTATGGCTATAGCCCTCAGAAGATTTATGGCGGTAGCTCAGGCAAGCGATTTGGTCTTTTGACTAACGGCATTTACGACTTACGCTTTCATTGGGGTTGAACTTTGACTCACAGCAACTTTATAATGCAACTACTTACGAGTATATTTGAATACGTGCTTTCGAATATTAATGAGGTGTATGTGATTTAAGATGACATAATCGAAGGTAATTCCAGTTGAACAGTTTAAAGAGGATCAAACCTTCATGTTTGTTTAAAGTTGGAATCATTTAAAGTCTGGTAAGAGGGTCGACCATTTATAAAATTACTTTTTCTCCCAGTCTGACCTTTGCTCAGCTCTCGGTTCACAGGCTGTCTTAAAAAGCGCACCCACAGCTCTCTATCTCTCTGCCTCCCCCCTCTCTTTCTGCTTGCAAGTCTATTCACACTTGGACAAAGCGAATGCGAACAATCTGGCTCGTGTGTGCTCAACATGGCGTATGCGTTACGTTTCCTATGAGACGCATTCACTTTGTGCACCAATTTAAGCCTTTTTCCATACAGAAGGAATTCAGTTAGTTTCGATCAATTAAGCCCTCAATTGATTTCATGGATATCAATTAAACGAATATGCAAAATATGTTGAAAATTAAATAAAACTGACGGCATTTGTTTTTACGTATTAAATAATCGCAATTTTCCAATTCCCCATACACAACAACAAAAAAAACCAAACTGCCTTCGGTGGGTCGAGTGCCCAGTGGTCTCTCCTGTCTCCCCTGTGTGCGATGTGTGCGATATGCGTGTGTGTGGGTGTGTGTGTGCTTTATATTTAATCCTCAATCAAATATTAAAACAGGCAACAGGCAAACACGGTCTGTGCAGCTGTGCCACGCCTATAAAGCCTCGCCCTGCAGCATATTTCGGTTTTTGTATTCAATTTCGTAGAACTATCATTAATTCTGATTAGGCAGAAGCTATGTAAATAACGATAGTTACATCCGGTCGCAAACATTTTCACAAATCAATTTCATAGCTGTAAAACTGCACTTTAATATTTATTGAATGGAAATAAGCTAATGCCGGCATATTGGCACAGCTGCTTACACAGCTAAATACCCTGTAAACAGCAACTGAGGAAAGGGGTGGTTATTGAACGTAGTTTGGCCAACGATTTTTATGTATTAAATGATCAAGTTCACTTGCAATTCATTGTGCACGATAAGCTCATAAAAATATCTATAAAATTAACATTATTATTTTTTGAACATCTAGTATTTGTCTTTCTAAAACTTGTTAAGTTTTGTAGAATATTTTATAGGAATTTTAATTGGTAAAGATTCCTTTATGTCTATTGATGATTAGAGCTTCCAAATTGTCTGTTAATATGTGTTATTATTGCACGCTTATCAAGTTTGTTTTAGAACTTGACCATGCTCTCGTTAATCGTTTAATTCCAATCCTCCTCCTTGAAGTATGCAACATAGAATTAACTAAAAATATATGTTCTATATTTGAGAATCTGTTCTGGTGTGATGGGTATAATCACAGTCGAGCACTTTCGACTGTAGCTTTCCAGCTTGTTACAATAAGGAAACAACGTTCCTTATATTTACAGAGTATTTTCAGCTCGTTGCGGTGCTTTCTTGCTCTGCTTTTGCCCACAATCTATCTGCAAAAAGTTTTTTGCCCAAAAGCAAGCAAAAATGTGTAAAATTGCTCTGCATGGCAGAGAGATAATTCGACAGTTGGCAAACTTTATTTTTGCGATTTCGATTTCCATTTCTAGTATTTCTATTTCTACTTCTATTTCCTTTTTTGCCGTTTCCGATTTTGATTGCTGTCTCTTTGGGCAAAAGTTATTGCCGTATAGTAATTCCGCAAATGGTGGCGGCCACTTTAAGCTGTGCAGCATCGCTCAAACGCCCCATTGCCGATTTAAGCAGTGCAATTAGAAGTTGTTGCTGCGCAGCAGGAAGCCTTCCAGAGCAGGCGACTAATTACACAGGATTGCCGAGACAACAGACCGTATATGTGCAATACATATATAGAGTATATGACTAATCGCATAGTGAAGTAATTGCCGTGTCCTGCAAGTGCTTTCTATAACCATTACGAGTCTATGTTGATTGCTGCACACTCGGGGGGCAATTATGTGTTTGTGTGTACTCCTTCGAAGGGAGCATTTGTTTTGTCATCTGCCTTATGCGCAATCAATTATTAACTTTACTCATTACTTAGGCCTTAAACGAGATTTGTTATTTCCATTGATGGAATTCAAGAAGACTTCATCTTGATGGACTCTCTTGAAGCCGACTTAATACGAAACCACATGCTCTATATGGCACTGCTGATTGTGACTGCCGAGGGGCAGCTGTATAACATGAGTGTACCAGTGTTGATCACAGCAGGTGGGCGTGACCAGAAGGGAGTGAAACTCGAGTATGTGATTGCCAAACAGGTGTCAGCCATTAAAACTTCATGAGCAGACAAATGGGTGTGTGTGGATGGGAGAGGCAACACTGTAATCAGAGTAAGCCAACGAAATAATCAACAAATGGCAGCTGGGGAAATATCTCTGTGTGTGTGTGTGTGGGTGTTTGGGTGTGGACCGGGGTGGGTGTGGAAGCCCCGCACAGTGGTTTCATTAGCATTTAGTTGAGGCATTAGAACTTAAGTAAATAAACTGTCAACTAAAGCGATTTCAAGTTAGTTTTCTTTTGCCAACTTTTCCTGTTTCTTGTTTTACTTCATCCTCTTCTTGGCCAACAACTCCTCCTCTTCCATTTGCGGTTTGCGCTTTGCACGCTGCAGTTTGAGTTTCACTGACCTCAAACTGAATGAGGGGGGCGAAGGAGAGGAAGTAGGGTTCTCTTGCCTCCTTGAGGAAAAACAAACAAGCCGAAAAAAGTAAGGCTTCTTCTACTTGTCTCCCTCTCTCTCTATCTCTCTCTCTCTTTCACATTCGCATCTTCCACGCACAGTTTGGCTGAAAAAGTTTTTCATTTGCCTCCTACGATTTGCGCAATTTTCCTCTTCCTCTTTGCCTCTCTATTTGTGTACAAAGGGAAAAGCAAAACGGAACGGGAGTGAGTTGCAGAATATTCCTACTGAGCAGGGTTTACTTACGAGGCGAAAGTGCATTTTGCATAAGCCGGCGGTACTCCCTCGCCCACTGCCCTCTGCCCACCAATTGCCAATTTCCTCTTGTAGACATTTTGGCTCTTCTTCTCTCTCTATTCTCCTTCTTTTCTATTTCATGTAGGGGATTTTTTTTTCCTTTCGCTTGGCTTGTCTGCGATAGGCTGACTGTCATTTATGTCAAAGTTCTGCATGAATTCTGTCCTTGATATCCATTTTGGCTGTGCAATAAAATCAAATTGCAGGCATTACTTTACATACATTGTTATCTTTGTTTCCCTAACCCAACATGAGTCCATGGAACATATGACGTGGAAAGAGGGCAATCAAATACAAGACAAACACTCAAAGTAGCTTGAAAGTTTCATTCTGTGATTATTACAAATAATTAGCATTTCTGTTTGATGTTTTTACTTGAAGTAGTTTCTCGATTCTGGTAACTTAAAATAAAACGTAATATGTAATCATTATTAATATATAAATAAAATATAATACATATATATATTTCTAGTTGGGATCTTAGCAATGTTTGCTTTTTAAAATGATATTGAAAAGATAGTATAAGTTGTATTATTTATATTATTATATATGTATAATTATTATTATTTTATTGATCATCTGAGATTTCTAAGGTTCTAAAATCTCCCAGATTTTTGTATTTTCTTGTAAAAAAGTTCTTTCAGTCTTAGGCATAGAACCTTCTTTTGTTTTCTTTATCAGGAAATTTTAATCAGTTTCCTGCCGAAGTTTCCGCACCTATCCAGCGTCGTCGTCGCTCAACTAATGATATAGTTTTCTCTGCGAGTCCCCTATCAAACTAGCGTAGTAGTTGGCGGGCTGTGTGCCCAGTGGGGAAAGTTCTTTGGGTCGCGCAACTTTGCGCATTGTGGGAAAAACTTGTGACTGCGAATGAAGTTGGGGCTGCGTGTTGCGTGCAAGTTTCACGCTAGTTTGTGGCACGTTGTTGCTCCCGCTGTGGCTACTGCTACTGCTGCTGCTGCTGGTGCTCCTGCTGGGCCAAGCGGAAACGGAAGTGTGGCACTTTTGCGTAGTGCGGCAAATCAATGTACGGGCGCGAAAGGGTAGCCTAATTGGATTGCCCCAACAAGACAATAATGTGCTGCGTGCAGCGTTCTGCGTGCTGCTCGCTGTGTGTGCCGTGTGCAGTCTGCCACGTGTGTTTGTGATGGCAACAGCCTTACGACACGAAAGGACAGCGCAATGCAAGGGGGGGGGGGGAGGAGAGTGGGTGGTTTGTGGGTGGGTGACTTGTCAGCGCCAGAGAAAAATAGCACAATTAAAATTTATAACAATGGGCAGCGGCGGCGCTGCTGCTGCCCTTCTGCTGCCCTCCTGCTGCCGTTGCCATGACAGTTGCAGATACTGTTTAATTACCCCCAAATGGCCAAGGAACGCAGCAGGCCACAGCGACACGATTATTAAAGGGAAATTTAAATGCGGAAGCCGCAAATGTTGGCTATTAATTTCACCTTTCGCAATTATCACAACATTTCTCGGTCAGTTTAATTGGAGTTTAATTTCTATGCGACGACAACTGGCCGCATAAATCAGTTGCTCTGCTGCCTGTTTGCAAAGCTTCCACGTGACGCCCCAGGGAACCCAAAGTGTGTTCCTTCTCCTATTATTCTACAGTTACATATAAGTATATGTAACGTGACTTATATATTCTAATTTAAATGCTTTTTTTCTCGAGCATCTTTTAGGTTTTTCTTTGATTATTACACACATTTTGTTTCAACTAATATAGTCTCTATATGTTGTATATATAGCTTTTAAATAAACTTATGATTCTTTAAGTGCTTACCAAATATTCTTGCATTTAGATTTCAACTGTTGGGCAAACAAATTGAAATGCAAAAGTTGAAAAACTCTGAAGTTTAGTTCGTTTAATTTTCCGGAGCAACTTGCACTGCTCAAAAAAGTTTCTTTCCGCACTTGGAACTTTGATTTTAGTTAAATTTAAATTTCAAATGAAGATTTAGAGGGAATTTTATTAAGGGTAAAGATTAATGGAAGGTAAGGTAGTATAACAGATCAGTCTTTTGATTTGTTTACGAAAGAACTTTTAATTTTAAATGTAAAATAATGCTTAGAAAATTCAAATAAAATATATAAATGAAATATTACAAATAAAAATATATATTAAAGAAATTATAAAACAACTGATATGAAAATTAATTATTGTAGAACGTATAACAATAAAGAAGATTAAAGGTAAAAGAGAATAACAGAAGTTATATTATATCTAACGAAAGAATTCTGAATTAGAAGTCTAGCCAAGGTTGGAAATTTTTCTACTCTAAATATTATAAATATATATTGTATATTTTTTATCGAAAACCTCAAAGTAATACAACACTGGCTTAACAGTAAGATCTATGCGATAATAAATAAAGAACTTAAAGTATATTAATCCTTTCGCCTTGACTTTTGCAGCGCCGATCGTAACCATGACGGGCGCCTGTCTATACAGGAGCTGGGACAGTATATAAACCGACGGATTGTCGACCATATAGACATCGCCATAATGAACAATGTGCGTGAGTTTCGACGCGTGGATATAGCGCCTGCCGATGGACTGATCACCTGGGATGAATACCATCGATTCTTTCTGCGTGAACACGGCATGACAGAGGATGACATCGATGAGCACGACGAGATCAGGCACACCTCGCTGAACCGCAAGGCACGCGAGGACATGATGCGTGACAAAGCCCGTTGGACGGAGGCAGCACGCACTGATCTCTTTACGCTGACAATCGATGAGTATCTGAGCTTCAGGCATCCCGAGTCGAGTGTGTCCAATTTGCTTGAGTTGGTCGATGATCTGTTGCGACAGTTCGATCAGGATGGCGACGATCAGTTGACGCTGGAAGAGTTTTCCGACCTGAATGTGGATGATGATGAGGACTTGCTGCGCAAGTCATTGATATCAAAGACGTTGGTCGAGCGTCGTGAAGAGTTCAAACGCATTATCGATAAGAATCACGATGGCAAGGCTGATCGGGGGGAGCTACTTAACTATGTGAACCCGAAGACACCGCGCTATGCCCTGCAGGAGGCAGCGACGTTGTTCAGTCTGTGTGATGAGAACAAGGACGAGCTGCTGACGCTTAAAGAGGTGAGTTTCTTCTTCCCTAGTTTTCATGATGTTCATCTGATCCTTTCTGCTTCATAACAGATGACTGCCAATGCGGAGATCTTTCTACAGTCGAAGATGATCGACACGGCAAATAGCTTTCACACCGAATTCTAAGTACACTTTGTGGTTTTCTTCGCTCACTTCACCTGCAAACCGTCCCCCTCAACACGTTCCCGGTTCACGTCTATCTAGAGGAAATGAAAAACTATATGTATAATCCTTGTGCATTTATAGTGATATTAATTTGTAAGTCGTGGCACCTTCACACCGTAGAATAATGATGAAAGTACATGAGATAATAAAAGTAACTCGGAGAAATTAGTTGATCACAATAATCAAAATAAATACCTTAATGGAACTATTATACTATAAATGTTATAATACTGGAAAACATATTAATAATAATAATGCTACGCATACAAATATGTATTGATAGTAATACCATTATATGTAAGGTAAAGTTTTGTTAAAACTTTGTACTAAATCAACCTTAAGAGGCAATTCATTTGATGTGTGATCCCTAAAACAATTTTACTTAAGAATGCAAAGCAATTTGAGAACGAATACTCCAAAATTATACACAATATATACGTAATTTTATGTAACCGTAACTATACCATCAATTGTTTTCATTTGGGTGGGAATGGGGCGGAAAAGAGACAACGAGTATGCAAATGGTTCTTTGGAATTATGACCGATAATCGCAATTACAGAATTCTCGGTAATTTGTGCGCTGTCCTGGGTATTTATGGGTACAGCACAACTTACTTAGGTATGTATTTGCAAGTACTTATCATACCCTTGCAGAGGGCTTATTTATTTAGTTGGGGAATTCGCTATTCAAATTGAATGACTATTCTTATATATTGCATAGAAACAGTGGGAGAGACAAATTAAAAAAAAAAACATGCACGAAAGCTAAAGTCGAGTGTACTCGATTGTGATACACAACGATTTCTACAGTATATAATTTTTTTTGTTTTGCGTACTTTATGTTGTATACTTTCAGGGAGAGGCTTCGAAATCAGTACATATTTAGAATTCCTTAAATAACTTATATCTTAATTATCCGATCACAACCAAATTCTTAGAAATCATTTGGCTGTTGATAGTTATTGTGTCTAACTAAAACGGTTATTTTAAAGCCAATGCTTCTGGAAGAGTATCAAACCTTCGACCTGTTAAAGGTAAGCTAACTTTCATGATTTTCCTTTGTGACTTGCCCATTTGATGCGGATTCCTTGTCCAGAAATTAATTTCGCAATGTTCTTAAGCCTCTTAACTTATTCCGTTCTGTCTTTTCGCTGAGCAGACAAATCGACGGCATTAAACATAATCCCATGTTCAATTTGTTGTTGCTGTTGTTGTTGCAGTTCTTGCTGCTGTTGTTGTTGTAGCTGTGCTGAAAGATAAATAAGAGCAGACAAATGATAAATAAGTGGCACTTGAGCGTAGCCAACCAACCAAAAGGCAGCGTGCAGCAAGCGGTAAGAGGCATGCGGCATGCGGCAAAGTGGCAGCAAGAGCAGCCAAGCATAACGAGACAGGTCCTCAATATTCTTGACAACGTGCGCCAAAGCGAAAGCCCAATCCAAAGCCAGAGCCAGAGCCAAAGCTTGATGAATATCCTTGAGAATTGAACAGGCAATTGACTTTCTGATGGGTGTTAATACTTCTTTAATCGCCCCCCCGAGAAAGGGGGGCCTCAAAAATAATGATTTTAAAGAGCTGCCAGTTGAGTTGAAAAATATCTAGGATGAGAGCGAGCTAAACTTGCTGCCCCAACGATGCTTGGCAAGCATATTAAGTAAGAGGATATAGTGAGAGAGAGAGAGGAGAGAGAGAGGAGAGAGAGAGGGAGAGGGCACTGGCACATACCACGTACGTACGTAACATACGTACTCGCATAACAAAGGCCGAGAGAGACGAATGGGTAATTGAATCTAATTATTCGGAAGCCCGGGATAATGAGCACGTAAAACGCAAGGAATTGCTCGGGCCAGGCTATGACCAGGACATGGCCAGACAGTCGCTTATTAAGACGTGAGTGTATGTGTGTGTGTGTGTGTGCACGCTTATCTTCCTGTTGCTTTGTGTGTGTTTACTTGTTTATTTTGCGGAAACGGAAACGGTAGAAACAACATGAAGCTATCAAGAGCAGATAACAGCGTGTGACGCTGGCATTCCCTGTAGATGTCACTTTGAAACTTAAGGAGTATATAGCATTAGCTGATACCCTGTAATATTACTCAACGAAAGAACTGAGGTGCGTGAGAAATAATAAGTTTAATCCATCAAAAACAAGACTCCATCTCAATTTATTTGGCAATGAAAGAAAGGTAGCAACTCCTCCATAATGTATGTATGTTTACAGGGTATACAAGCTAAGCAATTGTGTTAGACTCGGTAGAAACTAACGGGCATTTGAGTTTACTTATTTCATTGTTCCCTATTCCCTAACGCTTTCATCCTTGGCTCAGCTGCCATCCATCATCGGCCCTTGGCTTTTTTGCAAGGGGTAACCACAGCGGGCACACTGTGTAGGTTGCCAGTAGAATCGCTATTGGCGCCGCGACATAATTGGCCACAGGTGTCCTATAGATGGTGAGCACAGTTGCATGTGTGTGTGTGGGGGAGTAGAAGAAGCTGCAGCAGGCAATGCTGGCCACAGGTGCACGGGTCACTGGAGAGGCAGATGAGGAATTTCATATTGATTCAGCTGCATTTTGTGTTTCACATTGGCTTGTTGACGGAACGGTCTGGTCAGTTGCTGGGCCCTTCAGCTGGCACAGTCATTTCATAGCCAATTGGTCAGTTGTGGGTGATTGGCAAAGCCGTGAACCCGTTTGTGCTGCAAATAGACAATTGCTAATTGTGCACAAAGTGCATGACAAATAGATACTCATTACCAGGCCTAATTCGGTCTACAGGAAACGTTAATAAGCTGGAAATTGAACAAGGGAATGCCAGGCGAGAGAATTGAGCATTCCTGGCATATGAAGTAGGTCGAAGATGGATTCTTTCAGAGCAGAGCTTAATCAGATTATGCTTCTTATTTGCATCTTCTATTCAACATATTTATTCCCTTTTTACAGTCTCTTCTATTCTTCTAAACGAATTCTAAAGTTAAACACTCGCAAAGGCAAACAGAACTCACTCAGCAGGGACTCCCTCGAGCGACTCATGTGTTCCATATTCGTTCGTCATTGTTTGGTATTTCTTTGCCAATTACGAGCATATGATTCCTACGTGGGAGAGGGTTCATAAATTGAGTTGGCAACACACGAAACAAATGGCAACAGGCCAACTTAACGAGCCGCAAAAAGGAGCTGCCACATGCCGAGCGATGTAAAATGAAGTCCCTGCCTCGAACTGGGCACATCTCTGCCATACAAATGTTTTGCATTATAACAACACGAGATACGGGCACGGGCACGAGTGGGAGTGGGAGTGGCCTGAGCCTGCAAATGTTCTACACGTAAGTTACATTAGTCAAACTGAGAAATTTGCCGAGCGTGGCAAATGGTACAAAAGAGAACTGAATATAGAAGAGACGCCCATGCAGACAAGTTCTCAGGTCCGACAGGAAATTATTGAAGAGCTGCGGCCGTGCCTGGGGAGCCGAGGAGGGGAACTGGGAACAGTGAAGCGGTATAAATATGCTAGACACATAAGCTGAAAGTATCTACGACTCACTGTGTGTGTGTGTGGGGGAGGAGTGTGAGTGAGCCATAAATGCTTCATCTTCAACTCATACATATTAAAATCTCAGAAAATAAACTTCTACAGTTCACCAAATGGAAACAGAAACAAATAAGAAAGCAGTTTGTATCCGTAGGAGACTAGAAATTACCCTGGAAATTCTTGGAAGTTGAAACAATACTTTACTATGTGCCATACTGTAAGCCATACTATATGCTAGACTATATTCTATTCTATACTAAGTATAAGAAAGTATCTGTGTAATTCAAAAGAGTTCAAATTGAATTAGAGATGGTTATTTGTAGGCAAAAAATGACTCTATATCCATATCGTCATGTGATATTTAGATCAGAGATGATATGCTGTTTATCATGATATTTTCCATATCAATAAACTTTTTATAATATATTAACATATATATTTATTTATCTTATATACATATGTAAAGGCTTCAGTTGGTACATTATACGAGTAGTACAGCCAAGAATATCAACGATATTATTTAAAATAATAGTTAGATATTTATGATATATTTTTTGCGAAATACAAATATCGATATTTTCTCTGTCAACCTTTGCGATGACCATTAAATGTTATCGATAATATCAGCAATTCAATCTATCTTTCTAGTATTAAAAGTGAAATCAAATTAATGAATATAAAACGATGCAACTCTTCATTCCCTTTCTACTTACAGAGTAGAAAAACACAACAAAACGCAAAACAAATATAAATATCCTCGCTTTCTAACAAACTCACACACATGCAAAGAAGTGTGAGGTGGAGAGAGGGGATAGGGGGGATTGGTGTCATGCTGGTAGGTAGTGCTCATGCATTTTAAAATCTGGCCATTAGAGAACTCCGTTATTCGGTATGCGGAATATGATTTGAGCACGTTTTCGGCGCCTGACATTGCATTTAACATTTTGCATGCATAACTGAGAGCTCAGCGGTTGGACGGCTTGGTAGAAGGAGGGAGAGGGGCGCAGAATGAGGTGTGGGGAGTGCGGGTCCCACAACATAAAAAGGATAAGAGAGACCCCAAACAAAAAAGGAAAAGTATCGCAACGATACCAAGCACTCAGAAGCAAACCGCCAGAAGTTAATGCATGCCAGAGTTTGTAGCCAAAGGACATGCTTGAAAGCAATTAAATGAGAAGCAAAAGGCGGGAAAGGAGACGAAGTAGAGGCTGTAGAGAGAGGAACACAAAATGAAATTTGAATTTAAATACAAATTTATACGAAATAAATCAGTTTAAGTTCGGTCTGGCTACAAAATAAAGTGCAGCCGAAAGGATTTCGGTTAAATTGGCTAACAACACATCATTTAGCAGGCGTCCAGGATAACCGCCAGCACACACAGGGATGCCGTTAAGACAGTGAGAGAGAGAGAGAGAGAGAGAGAGAGAGAGAGAGAGAGAGAGAGCGGGTTAGCCAAAGCAAAGCAGAGTAAATTCTGTACAATGGCAGAGAATGAAATACTTGTGGTTATCGTCCCCACAACTGCGGCAGTGTTTCGGAAAAAGTGAACCACTTGCAAGTCTGTCAATTTATTATGAATATATTCTACTTTAAAATAAAGTTTAATAAAAGCAGACGAAACATGCATAACTTCTGCAAAGCTCAAAAAATTCTTTAGATATTTTTCAGATATTTCAAAAGAAATTAAATTGCATTTGTAAAAGTTCAATTCAACTCGTAGTAAATTCCAAGTATTTTTTTTTATTAATAATTCTGCACACAATTCTTTCTCGTTTTTCTGGTATTTCTCACATTTATTAAAAGCAATCTAAGTTGTTTGAGTTTGCGTATTGAATTCTAAAGAGTTACAAATATTTTTCAATTAATTAAAGCTGAACAATTCTTTGGCTCTACATATTTTCCACTTTATTTGAATATTTGTTAATTGCTTTTCAAGGCTAACAAAGTAAATGAAATTCCGTCCATGTGAGGGGGACATGCGAAAGGGGAAAAAGCTTTTGTAATGAATAATCCGCATATTTTATTGTTCATTTTCACAGAATATTCCAAAGTTTATGAATTTTTCTCAGTTTTATAGATTTGTTTTTTATATCCTTTTCAATGGGTTTCGCTGCCATTGTGGGGCGATCTGCCCAACCCCAGATGACAATAAAAGGTAATTTGGTAGCAACAACTTGAGCAAACACTTAACTAACTTTGTCTGTGTGCGTGTCTGTGCATGTGTGTGTGTGTGAGCGAGACTGTCCCACGTTGCGTACCTGATTCAAGCTATAGACGGCGTGTGTGTGTGCAAACACATTCACATACATGGAAAGTAAAAAGCAATTTTCGTAACATTTGCATGACTTAAACCAACACATACTCACACACACACATACATAGAGACGCAGAAGGAAGCAGCAACAGCAGCGGCAGAAGCACAAGGACATGCGGCCTACCTTCACCTGCAGAGTGGCAAAAACTACGATTATGTATGGGAGTGCGTGGGAGCTGAGCTCGCTGTGTGTGCCTGCCTGGCTATCGTTGAGTGTGTGTCCGTGTGTGTATGTCTGTGTGTAGGGGGGGTTAAGTTGAATGGAGTACGTGTTGTGCTGAAAATGCAATTTGCCTTCTGTGTGAAAAGTACGTAAAATTTATGCAAATTTCCCTGAACTACCCTCTGACCCCTGGTGTGCTTTTCGCACTCGCACTCGCACTCGCTCTCGTTTCTCCTACTGCCGTTGTCGTTGTTAGCGATGGCGACTCTGCTACAAGCGGAAACAGGAAATGCGCCATCGGGTGTGTGTGTGGTGCGCGTATTGGGAACGCGCTAAAATGAAAATGTTGTGAAATATGCGATAGATCGTCCAGCGTAAGAGCGTGTTGTCGCAAATGTATCAAGTATACGCGGCATTGGGTATGCGCTACGAGAGAGAGAACAAGACTAAGAGAGAGAGAGACAGAGAGGGAGAGAGAAAGAGGGAGAGAGAGAGAGAGAGATAGAGGGAGAGGGAGAGGGATAGAGATAGAGTCACAGATATAAATATAGACTCAATATGCGTAACTTTAGATACTTTCAAGCAGCAGAGAAAGTTTAAGGGAAATTCTAAGTAAATCATATTATGCTAATCAAGTATACGCAGTGTTTATACTACTAGAGAGTAAGATATATAGAGAGAGAGGGGAAGTGAGAGGGAGAGAGAAAAGAGCTAAACTAACCCTAACTTAGATTGAAGTTTGCAACTAAAAAGTAATCACAGGAAAGTAAGAATTTAAGCTACTCTTATATATGTTTGTTCCAGCAGCATATCAAGTATACGCAGGACTAAAGAGAATAGACTTAACTATCGTAAGGAACTTGAGCACAAATACATCAACTATATATACACGTATATACATATATTTAGTATACGCAGTCAAGAGGTTGCTTCTTCACATGAAACCAAGACAGAGCTACAAACTTTAGTCGTGCATACCCCATGCAACACTCTTTGACCCTACAGGCTATGATAACATCCAATAACCCTGGGTGCGAATGCAAAAACTAACGCGACAACAACAACAGCAATAGCAACAGCGACGGCAACAGCGAGAATAACAACGACAACGACAACAAGAATGCGTAAATTTTGTGCCATCGATAGTTTTTTGGCATTGTGTATACGCCACGTGGGCTCTGCGCCTTTTATTTCTTGTTTCGCTGTTTTTGCGTGAATACATATGTAATTATATAAGTGTGCAGTATGTGTGCAGTATGTGTGTATTAGTATTGCCCTCTTGTGCCGGCTTTTCTGGTGTCCGAAAAAAAAGGAAAATATTGTATACACGAGGCTGGACTATTGGGTAAAGAAATGTGTGTGTGCACAAAATGAAATGCCGCCGGTTAGTCAGCATCCACAATCCACACATAAAGCACATGGCTATAGCTGTAAGTGTGTGTGTGAGTGCAAGAGTGTGTGTGTGTGTGTGTGAGAGTGTGTACAAAATTGTTTATACTGCATTGCACGTGCCTTTGACATGGTCCTTCATTCGAGTGCTGTATTAGTGCATGTGTGTGTGCGAGTGTACAAGTATGTGTGATGTGTATGTGATGTATGTGTGTGTGTGTGTTGATGCGTCTGCGTTTTGGCTTATGGGCAAAGAAGTTGAAGCGTATTAAGCAAACAGCACCGCAGGCAACTCCAGGCGCCTTTTCAGCGCGCACATGCAACACACGCGTGCCCCCAAAAGTGGCATAGAGAGTGAGACGGTATGCGTGTGTACGTGTGAGTGTGTGCCTGTATGTGTGCCTGCTTCTATGTTTGTGAGTTGCCAACGAGCTGCGAGATAAACGACAGCGTTTAATGCGTTCAAATCTTTTTTAACGCCACATCAAGCCATTTTTCAATCCCGATCCGAGCGTAAAGATTAACTTGTCTTTAAGGCGCCCCCAAGCCAGAATTGCTGCAGCCCCAGCACCCTCAGTACCACGTCCTGCGTTGCACACAATGGCTGGAGCTGTATAGCTGTAGCTGGAGCTGTCAACGCTGCTCGAGCACATCCTCAGGAAAATAATAAAACACTCCACGAGATTGGGGGAGCGGACTTCAAAACGCGCTCTAAAATCAATTTTAAATGAGTTTTTATTGAGTGCCAAACTGGGGCAAGATTAGTGGTGATGGGGCAGAATATGTGGAAAGGAAAGTGCGCTTGATTTAATAATTGCTAGATAATTTTCACAATAAAGTAAAGAACCCTAACTATGCTAAGTACATGTGGGGCAAGTTGATGACTCTACAAACATGTCTTATGATGCTTTACTTTTGTGTTCGTACCTTGTTACACTGAGTGTCATAAGTACACTCTATTTTTACCTTCTAATACGAGACATAAGACACAAAGAGCGACACTTGCATCTAATAAAGCTATCAACTTGAACATGAGTCTAGCAACAGCTGCTTGCCGCAGTGCCTACTTAATGTCGAATGTTGTTAACTACACACACACACATGCACACACACACAGATATATACAATATTTGTATGTTATTTGCATTTTCCGCCACCGCGGGGAATTTCTCAAAATCGATTACGTTTTTCCCGGCTACTGAAGATGCCATTTTGCCATTTTGCAACATGGTGTGCCCTAAATTTAAACTGACATACGAAGGATGCGGCCAAAAAGTGCAGCCAAACGTGGCGAAATGAGGCGAATGCAGAGACACATAGAGAGAAAGGGAGACAGACAGAGAGAAAGGCAACAAAATGGCATAAAAGTTAAAATTGTTGGCCAAAAGAAAATTAGTTCAGTTTGTGTTCAGGTCAAAACAATTATTCAAAGTTTGAGGGAGAAGGAGAGTCGGAAGGGTAAAGCGGAAATGAAAACGAAAAAGTTCGCTTACATAATTTAGATTTACTTTTATTAATCCAACCCCCCCCCCCCTCGAGGAATAGACAACACTGGCACTGTCTCAACAGCCTTCAGATCGGGGCGAGTTGTCAGCAGCCTTGGGAGAGCAGTATTTTTAATCAGGAAAATGGGCAAAAGACATGTCAGGATGTTTGTAAGACAAACAACTCTTACCTTGCTCATAACCATCTTTCTCTCTTTCTCCCTCTCCTTCTCTCTCTCTCGTTCTCTCTCTCGCCCGACATGCAATTCATTAAAAGTGATTAATATTTTCGTTCGTCTTCTTGCTGTCGTCGTCGTTAAATGTGTCGCCCACGCAAATCTGCTGCGTAACTTTGTCTCATTATGGAATATGATTAATTTTTGCCATAAACTGAGCTGAGCCTCAAAGCAGCCATGAGCTATGGATTCAGAAGAGTTGTGCTGCGAAAGAGGCAATTTGCCATGGTAGATATCGCACATTTCTGTATTGAAGTCAGTCCGGAAATTTCCATGCTCAGGCGTTAAGCCGTGGGCGACTTTATCAGAAAGGCCTCTACAGCTGCCGAATGTTTTCAAGCACACACACACATACACAAGCCGAAATTAAGCCGAAAAAAGTCACATAAAGCCAAATGTTTGCGCAAATCACTTGACGGGTCATAACATGTTTTTACACAATCTTAATTCCTTGGAAAGAAGAAAAGGAAAAGGCAACGGGCAGGCTATAATAGTTGACAGCTGAATACTCTAGAGACTTTCTTGCTTTTCTGTTATTTATTCTGACATTGGGCGTGGCATGCACAATTTAAAGTATTATTTATCTGTCTGTGTCTAGCAGTAAAGTCTCTACAAACTTTGGGGACTTTAGCTATTGTAGTTGCAGAGTTCATCGCGTTCATACAGACGGATAATTAGCTAAATGAACTAACCTATTTAGCTGACCTATATGTAAACAATGATGGTGGTGGCAACGCTGCAGACAACTATCGATAGGATCAGGGTTGCACTTGACAGGAATAATCGACTAGTGAAGTCAGTCGTTGAGTTGGCATGAGTTAATGTAAAAGTCGAGATTAAAACTGTCGTAGATTAAGAGTCGTCAGAGATTAAATTGTCACAAAGAATTCGTTGATAAAGTTGATAAAGTTGTAGATAACTAACTCGGTCAGGCTTTTAAAATCGTCCATCGGTCAAGTCCGACTGTTATTTTGTGTTTTGTTGCCAGACTCTCAAATTAATTGTTGTTTAAGTAAAACTGAAGTTGACTTATTTTTGTACTATCTGAAATATACTAACCAATTAAATTCACTAACTAATATTTAAATAAATATTATATATATTTTTCGGGATTTATCAACTGTTCTTCTGCTTGTTACGCAACCTTTAACAAAGCTAATCAACCTTTTTAACCAAAGGTTAAACAAAGTGCGAGTTTGGGTTTTATCGTCTGTCCTCGAGCTGCTTTGTATATTATTGTATATATTTTTAAAGCAAATACATTTATAATAATATGAGTTATATTTATGTTCTTCATTGTGCTTTCAGTAGGTAGTACGAGGCAGATTGGCAGAGCTTTTACCGAAATTGGTCTGAATGAACTGGCCAAATGAGGCATATCCATTGTAAGTCAGCACATCTATTTGAGGTTGCCTTCTGTAGCAGTCACACGGACCACAAGTACACACACACGAGTACACACACAAACACAGACACACACAAGCACATGCTTATCAAACAGAAGCTGGCACAGTGCGTGCAAATATTTGTTGTCTGACTTAAGGCAACACTTGAGTGCATTATGGCCTGTTATATCTACATATACATACAGACATATGTGATAAACAGATATATGTGATATATATATATATAAACGTGCCATATATATATTGTATACGTTTATCTGCCACTCCTTCATGTTTACTTTGCTGACCAACTTGGCTTGACTTTTTACGCTCTTCTGATCGTAAATTTTCATTATCTTTAAGCTTTATTTCTTTCTTAAGCTTTTGCTATTTATCATATACTATATATATCGTATAGTCGTACTGGCATTGCTGCTGTGCCGTAAACAAACTGCCCGTAATTAAGAGCCTGCATTCAGCTGGCGCCTTTCAATCACAGTCTAATTGGCTTACGGCTCCGCGTAGCAACCTGTCCAGTTGTCCAGCTGTCCTTCTGGCAATTTGCACTCTTCAGCTGCGGCAGAAAGGGGCGACCTACTTTCAGGCCTCATTGAATTACCCTCGCATGGCCAATAATGCAGGCAGTACAGTTGGCTGCCCCGGCGAGGATGCCAAGTGGGGCCGAGGCTGGGGCTGGGACTGACTTCAATGGAGGCGCTGTTGCTGCTGCTTTGCATAAATATTTATGCGAATTAATTTGCTGGGGCAGTATCAATCAGACATGCAACAATATTTACAGTTTGAAAACGAACTACGAATTATCCCGATTGGCCGCACTTCAGCTGTTTGTGCCACTGTGCGACAGGCCGCACTGCAGACTGACGCGTCTGTTGCCAGCAGGTGAGCCGACACACTGTGCACCCTGCGGCGTCTGCTGCTGACAACCGCATGCCAACACAAACATGAACACCCCTTGGACACCCGTTGGACACAGCCTGCACTCTCCCGCACACACAGAGACAGGGCTGTGTGTGTGTTCAAGCAATTGACTTAAAGTAAACATCAGCACATAATAAAGTATAACCCGGCAACATTGCAATAACAATCCCTCTGCAGGTTAGAGCGGGACAATGGAGAGAGGATAATCAAGTGCAATAGAGGGTATTGATTGCACTTGAAATACCCTAAACACTGAGCGAAATCAAATGAGCTAATTACTCGCTCTGCAATTGCTCTTCACATTCCACTCGAGCCCCAACCAACTTGACCAACTGCGCGCAGCTATGGCAACTATTTGTGAAGTACCCTGCAGAGGGTATATTAGTTTTGGGTACAAGAAGGGGAAATAAATACCACTGTGCCGCTCTCGTTTTAAATTTAGTTTATTTTATTTTATTTGTAACTTGTAAATCAAATATAATGTTACAATTATTTTTATACCACAATATTTTGTACATTTTTAATGTTTTGTATATTAAGTTTGTAATCAAAATTTATCGACATGTGAACTGAGATCTCTTACTGCTCAAAGTAAAGACTAATACCTACATAAAAGCTTTACTAGTGCAAAAACCTAAGGTTTATTAAAAACTGTTGCATACTTAACCCATAAAGGAAGGAAGATAAGTTATTACCAACTAATTGTATCAATGAAAATGAACTGTGAACGTAAAATAAATATAAAAGCTTTAAAATCCCTAAAAAAAAGTGTTTAAGTTTTGTTTGAGATCTATTTCAAATCCGCTGAATTGATGAACCTTTCGGATACTACAAAATTTGTTTTATTTATAATAATTGCAACATGAATCGTATTGGCTGCACTTTATCAAAAGCAGAGTTCTTTGCGTTCACACAGTTGGACTAACAGAAAGGCAAATGAAGATGACTAGTTCATATTGTATATTAGTTATCAGTATAAATATGCGTATTTACTTTTCTGGCTATGCTGTGTCTTCTGGACGTAACTAAATATACCCCCTAGACAAAACAAGTTTTGCAACTAATAGTAAAACTAATAGTAAAATTCAGGAATAACCGAAGCACAATTATGTAACGCGATATCAACTGATAGCGAATTCAAATTGATTCATGACAGTTCACAGTATGCAATGTGCAAGTCAGATGTCAACGAAAATCAGGTACTTCTGCGTATATAGTATTATATTTTTAATCGTCTTAAGTGCTCACCCGGGTGAAATCTTCTGGCTTGCGACTAAAATATCAATTAAATGATAAATGTTTGAAAAGTACTTGTTGTGTGCTTGGCGTTAACACAAATCTTTATATTGCTATCTGATGGTTATTTAGTGCTGGTTAGTGCTTTGTCGATAATTATGATAAGCTGCCTACGCAGGTGCATCACAAATTTCGCGGACTATAAAATAACTACTGAATAACCGAATGTTATTACAGTTGTACGAGTAGTATCCGCAACATGAAGATTATTTGGCTTCTTGCTTTCCTTGCATTCTTTGGTTGGTTCTCACATTTAATGTTGTTGCCAAAAGAATGATGTATTAGTAATATGATTTCTTGACAGCTTCGGCATATGCTCTGGAGGAATCCGAGCGTGAGAATGGAGAGAATGGTTGGTATGTCCCCCAACAAGATGGTTCATTCGAGTGGATCGACATGGATGAGGCTGAGGAATGGCTGGATCGCCAAGACATGATGGAGGATCGCGGTCTTAGCACCACCCCTGTTAAATTCTATTTGTTCACCAAATCGAACCCTAGCAAGGGCAAAAAGATCACAGCAAGCGCCAGCTCAATCGATGGTTCCAACTTTAATGCTAATCACCCAACCAGGTAATATTTTCCACCAGATTCGTTTTCACTGGCTAACCAGAAATGAATCTTCTGCAACAGATTTGTCATTCACGGCTGGACTCAGAGCTCCTCGTCGGCCATGAACAAGAACATTCGTAATGCCTGGCTGAGCCACGGCGAGTATAACATCATTGTTGTGGACTGGGCTCGTGCTCGCTCTGTGGACTATGCTTCCTCTGTTGTGGCTGTGCCCAAGGTTGGCAAGAAGGTTGCCGCTATGGCTAACTATTTGGCCTCCAATCACGGTATGTCCTGGAATGATCTGTACATTATTGGCCACAGTCTGGGTGCTCATGTAGCCGGATATGCTGGCAAGAACACCGATGGTCAGGTGCACACCATTATTGGCCTGGACCCTGCCCTGCCTCTGTTCAACTACAACAAGCCCAACAAGCGTCTAAGCTCCACCGATGCTTGGTATGTGGAGTCCATTCAGACCAACGGTGGCACCTTGGGTTTCCTCAAGCCTATCGGCAAGGGAGCCTTCTACCCCAATGGTGGAAAGACACAGCCTGGATGCACGCTCGATGTTACTGGCGCCTGCTCCCATGGACGTTCTGTTACCTACTACGCCGAGGCGGTCGAATCCGACAACTTTGGCACCATCAAGTGCGGTGACTACGAAGCTGCCGTGGCCAAGAATTGTGGCAGCACCTACAGCAGTGTCCGCATGGGCGCCGATACCAATGGTTACATGGTCGATGGCGACTTCTACGTTCCCGTAAACAGCAAGGCGCCATATGGCAATATCAACTAATGATTATGTGGCAATAAAAAGAACTTATCCAAAGACTACCTGCAAAATTCTTAATCGTCTGTGACCGATTAATATAGCGGACATTTTATGGTATTAACCCTATGACCCAATGCCACAAAATTGAATTCTTAACCCAGATATATGACATATACATAGTTTTACAAACAAATAACGATTGATACGGTCGTGTGCGCTGGATAGTAAGATACCATACCCTGCTAGCCGAGTCGATTGAGCCATGTCTGCCTGTCTGTCCGTATGTCCGGATGGCCAGATGAACAGACAGATCTCAGCTATTATACAAGCTAGGGACACTAAATTTGGCATGAAGGTTTCTGTGTACCAGGCGCAGATCAAGTTAATTTTAAATTTTGGGTGCAACGTCCAATATTATACAATTGCTAATCGATTAGTATTAATTGGAACAAGCAGGATCGAGCCACTTTATTGGAAAAATGACAATAATTAAAATTTTAAGATAATGCCATCAAATTCAAACAGTTTTTGTTTATATATTGATAATGTTGTTGAACGTTTACTATTGCTATTATTATAACTATTATTAACTATTGTTATATAATATATACAATACCACCGCTAGAGATTCAGACAGAATAAGGATTATATAATCAAACTTACTGTACTTCAAGAAATTTCAACTTAAGTATTCAAATTCAAATGTTTTTGTGTTCTTTATAAACTTAAATTAAATAGTTTTATATCTGTTGATCGCATACAAAAAGGTATAGAAAACAAAGAGTAAAGGCCACAAGCCCCAAGAGTATTAAGTATTAAGAGGGCAATCGTTCTTTTTGTTTTAATTTCAGTTGAAATAAAGTATTATTTAAAAAAACATGAAGTGGCGAATTTTGAATGAACTATATATCAGCTGCAGCATTGCTTGCCGAGATTCAACAGGGAAAGGTAAGTAAAACCAGCTGCAAATGCGTTGCAACTGCTGTAACTGCCTCCTGGTCAGCGGTGGGGCATGCCACAGCTTGCAATTATCCACGCAGTACACAATGTATGTTATGGTAGGCCGGGAACTTATCAATCGACCTGTTAATGCATGCTTCGAGTGGAGTAAAGTGAAGAGTGCAGATAATTGCGAATACACGTTCGAGTGCATTGTGAGTGCAGGTGAATTGGGCAGATTCAATCTCGGAACATGGCAACGAGTCAACGAGGCGGCACATTGATTGCTGCTGTACAGGGTATGCAGAGGGAGGGATGGCAACGCTTGCAACAAACGTACAATAACATTAAATGTTGTGACACATCAGGGGGGCAGGCAGACTGTATGTGTGTGTGTGTGTGCTCAACGGTGCGTATGATTGATATACTATATACACATCTGATTGTTTAACTTGTATTAGCAGAGTCAACAACAAGCAGAGCTCAGTTGAGTGCCACAAAAAGCAGCAACAACAACACAGCAGACATTTAAAAAGAATAATAATCAAATTTGGCTGTGTGTGTGACCTGTGTGTGTGTGAATGTGTGTGTGTGGCCTGCCATGACGTGCCTGAGCAAATAGAAATTGAATTTTTGTGTGTATTGTGGCCAGATGCGAACGAGACTCTGCAGCAGGCACTGTGAGCTGAAGGCGATTAAGTGAAAGGATTTGCCACTCTCCACGCACCACTCTCCATTGTTGCCACTTACCACTTGCCACAAACTCATTTCAAGCCCTGCAGGCTTCTTTTCTTATGTGAGGGAATGGAAAAGGGGAAATTGGTATTGCCTTTATGACACATGGCTATAATTGCCTTATGTTGCAGCGATTACTGAACAAATTATCCCAGAAAAGTTGTTTGTCCTCTGTGCAGGCACTTGTAGGACCTTCTTGTTGTGACTTGGACTACAAATCGAAGCGGTGGCATTTTACTGGCTGCCCCAGAAGGTTTGGAACAATTTCTGGCACGTGATTTACGCAGGTACAGCATCTAAAATATAGTAAATTTTCTTTGTTATTTATACCATCTCTTGGTCAAGATATTTAAACCACACTCAGCATATCTTAAGTTAAGAATGAACTGTCCAAATTTAAGAAAATCTGAGAGATCCCGGCAGAACTATCTTGTTTTTCTAGACATCTCAAATAAACTTAACCAATTTGAGTTAGAGAGTGCCTTTAGTTCACAATTTCAATTGCATTAATATATGATAAACATATCATATAGTTTTCATAAAAACAATCAGTTGAATGAAGATTTCTTAGCACTACCCCCAATGATTTGTTCCGTTTCAGAGCTGTGCCACAGAAACTATTATAGAAAAGACTGGCATATAATAATATCAAGCAGTTATATCAACCTCAGAAGAGCTTGAAGTTATGCTTCATTCAATTGTTAGTGAATGTATTCTACTTTTATGGATTGTCAACAATTTAGTTTATTGTTTTTGCTGACACTCTTTCTAAAGGAGCTGCTTATGCAAGTGGAATCTGCGGGGGGATGAGTTGAAATGTCACACAATATTTTATGTGAACTCTTTTGTTGTTATCTAATGGAAGACTGCGCACTTAACTGCGCATAAACAATGCACAAAGAAAATGCGAAAATTTATATAAGAATTTGGCGAACAATCTGCGCTAACAAGCTGCGATTCACAGTTCGCTGCAGTGTCGCAACGTGCCACGCAACGTTGTAAAGTAACGAGGCAGCCACACAAACGCAAGAAGCGAAAACTTGCAGCTAGGCAACACCCACACACATTCCCATATATACATATATTGTGTGTGTATATGTGTGTGTGTTGATTGTACAAAGCAAGCGAGCCCGTCAAGTCCTTGGTGACGTGTTGAGCAAAAAGAATGAAACAAGCAACTGGCAGGACACAGTGCTAACAGGCGCCAAGGAGCTGCAGAGGAGGACATGCTGCACCTGAGCTGACGGCAAACTCACACAAGTCGCACAGTGGGCCAAACGAGGCCAATAAGCGAGTAGATATAGCAGGAAACAGAAATCGAGATCGCAATTGAGCTGCCTAGGGAGCACTTACTCTTACTAGGCTGTATTGAAAAACAAAGAGAGAGAAAGAACAACACTTTTGTTCTTTTCGCAAGTCTGTTTATCTAGCTATCCTTGTCTTGCAGTCAGAAATGTATGCCCACTAAACTGTATGTTCTGCTTACTCACACATAGCATGCTACGCCTAGGCCGCTATGAAGAGAGCAACAGAACGAACACATAGAGACACTCACAGAACCAAAGCAGAGAGAGCAATAGAACGAACTCAAAGAGAGACTCAGAGATCTAATAAAAAGAGAGCAATAGAACAAACGCACAGAGCACAAGACGAGAGTGGCGGTAGCATGAAGAGAGAAGAGCAGCTTATAATGCAGAGAAATTAAATGAATGCAACTAGTGTTGTAAAGATGTTGTATATTGTCTCTCTTGGCCAGGCATGCAGTGTTAAGCAAGAAAAAGCAGTTTGTCGACTGTTATCGATTGTTATAAGCTTGCAATCGGATTAGACAAGAGGAATAAATAACAGGAATATTCCCCGTTTTCATTCTGTTATATTCTATTCCTCTCGGCATCATTGTTTTCTATCCAATAATTTAACTTATACGCATACTGTGTGTGCTCCTGCTGCTTCTGCTACGCTTGTGTCATCATCATTACGTCGATCAGCACTAGAAAATTAGCTAAATGTTGGTGGAAGCAGGGGCAGGAACCAGGTCATCATTTCTGTGGCGCAACAGGATGCGGCCAGCCCCCATTGTGCGTTTGCTCGTTTCTTATCAGCATCCTCTTTGCGTTTTCCCCTCCCCCGAGTCCTCATCAATTTAAAATTGCCAAGTTTTGTGCGATTTCTCTTCCTGTTGTAGACGTTGTTGTTACGAGTGTATGTAGAAAATATTGTTGTTATTTCTGTTGTTGCTGCTGCGTGCAGGTGGACACGTGCGCCACGTGCCACACTGGGCTTTGCCCCTGACAGTTAATGGTTGCCACTGCCGTTGCCGTTGCCATCCCTCTCACAACCTTATCTGCGATAAGTTCTTGCCTGCGTTGCCTGGGCGACATGCAAAGCTGCAGTTCTCAATGCATACGCACGCACACGCACACATACAGGTATGAAGATAGCAAGGAAGTGAGTGGGGGAGGGAAAGCGTGAAATGGGGTTTAGTAACTGAGCTCAGTAAGGCACGTATAGTGTTGCCATACCTACGAAATGTCGCTTACAAGAAGAGACTTTTGCGTAGACAACAAAATACAACTTATAATTTGGTATTAATGAGATAGAGTAGGCAAAACATAACCTCAAGAAATTGATAGTGCAATCTAAAGATAGCAAAAAATATAACCTAAAAACCGGACTGTGCATTACATATAAGTATGCTATATTTATGATATATTAAAGAGTTTTCTGTATAATAATGTTGGGTATACATATGTAAATTCATAAATTTAAGAGTGTAGGTGAATTATTAAATATTTAAGCTCATATGTATAGTTTAAATATATATAAAATTAAATAAATGAAAAAATGTATACCATATAAAATTAAATAAGTATATAAAAATAATTTAAATTGATAAATTATAATTAAATAAATACCAATTAAGCGTAGCATTTTCACTGAAGTAATCAGTATACCCGCAGTGCACAAACAGTGCAATGCAAATGCTTACGACGTAATAAGCGGCAACAGTTGTAGCTGCGAAACTGAGCACTGGGGTTGACATTGTGGGGTGACGGACGGCAGCGGCAGAGACGGGGGCGTCGCTGCGCTGTTTAGCTGAGCGTAGTTCTCAGTGCTCAGAATGCAACGAGCTGTGGGTTAAGTGCTTCCCGCTGCCATTGGCACTCGCACTCATACACACACGCACACACATGAACACAACTTAAAGAGAGAGGCGGGCACACGCGCTCAGCTTTGTATTGACGCACTCGACTGGGCGATGAGAACACGTCAAAGCGTTAATCCCCACAGCGCGAGCCAAGTGAGCCAGTGCAGTTGCCGTCACTATCACTGTCACAGTCGCGCAAGTCGCAGCCGCAGCCGCAGTCGCAGTCGTAGTCAACGTTCTTGTTCTCGTCGTCGCAGTCGCGGTCGCCGTTGCGGTTTACGTCGACGCAGCAGCAGCCACATTCGCAAATTGAACGTCGATGCGAACGTGTCGCGTGAGCGGAAGGAAAATAGAAAATTGAGAAAAGTCAAAAGAGAATTCAAGTTCGATTTCGATTGATAATTATCGAACTATTGTTCTCCCATCACTAGTACTACTCCAGCATGGCTCTGCGCAGTGCGAATGTGATCTGGTTCCGCCACGGACTGCGACTGCACGACAATCCCGCGCTGCTGTCCGCGCTGTCCGATAAAGAACACGGCGTTGCGCTAATTCCCGTCTTTATATTCGACGGAGAGAGTGCTGGTAAGTAGAGGGTATCTGTCAGTCTGTCGGTGTCTCCTGCCTGTGCTTCTTCTTCTTCGCCAATGTATGAGCTAATAGTGCGAGTCAGCGTCTTTTTCGGTTACAAAATACATCGCTTGCTTGCATATGCAGCATTTCATGAGGGGAAGGGAAAGTGGTGTGGAACGGAGAGGGGTAGAGGGCAAGTACTCGCGCCTAGGTACAATCAACTCAAACCAAACAATGCTTTCTAATCCAATTTGCGTGTGCGCAACAGAGACAGGGCTACAGGCCGTTACAGAGCAAGAGAGAAGAAGCAGAGAACGCGCAAAACTAACTGTATCGAATGCAGTTTGTTGCTCTCAGAGACTCTGATAAGATACACGAGTGTACAAATGTACCTATGTATGTACAGTGTGTGTACATTTGTACCTAAGTTGCATTGTGTGTGCCGGAAACACATGTTAATTGTAAATACGAAATTCAATACTCGTTCAGTAAAATCTCTATCTCCCTCTCCCTTGCTCTCTCTCCTCTCTCTCTCTCTTTCGTTAAAGTTACAAGTAATTGCACAAAATTAATGATTCGATTCGAAACATTCAATTCTCTTTCATTGACACACTAATTGTCAGTGAGCTTATTAAGAGTATTTAAAAATACTATTTACTTGAGATTCTTACTGTATTACATAGTAAGAAATTCTCAATATACTTTATAGTAATTAGCTTTGAGCTGTAGTTATATATTTAATATACCAAGTAAAGCTTATAAGCCAAGTACTACAGATTTCCCTTAAGCGAAAAGAAGAGTATAACTAAAAGTACCTACTTAATAATTCATTATTTATTAGTTTGCAGTATATTTCCCTCTTGTCAAGAACTAATAATGGTTGTATAAAAACTTGTTAGGGAACAAACGTAAATTTGCGAAGATCTTTCAGTAATGAATATTTAAAACATTGTTGTAGATCTTAATGAGTTGCTGAATTATTCAAATGCCTTTGTTCAAAGCTTTTACAATTTTAAAACAAAAAAATCAAATCAAAGTGAAAAATATGTTTTCAGTTCAAAAAGATATTCAAAAAAATAACGTTTAAAATATTTTCGAATATATTTTAAACTATTATTATGTTAAATATAAAAATATAGTATTTATATTTAATATTTGGCAAGCAAACTAAGTGTCTAATAATGAAAACAAAGACTTGCAGGTTATGAGAGCCTTCACAAAGAGATTACCCACTGTAAATATTACGCATACGCCGCGTTAGAATCAACTGTGCAACTGAGGTTTATAATATGTAAGTCAATGTCATTTACAGGCACCAAGAGTGTGGGCTACAATCGTATGCGCTTCTTGCTGGACTCGTTGCAGGACATCGACAAGCAACTGCAGTCGGGCACAGAAGGACGTGGTCGCCTGCTCATCTGCCAGGGCCAGCCAGCGGCGATCTTTCGCCGTCTGAACGAGCAAGTGCGCCTGCAAAAGATCTGCGTGGAGCAGGACTGTGAGCCGATATGGAACGAGCGAGACGAGGCCACTAAGAGTCTGTGCCGCGAGCTGGGCATCGAGTATGTGGAGAAGGTGTCGCACACGCTGTGGGATCCGCGCATGGTGATCGACACGAATGGTGGCATTGCTCCGCTGACCTATCAGATGTTCCTGGTGAGTAACTAATGCTGCCTCAGGGTCGACTACTCATCCAACTTGTGCTCCATTGTGCTCCATAGCATACTGTGCACATTATCGGTCTGCCTCCGCGTCCTGTGGACGATCCCGACTTTGAGGACGTGGGCTTTGTGCAACTCTCGTCCGAGTTGCGCTCAGAGCTAGGCTGTTTCGATCAGGCCCCCATGCCGGAGGACTTTAACATCTATAGCGACAACATGGGCTACTTGGCCAAGATCAATTGGATCGGTGGCGAGACGCAGGCACTGATGCTACTGGGCGAACGGCTCAAGGTGGAGCAGCATGCCTTCGAGCGTGGCTTCTATCTGCCCAATCAGGCCATGCCCAATATACTGGATACGCCCAAGTCGATGAGCGCCCATCTGCGCTTCGGCTGCCTCTCGGTGCGACGCTTCTACTGGAGTGTACACGATCTCTTCAAGAACGTGCAGCTGCGAGCCTGTGTGCGTGGCGTGCAAATGACTGGAGGGGAACACATTACCGGGCAACTGATCTGGCGGGAGTATTTCTACACCATGTCCGTTAACAATCCCCAGTACGATCGCATGGAAGATAACGAGATCTGTCTGAACATTCCGTGGGCTAAGCCGCATGCAGATCATCTGCAACGCTGGCGTGTTGGCCAGACGGGCTTCCCACTGATCGATGGTGCCATGCGGCAATTGCTCGCCGAGGGATGGCTGCATCACACGCTACGCAACACGGTGGCCACGTTTCTCACTCGCGGCGGTCTGTGGCAGAACTGGGAGTACGGCGTGCAGCACTTCCTCAAGTATCTGCTCGATGCGGATTGGTCGGTGTGCGCCGGCAACTGGATGTGGGTTTCGAGTTCGGCTTTTGAACGCCTCTTGGACTCCTCCCTGGTCACGTGTCCCGTGGCTCTGGCCAAGCGACTCGATCCCAATGGCATCTACATCAAGCAGTATGTGCCGGAGCTGCAGAATGTGCCCAAGGAGTTCATGTGAGTGCCGCATTAAGAGTTGTAGACTATGGAGAATAGTAATAGCTCTAATAATGTAATACAGTAATACAATGAATAAGTGAAGTATAGTATAAAATAGTAAAGGAGTATAAGTAAAGAATTGAAGACCAGTTAAGATATAGTCGTGTAGTTTGATGCTGGTTAAGAATATATATAGTTTGTGGGGCAACATGCGTTTTAGGTTGGCATAAAGTTATAATACCCTTCTTCCCTATGGGTGGCGGATATAAAAAAAGAGATAAATTGTGTAGAGTAGATGACTGGAAGTCGTAAGGTTGAACTTGCAGGTAATAGAGACTTGTATTATTGTAGTACTATTATTATAAAAAATACAAACGCTACAGTCAGGAGCTGACTGTATAAGGCCATGGATTATCATAGTATACCGTAGGCAATAGGTATAGGTATGCATTTCTAGCGCGTACCAAATTTCATTACATGTGCTTCTTCTTGATTTTAATTTGTTTGATTGTAACTTTTCTTTTAGTTTATTGGAATAAAAAAAAAAATAAATAAAATAAGAAATAATTAAAAAAATGAAAATTCGCACCCGCCTCAACCGGGAGTTGAACGCACGCACTCTCGCGCAGCCGTCCGCCACTCTAACCACTCGGCCATTGCCTCACTCCTTCACCCGTCGGCAAAACTGCATTGTGAACCAATTCTGTTCCCCTACAATGCAAATAAAAAAGTTTAATAAAATGCTGTGTGTCTGACGCTAGATTTGAACTTCGGTATGCTTGCGTAAATTACACGTAGGTCTGCTTAAGTATATATGTTCAAAGTGAGTTTAATTCGTATCATATCTCACTTATTTATAGTCCGATTTTAATGAAATTTTCACATAACGCCCGTGGCAAGGTATTTGTCATGTATGATATATAACTTTGGTTGTTGAGTTAATATTGTAGGTTTTAAGTAGTTATTTCTGATTTACAGAGGCGGGAAGGGGCGTGTCCAAATTTTAAAAAAACTTTGAGACACTGCAATATATATGTATGTTGTCACAAAATTTGATGACTCTAGCTCTTATAGTTTCTGAGATCCAGGTGTTCATACAGACAGACGGACAGACGGACAGACGGACAGACGGACAGACGGACAGACAGACATGGCTCAATCGACTCGGCTACTGATACTGATTCAGAATATATATAGTTTATGGGGTCGGAGATGCCTCCTTCTGCCTGTTACGCACATTTCCGTTCCGACAAACACAATAGACCATGAATTTTTTTAAAATCCATGGCCTAAAAAATAGGATGTGAAGAACGCGGAAAGTTATAAAACAAATGTTGAAAGTTGTGGAGAGTAGTGAAAATAAGAAGAAGAAGATTATAGTGAGAATAGAAGACGTGCAAGTTTAGGGTTGTCTGACAATTCCCCACTCTTTATCTCTCTTTCAGTCATGAGCCGTGGCGCATGTCCGCCGAGCAGCAGGAACGCTACGAGTGCCTCATCGGAGTCCATTATCCGGAACGTATCATTGATCTGGCGAAGGCTTCCAAACGGAATATGCTAGCCATGATGGCGCTCCGTAATTCGTTGATAACGCCGCCGCCTCATTGTCGGCCCTCCAACGAGGAGGAGGTGCGTCAGTTCTTCTGGCTGGCCGACTAAGTAAGCGAAGAAGCGGAAACCGAAGAAATCAGCTGGGGCTGAGGGAAATTGACGTAACCCACTCTCATTCGAAGTGTATCTGTTTTATTATTGTGTAACGGTAGAATAAAATCTCCGGTCTTATCATTTAAATCATTAATAATGTTTTATTTCGATTTTAGTTTTTTAATTAAAATATTTGCTACAATACAATTTGTATTTCAATGTCTTTAACAGCTTATAACCCATAGATATATATATATATATATATAGTATATATATATATATTGTATGTATATATATATTATATTTAGCTTACTGTAAAGTGATTTATGTTGTATCATATATAAGTTTACCATATATATAGTTATTATTATCATTTGTTTTACACTTTCAAAATAACGGCATTAATTACGAAACAAATTATTTATCCTTTCTTTTTATTTTGAGAGAAATCGAACGCGAATTAATTTGAAAAATTGCAATTTAATAATGTAATTAATTAGTTTGTCATTCCTGTTTTACGCTAATTACGAAAATTGTACGCGTACTTAACCTCTTTATCCTTCATTATTATTCATTAGATTTCCCATTTTGTATTTGCCATTCCATTTCTGTGTTTGTATATTTCGTTTTAATGCCTAGAATTGTATTTGTCGAATCTAATTTTGCATTTTTATTTTCGTAGAATGTGTGCAATAAATTGGCCTCGTTGGGGCTCGATTAATTGGGGGGGACCTATAAGGATTTATTGTTGAAACTTGAGTCCCTCGACAGTTGTTGCTACAAAGCATATATAGAATATAGTAGAACAGTTGACATAACCTCGACTTGGCCAAGGTTCAAGGATTCTTCGCAAAATTTTTCTCGGCTAAAATGCATTTCCATGGGGAGTTTTGCGAAGAATACTATAGTATAGATATATCGAAATTCAAATAAATTCGAATTAACATTTAGAGCATATTGAGAAAAGTTCTGTGGGTGTGTGTGTGTGTTATATAGTGAGAGTATATGTAAATTTGCTATGGTCGTGTAAGTAGTACACGCGGTATACGGTATATATGGTACAATTGCTGAATAAACAACGAAATTGAAACGGGAACTCACGGCACAAGTAACAACAGACTCTCCATACTCATATACAAATATACATACAGATACATACACATATATTTGAATATCATTTCATAACGCATTGTAACACATTTTCCAGTATTATTTATTTATATATTTTCGCATTTTGTTTTCATTTTCTTTTGTTATCCTATGTATAATGTACATACACACATGCATACACGTCCATACATAACATACGTATCTACACTTTGCCTATGCATTGTTTATATAAATATTCTGTGCAGGTCAATGTGTGTGTGTATGTGGCTGTGGGTTAGTTAGTATGTGTGTGTGTCTTTAGATCTCGAACGAAAAGCCCGCCTGAGTTTAGCCTATAAAGCGTTTGCCCCATTAAATATGCAACACTTTGCAGCATTATGTAAATTGTTCGACTTTCCTGCACTTCCTAACGATTTTCACGGGCTTTTCCAAAAGAAATCTACGCTTTAAGCTTATGAGGTTCAATTTAATTCCATTTAGTGTTTTGTTTTATTTTATGCGACATGTATCGAACCACACTAACCAACTTTGAATAGGGATTATCATCGAGTATCTTTAAGATACATATTCCCCAGATGTGTGTGTGTGTTTTCGGAACATGCCCCGCATGTGTTTTATACTACGATGGGCTCTCTGTTTTGTTTGTTTTGTATCTGTTAAAAGCCGTTCGTAGTTCTTCCTCTCCCTCTCTCTGTTTAAAATGGACGTTTCATAGATAGATAGATAGATAAAGTTAGACTTTGAGCAGAAAGTAGCGGCAAGTACTTGAAGCATTTGGTGTGGGAGTGACGACATTCAGAGTTAGATTTACATGTGTGCCTGGCATATTTCCTATATATGTACGTCGTATGTGCATTTAAATCGAATTCTGGCAGTATATATTGCATTCGCATTGAAATCTATATAGAACTTTTTTATATGTGAAGCACACACTCGACACAACTGTAAAGGATCGATATGGTATTCTATTTCTCTTTTTTGGGGGCAGGGGCGGGGAATAATAACAACCCGTTTAGTCTTTCGGTGCTAAATAATTCATGAACTTAAACCGCAATTTTATCTCGATTCCCCACAAGAAATACTCGAAGAAATCTGACAACTTCGTTGCAAATTTTTGACATTTGCATAGGCAAGTCACAGAGTTGCCCCAATTCGCTGTCCGTGCGTATGTGTGTGTGTGTGTGTGTGTGTGCTGTGTATAAATGCCAAACTAACAGATAAGTCGCCTGCTGCTTTCTTTCGCTTTCACTTGGCTTCGATGCATTTCTTTTTTTGTTCATTTATTTATTCATTTAATTTGCTTTTCTTTCTTTCTTTTTCACATGCAACTTTGCGCTGCAATCGTTTTTTAACTTTTTACATTGACTATCATTTTAGTGTTGGTTTCATTTACAGTTGCAACATAACGAGCTATAATCATCAAATAATACAAATCGAATTCGAGGCAACAACTTTAATGATCCGCTTACAGATTTTTATTGCTACTATTTATGCTAAGGTGTGACTTTCATAGAGGACCTTTTTAATGGGATAACGATGCCTGTATTCTTTCTGTGTTGGTATTGTGTGTCCTGTTTATAATTTTCGTACAAAATAAAACTTAACTAAGGGCCACAATTTGTTGTTGCTTGGTGTTTTTGTTGGTGTTTACGTTGCTTTTATTTCTGCTGCATTCTATAGTGAGCTGCCCTAAGAGCTTGTTGCTGTTGTTGCTTCTACTGCTGCTGCTACTGTTGTGTTTGTTGTTGCTTTGCAGTTGGTGTTTTATTTTTGTTGTCGTTCATCATCCATTGTTTAGATTTTGTAAATTTATTTATGCATTTCGTTTTCATTTAGTTGAATTTTGTTTGTTTGTTTGTTTGTATTGTGTATTGTGTGTTTTTGTGTATTGTGTTCTGTTTTTCATTTACATATTTTTTAAAAAATTCTATTACATTTAATCACCATCAGCACGCATGCCTCGCACCTCGCCCACAGAACGCTGCTTGTCGAGCTCCTCCTTCACCTGATCCTCGATGGCGCGTATATCTGCCATTGTTAGACCGTACCAGCGATCAGTTGAACAGAAAACTTGGCTGCAATATTGAAGAGAAGTTAGTATATATGTTAATCTACAAATCTATCTATCTGCTCACCGATGGAAGTTTGTGAAGAGACGTCGCTCGGACTTCTGTATGAAGTTCTCGACCCTCGTTTGCAGGCCAAACCATTTGAACTCACAGGTGACCAGTTTGTAGCAGGTCATCACGGGTTTCACATTGTGTCGCCAATCGGTGCCAATCAAGGGACCACGACCAGTTTTCTTTGACTGGTAGCTGCCAATAGAAAAGTATACAATCGGTTAATAGACACAAACTATACAGTATACTGTAGTATTTTTACTCACGTAGTTGGATCTTCCTCGGCCTTGTAGTCTGCTGGCATAATGGCATCGTTGGCAATGTCGATGTGGACCACATCACGTACTTTCAGCTTATCGGGTGTAAGCTCGTGAACCTAAAATAAGATCAGATTATAGAATCGCCGTTATATATCAATGATTACGGGGTTGTTGGTGTCAATAAGGACTAGGTAAAATTAAAGAGTTTAGTTAGTTAGTATGTTTCGAATGGACATGCACGTGAAACTCATTTGGACAACCTAAAGGAAAGAGAGATGACAAAAGTAAAGAATAAATCATATATAATGGCCAGATAACTCACATTCACACTGTCGCCGGCGTCGTTAAAATGTAGCGAATTAACTATAACAACAAAATTTTGATTCATAAACCCAGGATTCTAACCATAAACAGCCAAAATTATAAGCCAAAACCAATGAATTTATATATGAATTTAATTTAAGTATAATTTGAAAAACGTTCATGAAATTGTTGTTAGTATTTGTGCATATTATATACAAGTGTGTGCATGTGAGTGTTTAATGGAAGAAAGAGAGAAAACGAAAAACACATAAATTAGTTAAGAAGTTTAAAGCTTCACTTACATTTTCTGAGTTTCCCTCATCGCCGACGTGCAACGTGTCGATGATTATTTTGAATGCATCTTTCATGAACTTGGGATTCTAGAAGAGTGCGCAGCAAATTCAATTAATTAAGTTATTATTTTTATCAATCTTCACAATATGTTCTTAAGATTTCAATGAATTTATCTTGATCTTTGTCAAATTTAAATGATTAACTATATATAAAAACTTTAAAGTTTTATATATTTAATTTAGAAAACTGCATACGATGGTATTTGGCACCACAAGCACCGCATACATTATTCAATTATCTATTAGATAGTACAATAGTTCGTCCTCTTTTATATGTGTCTACCGTAATAATCGTTCTACAGAAGGGATAAGCATTCCAGGCCTCCTCGTGAATCTCCAACGAACCCTTGGGCGCCAATAATCTTATATACGCTGGAACTTTTGATTGCAGATGGTAGATCTTGTATGTATACTGACCGGAATTGTATTTGCCGCCTGTAGAAGAGTGTGAAGAGATTAACAAAATAAAGTAAATAAGGCAAGTGTGCCAAAGAAGCGAGTGCTGCTTACCCAACAATGGGAAATTGTCGAAGGGTTCATTTTTTAATACTTCGATGCCTTCGCCACCGCCCGTGTTCTCCTTCGACGCCTCTGCCACAGAGAATAATTGTGCTATTTGATACTACGGAGAGAAACAAATTAATGATATCAGAGCAGCAGCAATACGGAATCTGGAATTCAATATGTCTTACCTCTTCCACAGTTAATGGCAAAGTCACGCGGCTGTAAAGAGAGAAAGAAGAAGGGGAGAGAGATTGCGTTAACGAGCGAGTCTGTTGAGCAAATATAACAGGTATTTTAAATTAATTAATTTTAATATGTGCTACAATTTTAATTAAATGCAGGCACAGGCAATGGGAGTAAAGGAGAGGAGGAGGGAGCACCAACAGCGTGGAAAAGTTTCGTCGCCCTGGAGGGAAATTCATTTCCGAAAACAACCTAAAAGTATGCAACACTTTAAAACCCAAATAGGCGTGTGTCAACGAGCAAACTGGGACCGGAATGGAGAAGGTGCCCACGGGGTAGGTGAAGAGAAGCAGAAGGGGCGGGGGGCATAGCAATGTGATGTGGTTTGGGTGCCACACACAACATAATTGCGACGGCCTTGAAACTTGCTCGCACACCGGCTTCACTTTGCTGCGGTTTCTCTATGTGGCATAACCCGAATTGAAAATATTACTGCCACAACTGCCAAACAACAACAACAACAACAAAGTTCTTGGCCACATTCAGTGCACGCGTGCATACCCTATAAAAGTTGACTATGTACAGAGTTTATGAGTTTCAATTTGAACTGTTTATTTGAGATTTATGATTAGCTAAAGGACTCTCGGCACAGTGTATGCCTTGGGAAATTGGCTAGAAAGTTGTGTTTTCTTTTCTTTTTTTTTGCCATGACTCAAGCTTCTACTGCTGCAGCCGTAAATTGTGGCCAAGGTGCAAAACTTGGCCCGTAAAACTGACGCAGTTAAGATTCTCATTTAGCCACGTTTTATGAGCCTCGTCGTCGTCGTTGTCGTTGTTGCTATTGGAGTTGCCATCAGATTTCCCCCGAGAGGAAGCCGGAATATGCTACTGAGGAATTAAGAACAATGAGATTTCCAGTCAGGTTTGCCGACTTTGGCTGCTGCTCTGCTGCTGATGCTGCCGGTGGTGCTGCAATTAACCTTTTGCCATTGTTGACACGTTTAATGACGTGTTGCTAATTGCCCGCCCAATGTCACACGAAGCCTCGACTGGGCGTGGCCCTGTCTTATTGGACTCTCTCGTGGACTTGGCTTGTCTCACTTAACCTCCTGGGCCACAACTTAATAAAGGTTAAGGTTCAGGCTCAACTCGACACCGGAAACCCCTCGAACAAAGCAACGGGGGCGTGGCAAAGGCGACGAATTTATTCACAAAGTGTGTGCAAAGTAAATTGACTTATTCTTACTTAATTTGGTGTGCAAAAAGGTTAGGTTAATCCTCGACAGTTTTGCACTAGATTAGAAGCTTAAACACGATTATCGGGAAGGGGCATAGCTATACTAAATTAAATTTCTAAACTGAACATAGTACGAATTCTTAAAGAGCTCAGAAAATTTAAGAGAATTCAATTTGCTCAAATTTTATATAAATCTTAATGTCTTTCTCAACAAAATTTCAGCATTTTATCTGATGCAAAACTTTTCGTTTCGCCTGCGCGAGTTTAATCAGTTTTCGTTGAATCAATTCAAATTACACAAAAGTTCTTCACACAATAAATTGCTCATAAAGCAAGTTGCTGTTGTTGTTGTTGCTGTTGCTGCTGTTGCTGTCAGGAACAATACGAAATGGCCAAATTGGCGACAATACGAAGCTGAAGAGATAAGTAAACAAGTTTTCGACAGAGGGTTGCGAAATAAAACTAGGTCAAAAATCAAATGGGGCGACAGATCAAACGATAAAATCAACAGAGAAGAAGAGGAAGCTGTACAGAGAATTATGCAAAAAGTGGAATGTATTGAAGTGTAGTTGTTATCAAGAACGTAGCATGAGCAGAGGGGGGACTTGGAAAACTGCCACGTTACGCCTGGCTTGTCACTGGAGGGGGAGAGGAAGGCGACTCAAGCCAATGGATTGAAGAGTATTTGAAGTGAACCCCAGCAAGACCAAAAGCCCGCGCACTTATCTCGCTGAGATGAGGAGGGCCAAGGTTCATGTAAGACCAAAGGGAAATGTTTTCTTATTGTTTTCATAATTGAAAATGGAAAGTGAATATGCGGTTGCATGTGTGTGAGAGTGTGTGAGTGTATCTATTGCCCATGTGAGAGCCACTTGGCCGAGGCACTTCTCCTTCTCTTCGCTTCTCCTCTTTCTCTCTCTATCCACGCGCCTTGCTTCATCTTTCTTCAGTGTTTGTGTGTGGTTTGCGGTCTCTGTTTGTGGGCGTGGATTCCGCTTGAGTGGACTCTGTAGGTTGGTTTTGTTTAATAATTGAAGGCCGCAGCACACACGATATGAAAGGGAAACACGAGTGAGAGTGTAGATGTGTGAGTGGGATAGGTAAAGAGTGCAAATACACTTAAAGTGTACTTGAAAAAGAGTTATCAACAATTTACAACAGCTTGGGGGAAGAGCAAATAAATTTGAATTCAATTAAATAAAAGTATTGCTAACTTTTTCTACATTTCACCTTGAAGATACAGCTAAAGATTCACTGATTAATATTTACATTCCTCCAGTTGCATTAGAAAAACTATTTAGCTGACTAAATAAACATTCTGAAAACGCAATTTGTTACGGATCCATTTAACGCCTTGCCCCGAATGTCTGCTGTGATATCTAATCAGTTGTATCATGTTTCATACACACACACACACACGCACTCATTCGTGTTTATAACTAGCAGAGCCAATCGAAAATAAACTAATAAAATTGCGTATGCTGCCCGTTTCGAACTGAAAGATTTTCAGCGTCTCTCATGTCAAATTCGCTATATGCAATTTAGAAGTGCACCTGATGTGTGTGTTTCTCTTATCAGATCAAAGTTTCAACTAGAATCAGCTGAAACGGCAATTTAGGAACAAGCTGAACACGTTAATAATAAACATAATAATCGAAGCAAAGTGCACTGATCGTTTGCCAATCGAAGCATTTCAAATGTTTTTCGCTTGAGTTAACCAACAAAAATAGCAATATAATGATGGCAAAGTCAATTTTATAGCATTCATTCATTTTATTGCGATATATTGCAAAATTTCATTATAGATTGTAAAATAGTTACAATAAGAGAGAGAGTGGGGCAGAGAGTGAAGGAGAGAAACAGACGGAGTGTGTGGCAGAGAGAGAAGGAGAGAAACAGACGGAGTGTGTATTTTAATGACTCACAGAAACAAGTTTGATTGTTATAGTTGACCTTTCAGAGAATCAGATAAATCATATATAAAGTCGGTATATATAAAAATGATTAAAGGATTTCTAAAAATACACTTTATTTAGGTATAGCTATATATGTATATAGTATAGATTGAGTATTTGCTAAAACAGTTTACTCCATAGGTGTACCGAGTTAGTGCTTTTAATTACAGTTATTCCACATTGTACCACACTTGGCAATAAATCCAATTGCTTAGCTGGGCAATTAAGCTTTTGCTTTTTAGCATAAATAAACAAACAAATCGAGAACGACATCCCCCCCTTTTACAAATTAGACTCCGTTCTTATGCTGGCAATGTGGAAATAAAACTTTCAACGCGACTGTTCAATGAAGACGCGAGCTTGACGCCCACTGTGCACCATAGTGAGGGGGTAGTAAACATTTGATTGCCCTTTTGACAGCAATTGGCAGAAAACAAATATTTATGCGAAAGCGAAACAGCGCACTGGAATACAATATAAATATGTATATTATTATTGTTTAATTTACGGCAACGGCGGATCTTCAGTCCGTGGGCAGCAATTAATTACTGATGTGGGGGTTTTAAATGTTTGTTCTCCTCAACTTTCCCGGTTTTCCTGCTGCTGCTGTTGACACTTTCACGCAGCACCAGCAGCAGCACAACCCGCAAATAAACCAAAAAATGCTGGTTAATAATAAAATGCTTACTCTGCAAACAGAACCTCGACAGCGAATTTCATTAACGATAGCTCTTTATTGGCGTTTGCCTTTAGTGGTCCCCAAATTTGTTTAGGCTCTACTTAATGTGCTATATGTACAGATACATATATATAAATATATATAGTTTATGTAGTGTACATTTACACGCGTCTACCTTTCCGTTATCATAAATTATTCTGTTTACTTTGCGTTAAAAGATCATTGACCCGTTTTTAATTAATTCAAATGTAATTTATTTGAATTCAGCGAAACTCGGTTTCACTCCAGTTACGGGCTTACTTCTCTATATAAACCGAATCCCTATACAATTATTTGAGACTCCTCTGCAAAAACCACATCAAAAATCTCTTGTTAATAATTTAAAACTGCATTTAAGTCTTATAATCTGTAAGTAAAAATAGTGTAGATGCAGATACATCATAATATCTAATGCAGATTCAATTTGAATCTATAGAATTGCGATAAGCAATTGCCTGACAAGCAATAGAAGTACCTGAATGATAATATACACAGCTCTAGAGCATTAAATACCTTTTACAACTTATATGATCAACGCACTTTAATCATGATATGCATATATGGTGTGGTAAACACACATTATATGGTATATAGTTATGTCCTTCACTTGCGGCACAATGTCAAGTCAATTAAAAAAAATCGAAACTGTTTTATTTTTGGCAATTTCCGCTCGTTAATGAGAAAATGGAAACGAGAAAATATTAACGTGAGCAAGCTGCAAATGACAAAATGAAAGCAAAACTGATGGATGCGTCAAGCGAGCGCAGATACAAGTTGAAGCGTTTGCCCTTAATTAAATGCCTGTCAAAGCCAGAGATAAATCAATAGATAGAGATAATAGAGGAGTATAAGAACTGCTATATTAACATCTCTGTTCCTCAGGCATTTCAGTGAATATAATTGGATTACCTCGTACATGTACTTTATAGCGCACTGTAGGCTACAACTTTAAGACTACAGTCTCTCTTAATAATCAATAATCTAATTGGGCATTAAAGTCGTAGAAATAAACCCTTGAATAGCCGTAGGGAAGCTAATAGTTGAATTACACACAGACACACACATACACTGATTTGCAGTACACACGTCTACGACGTTATCAACATGTTTGATTGAAGCGCAGTTACGCTGATAAGGCAGCTGTCAAACAGGCGCGCAAAATTGCATATGAGGTTAAGACAAAGAAAGGTAAGAGAAGAGGTAAAGCAAAAAGAGAGCGGGGGCAGCTGTTCAGTTAATGACTCATTGCACATGACAACAACAACAAATTGTCAACGTGGCAAATATTATATGTATTTCGTATTACAATCATTTTTGGACACCGGAAGTGTTTGTGATGATGATAAAACGTAAATAGGTTTGCATATCTCAGCACGCGTTGCCAATCATTACGTCATCTGTGAAGTCACGTAAATAACAACAGCAACAACGACGACTGCAGAATGAGAGCGGAAAGACAACAACAACACTGGCGCACACTGCTGCAAAGATAAGGCAAAAACTTTTGGCGCATACTGTGTCGAAAAATACAAAGAGATAACAACAACTTTATGTAGAAAGTTAATAATTTAAAGGCAATTTTGAGCAAGCAGTTGGCAACGCGGCTCGAGTAACTGTAACAAACACAACGATAACGAGAGTAAAGACAGAGAGCGAGAGTGAGAGAGCAGTGAGAGAGAGTAACGAATGAGCGCAAAATCGATTTGTCACAATCAGCGGCTTGCACACGTTTTGAATGTCAGTTAGCAACAACTCGACTGAAAGTTTAAATATTATCGAATGTTTAAAATACTCACAATTCCTTGATCTGCATTTTGTTTTCCAAAAGTATTGCTCCGTTGATTTACTGCTGGTCAGGCGGCACACACACACACAACCACGAACAGAGAGTGAGGAAGAGAAAGAGAGGGGGAAATTTTGATTTAGATTTCTTTGAATTTCAATGTGTTGCACTTGGATGCAACCTTCACACACGCGATCCGCGATCGCGGGGAGGATGCACGCTCTGATTGTGTATTTTTTCAATGACAATTCAAAAATTCGCCTTTAGGATTTGATAGCACACTTTTTACGATATTATATTTTCGTTTTTTGATGGACCTTCGGCCCTTGACCACCCTCTTTTTTAGTAGTTTATCGTTATAGTTGAATGTCGGCGAAAAGCACGAGTCATACGCACTCACACACACACAAGTGTACGCCCGCTCTCACATGCACACACAGATACACGTTTGCAAGTAAAAGTGGCAATTATTGAAGTGTGTACACGTACATACTTCTATTACTAATTGTGGTTGTCTGCCGTTTTGTTTACTCGCGAATACTTTGCGTATTCAGTTTCAGCAGTAATAGTAATTGATTTTTGTACACGACGACGACACACAGTGTGACCAAACTATTCAAGGTTAAAATTACTGCTGTAAAGACATAAGTCTATGATTTTTTTAACTTGAGTACGAGTATCGATACCTATTGCGAACTAAACATGAGTACTCATCGATATCTATAGTCAGACGAGTGATTAAAAATGTAAACATCGATAAATCGTTCTTTGCTATCGAGTTTCTTGCACGTGTGAGACGCAAATCATAATAAATGTTATAAATACCCGAAAATTGTTAAAAGCGAATAACAAAAATGGGAAAACTAAATGTCACGGTATTGCGGTATCTCACTAAAGAGGACTTTCGCGTTTTGACTGCCATTGAAATGGGAATGAAGAACCACGAACTGGTACCAGGCCCGTTGGCTGCGGCAATTGCCAACCTCAAAACAGGCGGAGTCCACAAGCTGCTCAAAGAGCTCTGCAAGCACAAATTACTGGCTTACGAGCGTGGCAAGAAGTGTGAGTGTTATTATATATGCACACAAAAATACGAATTAGTCTGACACCTTTGTTATTACTTTTAGACGATGGCTACAGGTTGACAAACACAGGCTACGATTATCTAGCACTAAAATCTTTAACGCTTCGCGGATCAGTCAGTTCCTTTGGCAATCAGATTGGCATTGGCAAGGAGTCCAACATTTATGTGGTTGCCGATGAAGAGGGCACCCCCATTTGCCTCAAACTGCATCGTCTGGGACGCACATGCTTCCGCAATGTCAAATCAAAGCGTGACTATCATGGACGCCGTCACAAGGCTTCGTGGTTGTACCTATCACGCATCTCAGCGACTCGTGAGTTCGCCTACATGTCAGCCCTATACGATCGCGGTTTTCCCGTTCCCAGACCCATCGATTTTAACCGACACTGCGTGCTAATGGAACTAGTTAATGGTTGGCCAATGTAAGTTGATGTATAGAGGGCTTCAATTGATTCGATTAACGTGGGGTTCCTTTTCTTACAGGACACAAGTGCATGAGTTACTCGATCCTCCACAAGTCTACGATGATCTTATGAACCTCATTGTACGCTTGGGTAACTCTGGAGTCATTCATGGTGATTTTAATGAGTTCAACCTGATGGTTACTGATGCCGGCAAGCCAATTTTGATTGATTTCCCCCAAATGATGTCCACATCACATGAGAACGCTGAATTGTAAGCGACTCTTTAAAGTATTCTCTTTAGTTTGCTAATTTCCTTCTCCTTTTATAGCTTCTTTGAACGCGACGTCACATGCGTGCGTGAGATGTTCCGTCGCAAGTTTGGCTATGAGAGCGAAGATTACCCTAAATTCAGTGATCTGGTGCGGGAAGATGATCTGGATGCAGAGGTGCATTGTACCGGCTATGGCTTCACTAAGGAAATGGAACAGGATCTGTTGCAAGAATATGGCATGGTCGAACTAGAGGAGGAGGACGATGAGGAAGAGACGCTAGCTGATGATGAGCCGCCAGCCTTAGTGCCTGCTGCAACAGATGAGATCGATGAATGCCGCAGGCAATTGGAGAACGAGGTGTCCTACAGTGAGACGAAGCCTACACAGAAATCAGATGATGCCATAAGGCGATACATTGAATCGTGCACGCAGTACTTGGGTAATTTAAGCGTTGGTCCCGAAGTTCCTGATCAGACTCCGGCAGTGGCACCTAAAATCATAGAAACAGAGCATCAGACAGTTGAAGCTGTTGAAGAGAAACCTGATGAAGTTATTCCCGAACCTGTGGAAGCTACTCCAGCAGCTGAAGATACACACTCCATCAGTTCCAACGATCTGGAAACAGATGATATGCCAGAGATGGCTGGCATCGATCCCAACTCACGCATGTATCGCCTCAAGATGGTCGAACAGTTGCTGAACGATGCACGCAGTCAGCGTTCCTACTCCACCACGGCCAGCACAATAGCTCCAACTGTCATCACCGATCGCATACGCCACAACATGGATGTGCGAGAGAAGCGAGAGCAGCGCAAGCGTTGTGTGGCCAAGGGAGAAGCGAGTGCTGTGCATCGTCATCGTAAGGAGAACAAGGATGTCGTCAAGGAGTACGCAGGCTGGGACTTTTAGTTAGTTGAAGAAGACAACTGTATATAACCATCTTTGTAATCAAATTAGAACGTCGTGTATTTTGTAACCATAACTGACGTTTTCTTCATGCCCTTATAAGGATCGAGAGCTGGCAGTGCAATAATGCCGGCTGTAAATTATGAATGACTTCGTTCAGTAGTAGTATCAGTATCCAAATATTTATATAAACTCACATCTGTTATCGTATTATGCAGTCATCTATAATGCAAGTCAGTCCAGGGTAATGAACTAAGGAAAAGGGATGTGATGAACACAAGTTGATGATGAAATTAACAAGTCTTTAGAATAGTACGAGTATAAACGGATTATTCAACCAGCTTACACTTATATGCATGTGTGGTACTAATCACTAAAAAACAATGAATAATAGATAGCGTAGATAATATGATTAGGTAGAAGCGTTCAGAGCGAGAGCACTTCGCAAACAACGTGGAAGCTTGTTTGGAATCCATATAACAGCACAGATAGTCCAGTTACAAATGCATACTACATAGCTACAGAGATGTACATCACACGACATCTAGCGACTGCTAAATTAAGGCAATGCGATGACTAGGCAAGATTATAACTATGTGTGTGGATAATAGCGTCGTTAAATCTGAAAAAAATATGTAAGTTTTATATACCCAGAGACGTTATAATTCGCGTTGTTCTTATCACAAACACTAAGTCTCTATAAAGATGCAGCAAAAACGGTTCTGGCGGCAAACGTGAGTGAGATTTGCTGGTGTCAAGTTGAAGTCTAGAGATCAAGAGTCAATATGCCAGAGCAAACCATTCAAAAGTTCCATGCGGCGCCAGTGTGGCTCACACGTGAGTACGTCGAGCAAAAGCTGCGCAAGTACCTGAAGGATGAGAAGGTTCAACTGGAGCAGTTGCACATAAAACCAGCCACGGCCAATGGCGAGAACTATGCCAGTGTTATGACTCGCATCAATTTAGAGTATAAGGACAAGGATCTGTTGCATCAGAGGGCCACGTTTTTGGTCAAGACCACATTCGCTAACAAGGATCCGTCAGCTTATATACTGGAACCCTATGGCATCTACGTGCGAGAGATCAATATGTACGAATATGTTTTACCCAAGCTGGCGAAAATTCTCCGCGAGGAATACAATGATCCGCGTAAGTACTTTGCGGCCACAATGAGTGCGGATCGGGAACGAGATTCAATTATCTTCGAGGACATGTCGTTGGAAAAATACTATGTGGCCGACCGACTCACGCAATTGGATGTTAAGAAGACAAAACTGTTGTTCGAGAAACTTGCAGCATTCCATGCAGCAGCTGCAGTGCTCAATCAGAGGCAACCCGGGATCTTTTCTGAGAAGTACGATCGATGCTTCTTCAATCGACACACCCGTGGATACCAGCCCATTATGCAGAATATGGTGAATGCTCTGGCAAAATCTCTGGATTACGATGAAGAGCTAAAACGCTATGCAGAGAAGCTCAAGGAACTCGTTAGTGATAAGAGCAACCCTCGTATTATGGAGTACACCGAACGTTTAATGGAATACCAAGAGGGAGATTTTGTCACCTTGTGCCATGGTGATCCCTGGACCACAAACATAATGTTCCACAACAATGAACAATGCGAGATAAACAATGTTATCTTTATTGACTTCCAGTTCAGTGTATTCAACTCGCCAGCCATCGATCTACACTACCTCTTTGCCACTAGCATACAGGAGGATGTTTGCCAGGATGAAATGATTCAGTTCTATCACAAGCATCTTGTTCAGGCTCTCGAAAAACTGAAGTACAAGGGACGAGTGCCTAGCCTGTTCGATTTTCAACTGCAGTTCCAGGCAAGAGCCTTCTATGGTAAGTTGTTAGTTGATGAGAAGAGGATCAATTTCATTATAACTAAATGTTTAACTTTACAGCCATTTTTTCATCCTTCGCTTTTCTGCCATGCATGGTCAAAACTGGATCGGAAGAGTTTTCAATAGAGAGAGCCGCTTCCCCTGCCGAGAAAGATGCTGCCGTAAGGGTTTCCCTCTTCCAAACGGACTTTATGCGTGAGAAGATCAAGAAGGTGCTGCCCATATTTGATCACAAGGGTTTGCTGGATGAAATGTAATTCGACACGTTATACAAAATAGTTATTGAATATATTCAAATTGAGCTTTCGTAAATAAGTTGTATGTTTAATTAGGAGTTATAAGAAACTAATATAATATTAATAAATTTACAAACATACATATGTATACAGCTGCGACTACAGCTGCGACCTTGCGTCTAATCAGTTAATTATATACTTTTATCTTATACAGCAACTTTTGGTTTCATTTTATCTTTCCTTTTAGAAACTAGACGGTCTAGGAGGTCTTGTAAATAAGTTTTAATATATGTTAGTTTATACAAAATGACTTAAAATCAGGATTTGTATAACCACCTTTATTATGTATAGAACTTGTTATCTGAAGGTACATTTTCCCAAAACTGGACTTACTATTCATTAATATCCCTCGTTGTTTCGGTATTCAAATTGTAATAATATCGTATTATTAAAAGTGCAGCAAAATAAATAAATAAATAAGATAACCCTCGACAAAGAGAGTGTGATAAGTGCAAAATCTAGTATTATTTGTTGTATGCTAAATTATTATTAATTCGCGTGAGATCTGTGAGATGCGCCTATTTCGAACTTTGCACGCACAGCACATCTTCCACAAATACCGTGAGAGATTGTTTGGAATCAGAAATAAACGTCACCCATACCAATTGCATAGTCTATATTTATACTATATATTCAGTTGTAGTTGGACTGAGATGAATTGAGATACGACGATGTCTGGGCACAGTTATTGTCGCTCGTGGGTAGATTAGCTATTTAATAAAACACATAACTTATATGTATATATCCGTAAATGTGTGACGAGTATTCAGTGATCTTATCGCTGAAAAGTCATCATAAGATTCGTTACACACGTGATTGAGTCGTAATTCCTGTTCAAAGTTCTATAAGGCTCGAAAATAAATAGAAAATCAACGAAAATATAATAATATATAGCATAGCGAACTAGCCGTATAACACGGAGGTATTCCAAGGAAGCGGGTGGCATTGAAATGATTGCTTAAATGTTTCCTCAATATGTGTATGTTGGTATTTTATTTATGTTGTGTTTGAAGACATATATATATAAAAGGTGGTATTTTATATAAATTGCACTGTAATTAATCATAGTATATGCTTTTTCACAATAACAGAAACTTCTTTTCTTGAAAACTTAAGTTTTCGTTTTATCAGAAATAATCCGAATAGTAAAATGTTAAAATAATTATATTTCTTTAATTGAGTAATATGGTATCTTTAGGTAATCCTTTTATAATGCAAAGTTCAGCAAATTTATAGGTGCAAAGATTAATATACTAAGTGCTTTAATATTTTCTATTCAGTTAAAATGTCTTTCACGCGGTTAAGTATCTGTTAATGTGTAATAATGTATAGTAAATATTATAATGTAGATCTAAGCGTTATCGCCTTCCTGCAGATCGAGCAGCCCGCATCTATCGAAGATGGGTAACCAATGCTTAAGGTTTTCCTGGAGTTTCGGGTTCTTATAGGCGACCTTCTTGAAGTTGCGACTGCGTTCGTTGTCTAACATGAGTGCGTTGAAGTCTGCGTCAGCTGTCTGATCGTTCAGCATTATGGCCTGGCTGGTGAGTGAGGCAGTGACAGCTGTTGATGACAAAACATTTAAGTCAGTCCAAATTCCCATACAGCTAATCAATAGATGACTTACCCATAAATTTGCCCTTCTCTAGCTGGAGAACCATTTGCCTTAAGGTGGGAATGTAACCGCCAAAGTTCAATGCGTGTAGGGTATCCACCAGAACTGTATGATAATACTGGATCAGGGAGGCTTGATGCTTAATGCGTACTTCAGGCTGCAGCGATGTACTGAAGAAATAGAAGAGGTCCACGGCCGGAGAAGACCAGGCGCAGAACTGGAAGTCGATCAGTAAGAGTTCAAGTTCATTCTGATCGGTGGGCAGGCGCAGCATAATGTTGTTGACCCAGAGATCACCGTGTGTGAGGGTGTTGAACTGTTCCTCCTGCGAATCGTACACCCTCTCAGTGTATTCCATGATGTACTTCTGTAGACGGTGCAGCTTCTGCTCATACGCAGGGCCCAATTCTGGACAACCACGTACGAATTCAGCGGCCACGCCTACAAAGTTTTCGAACATGGGCCGGAAGGCCCGCGTATGACGATTAAAGATGCCATGGTCCAGTTTGGTCAGCAGTCCGGGCTTACGTTCATTGAACACGGCAGCTGCAGCATGCATCTTTGCCAGTTTGCGCAGCGTCAACTTCGTGTACTCCAGATCGAAGCCAGCCAGACGATCGGCCAGCACGAAGTTCAGCACAGCCAAATCCTCGAAGATAATGGCCGAGTGTTCATAGTCTACGTGCAGAGTCTTTGCGAACAACTTCTCCGACAGCTTGGTGCCATCAATCAGGGCACTCAGTTCGGGCAGAATGCGATCGTACATAACCATTTCGGTGTGGCTCGCCTGGTAGCCGGCGAAGATGCCCGAAATGAAGGGATCGTTCTCGTACGTCGTCTTCACAATGAAGAACTCAGTTTCGGGTGACTTGGAACCGCTACGCAGAAACTCCACTTTGATTCTTGTCATAATACTAGCATAATTGTCGCCCTTAGCAGTTGCGGGCTTGATGCCCAGATCGCTGACGGTAAGCCCCTCATCTTTCTTAACACTACGCAGTATGTTCTCTACATAGGCTATGGTAAGCCACTGCGGTGCAGGATGGTAGTTCTCTTCCTGGTTGCCGTTGCGAATTTCTCCCATATCTGCTTTAGTTGCCTTAACTGAGTGAATGACAAACAACCAGAGCCACATTCGCTATTTATACATGACGAGCGACAAATCCGACGAGACGTGTGCGACGGTCCTGATACGTATACGTAATACTCGGCTTTATTGCCGTAGTAAAGTAGGCAGATTTAGACAATTGTCTCGTTTGTATGGAGTAAAAACAGATCGTCATTTTACGTTCGTACATTTGTCGTGGGACTGAACAAAGCAAGGGCGGTTTTCAAAGTTTATTGTGAAGGCAATAGAATCTAAAACTATGGCGATTTATTGCACAGATAATTTAAGGCAGTTGAACCATTATTATTGTTTCAGTGTATTATTTAGAATAAACAAAGAAAGCAGTAAAAATTTGACTTATTAAGTTACTGTGCTTTATAGTATCCCAATACTATCGTTTGGTATAGGAAAAAAACCTTGCTATAACAGACTAGAATATAACTTTGCCATATTATTACTTACGATAAGATTTGGAAAAAGGTTTTTATACCTCCTGAAATAGCAAAGTTCTAAGTAACTGCCCTTTGTTTAAATAAAGTGTTTTGGAAAATTCAGAAAATATCGTTAACTATACAGTGTGATTGTGATGACTTTAGCGAGACTATCACAAACAAAAGAAAGTAAGGAGAACATTGTTTCAGTCAGAAATATAACCGTTAATGTATCAAATTTATTCAGAAACTAAATCTAATTGTTCTTGTCTATGCAACAGACTGATTACGTTATTAAATATCTATTAGAATATTGGTACAGTCAAGGATATATGGATAGGTGCAGAAACTTCTTAGACTTTCCTCGGCGATGACAAGCAAAAGAAAATGATAGCGTAAGAGTGACTTTTGCTTTTTCGCCCTACATTATAAATAAATACATATAATGTATACATACATATGTATATGTAGTTTGAGACACAATCCTCGTAGTCTGTAGCGTCACTTAAGAACTGATAGAAGTATGTACTATATAGTCGCCATATAAAAAAGTAGTAGGTACTAATATTAAACTCGGGAAGCACTCGCCAACGCGTAATTTATAGTCAGTGCAACACGTGTGTTCTATATAAATCAATTACATCTGAAAGTGTTTTATCTGCTTGACAAGTCGTTAGCTCGACAGCTTATTTGCATATTAAATATGTGTATAAAACCGTAAGATCTACAACTTTATCTATATGGTTAGGCTATATTTACTTTAGTCTCACTTGTTGGTTTAGCATAAGTATTTCCCACCTTATCGTTTATCCCCAGAGACTTTTGCACGCTTTTCTCATTATTTGACGAAATTACAGTAATTTAGAGTGTGTATGACGTAGCGATGAGACTTAAGATTGGGTTAGGTTAACTAAACTTTGATTGGGACACGTAATTGTTGTTCTTTGAATCTACAATTTATAATGTAATTTAAATCATGAATTAACTTGTATTTAATTATAGATTAATCACATTTTTTATACTATCTTTCAAGTCGTCCACTTTTAGTTGAATTAAATAAATATATTCATATATAGAAGCTACATAAAGACGTCAAGCTGTGGTTCATTAGATTTATGACATATCCTTAATGCCATATAAAAGAAGGGGATTACTTTGTAATAACTGAAATAAAACTTGTTCTTCAGATTGCTATAAACTGTCTATATTGCGCAGATAAATTATATCTTAAATCACGACTTTAATTTTCGAGTTTGCGTGCTTTCTATAACTCATGTTGACATTATCTTAGGCAGGGAAGACAATTTACTTATTATCTGAGTTACCATGATGTTATATCCCAGCTCCCACACTTCGTAATATTTTACAAAATACGTATTGCATACTTTTTTGGATAACAGTGAATAACATGCAGCGAAAAAGGCTAAAAATGAGCGCACTCGACTGTTAAATACCCGGTCTAGCTTGTTACTTTCGTGGAAAATAGCTTAGTGCAAAACTTCATTGTTTACCATATGAATGGATCGAAAGGAAATTTGGCTCATATTTTGCTTTTTATATGGAAAACTTAAATTATGTATTTTCAAAACTAACCTAGAAACCATATGATACAATCATATGATATGATTGAAACTTATTTAGCATACATTTGCAAGCAAACAATATTTAAACGGAAATGAGTTTAAATATATATAAATAAATTATGTATATACATACATCACTACATCATCAGTGCTATAACTATCACTGCTGTAGTCCTAACCGAGACAAGAGGATCATTCTCAACTTTAATGCGATTCGGGCAGATCGTGTGAGTTTTAAATGCCCAGCAGCGGAATTTGTTATCTAAAAGATTATACGTACCTATAGAATTTATAAGGACAATTTCTTTTATCTTATCGTTTTTATGCTATTTGTATTATGTATATGTGAACTCATACGTGTGCCAGAAAATGGCTGCCGTAAGTCGTCTGGAGAAGATAAGATTTGTGACACAAACCTGGGAACATATTTTTTAAGGTACGAGCAGACTAGAAAATAGTTTGTTATAATTTCTCATTATATTTATCATTTATTTTAAAACTATTTTAACATAACATAATTTATACATAACATAAGTATATGACTTTTGTTTCTAACAGATTTGATTAACCTCCAACAATCCTTTTCTTTCGAACATGGGCATTAGCGCCTTAAGGTTCTGTTGGACTATTGGGTTATTGTAGAGACGATTCTTAAAGCGAATCCCACGTTCGTCGTCGTTCATGAGAGCATTGAAACAGGCGTCGGTGGAGTCCTCACTGATCATCACGGGTTGCACAACGACCGCAGAGTGTAGAGCTGTGGGTAGAAAAGTTTAAGGTTAGGAATCTCACAGAGTTGGAATAGGAGGAGTGTAAAACATACCGAAGAAACGCTTTTGCTCTGCCTGCATCTGAAAGTCGTGAAAACTGGGAATAGGATGCTGTTTGTAGTTTAGTTTCCTGAGGATGTCAGTGAAGATATGATGATAGAACTTGAATAAATCTCCCTGCTCCTCTTGACGCAGTGGTTCTCTCAGTGATGTGTTGAAGAAATGGTGCAGATCAATTGTAGGCGAGCCCCAGAAGGAGTACTGGAAGTCAATGAGGAGTATGTCCACAGGTCGTCCCGTAGCTGCATCGTATTTGACCATCACGTTGTTGGTCCAAACATCGCCATGTGCCAGGACGTTCACCGAGTCCTGCAAGGGAGCGAAGCACTCACGACCTATGTCCATATAGCGTGGGGCCAACTCGAAAAGTTTCGACGCGTAACGGGACAGCTCGGGGTCTTGGCTCATCCAGCGCGCAGCAGCCAATAGACCTCCAACAAAGTATCCACTGTAGGCATTCGTGTACTGATTAAAGAAGCCCCGATCGTACTCCTCCAAACTGCCCGCATTGCGTTCATTGAGGACCGCCGAGGTTGCGTGCATTTTAGCCAGCTTACGTAAGATCAGGTGCGCATGCTCCTTATCCAACCGCCCGACACGATCTGCCATCACATAATTGTCCACGCCAAGGTCTTCAAAGATAATCGCGGTTCGCTCACGATCTACAAAAACGGCAGTAGGGAAAAGGGGCTCAAACTCGCCAATTTCCTTAAGGAGCTCATTGAGCTTAGGCAGAACTTCTTCGTAGAGTGTCATTTCGCGATTAAATATATCGTATGGTTCCATTAGCTCTTTAGTAAGTTCATCATCGTCAATGGATGTTTTCACGATCAGGTTCTGTGTCAGCTCTTCCTTCAGCTTAGCGGAGAGAGTAAATCGTACTCGTGCTCTGGTCAAGACACCGCCATAGTTCTCTCCAGGTCCTAGTGCGGGATTAAGCTCCACCTGAGCTACCCGAAGTTGGCTGTCTTTGTAATAACTTTTCAGCGCCTCCTCAATGTATTCTTGCGTGAGCCACTCCGGTGCTGCAGCCATTTTGACTTCTCTGATTTGAAATACCAACTAATCTGACGATTCCCGAGATAGTGCACCGACTTTTATACTGCACGCTGCATTTGCCTTTGCCCGAAGGTGAAACACTAAGTCCGCCTACACGTCTCGTGGCCTGCCCTGCAAGTTGTACCGACTATCCAATTGTCTTATCCGATCTACGATATTCGTATTTGCCTTGCAGCTTAACGCCGTGTGGCAACAGGTCCAGCGCCCGTGCACGAATGACGTGTGCCAGACAATGCCTGATAAGCGTCGCTTTGAGACTGTTATTAGTCTGTGATATACAGCTGGGAATTTTGATAGCATATGCCGAATTCACACGATATGCACTTCTTTAAAACACTTCTCTGAATCGTTTTTAACTTCAATGAAATCTTTGAAATGATTGATTTAGTAAGTTTTTGAACTGTGACGAAACTTAATTTGTTATTTAGGCTTTTTAAAATATTTTCTTTAACACATTATTCAAAATCTTTAATAACTTTGTTATTAACTGTCCGATCTTAATGTATATAATCTGTATCACACAACTTTGATGGTTAAGTTTATATTGCAGCTGGAATGCAGCTTTGAAATCGATTTTTAGATTTTGATTTACAGAGGGTCGGGAAGGGGCTTGACAAAATTTTGTAAATTTATTTATCTGCTTGTAATGTATTCGAGTCTTATTACATACATAATTTGGTGTCTGTAGCTTTTATAATTTCGGAGAAACAAGCGCTCATACAGACAGATCAACAGGCAGAAATGGCTCAATTGACTCGGCTGTTGATGCTGATGCAGAATATATGTATGTACATATTAACTATATAGGGTCGGAGATATCTCCGTCTATGTCTAACTCACGTGCTTTTTTTTTAAATCTCAGGTCTAATAAATTATTTGTAGTTGTCAGAAATCAATTTTGGGATCAGAAATCGAATGAAGAAGCTAGTCTGTTTCGTTGGAATAATAATTTCTTTCATAATTTGTATTACTTGCTAACTACTGTATCACGACATGGGCATTCATTATAAATTAGCAAACGACAGCTTTCACATGATTACAGACCTTAAAGTTGTGAAAAATTACGCATTTACGTCGGAGATGAAAGTTGATAAGCATTCTGTCGGATACTAAATTGTGGCACATTTAGAATATTTGTTCAGACTTCTCTAAAATCCTTTATCAACAGTCGCAAATATTACAATCTTTGTACAGGTCTACAAATATTTGCATATGCAAAGTAAAACGTAGTTAAACAATTCGTAGTATATTGTACCATATTTGTTTTGTTTATTTGAACCCTTTCTTAAAACTGAAACTTTCCATTCCTTTTTTTTGTCTAAAAATTTAAGTTAATCTTAACTTATGAATGAACTTATACCAGTTTCTTAATTTGTCAGATAAGCCACAGTAGAATTACTGAATTATTGTACTTGAATATGTGCAGTTTAACCTTAAAGTTAGTTTGCAGTTTAACTATAAAGAGCTAGAGATAACCCTTTGTTAGTGAGATCTCACTGTTCTTAAACTGTTTTACTTTCGTTTCTCGTTCCTTACTTTTGTAGTTGAGTGTGAGTCTAATGCCCCTTAACAGCGCCAATTAAGCAGTAGCTACAGTGATAGACGGCACCTGGACGTGTTCAGGAGGCTCAACTAATAAAAGCAATAAAGTTCAGAGACGCTCGTCTATATTTACAGTTGTGGAAACAGCTAATCTACAATCTTATAGACATATGTTAAAATAAATTACACTTGAGGTGAGTATATGATTTCCCGAGCCAACGAGACGTATAAAAACCCGAATGTACGAGGTTTCTGAATACATTATTCAAGTTTTACACTCAAGAACAGTCCCAAAAATCCAAAAACATGTCGGTTTCCGATCTTATTAGTGCTTTCGATGCTATTCCCAAAATTACGCCGGTAGTTGCCGATTCAATACCTCTATTCTTGGATGCCCCAGCTTGGCTGACAGAAAACTATCTTCTGGATGCGCTACGCAAGTTTTATGGCGATCAAAAATTAAGGATCACCTCGTTGGATGCTCGCCCAGCTTTAGCACGTGGTGAAAACTATGGCGGAATCTTGACCAGAGTTAAGGCTGAGTTCACACTGCGAGATGGGAGCTCTCAGATTGGCCATTACATAATTAAGACCTCGTTCGAGAGCGATGAGTTCTCTCGCAAAACTATGGAACCCTACGATATCTTCAATCGGGAGATGTCCATATACGAACAGATCCTGCCAAAACTGAATTCTTTGCTGCGCGAAATAGGCGATGAGGAGCAAATCTTTGCAGAGACAATGACTGTAGACTACGATCGATCATCGCTGATCTTTGAGGATCTCAGTGTGCGTGGTTTCGTTATGCCAGATCGTTTGGTGGGCCTAGATCTGAAGCCAGCTCGTCTGGTGCTGCGTAAACTGGCCAAGATGCATGCCACATCGGCTGTGTTGAATGAGCGCGAGTGCGGTGCCCTCGAGGGTTACGACCGTGGCATGTTTAACCGTCACACCGATAACTATGCACCCTGCTTCTTGGGTCTTCTCCAGGCGGCCAGCAAAAGAGTCTTGCAGATGCCCGGATTCGAGAAGTACGCCGATAAGCTGGAGGCTCTGATGCCAGTCTACATGGAGCTGGGCAAGCGAGTCTTCGACGTTAGCCCGGGCATCAATGTGCTGGCTCATGGTGATCTCTGGACAAACAATGTCCTAGTAAAGTACAACAAGGCTACAGGAGAGCTTGAGGATGCAATTATTATTGACTTTCAATATGCCGCTTGGGGATCGCCGGCGATTGATCTGTTCTACTTCATGAATTCTTCGTTGGAACTGGATTTGCATTTGCACCATCAGGAAGAACTCATTCATCATTACTTTACAATCTTCACGGATACGCTACAAAAACTGCGATACAAGGCTTCGATTCCCAGCTTGCACAACTTTCACTTGGAGCTACAGAAAAAGTCATTCTACGGTAAGTTAGCTCCGACATTTCTTGAATTCCTCATATTTAAATCTTCTCTCCATCTTTAGCTATGCACACAAGCTTCAACGTTTTTGCCGTCCAGCATAATTTGGAGACAGCAGATGCGGACTTCAATGCGCTAATGGAGACAAATCAGAGGGCAGTCAACTTTAAGAATGCCTGCTATACCAATCCAGCGATGCAGAACATACTTCGGAAGCTTCTTCCCGTATACGATAGCTTGGGCTTGCTCGATGCAGATCAATGAATCGATGTGATATATATTTTATATTTTCTGTTATATTTTTATTTCCTGTATATACTTTATGTTACTTAAATTTTACCAATTAATCAAATATATCTGTATACTTTCCATTGCAATTCTAAATCTGTCTGATAGCCATATTTGATTCTCTCTTCAGCTTAAAAGCTACACAAAAGCGCATACTGAACTGAAAAGCTTTATATGTTGCTGGCACCAAAGCTTTACACGTTAGTTTGTAAACAAATAAGTTCACTCTCTCTCTTTGAAGCTTTCGCTCTCAGCCTCAATAAAACCATATTTGGCAGTGCATTGTTGTTAGCAAAAGTTTTATTTGTATTTTGTTATAAACAGAGAAGGTGAGTGAGTATTTCTTACTTTGTTATCACAGAGAGAGAGTTCACGCTATCTCTCTCATAATTGTGCCGGTGCTTCGCTCTTGCGATGAGCTTTTTGCTCCCAATCGACGGTATTTTCTATAAATTTCCTCCATTTAGTTCTCAAACCGCTGTGATTAAGATATCATCTTTTTTAGCGTGAAGTCTTTCGTTTTTTATAATAAATAATGTCCACAAATTACAATCCGGATGAACTGGAGGCACTGGAATGGCTTAACGAGGATTACTTTTGCCAAGTACTGAGCAAGTATGAAAACGCACCTGAACTGACGTTGATGGATCTCAAGTTATCGCCGGCTAGTGCACAAGGAGATCACTACGCCAGTGTCATGTTTCGAGTGTGTGTGAAGTACTCGACAATCAAGGGGCATTTCACCAAGTCTTTAATTTTGAAAACAATGCCCGAGCATGGAGGTGGCAAGAAACAAATGGTGAATAAATCGCATATATTTGAGACTGAGATTGCCATGTATACAAAAGTACTGCCCATACTTGAGAACATTTTGAGAGATGTGGGCGACAACACTGAGCTCTGTGTGCCCTGCATTTACCACAGTTTAGAACCGCGACAGGTTATGATCTTTGAAGATCTGGTACCTCAGGGCTATACTGTGATACGAGACAGATCCGCCAGTTTGAAGGAAATAAAATGTGTACTAGAAAAACTAGCCAAGTGGCATTATGTCAGTCACAAGTTGCTGCAAACGCAACCAGATCTATTCGATCAACTGCGTTATGATCTCTCTACACTACCCAACTTTCTGAATCAGAGTTTCCTGACAAACGCGTTGCCAAATTTTATCTATATGTTGGATGAAGTGGATGGTTTGCAGAAGTACAAAAAGTATTTCGAGCCCTTGCGAGGAAACTTAATACAGAAATGGGCCGATGCACTCGGAGAGTATCGCAAGAGGCCGCAGGAGAACTCCTTTTATGTGCTCTGCCATGGTGATTTTCACATTAGGAACATAATGTTCAACCAAGAGTGTTGTATGTTTATAGACTTTCAACTGTCCCATATTGGCCCCATGGTCAATGACTTCCTTTATGCCATGTATATGTTCTTTGGTCCCGAAGAGCGTGCAGAGCATCGCGATGAATTGATACGCTACTATTTAGAGATCTTGGCCGATACATCCAGAAAGATTAGATATCATGAAGCTGTACCAACATTCGAAGAGTTTCAAAAGCAATTGATCGATAAAAAATATAACGGTGACTATTAAATCTTGATATTATTATTAGTTATTAATCCGAAAATGTTTGTATCTTTTAGAATTCATGCTGTTAACCACATTCCTGCCTATACAGATTTCCTCACGGAAGAATGCAGTTGATCCATTGCGGCGACGGACGAGTATGTACAAAGATGAAGACTACCAAAGGGAAGTTCAATATTTACTGCATCGCATGTATCAATTAGGCTATTTCGAAGAACCATGACTGTAGTGAAATTACTGATTTCAATTTTGTGCAACGCAGTATACAACTTAAAGCATAGTTTATTATACCAGTGAAAAACCTTTCCATCATGTTTATCCAGCTATAAACTCACGGTCAAAAGAAAAGAATATTTTATTAAAAAGGAGTTCAGAATTCAATAAATTGTATCTACTTCGCACAATCCAATTAGATACGTCTGGTTCTTTTTGTAATTTGTGATTGCACCGAAAAGTTTTCAATGGTAATGGTATGTTATTTTCGGTACCCAATGTTCTCCATAGTAGTTTACAAACAAAACGTTTCTAATTTTCTCTCTCTACTGCCGCTCTCTTTGAAGTTTTCGTTCTCTGTCCAACTCAAACACAACCAAATTTGGCATTGTATACGTATGTGAAAAAAAAGTGTATGAATATATTTTTGTAAACAGAAAAATGAGTTAGTATTTGTTTTGTTGTCATTATAGGGGGTAATCTCTCTCTCTTTGCCACGCTCTCTCTCTCTTTCTTGCTGTTTTTCTCTCTCTCTGAATACAACAGTTTCAGCACTCTTGTTGTAAGCTTTTTTTCTCCCAATCGACAATCTTTCCTCTAGTTAGTTCTCATCTGTAATTTATTAAAATAAAATATTCATGAATAAAACTTGACTAATTTCACAATTTCTATACGATTTACAACATTCGCCAAATGGAAAAAGCTTGATAATCTGCCACTGATAAAAATTTATATAAATACTCCGTTTCATCGGCAAAGTTTTCAGTTTGATAAGAAACGTGATCGTTAGAGAATAAAGACACTTGCTTAAAAATATGTCAACAAACAAGGAGAACTTCAATGCTTAAAAATATGTCAACAAACAAGGAGAACTTCAATGCAGATGAATTGGAAGCACCTGCATGGATGAATGATGAGTTCTTTGCTGAGATTTTGGCTCATCATGAGAAGGAACCTGATGTACAAATTATTAATGCGAAGACTTCGCCAGCCACAGCGAAGGGTGACCACTACGCAAGTATTATGTTTCGGGTACAAGTTGAATACTCAACCCGAAGCGGAAATTTCGCCAAGTCTCTGATTATCAAGACAATGCCCGTGGAGGAGGGTTTCAAAAAGGATTTCCTTGGCGATGCAATGTTCTTTCCCATCGAAATTGCCATGTTCACAGAAATTCTGCCAAAAATTTGAGGCGATACTACGCGAAGCAGGGGACCAGACAAAGCTGTGTGCGAACAGCATTTACCACAGTTTGAAACCACGCCAGGTTATGGTATTTGAAGACCTTGTTTCGCAGGGGTACGAAGTGATACGAAAGAGACCCATAAGCTGGACTGAAATAGATGCTGCACTTGGAAAACTGGCCAAGTGGCATGCAGTTAGTTTCAAGTTGTTGAAAGAGAACCCGGAAATGTTCGATCACTTGAAATACGATTTTACGACTGTTCCGAATTACTTGCAACAGGATTTCCTCAAAACTTGCCTGCCATATTTCATTGAATCACTGGGCACGAAGGAGAGCTTAAGAAAATACCAGAAATATTTCGAACCTATTAAAAATGAAATAAACAAGCGCTGGGTTGAAATAATCCGTGAGTATCGGGTTAATCGACAGAAGGATGCGTACTATGTGCTGTGCCATGGCGACTTTCATTCGCGCAACATGATGTTCAAGGGCACCGATTGTATATTGCTGGACTTTCAGATCACCTATGTGGGATCCATGACAAACGATGTGTTTTACGCGATGTACATGTTTCTGGGGCCAGAGGAAAGAAGAAATAACTAGGACGAGATTATTTATCAGTACTTTGAGACCTTTAAGAATACCCTGCTAACTATTGGATATAAAGAGGAGATGCCTAATTTGGTAGAATTTCGTAGATAGTTGTTTGACAGAAGATATCATGGTAAGTTCTATCTTGAGCAATTATTTGATTTAACCAATAACTTTATGATCCTCAGAATTGTTGCTTCTGACGAATAACTTGCCTGGCTTCAACGCAATGCGTAAGGGACAGGATATAGGAGAACTTTTGCAGGATCCTGAAATACTTAAACAAATGTATTATGACAGTGAATATCAGCAAGAATTGGAACTCTTACTTCCTCGTATGCTCCATCAGGGTTACTTTGAGCAAAATTAAATCTGTTTACTACTTGAAAAAGATAATCAATAAACAAGCACGGAAGCTACAGTAAACTTTATCTGCGTGCAATAATAACACGGACGGATAGACAGATAGACGGACAACGGTATGTCGACTAGGCTGTTGATGCTGATTTACAATATAAATACATTCTTGAGTCTGCTACGCCTCCTTGTGCCTCTTCTGCCTGTTACGTACATTTTCGGCTTACACAAAGTAATTATACCCTTCTATCCTTTGACTAGCGGGTATAAAAATAGAGATATATCATTTTTTAATTGCAGGTTTGGGGTTTTACTCAATAGAATCATAGTGTTAGGGGGTAATCAAAATATAAGATCAGTACGGCACACACACGTAGACGTGACGTAGTTAATAAGCTGTACGATTAAATAAACTTGAATTCTCGGTGATGGTTTAGTAAAGCTCAATTATTGCCTTAGCCAATGAAATAATTTCGGGTTATCTGAAATCGTAGTCTGTATTTCAACATGACACTCAAGCTCAGACACACGCAAAAAATGTTGCGAGCTTTTTTATCAGAATCAGCTGGTGTTTCTGAATAAGGGGAATAATCTGTTTTATGTTTCACTACATACCCATTGATAAGTTATTTCTCTGCCATATAGTAAAAAAAAACAATCAGTAACAAACATCCCTTACGGATAATAAACAAACCACAAAATATTTAACTTAACATACCTTAAGGAACAAATTTAAAATTTAAAGAATCTTGCTTACTTTCGGACAGTATTTTCACTCAGAACGATACTTTTCAGAAAACCCTACTTTAAAGTAACGCACTAGGGTAGAAGAAAATTTTAGCTTGTCATCGTTATTCACCAAAAGCTTTTGAATTGAATTTTAACTATGAAGAGCTTTAAAAGCCCCCGACGAGGTTAACAACTATAAATACAGAGAATGTAACAGCGTATTGTTAGTTGTTTTTAAAAATCACAGAGAGAACACGTTTAACATGGCGCCAAATAAAGAGGACTATAATGATGATGAGTTGGAAGCACCTGTTTGGATGAATGAGCAATTCTTTGCAGAAGTTTTAACGGAATATCTGAAAGATGCAAGTGTCAAAATCATCAGTTTCAAGATGTCTCCTGCTACATCTAAAGGGGATCATTATGCAAGTATCATGTTTCGGGCCGTAGTTGAATACTCCACCCAAAAGGGAACCTCTTCCAAGTCTCTTATCATCAAAACGATGCCTGAGGTGGAAGGGTTTAAAAAAGAATTCATTGGTGATTCGCATATATTTCCCACGGAGATTTCTATGTACACGGAAATCCTACCAAAGTTCGAGGATATATTAAGGGCAGCTGGAGAAGAAATTACTTTATGCGCGAAAATGGTGTATCACAGTCTGAAGCCTCGAGAAGTAGTGGTATTCGAAGACCTGGTACTTCAGGGCTACGAAGTTATTCGCAAAAGAGATGCCACCGTAGAGGAATTAAAAGCAACTCTTGGAAAACTGGCTAAGTGGCATGCGGTTAGCTTCAAGCTGTTAAAGGATGATCCGAAAGTATTTGAGCACTTGAAATACGATGTGACAACAGTTCCAAACTTTCTGGAACAGGATGTCTTGACATCTGGCCTTCCAAACTTCATAGACATGTTGGGCAGTGTGGAAAGCTTAAAAAAATACCAGAAATACTTTGAGCCGATGAGAGATAATTTAATTCAGCGATTTGCGGATATAATTCGTGAATACCGTGAGAATCGTAAGGAAGACAGTTACTATGTCCTTTGCCATGGTGATTATCATCTGAAGAACATGATGTTCAAGGGCAAGGACGTCATGCTGGTGGACTTTCAGATGTCTTATGTTGGATCTATCACAAATGATATTATTTACGCTACCTACATGCTGTTCAACCCCGAAGATCGTCGTGAAAGATACGATGAGCTTATCTACCACTACTTCAACACTTTTAGTAAGACTCTGAAACTCATTGGCTATGTCGGGAAGCTTCCAAACTTGGTAGATTTTCGCAAACAGTTAATCGATAGGAGATATAACGGTGAGTAGAATGCGTGTATGTGCACTATCTGCAATGCATACAGAGTGCAATATACGCAAAGTGTTCTAATCTAAACAAATCTTTACTGATTGATATTATCTATTGATTTGCTTAATAGAAATATTTTTGATGACCACATTTTTGCCGGCCTTCAACTTAATGCGCAATGGAGCAGATCCTGGAGAGTTTATGGAGGATGTTGATTTACGCCGTCAGTTGTATAATAATAAGGATTATCAAAGGGAATTAGAATATTTATTGCCTCATATGCTGCATCTTGGTTATTTTGATTAGAGTTAACGGCAGGTTACATTTCCTTACTTAAAAATTAACAAAACTGTTGAACAATATAGTAAACTTTTGTAATTAAGTTATACAAATAATCTGTTCATAATAGAAATAAGATTTCTTATAAATCTATTAAAATATATATCGGTTTCTATAAAACCATGTCTTTTTTATGACTCAGCTTAATGTGAAATTGGTATCAGTTTGGAAGAGACTACAAAATTGTTTGGCATACTTGTTGATCACCCCCTGTAACAAATACTCAACTGATTAGCTAATTTTGTGTAATAAAATAGCTTACCTTATCTTTATTAAAAGTCACATCAGTTTCTATTATCTCAAACACTCGGACAGATAGACAAGGGTAACCAGTCAAATGGACTTGATTGCTAAATACCCTGTATTTTCATTTTAGAAATATAATGTGTTTATTTCTCTGCTACAGAACAATGGTTATGCATTTAAAGCGACAGATTATTATCAACGGAGACTTATAGACATGATTTCTATAAATATGGGATAGATTACGGTTTGTTTATTAAAATGACACAGCTTATTTGATTCAGTTTTTGATGGTGAGCAAGTGATATATACTTGATATTTCACAGTCGTCCATTTGTCTGTTACATACACTTGCCGGGATCTAATATACCCTTTTTGATAATTTACAGTTTGTATATTGACAATACTAAGTTGTTGAGAAGCTTAATTAATATACTCGTTCCAAGGGTGTTATAAACATTACATTTGTATGGTATATCACTACAGCGTTAGTTTGAGACCATCATTGATGCTAAGCACGCACACTTACAAATTGCACTGTTTTACACACCTTGTTTAGCTTATCGCATTTTAATTAAGTTGTTGTTATCTTCGAATATCCCGCTATTCTTTTTCCCCCAGAATACCGGGTTTGAAGAAGCAATCATATCGGCTATTCACCAAAGCCTTGCGATAGTGATATTTGCACTCCATTCAAGAATTTCACGTTTGACTGTAAGTACATTATAAAAAGCTTAGAATGTTTTAGATACCAGCATATTGTATCTAAGCAAGGTTTTCAAAAACCAGCTTTCAGTAGTGATCGACACTCGCATAAAAGCAGTCGCCTAAAATGTCTTCAAAAGCAGAGAATTCGAATGACTTGGAGGCACCTGCTTGGATGAATAATGAATTTTTTACTAAAGTTTTAGTTGAGCATCTCAAGGATTCGAATCTCAAAGTTGTCAATGTCAAAACGACTCCTGCATCAGCCAAAGGAGATAATTATGTGAGTGTCATGTTTCGGACTGTTGTTGAGTATTCAACACAAAACAGAACGTTTTCCAAATCTCTTGTCATCAAGACAATCCCCGAGGTAGAAAATTATCAAAATGAATTGATTCGCGATTCAAAAGTCTTTCCGACGGAGATTTCTATGTACACCGAAATCTTACCGAAGTTCGAGGCCATATTAAGTGAAGCGGGAGATAAAACTACTCTATGCGCGGAATGTATTTATCACAGCTTGGAGCCTCGAAAAGTAATTATCTTCGAAGACCTAGTAGTAAAGGGCTACGAAGTGAAACGCGGAAGTGATGCTACAGTAGAGGAATTGAAAATAACTCTGGAAAAACTTGCCAAGTGGCACGCGGTAAGCTTCAAGCTACTAAAGGAAGGACCCAAAGTATTTGAACACTTGAAATACGATTTGACAAAATTGCCGAATTTTACTACACAAGATTTTATGAAAACTTGCCTTCCAGACTTTATAGACTTGTTGGGTAGTGTGGAAGGCTTAAAAAGATACCAGAAATACTTTGAGCCCTTGAGAGAAAGGTTAATTCAGGGGTGGATCAGTGTAATTCGAGAATACGAAGACAACCGTAAAGAAGATACTTATTATGTCTTATGCCACGGAGATTATCATCTGAAGAACATGATGTTCAAAGACAACGAGGTCATGCTGGTGGACTTTCAGTTATCCTATGTTGGATCAATGACAAACGATATTATTTACGCCATCTACATGCTGTTCAGTCCCGAAGATCGTCGTGAAAGATACGATGAACTTATCTACCATTACTTTGAGGCTTTTCTTAAGACTCTGTCCACTATTGGCTTTAAAGGAAAAGCGCCAAACTATGTTGAGTTTCGTAGACAGTTATTCGATAGAAGAATTCACGGTAAGTTGACTTGTTGAACAATCATCAATTATATTCTAATATGATTCTTATGTTCTTAGAAATTTTTCTGCTTACAACATTCCTGCCTTGTTTTATGACCATGCGCAATGGAGAGGATCCAAATGAGTTTATGAACGACCCTAAAAAGCGCATTGAAGTTATAAGAAGAAAGGCGTACCAGGACGAGTTGAAGACTCTACTGCCGAAAATGCTTCATTTGGGCTTTTTCGAGGAAGATCATTAAAATTAATTGGAAATTATATATATGTATATGTGTAGATAGTTATCTTAACTGAGTGCATCATTTTGAAGTCGAGGTCGGTAGCTTTTAAGCATGGGATACCAATAAATTTGTCTATATTTAACCAAAAACCCGCTTGCGCTCTTGTTGGCTGGCTAGCTGGAGTTATTGACCTTTTCTCGGTTTGCCTTGGCCGTTTACGTTAGCTTACTTTAAAGAGCCATTTTGTAAATACTCTAACATTGATATTGTCGTGAAAGATGGCATCAAATAAAACTCTGCTTATGTTTGACAACAAAGTCGAGTTCTGCTCACAACATTTTTGCCAATGCGTAATGAAGAATATCAGTGACATTATGGAGAATCCTAATAAACGAGATGAACTATTAAGTATAAAGGAGTACCAGAAAGAGTTGAACAATATACTTTCAAAAATGCTTGACTTAAATTCATTTGGACTTTACATACTTAACATATTTATGTATGTACATGTATATAACTTAGATGCATGTTTTAGTGGCAAGATTAAATCAATGTAACTTGCATTATTGATGCTATATGAAATTAAGGTCGCAATTAATGTATTACATCAGAACCACAACTCTTTATTCAATATAACGCAGTTATCAAATGCATAATTAGTTTGTCAACGTCAACACTTCAAACATTCGCGTAACACTTATCAAAAGCTACGACCTACACGATGAACAAGCAATATCTTAGTTCAACAACGTCCTCTTATCTAAGAAATAAAATTAGCAATTCGAAGTTTCAGCATGACAATCAAATAAGCAAATATAATCTTTCAAAGACTTTGATAGCATCTACACTTCCGTAGCCTCACCATATCTATATATGGCGTCTTTTAGGCGGAAATAACTTGTACTGATAATTATATAAAATGAAAGTATAATAATAATATTATTCTGTTGTAGGCCAGAACGTGGTATATGATATATGCATAAGTAACATCATCCGAAAGGTCCACTGAACTGTCGAACTGTGTGTTCAAAACATTGTATGTATGTATATTATAATAATGGTTGTCATGAAAAGGCAAGAATGCAGATATATATATAGATAAAATACAGATTATCTGAAAGAGCAATAAAGATAGGATGTGATAAGCAATGTTTTCTTCTTAAAAGCGTTTCTATTTAAGTACTCAGCCGTTGAATCTCAAGAGAGAGTAGTCTTTTGAAACTGAAGCAAGGATGCCACCAAATGTTGAGTCTTTTAATTCGGATGAGCTGGAAGCGCCCACCTGGATGGACGCACAGTACTTCACGGAGGTCTTACGTCATCATGAACATGACCAGGATTTGGAAGTGATCGCATTGAAACTGACGCCAGCCAGTGGCAAGGGAGATCATTATGCAAGCATCATGTTCAGGGCTTCTTTACAATATAAAACGCAGAGGGGAAAGTCTAGCAAGTCCCTTATCATAAAGACAATGCCCGAAAAGGCGGGTCATAAGAAGGATTTGCTTAGTCAATCACACATATTCGAAACTGAGATAAATATGTATTCGGAAATGCTGCCTAGGTTCGAGGAGACACTACGCAAGGCTGGCGACGAAACGAAGTTATTTGTTCCCTGCATCTATCACAGTCTGAAGCCACGGCAAGTAATGATCTTTGAGGATCTGGTGCCGCAGGGTTATGTTGTGAACCGTGATCGGGAACCAAACAGCGAGGAGATACGCAGTGCCTACTCCAAACTGGGCAAATGGCACGCCGTAAGCTACGCGCTGGCAAAGCAACATCCAGCTTTGGTAGAGAACTACAAGTACAGTCTAATGGAACTGCCTGGAATCAATAAGGATCCTCTCATGTCAACCGGATTGGAGTTTTTCATAAAACTGCTGGACTCCGTACCTGATCTTATAGTGTATAAACCATACTTTGAACAAATGCGTCATATTTTCATGAGTCGCGTCATTGATTCCTTCAAGGAATATCGTGAGAATCCACTTGAGAATGCATATTACGTACTTTGCCATGGAGACTTTCATCTCAGGAATTTGATGTTTAAGTACAACAAAACAGGCGAACTGATTGAAGACTGTATGCTCCTGGACTTCCAGATGTGCAATGTGGGTCCAATGCCCTTAGACATTATTTACTCCATCTACAACATGATGTCGCCCAAGCAGAGGCAAAATCAACGAGACGAATTAATTTACTTTTACTTTTCCACGTTCCGCGACACGCTGAAGAAAATTAACTATGAAGACAATTTGCCCTCTTTGGTAGAGTTCCGGCAGCAGTTCTATCGACACAGATATTTGGGTAAGGAATGTGCAAAAAGTTTATTTTCCTTAAATTAATCACTTTCAACCTCCAACAGAGTTCTTCTTATTGACAACATTTATGCCCCTGATGTGTGCCCTGAAGACCGGAGAGTTTGAGCTCGCTGAAATGATTGAGAAGAAAGATCTGAGAGCGACATTTTATCTAAAGGAGGATTACATAGACGAGGTCAGACACAGCCTGAAACGCTTCTTATATCTGGGGTATTTTGAAGATATTCAATAGCTTCATAGTATTGTATTACTGCATATGAACAGAATAAACTTGAATTAATTGTTAATTTCAAAATGGTTTTTATTTCTGGCGCGGCGCCAAACATACAAAGCATGACCAGAGTGACCATCAACCGAATCAAATACGAAAATGACACAAAAAAAATACCAACACTTAAAATATACTGAATTAACCCAACAGCTGATAGCGCAACTATCGATAACAAATCCGGCACAATAATGCCGATTACGTACTAAAAAATCTTATCGCGTTTTGATACGCACATTCCGCGTGTAATATAAACAATGTAAGTTTGAAGCTCCATAAATATTGACAGATTTATAAAAACATGAAACAGGAAGGGGATGAGCTACTGTGTCGCGTTTGCCTTAATCAGGATGAGCTCATGGTTGACGTCTATGAGCATGTGGAGGAACAGCAAACAGATCTCTGCACGTTGCTGGAAAGTTGCGGTGGTATCAAAGTAAGCTGTAAACACGTTTTGTAAATAAGAAAATGTTGTATTAAAAAGTTCTCGCAGGTGGACAAGTCAGATAAGTTCCCGAAGTATCTGTGTCAAGAGTGCACAAAGGAGTTGCTTATCTCGGCCAAGTTCCGTACAAAGTGCGCTGCCTCTGATGAACTTCTCCGGCACAGATATATTGCGAGTGACGAAGAAGATGCTGCGGCTGCATTGGCTTTAAGTGAATTGGCTGGCGAGGAAATTGTAGTGGATGATAATATTGTGGAAGAGGAATATGAGGACAAGATAATTGAGTACGATCCCACTGAACATGTTGAGTTATATGAGGAATGTGAGACGCAGTTAGTGGAGCAGCAAGCGCTGCCCATTGCCAAGAAGACAATTGGTGCCATTCCGACAAATGTATCGAATTTCAATTGTGATGACTGCGGCGCAGTTTTCCAGCAAGCAGTTACGCTGCAGCAGCATATTACCAAAGGCCATGCCGCATCCGAAACGTACGACTGCGAGCATTGTGGCCATCGCTTCACACAGAGCATAAATCTCGATACGCACAGCTGTGCCGAGTCCGATGTGCTGGCAGCGGAAGTGCGCGCCAAGGCAGCGCGTTATCGTTGCATTCACTGCGGCAAGTGCCTTCAGTCGCACAGTAGTCTTGTAATCCATATGCGTGTACACAACGGTGAGCGTCCGTTTGCCTGTGACGCTTGCCCGAAAACCTTTAAGACAAACGGAGCACTAGTCACGCATCAGAAGCGACATCTCAAGCTAATGGAATTTAAATGCGAGCACTGTTGCAAAGATTTCGTGGAGTCAAGCAATCTGCGTCGCCACATTGCCGCCCTGCACAGCACGGAACGGCCGCACACCTGCACCATTTGCCAGCGCAGCTTTTCGCGTGTCTATCTGCTGGAGCTGCACAAACGCACCCACACAGGCGAACGTCCCTATGCGTGTTCCCATTGCAGCAGCAGCTTTGCTCAGCTGAGTGTGCTACGCTCCCATGAGCGCATCCATACGGGCGAGCGACGACATCGCTGCACACTCTGCCAGAAAACCTTCAGTCGCCTGATCCAGCTGAAGAACCATGCAAGGAAACCCTGTCGGTCGCTTGACTCGGGGAGTGCCCCACGTACAGCTATTGAAAACTTTTCCTGAGGGCAGTGCATCAAAAGGTTGTTTGGGATCCTAGCTGTGGAAATCTTGGGTTAACTGTTGGCTAACAAAGAATCCACAATTTCTCCCGACTCGACATCTAGTTAGATGGCAAGTATTATATGAGTTTCTCTTATTTAAATGTCTTTCTTATAAATCTTATATCTTTCTTTTAGATTGTGCCTTGCTTTCAACTCACAGTAGATTGTGTTATAGGAATCTGCTACCTTTCTCGGTCAATTCTTCGATTTGACAGCCCAATAGAAGGCTCTACTTTTTAAACACCCCTTAACATTTAAATAGCAATAAAGGAAACGCATCTAGAGATTGAATTTTAGTTGTTTTTTATTGCATGCACATAAATGTTTAGTTACGGTTGTCTCCATTTGTAATAGGCCTACAAGTTACAACAGATTATGTAATTACATAAATCCTCGTTATGCGTCTACATCAATAAGTTACTCTCGTATAATTGTATAATAATTATTTAAACTTCATATACATATATATACCATATATATGAGAAATGACATACATAACATGCATAAGTTTTTAGCTTTAGGGCACAAAATTCATATTTGATTTCAAAGTTTGTATTTGTACATTAATATATATTGTTTTTATACTTTATTTGTTGTATTTGTAATTTGATTCTCATGCATTATCTGTATCTTTAGTTATCATATATACTATATATGTATATGTATTTGCATATGTTTGCGTAACTCAAAGCTTCTGACTTATAGATATTCATTTACTTTATCTAACATTCTTTTTCGTAGTAAGTTAATTATTTCCCGATTAGTTTTTGTTTTTCTTCTATAAGTGCTGGCAAAATTCAATCCAATTATGGCGCAAGTTTCTTTGGGATTCGGTTCTGGGTGCGAAGAGCTTTCCATCTCGTTTATGGCATATTCGGCCTGGTTTCATTATCGTTTATCGGGCTCGTTGTCGGGGAGATCGGGGGCACTTAGAGTCTACAGAAACGTCGCCTCTGCCAAGAATGGAAGCAATCAGAAAGTTTTATTACCATTCGCAAGTCTTGTGTGTGTGGGGGAGGGAGAACTCAGTCATGTCAGTAGGTGGGTGGGTGAGCAGAGTGTAGCAGGTGAGACAGGTGGCAGGTGAGAAACATGTGTGCTCTGCTCTGCTGCCTATGCTGCCTCTATTCAGATGGTATCTGGCGCATTTATCCGCTACACCGCTGCGCTGTGCTCGGACCGGCGAAAATACTTACGCGCCTGCACATTGAGATCGTCGAGCAGGAGTTCGTTGGAGGACCTGGAACGCTTGGGAAAGATCAAGGCATTGCGCAGCGGTGTAACGTGTGCCACATTCGAGGGACGTGGCTTTGGAGGCGGTGCCGGTGGTGCTCGCTTCTGTTTGTGCGACACGCGACGCAGTTGCCGCACAAAGGATTGGCTGAGTGTGGAGCCACGATTGAAGTCGGGCTCTGCATTGAGTTGCGGCTGGGCGGCGTATTTATGCAGTGGTGTTGGAGTCGCCACAACCGATGGCTGCAGCTGGTGCTCCGAGCTGGTGCGCTTGCTGCCGCCACTCGCGGGCTTGAGACGCTCAAAGAGGTTGGCCAGCGTGCTAGAGCGCTCTTGTAGCGGCGGTGCTGGCGCTGGATACTTCTGCAGCGGATGACTGTGCTTGGGCGTGCGGCCAGCTGCTGCTGTGGTGGGCGTGGTCGACGCAGTCTGCGCGCGGCTGGCAAAGACATCGTCATCCAGCTCGCTCAGGCTGACCAGCATGTGCTCGTCGTCGAACAGGTCATCAGTGTTGGTGATGGTGTTGGTGTAGCTGCGACTTGTGTCCAGCTGCTGCATTCCTGCTGCTGCTGCTGCTGCTGCCTCCTCATCATCCCCGTCGTCATCGTAACGGGAAAATATCTCATCAAAGGCGGCATTCACAATGTACGTCTCATCCTGCAGCTCCTCCTCGCTGGACACTACTGGACGAGGCTGCACCAGGGTGCCGAACAGATTCTTGCGATAGTCCTCGTACGGCAGCTGCTCTGTGGAGTGTGCAGGCCGTGGGCAGGTGCGTGGGCGTGGCAGGCTGGCCAATTGGCTGGCCAGGCTCTGTGTGCTGCAGCTGTTCCCCAACTGGCGGCCCAGCGTGTGTGCTGTGGGTGTTGCGGGTGCAGCCGGTGCGGTTAGTATGCCAGTGGGATGTGCCTTTGTCGGTGCCAGTGCCAGTGCCTGTGCGTGCAGCTTCAGCCGCTGGCGCTGCATCTGCTGCAGTCGCTGGTGCAATTCCTGCGACCTGCGCTTCACCTGGCTATACTTGCTGTGGCTGTTGCTGTTGCCGTTGTTGTTGCCGTTGTTGCTGTTGCTCTGGCTGGGGGCGTGCGCAGCTCATACTTACTCTGCTGACGGTCCCGTTCCTGTTCGGCCTCGGCCAGGCGACGCTGCAGCGCCAGTGTCTCGAATGTGTGGACCACACTGCCCACGTGAGTGCTGATCTCCGGTATCCCTAGGTCGCCGCTGAACATGTCGCGCTGGTGTCGTTGCTGCGTGGACAGCAACTCGCCGCCGCCAACGCCCACGCCGACGCCACATGGTGCATGGCCATGGCCAAGGGCGTGGCAGTGGCGTAGGGGCGGCAAGGGGGCACCGCCGCAGGGGAATGGCTCAATGAACTCGGCCGAGTCCTGATGCCAGAGCAGATTGCCAAGCTCATCATGGGCGCTGGCGCTGGCGAGTGTGGACGACTGTTTCGTGTGTGTGTTGGAGGTTGGGAATGTTGTTGTTGTAGTTGTAGTTGTTGTTGTTTGTTGTATGCAGTGTTGTTGTTGTTGTTGTTGTGTACGAGTTGTTGGCAGTTATATCAAGCAAATCGTTAATGAAATAAACAAATAAAATCAGATTAGCTTGGGTCGTATCCGAAAAGTAATGCGACTGATTGGTGAGCTGGTTGAGGGGGGCTATGGGGGCGAGAGGGGTCAGGTATGAATATACTTAGTGCTAGACATAGACATAGATACATAGCTTAGATACGTAACTCGACACCTTATATGCTATATACACATCGAACAATCCAAGAAGTTATTATCGTATATATGGGTAATAATAATAATATTAATTGCTGCAATGATGGCTGATTTCTTAATATCGTATGTATTATATTATATAGTAGACTAACTAATCATAATGCAGAGCGGTCTATATGTAAACCAAGTTTCTTTTGGGTTTTTAGTTTAATTCGCAATTCTTTTTCTGTTTTTGCTGTTAATAAACACCACAGACAGCAGAGCAGCGTTCTTTAATATGTGTATGCTTGTTTCTGTGTGCGTGTGTGTGTGGGTCTTGCGTTTTTAATGCTTGTGTACTGCGTGTGTTTTCTCGCGTTATTTCGCAAGATGCGCAATTGGTTGGCGCTGGAAAGTATGCTACGGTTTTCGGCTGCGCGTCGTACAAGGGAAATAAATCAAATGAAAATTAAATTGAAGCTGCGTGTTCTTATTCGTGTGTGAGTGTATTGGTGTGTGAGTGTGCGTGTTTGTGTGTGGTGGCTGTGCATTGACACATGGTGTTGTTGTAGCTGTGCAAGCAACAACAGAAAAACAGCTGATACGACAAGTGCGTGAGTCTGTGTGTGTGTGTGTGTGAACATGCGTTTATATGTGTGTTGCTGTTGTTTGCAGTGCTTCAATAATAGTTATTATCATAAGGCAAACTATCGCTGGAGCTGGAGTAATGTTGCTGTTGCTGCTGCTGCTTTTGCAGCTGCGGTTGCTGCGGCAACACTTGATTGTTGCCGATGCGCTTATTGGGCTGCTGCTGCAGCTTATTGTTGCCGCCGCCACTGCTGCTGCTGCTGCACTTTTGCTGCTGCTGCTGCTGCTGCTGCTGCTTGTGCATGGCCTTAAAGTCATCCTGTGACTTGCTGCTGTTCTTCGAGCTGTGCTTGCTCTTGTGTCCCTTGCCGTGTTTCGTGTGCTTGAGACTGTGATGTTGGTGCTGTTGTTGTTGTTGGTGTTGGTGGTGTGTCTGATGGCCATTGCCGTGTTGCTGCTGTTGCTGCTGCTGTTGATAGTGGTGCTCAATGTGTGCTATGTTGCTGCTGCTATGGTAATGAGGATGCTGGTGATGCTGTTGCTGCTGCTGCTGTTGGTGCTGCTTCTGTCCGTGTTGCTGCGAGGTGTCGCTGGCAGTGCCGCTGCTGCCGCCATAGCTATAGATCTGTGACTTTGAGAGGCTGCGATGCGGATGTGCTGCATGCAAATTGGCCACGCTATAGTGATCATGGTGATCCAGACTGTCGAAGGTCTGCAGATAATGTGGATTGATCTGTGTGCAGTAATCGGCGCCCAAGTCTGCAGCTTGCTTGCGGTCGAGCGTGTTGTTGAAGTGTTGCAGATGTGTCATGTTGTAGCTCAGGTGTTGGTAATGCGAGTCGGCGTTGTGTTGCTGCTGCTGCTGTTGCTGCTGCTGTTGCTTTGCTCCGTTTTTCATGGGCAACGGCGGCGGCTGTTGCTGCTGCTGTGCAATTGGCGACCGTCTGTTTGTGTTGCCATTGGACTTGAAACTGTTGCTGCCGCTGTGCAACGTAAGACTGTTGCTGCCGCTGTGGCTGCTGTTGTTGCTGTGACTGTTGCTGTTGTCGTTTGTCTTCGTCTTGATTGCAATGAATGTGTTGGGCAGCGGCGGCAGCGGTGGGGTTCCTGTTGGAGTTGTTATGGTGGTTGCCGATGACGAGCAAGTTGTTGCTGCGTTTGTTGTTGTTGCTGTGTTGTTGTTGGTGGTGGTATTGGTTGTAGTGCTGTTGTTGGTGGTGGTGGTGCCCACGTTAAGTTCCCGCTACGCGATGTGATGCCCGCCAAATGTGCGCAGCACTGGCACGCTCTAATTGTGGTTGTTGTGGTGATTGTAGTTGTTGTTGGTGGTGGTGATGGTGGTAAACCCATTAAACAATTGGTGTGTTGTGTTGTTGGTGTGGTGGGTTGTTGGTGGATTGGTGCGTTGGTTTGTTTAGTTGTGTGTGCATGTGTTGATATTCGGTGGTTGTTGTTGTTGTTATTGGGCGCATTTAGTTGTTGTTGTTGTTGTGGTGGTGGTGGTGGTGGTAGTGGTTGTTGTTGTCGTTTGGTTGTTATCGGAAAATGAAATTTCAGAGCGTAAAAGAGACGAAAAAAAGGAAAAGAGTAGATACTTATCATATAAGTCGTGTATGAGATATATAATTATTGATTGCTTATTTGTATCTGCTGGCTGTGTGTGTGTTCCAGTGTGTGTGTGTGTTCCAGTGTGTGTGTGTGTGTGTATAAGTTTCTTCTGCTGTTTTAGTGGTGCGTCAGTAGTTGTTGTTGTTGGAGGAGGACGAGTCTTGGCATGTCTCTGGGCGTGTCTTAGCTGGTGTCGTATCAGATAGATATTTGTACATATACGCTATATATATGTTGGCTATATATAGTTCGATTAATCGATAACAAGTGCAAAACTTGCATAAATTATGGAGAAGTGCAAAGAAAGAATATTTCATAATTTTACAACACTGTGAGATGAGTCAGTTGCAGGTGCATTTCAACTTATGCAATTAGATTCTTTATTCATTTATAAACATTATAAAGTTAAGAAATAAATACGAAAATTAAAGCATAAAGAATGAATAAATTCAGTGAGCAGAAGTATTGGAATATTCAAAATAAATATCGAATATGTTCTATGAGCTGAAGTATTGCAATTATTCAAATTATTCAAATAAAGTATTGAGAAAAGAATGCATTTGTTTTTAAGTATTTACAGGCACTTTTGCATTAAATAAATTCGCAAACAAACACATAGAACTTTTATAAATTTTATATTTTTATATATAAATAGTGCAGCAAGCTTGATGTGTGGACTGCAAGTGCGACAGAGATAAGATAAATTCAAAGCGAGAGGGCAATTCAAAAATTTCATGCATCGACGCTGCTGCTGCTACTGTGGCAGACGTGGCAGCATCAAGTGGGGTGTAAAACTTGCTTAATTCGGCAATGAGCCAGTGAGAGAGAGAGGAAGAGAGAGGGAGGAGGCAAAGGGAGGGAGGGAAAGAATGAGTTGCAGCCAGCACGTTGCAAATTAAGCAGATCTTGCTGCAAACGTGCAATGCGCAGACAGAGGCAAGCACTACTAACAGTTGCCCAGCAACTATAAAATACACACACACATACACACACATATATAGTATATCTATATAAAGAGGATATTCACACTCAGACTTGACATTCCCTATGCAGCGTGCTGTGACATTTACAGTACACAAAGATGACATGCAAAAAGCAACGAGCAGGAGAAAATAAACGAGTGCAGGCACAGCTCGTTAAGGAGTGAGGGAGAGTTCTTTATAGTATACAAATTTACAAGGGGAATACAAATATATACATATAAATATAAAAAGTGCAATATATATATATTTTACATATTCTATGCCAAAAGAAAAACAGCTTTTGTTTTGGGGAAGGTGGAAACAGTGCAACATTTAATTACTGACAATACAAAGCCAACTCTAGCTACCCTTCCTTTGGCACTACATTTACAGGGTACTACGCATGCAGACAGAAAAAATAACTAGTGCAGCACGATGGAACGAAGAAACCTAATTAGCCAGGACAATTTGGAAAAAGTGAGCATAAGTTTTAATAAGAAAGCGGGCTGTGTGGCAGGCTAATGCGCCGCAAAACGAAGTGGGCGCGACTGCAGAAGTTGCCACATTAAAGTTTTTCGGCGACGCTTTGGCGGGCGTGTCTCTAGCAGGGGCATAGCAAGGGGGCACGGGGTGGCGGGGTAACTGAGTGTGTTTGGTACTCTGGTTCGGTAAATTTCACATTTAAATTTAAAAAGTTTTCCACGGCCTTTGTGGCAGGCACTTTGTCTTTGCAACTGCAACTGCCACAGTCAATGGCAGACAGAGGCAGAGAGAGAGAGAGAGAGGGCAAGACATGTGTGTGAGGTACAAGAAAGTTTCATTCGTTCACTCAATGCACACTCGGGGAGCACTCCACATGCTGCACTTGGGGCAACAACTTCTGTGGCATAAAAAGTTGACAAGCGCTGACATAATTTTACACGCAATGACAAGTTGAAGCAGCCGCGGGGGCAGCATGTGCCGTCTTCATGCAACATGCTGCACTTGCCTTACAGTCAGCGCGTAAGTAAGTGCCACGCCCCCCTTCGCCGACTACTCTACCCGCCGCCCTATGGCAAAGTGCTGCATTTTCTGCATCATTTAGCAACATGCGCACTTGCATTGGATGCGAACTTAATAGACTTGCCACGTAATTGCGGCATGGCTCGCTGCTAATGATGGATTGCCAATGTGGCAAGAAGTGCCGCAACAACAGCAACAGCAGCAACGTCAAATGGCCGCGACAATTTGGCAGCAGCCGACATAAGATGCAAGATGTGGCAAGGTGTGGCTGCAGCAAATATCGTTAGGTTATCAATGAGGGCAGCGGGAGGATGTGGCAAGTGGCGCTCTGGCAACATCATCAACAGCCGGAAGTCAGTGTCGCTTAACGTGCCACGCGGTATGCAGCAAGAGCAGAGCGGCAAGCAGCTCAGCGTTACGGAAGTTCAACTCGGTGCCACAAAAATTTGAAAACTTTGTAAACAAAACTTTGCGCTGTGCACTTTGCTGCCGGCGCGAGGCAAGACAGAGGCAGGGGGGGGAGACGAGACAAGACTGTGCAGGACCTTTGGCCATAGCAAAAAAAGAAAACAGAAGACGAACACGCCATCTACAGTGTGCATCCAACCTAAGGCAAACGCTCAAGGGGATTTGGCATTGCTTTCAAGTTGGATTTAGTTGAGGAAGCCAGCAAGTCGCCTCTGCTGTGCTTCACTGTACCTACAGCAAGCGATGCTCATCCTGTTAGCTGCTGCTGCACGAAGTTTGCCACACAGCAAATGGTTCTTGTTGTTGCTGCTGCTGTTGCTGTTGCTGCTGCTGCTGCTGCCTGCGCTAAACTTGCCTCTTCAGTGGCCCAGCTGTTGCAGAGGGCGGGGGGACAGCAGGGAGACTCGGATTGGACAGCGAACAACAACAATGCTTTCGTCAATTGTCCAGCGGATGTTTGCCTCAGCAGTCATCATCCTTGCTGCCACCGTGCTCGTCGTCCTGCTCGTGTCCTGGCAGAACTTCCGGCGTGCTCGTCGACTTCCGTTTGCCGTGCTCATGCGCTGATCAAAGTTAACTGCACTTCACACAAAATGGCTGCCACAGCACCAGCAGCAGCTAAAGAAAACTGCTGCTTGGTAAATATTACCACCAAGCTGCGCTTCCTCCACTCCCTTGCAGCGCAAAAGCAGCCAAAAGGCGCATTTTGCATTTCATTTGAAGAAACTGCTGCAAGTTTAACCCCTCTCTGCCCCTGCCACTGCCACTCCCTGGTCCCCGTCGCTGTGTACAATTGTAATAACTATCTCAGCGAGTGTTTGAAATGCGTTTACCGAAAACTTTTACAGCTGCCACTGCAAGAATGTTTATACTTTTGCATTTTTGTGTGTGCGACTTCTGGCGCATAAAATACTAAGCGAAGAGGGGGCAGAGGGGATGCAGGGGGGTGTGGCGTGAAGGCCTGCAGCTAGCACGTACTTGAGTTAGTTGTAAATAAAATGTAAATTGTTGTATTTTTGTGCGCAAAAGAGTTTAGCAAGAATATTTACTTGCGCGCACAAAAGTATGCAACAATAATTTACCTGCGCCCGGGCAGCGCCAGCATTGCGCATACGCCCTGCTGCACAGTCGATCTGGCATTGCACTGACTTGTAAATGGATATGAAATTCTCATTTAAGGATTAATTGACTGTTCCCATTATGGGATTATTTAACTGTTCCCACTATAGGAAATTCGCTGTGGCAGAGCTTGCTAAATTGATCTATGCTATTGAATACTGCTCAGTGATTGGCAACTGTTACGAATATCGAGGGAATTTTAATTAAATGAGGACATCCCAATTGCCACACCTCTTCACCCCCCATGCCCCACCTTCTACTCCCCCATAGGCAGTTTTACATACGCAATTAACGTGTAACAAGCAACTGTATGTGTGTGTGTGTGTGTTTGTTTGTTTGTTTGTTTGTGTGTGTGTTTGGCATTAAAATGAGCTGGCCCGCAGCATGCAGCACACAGAACGGAGCACGCAGCACGCCGGCAGCAATTGGCAGAAAGCAAATCACAATAAATTACGAAAGCCAAAGCCAATACGAAAGCCTTTTGGCTTGTGGCCTGCAGGCGGCAAGTCGCGCGTGAGCGATGCTTTTGTCTGTGAGTGTGTGTGTGTGTATCTAGTGGTAAATCGCATGTAATAGAGCAGGGTATGTAAGAGCGAGCAAGAGAGGGAGGGGCGCTACTATCATGCGCTCGTGCTTAAATTAAATGATTAACAAGGTTATTTACTGCACGCGCTGTAAGCCAAATGTGTTGGCCACCTGCCGCATAGCCTGATAGCCATGTTAACAGTGGCTGGAGTAACGTGGTGGCGGGGAGTGGCAGGTGTGGTCGCTACAGGAGGTGTGGTAGCCCGCAGCACACACCTGCGTAAATTTTTTTCTGCTTTTTCATACGTGTGTGGCACAAATAACGCGGTCAAAGCGGTGTCACAACTAGCGCCAGCGCTGCCAGTTCAAGGACAACCGGAAACGGATGCGGAAGTACAGTTTGCGGCCGTGTTGCTGTTGCTCTTGTTGTTGCTCTTTGCTGCTATCGGGGCAGTGGCTTTCAGCACGTAAATTGCCGTGTCCCGAGCAACGGTCAATTGCTTTGCTCAAACAGACGACGACGACGCGGCGGCGTTGCTTGTTTTGTTTGCTGATTGCGCAAATATTTGTGCAGGCATTAAACGGAGAATTGATGGCCCGCCAAAGGGAGGCGGAGGCGAGAGTTGGGGCACTGCCAGTCTGCCATTCCCGGCCACAGTATAAATTTAAATATTAACGCCAACTTAACGGCAATGAGTTGCGCGGTTTTTTGTTTCAACCTTCTCCGACTTCTTGACCGACGCAGCGCTGCGTTTGCCTTAACAGGCCTAACAGCCTCGTTTCATTTTATTGCACGCACGGCCGAAGGTTCAGCACCAAGTTCCAGTGATTGTGTGTAGTCATTACCCACACACACACACACACACACACACAAAGATAGAGGGAGAGAGCGAAAAGGTACCGAAATTGTGATTATGAACACAAATTTACGCTTAAATTTCGCCGCATTAGTCGGGGCGGTTTTTTATTAAAAAGCGCAAACTCATTAAATTTTATTACAAGTTGAATTTTTCAATAAGGCAAGCCCGCAAAAGTGGGCAGTTTAAAGGCCAATTAGCTGGGACTGGTGCACCCTAATGGAAGTCGTTTCCCTGACGCAAGGGATACCGACTGCAATGAGGGGGAACTTGCGCCTAAGACGATTATTTATTGGGATATTTGAGTTGATAACTGCAAAAGGGAAGTGAAGTTTCATTGCTAATGTTCTGTCTTATTCCTACAGTTATACAGAAAAGTTAATGCACACAAACCTTACTAACTCTGCTAACTCTCGAAACAAGTTGAAGTCTTAAACGATTCTCAATTGGTTTGGCTTCTTCGACTTAATCGCGAAATAACTGTTAGTTACCTGCACGAAGAACTAGTTTCGCATTCTCCCCACCCCCCGTGCCACCTTATTCCACAAGTCTGCAATAAAATTCAAATTTGTGTTGTGCTCAGCTCGAGTATATTAAAAAATAAAAGACACCTGCAGTCGCTGCACAAATATGCGAAAATAAATTACATTTACGGTGTCTTCTGCTGAAAACTTTAGCAAGTGACACACATACTTGCATGCAGTACGCACACATACACACGCGCACACACTCTCAAGTACACACTCACACTAGCAGCAGGGCACATACTTAAGCCCCTTCCTCATGAAGCATGCCATTTATGACATCCGTGCACCGAAAAGAAACAGACGAAAAGTCTGAAGGGCTAAGAGGCAAATTAAGAGTAAAGGAGTGCTGGACTATTAGCTACCCTGTAGAGTGTAGCTACCCCAGGGATTTACAGTTGTGTATAATTAGAGGTGAGGGGGTGCTGAACTGCCAGCTACCCTATAGAGTGTAGCTACTTAAGGTATTAATTGCGGAAACTATGGAAACTTCTTTTGATGGCTTTTTAGGCAATTTGAAGCAGTTTATCCCTCAATTTCTTTGCCAACTACCCCATATATATATTTTGAAGGGTATGCGCTGGCAAAGAAGCTGGCGGTAAAAGAAAGGCAACGCATACTATAAAAACCATATTAAATGCCTTTCTCTCTTTCCATTTTCCCTATTGTTTGCGGCTTCTTTGCAAACGTCTGGGGTAGGGAAGGGGGCGGGTGGCGACTTAAGCTGCGTCTACGCTGCTACGACTACGGCTACTGGTGACTACGGCTTGCGTTTGTCATCTTTTAATGGCGCAATTAGAGCACACAAAATGCGTTTGCTGACAGCTGAGCTGCCTCTGCTGCTGTTGTTGCCTCTGCTGCTGCCTCTGCTGCTGTTGTTGCCGGTATCATAAAGGATTTTTAATAATAGCGCCAAATTACAATAGGCAGTCGCCCGCACACACACACATCGACACACGCGCATACAGTGGCACATGCGTGCGTATGTGTGTGCGCAGACACAAATTGCGTATACGCCGTGGCACTTTGAAACAAAAGCCACGACAATGCGAAGTTGTGTGTGGCAAAAGGATTTCGGTTGGCTGCAGTGGATAGTGCCAGCATATCCGCCCACGCCCACGCCCCCATTCCACGCCCACAGCCGCTGGCTGGCAGTGTCTTTGGCTTTGCCAGTGCTTCGTCGCTTCTATTCCAACTTGTTGTTTGTTTTCAGCTTGTTTGTTGTAATTTGATGCGCCATTGTTTGCCGCATGCGTTTTTCATTGTCTCCGACGACACTTTCAGCTGAGTGTCAGCTGAGATTTCGGTTGTGCCTCTCCCCCTGCCACACTCCTTCGCAGCTTCTTCTGGCCTTAGCTATTGCTGTGCAATCTTGCTGTAATTTATGCGCTTATTGTTTCTTCATTTCGCCAACGAAGTAAACAGTGAGCGGAAGAGGGGGGCGTGGGGCTGCGGACAGAGCTGTCATTAGTTAGGTCCTGCCACAAGCGGCAGCTGCATGAATTTATGTGCCCCAACTTGCAACGGACAGAAGAAAAACTTTCTCGACCCCCGACTCGGCCCTAATTTAGTTTAAATAGCCAGCGGGTACTGTAAAGTAAATGTCCGTCGAGTAAATGGCGAGAAAATTAAAGAAAGTCGCAATGCGAAAATGATTAAAGGCAAAGGCGAGAAAGGCATTGAGAGTCCTCGCGTCGCCAGCTCAATGAACTCGTTGCGGAAATGCGAATGCAATAAATTATGGCAATGCCGAATAAGGCGACACACGACCAGGCAGACCAATGCACCAAGGGGTAGGGGGAAGGCAGTGGAAAACATAAATCCTTGCGGAAATTTATGGTGCGTTGAACTTAAAATGAAATACAATAAAATGTTGTATATGCAGCCGCAATGCACCGAAGATGCCACAATTCCCATACGATGGCGAGAGGGAGCAAGAAAGAGAAAGAAAGGAAGAGGGAGGTAAGGGGGTGCGCAAAAACAAAGGACACACAAGAGTAACAATAATAAAATTTATTAACGTTGAACAATTTTGCATTTCCTGCCCAGAGGGCCAAGCACAAATGTTGTAAGAAAGGATCCCCCGTGGAAGAAGAAGAAGATGTAGTAAAATGTACTGTTAGAGTACTTTATATTGCGCACATAAGAATCCATAATTCTATAAATGGGAAATGGGGCATTTTAAATGGCGCTGAAAGGTGCACGAAGTGAATCAGACGGACACAGAAAGAATGAGACGCATCGGAATGGCACTGCTTACTGGGCAAGAGATACAGCAAGAAAGGGGGAGAGAGAGAATTCAAGATTCTAGATGAGAACAGGCAGCACAAGAAATATAAAAAGGATATATTTAAACAATATACTTACTTTGGCTGCTGAAAGACCCTGAATGGGCGAAGAAGTTAATAATACATCAAGAAAGTGAAGTTCGATAGTTCGAGTAGCAGAAACTTGATCTATCCGACTCCAATCTCTAGGGAGATGTTCACAGAACAATTTACAAGTAATTTTAACATGCTACAGGAACCATAGTATGCGACAGGTACTCAGACATTCAGATATATGATATATACTATAAAGTGCTGGGAACATTTACGATCAGTGCAAACACATTACGGACATTTGCTTGGTGCATAGTGCGAAGGGGTTCGTAGAGGGCTGAGGGGGTTAGGGGGCAGGTGCAGGTGCAATTCCATTGGCATTTGTGGAAAACATAATTAAACTAGAAACTCATAATTAGTGCACTTAAAACTAAGACCAAAATTAACGATGGTCCGCGAGAACGAGTCGAGCACAAAATGAATTATAAATTTAAATATGTGCGACTGCTGTGCGAGGTGCTGCAGGTGAAATGCTTAATTAAATTTGCTATTTTTCACACTCTTTTTTTTTGGCTATTTTAAAACTTAAATTGTATTATAAAAAGTTGTCGAATTGCGGGCGCTAGTTTCGCAAAAAACTCAACTGAAAATGGCGAAAAAAATGAATGGCAAACTTCGTAGTATGCAAATTACTTTGCGGGTGCACATTAGAAACGCTAAGGGTGTTAAATTTCACGGGTTGTTGTGTTGTTGTGTCTACGATGCGAGTCTGTGTGTGTGTGTGTGTGTGTGTGTATGTCTGTTGGCTGTTATTGTAGGCTCTGTGTGTGGCATGTGTGGAGTGAGTTTTTGCAGTCACTGTGGGAACGTATTAATTCATTAACAAACTTAAATGGAACGTGAAATTATTAATTGCGGGCTTAATTAATTTATAATGAGTTTTGTGTGCCAGCTGTGGCAGATCGTCGCATTAAGCATACGCCATGTGGTGCGAATGATCGTGACAAACGTGCTTAATGAGTGTATAGGTGTATGGTGCGCTCTAAGTTAGTGTGTATGTGCGGGTGTAAAAGAGAGAAATATATAGAAAGAGACTGTCTGTGACGAGTGTAACTTGTGTGTGTGTGTGTGTGTGTGTGTTTGTAGCGGGGAAGGGTGTTTGCAAGTGTGTGTGTATATCATCTGAGTGTGTGTGTGTTTAATGTGCGTGTGTGTGTATATAATGTGTGTGTGTGTGTGTAGGTGTGAAGAGTTCTCTTTTCGGTTTCTTTGTGGGATCTCACTTAGCGCTTCGCTTCAATTATCACAGAACATTCAGTTAAAAATTACAATATGCATTGGATGATGCGTACACTAGATGACTAAGTCGTATTAATATATATATTGGTTCGTATAGGTATAAAGGCAATATATATGTAGTATATATATATAGTGTGGTATACAAGTATAAGTATCAAAACGATTCACGTATTTCGATCAAAGTAAATATATCAAAGTAAATCCAAAAAACGTTCGCATGTAATTGCAATGGTATTGGTAATGGTTGGTTGATAATATTAATGTTATAGATAGTATATAGTATGTATATATAATCGTATATACTCTGGTTGCACCACAAAAACAAATCATGATCATATCAGGTTAGCTCAAATCAGTTCGCACAAGTACAAGTACATTAGGTAGTTATGCTTATAAGATGTAAATGTTTCTTTGGTTTCGGTATTGGTAATGGTTCTTGTGTTGGTTTGGTTTCTGTATTATCAAACTTGATGCGCAAATCACGATCATCAGCAGAACGAACGAACGAACGAACGAACGAATGAAGGAACGAAGGAACGAGCGCAGGAACGCACGAAGGAACAGAGAGGGAACTGCAGCCACTTCCGGCGTTCCTAGCGCAGTGTATTGCATATATCTATATACATATATGGGATATATATGTATACACATATATATATATATATCGTATATTGTGGGTATATATTTAGATGTAAATGTCAATTCAATGTACATATCAAAGAAAAATTCAATCAATTCAGTTCATTCGCTTATTATTACATCATCAAAGTTCATCAAAAGTAAGAAAAATAATCATGTACATAAATATATAGTCATTATTATTTAGATATCGGTATATATATATAGATATATAGTTCTGGTGTTTAAGTATTTGTATATATATGTATGTATATAGTTAGTCAATTCATCAATCCATATCAACTAAACAGTTTACATATATGCGTATATATATATTGAGAGAGAGAGAGAGAGTTAAATAGAGAGAGAGAGAGAGAGACAAGAGACAAGAGAGGAAATACACGAGAGAGGGGGGGGGGGCGCTCACCAAGTCCACATAAAGCAAAAACTCCAAACTGAGAACTGAAAATTATTCATAACGGCAACTCAACTCAATTTGGCAGTGTATTTTTTTAATAACGAAGTGAAAACAAAATGAAAATTCAAATTTGGAAACGTTTCTCTAGGCTCCTTTCTTTGTATTGGGTAATTAACTTTAATGTGTCTGCATGTGTGTCTCTGTGTGTGTGTGTGCTCCTGCGGCTACATGGAAGAAATGATAGCATACTTTTTGGGGGCACACAGAAATCATACAATGTAATTGGAGTTTCGAGTTAAATAATATAAGTTCGTTTATGCAAGTTAAGACTTTTGCCAAGGTGTAAAGTGTGTGAGTGAGTGTAGGTTTCTGTGTCTCTGTTTGTGTGTGTGTTTGTGTGTGCGAGTGGAATCCGTTCAGCTAATGCATTTGTTGATTGCCAAGCCGATCTCCGACTACAAGTACCTCTGGTTCTTGCCTTTGGCTTGCTTGGATGCAGGATGCAGATGCAGATGGAAAGGTTTTCGTGGTTGTTTTTCGGTTTTTCGTTGTTTGTTTTAATTTATAGAAAAAACATTTCGCAATCAACTAACGGTCGGTGTACGCAGAGCTTTAAAAATTCATAACAAATGCTGGGCTTCGGCTCGGCCCATGAATAAATCAGAATCAGAATCGGAATCAGAATCAGAATCACCGTGATAGAGTCAGAACGGGGGAGGAGGGGAATCAGAACTGAAAAAAATGTTTTTTATTGTTGCATCCATACAATGTGAAAATTATCCAAATATTTGCACAAGGCACACACACATCGTCAAGGTGGAATACGAATGCGAAAACGGATGCGAATGCGAGAATGCGAATACGAGAATACAACGAACAGAATCGATAATTATTAATAATAATTATAATGCGCAATGCAATATTAATGGGGGCAACTCAACTGAAAAGTATTAAAAACACACGCACACACATACGTTGTAAATACATACATACGGACACAGCGTTCTTTGTCATTTTGTTTATGTTTCTTCTCATTTATTAGATATAAATTTGTCATGGTTCAATTCAGTATTCATTATTTTTGTCCTCTTGCATTTTGTTATAAATTAGTTGCTCTGCACATTATCAATAATTATGGTATAATAAATATTTGCGTAACATATTTTAGTTGTTGTTTAAAGTCTGATGTAGCAGACTACACAAATCGTTATAGAGGGCAGCTAACTATGTTAAGGTGATACGACTGGGCGGGCAGCTCTCTCTACTTGAGCTGCAACTTGGATTCTAATGCGGAGCTCGCAAGCTCATAACAAATTTGACGGGCAGTTTCAGTTAACCTTTAGTTTAACTGCCTGTCAAGTGTGTCACAAGTTTGGAGAACCTTCCTAGGTGCGGATTAGGACTACTGCTCGTTCTATGTTACGTATACGTTACGTAATCGGTGCACTTGCTACTAGTTTCTTTCGTAGTATTTCTGGATTGATGACTTCTCCGTAATTCCACAGGTTAGAGGAAACCAAACAAATAAAAACAGAAACAGAAATCGTACAAAATAAATAGTAGTTTTATTGATAAATCAGAAATTCGGTTGCTTGGGCGATTCGGTTGCATAAATAAATAAAGAGACATATCAGTAAATTTTATTATACAATTAACAATACAAATTAAATACAGGGTGCACACACATTTACATTGCATTTAGTTGAGATTCAATACGACATCATCTCATCAACATCATCATCATCATAATCAACTTCATTATCATCATCTTTATGTAATCCACCACTCCACGGCCGCTTTATTTCAATTTTAATGGGGGTCTGCAAACACGCGGTCTCGTATATCTTAACTTTAAACTAAAATGCATATAAACATAACCTCAATCATTAAATGAAGAAAACATCGAGTAGACAAAAAGGAAGAGATAGACGAGTAATATATGAGTATGATAAGGAAAGATAATCGGTAACTACTACACACACTCAAAACCAAATCAAAACAGAACAGAACCAAGCAAGGAACAGACATGGAACATAACTTAGGATCGTTGGGAAACATTTATGCAAAATCATGGCGTTTACTTTTGTTGTTGTTGCTGTTGTCGTTTTGTTGTTATTGTTGCAGCTTGCGAGGTACGGCAGAAAGAGTTGAGAACTTTAATAAATGTATTCTAGCAAAAACTTAGAACGTGCCTTGAATAAATTGCGTTATCCATTTTGCCGCAACAGGCTGAATTTATTTATGGAAACTGCTATAAAAAGTCTGACAACAGATTTTACAGCGTAGGCAACTTAGCACTGACAGACTGACAAGCTGACTCAGTAAAGAAATGCTACAGACTGCACAGGGTATTTAATTTATAGACTTGGATTCAGATTATTCCATTTAAGAATAAAGAAATTGGATTTTCCATAAATAGTTAATAATTTCTAGAAATCTTTTTGACGGAGAAAGTTTCTTAGGAACTTTCAGCACAGTTGCTTTAAAGCTACAGCAAATTGAAGAATTTATTTTAAAGTCTTTTCACTTCTGTTTTGTCAAATGTGACAGCCTCACTCAGTTAGATCATCCAGCAATTTGAAAACTCTAGTTAGTTGTGATTTGCAGCTTATACGCTTTACTTTGTTACTTTATGTATTTGCAATTTGGAGTTAATTAATTATTTATATGCAATTGACAAGCTAACACCGCAAACACTTGACCGGTCGAGAGTTTTCCTCGCTGTTCTTTTTTATTAATTTTAATCAATTTGATCAACATTTTTAAATCGGTTTTTTTTGTGCGCTCTGTGAGTGGCATGAAATATGCATCACATTCAATATACATTTATAGTGTTCATTCAATATATGGTTGTTTTTTCCTGTGTTGCAGCGGAAAAGAAACCAATTTTTATGGCTGACAGCAAAATGAAATTATAATAATTGCTCTTTATATGCATAAGTATGTTTGCAGTACTTGTTGTTGGTGTTTCTGCTGTTGTTGTTGTTGTTGATTTTCATTGTTTTCACTGCGTTTGATTTGTTTGCACTCTCGTTTGTGGTCGAAGCCATCGCTGAGGTAGCTCCGAAGTGGGGTTTATGCTGTGGCAAGGGGAGCCTTTTACTTCTGGGCTTAAATTGCGTAACTGAACTCAGCTTTAATTGGTTGTAATTAAGAACTATAACAGCTGTTGCTGTTGCTGCTGCTGCTGCGCTTAATGCACTCTGCTGACAGCGCAGGCAAGTAGAAAATGAGTAACGTGGGCGGGCGATTAATTATTGCACAAACTGTGTCAGATTTTTCGGCATAAAAATCGTATCAAAGCGAGGGAAGCGAAGCTGCTCGAGTTGCTTTGTGAGAGCGAGGCCTGGAGAGCCATTGCGAGTGCACTCTAGAGCAGCTAATGTGTGTGTGTGTGTGCGTGTGTGCATGAGTGCTTGTGGGCATGCGTACATGTGACTCCGTGCGTGTGTGTGACTGTGTGTAGGTGTTGAGTGCGCATATGTGCTGGCCATAATATGTATGAAATACCTGCCTCTGCTGCTGCGCTGCGGCTTTTTGTTGAAGCTGTTGAGTTAGCGCTGCCTGCAACACACACATGTAGCCAACACACACACACACATACTACACACACACACTTGTATACGTATTAGTCTAAAGTTGAGCTGCCAAAGTTTGCAGCTCGAACAATTAATTGGTTTATGCGATTAGCAACAAACTGAAGCCTGAGTCACTTAACGCCGCCGCGGCAGGCAGCAGCAGAGGAGGGGGCAGCAGCGGAGGTGGAGGCAGAGGTTGAAGCAGTAGCGGAGATTGCAGCAGCTGTTCTCGCATTTTTCTGGCATTTTCAGTGCAGCTGCCAAGTGGACCCGAAAAGTTTACTTCAGTTTTGCTTCGCGGCTTTGTTTGCCCCAAATTGTGTAATGATGCAATAAAATGCTCTCTCGCTCTCGCTCTGACTGCCGCCGATTTCTGCGTTTAACAAATTGCCCACAAGACGAGCCACGGACCGCACTTCTTGGAGAGTTCTTGGTGATTTATGCAGCAGGCCAAGTTTGTGAGCTGCGTGTCTGCTCGACTTTCTCCTTTTATTTGCCCAACTTATTTGGCCTCCTGCCTCTGCCACCCGCCACCCCGTGGGCGTATTAATAACAACTCGTTGCCCGGGGTTAATTGAATGCACAGCAGAGAATCTGATGCGATTGGGGAAACAACAGATGAATTAAAATTTGCCATAAAGTAATGAAAACACGCCAGGCAGGACACAAATGCAATGACAGACATGCTGCATGAGCAAAAAACATTGTGTGTGCCGGAAGGGATAAACAAACAAAAGAGAAGGAGAAAAAACAACAACAATAACATATAATGCTGAATATATATACAGGGATAACTGATGTATTCTCGGTGTCAGTTTACAATCGTGTGTGGATGTTTTTGCTTTTTTTTGGTATAGAATGCAAACAGAATCAGACATAGATGCAACATCTCCTCACAGTTGCAGTTATCGTTAATCGTTTAATCGTTAATCGGGCTTGTGATACATGCCTCAAAAGACATGACAGCAAAATACACAAATGAAATAACAAAAATAATGAAAAGTACTTGAATAAGTTGTAAGTTCTGGGGTTGCATGTGGCAAATTGCATGTTGCAGCAAACTGATAACTGATTGTGTAACAGGCGCTGTTAAAAACGCGCACAAACCGCGTTGAAATCGCGTGCGAAGCAGGCTAACAAAAATTGTTGGCATATTGGGGTTAAACGTGGAAGGGGTGGGGTAGGGGAGAAGGGGCGTGTAATTGCTTATTAGAGACACAGAAGATTATTGAAAAAGAATGAACAGAACACAAACGAATAACAAAAGTAATACAAAAAATGAGACAGACAGATAGAGAGTGAGTGAGAGAGCGAGAGTGGAAGATGATTACCAAAAAGGAGAATGCACAAAATGCACGAAGCACATACATGATACGAATAACGGTTACGTTAACGGTTAACGGTTTGCTTTACGTTCTCGGGTTCAGTTTGGGGGAAGTTCCGAATTGCTTGCTCAGTGTAGTTTTGTGGGGGGGTTAACTTGCTTTGGTTCATGTCTTACAGAGTTTACTTCTTTCTTTACTCTCACATTCCATTTGGCAATCCGTTCGTGTGTGTGTGAGTGAGGTGAGTGTGTGTGTGTGAGCGAATGAAAAACTAATGGAAATGTTGTTGTAAATGTAAATGTAAATGTAAGTTGGAGAGTACGAGTACAGGTAGAGTTATATGAGTATAAACATTAACATAAACTATGTAAAATTAACATTAGCACGTAAAATTAACAGAGACGAATGCAGCAAGATATCCTAAGAGTTAAGAATGCTAAATTCAGATATGAGTTTTTAACTTAAATCAATCGATTTTTGTGCAGCTGAGGCTGCGTTTTTTGGTTCTTTGTTCTTGTTGTAGCAGTTGTTTCAGTTATTGTAGTTGTTGTTGTTGTTGTAGTTGTTTTAGTACTTGTTGCTGTTGTTGTAGTGTACTTAAAACGAGCACGAGAGGCTTATGCATAGAGAGAGAGAAAGATATGGGGTGTGGGGGGAAAATCTCATGGAAACGTATCTCGTTGATAAAGTTCATTTCGGTTAAGTCTCAAGTTGAGTTGTGGTTCGGTGTATTAGCAGTTGTTCTTATGTGTGTGTGTGTGTGTGTGTGAGTGTAGTATATGACAGTCTTGTTCTTCTTGTCGTTGTTCTTCTCGCACCCCCTCCCTGCTGGAAACTGAGAAGCTTGTTTAAGTCCCTCTTCAATGCTATAAATCACATATTTATCTTTGTCGTTGCCCGAATTGCAGCTGATAAAGCCAAAGGATTAATGAGGATAAACTCCTGCGCTTGTGTGTGTGTGTGTGTGTCCATCCGTCCGTAAGTGAGTACGTGCAACAAGCGACTGCGGTATTGCTGATAACATTCGAGTCGAGTTGAGTGAGGCAAGGCCAGGCCTGGCCGGGCCCCATCAAAGAAATTTTAATTTGACTTTCATTAATTTATGTCCTGCTGATGCGAGGCGCTTCATCTGCCGATAAGTTGATGGTCAGCCATAAAGCGGGCCATGAATTATTGTTGCTGTTGCTGTAGTTGTTGCCGCTGACAGACAAGCAGACAGTCCGGTCTTCCTCCCCTCTCCTTGCACCCTGCGCCATATATACATTATGCAGCAATTGCTGTTGTCGCTCGACGCAGCACTGCAACATTGTGTGGCAGCTTCTTTGGCCGCTTGCAGCAGCTGCCAGCCAGTAAATTAAGCGGAAAAGTGTGTTGGCTGGCCAACAATAACGGCGACATGCGGCTGCAATGTGCAACAAATGAAGGAAAACAAGAAAGGGCAGAGCAAGGGCAGCGCAAACGGGCCAGAGATACACCTGCTCTGCTAGCAGATACCCAAGACTGCCTCCGCCTGTGCACAACTGCGGCACACAGCTACCCTTTGCCACTGTACCACTACTGGGTATACGGGGGCTGCTGCCTGCTGCAGAAGATGGCACAAGCTGGCAGTGTTATTTGCTGCAGTTGGAAATAACTCAGCCGCAAATGAGATAAATTGCGCGCATACAGATAATTGCATGGGTGGCTCGCCGAAAGGGGGGAGGTGTGGGAGCGGGGTAGGTTGGTTGGGGTAACCCACAGTGACTGCAGTCAGACAAACGCAATGATTTTCATAAAAAAAAAATTTATGTTGCCGCAGCAAATGCATTTTGGTTTTATGATTGAAAATATTACGCATACGCAGCGTGTGGGAGTGCGAGAGGAAAGAAGGGCAATAAATGTGAGATTAATGAGTGTGTCGCGTCTGTCATCAGAGTTTGTTTGCTACAATTAGTTGTAGTTGTATTTACAGTTGCTCTTAAAATTAAACAAACACTCGCGCCTATTCACGCCTGCCTCGTGCAAGAGCAGAAAAAAAGACTGCCAACAACAACAATCCGAACGTCCTTTTTCTGTAATTCGCATAAATAAATAAATTGTACATATTGTTGTTGCTGTTGTTGGTGTTGCTGTTGCTGCTGCGCCCTTTTTCTGCCTTTCTCTCTTGCCTTTTTTTTATTTGCTTTCAGCGTAATTACAGATTTTCATATTTTATGCGCTTTGTCATTACCATTTGCGGCACATTGTTATAAATTTAGTTGTTGCTGTTGTTGTTGCTCTTAATGCAGCGCAGCACAGTTTAATTTCCTTTGTGTCAACTGGAAGCTCAAATTGTCCTTGCTTTTAATGATGATTTTCAATTAAGCTTAATTGCTACGCTTCGCTTAGCTGTATTTACTTTTCAACTGGAGGCAACGTATTCCAGGATGATTTTCAAAACATATCAATATCATGAAATGTAGAGGAATCTTATGCCAACATTTTTCAATGATCTTTGGGTACTGATAAACTTAACATCATAACCAATCGCATATCCTAATTATATTTATATATATTTATAGTGAATTTCAAGACGTTCGTAACGATTAGCTGGAGAGTTCTTCAAAATTCGATATTATGTAGGATTAACTTGACTTATATAATATATATATATATATACTATATATAGTGTGATATCTTACAGTACGAGTATTTGTGGAGGAGTATCGTATGCATATAAAGTAACTATCGTATAAATTTGATTTATATGCACTTCTCATTCTCCTTCTGCTTCTCATTTCGCTATTAACTTGGCTAATTGAAGTATTTATTGTCAGTAGTTTACGTTTAAGTATACCTAACTATGCCCGCCTTACGGTCCTAAGTACATAATGAAGTTCGATAGCTCGATAGTTCGATAGTATAACGATGGTACAACAAGCACGAGTTCCTAAGCTTAGTTAACATTTACAGCAGTTGATAGAGAGTTTATATACTCGTAGTTGATTAGCAGACATAGAACTAAGATATAGTTAAGGTTAAGCGCGCTTCCTTTGCAGTTCAGGCTTCACACTGGAATTGAATCGATAAATTTCGCACCCATATAGGCCTGCGAACAAAGGAACGCTTTGGTTAAACTGAAACTGAAGCTGTGGGGAGGAGCGGGGCTGGAGGTGATAATCCAATCAGCTGCGCTTACAATTTGTAATTGTAATTTGGACAAACGAAACCAGAACGTTGCATGGGCAAACAGACAATGACAGACAGGGGGATAGGGAGAGGGAGAGGGAGAGCTTCGCAATTTGCTGTCGATAGCTGAATGGCAGAGGGGGAGTCGGGGAGGAGGACTGGGAGAAGGTAGGAAAAGGCAGAAATAGAAGCTGCAGAAATCGATAGTAATTTAATCGGGCGCTAACACTCATATTCCAGTATGAAGGACTCGTGTTCACTGCCAAAGGAGGACGCCCCAATGGTGGCAGAGGGGGTGTGGATGCGGATGCGGATGCGAATGCTGCGGACGCTGTTGGTGTCGCAGCTGCTAGTTGCTGCTGTAGGGCAGCAGCACGGCCCAAATTGACTTGTGACAACATTGCGGTTGCCGATAATTTGCCATTGTAGGTGAGAATGCTGCTGCTGCTGTTGCTCGAGTTGCTGTTGCTGTGGCTACTGCTGATGTTGCTGCTGTTGCTGTTGTTGCTGTTGCTGTTGTTGCTAATGCTGCTGCTGTTGCCACTGGGCAATCCATGGCCGTAATAGTTGAGCACCGAGATTAGCGTGCCACCACTAACTGTGGCATGTTGCTGATGCTGCTGCTGAGTGCGACGTTTGCTCATGTAGTCCACACCAACAGCTGCTGCTGCTGGTGCCACCGCTGATGAGGGTGTGCTGGCTGCTGCAGTTGCATTTCGCAGCGCTATAAAGTTGTCAAAATTGTCGGCAGTCGAGGAGGCATTCGAGGTGCTCGAGTTGCGACGTGCCCCCAAATGTTGCAGCTGCTGTTTGGCCATGTGCGACTGATGGTGTTGGTGGTGTTGGTGTTGCTGCTGTTGCTGCTGCTGCTGTGGTACGGTGGGTAGTGGGTGCAACTGCTTCTGCTGCTGCGACATGGACGAGTTCGAGGACGACGAATTGGACAGCGAGGATGAGTTGACGGAGTGCGCGGGCGGATGTTGCTGCTGATTTGCGTAGTATTTGCGCAAGTTCTCCAGCATGTAGCGATTATTTGCACTCGCATTTCCGGCTGACAAGTTGCCTGCCACAGGCGTCGCCGGCCCAGTTGCTGCTGCTGTCGCTGCCGTCGCCGCAGTCGCTGCTGTTGCAGCTGCAATTGTTGTTGGCAGCGCCAACTGCTGCTGCTGTTGCTGTTGCTGCTGTTTACTGCTGGTGGCATACAATGCATCGGTTGCGGTTGCTGCTGCTGCTGCCGTTCGCAGCGACTGATTGCCGCCGGGCAGAAAGCAGCGTTGCTGCTGTGATGTTGTTGCTGCTGCTGCTGCTGCTGCGGGTGTGGCTGCTCTGCTGCGCACGTAATGCGTCTGCTTTGTGGTATACGCAGGCTCCACAGTCGCAGTCTCGCAACCAAAGCCATAGTACTCCCCTCGGGCGAACAACTCCCGCTCCCGCTCCCGCTGCTGCTGTTGCTGTTGCTGCTGCTGTGCTCGCTCCGCTCTCTCGGCCCGCTCCACGTGACCAAGTCGCTCGAAGCTGCGCTGGAAGTGCGCCAAGTAGCTCTCGCCTCCGCCCAGTGGCGCTGCCAGCTCCTCCTCCATCTCCTCCACCTGCTCCTCCCTCTCCTTGACCTTCTCCCTCTCCCTCTGCTGTTGCAGTTGCTGTGGGGGTCCATCAGCTGCAATCGCCTGTCGCTGTAAATGCTGATTGAGCGATTGATAGAAAGTGCTCTCAGCTAGATTCTCATTATAGCGGCTCCTTGCTGGCTCCTTGCCCCCCTCTGCCCCGCCCCCCCCTTGCTCCTCCCAGCCTCCTGCGCCCCTGCTGCCAATCAGCGTGCTCGAACTCGTTTACATTGACGCGTATGCGTATGTCGCGTGCCATGTAATCCGGCTCGTTAGTGGAGAGTCTAACCCCGTCCAGGTCCAGCTCCTGCTCCCCTTCCTCCTCCTCCTCCTCATCATCGTCGTCGTCGTCGTCTTCGTCGTCGTAAAAGAAACGCGCTGATTTGGCGCTTTCGGCCAGCAGCAGGTCCTCGCTCTGCTCCAGGCCCAGCGCGTACCTCGACAGGTTGTCAAAGTAGTATTCACACATCTTGTCCGGATGCTCATAGCGCAGCTTTAGCATTGCATCCTGCTCCTGTTCGCGCTCCTGCTGCTGCTCTGTCTCCCCCTTGCCCTCTGGTCCACTGAAGACCGAAGCGTAGTCGGAGCTGCTGAGTGAATCCGACTGCGTCTGGCGGCGTCGTGAGGCGCAGATCGGCAGTGTGCCCAGATTCTCATAGTTGTTGCCCGCTGCCTGTGACTGACTGCGTCGATGGCGCTGCCCAGCTGCTCTGCCCACAGAGTGAGCTGACTGCAGCACTGTCTGCTGCTGCTGCTGCTGCCGCTGCTGCTCGAAGTTCTGCTCCAGATAGTGCTCCAAGTAGTGCAGGTTCTTGCTCAGATCAATCTCGGACTTGTAGCTCTTGTAGATGGTCGCCTGCTTGCCTGCTGCATGGGCAGCTGCACAGCGCGACTCGTAGTTGGAGATGTGGGCGCGATCGCTGATGAAGCGAAAGCTTTCGTCCTTGGCCAGCGTGTGGAAGCCAGAGAACTCGCTGCCGCAGCTGGTGTCGCCGCCGCTCTGCGCGGACTTGAAGTTGCGGCACTTGTCGCGTATCTTCTGTATGCCCTGGCGCGTCTTCGCCTGCAGTCGCTCAAAGTAGTTGGACTTGGGCGTGGTGGACACTAGGCGTGGTCGGTAGGCAGTGTGCTGTATGTCATAGCCGCCACTGCCCGCGGCACGCATGCTCTGTATGCTCTGCGTGCGATTCGGATAGCGATAGCTGAGCTTCAGCTTGGGCAGCGTTGGTGCCGGCTCTGGCAGCTCCTCCGTCTTGGAGTGCAGCTTGCGTAGGGAGAGCTGCTTGAAGATGGCCCTCGAGCTGCGCTTGGGCTTGCCACTGACCGTGGTGCAGGCGGTCTCTGGTGTGAAGTCCTGTCGCTCGAAGCGATGCAGATAGTGCGGATTGGCTGGGGAGCTGCCGGCGCCTCCCCTACTGCCAGTGGATGCCTCGAAGAGACGTCGCAGTCCTCTGCTGGCGCTGCTGCTGTTGCGCTGCGGACGCGTGGCGCTGCGCAGACGGGGATTCACGCCCAGCGTGAGTATCTCGTCGTCGTGGAATATGGAGAAGGGATTCGTGATCACCGTCGAGTTGTCCGGCGGCGTCAGGCTGCGACTGCTTACGGATCTAGTCTTACTGCTTATACTACTCGCGGGGGCGGGATTACTTAGTGCTACATGCTGCTTACTGTCTAATACAACTACAACTTTGGCTTCATTGTGTTGGTTCAGTGTTGTTGTCAGTGGGTCTGTGTCTTGGGTCTGCCGTGCCAGATCTGTTTCGGATCTGTAGCGACGGCGTTGACGTCGGCGTCGCAAGCGACGCAGCTCCTTCAAGGAGTTGCTCTGCTTGCGGAATCTATAGAAGGGATTGTTGATGCTCAGCCTCTGCAGCAGCAGTTGCGACTCCTCTGCAGTCAGTAAACCCTCCCCTGCCCCCTCCCTCTCCTGCTGCTGCTGCTGCTCCCTCGCTGGTCACGTTCAGCTGCAACAACTTGGCTGCTGCCGGTGGTGGCTTTAGCTCGGAGTTCATGTTGTTCTCCAGCTGCTGCTTGTGGCAACTGTTGCTACTATTTCTACTGCTATTCTTGCTGCTGTTCAGCGTGTTGCTGGCCAGGCTGAGGCAGCTGTTGCCTGCCCCCGACACCAACATGTTGTTGTCGCTGCTGTTGTTGTCCCTTTCTGCTGTTGCTGTTTCTATAGTATTGTTGTTGTTGTTGTTACTACTATTGGTCGTCAGTGTGGTCGTTGTAATGTTTGAGTTATTGTTGTTGTTGTTGTTGTTGTTTTGGTTGCTGTTGCTGTGATTGTTGCTATCATTATCGTGTTCATGTTGTTGCTGTAGTTGTTGCTGTTGTTGTTGCAGTTGCAGTTGCTGCTGAAGCTCGTCGCTTTCATTACCAACTGCCTGCTAGACCCGAGTGGGCGGTTGTAATATCATTGCAGCCATGCGTACCTTCATTGCCTCCGGCGAGCCATGTCCAGGATATTGTTGCTGCTGCTGCTGCGGATGCTGCGAGGCGGCATGCAGGGCTGCCGCTGCCGCAGCAGCTGCCTGCTGCTGATGTTGTTGCTGTTGCTGTTGCTGCTGCTGCTGTTGCTGATGATGGTGGAAGCCCGCGGGCGTGGTGTAAATTGAATCACCTTGGGGGCCACTTGTGCTATCCGAGCGTGATTTCAAATCAGCCTTTTCGCTGCGGGCGAGAACAAGAAGGAGAAGAATAAGGAAGGGAAGAAAAGCGTGAAATTATTATCAACATTTGGTGACAATTGTGTGCCCCCCTTTGGCTGTGTGTGTGTGTGTGTGTGTCAGTGTGACTCTTGAGTGAGTGGGCGTATATTTATGTGTTTGTGGATGGCTGAGCTGTTTCGCCTAATTTTGTGCCTCTGATTGGCAAATTTGTTCGCCAGACTCCTATCAAAATATTTCATCTATTCGGGAGTGGCCCGGGGGGAAAACGTTTTGCTAGAAGCCAGCTCGATATTAAATACAACATAATAATCGTTGCGTGGTGGGATACACTGAGAGAAAGTCTGTGTGGAGTATAAACCAATGTAAGGTTGTCTCTTTGAAATGTGATAAGACAGAAAACTAAGGGTACCAGCTATATTGATTGATGGCAAGTATTTGGAATGATCTAAAGTCATAGCAGTTATGCAGATCATATACATCACAGAAACAGACAGAGAGAGAAGGATATATAGATAAAGATAACTGATCTATTTACATGCAGTGGCAGACAGAGTAACAAGGAAGGCAGTCAAGACAAGCAGAAGAACAGACAATGAGACAGCCAGACAGAGACATAGAGACAAAGCAGGCATAGAGACAGGCAGATATAGAGACAGGCAGACAGACAAACAGACAAACAGACAGACAAACAGACAGACAAACAGACAGACAAACAGTCAGACAAACAGTAAGACAACTCTGTTGTAATTGCAGTTGCTTTCATTTAGCGAGTGTAGACTGTGCCAAGCTTGTGTCCAGTCGCAGTTTAATTATTGCTCAGGCTCTGCAACAGTTGGACAAGATTCATGAATGATTGACAGACTAAGCAAAACTGAAACAGGCCAAGAGCCTGAACTATAACGCATGCAGGTCTGTAAAACAGGCAGAGAGGTGTTTAGATGTACCAACAGACAGACAGTCGATCTATGCTTGATTACTAAGATTACTTTATGTTCCCAAAGCTGCCTCTGCTATATATATTCATACAGAATTTGTGTCAGAAAAGTGGAATTTAATGTATTGTAGTTCGAGCACAGTACTCTGAAGCTCAGAGTTTGAGCTACAATTCGAAAGTATTAGTGGAGAGAAGTCTCGGGTGATTATTTACTACATGTTGATATGTTGAATAAGGTTTTTATAAATAAAGGCGAATTAAATAACAAAAGTATACTGAAGTAGGAAGGAAATCTTGAATTTATGTCTCTGTTAAGCCATTACAAAGCAAATATTAGAAAGTTTGTTCACGTTGTATTTTATTAAACAAGTCATTTACTTTATGTTTTTACTTGTAATGAAATCGATATACTTAAGCACGCCAGCGATTTTAGACTGTTGCTCAACTCTTTTCTATCCTATGTCTCGCTCCACACTCTTGTGCACTCTGTTAATATAATTTACCCCCTTAACTTTATTCATTTTCTGTTTAAATAATGGCTTACTCTCTGTTAAACTGCTTGTTCTGTAAACACAAACTGGTAAGCAAATTCCACACTAGTGTTTTCTTTGAGTGTCCGCATTGATTGATTCGAAATTTCAATATTTTTTGGGATTAGTTTTGCGTTTAGTTCTTGGGGCCAGTTTGCATAGGCAGTGGCAGCGCTGGCGGCAGAGGCCGCATAAATAATGAATGCTTTGGGGCACATTGGTAAATGCGGCTGCCGCGTTGCCAAATATACTTATAGAGGAAATTCAAAATCCATTTCCGCTACAACACACACACACACACACAGCAGACATAGAAAGAGAGAGAGAGAGAGAGAGAACTGTGAGGAAAACTGTGTTATGCAATTGCATTTCTGGTCGGTTGTGCGTGCTCGTGCGGGAGTTCCTCTGTATATCTCTCTCTGTATGTATGTCTGTGTATGTGTGTGTGTGAGTGTATATAAACGAAATATGGTAATTTTTAAATGGGAAACAAGACAACGCAGTCGAGCGTGGAGCAAGCCAGCAACCGCCGCGGCCTCATAACTCATGTCAGCCAAAAAGGAGGCGGCAACAATGAGCGATTGTCGGCAAGGGGAGGGGAGGGAAGGAAGGGGGGGCATGCTGCGTTTGCCGCACGCGTGAGTGAGTGTGTGTGCGTGCATGCATGCGCTTCCTTCATGCTGTGCGTGTGTGTGTGGCAAAGCATTGAAATATTTTTCAAACAAAGCCGACTTTGCAATATTGAATATATGAAAAACGTAGAATATTCCCATGCAACGCACACTGGGGCATTACTCATTGTATGTGCGTGTGTGTGTGTGTGTGGGTGCGTGTGGACGTGTGTGGCCAGTCGGGACGCATAAATTGGCTCAGCAGCGCCACCTGTTGGCTGTTCGATGCCATAAACATGCACCATAGCCGGCCATTTGTTGCTGGTGTGCGAGTGTGTGTTGTGTGTGTGTCTGCGTGTGTGTGTGTGTGTGTCTGTTTGTTGTGTGTTACGCTTCAACTTACCTGTCCTTATCCGATGATTTATAGCCAGTGGAACCTGCAAAACGAGCAGAAAATAATGCATGAGAACTCGTTCGTCTGCTCGCGTCGCGTCGCGTCTCGCGTTGCTTATTTTATATTCATTTTTATGGAGTGAATTCTCGTGCTATTTTAACTAAATAAGAGTGGTCTAGGTGGGGCAGGGCTTGGACGGGGTGCGACTAGCAGCTAAGCTTGCTGAGCCAATGAGGAAAGCAGTTGAAGGCAGCTTTCCTGCACTCTATAAACTTCCTTGGCATCCCACAGCTCGTATACGCAATATATAAAAATTAGTGAGATCTGCACACTTATAGACTGACAGACAGACGCAGATAGATAGATGGCAGGTGTGCCACAAGGTGCACAGGGAACACATACATACAGATACAGATACATTTGTAAGGCGCCACTGCAGATACATTTGACAAATGAGTCGTGCAGCAATTGATGCCAAAAGGTGTAAAGTTTCCATGAGGGAATTTTGATGGATGCCAACTAGACGAATTCCTAACGCCCCTACCCCCCTTTCTTCGCGCTGCTCCTTCTACACCCCCTTTTGATAGCTGTCAAACAGTGTTTGATAACGTGGCAGCTGCGTCTCAAATTTTCACATCAAATTGGCATTTTGATTGACAACTGAGAAATTGCAAAGAGAGGCTTGTCTGACTTTTATTTGGCCATTTTCAGGCGAAGGAAAATGCCAGAGAATCTTGTGCCGCACTTGAGGAAGAGTCGAAAAGTTTTCCATACTTTTCTTTGTATTTTCCCATTTTTTCTTTGCCTTTGCCAAATTGTTTTGCTGGCTTTGCTGTTTGTAAATTGTTTTCTCTCCAAATGTGCATTTTAATTGCGCGTCGGGCGCAAAAGTTTTGCCTGTTTTGTGGTTGGATTTTGATTTCTAATTAGCCACGCCCACACACGCCCCTTTTCCCTATAACTTAATGGCTTAAAGCAGTTGAATTAAAATGCTGTGCCATCGTCGTCGTCGTGTCCTTTGCAGGACCTTAACCCCTTTGTCTCGGCCAGCAGTGACCGCAGGCGTTTGCAGAACGCGCTAATGAATATTTTATGAGATTTATTCGAGTTTCACAGTTGCCAGCGGAAATAAAAAGAATAAAGGTTTTCCCATTTCCACGCTGCCCCTTTTCCGTTTGTGCTTTCTTTACTTTTTTATGTTTTTATTTTTGTTTTTCTTTGCGCGTTTTTTTTTTCCTATGTTTCCCAGCAGCTTTCGCTCTCCCTCCCTCTCTGTGTGTGTGTGTGTGTGTGTGTGCTGCAAGTTTTTGTGTTTCTGCAATTAGTGTGACAGCGGCAACGTGGTGCAAGTGGCAAGTGGGGCAGGGAAGGGGAAACTGACTGAAAGTTGTTGGCAGCTGACAGAATAATGAAGAAATGCCGTAATTGTTGCGGCTTTGACTTTGAGGCGTTTGTAATTAATATGCGGCTCGCCTGGACTTGCCAATTGTTGCCACTGCCCCTCCGTCCCTTTCCCCCGGCCCCACCCTGCTTGCCACAGTTTGTGTTGTCATTGTGGGTGACTTTAATGAGCGACACTGCAACTGTTGAAGGTCGCAGCAGCAACGAGAGACGGACGAGAGATTTATAGAGTAAAAATTAAATATATTTTAAATATAGTACATATAAAAAGTATTATGCATATTACTATATAAGTATATATACCATTCTTGTAGTATTATTATATAGTATAAGATACATATATACTACCCCCGCACTTACCCTTGAAGCAGCACTTCTTGCTCTTGATTGCGTAGATGCAGAGGCAGATGAGCAGCAGAATGGCGGCCATGCAGCCGCCTGCCACCCCCAGCAGGTAACTCATCTCCAAAGGTTCTGCCCACACATCCAATTATTGTTGGTTGTTGTTGTTGTTAATATTGTTGTTGTTGTTGAGATAGTAAGCGAGATTGTTGTGGCAGGCAAAAAGGAATTCGAAAAGTTTTATATACGGTTGATTTTAATTGAAATAATTAATGTCTGCGAAATATTTAATGAGTTTCTGTTATTTTGTTCATTATCTGCATTGTGCAAATATTAAATTGAATTAATGAGAGACATGTGTGCAGTGCCAGTAGAGAAAATAAACGTGGCGATACCCTGCAAACGTGTTGAAGGCAGGCAAAACACTCAAGAGTAGAGCTGGAGATCGACAATGAAAAACGTCAGCAAACATCGATGTTTCTTCAGCTCTACCCACGAGGTTTGCCTTGCCTCTTTCTCTGTTTGTGTGTGTGTGTGTGTGAACTTAGGTTACTTGGTAGGAAAATAAAGAAAACACTAGGCACCTGCAAACGTACCCTCCACAATCAAATGTATGGCATGGCGATCGGTGCCTCGTTCGTTCTCCACCACGAGGTAATAGGGACGCGAGTCGTGCTCGTCGGTGTGGTGAATGTGCAGCGTGGACAGGTAGCAATCCTCGCGTGCATCCTGCAGCATGTCATCGGCACGGAAGCGATCTAAAATAGAGAGAGGGAGAGAGAGAGTGTCGTCAGATTTGTGGTCATAAATAACTGTTTTATGGGCACTTCCGGGTGAACGATGCTCGCCTTAATTGCGCGCGTCATGCGACAAATAATTGCACTAAAAATTATGGACAATTTGTCGATTCATAAATCAGAAAAACATAAAACACACATAAGGTGGGAGAGTCTGGGCTGCGCAACAGGGAAGAAGCTGTGCGCTTCGTTTGATTGCTGTCAGTGGCAACTATGCAGGATTACACGCACGGAGCGAGAGATAGGACGACATGACAGCTCGACTGATGGACAGTCTGGCAGGCGGACAAGCGGGCACAGACAGGCAGACAAGCTGAAAATGAAGAGTAATGCGCGAGATTTGCTGCAGCTTTGGGACAGCTCTAGGTGGCGCCACAATGCAGTTTAAAGTGAAAAACGAGCTGCATATGGCTGCGATTCTCTCTCTCCCGGCTTACTGCCAGAACTGACAAGCGTGGGAAGAGTCTGCACGACTAGCCAGGCTGGAGGGGAGGGAGGGAGTGCAGCATGTTGCAAATGCCAACGCTGCTAATGCCACACTAGTCCAACATGCTGTTGCAGCTGCTGCTGCTCGCATTCGTCTGATTTTCTGGCCATGTAATTTGTCTTGATTTCTGCGTCATGTTGCACGCCCCCTCCGCCCCCTTTCTACCTACTTAAGACAGCATCTCAATAGCAATTTCATTAGCTACAAAATGTTAAGTATACGCACCTATGCCCGAGCCGGCCTCCAGTCGCAGCGAGCCCCATTCCCAGGCGACGCGTTGCGGACGCGGATCTGCGCAGACAACCATGGTGAGGCTGGCAGGCTGGCCTCGCTTCACAGACACGGTGTGCATGGAGGGATGCAGACGCAGCACCTGAGGAGCACCTGCAAGAATTCAAGAAAGCAGAGAGGGGTTAGTAAATATCAATTATACGCCATGTTGCGCACAGTTTAGTCCACGATTCCCAGCACGGCTATTGCAGGCAAATTACATGCAACAATTACAGTTGGATAAGTTCGACCACAGCAAAGTTGCAACATGCAACATGCTACAAATAGATAAAGAACACAACCAGCTCGTACAACTCCCCCAGTGCCTGCGGGCGTACAGGGTATTGCCTGCGTCGTGCTGGCGCGCATAATGAGCGCTCTTTTATTATTTATATTCTATTTCGATGCTGTTGTTGCTGGTGTTGTTGCTGTTGTTGTTGCTGTTAGTTAACTAGTTCGTTAGTTTCTTTACACTCACACACAAACATATGCATGACCAGGCCATGTATGTGAGTGTGTGTGTGCAGCCGCAGTCTGTGTGCATTTTTTGCCAATGTTCTGTGTCTTTTTTTCCCTCACTCGCTCTGCTGCTGCTGCTGCTAAATTGCTCGTGTCCTTGGTCGGTCATAAATTATGTACGTGCTGTGGTATTCAGCACTAAATTTAAATATATTTTTTCTGCTACACCTCCCCCCCCTGTCGCTGGCCCGCGGGCAGTCGGTTCTATTACGCCATCTTTTTTTTTTTGTTCTTTATTTTCTGCATTGTCGTTTTCGCTTTTTGCTCTGCTCTGCTGCGGTCATAAGTTCATTTTGATTTTGTGTTACATTTTGGTTTAGTCTGTTGGCAGTGGTACGACCAGTGGCGCCTGCAGCAGCCGGGCAGGACAAGGAGGGTGGCAGTGGAGGAATGTGGTGCAATCGCCAGCGCCTAAAATGTTTTCGACGCGTTTTCCGCTTGCAGTTTTTAATGGAGTTTTGTGTTATTTTAAGTGAGCATTAGAGAGCCGCTCAGTTAGAGAGCAGAGCAGTGAGGGAGGGAGAAGAAGATAAAGATAGCGGGAGAGAGCGAGACAGATGTAGAGAAGGAAAGAGAGAGAGAGAGAGAGATGTGAGTGCGGTCTGCCGAAGTAACTTTGCCTCACATGGGAGACACGTTCCGTAGTTCTCTTCCTTAAACATGGCTGTAAATTTGCAAGTGGCCATCACTTTGTTGTTGCTGTTGTTGTGGTTACTGTTGCTGCTGCTGTTGCTGTTGCTGCTGCTGTTGCTGTTGATGCTGTGGTCATCAGCTTGCCTAACAGTTGCTTACATTGTTTGTCGGCTGGCTTGGCATGTCGTAACTCACTTTGCACTGAATTTCATATTTTTACACTCTTTTTTTTAACCAGCGCTTACCCTGCAGCGCAGTGTTGCTGGGTAGTATAGGGTATGCCAGAGAGAAAGGAAGCTCTGCCACTGATATATTCTGCAGTTGAATAATATCCAAATAGTTCAACAATTTTATTTTCCTTCTTTAAATCTTCTTTAAATTTCCACATTCAATAATATATTCATCAATTTTATATCAATTTCCCTTCTTCAAATCGTCTTTAAATTTCCACACTCAGTTGTTGCAATGTCCAGGGTATTTGCTCGTCGAGCAATTGCCAGCTTGGTTAAACTGTTGACTGTCTTTTTTAACTGCCGTTCTGTTCTTTTCTGCTACTGTGCTGGCTTTGGCGACAGTTGCGGTTGCAGTCATATTTTGTGGTGTTGCGACTTTGTGGTAGACTACATCTGCCTCCCCCTCTGCCCCCTATCAACCTCCCCTGCCTGGCAGCTGAACCGCAGCAACATGTACATAAAACATAACTGTACACAGCACTTACCCACAACTTGCAGTGAGACCGGATCGGATATGGCGACACGCTCCTGGCCATTGATGTAGCTCGTCGCACGGCATTCGTACTCGCCCTGGTACTCGTAGGTGACGTTGTCAATGACCAACCTCGGCTCGTTGCCCCGCTCCACGTACTTGGAGCCATGGGAGATTCTGCAAAGAAGTGAAAAATAATAAGATATGAAAATATATTCGAGTAAAGTCGATACGAGTACAAATCGTGGCTTGATCAAGTGGTGCAACTGCAAAGAGAGTTGCGTAAGTTGAAGCTGAATCTGGTTGCGCTCTTTTTTGGATTGGGCAAAAAATGCAACAGCCACATTGCAATTTTGGGTGGCATGTGTGGTGGTGGCAAGCTGTAGCTGTAGCTGTAGCTGCAGCGAGCTGTGTTGCAATATTGAAAATTGCGTTCGTCGTTGCACAGCACAAAAAATATTTGATACATTTTTTAATATGAGAAATGCCTTTTATGCTGTGAAATGCTTTCAGCTTCCCAACGAAACCAAACCAAACCAAGCCCTCTCCCCTGCTGCCCCTTCTTCCCCCTGCTTCCCTTGGGTTATTGCACACGTTCAGTGTGCGCCCAGACAAATTCCTTTGATATAGTCGTGCATAGTTGCCAGCTCAGGCTGGCCTGCTCTGCTCCGTGTGTCGATACTTTTTGTGCTGACTGTCGCCAGCTTAAAGCGGCAATTAAAGTCAACTGCAGGCAGGCAGCAGGAAGCGGCACAATTAAAAGCAATAAATTAAAAAGCCATTTAAATGCAAATCCTGCATGCGATTCCTCGTCGTGCAAATGAACTCGCAAAACTTCGACAACGACAACGACGACGACGACGACGACGACAAAGAGTGCTCACAAAACGTTGCCCACTTGCTCACGCTTTTCCACTTGCTTTTCCCCACTTTTTCCCACTTTTCCGACTACTTTTCGCGTTGCTTTGTGTAAGCGACGCCAAATATTTCGCCACATAGCCCGCTGCGCCAGCGAAATCACGTAAATCAAAGTGACATTCGCTTCCGTTGCCCTCTTGATACCCTGTAGATGCATAGCAGAGGGGCTTACTAAACTAGAACTAACACAATTGCCAGCTAAGTGTCTGGTATTGGTATTAAAACTGTTTGCCCAGAACTGATATTAAGTATACGCATCTAAGCAACTTGTCAGCTGCTGCCTGCAGGGTATCTGCCTGTCCGCCATTGCCCTGCTCCTTGCCTAATACCTTGTATTCTAGTACATCTACATTACTTTTGCATAGTTTACTCCTTCCCAGTATACGAAAACTTAACAGGGTATCTGCCTGTCTAGCACTGCATTTGCTACTTGCATTGGTCGCACAACAATGTGTTGAATTCATTGGCAAACCAAGTGCTTGGCCACTTCTGTGGCTTCATTTGCATGTGTGTGCCTCCTCAGCAGTCGCAGATGGAGTCGCAGCCGTAGCTGGGCTGGGCAGCTGTTTAGCTCGACGGGCGCGACGTAAGCTGCTTTGGCGTGCAAGCCTCCTGAGCATAGGCTGGCTGTCAACGGCGCATACCATTGATTTATTACTCTCTTACACCCACACCCACACACACACACATACACATAGACACACCATGCATGCTTGGACTGCCTCAAGTTGCTTTGCATGGCACGTGCCATTTAGTGTGTGGCGTAGCGTGGAGTAGGGTGGGTGAGGGGGTAGCGGGCGTGGAAATTAGTTTTCAACAATTGACATTTAATTTCTGATAAACACGCGCGGGCACGCTTCATTAAGTCAACACGACACACAGTGTTGCATGTGGCATTTGTTATTAGAGCTTGACGCGCCACTGAATCAATCTGCTCAAGGAAGCACCACACACACACACACACACACAGAGAGACACACACACATCCTTATGGCAAGTGCAAACAAATGAAATCACAAATCACGTAACCGGAACACTGGCTGATCTGCCCGACAGCGCTAGACTTTGTGGCATGCAACGAGAGAGATGGCACGTCCATGATGAGTGTTTCGATTTTTCCAACTGTCGACGGATATGCCTGTTGAATGGACAAGCGAACGGATGGACGGATGAGCATGTCGCTGTTTTGCATACTAATTTACCAAAGACTTGCAACCAGTAAAGAGTGAGAGAGAGAGAGAGAGAGAGAGAGAGAAGTCAAAGCGCTGCCACGGCCCACGGCTCCACTTCACTCTATCGTCTCTCTTTCTGTGCGCAATTTCCGCTCTGCAGCTAATTAAAATGACGCAAACATTCAGAGTAACAGTTGGTAGACCTGGCCTGCTCCTGCATGAGCAAATGCGCGACAGGATGTGCACTCATATACAGAATGAACTAGTATATCAAAGAAGAAGCGGGCAGCAGATGAAAGACAGTGGCAAGTGGGAAGCAGCAAACTGCAATTGCAAAGCTTATAAACTAAGCAAAAACTCATTAGAGTCAAACTTATCCCAAGCAATGAGCTGCTGCTGACTTATGAAAATGTTTGTCAGCCACAATGAAACATTTGTATTTGCACTCTACAGCAATATTACGTATACGCCGCAGTGATATCGATAACATAGCACAAGCAAATATTCCCGCAAATGCAGCATTCACTTTATAAACCTAAATTAACCCGAACTAATGTTGCCAAATGTTGTTTCCCGTTAAATCAGGCTTTTTTCTAGGTTAAATATTGATGTATTTTACTTTTTAAGCCGAAAACTCTACTCATTTAGCTCTTTTTAAACTAATCCTGCATCCCCTTTGTTTTCGCAGCTAATTTAAAGCTGCGCTCGAAAGTATGCACTGCTATTTTTCAAGCTGCATTGAAAACACATTAAATTCGCCGCGCGAAAGTATGCAACACTTGATATGCATAGACCCAGCATAGCGCATTTAATTTGACCCTCCCGCAAAGTGCGCGCATTGCTTGGCAAGCCGCACTTGAGGCCAAGTTGGTTCGGTTCTCCTTGGCATTTCATTCATTCATTCATTCATTTATTCACTCACCTCTGCACCCATTTGTAGGAGGGCATGGGATTGCCATCGGCGACGCACTCGAAGGCGGCGGGACTGAACAGCGGCGCCGTCGTAAGTCGGTCCGGCCCAGCTGAAATAATTTTGGGTGGATCTATGGCAAGATAAACAATGAAGAGAGAGAGAGAGAAAGATGGCGGATGTCAATAGAAAATTAAGGCAAAGTTGGCCAAGCAAATGCAGAAACAACATCAGCATTGCGGACCAAGATAAATACAACGAAGCGCACTCACATTTCACGTCCAGCTGCACCGACAGCTGCTCCGAGGTGCCCACCGAGTTCTGTGCCTGGCAGGTGTACAGCCCTGCGTCCCGTCGTCCAACCGGGCGCAACTGCAGTGTTTCCTAGAGAGGAGGGAGGGGAGGGGTAAGCAATTTAATACAATTACAAATTTCTGCTACACTTAAGATAAATACGCAGAGCGACGGGGCAATTTCGGGCCAGACTGCAGCCAGAGTTGTAGCTGGAGCTGGAGCTGGAGTTGAGGCGGGCAGTCGGGGCCAGAGCTTGCCGCATGGCTGAGTCGGATGCTGCTGACTTACCTGCAAGCTAGCTATCTCAGAGCGTCCGGCACGTCGCCAAACGATGCTGGCCGGCGGATTGGCATCGGCCACGCAGCGCAGCACAAGCGCATCCTTATCCTCTTCCAAGTCGATTTCCGGTGAGCCAATTAGACGAATGGTTGGCGCGTCTGCAACGGCAGAAAGACGAACAAGTTGACTAAGCAATACAAGCAAGCAAGAAACATGAAACACAAGAAACAAGTCAACAACAAGCAAGTTATCCCTATCGTCCTCATCCACGTTCACGTTGTCCTCGAGGTCCTTGCGTCCTCTTGAATTGCTTAACAAAACAGGAAATTGCAGCAAATTGTAGCTAATTGAATTGTTACAGCTGTTTGCCATGTCTGTTAAGTTTTTGACTTTAAGCCAAATGAAATGACTGCAATCAAGTCGCCCCCCCCCTCGACCAACCCTTGCAGCCATTGTAATTGTGTTAGGAAATGTGCAATGCAAAGAATAAAGAAGATATATGAACCCATAAATCCATCCAGTCCTGCTCTGAATCAATTTAACAAAGATAATTGCAGCAGGGTATTGCAGAAGTAGGTTCTCCCTGGGATTATAGTTATTGCTCGACTGTTGCCCGACTGAACTTACATTTGACATCCATGCGCGCCTCGACGGGCACCGACTTGGCCTCATAGTTCTCGTGGAAGGCGACGCAGCGCAGCATGTCCCCATGTCGCTCTCGCATGGCGGACACCTGCACCACTGAGGTGGCCGACCAGGTGCGTGTGCTATCCGGCTCAGTGGCATTCACTTGCGGGTGGATGGGCGAGATTTCCTGGTCACCTGGCGAGGCAGAGAGAGCGCAAATTGTTGAAATTAATTGACACGCAAAGTGGGAAGTGGGATTGTAAGGGGTGTGCTGCGGATAACAAGTGCAATCAAAGGATAACAACTGCAGCAAAACTGAAGCACTTACCCAAATACCATCTGAGCGTTGCTGGCGGATTACCATAATGTGAGGCGCACTTGACTGTCGCCACGGCGCCGGCGTCCACAGTGATGTTATGTCCTGGCGGCAGCGGAACGCCCTCGTACTCCAGTCGTGGTCGTTGTGGCGCCACTGCAAACGACACACAGACAGGCAGACAGATTAGTTGTATGGTTTTTGTGGATGGCAATAAATGCCATACGAGCGATCTGCTTTGCTCTCTGCTCACAAGGAAAATTTAATTAAATTTAACTGTGCAAACGACAACTGCGACTGCTCTGTTTGCAGAAGGAGTCACTGGCTTCGTTGAGCTGCCAGTTGGCTCTAATAAATCACAGCTAACGCTACCAGTTGCTGCTGTTCCGGCAGCCGAAAAATTAATCATACGCAACGTTGGCAAATTTGCGAGTGCCATCGAGGGGACTAAGCCAACACACTTACCACGTACAACCAATCGCACCGGTTGACTGGTCAGCGCGTCCTGTGCGGTAAAATCACTGGCCGTCACTTGGCACTCCCACAGGCCGTCGTCGAAGTCCAGCGTGGCGGAGCGTATCCACAGGGAGCAGTCGCCACCGATTTGCATGGGCGGCGGCGGTGGCGGGTGCAGATCCTGGTGCAAGATTCCGTTGCTGCTGCCGCTGAGTGGACGTGCGGCCCATTCGTACTTCTTGGGATAGATGCCCACGGGCTGAAAGAAGAGAAAGATAGGGGAGAGAAGTGGCGTGAATACACTGGCAGAAAGGGGGAGTTCACTTTTCACTTATTGTCATCTGAATATGAAAATAATACGAAAATAATTTTGAATCCATAGGATATTTTCACATTTGCCGATTTAATAGACCTTTATCTTTAAGATACGTTTGTACCTTTGAGATATCTTTGCAAGATTCTTTTGTATCTCCTGACAGAGATTTGGAATGATATTGATGAACAGCACAGCTGCTTCTTGCAGCCTAGAGCCAGTTGCCTAACCTTTTGACACTGACTCTGCTCACATTGTACCAGCTCAGTTTTTTCTCACCGTGCACAGCAGCTGCTGAGACAATGAAGAGAGAGAGAGAGAGAGAGAGAGAGAGAGAGTGCTGGCTGGCTCATCGATAGAAATGCAGATGGAAATGGTGTGGGCGGCAGACGACATGTTTAGCATGTTTAACTTTTCGATTTAGTCAGGCGTATAATTTCGTCTACGATTTGCCGCACGCACACACACACACACACACACAGTGGGGAAAAGGGAAAGAGAGAGAGAGACAGATGGAGGCAGACAGACGGACAGCCATCCACTCGACTATCGAATGACCAGCCGCGTGTTCACCCCTTCCCACCCCCGCGTCCAATCATCCTGCACCCGCTGCTACTGGCACTTTCAACTACGTGTCGCTTAACTCTGCTCACAGAACTCGTCGGGATATTCGGATGATGTTGCTCTCGTTGGCATTGTTGTTGCTGTTGTTATTGCTGTTGTTGCTCTCTAAATTGGCATTAGTTTGTTTGCTAATTGGAAATTAAATTACAATTAGTGATCTTTGAGCGTGGCATCGTTCGCATTTAAGTATTTATGTGCCGCCCCGCAATGCCACGTGTCTCTCTGCCTTCCCCCCCCCCGCCCCCGACCGTATCTGCTTGCAGCAGCTACTTAATTGCGTTTTCCTTGTTTGCCTTGTCCGCCACGAGGCTGACGGGATGAGAGACAGACTGACAGACGGGCAGATGGATGGAGGGACAGTCGACAGCCAGTTAGTTTTGGTCATTTAACCCTTAAATCGTCTGCCGCTTTATTGGGTTAAATTAATTGTTACACTGCATTTGCCTCAAAAGGTCACTTAATAACATCACTGCCTCGAATCTGGTGTGGCAAATCGACAGTTAAATCGACAAAATTCCTGTCGGTAATTTATAAATAAAAGCAAGATACCCTACATATAAGGCAATATGTGGTGGCTCTGATCTGATTGGGTTATTCACAGTTCTCCTTAATTTCCTGCAACACATCTGAAATTGCCTAATTCTTGATTATCCCAGACTAATTACTGAATAAATATATTATAAATGAATATATTATAAATGCTGTTGTTGTTGTTGTTGCTCTCTAAATTGGCATTAGTTTGTTTGCTAATTGGAAATTAAATTACAATTAGTGATCTTTGAGCGTGGCATCGTTATATTATAAATTTTAAACACATTTTATATACATTTAAAAGTTAATTTGAATTGAAAGGCGTAGAAGAGGTTTAATAAATAAATAACCCCCTTCAATGTATAGAGGAAGTCTGTATTTAATAATAACATATAATAATACAGTTATTCTTCTGCTTTGGAAGGCCTACCTAGTGTAGATAAGAAGTATCTGTTAGTCATGCATGCACCTAGTAGATTTCCTTGCTACCTTTTGTCTAAAGAATTTGCAACATAATTTGACACATAAAATATTAAGGTATGTTTCTCCTCCCGCTCTACTCACTTCCGGAGAGAGAATTCCTTTTCACTTGGCCAACCTCACAGCAAGTTTGTATTATTCGGATTCGATATTAACACACAGAAAGTGAGGGAAGGGAAGGAAAGGGGAAAAGAGACGACCTGCATTTGGCAGATATTTTAAATATTATTTCACTAGAGTTTCGACATTTCTGTGTGTGCTATCTTGGGTAACCATCGTCTGGCCAGCTGCAGTTGCCGTGAAAGCCAGGCCAAGATCATCTTACTACCGAGCCGCGCGTGTGTGCTTCTGTGTGTGTATGTATGTGTGTGAGTCGCATTACAAAGAGAGCATTTTGGAATCGTGCAACTGTCAGAATAACAATTTTGAAAGCCAACAAATATTTTGTTGTTTCTGAGATGTGTGTGGGGAATGTAAGTATCTGTGTGTGTGTGTGTGTCTGCATGTGTGTTTGCAAGTTCACTTAGACGTGTATGACTTTGTGTGCGTCTGTGTGGCGTGTGGCAACCTCCATCAAAATGAACCAAATCGTTTGCAATCAACATAATTTTCTATATGCGATGCTCTGCAGACCGCACGTTCGATTATACCCATTAAAATTGACAAGGCGGGTCTATTGAAATTAAAACAACACATAACTAAGCTAATATCAATTGCGAAATATGTTTAACAGACAACAACAGAGATAAAGGTATTGCATCTTAAGCAATCAATAATCGATAACAGTTACTTATTATTGGCCTACCGCCACTTTCGATAATCGATTGATCGACTCTAACCATATGTGTTGAATAAGTTCAATTGATAGTCATGTTTAAACAAAGTGTGACCAACTCTTTGACATTAAATAAATCAGTAAAAATAATAATAAACCTGTTTCGCTCTGCCTAGTCCGAAGTATCGCTTGCTAAAGCCCTCTTCGCACTAATTTATATTTATGATTGCCACAAAATTGCTGTGGCCGAATTATGTTCATTCAAATAGTTTCTTGGACCATTGAGAGCTTTGCCCAAAACATCTGCCCTTATTTCTGCTCTCTCCCTTTCCTTCTTTCTTGGCATTGCAAGTTTGAAATGTGTCTCCTAATTTGCATGCAGCATAAGTATGCAGGCACTGTGACCGGACATGGGTAACGGAACCGAGCCTCAATTGGCATGCGAAGCTCCTTCCACGATACACACGAAAATCGTCTACTTACGATAACTATGCAAAATATATACACAAACTAAATATACACAAAGGGGAGAGGGGGATGGAGAAAGGGGGTATATGGGAAACTTATACAAATGGCATGCTACACAATGCGAAAGTTCGTTTCGCAGGCAAACACAAACAACACCAAGAACAACAACAGAAATCGGCATAAATATGCAAAAATAAGTAGAATTTTAAATGAAAGCCAAACAGAGGGAACAGCATCAGCAGCAGCAGCAGCATCAAAGCAACTCTGTGCATGCTGCGAGGGTTGCTCAAGCTGAAGTCTTGCATATACTATATGTATGTAAAGGGGTTAAGGAGATTCTACATTGGTGAAAACTTTAGAGATATTGGAGAATATTCATAGATAACATGAGTATGTTTTGGAATTCTTAAATAGAATCTATTCTATTATATCTATATATTCTACTCTATTTTCTTTTATATATGGATCTGTTTATAGTCACGATTTGAGCTCGCGTTCTTGTGGTTCCACCTTCTCCTCGGGGTTGTCTTTTGAGCACACCAAAAGGACACTCGATGCATGCAAATGTGCTTCTTGCCCAGCGACGTGCACATGTGTCTCCGTCTGCTTCTTCTCTCTCTCTGTCTTTCTCCTTTTCTCTCTGTGGATCGCTCAAGCTCAGACACAACGATGTAAACATTTAAGTAGTTGCTGAAAATCGAGGCGTGGTATGGCCATGCGCTGCGTCGCCTGCGAGGATGTGCAGCATATGAAAAGGGATATTTGAAATGCTTTGTGATTTTTGTCATGCGAAAGGACCCCACTCGGCGTGCATTTGATTTTGCATAAGCAACTGCAGCCAAAGAAGCAGAGAGCACCACAAGGAGTGAATGAGGACGGGAAGGGGGGATGTGAGGCTGGGTAAATAAAAGTTATGCTACAAACGCATACAAAAATGCCATGAATAACAAGCAGGAAAATCATCTCTTTGGGGGTCCAACAAGATGAAAGGCGTCCTGGCCAAATGCAATGGATCGATGCCTTGCCTTGACTGCTTCACATAATGAGTGCAGTCTTTGGCAACATGCAAATTAATACTATCACACACAAGGAGCCACAACAGGTCGAGGCACAACACAGGCTCCGTGTTGGCCAAAGCCACAGTCAGAGAGTCAATGGACCCTGGCGAGGCTGAAGAACAAAGCCAGTTAATTGAGAGACTGCTCTGCCTTTTGCAGCTGAATTAAATGAAATTCCATAGTTCATATGGCAGCATACTTCGTGTAGGTAGGGTATGGGCAAGGTAGATAATAATGCAAATCCCTAGTTCAATTTGCAGACACGGCACAGGGTCCTTTCTGGCAACAGTAATGGGGTTCCTCTGTACTCGCACCTGCTTCTCCTCCAGCTTCATCTCCGTGTCTAATTGAGTTCGGAATATGCTAATAAAGGTTCTTGCTGGCCCTGTCATACTATAGAGGGTGTTTAAAAGGAACCAACTTAATTAAGAAAATAGCTAGATCATGTTACGAATCGAATCTATCGTAGAAATGGGGATTGCTGCCAGGTGAGATTCTTCGCAAACTAATTCAACAACATCAAAGATCAAATCAGGCAAATACTTCTTATGTTTCACTTCGAACATGCATGCATGTGCGCGTGTGTATGCCTGTGTGTGTCACGCACTTTCTATCAAAAGTTTCGTGCTGCCTAATCAGAGCGAGTCTTTGTCCACGGGGCACATGAAAGGCAGGCCAAAGTCAAAGGTCGTATTATTGGCTCGTCGCCGTAAATTACTTTTGGCAGTCACTGCTACCACATGTGTGTGTATTTGCGTGTGCGTGTGCAGGTGTGTTGTGTTGCCAGGCAGCCAAAACAACACTTAATTGAACCGCAGGACGCGCCTCGCATCTCCAATGACTTTTGCTGCCGTGTGCGAAAGTTTCCTCAAGATATTTATAAGCTGCAGGCATAAAGTGATACACACTCAACGAGAGCATGTGTGTGTGTATATGTGTGTATGTGTATGTGTGGAGTGGGGATGACCATCGATATGGAACACTGTTATTACCTTGTTATCCTTTTGCCACGAACACGAGCCTCGTTTATCGATTACTTTGCATGTGAGCAACGCATCCTGGCGAGGATTCACCTCCGTGTACACGGGCTGCTCCGAGAAACGCTGCAGGCATTCAATTTCTGCATGAGAAAAAGAGAGAAAGAGACACAAATTGAGTATATAAAAACTTGTCAGAGAATCATAAAGAATGTACTCGAATGGGCGAGCTGCTTATTGTAATTTCAGGACTTCCCCCCCCCCCATCTCTTTCGCACCCCACGCACTTAACACTTATCTGCACTACAATTTCAGCGCATTGTTAATCAGCAGCGCGTTGACATTGCTGCACAGCATCATAAACAAGCCGTGGTCTCTTTTCCCCACTTCCCCCTCATAACATTTCTCAGCTGCGCATGTAAGTATGCTATATTTTTTAATACCACGCGCTGCGTCCTGCATTTGTCACGCACGCAGGCAATTATCAAGCCGAGTCGCCTCAGCACCATTTGCTTATCTGCTCTGCACTTGCCACGCCCCTTCCCAGCATGGGTGCTTCATTATCATTTGCCTTTGCTGCGCTGTCCCTACTACAGGCACAGTGGGGCATATTAATTGAGCTACAATAGAAGGAGACTAGGAATACTGACTACTCATCTTGTGAGGAAGTTTTCTCAAGGGTAATCGATATGCAAAGATATCAAGGGGATTCTTCACTCCCTTCTATGGTAACATAAAACATTCATAGAAGTAGAACAATCACTAGAATAAGTTTTCCTTTCTCTAGGGTATTTAACATTCGTGCATCCACGACAGCATCTTGGCGCCCTCTCATGCTTACAGCTACACGCTCTGAGAATTTATGTTAATTGCTGGCATGTTGAATATTTTCTTTACGCTTGCACTCAATTACACCAATTACAGGTGGAAATTACACGCGCTGCTTGCGCGCGATAAAGGCGGAGGGTGTCGCTGTGCCTGTGGCTGTGGCTGTGGCTCTAATTGGAGAGCAGCGTTTCGTTCTTAATGACGCGGAAAGCAGAGATGGCAGGCTGCCCCTGGAGAGGAAGAGAGAGAAAGAGGGAGAGATACAGCGTGCAACTATCACAAGTTAATCAAAGCACTTGGCGTTTTAATGTGCGATCTGCATAATGCACCCCTCCCCCCTTCCACTGCCACTCCCTTCTTGGAGAGTTGCCACATATCGCGAGCTGGCCAAGTTAGCCGTGACGCGCCAATAAACATGTTTGAACAGACATTCGCATGTGTGTGCGTGTCGCATAAGCCGACGTCGCCTCGTTTCGTGTGTGTGTGTGTGTGCTGACAACACGTGGCCGCCGTTAGCTGCTGAGTTGCCGTCATTTTTTGACATGCCTGCACGCACACCCACACACACACACACGCTAACACACATAAATACACAGCCTCGCATACACTCACGCAATGATTTATTACGCGTGATTGGCGTGATTGCCACTTTGATGCTTTATTTCATCTTCCCGTTGTTGTAACCGTTTTTGTGCCACACTGCCACAATTCCAATCCCAATCCCGACCGCTTCCTCCCTGCCTTACTTCCCTCCATCCCGCGTGCTCCACTTTCCGCAGCCGCTCGCTTTGTTTGCCCTTTATCGCTCTGCTCGTGTATAAATTGGCTTTGTATTTCAATTACGATGCGGCATTGCAGCCCCCGCGGTCTCAATGCAGATGACGAATTCGCTGACCCCCCCCCAACCCCCTCTCCTCAAGCTGATATGTTGGCAATGCAGTTGTTATTTGATATATGCCCGCTGCAGGACAGGATTGACAGCTGCCTGCCTCGGCGCATAATCAGATGTTCCTTGTAAAATAATCACAGCATACTTTCAGGCTGTGACTAATAACTCGGCGCATAATCAGATGTTCCTTGTAAAATAATCACTGCATACTTTCAGGCTGTGGCTAATAACTCGTGAGAATGTTGAGAGAGATCTCAAAGGCACTTTCTATTATGAAAACAATATGAGAATCGCAGAGAATTCCAACTTGCTTGGACTGCCACTTTATTTAAGTGCAAAACCATCGGCATTCTTGGGTCTCTTCTCGCTCTCGCTACGTGCAGAACTTAATTGAAAGACATTGTAATGCAAAGATTTGCCCAGTGAAAGCCACAGACAAATAAACAGGGGCGGGCAGCAACAATAACAAAAACAACAACAATGCGCCTATTTGCAGAAGGCAAAAAAAAATATTAAAAATAAATAAATTCCCAACGAAATGCAAACTCACAAAAATATTCTGTTGAGCCAAAAGAAGAATAGCGGCAGCTGCGGCCGCTAGCCAAGAGCAAACAGAACGTTAAGGGGCGAGAGAGTAAGAGAGAGATAGAGAGAGACAGACAGAGGGAGGGAGAGGGATAGGAAAAGAGATAGATAGAGAGAGAGGGGGAGGGGAGAGAGTGAGGTATAGAGCGAGGGAATGCTGGCAGCCACAACTCCAGCTGCGATTGCAGTTTTAGCTGCCTGCTGCCTGCTGCCTCTGCGTCTCGCTTGAAGTGCGTGCCGCTGAGTGCTGCTTACAGCTTTCTCTGCTTGTTGTTGTTGCTGTTGTTGCAGCTGCCACGGCGCGCATGCCACGCTCAAGTGGCGTTTGTGCTTTTTACTGCTCGTGCCTGCGCACAGCCAACAAGGATAACAATTACTCTAGTAGCGTGTCCGTCGATGAGCCGCGTGTCCGTCTCCTCTTCTATCCTCTCTTTTTCTCTTCACTTTTTTGTATTTACTTTCAATTGTTTAGAGCTTAAATACTCTGTATTCTTGACACACTCCTCTTCCCCTTTTAAATACCACAGCGTTGAATGATTGTTGCCTCCCTCCCCCCTCGACGGCAACATGTCAGACGCACAGGAGTCTTCTTCAGCTGCCGCCGCTGTTTACTAGGGATGATGCATTGCAGCGCAATAATTTCACGTAGACGTCCGTGGCATGCAACAAACAGGAGACAAATGGCATTGCGTCAAGTGCTCTGCACAAAAAGCGGGTCAGCTTGGGCCGCACTCGAATGGGCCTGGCTGCCAAAGTGCTTGTCAATGGACTGCACACGTTACTCATACGCAGTGTGTGTAGGTGTGTGCGTACAATTTAAGCCAATTCCCAGTGTGACACGCCCACCCCTCCTGGCTGACGCTTTGCCTGCCTTAACTCGGCAACTTCTCCTTGGCTGTTCCCTTTTGGGCTCCACCTTTGCGACTTGCTTTGTCGGCAATCAATGAAAGCAATTTACGAATCTCTTGTGCAATTCTGCGAAATACAAACGAGTTCACATAACTGCAAATCCGCAGGCGCCACACATACACACACACACACACAGACAGAGAGAGGTATTGTCAGATAAGAAAAAAATCGTATGCAAATCAAATATCGATGATGATTTGTAAATTTTCAAATTTATAACTTGCTCCACACTCAACGCAACAGCACAGCAGGAGCAGCTGCTCCTCCCCCTTCCCGTCCCTTTAGCCTCTCCTTTCGTTTCCCTTCCTCGAACCGCTCCTCCCCTAACTCCGCTGGGCTAGTCTGTCGCTTGATTCGAGCACACTGAGTAGGTGCTAAGCAAACATGCAAGCCATGGGGATTATAACATGGGAATACGCTCGTTTGTTGTACACAAAAAAGGCGCGCCAGACACGCCCAAACAACAAAAGGAACAACAACAATAGCAGCAACAATAGCAGCAGCAAGAAGTGCGACAACAATGCGGCACATCAGCAAAGCAAACGCGCAAAACGTTTAGGATCTCCGAGCCTGACACTGCCACGAATGTCTCTGTATCGCTCGCTCTCTGTCTCTCTCTCTCTCTTTCTCTCTCTCACTCTCTCTCTCTTTCTATGTGCGAGTGTGTGTGTGCGGCAAGCTAAAATGGGTTTCTTGCGTTATCCTGTGCGGCTTTCAGCCAGTTATCCCGCCACCTACTTAAGCATAATGATATATTTAGCTTGCCAAGTGATTGTTATTTGATATTCAACAGATTTCTTCGCCTTCGTTGTATGTGTGCATGTGTATGTGTGAATGTGTGTGTGTGTGTTGTTATTATTTCATAAGCTCAGGTTCTTACGCTTGCTTTCACTGCCATTGTGCGATGCAACATTAAGTTGTTCTTGCCCGCTCGAAGTGTTTGTGTCAATAGTGCGTATACGTAATGTGCCCTAAGCTGATTTATTGCCCATTGCCGCATCTCAAGTGCCATTCCACTTGAGTTGTGACTGTATCTAGTCCATGAGGCACACCTGTCCACGTGTCGATCTGTGGCAATTGTCACAGTTTTCCAATTCGAAATTAGAATTCAAATTCTTAATTTCACTTTACCAACTTTCTCTCTCTCTATCTCCTTCTCCCATTGTCAGCTGTCGCTTTTATGTATTTAACTTTTTTTTCATATTTTCATAGCTCATTGAGTGGTGCGTGCAATGGCCTGTAACAGCCTCAGGCATCTCCCTCTTTCCCTTCCTCCTTCCTTCTTCCAGTCTGGTGGCACTCGAAAGTTCTGCATTTATTTGTAGCACGGCTCGTTGATTTATTGTATTGTATTGTGCTCTCTGCCATTGTTATATTTCTGCCCAAGTGTCGCACTCAAAAAAAGCTCTTCTTGTGTGTGTGTGCATGTGTGTATGCGTGTGTGTGTGTGTCTTTTAATTCGCTTGTCTGTCAAGTGGGCACTTTGGTTTAATTCACTTGCATCGTTTTCTGCCTCATGTGTAATTTGCGCATTATGAATATTTCTCATTTTGCTCGCACACTTTCCTGCGGCGGGGGGGGCAAGAGCTTTATTTACTTTCGATTAGCCAGTGCATTCATAGAGTAGTGCGTGGGTGGCCCAGAAAAATGCCTGTGCCAGTGGCAGGCGCCACCACAAAATGAAATATGAACGCGCATATTTAATCACTGGCAGCGCGACAAACAAATGAAATTGGATGGCGACAACTGCGTGGCAGGGCGTAAGCCGAGTGTCAAAAGCACGCAAAGCACGGCAAATAGCTAAAAGTACATACACGCACACCTCCCCCCTCCCCCTCCCCACACACACGCATACATACGCCCCCATGTACATCTCCCTTTAATTAAAATGCAAAGAGGGCTTTGCGCGCTCGGGTGGCTTACCTGGCGTATGCGTAACAATTAAAAAGGCCACGCAGGGTTAGCATGCAGGGGGAGGGAGTCATGTCACAGATAAGCGTAATAACAATTAATTAAAATATATATCAGATATGCTAGCCCCCGTCTGTGCTATCTGATGCAACAATTAAGCGCGTGTGGCAGGCCGAGATTGCGACTACAAATAAACCAATTACACAGAGAGTAAGAGGGGGAGAGGGAGAAAGAGAGAGGGGAGGAGAGTGTGGAAGATCGACAGAGTGTCTGCTTGAGTGTGTGTGGCAATTAATTTGCCATTCACAATATGCAACAACAAATAATCACAAGGCAAGTCCGAAGAGTCCGCACAAGTTTCTTGCTTACTAATTAAACTAATTAAAGTGTACTTCAATCAGTAAGCGCAGGGGCAGCAGCAGGGGGCGTGGCACACACACAGAATTTACATGTGCACAGTTATGAAGGGAATTAATACATTTAACCCGAATTCTGTTGGCGATAATCAAAATAATACCAAAGGCAAAGTACACATTGCCTTAATAGAAATCAAATTATGTCGTTAGTTGCGTGTCAGGAAGGCGGCACACAAAGTTCTTAGGGTTTGCTTGGCCTTCTGACCTTTCATATGGGGCGTGCTTGATTGATTACACGACTCAGTGTGTGACGGCATGCAGTGCAAGTGTGTGTGTGTGTGTGTGTGTGTGTGAGCACATAATTGAGAGGCTTAACAGGCGGACAAAGTGACGCAGGCTGTGCGCTGTGCGCAGGCCTTGTCATTCATATTGTATTGCACGGTGTTAAAGTGCATCTAATCAGTGTTTCTTGCGTACTTCACTAATGGCCGCATGTGCTATATACCCTGTAATTAGTGAGACATGAAGTGATTGCAGAAGGAACATTACTTAGAACAACTTGAGGAAGAATCTTTCATTTTCTTTCCTTCTCTCTTGCTCTCACTACTGCTTCTAGGGTATCTGACAGTCGAGCAGCGTCATTTGCCTGACTCTCTGCATGTCCTACACTGGCAGCACAATTACAGTTGCAGACACATCTCACTCCTGCGTCCGCTCCACCCGCAGCTGACACCAAAGCTGCTCTAGCTTTTTACCACTTGAGCACGTTGGCTCGTTCACACTCCCCTTCCTCCCCTATCGCCCTTAGCCCCTGCCCCACTCGGACTTGCTCACTTTGTTGCGCGTCTTTTGCAGGCACTTAATGTGTCGCGACAACTCCCCATGCCCCTGTTCTCTCTCTCTCCCTCTCTCCCTTGCAACCCTTGCAGCACTCGGCGGTAGCTGACTTTATTGTTGCACGGGGGCTGCCTAAAAACAATGCAGATGCAGGCACCGCACATGCACAGCCAGCACCAACACCAGCACCAACACAAACAGCACCAACACCAGCAGCAGCAGCAACAACAAGGGGCATATAGAGTGCAGGACAGCAGAGGCAAGGGCAACGGCAAAGGCACAGACAAGCAAATTTCAGCGCGGAAGCGGAAGTCATTGTTGTCGCACAATGGCGAACGCGTCGCAATTATAATAATTTTGATTGCATGTCCCAGTCTCTACCCCCAGGCACTGCAGCAGCTTGTTATTGTTGGCAGTGGTTGCATGAATTATGCAGCTTCCTTGCCCCGGGGAGTTGCCACACACAGAGCTCCCTCACACGGCTGGATTTTTATTTGTTTTTAGTGGACTTTTATTTTAATTACAAGCCAGTGGCAGGAGACAGCGCAGGCTGGCAAGGAAAGGACGGGGGGTTACAGTCATTGCTGGAGTCTACAACATGAACTAATTATCTATAAAAAACAAATAGAGAAGTTGTCTTTGCCAGCAAACCAAATTGAAAACAGGCCCGTCAAGTGACTTGGCAATTTCTTCCCTTAAAGTTTTCTCGCTCTCTAGCTGTCTCTCTATCTGTTTCTCTCTCTCTCTTCTCTCTCAGACTCTATATCCTCTCACTCGTTTCTCTGGTCATTTATCCACATTGCACGTTCAACATGCTCGAGAAAGTTTTCTTTTCTCACAACTGATTTGCCAAACATTGCACAAAGTGCTTAAAAATAATTTTCTTGAGAGTTTCTTTGATTTGGCTAAGTAAACTGTGTGAAAATGGCGCTGTGGAAAAGCTGCAAAAGCTGGAAAAGCCGCAAAAATACACTTGGCGAGCTGTTGATTGTGCGGCTATCCGACAGTCAGCCCCATCACAGTCGGCTATCATTTGCTTTTAATTTGACTCAAGGGAGTAATTAAAGAAAAATCTTAAGCCCTTTGATTGGCAGACAGTTGCTTAGGCCCGGAGAGAGAGGAGAGAGAAGGGTAGGGGGAATGCAAATCTCAGAAATGCAAACTAAAAGCAAAGACTCAAATGAAACTTGTCCAAGGCAGACAAAGAGGGAGAGGCAGAGAGAGAGGGAGAAAGAGAGGGAGAAAGAGATCTGGTGATGTGGTAATTGTTTCAAGTAGCCAGCACAAACAGCAGCAGCAGCTGGTGACGCCAGACAGTGCCGGTGGTGGAGCCGGAGATGAAGAAAGAGATGGCAAATGGACAGAGAATGGAGGCAAGCAAACGAACATCGACTTAAGGAACATAAATTCCATTTAACCTGACGCTGCAGGCCTGCAGAAAGATTGCTCAGTCCGACGACGACGACTCTAGCGCGGGACACGGCTGCGATGTCTGTCTGTCTGTCTGTCTGTCTGTCTGTTTGTCTGACTCTGAAGCTGGCAGGCGCTGAAAGTCAGTGGACTAACACATAAATTTGCCTTTGTTTCACTTGCATAACACATGCAGTCACACACACATGCTTACACACACACATATGCAGGATACCGACACCATTCAGCAATGCGAACAGGGAGAACGAGAGCCGTGTGCAACTTTTAGTGCTGACTCGAGCTTCATAAAAAACCAACAGCAAGAGCAGGTCGCACGTGCAAATACCCTGTAATGTTGGTAGATAGCAAACCATGAATCTCACTCTCCTGCCTTCCCTGCACACTCTGCACAATTTACAGGGTAGCAGTACGCTTGGAACTTTCAAGTAACACAGACGAAGTTATGCAAAGTCAGCAGTAGCGGACATTGACATGCGGCCATGTGTGTGTGCCAGTTTGACTGTGTGTGTGTGTGTGTGTGTGTGTGTGTGTGTGTGTGTGTAAAAAGTGTGATTCAATTTGCAGTTTTGACACGAAGAGAGAGAGGGAGACAGAGAGCAAACTCTCTCGCCCAGCAAAGTCAAATTGCCATATTTCATCTATGACTTTTATGACTTTCTCTTTCTTCTTTTCTCTTTCTTCTTTTATTCTATGAAATTTTCGCCTTTGATAGAGCCTGATACTGTTTCTCCACCATATTCAGCATGTCTTGCTCCTTGGGTCCGATCACCGCATGCACATCCTCCATGCAGCGCGTAAAGTATTTTCGCGCCGCTTGGCACTCGCTGCTGTTGCTGTAGAATTCCGCGGGACACTTCTGCATTGAGTGGATACGCACACACGAAGTTATCTCTATGGAGAAGGGATTGCACTGCTGCTCCTCGATGAACTCAAAATCCGGCACATTTACCTTAAGTTTCTTCCCGTGCTGTGCACCTGCAAAATGGGGAAGGGGAAAGGGAAAGGGGCACTTTCTTCTTCAGCTGCTTCTGCTTCTTCTGTGACTGTCACTCACGAAACGCGCCGCACACGGCATAGGCCCTGAGCATGTAGGGCACAGCAATGTGCTGTGGCTGCGGCATTGTCTGCTTCAGATTGTATGTGATTGCCGCCAAGTCCAGCACAAAGGGCGGATCAATCTCTATGTAACCCGAGGCAAGGTAGTTGCACTCCTCAATGCACTACGCAGGCAATAAGACAAGAAGAGGCTCTGATTACATCGCATGCATGCACTCGAGGCGCCTCCGCTTACCATATTGATGGCATACTGCTCCAGCGTGCTGTACTTGCGTTGCCCTCGGCTAGGCAGCAGTTGCTGCATACGCTGCTGGCACTCCGCGTTGCCCTGGTCGAGGCTGGGACGCGTTAGCTGACAACAGCTGGCGGCTAGACGCTGTCGAAGGAATCGAAATGGGATTCGGATTTATGGCCAAGGCACAGAGACCGGGAGACTTACCGTGGCGCTGACTTGGCGCGCATCGCAGGCCGATTTGCCTTGGGCGGGCAAAGCGACGATTAGCAGCTGCAAATACTGTGCTGGTGTGTGAGTGTATTCACATGAATATGAATGGGACTACTCACGAGTATGGCGACTGCTGCTGGCAGCATTGTCCAAAAACTGACTGGAAATGTCGCAGTTTAATTCAATTAATCGAACATGTCGACGAGTGCCGGCGGTGCCAGCCAATTAAAATAAATGAAATCATCAAAGTGGCCAATTAGCATTCGCGGGCCACTGCCTGCGCAGACTGACTGTCTGTCTGTCTAGCTGTCTGTCTGTCTGTCTGTCTGACTATCTGTCTATCTGTCTGTCTATCTGTCTGTCTATCTGTCTGTCTGTCTGCCTTGGCATTTGGCAACATTTTAATTGGCAGCAGCCTCAGCCAAGCTGAACTATTCGCAGTGGACGTTGGTTAATTTATGGCAGCCTCAATCAAGCAAACACTTGAAGAAGCAGGCAGGACACTCCGCGATGCGCCTTGATTAATAATGTCGACACGCAAACAACGCGTATACGCAGCGTACGCGCACAAGGTCGCACAGCCAAGTTAATAAATTGTTTCGGCGTTGTTAACTAAATTTTGATTGCCAAAAGCGCAGCAGGGGCGGGCAAGAGAGAGAGAGGGAGAGAGGGAGGGAGAGGGAGAGACTCTAGTTGATTGCGGGCTCCGCAGGCAGCAACACTTTTTCTTGATTTATTGATATGCTAATTGAGTGTTTGCACGTTGGCCTTTTTTTAATGGCGATTTTGACTTCTGCTCGCTGTCTGTGTATGAGTGTGTGTGTGTGTGACCGTTCGAAATTATGAGCCATGGCACGCAATTTGCCTGGCAAGTGTTGTTCAAATTAATTGTAAATGGTTGTAATTTGCCCTCACCCTCACCCCCGCCCCGCCCACAACTGCTGCTCGTGCCCTGCTATCGTTCGCTTTTCGCGTTTACAGTTTAATTGCAGCTTACACGAGCCTTGGGCTCAGCCTTGTTCGCCTGCTACGGCTCGGGGCTTAATTAATTTATGGCCATGTCTGGGGCAGCCAACTGGACTCTCTCTCCCTCTCTCTCTCTCTGTGTGACTCCCTCTTGTTGTTGCCCCGTCATTTGTGAACTTTGAGCGTGTTTAACGTGACGTATGAGTGATTTATGCTGATGGAGTATACACGCGCCGACTGCAGCCTGAACAGTTCAACTGTCAATTGCCAATTGTCGCATTCCGCTCATGCGATGCAGATCGCGATAGGCTTCAATTGTCTCTCTCTCGGTTCCGGGTGAAAGGAGGAGGCAAGCGTTGCTTAGCTTGCTACCTTTTATTACTAATAGCTATCGATAATTCGGTAATTTCAGCTTGCTTCAAATGACTGTCAAGCGTGCCACCTTGCCTTCTCTGCGCCTGCCTCCACGCCATGACAACAGACAACAGAAATGTGCCCCAATGTGATTTATATGCCCAAACTGTTTAGATGTTATTCCGGCAGCGCAACAGACTGTAGCATATATATAATATATCGTTTATATATATAATATATAGCATACTCGTATGTATGCTAGCTATTCCCTTTGCGCCTCCTTCCACTCAAATCATTCGCGCACTGCGGTGTAAATAAAAGGCACAATTTTGCCATTTCACACGCAGCTGGAGACAACTGGAGACATCACACAAACACACATACACACTGCACAAACACACACACTCCATACACACTCACACACACGTTTAAGCACATAAATCTGTTGTGACTGTGTTTTCTACTTGGGGATTTGACTGCATAATTACTTAAATACAAGTGGGAATTATTCGGCTTCAGTTGGATTTTTCTGCCTGCTTTGTCTGCTTTATGACTCCCTTTGCTGTTGTTGTTGCTATTTCGGGGGGCGTGTCTGGGCTCATTTTTAATGAAATTATTTGTGATTACATATAGGTTGCTGCGCCGTCCTACTAGTCGTTGTCGTCTGGCCAGGAGCTTACTATACATATGCTACCGCCACAGGAGGCAGAAGGCAGGAGGGAGCAGGCATGGGAAGGCGTTAGTTTTGCACGCAATTTAATTATATTTCCTTGCTAGCATATGTGTGCGTGTGTGTGTGTGTGTGTGTTTGTGAGGGGATAAAGGGATGTGCTGGCTGCCAAAATTAGTAGGAAATTGTTAATGCGATAACAGATTTTGGCAGTGTGAGTGTGGAAAGCTTCTTTCGCTAGCTGTGGCAGTTAAACGGAAAAAGTTGTGGAAAGTAGGGCATGAGCTAGCAGATACGCTGTAGTTAAGGCATATTAAGGTGTTCGCTGTACAGAGAACTAGCTGTATGCAGCTATATTTATTTAACTCAAGCTAGATTCATTCATATATCTAGCTAGTTCTACACTCTCTACTGCTCTCTCTATCTCGCTCTTTCTCTCTTAAGTCTTCTTTCACTTTAACTATTAATCAGATACCTTCTCAAGCTGTGCCTCCCTCTTTACAGGGTATTGAATTGGATACTGAATTTTATTGCGCCCAGCAGATTTAAGAGCTCTGCAGCCTGAGCTGCGTTGCAAATGCAGACTTAAGCAGTTTCTCATGCTGCTGCTGCTGCTGCTGGAGAATTCATTAAGCTTTAAATCGAGCTGCAGCAGCAGCAACTGGTAACAAGTTGCAGTGAGAGTGAGAAGGAGGAAGGTTGAGCCATTGCAGTTGGAAGAAATTCATTTGCCACATGCCACATTAATCGTGCCTCGACCAGCTGATGCGTTGCTGCTTCGCTACGAGCAACGAGCAACTCGCAACGAGAACAAGTGAGAAATTCATTGAAGACGCATTTGCGGTAAACGCAGGGGCGTGTGGAGCCGCCAAGTGGGCGTGTCGAGGCAAACTGTGTGTGTGTGGTGTGTGTGTGAGGCAACTAAATTAAAGATGCAGCTCACGCTGCTGCTAACACTGCGGCAGCGCTGGGGCACTGAGTGCGCAGCGCTGTCGCCTTTTGCCACACATAAATCAGTTTTAAATGCGTATAAATAAATTGAGCTGCTTGCCGCAGGTGGTGGATGCAGGGTGCCGAGTGAGTAGACTACTCTATTTAGGGTTGCCAACAGGGTCAAACTGACAGTACACAGAACTATCGAAAAGCAGCGATAAAGGCAACAATCGAGGGTTAACTTGCAGTTACTGCTGTAACTTGACCCTCTTGATATATTTTAAGGCCTGTTTAGTATTATCGCCAGCAGCGATACTCCCATCAAGCAGCGCATTCAATAGGCGTGTGTGTGCATGTGTGCACGTGTGTATCCTTGCTGCTTAATCCGTTGTCTTCGTTTTGACAATTTATGCCATCCTGGCCAAGGCGCACCTCCGGGAACATGCGCATATCCTTTGCCACGCCAACGGGGACACGCTTGAGACAGCAATGGGGATGTGTGAAGGTGTGTGGCGGAGTGAGGGGAGTGAGGAGTGGGGCGCAGTGGTGTAAGCTTGTGTTGCCATGTTTGTCTTGTGTTTTGTTCTTCTGGCAGCGAGCGTGCGAGCGCGTGTGTGGCCTTGTTATTTATTTAAGCGCAGAGCACCAGAGCGCTTTATTCTTACAGCGATACAGGCTCATCCTTCTTTCCCTCTCCCCACTTCTCCTCCACCCTCTGCTCCTGCTGTCTGTAGCTACTACACATACTTGACTGCGTTTAATCAAAGGATTTTCACATTAAATTTAACTAATTTACTTAGCTTTTATTTGATTTTTCGCGCTGCCCGCATTTCCTTTCCCCCTTTCTCTTTCCCTCTCCCGTTTCCCTTTCCCTTTGCAATTGCCTTTTGCCTTTGCTTTCGCTTTATTGGAATTTCATAGTCAAATTTTGCTGGCGCAAATTAAATTTTAATTACGCTACTCTTGCCTCATCGCGCCTAAATTAGAATATACCGTTAGCCTTTGCCCTAATTGGCGCGTGCTGTGCTTCGTTTGCCCTGTGCACGTGTGTGTGTGTGTGGCCTATGACAACATTTATGGCGGATCGCGATATTAATTTTCATCTATTCACGCCCAACACCTCTGCACACACACAGACAGACATACGCCAAACCGAGTGGGGAATTTGGGGTCAGAACAGAGAGCAAATGAAAACTGTAGCATACTTTTTGGCGCCACATAAAATACATTTATTAAAGCCGCACGGAAAAGTTTTACTTTCATTTTTGGGCAAAAAACCCGGTTGCCGGAAATTGTTGTGCCACGCCAACTTCCTAGAGAGAGAAAGAGAGAGGGAGAGGTAAGGGGAGAAAAAGAAAGAGATAGGCATGCATAGATACACTCTGGCTGCATTTTTGACTTTCTTTGTGGTTCTGTGCGATATGTCTGTATCTCGGTCCGTGTCGGGTAACAAAGATAAGCTTGACACAGAAAAACACACCACATATAGCGCTAGCACACACACACACACACACAACTAGTGCATATAAACGAGTACACTCTCTTGCTGCGCTTCAATACGAGCAAAAGCACAAAAAAATAAATACAAAACAGTCAAAAACAACAGCCATAACAAGCAGAAAAGGAGCAGTTAGAAATCAGTGCTAGGTGGACGAGAGAATACGCTAACTGCAGTTGAATCAACTGTAGAGTACGTGCATTGCGCGTAACTGTTTGTGAATAATATAAAAAAAAATAAATAATAAAACTTATTTAAACTTCAACCACAACTTGAAGCTAACATTGAGATACACAAATTCTCTGCTGAAAACCTTTTGCAACATAGTGTGTAGACAAGGAATGCAACTCTCTCTTGGGTAAGGGTATTAAAAGCAACAATAATATAAAAGTTTCAGCATTTGTTTTGGTTGCATTTCATGATGTTTTGCTTTGCTCCAAAAACAGGCGTCGACTGTCTAAGCGAACAGCATGTGCAGAGTGAAGAGTGAAGAGGGAAGAGAGTGCAGAGTGAAGAGAGTGAAGAATGGAGAGTGGAGATTGAAGAGTGTGGCCAGGAGGGCGGCTGGCAGCTTAGCTTCGCTTCAAGAACTTTGAAATTAATATAATTTCGGGGGAAATGTATGCAATTTCACGTAATTAATTTTGCATAAGAGCAGAGAAGAGAAGCTACTGCACAAATAGCCCTGACATAACCATGCACCAATTGCTGTCTCGGTTTGCAGCGAGCTAAGCAAATATTTCATTTCGTTCTACTTCATTTCTGTATGCCCCTCCCCTCTCTTACCTCTTGTTTTTAGTTGTTTTCTCATTAGCCTGGCTCTGCATTTAATCAACGTTTTATTGAATTAAACAAATTTGCTTCTAATTTGCTCAGCTCAGCCAGTTCCCTACTGCGATGTAGGCCAACCTGCTGTCGCATGTCGCCAGGTGGCATCCACCACTCCCTCCTCTCCCCTTCCACACCCTTTTACAGTGTCCTGCTGTAGGGCAACCACTGCAGCTGCTGTTGTTGACAGACGTCATGTGCAAATTGGATCTTTAAAGTGTCGCCAATTGGCCACGTTTCCTCCCACTCGAAAGTTTGTTCATTTTAATGGGCACAACATGGCAAAAGCAAACAGATGCGAAAGCAAGTCCAAAATACATGGGTAAATATCGAGAGAGTGCTATAAAAATACTGCATATTTTCCCTTTAAACTTTTTACTTAGTTCCCTCTCTATTGCATTCGCATCTATATACATCGCGCTGTTGCTGTTGCTGTTTTCTCAGTGGGGGGGCATTTTATAATTTATTTTAATTTCATTTTTATGACAGTTGCACATTTTGCATTTTCCATTTCACACGCTGCCACTCATAATTACAAATATCCTCGCGAACACAGACAGAACTATCTCCCTCGAACAGATCCGTATATTCTCAGGTGTCAGCTTCATTTCATCACGCGTAATAAAATACTGAGGGAGACGTGAAGTGAGCAGAAGCAGCAGGGTATGCACAGCTGACAGATATGCTAGTTAAAGCTATCAATCAACAGCAATATACGTAACAGGTAGCATAAAATATATACTATATACAATATACATATATAGCTAATCAGCATAAACAGCCAAGTCTATTTCTCTGTCTGTATGAACACCTATATCTCAGCTACTGTTGGAGCTAGCACCATCAAAATTTGTGAGAATATTCATATGCATAGCAGTGACAATAAGTTTATCTTAGCATTTAGCCACGACTATCTCCGTCGCCATAAATCGATATAAATTGAATTGCAAGCGATATTGGAAAGTTATAATATAAACATCATAATTCATATGATCTTTGAAAACTTGCTTGTGATAAATTATTAAGCATAGAAGTTATGCAAGTGTTTTACTTAGTGGGCAAGCAGATTTTGCCATCGCTGCATAAAAGTATGCTACACAAAGTACTCTCAACCTAAAATACATTCAGCTATATAGTAGCCACGCCTAATTGATGTACACCTACTTTAAGCACATACTACTCAGTTCATATGGCAGAGTCCAACATGTGCCTGAGTATAGATGGCAGACTGCTGTTTCTGCAGTTGTTGCTACCCCATTGCGCCGTAACGTATGCAGTATGCAATAAAAATAAGTGCGAAAAATGTGCTGAATATGCAAATGTGCTCTTTTAACTGACGACTAATGAATTTTCGATGAAAATGACACTTGTTACATATGGCGAAAAGCCATTTGCAGTGCCAGAGGTGCGTATGGGGTGTAGGGGGTGCGTGTGTGTGCGAGGGTGTGCGTGGGGCGGTGGCTTCTAAAGTGCCACGCCATTGCACAGATGACATTGACAAGCTTCTGACTGCAAGCGAAATGTAATCAATATGCAACTTTAATGTGTTGCTGCCCCCATCGACGAGGCAGCAACCTGCGCGAGTCGTTTGTCATTCAAACGCAGTTGCTGCTGCTGATGCTGCTACGGCTGTTGGTGCTGCTGCTGCTGATGGTGATGCAAAGGAGACATGTCAATTTCGTTGAATTGACAACAAAATCAATTGCAAAGTATATGCAACACACGAATGCAGCAAGCTGTGTTGCAAGTGGCAGCAGCTCCTTAAATTACACATGCCACAGATAATGCGGCGCTAGGTGGAAAAACTAAAAGCTGGCTTCATTTCAACAATGTTGCTGCGCAACTCAATTGAAGCGGCACTCAGACTCCCTTACACAGGTCTCCCCCCTCTCCCTTCACTCCCCTCCCCCTACCCCACTACCCTCTGCAACAGCAACAACATGTGTCGCGCTGGCTGGCAAAAAAGAGAACAGCGGCAATATAAAATTTTACGAGTCGTTTACACAAATAGCAACACTGTTGCCAATAAACGCCAGCCCGGCCCGGTCAAAGGTCGTGGCAACGAGTGCACCCTCTTCCCACTGCCTTGCTTCTCCCCTTGCTGCCCACCTCCCCCTCCCCCTAGGTGGAACTGTTTTTTGTTCCGTTTCGTTTGCAATTTTTATATTGTTGCAAAATGTTTTCGTTTCAACGCTCTTATATTTATTTTGCGCACACACAAAAAAGTTGTTTGTAGCCCTTTTAACAGACCACCCCCTCTCCCCTTCTTCAGCTTCTCCCTTGCCTGCCTGTTGCAACCCTTCTCAAATGCTGCCAAGCACAGCCGTTGCCATTGTTCGTTGCGGCTCTGTCGCATTTATTGAGTATTCGCTGCTGTTTGTATTTTCTACAGCTGTGTGTGTGTGTGTGTAAGTGTGTGTGTGAGTATGTTCGGCATGCGCTGCGTGTTTTGTTTGGCAAAATAATGAATTTTTATGCACATTTTATTTGGCTGGCACCGGCTGCGAGCGCAAAGTGATTGGGAAAATCAGGAAAAACTGCAGGAAAAGCTGCTGGCGAAACAAACAACAACTGCAAGTTGAACAACGTCGATCAGTGGCAATTCGAAAATAAGAACTTCCTCCCACATAGTTTGCTCCGATTGGCCTGAAATTAAAATAGAATTAAGCCTAGACTGAGCCTCCCAATGCATTGCGTATACGCCCCGAGTGCCAAAGGCAGCACTAAGATTGAGCTCCACTTAAAGGTTAGACAGTGTATTAAGCTGGCCTCTGGACTCTGGAAGCCCTGTGCTGGCACAGAAATGAAGTGCAGGAAAATATTTACTCAGGCAGGGTGTCAGAGAAGGAGGGGGAAAGGGAGAGGGGAGAGCAAATGAAAATGGCAAATAGCAAATGCAATTGCACTTGTGTGCCTTCCAGAGGGAGAACTGAGTAGATCGAGAAAAGGAGATGTTCCTGGGGACACTCTGCAGTCTTGAACCTGTTTACAGCTTGAGTAGAAATTTGACTTTCTTTAAATAAATGTGAATATGATTCATGCATACTCAATTTACACACTGAATATACTTAATATATTTTGAGTAAATTCCAATTTTAGAAAGGAAGAAACCTTCTTGCCCTGCCAGGTTGTTAAATATAATGTACAGACCTGCCCAACTACCAACTAAAAATGGCCGCAGAGCACATAAAAGTCCGACCGTAAATAGATACACACATACACACACAGACAGACACACACGCATGTGACAGGACATGCAAGGACACGTCTATACTTGTTGGCTTTCAGCACGTTTTTATGCGGCGTTTTCATCTAGTTGCCAAGCGTGCCCCTCCTCGCACCCCTCCCTCCTCTATACCTTAACCTATTCTGCTTTATCTACTCTTGCAGTCTGTTCTAGAAAGGGGCAAGAAGTGGAGAAGTGGGGGACGGGGGAACTACTCAACTCCTTGACGGCTTTTCGTGTTTTCATTTGCGCGACGCGCCTTCAACTGCTTCTCGTTTGCTAGAGTTGCCTTTGGCTCGTTTAGTACAATTTTTATATGCATCTTTGTGTGTCTCATTTAGTTGTTCTCGTTATTTTTATGATTTTTATTCTCCTGACATTTTTACTGTCCCCCACTGTCAGTCCCCCTCCCCCCGCCTGTGTATGCTGCTAGTCGTTTTGTCACATAGTTTTTATGTTTTATTTAGCGCGACTCTGCTGCTTCTCTGCCACTTCACATTCGTGACGCGTCCTTCCCTCTCTAGCTCTCCCCCCCCCTCCCCCTCAGCAGCTGCCTTTCTCCTTATCCTTTTCTACTTTGTGTGTGGCTTCCTTGTGGCGCTGTCCTCGTTCATATTTTATGTGCTTTCATTTGCCGCGCGCTCACAACTGACACTCATTGGCTGCGTAAACAGTATTGTGCCTCCCTCTGCCCCCCTCTCCCTGCCCCCCTCTGCCCAAGCCTACCTTGTCTAGTCTGCCTCTTCCCCTCCCTCTTCCTTTCTCTCCGTCTTTTAATTACTTATCGCTTTGACAGCCATTGTCAATTTTAAAGCATTCGCAGTTCTGTTTCCCTTTTCACACTCCACGCGCGCCCATCTTTTTATTAGCTGCCCCATTAATCAGGGCTACTTGAGGCAACCGTTTGTTTGTTTGCTCTCAGTCCGGCCGTCATAAAAGTTATTTATGTGCGTAAAATGTTTTTAATGACATCTCCCGAGCGTTTTCAGATATTTATTCTGCTAATTAAATGTTAATTTCAATTGATTGCCACGACGTGGCGACAGGCGCCAATTGAGCAGGAAGCAAACTAAGCCTAGCAGGGGTAGAGGGAGGGGGAGATGGTGATGAGGAGGGGATGCTGAGGCTGGCACTCGACTTAAGCTGGCAACGCTGTACGGACATCATGTTCTGTCCTGTATTTAAAAGGATTATGCACTCGTGTCGCACTCGTGCAACGTAAGCAGCAGCGCACAGCAAGCTGTGATAAATTGCCTTCGACTCGAAAACAATTGAACACACACTCACACATACACACATACGTAGACAGGCTCTTGAGTTGGACTTGCACACACACACACGTAGCATTGTCTTGGCAAGGACAGGGCGCACAGCTGCCGTTAGCGAAAAACAATTGGAGAGTAGCAAAAAGTTTTATTGAAAAACATTTTAAATGTATTTGCTGCAGTTGTTGTTGTTGTTGTTGTTGCTGTTGTTGTTGATGTTGCAGTTGTCGCTATTCTTGCTGCAGTTGTCGCGACATCTTGTTGCAGCAGCTACCGTTGCCAGGGCAGAAAGTTGCCACATTATTCATCAGGCTGCACCCCTTAGTCTCTGCCTCTGCTTGGGCTGCTCTGATCTGATCTGCAACATAATGTGGCATGCATGCTACATAAAATCGCATTTGCTGCTATTTGCATTTTCTCATTCTCTCCATTTCCATTGCTGATTGTGTTTTGTTTCTGCCACATGCCACACGCATGCTCGACTCGAGGCTGCCCCCGTATTAGATTTGATTTGATGCTGCATTTGGCATTTTTGTGCTGACCTTTGCCTCCTGGTTGATGTTGCCCAGCAAGTGTATTTAAATTAAATTAATTCTCCTATTTGCAGCACTTTGTTGCACGTGCTGCATGTGGCACGCTGCACGGCGTATGCTGGCCTAACTTGCTGAGTTATTTATGCTTTCGATTTTATTTCTAAATTATTATTTGATGCCCCCAAGTCGGCCGTAAATCTGCATTATTTATGTGCCACACTTGCCTGCAAATGGCAAACCCAATCAAACACTAATCAACATGCAATTCAAGCTCAACAAGTTCAACTTGCCACTGTACTCTGCCCCTTGCCTCACAGGGTATATGCAACTCAGTCTCATGTGCTGACATTTTTGCAAACTTGTCTCTGACTCTGACTGTGCCACGCTGACTGTGGCCCTGCCACACTGGTTGCACTTTTGCTGGTCAACAGGGCTTTGCCGGGGCATGCCAGAGGGGAGGGGGTGCCTATGGACAGGCCACTTGGTCAACTGTTTGTGTGGCTTTGGCTCTGCTCGTCATTGCAAAAGCCAAACGAACTTGCTCTGGACTTGCTTGTCTGCCTCTTTCTTGCCGAGTGTCGCAGTTGCTGCTGCATTTATTCTTTTGATTTCAGCTTTCCCTGACCTTCCCCCCTCTTCTTTTTACTGCAGCTCTTTGCCTAATGGTCAATTGAAATGACAACAATGCAGGCCAGCAGCCCCTCAAGCGCTCAGCCTCGTCTCGCTTTGGCACGTTTGCTTTTACTGAAATGAAGGCGGCACACAAAGCACTAACGGTGTCAACTGGGAAATTTCTTGTGAAACATTTCAGTGCAAGATGAGTCCAAGTCCAAGTGAACTTGCTCAGGGAATCATAACTAATGTTCGAAAATTATTAAAGCACTCGCAGACTTGCTGAAGTTCACTTACTGCGGCATTGACAGGCGCGCACTCTCTCCCTGTGTCTCTACCACTCTTCCTCTGCTTCTCTCTCCCTTTCGCACTCTTCCTCACTCTCTCTTACAGTTACCCCAGTGCGTGAGTGCACTCCTGACTCCACTCACTTTGCTTTAATGAGTTCGTCTTCAACCAAGCGAAAAAATTACAAAATTTACTTACTAAAACGAGACAAGACAACAAGCACCAGCAACCTGCACCACAGCACGGAGGAACGCACAGACAGACAGACAGACAGACAGACAGACAAACTGGGAATAAGATCCGGTGCTCAGATATAGCACATGGTTTCCATTTGCGCAGAGCGGAACTCAGTGCCAACAATTGCATTCGCAGTGCAAAGGAGCTTACGGGAATAGAGGGGGAATGGAATTCTAAATAAACGAAATAAAGGTGCAGACAGCTTTGGCGTGGTGTACATGGAAATCCTTTTTTAAATAGCCACCAACGCAAATGAGCTTATGCACATCACACATACGCAGCGTGCGCCAGCCACAGGAATTGCACTGGGGCGGACAGCAAGTCCATTTGGACTCTACTTCTCCTGTACTCGTTACGATAAATAAGCTACAACTGAACTGAGAGGGAGAGAGAGAGAGAAAGAGGTGTAAAAACAGGACACAGGGTCCTGCAACACACGCACACACAGCACACCCACACACACACACACACTGAGTCATTGCTTAAGTCAGGCAGTCAATGAATGAAGTGAAATTACTTAATGGCACCAAATTGTACTTTGCTTAATTACTTGGTCACTGACACAGCACCCCCTGTCTCCCTCCCCCCCACACACCACATGTCATTTATATACCACTGGGGATGTAGCCGGGGTGGGGGAAGCGGTCGAGGCAAGAGAATGGGCAACGGCAACGAGTCGTGGGTGCCGTAAAAACAACGTTACGTATGCGCCGCTCTTGGCGCTCGTAAACATAACTGTGTGTGCGTGTGTGCTGCTTGCATGTGTGTGTGTGTGTGAGGTATGTGTGAGTGTGAGTGTGTGAGGTAAGCGTGTGTGTGTGTGCGCTGCCTTCTTTATGGCTTGTTTCTTTTGAGCTTTGCGTTTTGTGTGCGCCTTAACTTCCGTTCCATATTCACATTCTCCTCTGCTTGTGTATTCCTGTTTTTGTTGTTGTTGCTGTTGTTGTTGCTGTTGTTGTTGTTGTTGTTGTTGTTGCTGCCATTGTTGTTATTGCCGTTTGCCTGTTACGGTTGGTTTGGTTTCTGGCTTTTGCGTTTGCGGGTTTTTGGGGTTTCTTCGCGCGCTACTAAATAAAATCCAGCTTGGCTTTTAATTTACATCGCGTATACGCAATGTATGACATTTTAAATTGTTTATGACTGTCGAAAGGGCACAGAGATAAAGACAACAATGGCTTAGCTCGAGCTCAACTAGTCTCCGCTCTTCTCTCTCTCCCCCCTTCCCCCTTTCCCCGTTCTCCTTCTCACTGAACCCTTCAGCCCATCAAGTGGCTGCGACTATTACCACAACCCCCACTTGGCTAATAGAATAAAGCGCTTGAGTGAGTGTGCGTGTGTTAGTGTGTGCATTAGTGTGTGTGCGTGTGTGTGGTTCTTAGTTAATTGTTGAGAGACTTTGCTGGATTGCTGATTGATGCGCCGCACACGCTGATTTGCTTGGGGCTTTGGGGACTCACAAGATGCTCAGTTTAGTGTTGCTGTCGCTGTCGCTTTCTCTGTCTGCCTTGCTGCAACTGGTCAACTGATCGATCTGCCCTCGCTAAGCTTATGTGCAAATATTTGTTTAGGGCAGTGCGGAAAGGAGGAGGGCGGGGGGAGTGGCTGCTGTCGTGTTCGGGTTTAGGTGTTGTTTGCACATGATTTGTAATACGCAGTGCAAACAGCAGCGCCAACATGAGCCGGCAGTGGGCGTGCCCCCTCCCCTGCCACTGCTTAGCTGTTCGCAAAATATTTCAATAATCATGCAGTGCATTAACTTTTGGCTGCCACTGTGCGCTGCACATGTAATTGCATAATAACAATTCGTGTTTTACTTGTCCAGGGGCCCCTCGAATCGTGCATTTTCTGTGTGCGTTGAACAAACAATGAAATGAGTGCCAACACACAGACACACGCATACACAACAAGTTCACCCTGTTGTTGGTAAATTATGCAGGCTCCAGCTCAATGTTGTTGTGGTTGTTGTTGTTGCTTTTGCTGCTACCGCTGTGCATTGTACCATTTTATTAGTTTCGAAATTTAGGTTAATTAAAAACTTATTTGGAGCTCTGCTTCAACTGGACCACGCTGCTGTGTCTGTGTCTGTGTACGTGTGTGTGTGTGTGTGAGTGCGTGCTCTCATTACATATGCCTAATGGCAGCATCCTCTTTCCATCTCCCTTGCACTTGCACCCGCTGCTGCCTCATTTACTTAAATGTCCTGGGCAAATGTTGCAATTGCAATCGATTTTGCATTTGCATCAAAATTTATAACTGTATATTGAAATAACTGTAATGCCAGCATGCCAGTGGCAGTAAGTGTGCGTATGTGTTTGTGCATGTGTGTGTGTGTAACTGCATGTCAGATTGTGTTTATGTATCATTGGCCCTTATCGGTTGTAATTAATATGAATTCATTGCAAATGTGTTGCCTGCTTAAGGGCGCCGCAGGCTGCAGGACATGCGATCTATTTGCTCGGGAAATGCAGAAATATTGGCTGAATAAGTGAGAGAATGTTATTGAGAATATGCACCCCCCCCACTACTCCCTGCTCCCTGTTGAATACGCTGCTCACCTTTAAGCAAATCCCCATGCAGGATAAATGGTATCTGTCTCACTTCATTGCCCCAGGATGTGTCCATGCATCCTTGGATATGGCTCTGTGTTTATGTATAATGCATTGACAATTGCAAATTCGCCTTGCACTATGATAATATTTTCCAGCAAATATCACAAATCGACAACGGCAACGACAACGACAACGGGCAAAGTAAACGGCCAACAAATATTTATAGCATTCGACGCGGAGCGACGTGCAAGGCACGCCTGCAATATTTATTGCAACTCGCATGCAGCAAACAAGGCATAACAGAAAGGTGGCATAGGAGAGAAAGGAGCACAAGAAAATAATAGAACAACAGCAGAAGTAGAAGGAGCAGCAACAAAGGCAGAAGGAGCAGCAGCTGGCAGTCTATTGCCATTGCCATTCTAGGATACTACACTCAGCAGGACCTGCTTGGCACAACTCGTCCATCTGTCGGTCTCTTATCCTGCCCGTCTGCCTGTCTGTCCGTCCGTCCACGGTATAAGGCAGTCGCAATAGAAATCATTTAAATAAAAGTCAATGTCATGCCATGTAGAAAAGACAGCAAATAAATAGTCAAGACTCTCAAGCAGACTCGCTGTCGCTGTCGCAGTCGCTGTCCTGTCGCAGTAAGTCACAGTCGCAGTGGAAGTTGAAGTTGAAGCCAGCAAAGAGTTGAATGCTGAGTGAGAGTGGAGGTGCACATGAAATATGGGGCGTATGTGTAATATGCTAGACTAGGCGAATATTGTAGAGGAAAAACGATGAAACGAGAAACAAATAGCAAACTTGATGCGCTTAATAAATGCCACAAGCGCTAAGCTTGCCACAGCAGCATCAGCAGCAGCAGCAACAACAATGGGAAGAACAACAACAATGGCAGGCAACGCGGGCAGCGACAACTAGAGGCAAATCTCGGCAGCTTGAAACACATTTAATTTGGCATCAAAATGAGCTGCGCTGACAGATGGCAGGCTGCCGAGCTGCCGAGCTGCTTGACTGCCTTGACTTCCTTGCTGCCTCGTGCTGCCTCTGCCTGAGTGGGCTGCATGGCAGGTGGCTGCTGCTGGCGGGCCGCTTAATGTATTTTCGTTTTATGGGCTCATTAAATTACGCTTTATTGCCGTTAAAATAAAATATTATGTGATAAAAATTCCGAAACGACGCCAAAGTCTCCCGCGGCAGTATGTAGGGCGCAGTCTCAGTCTCAGCCTCGACTCGTCGTGCGAGGGACAAGAAGAATTACATTTTAAATGCGCTAATAAAAGACTGCGTCAGCGTAGACCAAACCAAGTTGGCCGCACTGACGAGCAGAATGCATATGCTATGCAGTTGCCAGCTGAAGCATCCCCCACAAGTCTTTGACAGACTTTGAAAACTGCCCAAATTGGCTTGGACAAAGCTGAAGTGGCACAAAGTATCTGCAAATTAATGAAGATTTAGGGGAAACCTTTTCAAAGTATTCTAGATTTAGAGTTGGGTAAGGAAAGCTAAATGTATCTGCCCGAGTTTAAATACTCTTTAGGTTTGCAGGCACACTTACTCTGGGGTTCGAGTTAGAAGAGACCCTTGGAAAGTATTCTAAATTTAGCATTGGGTAAGGTGACTTAAAGGTACTTGCCTGATTCTAGATACTCTTTAAGGATTTAGAGCAGTTTAAAGTGGATTTAGTGTGCAGTTTGCTGTTACTCTCGGGTTTGAGTTAGACGAAAACCTTGGAAAGTATTTTAAATTTAGCATAGGTAAGACAATTTAAAGGTTCTTGCCTGATTCTAAATATTTTTAAAGTAATAGAGAACAGTTTAATGCACAAAGTGGACGGCTTAATTTTTGGCGAGATCTTTTGAAAGTATACTTAGTTTAATGTCCTAAAGATATCTGCCTGATACTAAATCTCTCTTCAATTGAAATCACTTTTACTCTATGACGGTCTAACATATTCTCAGCAAACGTTCCTTTCAAAATTGTGCTACAAATTTAAAGCAATCTGTTAATGCATTGATAAAATATTAAAGTTTATACGACAAGCTTAAGTAACAGCTTATTACTGGCATATAGTATGAAAAATCTGAAGCTCTCTTGTGAAACCCACAGCCTCTCTGATCTTCTGAAATCTCTTATCACTATCCCACTGTGATTTATTCTCCCATCTTCCGATCTTGCGTTCATTATTGAATCCATGAATTCCGTATTCTGCACTCAATTGAATACCCTTAAGGAAGAGTATCATCTATAGTATATAACCCATGATAACCCAGCAAGTTGTTCACTTCGTCAAATCGCCTTATTCGTCGTTTGGCCAGACAAATTACTTGCTTCAGTCCGTTGAATTTATTTCGTTTGCCTTAATTCTGTTTTTTTAATTATTGCATTTTTCGCTGGGGCAACACATTTTCTGTCTGCCGAGGGGCCGTTTTTGGTCTTGTCACATTTGAATAAAATGAATGGAGACAGGCGTAGGGGCAGGCAAGGGAGGAGGGGGGAACAGGAGCGCTCTAACAAGGCTCGGTTGGTGGGTACTGCGGATCCTTTTGGCGCTGCACTTGCCAGTAGCAGAAAATGTCAGCCCAACTAATCGGATTAGTGTGTCAGTAGTTTTTACAGACATGTCCGAGTTGGTGTGTGTCTGTGAGTGTGTGTGTGACGGATGGTTTTGTGGTATACGCCGACTGAGTGCGCCGTTCGTTAGCCCAAGTGACCTCCATTTGAGACTCAGGCTTCGGAGACGAGGCAAGGCAAGGCGAGTCGAGTCGAGTTGAGTCTGGGCTCAGTGGGCAGCGGCACGTTTTAGTGTAATTAAAAAGATATGCATGCATGTAGTGCACGACACACACACACACACACTTCACACGGGACGGAACATCTCTGTGCATGCAAATGCGACGGTCCCGCTCCCTCTCTGTCCCTTGCTGGCTGCCCGGCTGTGCCAGACCTAAATCCCTGCGACTTGCCTTAAATTTGAATATCAATTCAAAATTTAAGGCATTTCACGCAGGTGTCCTGCGTGGCAACCCTCCTCCTCCCCCCTCCCTTATTCACCTGCTGTAGGACATGCGATGTCAGCGTGACACGGACACGGACACGGACACATCCTGTGGCTTGTCGTTTCAAAGTGGAAGAGCATAATTTTGACATATGCGATTACAACGGAAAGGACAACAAATACGACAACAAACTGCACAAACAGCAACAACAACAAAAACAACAACAACAATAATACAGAAACACGAATTGTAGCATAAAACAAAGCAGCAAAACAAAGAGAGAGTGGCGAAGCGAGAAGGTTTGACGGGCAACTACCCCATGAAACTAAATTGCAGTTACCCAGAAAGGATATACCAATTGTTTCGAGTTCTTCCCCACATGCTTGCGTGCTCTACCCCTTTGCGTGCATTGCGCTATTACAGGGTATGCAAAACTCAACAAAAAGCCAACAGCAACGGCGAGCAATAAAACTAGCAACCGCGTCAAGGCAAAAGCACATCAATCAACGCCGGCAATCGCAAAGGATACGGCGAGGCAGGAGCTACGTCACGTTGCCAGGATAAGCGTATTGTGTGAAGAAAGTGTTCTCTCTCTCTCTCTGTGTGTGTTTAGCTGCGCCATCTCCCAGTTATAGTTATAGTTCTTATTGCTGCTGTTGTTGTTGTTGTTGTTATAGTTGTAACTATTGTAGTTTGTTTGTCGTTGCTTCATGCCGCGCTGGCGACCACAAAATACCTTGCAGTCACGAACAGAGTGAGCTGGGGATAAGGCAGCAGAGCGAATAAGGGGAGAAAGGAAGAAGGCAGGGGAAGGGCTGAAGAGAAGAGCAGAGTGTAGTAGAGTGTCAGTCAGTCAGTTAGAGTCGACGGACAACATACATAGAACAACTACATGAACATAAATATAAAATATCTAAGCGACACTTGTGTGTGCTGTCTGCATTTCTAAGTGTGTGTGCCCGCGTGTGTATGTGTGTGTCTGTGTGTGTGACCCAAGTAAGATTAAAAGTGCTGTTGCCAGCAAGAGCACAAAAAAGTCAAACAACTTTCCGAGCAGAAAACAGCTAAAAATGCCAACCCCACAAAGTTGGCCCAAACAATTAAAGGTGGCAATTTCATTTAGACGCTTTGCCGCGCTGCTGCAGTCGGCAGAGCAGGGAAAAGCTGCTTCTAAATAGGTTTCTTCTTCATGTGTATGACAAAAATAAAATAGTTATGTGAGTTATAAATAGTTATTTCTCTATGCAATATACGAATGTAAGGCGATAGTCGGCAAATTTTATTTGAATTTTAGAGTTGCTTCAACTTTTGGCTATTTGCAGTTTGCTGCAGATGTTTTATAGACAAATACGTTGATGAAACTTGAATATATATTATTTTCTACTAATATTAATATTAAATTTCATTCATTCATCGTAGAGTTACTATAGCTTTATGTTATTAACTGAACACATTCTATTTTTAATATATCTTAAATATGCTGATAAACTTTCAATTAAATGGAGTACAAAATGTAGCAATCAAGGTCAAAAGGATACATTTTCCTACTTTGTTTTTGTATTGAGTTTGTTAAGTTATTTAACAACGTTAAGTCAAATGTTTTTTAAGTGTGACCTGAGTCACTACACTATCGTAAGTCGAGTTAGTTAACGATATCGATATCCCTATCGATAAAAAAGTGTTGGATAACGCGGTAAGAGTGGGACAGCATCATTTACGTTTAAGAAAGCCAAGAGCACAGATCAAAATTGTGCAAGAGACATTTAAAGTAAAAAATATTAAGACAGTTCATAAATTATTATCTCCACAAGTTAAAATTTGTGTAGCCTTCCACTTCAGTTAAACAGGATAGTATTATATACATGAATACATACATAATTAAACACAGGCATAACCGCTAAAGACTTGCGCCATTAGCTGAATGGGTGTACAACCTTTGGCTCTCGGCAAGCCAGCTCTCAATGTTTATTTATATCTGTATTGTTTAGATCTATTCTCTTTCCAGCTCTTTCTCTCCCCCAATCTTTCTCCTTTTTTTCCCTCTTTTCCCCCTCTGTCCCGCTCCCTGTCCGATTAATATACGACTGATTAAGTGGGACAAGGTGCGACAAAACTGTCCAAATCTCGTACACAGTGCGACAAAGAGCGAACTGAAGCGAGGGAAGGGACAAAGAGAAGGAGCAGCAGCAGCAGCAGCAGCAAAAACAATAACGTTAACTATAATATACCCTATGCATGGATGTGAGGACAGTATAAATAAATAAGTATGTGTGTGTGCTGGCACATTATATACACTTGTCTCAGTATGCACTTGTATGTGTGTGTGTGTGTGTATGTGTGTATTATTGTATGGCTCATGGTAATTACAGGTGTCGCTATAATAAATTACCTTTGAATTTACTGTTTGTCGGCCTCGTCTTTGTTTTTGTTGCTGTTGCTGTTGTTGTTGTTGCTGCCGTTGTCGTTGTCAACGTGCTTGTAGTTGTAGTTGTACTCTGTGTGTGTTCGCTTGTTGTAGTTGTGTGTGCGGGGGATAACGGGATAAGAGACTGCCTGGCACGATAGCTGGCTGGCTGAAGGCAGGATAACGGGCTGGCGGGATGGCCGTATAGCGGGATGCCCAGCAGCAGCAGCAGCTCCAGCTGGCGCTGCTACTGGCAGCTCGCATGTTCTGTCATTGATAAGCTTTATTAAAAAGGATAATGAGCCTGTGGCTGTGAGTGTCTCTGTCTCGCTCACTCTCTACCACCACACAACATGCGTGTGTGTGTAATGCGGTTTTGTAGTAAACAGTGTGCGTGCGTTTGTGTGGGTGTGCGCCTGTGTGTGTCTTGTACATGTGTCCATTATAAGTTTCGTTGTTGTTTACGAGTTGCCGCCGCTTTTGTTGTACAGCTGTTGTTGCTATTGCCGTTGCTGTTGTAACTGCTGTAGTTGTTAATAGTTATGAGTTAATGGTTTTTTGTTTGCTTTCGCGTTGTTTGTCGCCCCTTTCACCTCCTCCTTCTCTTCCTCTCTGCCTTTCGTTCTCATTATTATTTTCGGATTATTGTGATTACTTTTGTTCCGGCATATAATCAAATTAACTGTATGCGTGGTTTACGCCTGACAGCGACAGCAGCAGCAGCAACAACAACTGTTTGAGCCTTGCTTTGTTTTATACTTGACCCCAGAATGGAAACCTTCCCCGCCTGATGAGGGTGGTGTTCTGCCTTCGTCGTCGTCGCAGGTGCCAAGAACTTTCTGCCAAACGACTTTTTGATGTTGTTGATTAAGTTTTGATTAGCTGCCGCTGCTCTCAGTCGATTCGCAATACAGGGGAAATATTGTACAAATACAGAAGAGAGCAAACTTCTGCAGCAGCTGCCAACATGAATCTGGTCTGGTCTGGCCTGGCCTTGTCTGCCAATCTGCTGCTGCAGCTCTGCTGGGACTCGCGAAACGATTTATCGACTTTGCTGAAGTGCAGAAATTATATTCGTGTACATATTTGCGTACAGGCCAAGCATTGCTAGCTGTTTTCAAGCCAAAGTATTGCGAATTGCAAGAGTAAAATTTAGTTCGAGCTAAAATGAAAGTATTGCTGTCTTTGGCCAGAAACATGCTGACTGCGCATCTCTACTGTTGCTACTGCTACTGTTGCTGCTGCTGGCTCCGCGTTAAGCTTGGCTGCATTTTGCCAATTTGATGCGCTGCACGAAGAAAGCTTTGCCGGAAAGGGAAGCGCATAAAAATAATTCGTTATGTGAGTCGCACCATTTCCCAGCGGGTTCTACAAGGCACAGAGGGGGCAGAGGGGGGTGTCTTGGAACTATTTGGCCAGCGCAATATTTGGCTTCGACTTGGCCTGTCCGGGGCCACGCCCAGCACTTCACTCCCGCATAGTTATGTGTGCATTTTTCGCATTTCGACTGCAATTTAAATGGTTCAACTGCCCCAGGGGGAGGTGGGGTGTGGTGGAGTGGAGGGGGAAGGGGCAGGCAAGTCAATTGCAGCAGTTGGCCATGTCCAGCTTCCTTGCATCTTGTCACTCTGGCAAGTCAGACACAGGCACAGCGCGCATTGCGTATACGTCACGTTGAACTGTTTGTCGGCTTTGTTTTGCATTTGCAGTCGATGTCCTTGTGCGTGTCAAACGTTTGGCAACCTAATGAGCGCAACAGGACAACTCCCTTCCTCCCCGTTCCCCCTCCCTTCGCCTTGTCTGCTTCGCTTTGTGAGTTACTCGCTGCAGCTGCACGGCTGCCACTCGAAGCTAAGCAGGAAACGGAAATTACTTTGCAAACACTTTGCAGCACCTTCTCGCGCGGCGTATACGTAACGCGAAAGTCAAGTGAAGTTGGGTTAGCTTACTTGCTTGCCCGTTGCTTTTCCTGCCATCCTTTTTACGCCATTTTCTTACGCTATTCTGGCCATTTAGTTACCCTGGCCAGGCCTGGGCCCTTTATGGCCATAAGCAAAGTGAAATATGAATTGCGGTTGCTCGGAAAATCTGTGCAGCAAGCGGGCAACCGCAAGCTTGGCCTCATGCCTGCAGGCTACTTCAAAACACACGCACACACACACACACACCTTGCAGAAAGGTAACAAGTAAAGCATCAACTGCATTTAAGTTTGTTGTTATTTTGCCGTGTGTGTGAGTTTGCCTCGTTGTGGCACATTGCCATTTTATGGCTAAATCCACTTTAGCTGCGAGCAAGAAATGATGTGTGTTAGTGAGTGTGCACTGTGTGTGTGTGAGTGTTATTGAGGTAGTATATATGTGTGTGTGTGTGTGTTTGTAATGTCTACCCCGCGTCGCCATCGCGTGGCCTTATTGAAAGTTGTTGTAGGTTAACTTATGGCCTAAAAGGCTGCTCGCTCCTGTTTGCCGCTCGATCCTGGCTGCTGCTCGTGGCCGTGTCTGTTGTCCTGCGACTGTACATGCGATATCCACATGTGGAGTGGGTTGCCCCCTCTCCTCTCTCTCTCACTCTCTCTCTTTACTCCACTCTGAGCGGGGTTCAAATTACCTTTAAATTGAAAATTATTGTATGTGCGCGCACTCAGCAGCGTCTCCTCTTCCCTCCCCTCCCTCTGTCGACACACTAAGAACATAAATTTCTGTGGTTTCTGCTCAAAATTGCGGTAGCTTCTGCTCCCTGCTCTCCTTCCCCGCCCACTGCTTGTGGTTGCTTGTGGCTTAAAGCAGCGTCAAGCTTTGAATTACTTTTTCAATTTGAGGCCCTCGAGACCACAAGAGCGCGGCAGGTAAATGAATTAATGTGCGGCAAGTGGCATGAGAAGTTGAGCAACTTCCACGACGGCGTGTTCAATTTGTATTTATATAAACATTTGTTTCACTGTTTCCATTCATTCGCCCTGCCCTACAAAGCTGATTTAGCCAAAAAATCAACACGATACGACACGATACATTCCCAGTGAAGGGAAGTATTAACTAGACGAACGTTACAGTGAAGCACGAAGGACAGTAAGATACCCTTCGCCTAGTTTCGAAGAACTATTACAAGTACACTAACAATTAACAAAGACCATTGCCTATTGCTTTCTCTCTGTCTTACACACATATGCAGGCAGCACGCTGCAAGTAACTTTGAGGACTAAGGTGACAAAGACTATAACTTCTGTGTTTGTTGTACGATTAAATTGAAATTCCGAGGGGAGTTGGATATTATAGTGAGCTAAATAAATGTCATAGTCAGAAATTTTTATCGCATATACCTTATTTCTTATACGAGTTAAAAAAATTTAATGTTTGATTTGCGGAGGCAGTGGGCGTGGCATCATGAATTTGATATAAACTGTATCTGAGTATGATATACAGAAACCTTCATGCCAAATTTGGTGACTCTAGCTTTTATAATAGCTGAGAACTGCGTGTTCATACAGACACCGAGACAGACAAACAGAGCGGCAGGCAGACAGTCAGATGAACTGACAGACAGACTTCACTTAATCGATTCTGCTAGTTAGTGACTGAGCAAGAATATGTACACTTTATGAGGTCTGCAACGCCTTCTTCTGCTGACAAACATTTGCAGTCGAAGGGTATAAAATATATAGCATACTTCAAGGCATTGCCTGTAGTTGCCTTAGAAATGAAAATATAAATTACAATTGTCATTTTCCGTTGACCGTAACGACATGTTGCAGCTGCTGCTGCTGCAAGCAGACGTGACAACATACCATCGACAATCGAGCATCGACTCAATAAATCCGAAAAATGCCAGAAGTCAAGTCTGCACACGTTACGTATACGTCTGTAGGTGTGTGTGTGTGTAGCTGTCTGTCTATCTGTGTGTGTGTGGGTGTGCTCCACTTTCAGCTGGAGCAACAATTGTTTGTTTTGTGTCAATTTTGAATGGGCTTTTAAAATGATTAAATTTCATTTCATAAATATTTTACAACTGCCAGAGAAGGATATCAATTTCTGTTCGATTTCGGTTCGGAGTGTGGCCAATTTTAAAGCTGTCACAACTGTACACGTCCAGTCAGGCCCCAGCCACGCCCCTCAGCCACGCCTCCTGGCCATAATTCTTGTTACTTGTCACTGTCCTCGTCGTCGTCGTCGTCGTTGGCCGCTTGTGCAAATGTGTCTCATGCGAAGACCTTCGCCTCGAGAGGTTTCCGAGTTCAACAATTTTGAACTTGTCTATGTGTGAGTGTGTTTATTTGTTGTGTGTGTGTGTGAGTGTGAGCGCTAGTTACTATTTGGCACGCGTCGCTGTCGTTCGCTGCAAATTGTCGTGGCCCGTGCTGAACTGTCGGCATTGTGGCTTGTTTGTTTGCCTGGCGGGCTCGTAAATAAATCATTTGATAACTTGACGCTGCCTTCGATTTGGCAACAGCACACACACACACACACCCCTAGACACAGACACTGAGACTGAGCCAATGCAGTGTTGGTCAAGGACTCACCTAAGCGGCCCCAGCAGCTGTCCACTGGTACAAGATTTTGTGATTTATATGCTTTTACTTTGACATGCCTCCGTCTCGCCTCCCACCAGCCCCCCTTATCGATTTGCCCAGCCAGTCTCAGCTACTTTGTTGTCCTTGTTGCTGTTGCTGTTGCTGTTGTCAGTGTCTCGCTGGCTTGGCTTTATCTGCAGCTCTGCCGACCGCAACGCAAACTTTGTCCAAAATGGCGAAATGGCGTCGTTCATTTTTACGGTCTGCCCGCGCGCTAACCAAACAGCCAACAGCCAAACACAGCCGAGAGTCAAACAAGGCAAAGTTACTCGTACTATAGCCAACGGGCAGGATTCAATTATCTAGTCGGGTCAGCGGCGGCAACACACTTTCATGTGGCCAACCGAGAATCCTTCCTACTGCAAATAGTTGAAGTTCAAATTGATTTTCCGCGCAAATGCAAATCGGTTCATTTTGAGGCGGAGCAGGATTGAGAATATGGGAGAGACAAGTGAGGCATTTTCAATTACAAGACCAAAACTTTTGACCGTAAAACTTAGCCATGTTTCCAGTGCGACTCACATAAAAACCCCTAAACTATCGAGAAGCAGAACACAACACAACAACATGGAATCTCAATCAGTCGATGGAGCAGGGGAAGGGAGGCAGAATGAGAGCTGAACTGCGACCTCTTCACCCACATAAACTCCTTACGAATATGGCTACTTACGAGCTGAGCTGAGCAGCCATAACTGCTTCGCGATGAGCTTCGCTTTAAGGATTTACTGTCAAACTCAATTTGTGACTGCCAAGCGGAGTGAGAGTGTGTGTGTGTGTGTTGAGGCAATCTGCTATTAATAGAATTTTCACCAGTTCAGCCAGGAGCGAACTTAAACGCTTCCATTGACACAAACCGTACAAATTCAGCTGCAGCTTAAGCCGAACAAGAACAACAACAAACCGAAGTTGCGATGCTCTGCTTGATCAAGGTGAGGGAGGCGTCTCTTCAAGTTGCTTGACATTGCTAGCTGGATTTAATTCGGCAGGTGTACATCTGCTCGGCTATAACTCTTTTTGCTCTGCACCGTCACAACCTTTTCGACGGTATCAAAAAGATTATTTATAATCATGCTCGGCAGGGCACGACGCAGTCGAGCGAGCACACAGTCGACCCGCTCCAAATTCATAAGCCTGTTCAGAAAATAGAGCTCCCCTTCCCCGTACCCTTGTACACCTCCTCCCGCTGCTGCTGCTGCTGCTGCTTGCTCCTCTCTTCTTGCCAGGCCATCAGCGGCGTATCGCCAACGTAACTGTGCGCTTAAAGAGGCTCAGATGCTGCTCTGCCTCACATGTATGGGGATTAGATATTTCAAAAGTTTCTGACCCAAAAGGATTTGAAGGTAGTGTGGGAGGGAGAGAAGGGGGTATTGGTGCACATGGCAAACAGACGAGCCTGGTTTTTGTTTGCTTGACTTTGTTGCCACTTGGCAACAATAGTAACATGGCATGTGGCAGAGGCAGAGGCAGAGAAGGAGAGTCGAGTAGAATCAGCTTATTTGCCTGAATAGCCATTATCTTCATCATCATCAGCAGCAGCAGCCTCGTTGAGGGATTTGGGTTTGGGGCACAACAGCTTGGAGCCCAAGTCAGCCCTTTACGTTTTTGATCTATGCCACACACACACACACTCGCACACACAATTCCTGTTGCTCAGTTGTCATGGCAATTCAGAAGAAGATACTCGTATTCAATTTAAAACAACAAATCTGTGTAGTAGTTGCAACTAATTTGATCGACTGCGGGCAAGCATTGCGTGCAACTTGCTGAACACATTTTTATGATTTGCCGAATTCCTTTGGAGTCTGACTTAGCTGGGGATTAGAACACGAAAATACAAACAAATGGGGGGGGGAAATAAGAGGAATAGCTCCCTCTTACCTGCCACACTGAGTCCATAAAGATTCAAACAATCTGCTAAAGCTCATCACAGGCGCAAAAGCAGGAGATGAGGTAGTTTGTGGCAGTAGAGAGTGAGAGGCGGGGATGAAGGGGCAGGGCATTTACAATTTAAAATGCATGCATAACAAATGGGGAGCCAAAGACTTGCAGCCAGTACAACAAGGCCATGCCCCGCAGCAACTGGCAGAGAAAAAAGAAAAGACGGAAACCAAAAAAAAAGATGGGCACAAAAAAAAAGAGGACACAAAACCATCAACAAGGCCACTCAGGCAGCTTAGCTCAGCTCGACTCGGGAAAATCCTTAATCTGTGCGAATGCTGCTTAAAGGACACACTGCACACACACTCTGCTTGCCATGGCAACTCTGGCAACTCTGGTAACTCTGGGTTTAAGGGGTCCCTTTGTTTTGGCTTACATTAAGCAAAGAACTACTGGCAACATGCAGCATGGCATAGAGTTAGACGGGGGTGTGCGGGTGCGGGGCACGTGTGCACATATTTGCCTCACTTTGTTTGCTGACATGCTGCAACAACATGGGGCAGCAACAACTACGTACTGGGGGCAGCATCTCTTTCAGAAATTTTTGCATAATTTGGTTAGGAAAAAGTATCCCCTTTGTCTCTGGCAGCAGCAGCAAAACAAATTCAATGCGAAATCCAATACACATACGCCCCGTTGCATGACACACACAGCTCTCTTCACTTCACACACACACAGGCACACTCTCTCTCACACTCGCTCAGCCCCATTTGACTCTCAAGTTTCGTGCTCAAATTTTCGTTTTCTAATTTCTAATTTAATTAGGCGCGTGCCACACGACGCGGCTCGTAAAGCCCAACGCAATCAGAGGCAGTGTGTGTGCTGCACACACACACACAGGCACCACACACAAACAATGTGTCCCTGCTGATCCAAACACAAATATGCAAACACGCATACAGGCAAACAAGCACGTTCTCTCTCTCTCTCTCCCTCTCTTTCTCTGTCCCCCCTGTCTGCCTGCTGTATTTACATATGAGCAACATTTTCATTACGTGCTGCAGCAGCGTATCACAGCCACGCCTACCCAAAAAAATATATGAGAAAGACAGGAGGTAGGAAGAGAGACAGCACAGAGGAGGAAGGAGGAGGATAGCAGGGGGAGCAGGGGAGCAGCTCAGCCTCGGCAACATTTTTCCAAGCGACGATTTTTCACATTTTTCATATTTTCCACCGGGTTTTTATTGCGGGAGTTTTTCTTTAATTGCTGCACACGTGGCAGCAGCAACGCGACTTTTCCCCTGTGTGTCTGTGTATGTATGTGTGTGTGTGTGTATATGTGTGTGTGTGTGTGTGTTTGTATTGAGTTGCTGGCAACATTAATTGGTCGCACAGCGAATTGATTAAGTTTCTGGTTTATAATTATTTTAGTGTAATTAAAAGTTGCCCTTGGCGACCGATGCGTCCCCTCGCGCTTGTTTGGCACGTTGCACGCTGTACGCTACACGTCGCACGTTGCGCATACAAAATAGAATAAAAAGTGTAACAACTGACAGTGCGAAAAAACGTCCGATTTCATTACTGCTCCCACGCCCCAAAGTCAAGTGAGATGACACTAGGGGTGAGTGGAAGGAAGAGCGAGGTGAGGGGGAATGGGGCATGCTACGCGCAACGCATGCGGGCTGTCGGGCTGGAAGTGCAGTCAGCTATTCAATGGGTTCACACTTGATAAATGCCACACTGGCTCTGCTCGGTCCGACCGACGACGACGACGCCATGAAAGCCCATTAAACACATTTCAAATTGAAAAGTCATGCTTTGGGATAGCTTAGCTAACCCCCTCCCCTTCTCTCCCCTGCTCTACCCTGTTGGCAACTCGCACCCACACAGTTTACATAATGTTTTACATAAATTTGACTTTGAATACTCAAGTTTGGCAAACCATTCGTCCCACTGCTTGTTCGTCCATTAGCCCAAAAGCTTTTATCAACTGCAGCCTGACCGTACTTTCCCCTGCTGCTTCCCCTCTCCCCTCTCCCTCCTGCAAGCAAAAGATCTCAGACTGCACAGTTTTAACTTCGATTACTCTGAAATATCTGGCAAAATGTTTAATCCACGTACAGATGGTTGAAAAAGGACAAGCAGACAAGCAAAAACAATTAAATGCCGAGCAAATAGGGCGTTTTTGAGTAGAGTATACCCTGCAATAGCAGAGAGAGATACGACAAATTGGGAATTTATGAGCAGTATATACTCTACAATAACCGGGAGATTAAAGTATTTAAAACTAAACTTGAAACTCTTCAACTTCTATAAATAACAATTCACAATTTATTCCCCTAAGATTGTCGAGTGTGGAAAGGCTGCCGAGGAAGGTGCGGGGAAGGTGCCTCATTGGCGTGCAACAGCCCAAATAAAATCCATGTCCATGTAGTGCTGCCCTAAAAATGCCACTGAGTACCATCGAAAACTGAGCCTCCACTTGAGTTAAAGCGACCCTCGAGCCCGCACACGCACGTCATAAATTCTGGTTCGGCCAGCAAATGCGTCTACTATTAAGAACTTACTAACACATACAGCGTCCTTCGCACACTCCCACACACACACCCTCCGTCACTCGCACTCACTCCAAACGAGGCTTAATAATGTCTTGACCATTATCCTGCATATAAAGTTGTTCATTTCCTTGTTTTCTGTGCTCTTCTCTGTGACTTTGATTTCGCCCATTTCGTATGCTGTGCGAGCTTTGGCGCTTCTCCAGCATCGATTGTTGTTGCTCTTGTTGCTGTTGTTGTTGTCGATGTTGCCATTGTGTTGCATACATAATAAATTTTATGAAACGTAAATTTTTATTGAAACCAATTTTTGGCACAGCCATAAAACGAGAAGAAGCAGCAGAAGAGTGTGGGAAAAACTTTCTCTTCTCTTCTCTTATCGTTGTCGATGAGTTGGCGTTTATAATAAAAATCCGAATGTTTTATTTATGTCTGCCCTACGATTTGTAAAGAATCCGCAAATGTCTCGCCCCGCCGCTTGGCAGCCTTGCATGAATCCACTCGGAAAAATGCTCAAACTCTTGAAAATTGTTTTTACTACTTTATTTCTTATCCAAATTCTCTTTCTGTAGGCTGTCATAAATTTCTAATTCCGGCTAATAATTAAGAACTGTGATTCGAAATTCCTAGAGAAGTTTTGCCAAATACAAAAAATGAATTTACCCATTTTTATTGTATTTACATTAAAGCATTCTTTGCAACGACATTGGCATTTCAAATCATTTCAATCATTTCCATGCGCAATCTGTGGGCATGTAGAGGGGAAAGGTAAAGGCAGAGAGGGAAAAGGAGACAGAGGAATGAAGACAAAGAGAGAGAGGGAGACAGCAGACACAGATAAAACAAACAACAATTGCAAACTGAATATCGCAAATATTTTCACAAAACATAAATGGGAAATACGCACAAAATGCAAAATAGAAACGCACACACACATACACGCACACTAACACACCCACAAGCTGACAAACAAAAACAATGTGCACACATTTTTTTGTAAATTAAATAAGCAAAAAATGTCGCAAATAAAACTGAAACTGAATCAAACAAGCGTGCGACCAACTGACACACAAAGCGCTCGACGTATTTTATTTTATACGCTCATTTAACTGTTTCTTTTTTGGGGAAGAGATTGTAGACGATACGGGAAAGGGGCGGGAGTGTCGCTTGGCAGGAAATGCGAAAATGTTTGCAAATCATTGAAGCGCAGAGCGAATCGACCGCAGCTGCCCTAATAGGTGTGTCTGCATTACGTATACGTAACGTATTACATATGTGCGCATGATGTGAACTTGACAGAGCCACAATTGATTGTTCTTGTTGTTTATTTTGTTATTGCCAACGCGGATTAAAACGAGTTGCTTTACTCTCTTTTTGGTCAGTTATGATATTAATGCAAAGGAGGGACTTATGACACTCTGTTCCACGCCTTTGCGGATGCGAGGGATACCATTAAAAATGCATCAGCTTAAATAGATTAATGAATTGATGCGAGGGTGCGTGCACGGGCGCAGGTACTATTGCGCGATTCATTGCAAATATATGTTGATTAAATTACGCTTGTTTGAGTAATTATTTTTCAATTACACAATGCACTCTGCACTCTGCACTCTGCTGAGCAGAGCGAGGAGGGGGAGGGGGAGGGAGATGGGGAAGCGGCTGACCGAGTCACAGAGCTGCTAGTGCATGCCTGCAACTCGAGGACTCAGACCAGTCATTCACGGCACGGCTCATCAACGAGCACCCAGACAACTCGATTGAACATCAATTCAAGCTGCAGAGAAAGAAGGGAAGGGGCAGGGCGGGGGGAGGGAGGGGGAGTGTGGATATGAAGAGGTCTGGAGTGAGCTGGCAAGCAGCAACCCGTGTCGAGATTAATGCTAATGTGACAACTTAATCGAAAGCCATTTATAAGTCATGTCAAGTGGAGCAGCCTGTCTCCGGGTGCTGTGCCCCTGTCCCCCCTGTCCCCCTGTCTCCATCTCGGCTGTCAGCTACGTTATGACGACAGTCAACGATGACGGCGCCTAAATGTAGGCAACGTGGCACAGCATGACAACGACAAATCCATAAAAAAACGCACGTTAAATATTTGCATTAACTTTGGCGATAAGAATGCAAGGGGGGGGGAGGTACACCAGGGGCAATAGGGAGTTAGATAACATAGACGGGAAATGAGCACACTTACCCGGCAAGCGCGATGTGATGCTGATAACCAGCAATAGTTGCGCTATCAGCGCTTTGACGCTGCTGCTACTACTACTGCTGCTGCTTCTCCTGCTGCTGTTTCTGCTGTTGCTGCTGCTGCTCATTTTATCGTTTTTATCTTGTCGTCTCTTATCGCGCAGTGCGTTACTTTGTCAACGACTTACTCTCTTGCGCTCTCTCTGGCTCTCTTTCTCGCACTCTCTCTCGTACTTTCTCTGTCTCACTCTCAAGTGAATGTTAAGTGCCTCGCACTTGACTTTTATTGCGACGGCACACAATGTTTACCGTTGGGAGAGAGCACACACTATTCTCGGGGAATAGAAGCAATCCTTGTTCCTTTGCGAGTCCTGTCGGAGTCGTGCCGTGAATGCAGTATAAAATAAATAGAACACAACGCACACTCGCGCACACAAACGCGCATCACATTGAAGCAAAGAAACTCGCGCGAATTAATTAGAAAAGAAAATTTGAACAGTAACAAAAGTTACAGTTGCAACGCTTGCCTCAATTTGTTTTTTTTAATGATTTTTCAATTGATTTTTGACACTTTTCACGCAGTTGTTGGCCCTTGAAAAAAAATTGGGCCAATAATTTGCATCGAAATCAATCGAAATCTACAGCTGCTGATGTCCTTTTGTTAGAGGGACGCTGCCTCGTTATTGTTATGCGGCTCAGTTGGTCGCCTCTTTTTGTTGCATGCCACAATTGCAGTCTGCTCCTGCTGCTGTTGTTGCTGTTGTTGTTGTTGCTGTTTTTAATCAAGAATTTACACAGTCACCGCATCGAAGTGCTGTTGTTGTTGTTGTTGCCTGCAGCCAGCCAAATGAATGCACAATGCAAATTTTCAATCAAAACTTTTTATTCGCTTTCAGCGCAAGGTTTTTTTTTGTTTTCTTCTTTTTTTGCTGTTACTTTTTAGCGCTCGTTAGCCTCGACCATTTTTTTTTTGTTTTTGTTTTGTTTTTGTATTCACTGACTGTTCTTTTTGCACTTTTCTTTGCGCAGTTTCTTGCTGGCGTTTTTTCTCAATTTTTAATGCAATTTCCACGCTTAACTGCACTTTTTGCCGTCGCGTCGGCGTTGTTATTGTTGTTATTGTTGTTGTTGTTGTTATTGTTATTGTTGTTATTGTTTCTTTTGCCGATGTTTCTGTTGCCTTTTTATATCGCATTTATTTGCACGGACACAACACGAACACAGACACACAAACAGATACGCGCAAACACAGACGAAATATGCACACAATTTGCATTGTCTCTCTGTCTCCCTCTCTCTCTCTTTCTCCCTCTCTCTCTCTCTTCTTTGTGTGTCCTTGTATGTATCTGTGTTTGCGTCTCTTTGGCTTGTTTTGTTTCCTGTTGCGCGCACAAATTCAAATTACTTTTGTCGTTATTGTTTGTATTGTTATTGTTGCCGTTTGTTGTCGGGTTTGTTGATGCTGTTGTAGTTGCTGTTGCTGTTGCTGTTGCTGTTGTTGTTGCTGTTGTTGTTGCTGTTGTCGTTGCTGCTCCTTGTCATGTTCATTTCCTCAAATCAGTTGACAACTCTGCAGCCACAAGATGTTGCACTTACGATACGAACCTAGCTGCAGCTTCTTCTTCTCTGTCTCTATCTCTGTCTTGCTCTCGTTGATTGTGGGCCACGCCTTGGGCATTTTTACATGCCTCGTTGCCACAAACAGTCTGCAACAAAACAGAGAGAAAACAAAATGGTAAACAAACTGAGAGCGAGAGCTTTCTGCTTTTAAAAGAGAATTTACTTTAATCTGATATATGAATGGAAATTATGAATGGAAAACAACTTAGTCGGTTTTCGGGTTTTTAATAAGTGTGGACACACACTCGCAGCCATACACACACTCACACACTCGAGCACACACACACAGACACTTGGGTGGGCTCTTCAAGTTGTTGTTGCTGTCTGATTTAATATTTTCTTTGAAGCATCTTCTCGCATTTTCATAATTTATGAGGCAGCTTTGCGCGTCTTTGACGAATTCATTTCGAAACTTTTCTTTTTGATATTTCAACTTTCATCACGAACTGAGTTGGGGCTGCCACAGCCACAAACACCACCACACATACATAGATGGGGAAAATGTGTCGGGCCGGAAAGTGCGTCAGGCATTTACGCACAGTCCACGCTGAAGAAAGGTTGCCTGCCCCACCCAGCTGACTGACTGATGGCTGTCTAGGCCTGCCGCATTGTTGCACTGGCAGGCAGAGGCAGAGGCTTTGTGCCACATACAGCTAAAGTGCATAACTGCGCCAAGCATTATGCTTTATTTTCCGCTTGACACCTTTGGGCTGCGTTGCGCATTTCCTTTCCACACACACACGCACGCACACACACAGACCGGCCTAGCTCTTTGTGTTGCATGCACATAAAGCCGTTTTTTTCCTTACATTTTTAGCCGAAGTGCAGGGTAGAGTGCAGGGGCGTGGCAGTGGGAGTACGAGTACGAGTGCTACTGCTGCTGTGCAGCTTCTTATCAAGGTGGAAGTCGACGTCAACGTGCCGCACAGACGTCATGTCGTCGACGTCTGAATTGAAATTTATTATTCTGCTTTGTCGTGCGTGTGTGCCAGGCACTTTTGTGCCACACACACCGCCACCCGCAGCAGCAGCAGCAGTCAGGAGTCGGGAGTGTTAAAGAGTAGAATGGGGACAGGCCAAGCAACCCTTTCACAAGGGGGTATTTAATATTTTAATGCAGGCCCCCCGCACACCTGTGATTGTGCTTTACTTTTAATTGCTTTCCAGTCGAGAGACTGAGGCGAGGGCGACCTTTGATGCTGCTGTGCGATCGCACTTAAGGATATTGTTTACATGTCTCAATTATGCTTTGAATTACGCGCACTTCACACTGCCTCACCCGAGTGTGCTTCCCCTCCCTGCCTAAGCAACAAGAAATTTGCGCACTTGCTGCTCTAATTTCAAAGCAAAGTTTCGATCAACAAAGGGCAGCGAAAGGGAGGTACCGGAAAGAAGTTGGAGATGGCATGGGGAGAGAAGGAAAGATAGGAAGAGGGAGGGGAAGCAAGAGCTGAGGTCCTTTACGTTGTTCTCGAATTACACAGAATTTCTGTTTCTGTCGAAGTTCTCCAGGGCTCCACGCCTAATGCATGTGCTAATACCTTAGCTATACTATCACCTCCACTTCTGCCTTACCCACTACACCCCCTTAGTTATTTCAGATAGCCATCATGAAGCTGTAGGCAATTTGTAGCCACAGAATTTTAAGTGGCGACCACGTTGCGGTCGTTTTGCCTTTGCTTTTTGCGCTGAGGAAAACAGAAAAAAAATCTTGTTGCTTGGCTTGGCTTTTTTCTGCTGACATTTGCCGCCTCACCGCTTAGCACTTGCCCGAGGGAGGCAGAGAGGGTTGTGGCAGCGAGAGAAATTATGCAAAGATTGTGTGCACAACTTGAGACAGAGAGACCCTCTTGACAGACCCTGCTCGAGCTCAAGACGAGACGCGGCAGTCAAGGCGAGACGAGGCTGAGGTCAGTTTCGGGCTACAAAGTTTTGTCGAGTGACATGTAAATTTCGCTACAGGCAGTACGCCATTTTGTTTTTGCACGAAAGAGTTGCCGGCCGCCGGAAGCAGCGTTGCACAGTGGCAAATTCAAAGAAAATAACACAGCGCAAACTTCAGACTGAACTTCCTGCTTTTGTGCAATATTTGGCAAATGCGTGCCACTGTGCCGTCGACACGATGATAATTTGGCATACTCCACAGCCATCAAGCGTTGCCCAGGAGCCACATTTTCTTTCATGAAAATCAGTTAAATGAGTTTGTTTACATGAAGAAGAGAAAATCCAAATAAAAAACCTGCTTTAAATGTATGCAAGGGGGGGTAGCGGGGAATGGGAGAGAAGGGCCCAGCAAAAGGAAGCGGCACATTGTCTGGACTGTGGCTGTGGCTACACGTTTTTCTGCGGAAATAACTGTAAGAAGAAAAAAATCCCCATACAATTTACTTTTGCAGCCTAAAAGTATGCAGCGTATAATTTGCGTTTTGTTTGGAGTCGGCGTTGCCGCGTTGTTGTTATGTAATTTGCATGTAAACATGTGCTTATTTTCATGCCTCCTGGCAACCACACACACACACACAAACACACAAGCACACCGACACACACACACGCGAGAATGCACCGGCAAACACCAAATGATTTTGTTTAACATATTTTGTTATTAAGTGTGGAAATGTGCATATTTCGTTGAAGCCTTCTTTCTCTCTTCCGACGAATTGCCAGTGTGCGTGCCTGCTGTATGAGTGTTCTGAGTGTGCTGGTGTGTGTGTGTGCTCACCCCTTTTTAGCTGGCATTCGTTCTTGTTCGTGCCTGCAGTAAATTTCCGTTCGCCATCATTCAGCCCTGTCTGAGGGGCAGGCATACTTCAGCCTGAACTTTTGTGTGTTGCATGAACTTCTTAAATTATTGGCTAAGGCCGCATAAACTGTTCGCCCCGGAGCTGCTCCCTCTGCCTAACTGGATGAACTGAACTTTGGCAGTTTTCGGGGGCTAAGCGAATTATGTTTTGTGGCAAGTTCAAACACATTGCAGCTCCTGCCCCAGTCGAACCTCGAACTCAACTGAACCATTTGACAATTGACAGTCGACACAAACTTTTTTGCCAATTAGTGCTGTCACGCCATGCCTACGATGATTGCCACTTCCCAGCCCTGCCAGGCTGCCCGGACAGCGACTAAACTGTCTACACTGGGAAAAACAACTTGCAGTTCTTTACAGTCTAACTAAGGTTCAAAAGTTAGTTTTGTATTCCTTCTCTCTCGCTCACTCACTCTCTCTCCCTCTCTCTATTTACCTTTCGCTGCGGGCTTCTCTCTCAGTGCAGACATTTTTTCCTTCGCCTGCAACTCACGTCAGCAATTTGTTTGCTTTGCCAGCAGCAGCAGCAGCTAAGCAAAACTATGAACACCCTTAGACACACACACATACATACACGTTCACACGCACAGCCCTTGCTGCAGACATGGCCATAACCAGCTCAGTTGGCCATCTGACCGTGTTGCATATAAAACGACATCAACTGGACGTGCCCGCACTTCCTAATGCCACGCTGCGCTTTCAGGCAACCCAATCAACGATACGTGGCCCCCTCTCCCCCTCCCCCGTTCCTCTATGTATTGTCTACAGTTTTTATTGTCGTAAGTCGAAGACATTGCCCCCCCACCCTCAGGGCTCACCCCTTGCTCAAATAGATCCACAGCGTTTAATGCCTGCATTACTTTACTCATGGCTCATGGCTCGTGGCTCATGGCTTATAGCTTGTAATGGTAAATGTATTTAAGCCTTTGTTGTTACTGCCACAGCTACAGCTACTGTGGCTGCTGCTGCTGTCGCTGCTGCTGGGGAGCTCAGCAAGTACAAAGTGTTAAATGCTTAGGGCTTAGGGCATGGCAGTGGGCGCACTCGAAGCGCCACCCACCTTGAGGCAGCTAAGCAAATATGGAAGGCAGAGTGGGGGGCAGAGGGGGCACATTTAATCCCAACAAAGGCGTTGTATTCATTTCTTATTTAAAACTACTCTTCAGTTATAAGTGCTATATATATTTATATGTATGTATATGTATGTCAGCTGTAGAAATAGAGATAGCCCAGCCCACAGTGCACAGTGTGTTTATTTATCGAACTGTGAATAAATATTTAGCCGGGCAACACAACTACAACTAGTCAAGTGCCTCAGACCCGAGCTCAGACGCAAAGCTAAGCGGTTTCATCCCATCCCCGCAATCGGATACATCCCCTTCCCGTGCTCCTCCCTTACCTGACTGAAGACGAATCGATAGACACTTGAGGCACGACTGTGTCGAGTTTGCAGTTTGCAGTTACGAGTGTGTACTGTAATTATGTGAGTGTTCCTACGTGTGTGTGTGTGTGTGTGTGTGTGTGAGTGTAACCTAATTCTGGGCATGGCTTAAATGGACTTTCAGTCTATTGACTCACTGAGTTTTATATTCGTGTGGCAGCTTAGCTTGCCCCCCCACGAACCATGAAAATTGGACTTCATCTACCTAAAGCGTGACGCAGCTGCCTCTCATTAAAGCCAAGTGGCGGCTGCTTCAGCAAAGAGAAAGAGAGAAAGTATAGAGAAAAGAGGAGTATAGACAAAAGATAAAGAGAGAGAGAGAGAGAGAGAGAAAGAGAGAGAGAGAGAGAGCGAGCTACGTCTCGGCAGCTAAAAAGGCTCTTCAGCTTTATCGCTGTAATCAATTGTCTGCATTTGAATAGTTGACAACCGATTTATGGACCATTGACTGAGCAGCAGCAGCAGCAACAACAAGAGCGACAGCAACAAAAGTGATACCAAAGCCAACTGTGCCCCGCCCCAAGCTCATTTCTTTTGTACTTGCGGTTCCCAGCTTGGCTCCCCCCTCTTCGACAGTCCGTCTTCGATCTCTGCTCGTTCCGTCCATCACAGTCCTTTGCTGTTTTTTTGTGTGTGCCAGTATCCTTTTCGGAAATCAAGTGGAATGACCCACAGGCTTCCTCACCCTCCGCACTGTTCGTTTCCCTTCTGTGTTTTGCACTACGTAACTTCTGTTTTTCTATGTTTTACGTAATTTTACAGAGCAGCCGGAAATGGCTAGGAAATTGAGCCAACAATAACAGCAGCATCAGCCTTGGCTACAGCTACAGCCATAACAGCAACGACAACGACGGCAACAACAACTGACATCATGCACGAATAAGAATAATAACGAAAATGTCAGACCAAGCGGCAATTCGTCCAATGTCCAATGTCCAATTCGTCCCTCGTCCTTGGATCCTTTATCTGTCCCCTGTTCATGTCGCTGCGTCAGTCAGCGGGCAAGTCTGTCAGCCACTGGCCCAGATAATGTACTGCCAAGTGTTTCTGACCTTTTTCTCCCACTGTCTTTCCCTCTCTCCCTCTCTCCCTCTCCCTCTCTCTCTCTCCCTCTGTGGCTGTGCCTTTTGCGCTGTCCATTTCATATTTGGTTGGTCTGTCATAAAGTCCGAGGACGAGGCGAACGCATCCGCTGCTGCTGCTGCTGGCTCTGCTCCAAGGCTAACCAACTGCTGCTCCCTTTCTCCCCCTCCTCTCCTTGCTGATCCTTTGTCAACAGCAGCTGCTGTTGTCGCGCTTGTTTCAATGCGCATCACATCGCATTGCTTAATGCTCAATGCAAATGAAATGCGGTCATGCCCGCAAAAGCAGTTCAAGTTCATACGGACATTTCCCAAGCACATCCTTAAAGTAGCAGAAAAAGAACTTTTGCTCTTCGCGTTTCGTCATTTGCAATATGAAAAGGAACTTTGCAGTACGCGTTGGCTCATCTTCAATCTTAATTAGCGAGGCTCGTGAAATAAGGACATCGATTAAAGGTCAGTAAAGAAAACTTCGTAAAGGCACCTAAGAGAACATTTTCTAAGGCACCTTAGGGAACCTATAGGAACTTTAAAGCACCTAAGGACACTGAGTTGTGGCGCAACGCATCCAGAAGTAACATAGACATTATTCAGCGAGCACAGTCATCAATTCTGAGAATTATCACTGGATCGCCGTGGTACCTTCAGAAGCACAATACCTAAAAATCAAATTAGTAATCGAAGTAATAACTGAGAAGAAAATGAAATCTAAGAAAAGCTACCTCCAAATCCCCTCGCAAGAAAACTAATCGGAGTATGCAGTCAAAGCCGGCTGCACCGCAACGACCTCCCAGCCCAGCAATAAAATTTTTAGGGCAATCTCAAACACTATCACTAAGTGAAAGTTAACTAACCTTTATTAAGATTTGAATACTTATTGTTAGGCTCTTAAAACAAAGGGAAGATTCAATAAATAATACTATAGAAAGAAAAAAAAAACCTAAAGACACGTATGTCAAAGGAACTTAAATGCATCTAAAGAAACTTAAAGGTAGAAATCTTAAGGTATATATATAGGTAACTAAAGGAACGTTAAGGCACCTAAAGCAACCTAAGGCACATAAAGACACCTAACTCAAAGGAACCTACAGGAAAGCAATCGCATCTATGTTAAAGTAATATTAAGGAACCTTAAGGCACATAACTTAAAGGAACCATAATGCACCTAAAGGAAGCTAAGGGCACCTTAAGGAACCTATAGGAACCCAAAGGCACCTAAAGACACCTATGTCAAAGGAACCTACAGTTAAGCAATCGTACCTATGTTGAAGTAACATTAAGGAACCTAAAGGCACATAAACTAAAGGAACCATAAGGCACCTAAAGGAACCATAAGGCACCTTTAGCAACCTAAGGCACCTAGAGGAACCTAGAGGAACCGACCTTCACCACTGCAAGCTCAACCCAAGCAGAGAATTAACATGTTACCTCAACTTGAGCTGCAGTTGGTTATCTTAAATAGAAGAGGTGTCCCATCAAGACTTGGCCAGCAGACCGCTTTAAGCCTTGGTAACTGGCAGCTTGCAGCCTGCAGCCTGCAACGACGGACAACTAGCGTGTCCGTGTCCACATTGCCTGGCATCAATTCAGCTTGTCGGATGCTCTGGCGCCGACAGCGACGGCGACGGTGACGCTGACGACGACACACACGTCTCCTGGGTCTGGGCCAGGGCTCACTTGGCAGGCTCTTGGCACGGCTTTGCATTTGGGTTAATGTAGTATTTGTGTTTTCTACCAGCACCAGCAGCAGCACCAAGCAGCGCTAGTCAGATTGATGTCAACCTGACACACACACACCCGTGCACTCTTACACACATGTGCCGCCCATCATTGGGCATCATTGGATTGCCACAAGGGGTGCATTTTGTCAGCAGTTGCAAGGCAAGACGAGGCGTGGCAAGGCAAGGCAAGGCACGTTGCCACCGAGAGAAAAATGTGTCAACGTCTTCCTCGCTTAGATTGGTATTGTCATAAAATGCCACCCACACACACACACACACACACGGAGGAAAATGCACATGACTGTGATTCAACTGCCTCATCCCACTCTCCTCCCCTCACCGCTCCCTACCGCCTGCACGTGGAGTCGGTTTAAAGAATGAATTGCACTTTATTGTTGGCATTTTGTCATGTGGCTGCGGCTGCCACTGCCGGCACGTCTTGTGCTTTAAATTGTTAAGTAGCCGTCGGCCGCACTTGCGAAACCGCAGACGTATTTCCACTTCGAACGTGTTGCCACTGGCCTGTGCCCCCCTTTACCTCGCCCCTTTCCATCCCCTTCACCAGCCGCTCCCTTCGCGTGCAAGCACCCGTACCCTCTAAATAAAGCAAAGAAGGCATGCTTGACTATGAGGAGAGAGATGGAGAAGGAAAACGTAATAAATCAATAGAGAGAAAGAGCGAGAAAGAGGGAAACAAACAGCTTAATAGAGAGAGAGAATTCTACAACTAGAACGGAGTAGTGACTTAACTTGACTGCCTTGTGGTCTACATCTCTATTCTCATTGATCAAAACTAAATATCTTTTCAATAAGAAACCCTCTAACTTATCACAGGGTATGCTGCTAGTTGAGCACACCCCTTGGTCCTGTATTTCCATCTACTTTTTGTCAACCGAATCGTACACAAAAAAATTCAATCAAAATTGTTGCCATTTAGTTTGACATTTCATTTTGATGGCTCGCAAAATGATGATGAAGTGCACTGCACTACGTACTGCAATAGCTGGGCGTGGCACGCACCCGCATCACGCCCCCTCGCCCACACTTCCATCGAAGCCTGCCCCTCAATGCCAGAAGACGTGGCCAGCAATTTCAGTTGGTCATTGACTTTTTTTTCATGGACTGCCAAAGTGATGCAAGAAGAATTTTCTAGCTGCAGCATGCAACAAAAAGCGATGAAATAAAGAAGGAAGCCAACAAAAAAAATGTCAAAGTGACCGCAGGCTGTGGCAGCGACTGCACGTTGTGTTGCTGCCTCGCAGCTCGTAGAAAATTGATTTTGTTTTTCCTGCAACGCAGACTGTATGCGCTGCGATAAGCATTTGCGTTTCACTTCCCCCCCCCCCCCACTCTGTCTCGCACTGCTGCACCTAATCAGAAACTTTTCATAATCTGCCAATCGACTTCGCTGGCTGTTATTGATAGCTAAAGCTGGCTATTTACTGGCTAGACTAAGCTGCTTTTTTTTTTGAGGGAAACAATTGAAATCGATCTACGCAACTTTAATTGGAAAACTCTTATTAAATAAAACAAATATCGGTTTATCTATATGTATATCGACGTACAGGGCACCCCCGATTAAGTGAAATTCGATAAATTAAGTAAATAAAATCACAAAGCGTAGATAAACAAATCAAAAATGTTTTTTAACAAAGGTTTTATAGCTTTACAACAAATCAGCGTCAAAATGTGTTTTAAATTCTTTATAATAAAGTGATTCGAGCATGAAACAGAATTCCACGAAAACACTCACACACCAACACCCCCATACAAATACTCGCACCCTCACACACCCATACATGTACACATATATGTACACTGATGCGTATTTAAGGAATTGTCGGTGTTCGTTTGTTCACAGATTCGCATTCGGTTTGCTTTGCACTACGCCCCAAAGCACACGAGAATTCATAAAAGTCTGTCTGCCTACGAGGAGGGAGAGATGCCTCACACACACATATACACGCATATACACAGTCACACACATACTTAGAGATAGACACAGCAGCCATAAGCAGCTATCAAGATATCACAACAAATTTACAAGTGCCGCACAAATGTTTGACAAAAAGTTTCTGATAAGCTTTCACTGATTTCGCAACGTCTCAACGATTTCTATGCTACGCCGGGGAGGGGTGGGCGGCAGGAGGCGTGGCTGTGTGTTAGCCATAGACATTTATGGCCCAAGATGCTATCGGGTTGACATAAGTTAAGCTGCTTTGCTTTGCTCTTCAACAACAACAACAGCCACCAATATTTGGGGGGTATCAAAATAAACTCATGTGCGTGACTGTGTGTGTGTCTGTGTGTGTGTGTGTTTGGCTGGCACAAACAGTTGAAAAGGGTGTTGCTGTTGTTCGAAGTGCGGCAACAATACGTAAATTTATACTCGCTACATTTTTGAGCGACCAAAAACCGCACAACACCAACAACAACAACTTCACATTTACAGAAACTTTTGAATTGTGGGACCTTCTATTCCCCCCCCCCTTGCACGACCTTCTTATGTTGTTTCGACTTGTTTAGACTTGTCTGCTATTTAGTGTTGACACGCAAGGCAATTTGGCAAATGCAAACAGCAGCAGCAGCAGAGTCAAATATTACGCATACGATGCGTGAGCCTCCGCTTTTCAGATATTAAATAAACTTGCGCCATTTCAGTTTCGCGCCTCGACAAACCGCAGCGCAGCAACCCCCCACGCCCTGCTCCCTCTGACTGGTAACGGTTATTGCTTATTACATGCGGGCGTAGGGCATGACCTCCTCTCCTCTCCCCTCCCCCTCCGCCCTTTGTCATTCCCCTCTCATAAGTAGTTTTCCGTGTGGCACACAGACTTGACTTTGAAAATCACAACAGAAAATCTTCTTATACTGTTGTTTGTAGTTGTGTGTGTAGCTGGCAGTGTGTGTGTGTGTGTGTGTGTGTGGTGTGAGTGTGCACAAAGGGAATTTAAATAAATAGCATAAACATTTTGCATGGCAAAGCTGCTTAAGCAAAGGAAACTTCAACATGGATCAGTTCATGTGTATAATCAACTCTCTAGAGCACTCTTCCCCTATCTCTCTCTCTCTCTCTCTCTCTCTCTCCCCCCTCTCTCTCTTCTTCTTCCTTGTAAGCTGGATTTTCACAGCTCAGCTCTGAGGCAGCTGCACACAATGATGAAGTGCGTGAAATTGATAAATGAAGTACGACTGCGGCAGCAGCTGTTGCAGGGCGTATACGTAATAAACCGAAAACGAGAGCACACAGTTCGCAGCTCACAGTTCGCATTGGCAATCACAACTGGGACAATCGTGCAGGCGCGTGAAACTACTTGAGTGTCTCGCGAGCAAATCCCGCCGATACTAGCTGATAAACCTCACGAAAATTGGCTGTGCTCGTTCTGCGGTCGCATAAATTAGCTTTGCCAGCCAGGACGGCCCGCAGCGCCGGCAAAGAGCAAACGCAAAAAAGGCTAAACGCGTAAGAGCTTAGCATTTAAATGCTAAACAGCTAAATAGCTGGTAAAAGGATAACGCATATCCTTATTGCCACCTAACGACGCTCCTGCTGGGCGTGCCGTGGCCAGGCCGAGGGCTGCGGGAGCAGCTGCCGCCGCCAGAAATTAAAGTGTTACCAAAATAATAACAACAAATTGCCCTTGTACAACAACAGCAGCAACAACAACAAGAGCAGCAACAGCAGAAGTTGTTCGCGAAATTGTTGTGACGCTCGCAACGGGTTACAGCAAGGGCATTTTCTAGCTTAGCGGGCGGTCTGGCAACGCTTTGTGTGTGTGTGGCACGAGGTCACGCCTTGCGCCGCCTGCCACAGCAAAGCGACAGTTATTCAAATTGCAAAGTCAGTCTCGGCGTTATATCAGCTTGACATGCGAAAGAGTTTCCCCCTCACACTGAAAGTTGGCTCACTGATGTACGAGTATATACTATATTTGCTTGATTATACGATATGTACACATATATACCTACTATATAGGCTAATTCTCTGGCATTTAGAAACTTCACAACTATTCTGCATAGCAATAAACTACAACTGAAGTCGCAAGTTCAATAAAACATTTCATGCTTCTCTTGCTTGTTTTTGGTATTCCAAGTTAAATCAATCCCAATAGAATGTTAGCCGTACTTTATATATAAATTATATAATACAGTATGTATTGATATATATATATTTTGGCAACCATTTATGATTATATTTGTATTTAGCAGAGCATATTTATAGCAGCTGAAGCTAATAAATATAAATTCCTTTCTCTGTTAATTGAAGTTTGAAATGACGAGGAATGTAAGAAAGTCGAAAAGAAAGATAGCATTATTTTCAGAGCTCTAACGAAGTGGAATATTTATGGTTTATTGTTCGTATGTTAGCCATAACTTTGACGAAACTTAGACGCTATTAAGTGCACAACAGAAGGAGTCTTAGCTGAGTTTGCTTTAAAGTTAGAATTAATAGATGACAAGGATACAAAGCGGTTATTGGATTATCCCCGTATGACTTTATAATAAAGATAAAAGAAAAATATATTTTATTTTATGATTTCTGGCACGGCTTTAATGGTGGATTTGAAAGACTGAAATCCCGCTTCATTTGTCCTGCAGAAGACAGTAACTAACTCAGCTTAAATCAGTTAAAATTTAGTTTGGTAGCCCGAAGTTCGACAGGCAATGGCAATACGATGTGGCATCAGACACTGAAGTTCACTGACTGTTGTGACGTTCTAGTCAGTAAGGCAAAAGGCTTCGCGGTTTAGAAGTTGAACAGTGCGAAAAAAAGTGTTGCCGTCAGTGTGGCTCAGTGCTAGGTTGAAAAGGTGACAAACAGAATCTAAGGGATTGTCAGACGAACTGAAAATCCCGCGACTTGCTGCGCTATTTTTTGTTGACTTTATCAAAAGTTAACAGAATACAGTTGGTTAAAATCCCGATAACTGATGCACCGCTGAAAAAGACATGTTCATATATATGATAGAGGGGAGGAGATATATTTTTCTTGTCAAAGCGAACTTCTAATCAATATTAAAGAGACCTTAGCAAAAAGAGCAATGTGGAGGTGATATTAAATGCACAACAGTTGCAAATACCTAGGCTGCTTCCATTAGCTACCTTTGGCAAGAGAAACTAGCTTGTTATATGAACTAGTTCCGTGAACTACACAAGAACTAACTGTTCACCTACATGAGTTTCTTAGTTTCGCAAAAGGATTGTTAGTTCTTCTTCTACTCTGCTTGAACTTTAGCGACTTCGAAAGGAAGTCGACTTGGGCTGTGCTTCGTGTATTTCTCCTTTCTTTTTGCGAATTTCAACTTGACTCTTTGCGTGCTGCAAGTGTTAAAATCGTGTTGCGGCACTGCAAGCCAGATGCCAGCCCAATGCCAGCATACCAACGCCCATTAAGATCATTTTGTTTCGCATTTTTCTCAGGCGCCGAAAATAAATTAAAGAGCGAAAACGTTTCCTTTTTTTTTCTTGTGCGCTCCTCCATCTTTTACGGCCTTTGTTGCTGGCGTTTTCTAGTATTCGAAGCCAAGCCCGGGTACGTTTCTCATTTCAGTCCCTGCCGTCCTCGTCGTCCTGGTTGTCCTTGTCGCTGGTTTTGTTTCACACAGCGCGTGCGACGCTTACAATGTCTGAGGACGACGAAAAATCTGCAATCTACAAACGCTGCAGCTGGACTCCAGCTGAAGAAAAATGCCGCTGGAACGTGCGCTACGTTTGCCGGATATCCGTTGCAAGGAGTGGGCCGCACTTGGGGCCCGGAAGGTGAAGCCTCGACCGTAGGAGGCAGCACACTGTGCCGGGATGAACGGGAGTTGCGTTACTTAAATGTAACCTAAATGTCCGGCAAGCGGATATGTCGCGTAAAATTGCAAATGGTTGACGCGCTAAGTGGTGCAGCGGTGGTGCAGTGGTGCAATGATGAAGGGGCAGGAGTAAGGGGTTAGGGGGAATGAAGAATGGAGAGGCAATGGATCGCTGGAGCGTTGCAACAGTCGCGCGCGTGACGTATATTTATCAGACTCGGCAGTGACTTTAAGACTCGCCACATTTGGCATGACAGCAAGGCCATAATTATGCAGAAATATGTATGCACAATGCCATGCCCTGTAACTAAGATGGGGAGAGACGTAACTGAAATATGACTCAAATATACACGAATGTTTTCCTATTTCAATATGGAAGTGGCAACTAGTTGTGACTCATTAAACTGGATGAGTTCAATCCTTTTGAAGAAGTTTAATGTAAGGTTGTGTCATTGGACTTACAGGGTATCTGCACGTTTGTTAACTGCTGCAAGGATTGTTCATTGCTGCAACAAAGCTTCTTTCAGGGCAGACAAATTATTGCCTTGCAAAGTGGAATTATTAACTTCGTTTTGATATTAAAGAATATTTATTTATTTAATTAGTTTATAGTCGGACTAAGGTCAGTCGACTGTTTAAAAATAAAAAAAAAAAAACAATTAATAGTTATAATTAATAATTTTAAATTAAAAGTAAAATCTTAACTGTGAGAAAAGAAAGAAAAAAAGAAATGAATTGAATTGAATTTGAAATTTGTCCGCATTGTTGCCTGCCTGCCTGTGCAAGTTATAAGTTGTATGAGAGTTTAGAATATATAAACATAATCCTTTTCGTCTATAGCTAAACTATTCTTTTCTATATTAAGTTCTCTCTCCCTGCACCTCAGAGTGATGTCGAAGCTATTGCAATTGCCATTGCTGGACTTGATAACTCTTGCTTGTTATCTAGATATAAACCTGCACAAGAAGCAGTTGATATGATAGTTATATTAATAAATATAATGCTGTTTAAATATAACTTATAGCAGACTAAATTCTCCTTCTCAAACTCGTTATCTCTTAATGTACAGGGTATCCGCGTGCTTGGTCTCATCTGGCTGCAGTGCGCTGCTAGTTATGCAATAAATTTAGTTGAATGTCTTGACCGAAACAAAGCCGAGGAGTTAATTGCGCGTTATCGCAGTGCAGATGTTGCAGCTGCTGCACAAGTGAATGCAGCCAGTTGATGGGAATTTATGGCAACGCACACACACACAGAGACATATACACACAAGTGCCTTCTCTGTCCCTTCTCCCCCCACTCTGGCTGTGCAAGGAGCATGCACAATTAGTTGAGCCGCAGTAAAGCTAACACCAATATATAATGCCTGACAAATGCAAGCCGATGCACGCCCGACATGACAACTAAATAAATACGCAGGCAAGACAAGCCACAGTCAGGGAGGGAGGGGGGTTGACAGGTTGAGCACATCGTTGTTAATTTGGTTGTTGCTGCTGTTGTTGTTGTTTCCGTCGAGTTGTGAGTTTTGGCGCTGTGACATTTGCTCAACCTGCCGAGCTGCGACAGGCGGACAAACACGACGAATGCGTTTGCTTAATATTGCATAACCTCGCCTCGTTTGCTGTGCATGCCAGCAGGCACATTAACTGCACACCAACACACACACACACACACATAAAGAGAGGGAACTGAACGACAATTGCGCCCTGCGCTGTGTTGGCGTGAAATTGTCATGCGCCATCTATCGTTAGAAAATTGAATTATGAATAATTGCGTCTGTCTGCTGTCCTTTATGTGCATGTGCAACTGTGTGTGTGTGTGTGTGTGTGGCTGCGTGTGTATTTCGCTGTGTGTTTTTGCTGCCTACTTTTGTGCGGTTGCTTACGGCGTCACTTGCCGTGCTGCATACGCTTTGCCCTCTGCGTCTGCGGCCACTTTAACAGCCTGATACACTTAGAGAAATATAGAGAAACTATGCCTTAATGATTAATCTAAACTAAAGATATGTTTAGTGTATAAATAATATATAAATAAGTTAATATAATTAAATAATAATAATGTCAATGAATGAAAAAAAAGAAACTCAAATATTTCTCTGAGTTGCAAGCTTCAAATGCGCCTAAACTTTCTCTCAGTGCATGTCTCACCTATAGCTAACTTTACTTTATGCACATGGCTGTGTGCATGTGTGTGCGTGTGTTTGCCTTGGTTTTCATATTACAGCAACCCGCAAAGCACGTGCTTCGTGCTGCGGTTAACGATTGCATCTCATTGCAGCAGCATTACCTGCCTGTGTGTGTGTGCTTTGTGTGTGTGTGTGCTGCGTGTATTTACTTACGCAGTCAAACCAATTTGCCTTTTTGGCACCATAAGAGAGGCAGCTGCTCCAGCGCCAACAGAGTCATAAATGAGAACGAAATCCATACAATTAAATACTTGTGGCAGCTCCCAGGGGAACGTGGCATGGAGGGGGCTGTGGCATAGCTGCTGCTTGTGGACACACACAATGCGCTGCCATTGGCCCTAATCTACTTAGCGAACGCTATTCAGCGCCTGTCACAATGCCAACAGGACACAGAACACGGGGACAGGCACAATGAACCTTTGCACCAGGCAAGAGAATTGAGAATAGAGGCCCGAGCTGAAGCTGAAGCTGGAGCCGCAAGCCTCGAGGCGTTCGCCTTGCTCGTCTTGTGTTCCCATTGTGCGGCCATCGCTTTGGTCATTTGCTCGTCGCGCGACCTCAACGCGCTAACAAGGAGCAGCACGAGCCGTGGGGAGGGGGAGGCTGACGAAATGAAGCGACAATCCTGATGGGAGACTGAGAGTAGAAAGAAAATCTAATTTAGCGCAAGTAAAGGCAGTTGCTGCCTTGTCTCCATCTCCATCTTGGGTTTCTTCTGCCTTTGCCCATTGACGAAGCCATCATGTGGCAGGCAGCAGGCAGCAGGTAGTCAACTTTGCTGCCTCATGAAGCACGTGGCGTTTGACAGTAATTTGGAAAAAATAAAAATAAAATATATTTGCCGCTTAATTTTTATAAACTTGCGAGGCAATTTCGCAGCTTCGTGCTGCCCGAGCTGAGTTAACTACTGCACGAGCGACTTGCGCTGCGATTTACATTTTTAAGGCATCCGACTGAGCACTGCGAGGAACGCGTGTCACGCGAAGTAATCTCTATTATATAGTTATGCTTGACACACATTTCTTTTTCAGCGAAGAAACCTTAGCAAGAGAAACTTTTTATTTTCTAAAGCTTTTCATGTGATTTTGTGTGAGATTTATTTAAACTAATTCTCCTTTTTTTTAGTTGCGGTATATATTGTATATTGTATTATTTTGTATGTATTGACTATGTTCTACAGACTCTGAATATTCTCTGTTATCAAAAAAAGTAACTTACTTTAAATAAAGTATTTATTGATAAGGTTGAGGCTCTCTTTTCTTAACTCTGTTTAAAAATGGGTAAACGAAAGTTCATATGTATTATTAAATAAAACTGTATAGCAGCTTGGGTTCTACGCTCTGATATACTGCAGAATAATAATATAATATAATATTGAAAATTAAGCTTATTTTCATTCAAGTTAACGGTATAACGGATGCCAAAAAGAATATTTATTCTTAGAATGAGTTCAGCTCTTTGCTTCCATTTGACCTTTTAAGTCGCATCGTTTCGTGTCTTACACGTGTCACGCATACAAACACACACACACCTCTAGCTCAGGCACCACACCCAACCCTGTTCTCTATATGCCTCTCTCTCCCTTTCTCTCTCTCTCCCTTTCTCCCTCTTCCCATCTCATTCTCTGTCGCCCTCGTTTTGCAACAACATTTGCCATATGTGCTACGTTATTATTAAATCGCAAACTCATGTTGTTGTTGTTGTTGCTAATGTTGTTGCTGCTATGTTTGTTGTTGCTGTCTTTGTTGTTGTTGCTGTGGTTATTGTTGTTGTTGCTGCGACTTGCCTGGGTGTTAAACATTGTTATAAACGCGCGTCAACATCCAGCAGCTGCTTGTGCTTGTCATCATAATGGAGCATGAGAATCGCATTGGTTGGGTGGGCAGCAGAGCAAGGCAAGAGGGAAGGGTGGGGGGGAGGGCAGCCAAATGGGATTTGGAATGGGAAGTGGAATGTGCGTATCCCCCATGCGCATCTCGGTGCCTGGCTTGACATTTAAGTCGAGGCCTCACGCACTCCCTTCGCTGATGAGCGTAAAAAAGCAATTGTTGCTCCTAATAGACATTCATGGGGCAGCTGCCACGCCCACACGGCCACGTACGCAAGCATGTCTATGACAAAATGTTACATATTTTATTAAGGATTTTTTGTCGCTGCCATTCAATAAATTCATTGGGGCATGTGATTACGCCCACACACACACACGCACACCGCTTACATGTGACGGTGCTCACATGCCGCGTCATGCTGCTGCCTGCCTCATTCTAATCAATTGTTATGCGGCGACTCGGTTAATGCAACAAGACCGAGATGTGCCCCTTTGCCCTGCTTTGACTCCTCCTTGTGGTGCTCTTCATTTCCATCTTCGTCGCGAGCTGAGCTTCTTCTCCTGCTCCTCGTCCTTCTCCTTCCCTTTCTCCTCACCGTCGTTGTCGTCGTCGTCATCTTCATCGTCATTGTCAACGACGATTGATGCGGGCATAAAAGACAGCTCATTATGCTTGAGTGCCATATAATTATGGATTTTCTATGGAAATTGTATGGAGTCCTCGCACGGAGTACGCCCTTTATAACGTGGGGGGCTTAAAAGGTACTTAGCATTGCAATCTGCCCTTTTGCTTGGCGCTTTTAATTTGTAAACAAGCTGTGTAGCTGTCTAGAAAACTCACTGACTTCATTGCTGTCTCTCTTTGGGAAAGTTCAACTTTCCCAGACTATTTTCTATTACTTTGCCCAACTGCAACTGCGCTGCTTGTGTCATTCTGGCCGACGGGAGCTCCAGTTGACACCTCGTTCGCCTCTAATTAATTAGCCCAGCCAAAATCCAAAAATAGTCGAGCGAAATATATGCGCTGTGAGCACGCAACAACAAAGAGGAAGAGGAGGGAGCAAAGATGGAGAGAAGGGAGCAGGAAAGAGAGCAGAAGAGGGAGCAAGAGCAGAAGAGGGAGCAGTAGATGAAGCCAACGAAGGAGCTGGTGATGAAGCGGAAGCGGGAGCTAGAATAGGAACAACAGTTGAAGCTAACGTTGGAGGTGACGTTGACAGTGACCAAGAGCGACTGTTGCAGCAATGAACTTTGACACAAAGTGTCAACTGTAGCATGTCCTGATGCTGCCGCTGCTGCTGCTGTTACTGCTGTTGCTTTGTTGCCTCGCCTCGCGCAGTTCCTGTTCCTGTTCCTGCGCCCTGCTGCTGCTAGCATCAGTAAAAATGTCTTACAAGAAAATCTACTTAACGAATTTTCGGAGACAGTGCAGCAGAAGGCGGACAGGCAGGCAGGAAGGAAGGGGCAGGCCGCTGGGAGCTACAATTAGGCCGAGGCCCACCTGCTGTGCTTGGGGGCAAGTGCAGCGCCAGATAGGCATATGCTAAAAAGGGAAGGGGGAAGGGGAGGGAGACATTTTTATAAACTGTCAGAAAGTTTGTTGCGTCACACTTGCTTGTTGTGTGATAAGCAGAGGAAACTTTTGGCTCACCTTAAAGTGTTGCCTACTTATCGGGGCAGGCATTTAAAACGTGTCGCCTTGAAGCGCGGCTTCGGCTTTGACGTGGCCTAATTGAAATTTCACTGGGTGTCTGTCAAGCGGAAGCAGGTGTCGTTTGTTTGCTGCCGTTTGTCGCGCTTCCGGCTTCCGTCTGCTCTCAGTTGCTGCCTGATTTGGGCACTCGCACAGTGCGACACATGCACGAGCATGCCAGGAAGAGTACACGCCATTGATATAGATTACGTGCAGCCGCAGCGTGCGTGCCTCACCAGGAGGAGGAGGGGTAGGGAGAGGGGGCAAATGCGTGCGGAAAAGTTTCACAGACGTACCCAGGAAAGAAAAAAGAAAGGAGCAAGGAAAAAAACGAAGAGGAAATATAAAGCATAACACTTGACATTGACAAATTAGTTTCAGAAGACAACAGCGCAATGTCGTGTCTTCTTGTTGTCTCCACCGCAACCGCAGCCACAGCCAGGCTGACTAGGGGAACTTGAGAGAGGAAGGGGGCAAGGGGAGGGGGAGTCCTGCACGTCAGTTGGTTAAACCAACTTCGCAGCAGCTGGCAAACGAATAGCTGAGCAGCGCCACGAGCCGAGTGTAGGTTAAAAATAATAAAATACCTACTGACATGATAGACACGAAGGACTTTTCTTTTTATTTAACGTAGATTGGAAAAGTTTCGACAGTCCAGCCGGGACAGCATCCCCTCCCCCCCCCCTTGACTTGGCCGCACTTGCACTTAAGTAACTGGCAACTGGCAACAAAGGCAGCTGTGATTTGCCACGCCCCCCCCCTTCCTCCAGCACAACTTTCCCTTCATGTGTAGCTAATGTTACTTATTATGTAACCTGCAGCCAGCCTTGTGTTGCTTGCGAGTGGTTGGGTGTATTTGGGTCATGACTGTGCGCCGCGACGCGTGGGACACAAATTTCGGAAAAATTTATTGCATAGTTGCAGGCGCAAAAGCAGTTAAAGTAAATCTCAACTTTACCTAATGAGTTATGTGGGGTAGACGGCAGCGAGCATGGTGGAGACTGCAAAAAAAAACAATTATAAGCACACCGAAAAGTATGCAAGTAATTTTTCTTTTCTGCTGCCACGCCCCCTCTACGCCCCTCCCCAACAGTACATTACTTAGGGCAACTAAGCGAAACTTTGAACGCGCCTGACAAACTTTATGTTTTTCAATTTATTCGTCCGTCGACTGGCCTCCCTTCACTTCTCCTCCTCTCTCTCTCTCTCCCTCACGCTGTGGAGGCTGCCCCTAGTCATTTATAGTCGAGGATGGAGGGGTGGCAGGGGCACCATTATTGCGTCTCAAATTATGCAACAAATAAATCAGGCAGATCAGCGGAATAAGTGGCCCGCTCTTAAGGCCCCGTCAATCAGGACTAACATACTTTTTTCGGACTCCCCGCAGCGTAATATGACAACAGAAATGAAATAAATGGAAAACAAGGAAGCACTTTGACAGAACGAATATTATGTACACTATAGAAAAGGGAGGCACTTTGGGAATAAAGAGAAAACTTTCCCCGTAAGACTTAACAAATAAAAAAAAAATAGAAAACTACTTCTTTTTTGAACGCAAATCAATTGTAATAATAATGGAATTGAGGAGAGAATTGCTTGTTGAGGAAAGAAATCAAAGAATATCGAGTATCTTTTTTGGAAAATCGTATACTATTGTATAAGAATAGCATAGTCAAGATTTACATCCTTATAAGGTTTATCTTTTGAAGAGCTAACTGCATTAGAAACTTTAAACGTTTACCTTTTATGATTTATCTGCAAAGGCAACTTCAAGCCGATCAACAACATTAAGGAGTACACTACAGTATCAGTTGGCTTGAAAATATGTTGCACGTGCCACAAAGAACTGAAAGTACTCGAGCAAGTACTCGCCATAGAGTGTGCACTCTCTCTGACTGACTCCTGATTATTATTTACGAGTACTTTTTCCAATTTTCAGTACAGGCCATTCGCGAAGTTCGCAAGTAGAACTTTCTACGGCCAAGGGGACACTCACTTAGGAATTGTTTTTGAATTTATCATAAAAACACTTTGAGCAGCGCCGCCATTCAACAACTTTGCAAATTTTTTTGCCAGCTCATCCCGGAACCAATAGGGGAGGGGCCGAGTAGAGATTGGGCAGCATTGTGGATATTTTAGGCAGCTGAAGTATATTAAAACATAGCTCAGTGAGGGAAACTCTCTCGTTGAGCAGAGCAGAGTGCAGCAGTCAGTTCAGTTCTGTTCTCTTCTCTTCTCTTGGCTTCTCTCTTTGTTCACTAATTTATCAGCGGATCTTGAGCTTCTTAAACTTCTGCTGCTGCTGCTTCGGCTGCTGCCTGGTCCACTTGTTCGCACATCGCTGGCCACCTAAGTGCGGCACTTCATTTGCATTTAAAATGTTTTCGCCTGCTCAGTTTCAGCCTGCTCAACTTTGGCCATTCATTTGGCACATTTCTCTTTGTTTGCCAATTGCGGCTGCGGTGGCACGGGCAGCACTAAGTGGGTCAAGTGGGTCTCCTCAATGTTTATTTGTTTTCGCCAAGTTGATTTTCCTGCTGCTTTTTCTTCTATTTCTTTTCTCTTCTTCTCTCTCTGTCTCTCCCTCTCTCTATCGATTTCGATTACAACTTCAATAATGGGTTAGGAACGACTGCAGTCACCTTTGCTGGGTTTATGTATCCTTCAGGCAATAAAATTGTATTTTAGATACCTAATGAAGTGGGCGCGTTTTAAATTATTGTGCCATACATCAGGCATAAAGCGGAGCAACATTAAGATAAAAGCCAAAAGGACCGGGACCATTTAATTTATGACGGATAACTCGTGGGTGCCGCTCTCTCCCTCTCTTACTCCTCTCCCTCTCCCGCATCGCCTTCATAAACGTGCACATTAAATTTACCCGAGTTTAGTGAGCACAAGAACAAATTAAACGCTAATTGTGTCGGCTGCCTTTGAAGATGATGAATTACGGTGGAGAAGAGGGCGAGAATAGCCAGCGCAGACACAGTGCAATGGCGCATTAAAAATTAATTTAAATTTTTAATTCATACGCGAATGTCCACAAACGGAAGTCGGCGATAGGCCTGAGGCGTGAGCGGGGAGGGAAGTGCACATTCTCATCGCAAGCAATTAACATGTTTTCCGCTGAAAATGAAATTGCAAACTTCTGAAATTTTGGAAAATTTATTTAAATGCGCAAAATTAAATTCGCCTGCACGGACTACCGTTAATATTTCGCTGAGCCTTAAAGCCATCGAAGTCCGGGCACAGGCACAGGACGAGGACCAGCCCCAGTCGTGGCCGAACCACGGGTCAGCTGACCTCGTCGCAACGCTTTGTATGGTAACTTTGACACCTCCGGAAATTAATTACTTTAAAGTTAGCCGACAACGCTATCCCCGTCTGTCTCCCTCTCTCCCTCTATGTTGCTGTCCCTCTCTATTCCTCTTTGCCACCGCCAAATTAAATAATAAATTATTATTTCTGTGCGAGCCAATGAAGTGTGCCAAATTTAATGGTTCTCAGTCCGCGCGCAGTTCACATAGTTGGCTAAGTAGTGCGCCACTTCAAAGTAATTGCAGAATACACACAGACCTCCCACTGAGCGAGGGCGGGGTGTGGTGTAGGTTGGGGGAGTGTCGCTTTGATTCACACGAACAACAAGGGGGAATAAATTAAAATAAATGACTTTAATCTTTCAGCATAATTTCATTTAGATAATTATGAAAGCTTCGCTACAGCAGCTGCAGCTTTAAATCGAGAGAGATGCCCATCTCTCCCTCTCTCACTCTCTCTCTCTCTATCTCTCTCTTTCGCAATTTGTATGTGTATAAGGCTTTGTATTTGCAATTTATCAGAGCGAAGGAAATTCAACTGTTTTTCTGCTAAATATTTGAGCCTATTTTCTACATTACTCAACAAATGGCCAATCCCCCTCGCCCTCCCAGAGCAACTGTTCTGCTTGGCAAACAATTTATGTGACAGACACATTCGCAATTTTGCGTTGATGCTTTCAGCCATTAGTTGGCGTTGCCGTGCCACAATTTGTATACCCCGTAGACACAGTAAAGGCCAAGGGATCGAAACGAATTGATGTAGAGAAGAGTTCGTTAGTTGTTCACTAGTGAATGTAAAACAATTGAAATGAATTGTTTTACATTCACTAGTGATCAGATTTAAGATCTTACTTTTAATTTAAAATTATTAATATTTCAATTTAAAATGTAAATTATAATTATTAATTGTATTTTACTTTTTAACAGTCGACTGACCAAAGTTCGACTATAAATTAAATTAAATAAATAAATAAATAAATATCAAAAGTAACTTCTTATAGGGTATATAGGGTATTAGAGAGTCGACTACCCTTCACATTGTAACTGTATATTTCGCCTCATTAAAAAGAGAAATTGTCTTGTGATATGTGATATATGTAGGTTAGGTAAATGCTAATTGGCATAGAGGGTATGTGACAGTCGACACGATTACTGCTTAGTTCGCTTACTTGTTATACCTGTGTAGGTGCAACTCTCGGGGCTGAATTCACGTTAGACTGCACAGAGTATTGTCAAAGTCAACGACTTTGCAGGGAACTTTGGAACAGTCGATCATCATGCGAAACGTACCTGCAAATGAGAAGAGAAAAGACATTAGAAACAGTTAAGATATGGCGTCTGGAATTGAGATAAGCTCAAGAAAGAACTGTAAAGAGAGAGAGCGAAACAGAAAGAGACTAAGAAAGGGAACGAAGTGCTTTTCAAATTGGAATTGATTGCCTTTCTTCAAGGACAACTCACGGACTCACGAGGCACATGAGACACACGAGAAAGAGAGAGAGAGAGAGTGGGAAAAGGGAATAAAAAATCAGCTTAACGGCAATAATACCCATACATATGTGCCGTATGCGTGTTTATATACATGAAATGTGTCAACACCTTTTTACGACAATGCGAGAGGGGGGTAGAGAGGGGCGGGCCACGCCTACTAATCTTCCACTCCACTAAAATTGTTTATATGTTACATACGATGAAATTTGCATATGTATGTGATGTGATTTGTTTCATAGCGCGTGTCTTTGCTTTGCTTGCAGACAGCAGTGGCATATGGTGAGTGTTATACCCTGTAAATGTGTAAGCAAGCAGGGTATGACAGTGCAGTGAATACAGATGAAAGCTAGGTAGTTAGTTAGTTGTTGAATGTTTTAAACAACTAAGCAGCAACAAAATGAAGAAACATTAAGCAGTATCTGCAAGTCGAGCATGCATGGCTAGCACAACATTTTTGCGTCTGTCCTTTGGGGCTTACAGGTAGGCTAAAAGGCATCGAAACGCTGTGAAAAAATCTATATTCATAAGCTGAGCGCACAAGCCGAAAGCGGAGCCGGAGCTGGCGTCGTAGTCCCCTCAAAATTATGAGTCCCGGGCGCTCCAATTTCACAAAAATATAGCAATATTTTTGACACACACACACACACACTCATACTCACACGCACACGCACGCATGAAAACCGTAACAAGTCGTCTGTGTAAACGCTGGCGACGGCTGGCGGCAAACCCTTTTGCCCTTTTGCGCGAGGCAGCCGCAATTTGTGCGCCTAAAAGCAGGCAACAAAAAGGTTGCCCCAGTCGATAAGATGGCAACGGCAGCCCTGGAGCGCACGCCAACCACACACACAGGTGTGTGTGTAGCATTCCGAAAAATCTAGCGACTGTCATAATTTGACACACGCCAAGCATACACGCACACACACACACACTCTGCCTCAAGTAAGGCGTTAAGCACGCAGGCGGACTCTGATTCAGATTCAGATTCGGTTTCAGATTTCGCTGCAGATTCAATCGCTCGCTCAATGCGTCAACCAGTCAAAGCCATTCAACCCGAGTGCGCCCCCTCCCCCTCCCCTTCCTCCTACACAATGTCAATGTCAACTGCTTTAGCTCAGCTTAGTCCCCCCTTTTTGCCCCTTGCCCACTTCTCCGCTGCCTGTCTAAAAAGCTGTTGGCGCGCTTTAGGGCTGCTCAGTTTTTCATTTTTTCTGCGCTCTTCCCTTTCCTTTTTGTGGCTCGCCCGATTTACGTTATTTTCAGGTTCATTTAGCGTTTAATGCTTGTAAAGAAATTTTAATTTTATGGCCAGGTGCCAAAGCGCCCAAAGCCCAAAGCCGAGACCAGAAGGCCGCAAACAAAAACAAATTTCACAAAGGATTAGATGCGCTTCACTGACGACTGAGTGTAGTCGGCTGAGGGAGGGGGTCGGGCCGTGGCACAGACACACACATAGAAACAGTTGCTATGCTCAGTGAAAATTGGATTGAGTTAAGCTGAAATTTAAGTAGGTTAGACTAAGTGATAAGGGACTAAGGCAGACTGAACTGAAGCAGCTCAGATAACATAATTATATTGAGCATAATAATATAATAATAATATAATATACAAATATGTGGTATATAATATAATATATAAATATAATATATATGCTGTGTTCTTATGCAGATTCTATAATCCTAAGGTATCTCTAAGAAATTCACAGTAATAATAAACATATTCGCTTTGGCATTTGAACTGTTCTTCATCTTTCATTACCATCTTATATTTATTATCTTTCTGTGCAATTAAAGCTGATAATTACCCTCACTTGTTTAGTATATTCTGAGCATATACTTTATAAAAAATGAACAAAGAATACCCCTTTTAATTGTATAAGATATTTCAGTTGAAAATTCTTTCTTAATTCTGCAGACAGGTTGAAGGTCTTTGGATACTTTTAAACTATGGGGGGGCCCGGGGGGGGGCCTTTCACAATTAACCTCAAATTTGCATTGTTTAAATGGAAAGACTAACAGCAACAGACCTCATACTCACACACACACACACCCATACACACACACACAATGTGTATATGACACACACTCATCTTACAATCAAATTGCATGCTCAATCAATTTGCGAGCAAACAAGGCAGCTTGACATGTGCGCGGGGGCCAAGTAGGCTGGGCCGGGCGTGGCCAACATGGCGGGGCATTTGTGGCAGCGGCAGCAGCAGCGGCGGCTTGTGGCTGAGCTGCGCGTTAAGTTGACAAATTATTTTGGTAAATATTTGCGTGATTTCGATAATAATAATGTTGCTATGCCGCCGCCGTTGCCACTGATAAGTTTCGGCTTCAGTTTCAGTTACATTTTGATTTGGTTTTGCAGGCTGCGGCTCTTGCGGCTTTGTTCGCGGGTGCCCACAAACTGCGTGTGTGCGGGTTAATGTGTGTGTGTGTGTGTTGCATGCATTTGTGTGTGTGTGTGTCTCAGCTGAAACAATGTTACTTGAAAGTGGGCCTGGCAGCGCAGCAATTAATTAGCAGCCCGTCAGAGACGCATATATTGAATATTAATTACACCACGCAAAGGCCCCTCCCCCAGAGCACGCCCACAACGGCAACCCCTTCCCCGCTTCCCAACCACACGTAATTAAGGACCATCATTGACAATAGCGTGGCCAAAACAAACACACTTCTAATACAAAAACACTTTGGGGCAACGCTTGAGACCCTTTCGCAGCTGCGACTCTCAGTTCTCCCAGCACCAGCACCAGCACCAGGCAGTTCCATCTCCACTCGATGGCCCGCACAAGCACACACTCGACTTTGTGGTGTAATTAACACCTGGCCAGCAGGTGAGTGTGTGTCAGTGTGTGTGTGTGTGCGGGTGGGTGCTTACCGCGCATTTAGCTGCAGAGCCGCCAGCTGTCGGCTTCATTAACATTAGCGCCCAGCTCGAATGACAATCAATCGAAATCGGACCCGTTCTTTGTTGGAATCACAGTAAAAATCGCAGACTTTCCATGGAAAGAAACTTCGGCTTTGGGCTTCGCTTTGCCTGCAAGCAGCAGCCATGACCGTGACACATGCTGCACGCTGTCCCTGTCGCTGCGAGGCAATGTCTGTGCAGCACCCGTATCATCAGCAACAACAAAGCAACAGCAACAACAATAACAAGTGGAAACACTTTCTAATGAACTTTTCGACAAGAGCGCAGCAACAATTCTGGCACAAATCTAAAAACAAATACATAAACGTAGACAAAAGCAGGTGAATTACGTGACCATAGACCATAAACACAGCCACAAGCCAAGAGAGAGAGGGAGAGGGAGAGAGTAGGAGGGAGAGAGAGAGAGAGGAAGAGGGAGACAAACAGAGAGAACAATGGCGAAAACTGTTGGCCAGGCATGACGAGTCTGCCGCAAAATTTTAATGCAAGCTCAAAAAACTAAAGTCGTTGCGGCCTCAGGCACAACTTTATCAAGGGGTACAACTTCATTTGTGCCTCAGAATGTTGTGCACTATATGCGACGACTGTCAGATACTTTAGCAGGCAACTAAATAAACTTGAAGTGATATAAGTGAAGTCAAGTAAATATTTACTTAGCACATATAAGTTTAAATGTTAAGAGAGTCTTGAGAAGTTTACTTCCGGCTGCCAATGTGCAGATATAAACAGCCAGATATCTTAACTGACAAATACTTTAGATAAATCTGTAGCGATATAATGCAAAACAGATATACATACTATCCATAGTTCACATGCTATAAGATAATAATATAAGATAAGTTTAAAGAAGTGAACTTCAATATAAAACACAAGCTGCATTAATCAAGCTAATAAAATTGAAAATAAAACGTTGAAGACTGATAAATGTTACATTGAATGGTTAGATAGTGTTTAATTTAGCAAACCATTACTTCCTTGAGATTAAATTACATACATCACATTTATATTTATATAATGAAAAAGAAGTGTAGTCCTTAAGTGTTTCGTAGTAGGAATGCTCACTCTAATTGTATTGTATACACTTGTTTGACCATTTTCCATTTGTTCCAAAGGTATAAAATCTCAGATGCAATAAATTTTGATTAAGAACAATATATAGTAATTATAGTGACAGCATTATCACCTTTATGGATATATACAAATATAGAATGTATTAATATTATACTGACAACACATAAAACATTCTCTCAGCCAAGGCAGGCATTCAACTCCAGTGCAGCGTTGATCGGTGTTGCTTTCCTGCTGCACTTCAAACTGTAATTTGGAATTGTGCGAATCAGGCAGAGAATATGGAAAGAGTCGACCTCGTGTGGCAGGTGCAGAGGCTGGGAAAGGAAGCCGAGTAAATCACAGCAATCGGAATGCTGCATCATTTTCCCATTATGTTTGCACAAAAAATAACAAAGGCAACAAGGCAATCGAAAGAGGCAACTGGCAAACAATAACAAGAAACGTGTCCGGCAGAAGGAGGTGAAGGAGGAAAGGAAGCAGCAGAAAGGGCACCAAGGTGGAGGCAGCGCAAGGTCAGCTTGGAATTGGCGTGGGGCATGTCTTCGATATTCATGCGTGGTCTGGACCGAGTGCAGGCTGTCAGTGTATGTGGGGGGAAAGGGGGGGCGGGCGAAGGCAGGCTGGTGGTGGGTGTGACAGGTAGTTGATTGAGTTGCTGCCTTGTTTTTACGCTGCTGCTGCTGTCAACAGCTGCCTCAACCTGCCCCGGCCCTGCTGAATTATTTATACACTCGACGCACAATATTGCCCTATGAATTTATAAACGTTGTTGCTTTTATTGAATGTTGTTGTTGCTTGCATTGCTGCTGCTGTTGTTTGTTGTTCTTACTCCACATCGTCGTCGTCGTTGTTGTTGTTGTTGTTTGCAGAATTGTTTTCCTTCTGCTTTATTAGCCAGCTAATTACGCATTGTTGTTCTTGTTGTTGTTGTTGCCGCTTAAGGACGCAACAGGCGCGCGCGCATTGAGTCACTGGCAGTCTACCTGCCTGCCACAGCGTGTTGCACGTACATTAAATGTGCATTAGTCGAGACCGTCTGCCTGCCTTGAAATGTTATCGGGCAATATTCGAGACTTATCAGCGCAGGCATTTCCTCATTTCCGCTGCACGTGTTGAGGGAGGGTGGGAAAGAGAAGAGGGACAGAGTGAGAGAGAGAGAGAGAGGAAGGGAGAGAAGGAGGGAGAGAGCCAGCGCAAGCAACAGGGCTCAGGTGTGCAGCTCTGCAACCTGTTGACCAACGCGACTCCCTCGCACTCATTGCCTTTCACTCTTTGCTCACGCTCTCTCTGTCTCTTCTTACTCCCTCTCTCGCTACTTCTCCTGCTTCCCCTTCACTCTCCCCTTACTCCCTCTTCTACCTCACTCCCTGCCTTAGCAACTCCCTCAGCCTCAACCATCACCCACGCACTCTTGCCCCCCCGCTGCATGCCGCCGCCGTCGAACAATTAAAGGCATTCTTCGACAGCAACAAAACAAAACTAATAAAGCACATGGTCAGCTCGTTCCCCCTCGCTCCCCTCTGCCTCTCTCTCTCACTGCCTCTCCTCGACATCTCATCTTACAGCGAACTGTGGCTGTTCCATTGTTTGGCTCATGACGGAGCAGGAAATGACTCAAACTTCGAGCCCGAAAAGTGTTTCTGTTTTGTTTATACAAACATAGCGGGTCTCCAGGGGCAGTATAGAGGTGGTGGGGGGGAGGAGTGGGTCTCTTTTAGTAATTTCGCACTTCATTTAGCGTTAAATTAACAACAAGCGCTGGCAACGCACAGACAGAGGATGCCCAAAGAATGCTTCGCATGGAGTTCTTGTACAGCGCTTGGCATTTAGTTCATAAAGCACGAAATGTTCATAAAAGAGAGAGGGAAGGCCAGGGGGAGGGGGAGGGAGGGGAAGAGGGTCATGGAAATGGAGTAGCAGTGGGCAGAAGAGCGCCCCGAAGCTGTGCTGAGGCACGAATGTGCATTTAATCAGAGCTAAGCTGAGCGATATTGCAACCAGATCGCGCTTGCGTGCCGAAGCATAAATATGAATGCGCACGCGGCAGCAACAACAACAACAGCAGCAAGCAAAAGAGCAGCAGCAACAACGACAACAGCAACAACTACAACTGCAACAACAACAACTGCAACTACAGCTGCAACAGCAACACAGAGTGCGGCGGTGATGCGCTTCACTGCAGCAGAACGAACAACCAGTTCTTTGTGACAGTGCAACTAGCCGAAAAGCTGCCAAAGCTGCTTCGCCAACCTCCCTCTGTCTAGCCCCGTCTCCCTCCCCTTCCCACTCTCCCTCTGCACTTCCCCTTCCTTCATTCCTCTCTCTCTCTATCGTCTGCCGTATTTCGCGCTCATAAATGCGCCGTCGCAACACCAAACAACAAACAAAATGTGAAGGCCAAAAAGTCAAAGCAGCAGCTGTGGCAGCAACAACAGCAACAGCAACAGTTCATGCCGCTGCTAACGATGCGACGGCAGCGCATTTAATGCACAGATTTCTTGGCTATCCCCGCATCAAATTGAATTGAATGAAGAGTTGCCCATTGTTGCAGTCCCCAGTTCCGTGCCCCTTGCCCCTTGCACCCACTGGCAATGCTTGCTGTCCGGCGGCAGCTTAAAATGTTGCTGCTGCTGTTGTTGCTGCTGCTGTTGCTGCTGCTGCTATTGCTGCTGGCCAGGCAGCCTTTCATAATCGCAAATTGATGCGCCTGCAACATCTTCGTCTTCTTCTGCCTCCTCTTCTTCTACTTCTTCTCTGCTCTTCTTGCTATGCAGTGGAGCGTGGGAGCGCACCGAGCTACGGCATCGCATGTGATGGGTGAATGTGGAGCGGGGGGCAGGGGAGGCAATGGAGGCAGCCAGTTTGGTAGGCAACCCGTCTCTAGTTATTGGCTAATGCTGCAGCCATGCGTTCGGGCCAGCTGTGCGCGTTCGTCCGAATTGATAACCGCGAAATGACAAAGCCAATATCGTTAAATTGCTTACATTCAATTCGACAAAATACCCTGTACAAAGTTGCAGTGAATGCATGCTTGGCACGCCCAGTTACTGCTGAGATTGTGAATGAATGAATATTCGATTATCTGTAGAGGCCCAGACAGTTCACCCACTGAAATACTTTAACTTTCTGCTGATTCTTTCACATCAGAAGAATGCGAGTCAGCAAATTATTGCTAGCTGCAGCATACTTTGCATATCGCAGCTCTCGTAAAACTGAATGAAGACGAGTGCAGACCTTGAAGCGACTGTAGCGAGCAGAGACACAAGTATATATCATATTGTAATTTACACTTTTTTCTCTCTCTCTTTTTTTGTATATATTCTGCTACTTTTAATGCATTTAAAACTGATTTTCTGCCGTTACTTCTACTAATTCTAGCACAGTTTCTGCGTGTATTGCTGCTTCTACTAACATGCTCGTTTACTTTAAATAAAAGAACAAGATAATAAAATTTTCTTATAACCTTTTACAACTTCACCTAGCACTTATATTTGTACTGCTGAGAATCCTATTATAACTTATAGAATTCATAATCATTATTCATTATTACTATTAATTATTATTATTTCTCTTTTAGTATCAACTATTCTAGTGCTCTGTCTACTATTATTGCAAGTAAAATACTACGCCTGCTCTTTCTACTATTTATGTAGATTTCTACTTATACTATTTATTTTACAATACCTTCTACGATTTTTACTACAATCACTACTACTTTTTGTAATAATATAGCTATTTCTCTTAACAATATAGTACAATGTCTTCAACAATGCCTAACACGAGATAAACATTTATTTGTATTACAATTAATACTACTTTTTCTACTAATACCAAGATTTAACATTTTAACTTCCATTACACATATTTCAATTACTTCTTCCTATAATCCTATTGCGTAGGTACTAATACTACTTTTTCTACTACTGCTCATTAAACTGTAATACTTGTATTCTTTACGTCACCACTTAATATACATTTCTACTTGTAATACTATTACATTTGTTACAAATACTAATAGTACATATACTACTATTAATACGTATATTACTACTACTATTATATCGGCTTGTCATTCTACTACATCTACTACTTCTTCTACTACATATCTCTAATTACTACTTCTTTATCGACTACTACTACCACTACTTCTTCATCCATTACTACTACTACTTCTATGGCTTCTACTATTTCTACTACTACTACTACTTCTAGTTCTACTACATACTACTACTACTACTACTACTACTACTACTACTATTACCACTTTACTACTACTACTACTACTATTACTACTCGCCTGTACAACATCTACTGCTGTTACTACCCCTACTCCATCTACTATTATTAAATCTAAATCTACTACTATTAAATCTACTACTGCTACTGCATGCATGTACTACTTCTATTTCTTATATGTACTATCTCTACTGCTTATTCCATTATTACTACTACTAATGCTACATCTGCTGCTAATGTTCTCCCAACTCTTTCCAGATCAAATGGCTTTGCTTTAATAGCTCCCCTAGGGTATTCGGCTAGCCGCACAGCTTAGCCGACACTTTGCTGCTTACTTATGAGCTCTTTCGCTTTCATTTCGACCGCTCCACCACTCACACTCTCTCCATCTCTCTCTCTTCTGACTACCTTTCATCTGTCTCTCCCTCTCTTTGCTCTTGCTGTCGTGCTTTCTTAATATTTCTCGAATTGATTTCTTGTTAATTTTACATTTGCAGTTCGTTTGGCTGGTGACCTTCCTTTTGTTTTCCCCCGAGCCAAAGTCCAGGGCAGTCCTAGCCACAAAAACAGTCTGTGTGTGTGTCCCTCTCTCTCTGTCTCTCTCTCTTTGTGCCACAACTGGCGCCACTGTGCGGCCTTTTGTTTTGGTCTTTCATGCGCATATTGTTGTTGTTGTTGCTGGTTTTTTTCTCTTTACGAGCTCTGCTCATTTCGTTGCCTTCTCTCCGGCCTCGGCTCCCTTTGGTGCCATTGTTTTAGTTAAGTTGACCATTTGTATACAATTGCGCTACGCTTTGTGTCCTGCCGCAGACGAGGCACGCTTATCTTCCCAAAAATATGCCCAGGACGCACACTCTGACTCATCCCCTCACTGTCCCCTCTCTCCCTCCATCTCCCTCTCTGTCTTGCCCCTTCTCCTGCCGCCTTCTGCATTTGTGGGCTCATTTATTTTCATTTGCTTTGTCATAACAATCTTTATTCCTTTTTTTCTTTCGGTTTGTGCAATATTTGTGCCGTTATATTCGAATTTCTTGTTGTTCTTGTTGGCTACTTAATGCAATTGCCGCAACAAATTTGATTTGGCCATAAAACGGCTGAATTCGGCAAATAAAAGCGAAACAAAAGCGAAATCAAATTAACATAATTGTCGCAGATTTGTGATCCCAGCACGGTGCAGAGGCGACAGCCTGAATTTGGGATGAGTCCAGTTCAGACTCAGCACATGGCGAAACATTCCGCAACAATGACAAATCTGTCGCCACTAAGCGCACAGTGGTCAAGAAAAGCAAAGACAATGGGAGGTTTTTATTTATTCAAAATAGGAAACAGAGAAAGGAAACTCTTCTCGATTCTGCTACATTATGCTACACTCAACAAGAAGGGTTTCCTTTCTCTTTCCCCAGTTTCTATACATTATTCTACACTCTCAATTTATGTCAACTAATTAGACAACTACAACCACTGTGTTATGCTTTAGCGGATTTAAGCAGCCTCCATCGAGAACACCTTCGTGTCGCAGCCTTTGCGTGGCACTTGACGGTTGCCACAGCTCGTTAAGAGCTTTGATCCGATGCAGAAAACGAAAACATCTACTATATAGAGTAGTACACTCACACTATATATACATACATATCATATATAGTGTGTATAGGTCGCATCGCGCGTGTTAAGGGCGATAGCTGCGGATGCCACGGGCCAACGAATTGTTAAGTCTCTCGCGTTTTGTTTTCCACTATACGAATCGAAAGAGAAATTGTAAGCGGCTTACGGACAAAGCCGGCAAACAAGGGGATGCGGCAAGTGGTGAGAGGGGCCAGTGGCAAGGGGGGGAAGGGAGGCTGCCAGAGTGGACAACGAAGCATGCAGTAATAATAATAACGTTGAATAACGGACAAGAAGTAATGACAATTGAATATTTACGGCCACAAAGGCAAATAACAAATGTAGTGGAGGAAATACTTAAGCAAAAGGTTTGAACAGCGTATACCCTGTAATTAGAAATGTTATACCAAGGCAATATAATAATATAATAATAATAATATAATATATCGAGTCATAGGAAACTTTACATTTTTACATTTATATGCATGCAATTTTAAATATTCAAAAAAATAAATAAATGTTTGCTGAACTCTTCATGAGATATTGAAGTATATACTTACATCCATATATTTATGCACACACACTTATATACAGAAATAAATATATCTATCTTATATTCATATAAATCTTTCTTATACCGTTTATATTATTATATTATTATAATAGTATTATTCACATAAATAAAACCTCATTCTATCAACTTCAGAGACAACTTTGACATTAACTCTAAACAAATTCCTCTTGCAAGCTGCCTCTCACTTTACCAGCGCACTCAACTACCTTCCCTACTCCCTACACACTTTACAGGGTATAGCAATTTTTGGAGAGGAGTCTGCAGGAGACTGTTGCAACAAATACAACACCAACAGCAATAACAACAGCAACAGCAGCAAAGAGGCTGTAAACGCAGCAAAGGCAACGAGCTGCACGAAGTTTTGTATCGGGCTCATTACAAGTTGCATACTGCTCGTTGCACGCTGCTCGTTGCACGCTGCACGTTGCACGAACCAAGCATTCACAACAATAACAACAGCAGCGAGAAGGCGAAGAAGCAGAAGACGAAGAAGCAGAAGAAGAAGAAGCAGAGAAACAAAAATTACTAATTAGATTGCAAGCTGCGATGCTGCTGCTGCCTCTGCAAACGCCACTCGCCACTTGCAACAAGCCACACATCGTGCCGCCGTGGCTGCCACACATGCAACGTGCAACGTGCAACGTGCAGCAAAGATGAGTTGCCTTCAATGTGGGCAGCAGGCAACTGAAAGTGCAGCAGACGCTGCTGCTGCTGCTGAGATAATTCGCCAAACTGTGTCAATGTCTGTGAACTGGAACTGGAGCGTTGCACCCACTCCCGCTCCCGGTCCCACCTCCTGCCCCCCCCTGTCATGCCTCGCTGCAGTGGCGATTATTGTTTTTGGCCCGCTTCTTATTGGCTCTTCTTCTTGCTGTAGTCGAGAGTATAATTTACCCATTGCCAGGCCAATTTGCAGCCAAAGAAGAAGCTGACGCTGCCTCTGCCTCTGTTGCTGCCACTGCCTCTGCTGCTGCCTCTGTTGATGCCCAAGCCTCTGCTGCCTTCGCCACTGCTGCTGCAGTTGCAAGGGCCATGAAATCGTGCCGCGTTGCTGCGGAGCCAACTGAAAGCTATTTTGTACTCCACGCACGCCTCTCGATTTGCAGGTGGGCGTAAGCAGCTAAATTGCCCCACTCTCTGTGTGTGAGAGTGCAGTGTGTGTGTGGGGTGGCTGCACCTGTGCAAAGGTGTAGATTCCAACTGCAATACAGCACAGCGTTAAGGCCAGGCTGATTAGCCCAAACTAGTCAAACGACCCTCGGCAAGGCACTTGTCCATCTTCTTTGTAGGCATTCAATTTCGCACAGTTCTTAATGGGAATCATTCGCACTCTCTCTTTCTCCCTCTCTCTCTCTATTTCTCTCTCTGTCTCTCCCCTCACTGATATTGTTATGAAACTTTGTCAGTTTTCACTAATCGCAAGAGACATCTCTGCCTAACCAAGATTTCGATATGCCGCAGGAGAAAGTGTTGTGTCATTGCAGCTGATCATTTGGTTAATGGCCAGAGACGACACCGTTTGCCGCATGCCACAAACAAGACACGAGCCGCGCGGCGCAACCTTCGGCTGCCCTAGGTTGGCAACGCATTAAAACCCAATCAGAGTCTCACAGAGAAGCGGGCGGGGGGGTGGGGGCGTGTGGAGGTGATATCTGAGCCATCGGCTAATGAGACTTTGACTGCGCTCGCTGGCCCAGCCTGATGGCTCTTTAGTTTTCGATTTGGCGCTGCCACACGAGAGCGCAAGCAACAAAAGAAACAGTAAAAAACTATGCCTTGCTTTGCCTCCCTTCCCCCTCGCAGCACTGCCCCCTACCGACAAACTGTCAACGCATGTCAAATGAAAGATACATTTGACAGCCGCAGTCAGGCGCAGACGAACGAGCTCAATTAAAGCCTGCAAATGGGCTTAGGCCTTACCAAGGCGAAGGGGCAGGCAGCACGCACGCATGGCCCGAAAAGAAATCAATTAGTGCAAATTAGTGTGGCAGCTGAGTTGCGAGTGGAGTGGGGGGGGTGCCACCAATGCCTGCAAGGTGGGCAAGGGATACCCTGTAAGGGCTGATGCCAGTAAGGTTGTGATTGAAAGATTGCAGTTGATTAAGACATGGGAATCAAGTGGGGAAGACCGTTGAAAGCAAGTAAACTGAATGAAATCCATTATAATATTATAATAAAATTTACTACATATCAAGTTACTTGCAGAAGTTAACATACACGAATTAGACAATGAACCCGGCCCTATGAAACTATCTTAATGAATTTGCAAGGCTCTGATTAAAACATTGACTGATTTAACTTAATGGAGACAAGAGAACGCACTGGAAGCCTTGGCAAAACAACTTTCTGCATAAAAATTATTAAAATAATTAAATATTATAAATAAAATATTAATTGGGTAATATAAAACATATTAATCCGATTATATAAAGGCATAATAGAGTACAAGAAAAAAGGCACTCGCAAAAGGTCACCTTATCAATATGTTTGACTTGTTTTATAACAAGATTGCTTCTATAATATAAATTAAATATGCGATTCATTCGTTAACATTAATTCAAATTATATATGTTTTCTATGAAGTTAAAGAAACCAATCATGTAAAGATTTAATAAACATATTTCGATTGCGACTTAATAAATAATTGTAGCAGGAATCCTAACACTCCAGCATACTGCAAAGAAGATAAGAAGTTTGACATATATAAAGGGGACAAAATAGATATTCATGAACAAATAAATAATTTTTGAAAAAAAACACAAAATTCGCGTTATTTTTTGAACACACCTCGTATAATAAATATTCGAAAGTGTATGGCAAAAATTATAAGATAAGAAAAACAACAACGAATCTTTGAACAGATTCACAGCTGGTGGTAATATTAGTTAAATAATTAAACTAATACCATGTGGCGCAAAGATTTACAGACACACACATATTTACAACAACTCCTTTTAAGGCAAACAAATTTCTAGATGAATCTCGTTTGTATTAAAGTGTAAATAGATAGTAAACTAATCTCTACCACAGACCTGCCTGATTAGTTTATTAATCATGCTGTTTAAGTTGTTTGTTGAAGGAGGGGAAGTACTTAGAGAATAGAAGTCATAAGTAACTAAAGATGAAGTAGAACTACAGATGAAGTAGCACACTAATAAAGTATAAGCCAGCCCAGGCAGGTAGCTACAGCTAGTACCCCTTCTACAATTCCATTGGCAGGGTATAGGCCAGTCCAAGCCGTAGCTTCTCCATTGCCATTGGCATTGTTGGCATTTTATTTGGCTTTTATGCATGGCTTGTGGCTTTTGATATGGGTATGGGTATTCAATTTGTTTCTAATGAATTTCCGAGTTGAAATTCATTAGAGATTTCGACTGACGCTGATGCTGACTCGAATTTGATTGCCACTGCGAGGCGGCACCCAGCGGGGCAAACTGCTTTGTTTGGGAATGTGGAATGTATGAAATTATGACTTAATCTTAAGTGGATTTGGCTCTCATGGCGAGACAGCGAGAGAGAGAGAGGGAGAGAGGGAAGAGAGAGGGAAGGTAGAGTGGGTGCGGGACGGGTTCGTTGTCCGCCCCGCCCCGCTTGAAGTGATTAACAAAACTGAAATTCCATTAGTGCAACTTCAACTCAAGTGATCCGCGACCCTCGCTAATGTCTCCTAATTGCGGCCACTGAACACACACATTTGCGGCACTTGCAACAAACAGTGGCAGCAATGCCAGCTAATGTTGCCACTCGTAAAATTATGCGCTTATCTGCATGCTACCAAACGGTGGCATGCCCCCCATATGAATCACACGCTGCACTGTGAGTGCATTCGACCGAACCGCAGCACGAATAAATACTGTAGAAAAAAAAGAGGGATGCAAATGCAGAATTCTAATTGAAAGCAAAGCGAAACAAAGCGAAACGAACTGAAACAAAAGCAACAATTCAAATTGAAATCGAAACAGACGCTCTGCCATCAAATTCGAATTTGGAATTTATACAAATCAAACCAGGACGGAGATATTACTGTGAGTCGGGCATGTATAGTAGAAGTGTATTAGTGCGTGGGATACCCTGTATGCGAAGCAGGTTCAACATTCTCACGATATGAAGCGTGGCATATACTCTAAAGTTTACAAGGTGCACAGTATCTTTAAAGTAATTCCGCTAAAACTCCCTTAAAATATTCTCAATTTCATAGAATAATTTATCTAAGTAGAGTTTGAGCATGAGGATGTATTCTCTAGGGTATTCTAATGAAAACAATTGCTATCAAATTCGAATTTATGCAAAATGAATACCAGCTGTAGATGTGAGCCGGTTATACACTCTACATAATACCCTGTAACTACTTGATAAACTATGTAATATTTAAATTTTAAATTAAAGATCTCAACAAACCTAAGATAACTTTGCAGATATGAAAAAACCATAATAGAAACTGAGGCAAACTTTACAGAATTGATAACGATTTAATTGAAATATATATGTATAATTTACATACATTATACAGATGTATACATTCTAAATAAATAAAGATGTTATAAAGTTTTCTATTCACTTTAAAATCTTTAAATTTCTAAAGATGAAACTGTTTAAATTTGCTGACAAACTGAAGCAAAGCTGAAACTAAACAGTTGCCATAATGGATCTGGTATTATTGAAGTAATTAGGGTATTTATACAGCAAAGTATAGATCTATATATAGATCTATATATCGTATCATATATTATATATTAAACTGATTTGTTATCTACTTATCTACTTTGTAGATAGATATATCGTATTACTCTTTATAGTACACAAGTTTAACTCTCATAGTGTTCAAAACATACTGCAATGAAGTTAATTCAAATTCTAATACATATCCGTCATTCGAGCATATCCTGCCAGTTCATCAAACCCCTCCAGCACTTCTGCTTTCTAATATTACTCTGTCATGAGAGTCTGCTCTTTTTAGCGGCATTTGGCAGCTAAGAATTTCCCAATTATTCGATTTCAGCCCCAGCGCGTTGTGAATTCATTAGGCGAAGTGGACGCAGCAGACCGAAAACTCAAATAGAGATAGATAATAGAGAAAAAAAGGGAGGAGAGAAGGAGAGAGAGGGAGAGAGAGAGAGAGAGAGGGAGAGCAGCCTGCACTCTTGCAGCGCGTTTAATAACCAAATATATTTTCGAGTTTCTACTTTTCTCACTTGTTTATGCAATCGGAGTGCCCCCTTTCCAGCATACTTCATGATGTATTGATTGGCTGACATTCGAGCAGGCTTAAAATGGGGGAGGGGGAGAATGGGGGGAGGGGGGAGGTAAACACCTTAATGACATCTAATTGCAGCATTTACCACGAAAAAGAGGCGAAGCCAAAGCAAAGTTGTTGCCATTTGCAGTGTGTGTGTGTGCAGGTGTGTGTCTGTGTGTGAGTGTCTGTGTGACTATGTGAATGTGAATGAATGAATAGGTGAAATTCGCGGAAAAATGCCTTGTGAATGCATTCGATGGAAAGTAAACTAAGCCAATTGATTGAATTGATTTCGTGGAAAGCAACTAAAAACAAGTGGACTGCCCCAGTAAGAGGCGTGGGCAGTGGGCAGTGGGCCAGGGGGAGGGCAGGGATGTGCGACGTGGTCAGGTAATTGGCTACTCGTTTCAAGGACTTTGCTGAAAAGGGCCCACACTCGCTCGGGCTCAATATAAATAATTCCATTTAATTGAGAGCGTGTCCCCTCCTCCTCCTTCTTTCTCCTCCTCTTCCTGCTTGTATTGCGCATGGGAGTGCACTCCCGTTGCATTTCCGTTTCCGGCTTTGACAAGGGGACATAACAATTGCAGTGGCTGTGCTGCTGCAAGGGGGGAGGGGGGTCGAACAAGGTGCACTATGCCTCACCTGGCTAATTCTCGTTTAATATTTAAATTATTTTACATTCTCACATGCCGACAGTGGAGGGTGGTGGCCTGCCCCCCTCCCCCTGCACCTCGAGCCACCCTCGCTACGCTGCACTCTCAGGCGGCTGTATGCGCTGCTCTTATTATTCTTGTAGCATGCAACGCGCTGGGCTGTTGCAGCAACACAAACCATCAAGCAACTTCAGTTTTGTTGGTTTCCTGCGGGGCGGTGCCATGAAAGATAGGAGGAAGGAGAGAGGGGGCGGTACACACACACACACCAACGCACAATTATTCTGTTTTCTAAACCCAAAACGAAGCGAAACGCAACGTTGCCGTCGCAGCGCAGTCGCTGCTGCCGTCGCTGCCAACGTTCTGCTTGGCTTGCTGCGACGGCGGTAAATAACAACTACTACAAATGAAGTTAAGACTGTTACAGCTGCAAGTGCTCGACTAGCAGATACCCAGCAAGCATATACTGTGAAATGAAGTAAATACTGTACAGCATGTTTGGTATTTAAAATATACTCTATACAAAAACTGCAGCACTTCAAATAATACCAAAATAAGTAAGGAAATAAGTGAAGATTACTTATTGCATTCATGCTCTCAGTTCACCAATTACAGGGTATACATTACAGTATAACAACTCTTCTTTACATCAACAGTAACATCCACAATAAGAACAACAACAACAACAACAGCAGTAGGCAATGTGTTGTATAAATTCATAAACGGCCGAGTTTAACGAACTGAGTTTTGGTTTTTGTTTAGTTTTTCCTCGTTTTTTTTTTTTTTTCTGTTCGCCTCGCAACCAAATTGGCGATCTACGTTCGCTTTTGCTATGCTTCTCTGCACAATTTTTGCATTTGGCAACACAACAAGACATAACAACAACAACAACATTAACTACAACCAGAACAGCTGAAAACACCCGCAAAACAACAAGAAGAACAACAACACAAAACAATAAGAACAATATGAAATATTGAAATGAATTTTTGGCTGAAGTAACCGAAGCAAAGAAATAACTAAACAAACTGCAGAATTTTTAATTCAATTATGAACTTCGTGTTTCCACCTTTCTAGCTCTCTCCCATTCTGTCACTGCTCACCTGCACCAACAGGAATTTCTCTTTTCCGAAATGTTCGTGAAATTCCCCTTCAAAATTGGATTTGCAATGATGTCAACACTGAAGAACTTCAGGAATGTTGAATGCATTTCCCCAAGAATGTTTGAAAAACTAACTTATCCAGTTGTGAACATATGATCTAGCATATTAGGTAAATAATTACATATATTTCACATCGATTCGTAGCAGTTTTCATTTCCATAATGTGTGGGAAATATGTGAGAAATAATTTCCCTGATCGAGTTCGCCTAATCGAATGGAATTGCCAAGCTTCTGCACACTCGAAACAAGTAATTTAAATACTTTACTATGGCCATGTAACTGTAATTTAAATATTTTACTATTTCTATTAGAACAGGGGAGAGAGAGAGGGGAGAGAGATAGAGGTAGAAAGTTGAGCATCTTTATAAACTGTGGAATAATTTTGCAGAGCAGCAGGAAATGCTAAGTGGCTTTAGCTACCTTTCAGCTACCCTTAACCCTTAACCCTTGGCAGCCCCACACCCCTTACACCCCCACACTTCCTCCCCTCACATGTGCACAAGATAAATCCGATTTTCTAACGGCGCTGCAACATTTTTCTTATTTACGAGCCACGTAGCCATAAAACGCATACATAAATTTTCTCACAGCCAAAACTGAAATAGCAAAAGCGACTTTAGACAGGGGGAGGGACGGGGAGCAGAAGGAGGAGGGGGGATAACTGAGGGATAATACTCGTATCTGAATGCAAGTCTTCGTTGCTGGCAAAACCGAAAGGAATAAAGAAATTGATATAAATGTTTGTGCAAACAGACGATGAAGTGAGGGCAGGGGTGATGAGAAGAGGGGGAAGGGAGTATAGATAGAATTATGTGAAATGTGCGCAAATTTGTAGAAATGGCCCGAGAAAAGTGTCGTCAGATGGATGACTCTTTTATGATATCAAATGCGACTCAACTCCCCCTCCCCCCCTACCCCGCGATATCAGCGCGTATACGTAATATGAAAATGGCGGCAAGAGCTTTACGACACGATTCTGGGCGAGCTTTAAAAATCTCTGCTGCTGCTGCTGCTTTGCAGGCGCCGGAAAGTGCCAAAGTTAAGTTAAGCTCAGGGGCAGTAGCGTGAAAAGAGAAGTGTGTGGGGGATGGGGGGCAAGGGGCAAGTGGCAAGGGGGTGTGCGCTAGCCGGAAACACTTAATTTCAGCTGCATCATAAAGTTCGCTTTAATATTTTCTCAATATTCTTGTCTTTTTGCACTTTCTCCCTGCATTCTCTTTCCTTGTCTACCTCTCTCCCTGCCTCCTCTCTCACTCCCTCCTCTCTCACCAATTCCTCTCTCCCTGCCTCCCTCCCCTATCTCTCTCCTTCTGCCTTCTCGCTTGGCAACACAATTTCCGATTATTACGAGGGCCTGGCACTTTTCACTCACGGCAATAACCATTAATAAAAATGGCAGGCATTTAAAATTAAATGACTCCCATGCAGCTCACCTCCCCCCTCTCTTCTTCCCCTCCATCTCCCTTTCAGTGTGTTGCCTGTCTTGGCAAGTTTGCTAAACAAAAACTTTTAGGCAATTTCATTTTAAGTGAAGCGCGGAATTTAAGGACCATTTGCATATCAAAACAAAATGAAATCCTGCTGCCGCGACGGCGACGGCGCCTACTTCAGAAATTGGGAGCACAGCTGGCAAGTTGAATGGAAATAAAATGCCAACACCACCGACCCCAGCCCCCAAAAGCTTCCCCTTCTGCCCCTCACCTTGTCGCGGCAGCAAAACAATTAGCGGAAAATTCGGCAAAACAATTTCCACGCCTCGATTCGACTTAATTGCAGATATTTGGGTCGTCCCCCCTCCGGAGCCCCGTCAAAATATCATTAAGATGAATTTATAAACAATAAAACGTCAGCTTAATTAAATTTTATTGTGTGACCGAAGGGCGTGTAGGGTGCGCCGCCAGGACAACGACGACGACGAGGAGGACGAGGACGAGGACGAGGGATTGATAGGCGAAGATATTCAAACTCGATTCGAAAACTTAAAGCGGTAGCCCAAAATGGACTCATAATACATTCACAGCCCATAAATATGCATGTGACTGAGTTGCTGTCTTTGTGTGTATGTGTGTGTGTGTGTATGTGTGTGTGTGTGTGTGTTTGTCAGCCAGTTCAGGGCGCCTCAAGGACTCGCGCTCTTTAAATAATTGTCCATAAATATCGGGCTCATAAAGAGGCTAAGGCGCAGTCGAGCGCTTAATCCTTTGTCGCATTCAGCCCATATCGGCCGAGATATATACCCCACACACACACACACAAAGACACACACACACAGACACGTGTTGGACAGAGTATATAGATCCTTGGCTCGTAAATAAAGCAGAAGAGATTGTGCATTTTATTGATGAGCCTCGGGGCCACCTTCGATTTCTTTTTACAGCTTAACTTTCTTCTCTCTCAGTTATTGTTGTTGTTGCTGTTGTTGCTGTTATGTTGTTTTTGTCATATTGCTGCTGTTCATGTTGCTGTTGCTATTGCTGTTGCTGCCGTGTGGCTCCGGCAATTGTAACTTTTTCTTTTTTTCGAGGACACTTTGGGCCTTTGCAAAGTTAAGAATTTAGCACGAAGTCAAAAGTGGAAACTGTGCCAAACTATTTTCCGCGACAACACGGACTAATACACTTGTCTCTGCCCACACACACACACACACACACAGTTGCACTTTGCAGTCACAGTTAGAGGTCGCCACACACAGTTGGATTCACAGTGAAAGCTCCTAGGCGCGAGCACTTTGCCATCTTCCAAGTAACCTTTGCGATTGCCAACTAAAACTAGCTTCAAATAGGGAACAAAATTGACCCTAAACGAGATTTTCATTTTCATTTAACTCTGGTTTATTTTCAGTTTTTAAAGTTTCTTCAATTTCGTTTTTATTTATGATTTCTCTTAAGCTTTATGCGTTCAATTCTTGTAATCTCTAATATCCTTTCTCCTTTTGGCCAAACAACTTTATTTTTATTTTATTTTCATATTTACTTTTGATCCTGAACGAGATTTAAGTCTGCTTTATTTGCAATTTCGTTAGTTTCTTTTTTTAATTACTTATGCAAGTCATTTATTTATGAAATTTCTAAAGCCCTATTGCACTACTGCCTTGTAATCTCCAACTTCATTTCTCGTTTATGCGAATTTACTTTGATTTTTCATTTTATTTTGTTTTTTTTGATATCCATTTTAAATGGTTTTCATAGTTTTTAATTTCATTATTTACTTTAATACGTTTACTGAAGTTTATTTTTGAAACAGCTATTATTTTCGATGCAGCAAATAAAATATTCCACTTGCACTTTAGTAATCAAAACTTTAAATAATTTAAATTAGTTTTCAAATGTTTTCCAAGTTTTTGCATTATTTATTTACTGCTTATTACAATCCTGAGATTGCTCCATTATGTTATGATTTGTTTTAACTATTTTAACTGTATTTTTCTTAAACTTTACTAAATGTTAATTATTTCATTTGGTCTACAGCTCTTTTATTATTATAATATGTATATATTGATTGTAAATTTTATTTATTCATACTTTTTATTGTTTACTTTACATCCGTTCTACATTCTCTCTGAGTTCGTAAACACTTTCGATAATTTGGGCAACAAATGAATCCTAGTTCGGCAGTTTCTTACTCATGCCCCACGGGGCTTCACTGTGCACCGTGTGTGTGTGTGCGTGTTTGTTTGTCTGGCAAACCTCAAGTAGACTCATTTAGCGTGCCACACTTCGCACTCCTTGTATAGTTTTCAGCTCTATTTTTACCAAAAACCCGTAAAAAATCACGTAATATCAGCTTTGGTTTTTTTCTGCTGTTTCTGTTTGCAGTTTTTTCTGTTTTTATTTACGACTTTGTTTTTTGTCATTGTTTTTGAGTGTGATTTACGATGATGATGCTAAAAGTACCTTTTTCAATATTTGATACCGCACGGCAGAGCGCGAGTTACGTTGGGGCTGCCTGGCTGGCTTCGCGTTGGGGTAGGTTGCTTGTTTGAGTGTATTCTTCTCACTGGGTTAACTGTAAACACTTTGTGTGCGCGCCTCGGCTCGCGTAGTACGCAGCAGCTCCGAACTATCCCGCACGAACTCCCGAAGTGAACTGAACTGAGCCACAGCGTGCTGTGCCAGTGGAACGTAACGTTGGCGATGTCGCGGCAGTCGTCGCTTGAGAACCACACTCAGCTCAGCCACGGCTCACACACACTCCTCTCTCGCCCTTACTCTCTTTGATGAGCACCGCAGGCGGAACGTTTGGAAACGAACATCTCTCTTGTGTGTGGGTGCTGGCAGAGCCACGACGACCTATCGCAATGCGCTCAAACAAGTTGCGTGTTGTAAGCTGCGTGCGCAACATGTTGTGTTTACGTTTTGCAGGCCGCGTGCGACAAACGAAAACCGGTTTGAGTGTGTTGCGAAGGGTGGGCAGGCTGCTGGCAACATGCACTGCGCAACATGTTTGGCAGCAACTTAACAGCGTCTAAGCGGGGCTAACAATGCTAAAATCATAATAAATAAATAATTAATATTAACCCTAATAAGTTGAAATAATATTAATTATAATATATTTCATAATAATAAATTACAAACTTAATAAAATTTTAAAAATATGAGAAGTAAAAAAATAATTTAAAATTAGAAGGTCAAATAAAATTAATATAATATTATACTAATAATACAAAATTAACAGTATTTTTAATTAATTTTATTTTCAATTTTTTAAATTTTGTTTTTATTTAATTTATTTTTTTAGTACCTATTAATGGCTGTTGACTTATTAAAAGGAAAAAAAAAAGTCACATTAAAATTATATATAATTAAATACAAGCAATTACAAGTACAAATTAATATTTAATTTAATATAAAATAAGTTCATTAAATAGCAATAATTATAAATAAAGGAAATTATAAGAATTAATTTTAAATGCATATCAATCAATTTTTATATCCATTTTTTCTTTGTTTCCAAAGGTTTTAACATGATAGAGTTTCTTAGAAGATTTCGACTGATTCCTATTAGAAGTGATTGCTTTATAAGGAAAACACATTTATTTCCATTGACTTCTAGTCTCAAGGTTCATCAAATGAAGCTGCACCCTGGAAAATGCTGGAAAACGCGTTGCTCTTTTTTGACTTTTGCGGAAAACTATTGACGGCGTGTTGACGAGGGCAGTTTGCCGCTTCAACGAGCTTGAGAAATAACACACACGCACACACACATACACATGAGTATGGGGCACTTACCTATATAAGTCTCGGGTAGGTGGCATGCCCCGATTATGTCGCACAAATTACGAGCCTAAAGGCAACGCATAAAACGCATCGTTGACTTCGTTGCCAACTCAGTTTGGGTTTCGTGTTTCGGTTTCTGTTTCTCTTTCTGTTTTCAGTTTCTTTCTTTTCTACGCTTAAATGAAGACGCCCCTTTGCCTGGCACACCTCCCCCTGCCAGACATGTGGGTACATACTATATATTTATAGACATTTAATTATGTATTTGTATTTCGAACAGAGCACGGAGATTGTGTGGCGAGGTTATCGCGCGTCTTCCAGTCCAACGACGTGTTGCAACTGCTGCAAGTCGCATTAAAATCAAAAGGATACTTCTCGCTTATGATGCCGATGCCGCAAGGGGGGTGGGAGGAGAGGGAGAGGCAGGTGGCATGTGGCAGTTGGCAGACGGGAGCTGACAGCGTGCAGCTAATGACTAATGGACTCTTAATGATCTAACAAGGTGCGCACAGACACACACACACACACACACAACACCTGGCAGGATGCGCTGTCGCTGTCTCCCTGCCTTTCCCCTGTTCCCCTCTTGCCACTCTTTCTGCCACAGTGAGCTGCCTCCCCCACTTGGCGACAAAGTTCACAAACTTAATAATGCCACATTAGTTTTGAGGCACGACGCCTGCAACGTGGTGGCAGCGATGATGTTGCAGGTAACGGCACTTTATTTTCCTGCTGCGCGCCACGTGCAGCTGACGAAGACGCGCGACGCCGCATGCAAAGCGGGCTGCCTTAAACGCAGTGCCAGCAGCAGCTGCACCAACAACAACAACACGTGCCACACTGTGTGGCAACAACAACAATAACAACAACAACTTTATCTCTCTCTCTCTGGAGCAAAAATTAAATTAGCAAATTTCGCAACAAACTTGTCGCCAGCTTGCGGCAGCGTTGCAAGTTGACCAGGCAGACAGAGGGAGAAGGGATGGAGTGAAAGATATACACAGAGAGGGGAGAGAGCTGTAGTGGGGGTCAAAGGTCGTCGCGTGCTGCTGTTGTTGCTGCTACTGTTGCTGCCACATTTTGTGCCATTCATGCGCTTCATTTATCACACGGTTGTCAGCTTGCCCCCCTCCCTCTGCTCTACCCCTCCCTGCCAGCTCTTTACTTTGCTCTCTCTCTCCACTCTAACCCCACCGAAAAAATTTCACTCTGCTTTGCTTTCGCTCGGGCAAATCGCGGGAAATCGCGCAACCGTTTTACACGCCGCCGCACAAAGCAAACGCTTGCAACATATGTCAAGTAATCAGCAGGCAGACCTGAGATCTATAGCTGCGCCCCTGCCCCGCCCACACCCTCTCTCACTCTCTTTCACCCTGCCCCCCCTCATGCTTGCAATAACTTTGCGGCAACCTTCGCGGCACATGCCAAGCATAAAATTGAATACATATCCAAGACATGTTCTACCCCTCTTTCCTCCCCTCTTCCCCCCTCTCCACCCCCGCACTCCTTCATACTGTGTCCGCAAAATGAACTTCGCCAAAGGTAACTTCGCCAGCGACGCGTCGATGAGGCATGGTGTGGAGGGGAGGGGGAGGGGGGGCAGAAGGCGGGGGAAACTGTGCGTTAAGCAAAGCTCGCAAACAAATCCCGCACAGCGTCAACGCGTCACTGCGCTGCCGAGACGCGACGCCAACACCGACTGCGACTGCGACGGCAACAGCGACGCCATTTACGCCTGGCTGCGCGTTTCACACAGGAGCGGACTTGCTTGGGCGCCCATTGCTTTGCAGAGTGCCGGAGTAAGCAGAAGGTTTATCTGCATTTTTAGGGTAACTTTGTGCAAATGTATGTAACAGGCAGAAGGAGGCGTGGTAGACCCCATAAAGTATATACATATATTCTTGCTCTGGATCACTAGCCGAGTCGATTGAGCCATGTCTGTCTGTCTGCCTGTCTGCCTGTCCGTCTGTCTGTCTGTCTGTCTGTCTGTGTGAACGCACAGATCTCTGCTATTATACAAGCTAAAATTACCAAAAATGGCAGGCAGACTCTTGTGTACTATACGCTGCTCAAGTTTATATCAAATGTTAAGTGCCACGCCCACCGCCCACGCAAATTAAAAATTAAATTTTTGCACTCAATTTGTAAGCGCTGTATAAAACATACAACTTTCTGACTTTAACATATACTAAGCTGAATGAAATATCTACGTAGTCTCCAAATTACAATCCGATCGGACAATAAACACAGAAGTTATTTAAGAAAGTATGAGCATAGTAAACCAAGTGCTTCTGTTAGCTAACAAGAGAGGCGGGCGAGCGCCATCTGTCGGGAATAAATTCAAAGCATGTGCATATATATACATATGTATACATATATTTGAACATAGGTTGAAGGGTATCCCACTGTCGCGTGCTGCGCGACTGTTGCTTTTCTTACTGTTTGTACACTTGCAAATGGTAAGGAGACATCTCCGAGCCCATAAAGTATATATAGTGACATATTCTCTCCATGAAATACTTAAACCGACATTTGAAAAGCCACCGAAAACCCCGAGACACCCATTTGTACTAATTTATATATTCTTAATCAGCACCACCAGGGAATAGAAGAGTCGATCTAGCCTTGTCCGTATATCCGTCCGTTTGTCTGTCTATCTGCTACAATGCCAACTAATCTCTGAGTTTTAAAGTTATTTTAATCAATTGTTGCACACATGTTTCTTGTTGCTGCAGACTGTATACATCGTGCTTCATCTTGCTCTGATCCGCTCCTGTGCTCGGCTCGCCCTCAGTGCTGCAACGTTGTCGTACGGAACGTTATAGGCTACACGCTAGCAGAGCTGAAGGTTGGCAGAGGGGAGGGGGGGGGAGGAGATTCGGGTGTAGGAAGTAGCTGGACAGAACGACGCCGACAATTTTTGACTTGCTGTTCCGCCCGACTGCATCGCGACTGTGGCGAGGGCGGCAAGGCGGAGAGATTGAGATAGAACGGGTGATAGACCAGGGGGAAGAGGGAGTGAGGGAACATGGTTAGGGAGAGGGGGGGAGGGGAAAGGTAGCGATGCTTGTTGTTTACTTTTGAACAACAACTGCGAGCGGAATGAGAAGTCCATAAAGCACACGGCAACCGCAGAACTTTGACTGCGTTGGCAGCAGTAGAGGGTGGGGAAGGGGATAGACAAAGAGGGGGAGAGAGAGAGGGCAGAGCAAGGGGATAGCTTGTTTTGGTAGTTGCTTTTTATGCTCGTCATATGCATGGGAATGTTTTTTGTTGAGCTTGTCGGCCAATTTGATAAACCAATTGACGATAGTTTGCGCAACTGTTTAATGTCAGCAGGGAGAGGGGAACGGGGAAGGGAAAGGGGAAGGGGCAGGCGAGAGGTAGGGGGCAAAGAGCAGAGGCAGGCTTGGGGCAAAGCTGCCACATTTCGCCTTTATTATCCCTCATAATCAGCATGAGGCAGCAACAGCAACAAGAAGACGCGGCATGAGAGTGGCAGAGAGAGCGGGGCATGCGACACTATGTGTTGCTGTCCTTTTTGCTGCGCGTTTTCGCATCCCTTTTGTGGCAGCTAAGTGCTTTCCACCTGGCGTGGCAGCCGTAGCAGACACTTGCCACATGTGCCACGCCGCTCATTTGGCTAAGTGCGCGCGGATGTCGTTGCCCCGGCCGGGGAATTAGGCTGCCCCGCGCTGTGATAAATTAAATCAACTTTTACTGCTATTGCCCCCTTCTCCCTCTCCCCCTTCCTTATGCCACTGTCTCCTGCCGCAGTGGCATTAGGCGGCGTGCAACAAGCGGAGCAGAGAAGTCGACGCACTCGAGACTATTCAAATGATGCCACACACGCAACGCGTCGCAGCTGACAAGTGTCCACGTGTGGCAGCAACAATTTAAATGGCAACTGCAGCTGCCGCTTAGCTGCGCACACAAGTGCTCCAGGGGGAGGCAGCGCAGGCGCCAACGCCAACTGCGCAGTCAGCGTCAGCGCCAGCGTCGACGCGCGCTTCAATACTTTAATATAAAAATATGCAAATTATGTTCTGTTGCATGCCACAGGCAGTGCACAGCAGTGGCAGGCGCAGGCATACGGGGACAGGGGCGTGGCGACAAGGACGACGAAAGGACGATGCGGATGGCGACAAGCAGGAGAAGGAGGGGAGGGGAGGGGCAGGAGAGGAACGGGGAGAAGACCGCGAAGTCGCTTTAATTAAAATTAAATATTTTTCGTGCTCGCTGAATTGTGTGGCATACGCAAAGACAGTTGCCCAAGGGGGCACGTAGAGGGTGCAAGGGGTACACTAAAAGAGAAAGAGAAGGAGGAGGAAGGGAAGGGGTAGCAGCCGGGCAGATAATGCTCGTGGCGCGTTATCAGCGAATTGATTAAAAATTTCGCTGGCGGCTTTTACTCGCCTCGAAAAATGCGCCTCAAAGTAAATATTTATCTTGGCGTATCAGCGTTTTGTTGTGCGAAAATAATTACACACATGCACACACATACTCACACACACATATAATTAGAACAATATATAGATGTTAATCTCACAAAAGACTCAATAAAATGCGGGTCAGTTTGTCTTTCTGAAGAGGCCTTGAAGAAAGCAATTCTAAGCTGAGCCAAAGAGTTGAGAATGAAGTATATTGATTGACTAAGAAATACCCAGTAAGGGAGAGCTAAAGTTTGAAACTATATGAAGCTATATATTACAAACATATACCTCTATATATGTCTTTATATTTGTGGAACTGGGGTATAAAGTGTTTTTTTTAAAGTTCAAGTCGCAGCTGTGAGAAAAATGCGATTCTTTTATTTTTATACCCTTCGACCATTGAAAATGGTCAAAAAGGGTATACTAACTTTGTGCAAAATGAAAATGTATGTAACAGGCAGAAGGAGGCGTCGGAGACCCCATAAAGTATATATATTCTTGCTCAGGATCACAAGCCGAGTCGATTGAGCCATGTCTGTCTGTCTGTCCGTCTGTCCGTCTGTCCGTCTGTCCGTCTGTATGAACGCACAGATCTCAGCTATTATAAAAGCTAGAGTTACCAAATTTGGCAGGAAGACTCCTGTGTGGATCAAGCAGATCAAGTTTATTTCAAATGTTAAGTGCCACGCCCACCGCCCCCACAAATCAATAATTTAATTTTTTGAACTCAATTTTTAAGCGCTGTTTAAAAGATAGAACTTTCTGACTTAACATATACTAAGCTTAATAAAATATCTACGTAGTCTCCAAATTTCAGTCCGATCGGACAATAAACACAAAAGTTATTTAAGAAAGTATGAGCATAAAACCAAGTGCGTCAGCTAACAAGGGAGGCGGGCGAGCGCGTAGCACGAGCGCCATCTGTCGGGATTAATTTCAAAGCATGTGCATATGCATATGTGTATGAATTTAAGAAATTAAACTACACGGGAACATACTAGGTCGAAGGGTATCCCACTGTCGCGTGTTGCGCGACTGTTGCTTTTCTTACTGGTTAATATTAATATTAATTAAATAATAATTCAATGTAGGTTTGATAAAATTAGTTAAATCTTGAGTTTAGTCTTTAAGTCATCGTTATTTATATATTAAATAATAATTCAATGTAGGTTTGATAAAATTAGTTAAATCTTGAGTTTAGTCTTTAAGACATCGTTGTTTATATATTAATCTTTAATGTGATTGTCGTTTATTGATTGATTGATCTTTCACGTTTTCTCTCTTCCCGTCGTCAAGGAGAACTCTCTGCTTTTCTTCTTATTCTTCTACATCTACGTCGTTACCAGTCCGTCGTGTGTTACTTGGGCCATCTGACTCGGCGTTGCCAGATCATTCCCACTTTCCTCAATCCTTTTCTCTTCTTGAACATAATTCTACCAACTTTATAAGGACAACTGTAGAATGCTGGCAGTCTTTTGGCTTTGCACATAGTTGAAAATCCTTTTAGTTTAAGCTATGCTTTGCCTTTTATTTCCTCTAACTTCCCCCCAAGCCTCCCTGGCGTGCCCTTTCTTTTGTTTTTCCCGTTTTCCAACTCTTTTCACATTGTGCGCTGATTTGCTTTTTTAGTTGCTTGTTAAGCTGCAGCTCCCACACTCTGCATTTCGCTTGGTCTTATACTCCTTCTCTCCCTCCCCCCTCCCCCTCTCTCTCTCTCTCTCTCTCTCGGTCTGCCTTTCTACTACTCTTTCTCTGTGTTACTTTTCTCTGACTCCATGTACCCTGCCAAAAAGGAGTTTACTAATTTTGTAATTGAAAGTGAAACTACTTTCTAATTTGCAATGTATCATGCAGGAGGCAACTCTGCACCCTGAAAATATTAAATAGTTTGTATGCATATGAGAACAGAACTGAATTTCAGGTTTCCAATGATCTTCGATCTGTTATTCTATGGTTTCTTAGACGGGTTGATAACTCTATGCTCAGTACGAAAAGTGACAAGATATAGTCGTATTTTAAGTAGATTTACCATTGATGGGGTATCATTTAACACTTTGCAAGCAGAGTTGCCATCATAATATGCAAATTCAGAGATATATTCGTACCAAAGTCGATGCATTAAGGCAACTCTTCAAATTTAAATGAAATGAGAACAGCAGACAAAAATGAATGAATGAAAATGTAAACATTATGGATATAATATTATCTATATTATATTCATTTGTGGTTCATATTAATTTATATTATTTATATTAAATATATTATTTATATTAATTATATTATATATATTATACGAGTATAGATAATATATTATTTAGATTATTCATATTATTTATATTAATTATATTATTTACATTATTTTTATTATTTTTGTTTGTATTATTTATTTATTTATATTGTTTTATACTGTTTGTATAATTTGTATTGTAAACATTTTATATATTATCAGTATTAATGTCAAATTGAACAACAAACTACATACTATAATGCAATATCTGAAAGGAAATCCTTCCTTCCAACTCTAGATAAATCGAGTCACCTCACAGGGTTGCCACCTGTGTGCCAAAGTGTATTCAGCTTTCGTTGCTTCAGATGCTTCTCGTGCTCCTTCTACTCGAACTGCGGTCAGCGGGAGTTTGTCAACGGTTGCCAGCTGGCGAAGCAGTTGAGGAGCAGAGGAGCAGCGCAGTTGTGTAGCTGGGGAGCGTTCATTAAGTTGGCACTGTTGGCAAATTTATCATAACTTGGCCAAGTCGGCATCGTCGTCACATCCTGGCCAGCTCCAGCGCGTCTTTGTCACCGCAGGAGGACGCTCTTTTCCCACGCAGCGAGCGCTCTTTAATAACAGCTTAAAGGACACTGCGAAGACAGCAGCAACAGCAACACAGCCATGGTGCACGCTCTGGCTCCCTCTCCTCTCTCCCTCTCTCTTACACACACACGAAAAGTCAGCGCTGTATGAAATCGATTTAATTTCGTCACTGAAGCGAAAGTAAACAATGAGAAAGTAGCACCAAGAGGGGTGGGAAGATGGAGAGGAGTGAGAACAGCAGGAGGAGTGGGAGGGAGAGGGGGAACCGTAGTAGGAGCAGGAGGAGGAGCAAGAGAAGGAGTAGCGTACAAAGCAATGTCCAAGACCAACAACAACAACGTGCTTGGAAAAGTTGTTGACAGCTCACGTTCGCGTTGTCCAATAGATGAAGCTGATGACGTTCTCGCTGTATGTGTGTGTGTGCCTGTTGTGTGTGTGTGCCTGTTCTGTATGTGTGTGCCTGTTGTTTGTGTGTGTGTGTCCGAGTGTGTGCGTGTATTGCTGCAGCGCGTTCGCGTAGTCCAACCGACCGAAATAGGAAACCAAATTAATCACAAATATTACTTTTTGTTGCGCCCCTCTCTGTGTGTGTGTGTGTGTGTGTGTGTCGGTGTGTGTGTGTGGGTGTGTGAGTATATTGCCAGCAAGTCTATTTATATGTCAATATGAGGTCTCTCTGCCAGTTGGCAGGACATTCCATTGCCATCCCATTGTTAGGAACGTGTTTTCCTTTTCTTGACACTCGCTCGATTATGTTTTCAGTTCATGTTTTTGGAATTATATCATTTCATTTTTTGAAGTCGCCTCTCTTCGACACGCTGCACGTGTAGCCTGTCTGTCTGTCTGTCTCTCCAGCTGTCTGTCTGTTTGTCTGTCTGTCGTACCTTAGTCTCTGCATCTTCCTCTCTCTCTCTCTCTCTCGCTCTCTGTCTCTCGATGTGGCACTTCATCATTGTTTGCGAGTGGCAGAAATAACAAAACAGAAACAGATACCAGACCAAGATGTTCCGAGCCTCTTCTACTGTCTTTATTCTGATGAAGACTTTCATTCTTCCTAGAAAGTCTGTCGCTTTAAACTCTCATATTGTTGTTTATTGTTATAATATAGTTCATAACAATAATACTTGTACAATACTGACAAGAAGTATTTGTCTTAATCCTCGGGCATATTAACAGGATATCTGTCGGCAAGTGATGTCTCTTTCTGTTCTTGTTCTGATCAACTGATCGTACTCATTATTTTATTGCATATATTTTTATTTTATTTTATTTTATTTTATTTTATTTAAATTCTACTAAATACAGTCAACTGAAATTAGAAAAGATATTGATACAACAAATTATTTAAAAAGTCAATTGAAAATAATAAAGCGTAAAGTATAAGTGTTTTTAGGTTGTTTAAATTTAAGATTAATTTAATTTAATTGAACTTAATTTAATTTAATTCTTTAACATACTTATAGGATATTTACCAGCAAACTCAGTATTTTTCTATTCAATTTTAGTAGTACCATTACTCTCTAAGAAATTGTATCTACTTTGGTCCTCAAAGCTTCCCTATATTACTAATGCAGTTCGTAGTTAAGTAACCGCTGACAACCTTCATTCCATTTCATTCCATACTTAGCATAAATATTTACAGCGTATCTGCTAGCAGGCAATACCTCATTCCCCACCCCTGCACTCTTCACTCTGCACTTTTTGCTATTAAATCAACATCAGGCAAGGGATCTACCAAGGATTTCGAGCTGGTCAGTCACGATGCAAGTTGCCCATTTCCTCAGCACTAGTTTCTCTTTCAGCTTCAGTTCTCCCGTTTCTGCGCTGTCTTGCTCAAATAAATCACTCAAAGGCTGAGAGCTGAATACCCTGAAAGCAGTGCCCCTCTTCTGCCCCTCCCCTTGCCCGCCATTTCATTCTTCCTGCTTTCTTTCTATTTCACTGACAGCGCACAAAGAAAAAATTTTAATTTTTCGCAAAATTAACTTTGCTGAAATAATTTTGCGATGGCCATGCAAATGCCAAGCGCAACAACTGCACTTACACACAAACACAGATACACATAGACACTGGTACACACATTGGCAAGTCACTTAAGTGGGCGTGGCTGGGCTCAGCTTCAGCTCAGCGCAACTCAGAGCAAACTATAAAACAATAATTGCAACATCAACAACAAACAGCTGTGTCGTCAAAGGGATGGAGGAAGAGGGAGTAAGAGGGGTGTTTCCACTAACACATACAGGGTGCTCTGTCAAAGGGTTTGGCAAGTTTTCCACACCAGCTCCGGCAATGCGCCTGATTAATACAAATGAGCGGCGATTTGTCATGTCACTGCGTTTGAATTTATCATTCGAGGCGACAGGCGCGAGCAGGCGACCCACGACCCGCCTGCAACTGTTGTTGTTGTTGCTGTTGCTGTTGTTGCAAGGGTTGTCGTGGTAGTTGTAGTTATTGTTTGTGTTGCTGCTACGACTATCGTTGCCGTAACGCCATTTTATTCTCCGTCGCTTCTTATACTATTTTTTGGCCATTTCTCTAGTTTTTTGTGTTTGCTTTTCCTGTTTCCGGCTGCGTTTCCCCCTGCGTTACCCCTTTCTCGCTCCCACACACCACCCTCCCCCTCCCCTCTTGAAGTCGAAGAGACTCAGCGGCGCCAAGATCACAGCCAATGCACATTTTGGCTCTGATTCGCAGGCCAACGCCGACTCCGACTCCGACTTTCTCTTGTTGCTGTTGTTGCCCGCCCCGAGTACATTTTATGTAGCATATGGCAAGGGGCAACATTTTTGTTAATGGCTTGCAACATTTTTTTTCCCATACACAAATCCTTTTGGCTTTCTCCTCCCCCCATTCAACATGGCGAGCAACAACTTCTGGTCGTAAGCACAGCAACAATGAGAGAAAAGAGTGGGGGAAACCTAGGTATGCCAAGGCATAAGAAATGTTGGAGGCATCTTTGCATTCTCTAGATTAGTGGGAACTGAGTATGAAATGAGGATGTGTCACAGAATTTGGAATACACTAGATAGTAAAGCTAAATACGACTTCGACAATCGTAGGCTTCACTCTTCATCCATTATTCATTTGCAAAACATACAAAGAGAAAAGAGTGGGGAAATCTATGTACCTATGCCAAGGTGTAAGATATCTTGAAGGAATCTTTGCATTCTCTAGATTAGTAGAAGGTGAAATGAGGATGTGTCACAGAATTTGGAATACTATAGATAGTAAAACTAACTACGACTTCGACAATTTTAGGCTACCCTCTCCATCCATTTGCAAAACTTACAATGAGAAAAGACTGGGTGAATCTAGGTACGCCAAGGCATAAGATATCTTGGAGAAATTTTTGCATTCTCTACATTACTAGGAACTGAGTATGATATGAAGATGCTTGGCAGAGCCTGAATTACACTAGATAGTAAAGCTAGCTACGACTTCGAGAATCGTAGGCTTCACTCTTCATCAATTATTCATTTTGCAAAATATACATCAACCTTCTTCACATGTTCATCTGTTCGATAAATGCTTCTTTTAATTTTGTAATACAAATTGCAAGTTTCGATTGAATATTTATTGCTTGTACATAAAATTTAAAGAGACAAAACAGAGTAGGGCATAGCAGAAGGCGCAAAACATGCTCCAGAAATACTGAGATTCTTTGCAGACTACATAGATGAGGATGGTGGTGAAGAAAGTGTGAGACGAACTACTAAATCTGAGGCTGTAATATAAACAGATCAGAGAGAAGTCGACAAGGCAATAGGTTTAAAAGATTCACTTACCAGCTAGGGCAACATAGAGGAGATAAGGCACAGAAGAAGGCTTAGAATATACTCGAGCAACAATGAGATTCGCCATAAGTTAGAACTGAATGATAGTGAGCTGCTGTCTTTGTTTGCAGTGGGGAAAAAGAAAGCATAGAAAAGGATGCAAAATTAACTTCCCGATCGCTAATTGACAGTCAATTCCAATTAACGAAATGAGTCCATACATTGTCCTTTTATATAAACACACTAACAGTAACTATTGCACTGCTCTATCTTCGTCGTGTCAGCGCTTGGCAAAGTTGCTTTGCTTTCTATATGACAAAAATAACTTCCCGACCGCTGATAGACTTATCTCATTCTTATTTCCCTCTCATCTCTCTCATCTCCTTCTCATTCTCCCCCTCCATCTCTCATCCCCCCCACTTGTAAGTGTCAGAATAGATGTAGTTGTGCTGCTTGCACTTGTGATCCGCCTCCTCGGGTCCACGAGATCCAAAGACATAAGCGAGGGGCTGCGTACGCTCCTGTTCCATCTGCTGCAGAACAGGCGTAAAGATGCGCCACGCCTCGCGTAGCTCGTCGGAGCGCACAAAATGGAGTTGCGAGCCATTGAAGACATCCTGCAGCAGTCGCTCATAGGCGTCTGGTAGGTAGGCATCGCTGTAGCGCCTGGAGTACGTAAGATCCATCTCAGTCTCCGCCAGCTCGAACGAGGCGCCAGGTTGCTTGCACATCAGCTTCAGATAGACAGCTTCGTTAGGCTGCACGCGTATAACTAGCTCGTTGCGCTTGGAGTGACCCTCGAAGATGTCCCCCACGACATTCTGGTACTGCACCCGCACCTCGGCCTTGCGATAGTTGAGACCCTTGCCGCAACGCAGAATGAAGGGCACCCCCTGCCAGCGTTCGTTGTTGATGTGCAGCACAGCGAGTGCATAAGTGGGCGTGAGGGAGTTGTTGGCCACACCCTGTTCCTCTAGGTAGCCTGTTTGCTGCTCCTTCGTTTCCCCCTTCGGGTTGCCCACATACTGTCCCAGCACCATATCGTTCAGCTGCAAGGGGTGTATACATTTGAGTACCTTCACCTTCTCGTCACGCAGATCGTTGGGGCTGCAGCTCAATGGCTTCTCCATGGCCAGCAGCGAGAGTATCTGCATCAAGTGATTCTGCATCACATCCCGAATTATGCCATACTTATCAAAGTACCCGGCCCTGCCCTGTGTGCCGAAGTTCTCCTTGAACGTGATCAGCACGCAGGCGACATTCTCGCGGTTCCATGTCGCACCGAGTGTCCTGTTGGCAAAGCGCAGCGTCATCAGATTCTGCACCATCTCCTTGCCCAGATAGTGATCAATGCGATAGATCTGATGCTCATCAAATAGATGCGCCAAATGATCGCTCAATCGCTGCGCACTGACATCATCGTGGCCGAAAGGTTTCTCGATGATCACCCGATTCCATCCCCCGCTCAGACATGCACAACGTTTTGATCTTGAGTGTGACCTGCTCGTACATGCTGGGAGGCAGTGCCAGGTAGAAGATGCGATTGGCCTGCGCTATGCCCTGCTTGTCTCGCTCCAGCTGTTGCTGGAGGTCTATAAAGCTATCCTCGCTGTCATATGCCCCGCTCACGTATCTGTTCCACTTTCTCCAGAACAACGCGTACTTCTTCTGCTCATTGGACTCCACCTTCACATAAGGCTCACAGTGCGAGCGTAACTCGTCCAGTGTCATTGAGGTGCGTGCATAGCCGTAAATGTGTGTCGACTGGGGCAGAAGATTGTCGCGATAAAGCAACCACAGTGTGGGGTAGATCTTCTTTTTGGCCAGATCCCCCGAGGCGCCAAAGATAACAAAACTATGCGTCTCTTCACAGATCTGCGTGCTTGTCATCTGTTCCCTCGCTAATCTACATGGCTCGCACTCTATGCATCGCTTCTTACCACAATGTTGGGCCTCCATTTAGTCATTGCCAAAATTTCAAATTCAAAGTGTTTAAAAGTATTCATTTAAATTTATATAATTCTAAATTGACAGCCCCTCGCTCTAGCTGTCTCTTCTAAGCATATATCATGAATTCAGCTATATGTGAAATATAAGTAGACCATTATGTGGAGATGCAGACTAATTAATTGATATAAGAAACATGATAGTTAATACTTATGGAGTTTATACAAGGTATTCTCGTCCTGTGAACAGAGTCACGAAGGTTTGCCATAAATTCCGAAGAGAGCAACTTCTAAAGCTCCATCAGTTTATAGTTGGTTGTGGGTTTGTATCAATCAATGCTGCCTGCAATTCCACTTCCACTTCACTAAGGTTGAACTCTATGATTCAAAGTTGAGTTCATAAGGAAAGAATTCATAAATATAAACTACAGCTTTTACTGTCAATCACTTTCAGTAAAAACCCCAATAATTACTTTTTAAAAAATGTTGTATATTTATTAAGTGAAGAATCCATACATCATAATATCGTATCTTAACATCACAGGGTGGGGAACATTCTTAAGAATTACCAAACACTATATTTTGATATAGTGAAGTAGGAACAATTGTCTTGGCAAGCCTTGCCGTTTGAAAAAAATGAGTACATTAATTTTAAAGGCAGGTGTGTACTGCTGTCAAGTAATGAACATGTATTTATTCATGCCTATGTACACACTTATTTCTTTATTTAATAAACCAGTAAGAAAAGCAACAGTCGCGCAGCACGCGACAGTGGGATACCCTTCGACCTATGTATGTATGTTCCTATGTATGTACCCATATATGTATGTACATATGCACATGCTTTGAAATTAATCCCGACAGATGGCGCTCGCGCTTTGCGCTCGCCCGCCTCCCTTGTTAGCTGACAGAAGCACTTGGTTTTATGCTCATACTTTCTTAAATAACTTCTGTGTTTATTGTCCGATCGGATTGTAATTTGGAGACTACGTAGATATTTCATTCAGCTTAGTATATGTTAAAGTCAGAAAGTTGTATCTTTTATACAGCGCTTACAAATTGAGTTCAAAAATTAATTTATTGATTTGCGGGGGCGGTGGGCGTGGCACTTAACATTTGAAATAAACTTGATCTGCGCCGAGTACATAGGAACCTTCATTCCAAATTTGGTGTCTCTAGCATTTATAATAGCTGAGATCTGTGTGTTCATCTGGTCAGACGGACATCCGGACATCCGGACATCCGGACATCCGGACAGACAGACAGACATGGCTCAATCGACTCGGCTAGTGATCCTGAGCAAGAATATATATACTTTGTGGGGTCTGCCACGCCTCCTTCTGCCTGTTACATACATTTGCATTTTTGCACAAAGTTAGTATACCCTTTTTGACCATTTTCAATGGTCGAAGGGTATAAAAAAGATGCAGTGATACCTGATGATGCATACCAAATATGTTTATACATGTCATTCAATGTATTTTAAAATACGTGAAGTAAATACAGAATAAAGACGAGTTTATGCAATAATATGATATAAGCATACAGAGTTACTTAACTATACTTACTTCTCATTATTTCATCTATCACAAGATGAATCTGCATGCATAGAATCAGCATTAACATTCAATTCCAGTTAATGAAATAAGTTCATGCAATGAAATAATATATAAACACACTAACAGTAATTGTTGCATTGGCTTGCTCTTTCTTCTGTAAGTTGCCCATACGCCTAGTGGCCATACGCTCAGCGCTTGCCAAAGTTGCTTTGCTTTCCATATGACAGTCGTTATTCTTCCTTCTCTTATTCTTCCTTCTTCTCTCCCCCCCCTCTCTGTCTCTCTCCCTTTCTATCCCTTCCCGCTCTCTCTCTTCTCTTTCCCTTGCCCACACTTACTTGCATTGCCAAGCTCTTTCTACATATTAAACCTCAAATCTTTCTGCCAGTGTCCTGTACTAGCCTGACTTATTCCTTCGTTGACATGACGCAGAAAGTTGCAATAGTCTAACTGTTGCCCCCCCGCATTGCCTCCCCTTGCCGCCATCCTCAATTGTTTGTTAGTTTTTGCCACATGCCGTAGCCGAAAGCATAATTCGATTAGCTTTTATCGCAGCGTGTTGAACTGCAATCGTTGCGGAAAAATGCCAATTAGAAAAGTTATCTCGCTGACCCGACATCCCCATCATCCCTACCATCCCCGCCCCCTCCCCATGCTCTCTCTCTCTGTGAGCCTACTCGTATTGCAGCTGTGCCTGGCTTTTGATTTGCAAGTTTCGGCTGCCTCAACTTCGGCTAATGAGCAACAGCGAAGCAAAGGCAATGAAACTTTTGCCTCACAATGCGCAATACAAAACATGCCCCAACAACAAGCAGAGAGGGGAAACAGGGGGGCAGAGGGTTAAGGGAATCCAACATTTCAGCAAAAAGCAACGAAATTTGAGTACAATAAAATTTGTGTTGCTTGCAACAACAAAAACAACATCAGAGGCAGCAATTGACAGCAGCAGCAGCAGAGGCAGAGGCAGCATAGCTAACTAAAACTATTTTACACAACACCTGTGATAACATGAGCTAAAGCACACACACATATGCACAAGCACACACAAACATAAAAGGAAGAGGGTGGGGCAGGAAACTTGGCAGTTTCGTTTTCACTTTAATCAAAAACTTTTTGCAACGCCACCAAAAATTTGCATTCATTTTAATTTTACGCTAAATAAATTATTATCTAAGCTGCTAAGGTATGCGTGTGTGTGTGTGCATGTGTGTGTGTGTATGTATGAGAGTGTACATATGTGTGCCTGGCAAAGTTTGCCTGTGCTGCTGCGGCAGCTGAGTGGCAAGATGGTGGCAGCTTGCTCGCAGTAGTTGGGATTGATTAATGCCAACAAATTTGGCCAGCTCATTGCTGCAACACGAGCGTGCCACATGTGGCAAGCGCGTAATTAATGCCAAGACAGCAACAGAGCAACAGCAACTGTAACTGCAACTACAACTGTGTTGCACTGTCATTTAAGGTGCCGCATGTGGCAGGCAGAAGTTCTTCTTCTTCTTCTGTTTCTTTTTTTCGCTGATAACATTTTAATGAAAACTGTCAGTTGCACGCTGCCTGTTTGTCTGTTTATTTGTCTGCGGGTGTGCAAGTGTGTGTGTATGTGTGTGGTGTGTGTGTTTGCGTGCGGCACTCCAACGTGCAGCTCGAGCTGCTTTGTCAAGTGTGAATTCAACACTTGTGACTTGACATTTTTAGGCAAGCTGCGCCAGCTGCGGCGCAATCTTCATAAGTTGCGCATACGCCCCCGTTCTCGCCTGCCACATCCGGCTGACACATTGCCATTCACCATTTTCGGTTGCAGCAGCAGCTGCAGTCTGCCGTGCATTAGGCGAACATCTCAGCGATACAATGCTGCGGTGCTTTGTTTGCCTAGTCGAGCAACTCAGCGACCCTGCGCCCCCTTTGTGCCCCTTGCCCTCTGCCCTGCCCGCTGCTGCCTGTTGCCCCATTTGCTCATTTTGTTGGCTAAATTAAAATTGCATCCGTCAAGTGCGTCGAGTTCAGCCAAGCAGCTGACTGCGGTCGCCCCTCAACTGCTCAGCAGCTCGGCAGCTCGGCATTGCCATTTACATTTGCAGTCGCCATTTTTGCTGCGCTTTTAATTGTATTTTCGCGCTTAAGGGAAATTCCAGGCCGGAAATAAGTTGCCCAAGTTGAGCTGAACAGATTTGTGTCTCAATTTGTTTAATGCATAGTGCAGGCAACTCTGCTAAATAACGCATACGCCGTGTGTGGCGCGCGTCTTTACATTTTAATTCTGTCTACGGAAATGAGCTTTCGGCCACGTCAAACGGGACAGCCTAAGCCCGGGTAAACACACACACAAGCTGAGAAGCAAATAAATTGCCCACCCCCTCTCCCTGCTCGCCCTACTTCACCCCCTCGCATTTAAAAAAGGCTCACGGGCGCCATTTTGCCAGTTCTGTTCGCCAACTGCAACTCAATTTGAGTGCAAACGATCAAAGCATAAATAGAGGGCAACAGAGCAGTCAACACACTCACACACACACACACACAGAGGTACAGGCAAACGCACACACACATGTATGCGAATCGGATTGGCCGTCTAGTTGGATTTGTTTGTGCATCAAATTGCAATTGCCTCTGCATTTGTATGCATACATGCACATCTGCATGTGCGTATGTGTGTGTGTGTGTGTGCGCCTGTGTGTATGTCGAGCGGAAATAAAACCAAAACGGATATGCTTGCTAAGTGCCTGTGCACACAGCCGCCACATCCGCCGGCGTGCTAGCTTGTTGTAGACTTCAACGCCAGCGGCAAGTCCAACGCCCAGTTTTATTTCCAGACATTGCCCTGTGTCCTCTGTCTCTGCCTCTGTTACTGTCTCGCTTTCTCTTTCTCTCTCCCTGGCTTCCTTACCGCTTCGCAATGCCACAATGTGCTGCGCTTCGAGCCTATTGCCTGCTGCTGCTACTGCTGCTGCTGCTGCTGTTCCCCATTGCCCTGTGTCAGTCTATTTGCATTTATCGCTGATAGGTGCATCCATTTTCGTTATTGTTATACCCTAACTGGGAGTCGATGCGCTGGGAAGTATAAGAAATAAGTGATGCTATAAAATATTAAATAAAGTATAAATAATCTTAAATTTTGATCATGTTTAATCCATTCACTTTTTCTATTCAAAACCGAGTTTTATATATGATAATTTAAAATCTATTAGAGTTAAAGTCATTACTTATTTATAGCATAAATTATTTTGTAATTAATTAATTTAATTATTTTTTAATTTATTAATTTATTTCTCTATATATTTCTTTATTTATTTATCTATTTATTTTAAATTTAATTATCCTTCTTCTCTCCCTCTGAAAGCGCATTTGAACTTCGTAGCACGCAGCTTTTTGTTGTGCTTCGCTTTAGCAAAAGTTTGTTGCAAAATTTGTTGCCTACTTTCGCGCGCGCAAATTGTAGCGTCGATAATAGACAGGTGCAATTTAGCAGCGATTTTCATGGAGATTTATGAAACATTCGGAACGGAACAGAGCCGACACAAAGAGCCAGCAAGCTATTGACCCATTGAGGCATCAGCGGGTATTCAATTCACTTCTCTTTCCACCTGGTTGCACGGACAGAGAACAGAGGCAGGGCAGCATGCAACAAAGTTGAATGTACTTCAATAAATTGCGACAAGTTCTTGTGTCACACAAGAGCTGATGTTGAAGATGAGCTAACGGCAGAGGAAAGGGGCGAGGGGGCAGTGGGAGTGAGCAGCTGTGCGACGGCTTTGGTCAATAAAGTCAATTTCAAGCACACATTGAATGTCATGGGGAATATCATATGCGCGCGCTGCCAGAGGATGACAAGTCAAAGAAGGAGGCAGGCTGGCGGAGGAAGAGGAGGAGGAGGGGGAGGTGCATCAGCAATCGATGCAAAAGTTTTTAGCCAGAAAACCGCAGAAACCGTTAGACGTTGTCTGCGTTGGCAAAACTTGCGGCACAAAACTTTTGAACAAAGCAAAAACTTTGGCAGCGCTTCTTTGTTCATTCATCGTGTTGAAGTTGTTGTTGCTGCTGCTATTGTTGTTTTTGTTGTTGCAGCCAACTTCAATTCGCAGCATACGATTTTGGCTTTTGCGATTATTTGCGTATATAATTCACACCTCGCTCGGCCCTGGCCCTCCTCTCCCTGCCTTTTCCACACCATCTTCAACTAGTTTTCTGTCCTCCTTTAAGGCGATTGCAGCGTCTAATTATTCGACCCTCTCTTAACACTTTGCCGAGGCTGAGTGGCAAATCGCCTTAGATGCCGCCGACTGCGCTGCGAAAGATTTTGCGCTGCTTAGTCAAATTAAGCCGCTAAATGAGCACGCTGAGCTCTGAGTGACAATCAACTCTCCCTCTGCCATCGGCCTTTGCCCCTGCCAGCCTTATCTCTGGCACAAAAGCACAGCGTGCAGCTGGCCAAAAAAGGGTCAAAGGGCGTGCCCTTTTGCATTCAAAGAGTGCGAAAATATTTTGGATGCGGGAAAGTGCGAAAACAATGAGAGATACGAGCCACATATAAATACAATAAATTGAATATCATTTGTTTATGCGCTCCGCTGCGCTTACCAACTGACAGAGTCGCACAACAACAACAACAACAATGAGAACACACACAGACAGAGAGGCACACACGGGTGCGCGCACTCACACACACGAGCGCACATAAAATGTAATAAAATGCGAGCGTTGCAGGTGTCAGGCAAAGCGTCGGGGGGGGCAAAGAGAGATGCTTTTCGACGAGCAACTGTCAACGCGATGACGCTGGCAAAGGCCACACTTTTGTGGCTAAAATAAACAACAGCTCACACACACATAAACACACACACACGTACTCATATTTATGCAATTTAAAGTAAAATACAAAACTGTCCTTGTGCCGGCCAACGTGACGTATGCGCAATGTGCATACACAGACACCACCGAGTGCTGTCAAACATGTGATGGGCGGAGCGAGAAGTGGGGAACAGGAGGGGAAAGGGGAACGACGCTACGCATTCCCAGGTGTAGTGTTGCGTGGTGGCATCTGTGTTAGACGAAATAAACCACATTTTTTTTGTGTTTTTAGTTTTTCAATTCTGACCAAAAATGTCGAACGCGCTTAGCCTTAGTCCGGCGCCGTCGGCGACGCTTTGACTTGAAACAAATTTAGCTTTTCCATCTCGAGCGCACAAAAAAACAACCAAACAACAAACAAACAAACAAGCGCACACATGCACGTGCACGCACGAACTTGCAGACTCACTTACGGATTCACAGAGCGATTGAGAGAGCGTGTGAGCGAGACAGAGAGAGAGGGAGAGAGAGAGAGAGGGAGTGAGAAGGGAAAGGAGGCATTGCACCCGCTGGGGATGTGCGCGTGTTAAGCAGAGGTTCACGAGCATGAGGACTATTTAGTTATGATATCGGTGATATATGAAAAGTTATCGATAACTAAACTTAGCATAATTTATCGAATTGAAAACTTAAAACGTCGGTTGCAAGTTACAGATTTGTCAGTAAGGAATCATTAGCGATTGATTTAATGTATTTTATTTTTCTTTTGCGCTCGATTACAGGTTATCGATAACTTCATTTAGCTGAAGTTTTCAAAAGCAAAGTTGAAATTATTTATGAATAATCAATTTAATATTTATTAAGTTATTTTATAATTGATAGTTTATCGATTGATATATATCGATTATTTGCCTCGATAATATGATGGAAAAGTAAACTAAGAGAGAGCTGCGTCATTATCTATTGATTTCGCTTGCGTAAATAAAGTTTAGTTAACTATTCGATAATTTATCGATTAGTTTGTACGGTCAACCACATTTCTCAACTCTTGCGGTTTCATTGTGGCCATCACGGCGCCAGGCCAACTCGAGATATACTTTGCCCTGCCACTGGCCGGATGTGCCACAGAAAATGCACGGATCGCAGCCAACTCTAGTAGTGGTTAGAGACGGGGAAGGGGGAAGGGGCAGTGGAGGTTAAAGTGGATGGAGTACTATCGGTATGCCGCTCTCTCTGCTGCCCTCTCTGGCCATGCTTCATGCTCTGCTGCATACTTTCAGGCGGCAAAGCGATTTTGCGTTTTTGGCATAGGAGAAAAGCGTCGCCGTAACAATGCAGAAAGTGAGAAAAAAGAGTATGCGAGTATGCGAATGCACAGCGAGTATGTGCGACTGGTAGATACCTTCTGCCAGCAGAACATAGCAATACCCTGTAAAGTGGGAATAGCCGTGTTTCTGGGTAGTAGTTGTAGATTGATGAATGACTTTAACTTATAGAACTTCAACTTATACTGAACTTCCGTCTGCACTAACTGGCACGCACCTCTACAGCTCCCTCAAAATTGCGTGGTATCTGAAAAAGAAAAGTGAGCAACACCGCAAAATGCATAAAATATGCGCATATTTAATTTCGACTAGGCGTGCGGCCAGCAGGTGCAAGTGCGAGTACGAGTGCAGGCTTCTCTATGCCAGGCACCTCCTGCCGCTGCTCACCCTATTGTTGCTGCTGCTGTTGTTGTTGTTGTTGCAACGCCCGTTGCATTACTTTCATAAATATGCATGCGGCAGTTTGTGCTTTTAATTAAAATGCAGCGCAGCAGCCAAAAAGTGGCAAAAAAAAAGAAATCAGCGAGCGAGGCGAAAACGCAAAGACAACACGCAACGCGCCAAAAATTTGAGTAGTCTGAAGATTGATTGAATTTTCCTTATGACAACAACAACAACAACTATTTCAATTAGACAAAGTATTCGCATACCATTTGGCGTCCGTCGATTTCGGGCAGCAGTTGACGAGGCTGAGGACGCGGACTTGCCGCAACTTGGCTAATTAACTCATGCAAATGTCCCCGACGAAACTGCCCTGTGAAGAGCTAATTATGCGGCGCTCCCACTCGCTTTCTGTGTCTCTCCCTCTTTCTCTCTGTCTCTATCTCCGTCCATCTGTCTTCGCTGCCCCCCCACTGCTTTGAGCAGTGACATTTTGTCAATGTTGTCAACATGAAATCCCGAGCAGAAGTGTCATAAACTTTGACAACAGCGCAAAACTCTGCGACTCTCAGTCCGTCCCCATCCGGTGTCCGTCTGTCCTGCAGTCTTCTGCTCCCGCCGCTTTCTCTCCTTATCCTGTGCCGACGTACTACAAGGGCGTCATTTGCGCAGTCGTTTTGTAAAATTAATTAAACAAAAATGTAAGCAGAGTACAAATAATTTTCCGGCACGTGCTCCAAAGTCCAACTTAAATGAACTTCTCAACAGTTTTTGATTCCAGAGAGGACACAGCTCGTCCTGCACTGGCCAAAACTGGAGCTTAATGCTGCAGAAACCGTTAAAGTTTGCATATTCTTTGGCAGGTTAATGTATTGAATGAATAAAGCTGACTTGGCTTCCTCTGCAATTTCCCAGTCAGCCTAAGAATATGCTACACTTTATTGTTATCACATAATTGAACTAACTAATTGTTCCAATAATTTATACACGGTAATTATTCCAATGATTGCTAATAAAAATGTATAAAAATGTATACAAAATATTATACATTATAAAAGTGGCTACCAATTTTTGAAGGCGCTAATTAAGAATATATGTAAAAAGGTTATGGGGTCAAAGATCTCACCTGCACCCTGTAGCCATGAGAATTTAACCTATATACCCTCAATTGTTTAAGTTCACAGAGTGTTTTTAAATATATTTAAGCTAATCGGTCAAACATCAAATGATCTTGTGCTGACTGATTTAACGTATAATCTCTTTTATTTCATTCCTTTTTTCTCGGCACATATCAACATAAATGCACTTGGGAAAAGACTGTGAGCATAAACATTTGAATTCAGGGAATAATTATAATTAATTATATTAATTAATTAATCTTGAATATTGAATTACAATCTACACAGGCCACAATTACCCGCTTATAACCTGGTGCTCTTTCACTGCGCAATTTCTTGCAGTGCAGCATCGCTTGGCCATGACACACTGCATGGCTGAGTCGGGGCGACATCCCCTGGGGCAGGTCTTAAATTTTTAACCACGCAGTGAACAATGAACAGCGAACAGGGCACAGTGAACAGTGAACAGTGAACGGGGCGCAGTTAACAGTTAACAGTTAAAGTTGCAGTTGTCACCTTTCGGGCGCGAACTTATGCGCAGATTTGTGGAGGATTGCAATGAATATTTCATTCGGCCCGCAAGCGCAGGCGAAGTGTGTGTGTGTGTGCGTGTGTGTGACGATTGCGGGGCGTAAGTGCCACGCCCAGCATAACCGTGTAATTTGCGACAATGGGTACTACAAGCGCCGCAGGAGCTCTTCCAGCAATGGAGTGGGTTGCTGTGTGCAGCAAACGGCAGTGAGGCATTCAGTCAGTGAGGCAGTGTGGTAGGCAGCCGAAAATATGCAGTGCAAGAAGGAAATCCACTGCGGGCAAAACAAAGAAAATTGCACTTAAGAAAATGAATTGCATGCAAATAAGCAAATGGTGGCCGTGGCAGCAGCAGCAGCTGTGCCAAGCAGCGGGCGGGGGCAGGAGCAATGCAAAACAAAACCACAAGTCAACCAGAGAACAAGCAGCTAAGCAGCGTGGCGACAGCGTGGCAAGTTGCAAGGTGGCGCGCTGAAAAACCACAAACAGGCGATAAAATGGTGCTGCAAAATATTGTTGTTGCTGTTGTAGTTAGTTGTTGTTGTTGCCACTGCCGTTGCTGTTGGTTCTGCTGCTGCTGTTGGCAACGCGCAATAAATTTCCCATGGAAAAATTTCGTACATTTGATTTTCAGCAACTTTAACGACATTTTAATGCGCTTTGAAAACAAACGGCAAAGCAAGCCACACTCTCCCACACACACACATACATTCTCACACTCCCTCACACTCTTTTACGCACAGTCGCACACACACACTCACACCCGGCATAAGTCAGCTGCAGCAGCCGCTGTTAAGTTTGCCGCATGTGTTGGTGGCAAATAAAAATGGGCACTTTTAATCAAATTAATAGTGCCATGTGCAAAAGGGCCAAGGGGCACAGCCATGCTGAGGTCAAGCAGTCAACTGCCACGCCTCCTTGAACCTGCTCCCACTCCCACCTCCCCCATCTGCCAGTCTCGCGCGCATTCTGCTTTACTCTGATGCGTTCATTGCCAGCGCAATTCGGATGCTTCCCATTTAACAAATAGTGGGAAATGCATTGCGACATATGCGACTAGTGAATACTCTACAGAGCTGATAGAAAGGGGTGAAGAGTGGAGATGAGAGAAGAAGCATAGCTATCGCATATGAATGAGAAAAGTTGCACTTAAAAGTGAAGTAAGTTTTTGACTGTCTTTCTGCCAAACTACAATATTTCCCTCTGCTTTCCTCCTCCATTCTCTCCTTCACTCTCCCCTCTCTCTTTCCCTCTCTTCTTCACCCTCTCCCCCACTGAGAATATTGTGTAAAACTGCGTATGATATGCGGCATTAAGACATTCGACCTCTTCAAAGGGTCGCAGCTGCCCCAACGTTGTCTGCTCAACTATATGATACCCATGCCAAGCACTTTATGAGTACAGGATATAAAAGTGCAGCGAACTGGTAGAGTGCGTTAGCCAAGAGGATGCAGATGTATGTGTGCATGTGCGTGATGCATGGCAAAAACACTAAAATCGCTTTGGCAATCAAATGCGAAATCAAAATCCGAAATTGAAAAACGCAAACAAAATTGTAAAATGGACTTTACGAGTCTATCGAAAGTGTTTGAAATTCACTGGCAGTGCTGCACAATTCCGCCCGGGTAGACCACATGTGAACAGAGGGGAAACGAGTGGGGGATGGGGGCGTGGCTATTGAGTCGCAGCAATGCATTAAGTGCTAAATGTAACTGACGGCGTGTTTAACTACGACGGAGCAAGTTGGGAACTGCAAAACAGTTGTGGCACTTGCAGCAGTAGCAGCTCTCGCAGTTGTGGCCAGCAGGCAACCAAAGGACACTCACACACACACACACAGTACATGTGCACAGGCTGTGGCAGAGCTGAGCTGCCTCTAATCAATCAGCCCACAACTGTTTCCACAAATAAGTATTAGGCCTGACCGCACTTGCGAAATGCATTAATTACTTTAAAAGCCGCCAGCCGATTGCCAGGCGCCCTGACTGACCTCTGACCACTCTTATCCTGCACTCACCCTGCCCCTTGGTCAACCACTGCTGTCAAAAGGGGGCGTGTCAGCCGGGCGCCTAGCTTAAATGATTTTTCACACCGTGCGCCAAAAATTGCCATCAATGCGATTTTTATTGAACATCTGCAAAGACAACAAACGAGCGTCGATAAATAAATAATAAATAAATAATTATATGCGATATTTCAATGTGCTTTTTTCCCTCCAATACCCTATAAGTAGACGGAGCTGCTAAAAGGGTGTTATCGTTGGAAATTATAGAAGCAGAGAGAGAAAGAAAGAGAAAGAGAAGAGTGAAATCAGTTTATTACTGAGCAGCTTGAGAAGTTGCACCTACTACGAGTCAGTTTAATCACTTTACAGGGTAATTGCCTGTCTAGCATACTCTTTAGTTGCTTCCAGCATTGCATTTTATTTCCCATTGATTTGCCGCTGCGGCCAGGCCGATAAATCAGTCATTAAAGCGCCTCAAACTAATGCGACAAATGTGCGCAGCGGCCACATAAATTAAAATTAACATTTGCCTGTGTGCGTGTCTCTGTGTGTGTGTGTGTGTGTAAGTATGTGCCTGCGAATTAGTGAAATGAAAACCCAACATGCTGACCACAAGCTGCCGCAGCAGCAGGCGCTGCAGCTTAATGAGTTCATTGTGTCCTTCCCTGAGCTGAGTTAGCAGCTTGGCCAATTAAATAACAACAAAAATGAATTGCCTGCAAATTTCTAACTATATTATAAATAATTTATGACAAACGTTTCGTTTGACACGCCCCCGCAAACAGCAACAGAACCCAAGCAAGCGGAAGCAGCAGCAGCTTAGCCCTAAGAATGCCCCAGGCGGGGTCTGCCTTCGCTGCCGTCTAACCCTTTGTGCACCTGGCCAGGCTCGACGCGCGGCAACTAAACAACAAATTTGGACGCCATAAGGCGACATAAATTTTTCTTATGAATAAATTATTGAGCGCACCAGGAGATGCCCCTGAGCTCCGTCCAAATGCAGCAGCATTCACTCTCAACAGACTTTTAGTTTTCCGTTTTGCTTTTGCCTTTTCTCTTTCTTTTCTTTTGGGCAATGTCAAAGTCTGTTGGGCTACTTAAGACGTTTGTGTGGGTTCAAGCGCTTGACTCCTGCCTGGCGTTACGACTCCTGCTTCGGGGCTGGCTGGCTGTAAATGTCGTGTTAGTCGCCACAGCCACAGCCGCAGCGAGATTGCATGTACACATGTTTCGCTGTGCGACCAGGACAAGCGCAACACTTAACACTTGCCCCTGCTCCTGCACTCCCTCCAGCCCAGGGAGAGAGCATAAAATGCTTTCATTTTTATGTGTTTGCTGTCTCTGTTGCTTGAGGGGCTACGCCATCGTTTATCATCATTTGCCTGGTCAGGCAAGCGCCGAGAAGTAGGCAATAGTAAACAGTAGAGCTGCCTGCCAAGGAGAAGCCTCTCTGTCTATATATTTTATAAAGATGTACAAACAGACAAATAATTAATCTATACTTTATATAGATATCACTAAGTTTATTATTATACATTAGTTGCCCCTCTGTCTACATTTTTTATAGAGATAGACGAATAATAAATATATACTTTATACAGATATCACTAAGTTTGTTTGAAGCTGTTGATTTGCCAGCGCAGTTCATCAATTTGATAGAAAGATGAGAAGTATAGCTAAGTAGGTGCAATATCTATTTAGAAATTCATTGACGAACGTTGTGGCAAATAATTGAATATATCTTTCATATATGCATATATTTTACGGTAAATATATTGCTTATATTTCATTTTAATAGTACGTGCTATGTTCCCCTCTTACTCTTCCCGTGGTTTTCACATCTGTGTGAACTGTTGCTTAATTAAATTGCAGGAAAACTCATTTAGCCTTTTGTTGGTGTGTTGTTGTTGTTGGTTTTTGTTTTTGGCAAATACGCAAATGTTTTACAAATAAATAAAAATTGTTTTTGCCATTTCGAGTGTCGCATTTTGGTCTAATTCGCTCCTCATTATGCATTGTGCACTCACTGACATTTGTGTGTGTGTGTGTGGACAGGATGTTCCTGTCAATATTCAATGCAATCAGACCTCAAACAAATGTCAGAGATATATATCTCTGTCTCTCTCTCTCTATCTCTCTCTGCCTATCACTTTTTTGCTCTTCGTTTTTAATGTAAAATTCATTTGCTCGTTTAATGCAATTTTCTAAATTGCATTGATTGTGTGTGTGCGTGTGTGCGTATGCAGCAACAACAACGACAACGACAACAACAAAAACAGATATGCAAATATGAAAACTGATTTCTGGTGCCAGAAATGATTGCATACGGTCGAACGCAGCGCTCTTTTAATGCTAATTTAAGGGAATTTAATTGAAATCGATTTGCACAAGGAATTCACTCAGTTTCATTAGGTCTCTCCCTTTCTCTCTCCCTCTCTCTCGCTCTCCCTCACTCTTGGCAGTTATTAAATTGTTATAAATAAATATGAAATAAGTTTGACAAACAGCCAGCGGCAGCAGGCAGGACGGAAGCATCATGGAAATCGAGAAAACTTGTAGAAAACATATTGCAACTTTCTTTGGCTGATCCTTTTTTGCGCCCCATTTGAAGGCGAATCGAACTGCCTTCGGGCTAAACATCAATCAATCAAGCTGCCTGCTGCCACTTACCCCTCTGCCTGACCCTTTTAGGTCTATGCGCAGCTTTCAGCAAGTTTTCCAGCTGTGGCTGTGTACTTGGTCCCAAAGTATTTACAGCATATGCAACTTGTACAACGTGGCGTATGATGAATACTTAAGGGCGAGCATTTCATTATTATTATGCAGGCCTTTCTCGCACTCGTTTGGGCTCAAGACAGCATAAACTCACAGACAGAGAGAGTTGGAGAGAGAGAGAGAGAGAGAGAGGAAGAAGGAAGAGGGAGACAAGCGCTTTGTGTGAACGTATCGTTAGATAAATCCAGAGAGAAAACTTTTTTGGACTGTTTGGAAAAACTTTCGCCTCGAGTTCGCTTGGTTTGCATTCCCATCCACAGCCCCCCTCCCTGCCATGGTTTCTACTCTCTCTTTATGCAGCCAACACCCATTCATGAATAATTAACGGCATTGTTGTTGTTCAATAGACCCGGCGGTCCCTCAAAGCGCCCCCCGAACTGGGGCGCATGGGGCAACTTTAAGTTTTAACTGCGCCCAGGGGCATGCAACGGTTGCGCTTGAACTTGTCAAGTTCTCGCCCAGTCCCGTTGCGGAAGCAGTTGCATGGCTTATAAAATTTAATTGGATTCTGATGCCAGCAAAGCGCCCCAAACGAAGCCGGAATAGGGAATAGGGAGAAATTGATTTGGGGTTGCATGCCACAGCAAGCTTGCAGCTCAGCTTTTTGCATCCATTTCCATTTCCATAACCCAAGCGAATTTCCTTTTGCTAACGTTTTTATTGCCTTTCACGCTGACCAAGCAACAAAATAGTCGAACTTGCCGCGTCCCGCTTGCTGCTTGCCGCATGCAGCGTGCCAATGACCCCCCACACTCTCAATGTTGCAACATGCACATGCAACACTCCATTTAAATGCGCGCACGTGACTCTCGTTGCAGCTGCAAGATTTGCCTCAACCAAATTGCGACTGGGGTCCAACAAGAAACTTGCGGCTTTCAGCTTATCCAATGCGATTCTGCGATTTAAGCATCCATCAGGGTAAATAACTTGTGCTACAACCCCACAAAACTCAACGTTCAATGTTGCACACTGCACTCGCTATAAATATTTAGATAAGTTTCTTAATTTTTAACTGAGTAAGGTAGAGAAAGTTGCTGATTATTGTGAACTGATTTGGTTGATATTGAAATGGAATGAATTGATTGTTTTCAAATGAAACGCTCTTTGTTCAGCTAAAATTATATATATTTATTAAATTGATATTATAAATTTGTAATTTGATGCGTTGCAATGATTTCTTGAATTAGTAGATCGAGTACTCAACCGACACAGCACACACTCTGGCATCGACTCATCGATTTTCTATAATATAAATATGTACGTTCTATGGCAGAGTTGCAGTAACATAACTTTCAGTGAATATCCTTTTGCTGTGATATATAACTGCAATATTGGCTATGATGTAACTACCTCAATTTTGCCATACTACTTCTTAATATAACAGCTGATACGGTTGTCATATTTTAATAAAATTAAAGAAAAATATCATGGATAAAATAACATTAAAATGTGGTGAGTTTGGTTAGAATATCACGGATATAATAATGATTGAAGGTTAGTAGCTATGGCAGCAATATGATATCGATAACTGAATAAAATGAATTGTGAACAAGGTATTGATAATTAAACAAAAGTAACATGTGGCGAGTTTGCCAGCAATATCTTGAAAAATAACAAAGATCGAAAGATAATTTCCATGATACCTGCTAAATATCGTTCTGTCTTATTATAGTGTTTGGGCGACCTTTGTTTTTTATCATCTTGGTGGCTGGCTCGAGGTCAAAATAAAATAAAATAAAAACAATTTGTTTATATATTTCTTCCGATATATTTCGGTTACTCTTCGGTTACGGTCTTCAGGGATTAATTTTGCACATCTGCTCTTGCGTGCGCGGAGTTCCTAACAGTTAGATGATTCTGTCTTATATGTAAAAAGCAGTAACAGGACATATCTGTACCAAGTTTCATTAAGATTCCTACCAAATTGAGAGTAAATTGAGGCATAAGTTTGAACTTGTAGTGTACAGCCTAGTATATTTTGATGGCTTTCAGCTCAGGCTAAGGTGACTGATAGAAGCCTGAGCCCGGTTTTGGGTCCGAGCATTGCTCGGCTAAGCTGCGGTGGGTTCGGCCAAACCCTGCTCGTCTTAGCATAACCGAAATACAAGAGACAAAACGGCCCCACTTCAAATGAATACTGAATTATTCATCAGGGGAACTGATGTGTTGTCCCTCTTACCCCCACCGGCGAGACCCAAAATTTTCCAATTTTTTCATATAAATTCATTTACAATTTTTAAATACATTATTCCTTTCTGTGGAGGAAGTAAATCAAAAAAAGCAGTTAACATACAATACTGCTTAAAGAAAGTGGCCTTAGGCTGAGACAAACACGTGGCATTTATATATATACTAATTAATCATCAAACTACTGTGTAGACTCACTCATTTTGAATTTTACTTTTATACATTTTTTTAATCCCAACTCCTCGAACGATGGGCCCATTGTAGGTTGTTGGGTAAAGTTGGAGCTGTATTAAAGATACCAGAGAATAATTATGCCTACCAGTGCGCCAACAAAATGCCATAAAGATCATTATAGGGTACTTAGCTAGTTGTAATATAAATTTAATTTAGATTTATAAAGATTTCATTTCATTGAATCCATTTAAATTTGCATATATAGTAAGAAGGTTGAATAACTTTAACTCATTGAAGTTGATTGAAACAATTTTAATTTAATTTCTATTTTTGCTCTCGAGTTATAGAACTCATCCGCTGTGCTAATTTTAATTAATTTCTGGCTGTGCGTGCGTGTGTGACTTTCGCTTAGGCAGTTTGAGAAACATAGGTGACTTTCAAACTGTGCCTTGGAAAACAGTTGCACTTCGCGCGGTCTCTTGTAACCAAAGATGAAATTGGGTTTGGAGCCGAAAACTGGGTGATTATGAAAGTTGTTGCACCAGCATCGTACACAGAAATGTCATGACTTATCTTATACACTGATCAGATATTATCTAAGATCAGGCCCACACAACAGAACCAGTGAGAACTTTTATCGACCTATGACCTTGTCTGGTTAACCAAGGTCGGCAGGTGGCGCAGCCAGTGGGCTCCAGATCAGTTGAAGAAAGCGTGGCCAGGCCTCTAGACTTCAAAAGAAATACCGCCTGCCACAGGCTGAAAGAAAATCTTCACTTTAGCGAGTTGCACAATTATAGCACTTGAAAATATCACCTTTTGAAGAATAAAACACTACTGGCACAATTATTGGAATTAATCCGATTTCTTCTGTCGCGCCAGAAAATTGCTGGTGATATAACCAGGTTCAGATTGCAGCGTAAGCTGTATTTGCTTTTTTTTTTTATATTAAGACTTTTTATTTAAATTTATCAGATCACAAAGACAATGCGTCTGTTTAACAAAAGAGCCGATCAGAAAGTGCGAGATAGATGAGGTAAAAGCTCTTTTTATAACTTCGAAAAAAAAGCTTTAAGCTGGAGTTACGGTTGAATCATACGATCAGCCAAATCGCGTGGGCGGCTTAAGAGAGATAAGAGATAGCTTTGCTGTGCAACCGAGTTCAGAGAGATAAGAGATAAGCTTTATGCTGTGCTAACCGAGTTCAGTGCAAAAGAGATAAGCTTTTATGCTGTGCTAACCGAGTTCAGTGCAAAAAGAGGGACAATTTCAATTTCGAATTTATATTCGAAAGCATTCTGCTTGGGATACTACAGCGCAGATAATGGAACAAGACCTGTTCGAAGATGCATTATCTGAAGACCATTATATCTTTTTGCTTACTTGTATGTCTTTTAAGTGGAATACTCAGAGGTTTCTCTTTCTCGTCTATAACTCGTAATAATACGGGCTTCGTTTTTTCTTTACCGACGCTGAAATAAACACAGGTGCAGTTTTGAACTAAACTTTTTAATAGCATTACTCTGTGTGAAATTTCTAGCATATACTTTATCTCCTTCGTTTAATTGAGCTTGTCGAAACGTAAATTATATCTATTTGCATTCTTGATGTACTCGATCTATGGTTTCTTTGGCTATTTGTCGGGCCACTTTCAGATTGTCAGTTCTCTCTAATCGAGTGTCATCTTCCAACAAATCTAAGCGGCGTAACAATTCGTAATCTTGACCGTTTAGAATCATATCTGGCCGAAGGTCGAAAATAAGGGAATATCCGTACTTCTATGAGAGTAGCTCTTAGTGCGCCACTAATGGCATTCAAATTCAAGTCCCAATTCGAGTGTTCAGTCCCAATGTAAGCTCGTATTGCCGCCAATACCGATCGATTTAATCGCTCACTGGCATTAGCCTGCGGTGAATAAATCGCGGTGCATTTATGGAAAACACGAAAAGTATCAAGGAATTCCGGAAATGGCTGGATTTAAACTGCGAGCCATTGTCTGTTAAGACTGTTTCGGGCACCCCAAAGGTATAGAAAATTGATGTTCTAAATATTCACAAATCTTAGGTGCTGTAAACTTTTTTAAAGGGCATAGAAATGAAACTTTGTGTTATGGTCAACTATTATCAACAAACCAATATTGCCACTTTTCGAACGCGGATAAGGTCCTAAAAGATCAATATACAATTTCTGAAAGGGTCGTTCCAAGTGAGTGGTCTGCCCATGGTGGTTTAGGACTGTGTTTGGACTCTTGGTAGTTCTACAGACATCACATTCTGATATGTATTGCCGAATTTCGTGACCATACGCGGCCAAAAGAAAGTCTTATTTTGTCAACAGTCTTACTCATTCCACAGTGTGCAGAACTTGGCATATTATGTGCTTGATTAAGTACATCTTCCACTAAGCCAGAGGGTACCCAAAGCTTCCATGAAAAATCTTCTTGACTCGGGTCGCCAGATGCGAATTGAGTCCTCTTATACACATAATTGTCAAAAACTTTTAAATCAGGTGTTTTCGACTGATTTAATTTAATCTTTTCAATAAGAGATTGATATTCAGGCGAATTGAATTCTTTTGATTCTAAATCAATTGTTGGACCTTCTTTAAAAAAGGTTATGGATTCGATTGTAGGTTCATCTCTACGTGACAAGGTGTCAGCCACAACATTTTGCGAACCGCTTCTATGTAAAATGTCAAAAGTAAATGATCGTAACTTCATTGACCATCTGGCTAATCTGCCAGATAAATCTTTGTCCATGAGCCATTGAAGAGACGCATGATCGGTTATGACGAGGAATTCTGTCCTTCAATATAAGAACGAAACTTTTTTATACCTTTATAACCGCTAGCACTAGCCCGTAACTGAATAGTTACGCTGTGCTTTAGATAATTTTTCGGACATATAGCTATTGGTAATTCGACTCCGTCTTTTTTGCGCTAATACACAACCGATTCCATAGGTGCTAGCGTCACAAAGTAAGACAAATGGTTCAGAAAAATTAGGAGTTATTAGAATGGGTGCGACTGTTAAACAGGATTTCAATTTTCGAAGGATTCCTGGGCGTGCTCATTCCATGTAAAACCTTTTTTCTGTTTTAACAATTCGGTCAGGCCAAAACTAACTGTGGCGTAATTATCCACAAACCGCCTATACCATCCCGCTAAACCTAAAAATCTACGCAATTGCTTAATTGTGGTTGGAACTGGAAAGTCGGTTATGGCTTTTATTTTATCTGGGTTGGTTTTTTATTTGTCCGTTGCCTATTGTAAACCCGAGATATGAAATTTCCTTCATGCAAAAATTTGATTTACCAACATTAATGGTCAGATTAGCCTTCCTCAAGCACAGGGCGATTTCCTGAAGAAGAACTAAATGCGAATTAAAATCATCAGATAGAACCAGGAGATCGTCAAGATAAACGAACACACGTGTTCTTAGATGCGGTGGAATGACTGTATCCATCAAGCGACATAGAGTTTGAGCGGCATTACATAAACCGAATGGCATCATTTTGTACTGATATAGCGGTCTGTTCGGTATAGTAAAAGCCGTATATTGTCGTGATTTCTCCTCTAAGGGTATCTGCCAGTACGCATGTTTCATATCTAGACCAGTGATGAAACGTGCAGGTGGTAATCTACTTAAAATTCCGTCGATATGAGGGAGTGGATACGCGTCACGTTTTGTAACTTTATTCACCTCTCTCGAATCGAGACATAGACGGTATTTTTCGCCTTTCTTCACTAAGACACAATTACTACTCCACGGGCTAGTGGACTCTTCTACGACGTCGAGTGCCAGCATATTATCAACCTCAGCGAACATTATTTTTTCTATGGCTGGTGAAACAGGCCAATGCCGCTGTTTAACGGGACTTGCTGTACCTACGTCGATAGCATGTGTTGTTAATCTAGTTCTCCCTAAACCTTCTGCAGCAAAAGATGGAAATGTTGCCATTACAGTTTGGAGGCGTTGTTTTTGCTCAGGTGTTAAAATATGTAATTTCGGAGTATCTTCATTTACCTCGGACGTTCCTATATCTAATTCGGAAATTAAAGGGGAATCCGAAATTTTATTAGCCAAACCAGCTTTCTTCCAAAAATCCATTCCTAGTATAATATTTTGTTTAATTTCAGGGATTATAAATATTTCTAATTCAAAAATTTTATTATTATATTTAATTGGTGTTGATATTTTTCCTACTACTTTGCTTTCGGTTCCGTTTGCGGTTTTATGACTCTGAACACTTGCGAGTCTTATAATTGGACAAAAGCTCTTGAGCTGCCGAACTGCCACTGCAACTTATTGTAGCGCCGGAATCCAATAATGCAACATACTCTTTCGTATGTGTACATTGGTGTAAATTCTATTATCAGACTCTAAAAATATAGCACTAATAATTTTTTTCCGATCATTGGATCGTTTCGAATACGTAACCGTTTGGTTGACCTTTTGGGTTCTATTAATAGTTGGGTACTAGTATCTATTTCATTAAAAATCTTTTCTCGAAGAGAGTTATATTTTCTATTCTTTTATGTAAGGAATAAAAGAATAAGAATTTGATTTTGGACGAGCTGGGGTGTGTTCAGCACCGAAAAGTTGTTTATTAATTCGGAGCGGTTCCGCTATTGATGTGGTTCTGGCTGTGCGGCTGGACACATCCTCGCCCTGACATGGACGAGGCAGTTAGCTCCACAGCCGTAAGAATACTACGGGGCCACACGTGACCCTTGTGCAACCAACAGTGGTATTAAAGGAGAACGACGGCCGACCTCTCAAAAAGGTGGCCTCTATTCGAACAAAATCTCGGAAATCTGAGGACGTATAGCTCTTGGTTTAAAGAATTCAAATTAGAATAAAATGTTCATGTTTCGAATGCTTGTCTGAGCCGTGAACGATTCGAATATTTAAAGAGTAATTCTGTTGAAAATTGGCTTAGCTTCGGACAAAGTAACGCCACCTTGGGGGGAGTTCTGAAGTCGGCAACGAGATCTTCTATGACATATTGGTAATCATCAAAAGCTCTTCACCTTGGCGGCGTTCTATTTGCCCCATTCTAATCTGTCACTTCCAATCCAAGGAGGCAACCAACTCCGAACGGGCGGAAGCCGACAGAACCTCCTCTCAATTGGCCATAAACTGAGTGCCAAGAAAATATTGGGACTTTTTCTGGAGATACACGAGAATTTACGCTTCCATTTAGAACGCTGGTGTACACCAGGTAAACTGTGGCGAGATCTTGTTTCTACATGCTTGATTATTATCTTGAATATGTCTGGTGGTCTTAAGTCTGTTCTTTGATATTTACAAGAGTTTGGCGTCCAGCAAGAGGTAGATTCGACCGGCAATGTAGTGAACGGCTCTCAGGGTTTAGGCGGGGGTCTGCTGAACATAATCTAATCACCACGGTGATCAGTGCTGGGTGTCCCGGCTGACTTAGGCGGCCAGAGGTGGCAAAAGGGTTCAACGCTGTACAATCCTGACGTGCAAGGTGATAAGAGTCAGGTGCGTCTTATGAGTGACGTTGGTGGGGCAGTCACCGCACCCACAAAAGGGCGAGCAATGCAAAAGGTCATTTTCTCCTCAAACTCAGTCTATAAGGACCCTAAGGCAAAGACGACTAAAAACGAATATGTAACCAAAAAATGCTGAGTGATGGCAGCCGTGAGCGAAAATCTGGGACAAAGAAACTTAAAGTTCTCGCGAGGTGTGGCTTTCAAGTAGGCTAGGTGAGGGGCGGTTGTTCCCCCCCCCCCCCCCCCCCCCCCCCCCACTTCATGAGGCTGGCAAATAAATTCATAGAACGTCACATTGTAGAAGTGTTAGATGGAAATCTGGATAGAAAGACAGACATAACATATATAGGTTATTCACGCTGATTAAGAATATATACCTCATAAGGTTGTATATGTCTTCTCTTGTTCAACATTCATGCGGACTTCCCGCACTTACTGTATCTATCTATCCACTGAGCTAATCTCATAGGGTATGTAATCAAATGTGCACTTCATTTATTTCGTATTATTTCTGCTGGTGTCATCATCAAGTTTGACTGCGTCCAATCAAGCTGATAATTGCATAAAACAAACTAAGTTTCGTCCTCGACTTAACTTTAATTGCGTCTTCTCGTGGGAATTTGGCAAGTGCGAAAAATTGTCGGGCCTGCTGAGCTGCTTTTCTAATTAAACGAATGCGCACAATGGCCGAGAAGGCCGAGCGGGCCAAGCAGGCAACAACAACAACAACAAGGCCAAACATCAAAGTTCCATATCCGTTTCCGTCAGAGTCACAGCTACAGATCACCAATACAAGTCACAGTCGCAGTTACAATTACAATTTCGCGGCATTAAACAATTCAATTATGCGCAAGACAAGCTTCAACAATGGAAGCCATCGAGCCGATTCTTGTTCAATGCGACATTTAATTGCAGCGCCAAAGTGTAGTGAAGCTTACCGAGAGTGTCGGCTGCCACGCCCCGTTCCCCCCTCCCGACGCTACTGCGACAAAATGAAGTCTTAAATCACAGCATGTTATTTCCGCTGCACGAGGAGCGCTAAAGGAATACGAAATCCCGGCAGGAGCTGCTGGAGCGGCACATTAAACGTTCCGTTTCCGACAGAGCGCCAGGACGACATGCTAAGGACAACGATTATGTTGGCCCAGCGTACTCTCACGCGCTGCTGCTTTTCTTTTTTTCCCGCGTTTGTTCTTGCCCTCCCCCTGACTGCCCTGTTTTGCCTTCTGCCATTGGCTGTTTGCCGTTTGCCTTTATCAGCAGCGCCTTTTATGTCATCATAACCGCAGCGCAATGGAGTCCATAACAAGCAGCAGGTCCAGTCCAGCAACAGCATCGGGCAGCAGGCAGGCAGAAGCTGCGACGCCGGCCATCCTGCGGAATGTCCGTTTACATAAATTTCGTGGCGCAGCGAGGAAAACTGTCGAGCGTGCAGAAAAATGAGATGACAAATGAAGTTTGTCGGCTAATGGCAGCGGAAATGCGAGCGGGACAACCCGGGCAGGATGGTAGACAACGTGGAGGGTAGCATGGAGGGGGGGGAGGGGGAGCACTGACCAAGCAGTGGCATTCAGTCGGTACCGTACCCAGCTTACACTTTTTGCGGCGTGGCAATGAACGGAAGTTGAAACAAACAAGTAAATAAATGGCGCCAATTGGGCGACGCTGCCAGACCACGTATCCCCTGTCCCCCCTCTACCCTCTGCCTGTCATACTGGTGTCGTTTGTTGTTTTAAAATTGCGAGCGGGAACTGAGGAGGAGGGAGGGGACTTGCTGGGTAATCCGAGGCGAGTCAGCCAAAGCGATTATTACGAGTAAACACAATCCATTTTCGCGTATGATTGGTGGCTCTGGCGGCGAAGCACATAATTAACGACGCACTCAGCTCGGACGGATCTCGACGCTTAGCCGCACAGCACAGCAGCACTGCAGACTCGTCAGATTACGCGGCAGTGCTTAAGCAGTCGTTGGCTTCTCCCGCTGCCTCCTTCTTGCCTCTTCTCTTGGCTCTGCTCTCGTAACTCAATATTAAAAACCAATATCTTCCCTCCACGGGCGTAAGTCGTTTTCCCTATCTGAAGCTGCAGGAACGTAGATAACACACACACCGCACACACATACACCGCACACACATACAGCACGCAGACACACACGGCACAAGTCGTCGCCATCGAACTCGTTGAGGCGCCCCTGCCAGGACGATATTGTCGTCGCATAAACAAGCTGAAAATCTAATCGCCAGCAACAATCAAAATGTCCAGTTTTGATATTAAGTTCAGCATTAACTGTAAGCTAGACAAGTGTGTGGGACCCACACACGCTGCGTATATGTAATGCGTATACGTAATTTGAGGGGCGTCATGTGGCATAATGTGCCATCAGCAACGAATGTTCGCTGAGCGGACAGCAAACGCATTTACCAATACAGAAAGTCAACCTACACACACACAGGCAAACACAGAGGCACACACACACACACAGGCACACACATACAGGCACACACATGTGTATATACATGTATAAGTATATATAGAGTTGCCACCCTTGGGCGTTGTAAATATTATTCTTATCTTACACTATAAATCTACATATGACAATTTTCGCACAGCTGCCTGGCTAGCGGCCAGTTGCCACATGCCGCTTGACACTTGCCACTTGCCACACACATGCCGAACATGCCACCAACAACAACAGCACGGTGTCCATCTCCCTGTTGTGCTTAAAGCAGCCGCCATTTGCCATTCAGTCCTTTACCGTTTTGCTGCATTTCAATTAGCTTAAAGTTCTTCCCTTCATTCTTAAAGAGTTAAATAGGGGAAAAGTGTTGGGAAATTAAAGGTAACATAGCAACAACCCTTTAATGTGCTCTTCAAGGCATACTCCTTGCTCGCAGAAGGTCAACTACGAGTGCTGAGTGTGATTACCCCTCGAACAAGTTGAATAGCAGAAAGTTTTGCAGGGTGAACAACTAAATACTTTGTTTATATACTCTACATTATATATACTCTACATTATATATACTCTACATTATATATGTATACTCAACATTATATATACTCTATATATACACATTCCTATTCAGTTTAAAGACCCCTGCTTATTTTCAAGGGTAGCTGCAGGTCGTGCAGTTCAAACTTGTTGGAGTGAGCCTCCTACAGTGCCTCTGCCTTCGCAGTCTTGCCTTCAGAGTCTTGTTTACAGTACAAGCTTAATTGGCAGCTGCCCTTTGTCCTTTGTCCTTTTGCTTCAGTCCTGCCACCCTCTCCCCTCCCCCCCGCATTGTCCTACCCTTTGCTGTTGCCCCTTTCGCTATCCGCTAATTAACAATTTGATGATTTCTTTTGCATAAAGGCTTTTGACGCGCCACAAAGCAAGGCGCTGCCGCGAGCTGCCACTTCATTGCTGTAGCAAGTGGCAAGTGGCAAGAGTTATACGCTACCGCCTGGCGGGGCTTATCTAAAGCTGCCTCACACCTACCACTGTTGTTGCAAATTCAATGAGAGAACTCGCAGAACAGTCCGTGCAGCGTGCCACATGTTTCAGTTTGAGCGTTTGTGGCACTTTTTGTGGTATTTTTGTTGCAGCCATGCACCACATGCATTTGCGGAATGTTTTGCTGCAGAAATGTGGCACATGCATGGAATTGCATAAATCAGGAAACGGGACACGGCATATGGCATAGCGGGATACGGAATACGGGATACGGGATACGGAAGGACATACATACGATTGCTGATAGCAAAGAGCAGAGCGAAGACAGCGACAGAAACAGCAGAAACGGCAGAAAGAGAAACAAAAGATATGTACAACATCCGGCTGCATGGCAACAGCTGCCCCTGCGTTGCAACAACAGCAACGGACAGCAGAAGAGCAAAGCGCAACAGTCATGTTCAGTTTTATGAACTGGACACGCTGTGGCATGCCCCGCAGCCAGGTGCCATGGCTGCCAATAGACAACGCAATAGACTGAAGGCAGGCGCTGTGGCTAGTGAATCTCTGCCTGATAAGACTCAGCATGGGCATGGCATTGATGGCGCAACAGCGTGGCAGCAAAACAAAGCACCGGCAACTCCACGACAGGATGAATGCCACTTAACTTTGACCCTAACGAACGCGCGCTAGTTAGCCTCTTTTTCTCTGTGTTAGTGTGTGTGTTTGTGTCGGGAAGTGTTAAAGTGTTTGTTTGTGTGTGTGTGGCGTGTGCTTGTCGGCTGGGCCATTTTGCGTTATCAGCGGTCAGCGCAGCCTCCACAGCATTCTATCGCATCCCTTCGCATGCCTTTTGCTGCCTCTTGCAGCCCCTTGCAGCCCCTGCAGCCCCTTGCAGACCACCCTTCTTGGCCCAGAGCAAGTTGTTGACACTTTTATGAACTCCGCAGATTGGCCGTGTTGTGTGGCTTCTGCTGCGGTTTGTTGGCCTTTACGCTGCTGCGCACGGCATCTGCCTGCTTTTTCTAGCCACACAACACACACTGAGAGCACAGTTATTTGAGGCGATGCCACAACAACCAGTCCAAGCCAAAGTCAATGATAACAGTAGCAGCAGCAGTAATAGACGCACTTGTAAAGTCAGAGCAGGAGAAGGTAGAGGAACAGGCAGAGAAGAGGCAAAGGAGAAGGCAGAGAAGATGGTGAAGGTGGAGGAGCAGGCAAAGGAGAAGGCTGAGAAGCAGCAGTAAGAAAAGTAGTTTGAGGACTTCTAGCATGGCTAGGAGTTCCTTCATCAAAACAAGACTCTAGACAATATTATTGCCTCATCACAGAAAAGCATGAATCTTTTATATACAATATATTCATATCATGCAAACAGTCTTGTAATTCTCTCAGCCCTTGTTGAAGCTTGGAACTAGAACTGTGGAACGCTAATATGTTGTCCAAACAAGGCAGAACGATTTTAGGTATTAAATATTGTACCCTATTTATTAAATAATATATATATTTAAATTATTATTAACTAATATGCAATCATCAGACTAATAGAAATTTTAGCTTCTCTAACATTTATTATGTTATTATGCATTATGCTCATTAATCTATTTAATCTTTAATGAGTTAATTTATATGTATATTATATGATTGAAAGCAGTCGAATCAAGAAAGTATAATTACTAAATATATATATAATATATACATATATCTTTTACTACTTATCTACCACATGCATACATATATACTAACATATACATATATAAGTTTTTTATTTTAACACTAAGTTTATAAAATAATCATTCCATCAAATTGCCAGGAACTATCTAAAATAATTTTAAACAGCAATCTTGTAAGCTTTTAATTGACTTTGTTTATAGCTGATTTATTTAATTGATTGCAACGGATTTATAATATTTATTTTGTTCCCGATATATATTTATAAACGATATTTGTGGTTCACTTGTTTGTAAACAATATTCGTAAATTGCTCAACACTTATTGCTAGACTTGATAAATGATTTATCGAAATGTGGCGGCAAGTCGATATGATTAAGCTGAGAGGTATTAAACGAAGCTAAGACGGCAAGGCGCAAACACGTCAATTAAGAAATGAGATAAGATAATAAGATAATAATCCAAACAAATTAATATATAAACATATAATAAACGCCTTAAAATCTTTATAAATTTTGATAAATCAATCTGCACAACAGATACAAAGTCCTGTTCGATCTCCATAAGGCCACTAATGCAACGCTTGTGGCAGCTTGTGAACTGCATGTCATCAATGTGGGAGCCACACTGTGGCAACTGCCAGCGGCATTGCTGGCCCATGTAGTACAAGGCGTCAGGTGTGTCCAATATGTTGCAGCTGACGTTGCCACCGGCCGCGCTGTAAAACTGCTGCCACTCACCAACTGCTGAGGCCTAAATTCACAGCCACACACACAGAGAGAGAGAGAGAGACAACAATGGTCTGCCACTTGCCACTTGGTACTCAAGAAACAAAGCCGCATAAGCCGCGCAGGGTGATGCCAAAGTCTCAAGCACATAATTGCAATCGTGATGGCTCGTAAAAATGTCAATTTTAATAGATTGCCATAAAGCAGAGAAGGGAAAATGCGAAAATGGGAAAATCTTTTGCTGCTCATTTGCATTGGACTCCGTCTTGACGTTTTCATTACGCGCCAAGCGAGGCTGCACTTGGGCACAAGGCCGTCTTGCTATCAAGCATTCATTGTTGTACTGTGCAGAGGCAAGAACCGTCTCAGTCTCCCTCTTCTATTTCTGTGCTCTTCCTCCCTGCCTCCCTTCCTCTCTCCCTCTCTCTTGCTCTTCTGCTTAATGCACTTTGCAATATTTTAATTAAAAAATTTCTGCAGTCGCTTCTGCCTTCTGCTGGCTGTTGGCTCATTATGCGGTCCCATTGTGCTCGACTCAACTCGACTCGACTTGGTTCGATGGCGCATTAGGGCGCAAGAACGAAAGGACTTTCGGTTCCAAGTGACAGGCTAACAATTGTCAACAACAACAGCAGCAGCAGCAGCACTTGAAGCACAAGACAAACAGCACGCACTCTTTTTGCCAATGCCACAATCTATAATGTGTACCTCCCTCCCCACACCCCTCTGCAGCAGTTGCCCACTTTCTCGGCAGATGCAACCGATTTGTCAGGCTTGAGAAATGACCACACAAAAAGGCGCAATAACTTGGCCAACTGGCTGCTCAGTTTTAAATTAATTGTTTGTGCACAAATTGTATACACAAGCAGTGCCAGTGCACTGAGCGAAAACGGAGGTACAAAACATAAAATAAAAGCTGTACAAAGAGTGAAATTTACTATGGTGGCAGATTTTTTTTTTCAGTGCACAGACAAGTATAAATGAAATGGAAACTCCGTTGAGTGTGTGTGTGTGTAAGGTGTGTGTGTGTAGCATACAACGCCCTTACACGACAGCCCAAGTGACGGGCCACATGGCGTATGCGTGCTGCCAACTGTCAGCAGCTAATGGGATGCAAAACAACTGCAGCCGCATTAAGCTTCTCTCTCTCTCTATCTGTCTCTTTCTCTCCGGTTTTAGGCAAGCATAAATAATGAAACATACCACACTTGATTATAGCTCCCAAGCGGCGTTACGCTAAAAAAGTAATTAAAATTTTGTCAACATTTTTTTCCATCGTCTCTCGCTCGAGCTGCCGCGACTAAGGCGCCTATGCAAGCCACGTTCTCTCTCTGTGTGCACAGCTGGGACAGCTCAACACCTAACCAAATACAGACGGAGAGGAAAAGCCATTAAAATTCAAAACTGTTGTAACTGCTGTTGTTCTTGTTGTGTGTGTATGCGTGTGGGTTTGGGTGTGGCACGTGCCCACAAAATACTTAATAATAATGTTTTTCGCGAATCGCAAACATTTATTTAGCCAGCAAATATTCAGTATAATTGCTGCATTAACAGCTGTTCACGCGCACGTTTTAATTTTGATTTGCATTTTTTACTCAATACCCTATAATTATACGGATTTGGGGAGTTGTGATTTGCTATTCATATTTTTATTTTCTTATTTATCTTATTTTATTTGTATTCTGCAAATATCTTTGCCTTTTCAACTGCAGACAGTCTAAGCTACCTATAATGAAATATTATTAGAGGGCATCCCTGAGTCTAATAATGCCCTTGGGCAAGTGCATTAATAAATGCCAATGCGGCGCTTTGTTCACTTGTCTCTTTAGTACGGAAAACAAATAAATGCCGCAAATCGAAATGAAAAACTCGTTAGCATTATCGACATCCATTATTTACTTGTGTCTGTGTGTGTTTCCATGTGTGTCTGCCAGTGTGTGTGGGCGTGGCAATCAATTGTTGTCATCATATTTGTACGATTGTCGGCTTATCGTTATTTACATGTGCTCAGCTCGCTTGGAGCGCTAATAGCTAAACTATTCTAATCCATTGTAAATATTTGCCCAAACAATCCCAAACAATCCCAAACATAATGGACGCTGTGTTTGCGTGCATGTGTGTGTAAGGGACTGTATCTTGATATGTAGCATATACAGCTTCATTAATATTGAATAGACATTTGGGCTGCGGCAAATGTAAATACTGGCATCATTTTTCGCCAAAGACTCCGACTCGGGTCGATTCTTAAATGTTGTGGCAATCCGATGGACCGCAAATAATTAATTCTATTCAATTTGGGCATCAACAATAAAGCTCAAAACTCATTAGACTTTTAAGGCAATCAATTGTGGGGAGGAAGCACAGCCAAATACCCTGCAAGAGAGTTGTGCCCTTTATTTATTTTTTATTTCCAATTATTTATGTATATGTACAATATATTCTACACAGTCTCTCTGTTTACAGGGCATCTGCTAGTCTTCTGGTTGTCACATTTAAATATCTCTTCATCTATTTACGGTCTGTCAGCTTATGGGGTATCTGCTAGTTGTGCTCGGTCGTCTATTTGGCACATTTAATTCTCTCCTTTCGTCTGCCTTTGTTTTGCTTTTGCAAATAGTAAATTTGGGTTGAATTATTCAACTAAATTGCATTTAAAAGCGACAACAATCGTTTATGCGTGACAAGTGTTTATAGATAGATCTCTGTACGATTTATACATATTTATAGCTCATTTCGGGCTCAACTTATTGTCAATTGCAAACTGGGTCAAGGCGCAAGCACAGCCACAGGCAGCGGGGACAGAAGGTTTGTAACTCGGCAACTCTGCAACATCTACAACTCTTCAAATTTGCTGAGGCAACAGAACTCAGTAAAGATAACTTCCAAACAATCATAAACAATGCCATAAATATTAAAGGTGTCCTGCAGTCTTAGCAGAGATTTGGCCAACCAATTCCGCAATAATGTTGTATCCGAAAACTGGTTTTGGTTTTTCCCAAATCGAATCGCAAATTGTAATTAAAAAGAGTCCCCTTTTTTTTTTTTCTGCGGTGTTTGCATATGCATGAGCGGTGCAGCGTGTTGTAGGCCTTATTTAATTACAAATGCTATAAAATAGACCAAATGCAAACGCATCAACAGCGGCTGCAGCGGTAACAACATCAGTGGACGAACAAAAAACTTTCAATACTTTCGACAATAACTGCGAATTTTAATTAAATGCAAATAACGGATGACTGTGTGCGGGTCTATGTGTGTGTGTGGGTGTGCTGCATATTAAATTTGCAGTATTTTGGTTCGTTTGATGTTTTGAGGCTGCGTGTGGCAACGTGTGACGCCAGTTGAGCTGCATTTCGACCGCTGCCTAAAAGTATGCAACATTTTGAAATCAAATTTTGGGCATTTTATGCAATTATGCATGCGATTGCGGTGGAATGTGGTGATTGTTGTTTGTGTGAGCTGCCAGTGCAACGTGGGGCAGACGAGTGCGGATGCGGGTGTGGCCCGCATTTGTGTATTGCGCTTTCATTTGATTTCATTTGCGGCCATCCAAATTTGCAGCTGCCTTTCCTTTTTTTTTCTTGCTTTCAAGCTTGTTTTTCCTTCCGCTGGACGACCATTAATGCCACTTCAACTAAATTATGACACAACGGGATACAAACACTCACACACACACGCTGGCGCTTGCCGCAGCTGGCGTTGCGGCAACTGTAAAACTTGCGCGTAACATGGAAAAGTCCTTCGCATCCTTTGCACATCAACATCAACGCGCCTGTTGGGCGCATGTTAAACACTCGAATGCAATTTGTTAGACAAGATATGTGGCAAACTCCACACCCGCCTTCCCTCCTCGTACACCACCACCCTATACCCTGTGTGACTGTCATACTATCGGCTATGTTGGCAGCTGCTAAATTTATGCAAACGCATGCGCCAGCCGAACGCATAATTCACATAATTTGTAGCCGTTGCATTTTTCGCCAAAATGCTGCGTCCCTCTCTCGCCCACTCCCATTCCCATTCGTCGTTGCTGTCGTCGTTCGTGTTGCTGCCGCATTTCATATGTTGTGTTGTGGCACAAGGCGTTGGCAAAAGACAGCAGCAGTGGCCGCAGCAGCCGTCGCTGATGTATCACACTGATGGCCGAACAAATTGCCAAGCGTTTTGCATAATATCAAATTGCATTGCAAATGATGATCAGCGCGAAAAACATCAGCAGAGAAGCTGCTGCAACATCTATTATCGCCTTGTCCTCAATGTGAGGCAACTTCAAACGAGTTGAAAGTGCGCAATTGTTGTACAGACACAGATGGATTTATTGAATAAAGGGAACCCTTCGGGCCCTTTAAAACTAAAGGAACCCTTAGCAGGCAAAGCACCTGTCAAGCAGGACATAAGTTAAGTATACTGCCTGTTGACACATGGTCTTGCGTATACAGTACTACGGAAGGAGCTTGCTTGGAATTATATTTATATTTTGATGAAATTGTAAATGTTTATTATATATGTATATAGAAAAATCTCAATAGTTTATATGGCGATATATCGCTCCGCTACAGCTCGTTCCGACTTACTATTTAAAAAGCGTGTAAGTTACATTAAATTAGCTTTAAAATGGAGAGACTGGTTTAAGTTGCAATAGATAAGCACACGGACAGGGCTAATTCGATTCCTCTGTTCATGCTGTATCAGAATATCCTAATGTGCGTTGCAAACTCCTAGCCAAAACAATCATACCATCTGCAAGGGTATAATTAAACAACACAATAAAAAGTAATTTATTAATTCTAAGAGTTAACAATAAGAAACATGCATTTCTTTTGAATTTAATCTTCTCAATTCAATAATCTACATTTAAATTCTGCAATAATAAGTAAATATCACTTATTTCCGATTTATTTGCTATCAAATATTCTCGATTACAATATCAGTAACAAAGCTGTCAAATTATTAAATTTAAGTAAAGCAAGTATGCAAAGAAAACGTTTAACTGCCTGCACTGAGAAATGCCATTAGATACCTAACAATTTCAGCCTCGATTATTAGTCTAATATTTAAGTTAATTAATTTTGAAATAAATATCTAAGCAGCACATGTCAAGTATTCATTTTCATTAGTGCCTAAAAGCACACAAGGAAAACTTATTAATGCCTGCATTGTACAAAGTTTGCGCAACATTATTTAAAATTATTTAATAGAAATTGCATCAGAATATCACACAAACAACTCACTGTCTACGCATTCTCCTGCTAATTTCAATTTATGCGAGCCAATGCAACGCGATATATTTACTATACTCTGGCTGAAGCACAAATTGATAGCCACAATATCGAGTTTTGTAATCAGCAAAGATGCCAAAGTGCGCGGGCAGGTCAGCGGGTTTGGTTAGGTAAAAGTTTTTAATTAAAAATCTGCCAATAAATTATTTGTCACGCAAACAAAGACAATGCGATGGGCAACAATAATCATAATAATAATAGCAATAATAATAATAAGGAGAAGGAACCGCAGCGCAAGAGGAGAAAATTCATTACAACAAATATTTCTCATTAACTGATTATGCAAGGCATTAGCATAGACAACAGAAGCCAAGTTGCCGGGACAGGACAGGACAGGCCAGGCCAAGGCACCTTCTCCATCTCTCTCCCAGTTACTTTCGTATCACTCCCCTTCCCACCCCAACGTTGCTCGTGCTTGTCAGGCGTTTGTGTTGTAAAGTTTTTCTAATTGAAAATGCAAACGCGCCTGAAAGGATGCGGCAACAGGATCAGAAGGGCCAAAAGCTTCAGCTGCACACTCGACCGACGTAGACCACGTCTTCGCTGGCCAGTTGCTTATGGGCCGCAAGTAGAACAGACAACTGCAGCAGTAGCAGCAGCAGCAGGAACAGCAACAGCCCTGCTAGTCCTAGCACAAAATACAAATAATAAATTTAAAATAGCCGCGAAATGGCGTCGGGGCAGCGCGCACACAAAAGCGTAAAACGCGCGAAAACACAAAACAACAAGCGCAGTGAGAAGGAAGAGAAGATGGGGAAATGGTAGGGGAGCAGGGGATGGAGTAAGCAGGAATCGACGAAGCGTTGCAAGGCCACAAGGCGGGCGGGCGAGGGGGCGTTGCGTGTTGCATTTGCTGTGTGGCAGGCGAGTGGCAAGTCAAAGTCTTAAATTGAAAATGAAACTTAAATTAAAATGCCAACTGGAGTGGAACGAAAATGATATTAAAACCGAAGCAGCAGCAACGACAACAATGCAACAGCAACAGCAACAATAAAAATACAGCGGCTGCATCAACAACAACAACAACAATGGGCTAAACAAGGCACGCCAGGCAGAGTTCTACGCAACTCGTCTGTCCCTGCGCCTGCATTGGCATTGATAGTTGACAGTTTTGCAGCAGCAGCAGCAACAGCAGCAGCCGAGCAACCAATAAACTCTGCCACTACTGGCATTTTGTGGTATGCCACAACAACCTCAAGTTTGTCAACAATAATGAAATTGTCGCATTCACAGTGCATCGAGACTTTTACATAAGAACACTTTTCTAATTAAGTAGCAAAAAGGTAATTTATACACACGCACACACAGACGCACAAACGAACGGATGTGTGCATGTGTGTGTGTGTGTGACTGCACATATGTGCCACACATGTTGCACGAAAGTTTCGATCGTTAAATGTATAAATAACCGTAGAGTGAAGTCGGTTGCCGGAACACTCGGCATATACGCAATGTTTACCTCTGGCTCCATCTCTTTTTCCTCCTCCACTTGCTCCGCATCCTCCTTCACCCGCTCGACTCCGATTGCAACTCTGAATTATGTATTTTACTGTTGCTGCACTTCGACACAAATGTGCACATTTCTCATATGGGGAAAACAGATAGTGAAGCCATTCCTCACATAATATAATGATACCGAACGGAATTACTCGCGAAAGAAGAAAGAGACAGAGAGAGACAGCGAGAGAGAGAAATGGAAGAGAAAAACTGCGCTGACAAGGCATAAGGCGTGTGGAGAGACACAGAGTCTAACTTATTAAGTACACAGACATTTATTCCCTGCCAGGCAAGGCATACCCCTATATGGAGGCGTGGCAAGGTTTGTACGGTTGTATTTCCGATCGGAACATTGAGCTCAGTCAGAAACAAGAAACGAACGGGAGCAGTCGAGCGTACATGAAAGTAAGATACCATTTGCATAACTTTTAAAACGATTCTCAACTAGAGCTCGAAGAATAAGTGATTTGTGGGCGAAGTGGGCGTGGTGTTTCAAATTTGAAATATACATTATCTGTGTGCGGCATACGAAAACCTTCATGCGAAATTTTCCATTTATAGCTCTTAACGTTGCAGAGTTTAGCGAGTTCATACGGACATAAAGGCATAAAAAATGGACGTGGATAAATTTATCGATTAAGCTACCTTTTTGATCATTTTCAATGGACGAAAAGTAAACAAATTAATGCTTCGAATCATCCAGCTCTTTCACAACTTAATAATCTATCAATATTAATCGTCACTACGTTGCTGACTTGATGAGGTTACTCCTTCTCGCTCAGAACTAGCACTGTTGACACAATTGTGCAGTGCGGGATGGAATGGACAGAGTGGACAGAGCACGCATTATATAATGACTATAGTAAGCCCCCAGGCACATTTGCCTGAGCAAAGCGAATGAAAAGCACTGTGAAAACACGACTGGAAAAGCGACTTTAAATCTTCTGCAAGCTGCTTATGAAGCAAGCACAGCAAGCAAGCCCCAGAAAGAGCACAAACAGTTTAGAGTTGAGTTTGAAAGAACATTTCATGGTTGCCTCGTTGCAGTGTTCTCTCTCTCTCTCTCTCTCTCTCTCTCTGTCTGTCTCGGTCCTTCTCTCATTTTCCATTTAACTCTGCTCTGTCTTCGGCTTTCCGTTGTGCAGTCAATAAAAATAAATGTCATAAAGAGCAGCTTAAGCGGCAAAAATGCGTAAGCGAGCAAATACTTCAGCACAGGAACAGAAGATGCAGCAAACGAAAGGAGGTGACATGAAAGGGAATTGCTGCTTTGAGTTTGGTTTGCAGTTAGACTGAAAATGGCCAGGAGCCAGGTCAATTTGCCATGCAGCGACTAATCAAGCCGTAGCCACTTTGGTGCAAACTCAATTTGCTGGATTAATAATGAAACTGTTGCATACTTATGTGGGCAAGAGAGGAGGCAACTTGTGTCGAGGCAAACGTTGCCACAGTCGCCTCTTTACATACTAATGATGTGCACTGCACATGAAGCTGATTTAATTTCCGCTACACCTGCAGCACACACACACACGTACACACACACAACTGCAACGGACACCACCGCAAGTCGCTGCACACACAGGCATAAAAGTCAACGGCAGCAAATGCTTTGGGAACGAAACTTTGCCAGCAAATACAGCTACTTAGTTGCGAGTCCCCATCTCCCTGCTCCGCTCTATCAGCATGCGTGTGTGTGTGTGTGTGTGTCATGCATCAAACTTTAACATAAACTCGGTTGCCGCATCTGTTTCCGCTGCCTTCACGACGTCGAGCATCGTAGTCTGTTTCAACTTAATTTTCTTCTAAGAACTTTTTGCTAGTGTGCGTTGGATACGCTCTGCATGTGTGCGTCACTGTGTGCGTGTGTGTAGGTGCGTCTTGTAGCTACTTAACCGCCATGTCTTTGCCACAGCAACTGCCACTGCCAGCACCAAACTGCGCTGCCGCTGTCGCCGTCGTTTTGTTGTAATCTAGCGTAAAAAATGAATTATGTGCACATGCATTTCTTATATGTCCCAGTAAGATGAAAAGAGAAAGAGAGAGAGGGGGGAGCAAGGGAGAAAGAGAGAGCAAAAGCGAGTCAATGTAGTACCCCTTCTCCTTGAGTTCCCCCTTCCCTGCTGCCGTTTAAGCCGTTGAGTAATGAGCAAATGAAATCCGGCTGCTTATCTTTGTGCATACAAGCAGCGCCTCTTTGTGGCTGCTTTGTGTGGCTCAGTAGCATATTAAGCCCTACCCCCCTTCCTCTCCTTCCCTGCTGCTCCTATGCTGCCTCACTTACACTTCCCCTCGAAGCTTCTTACGTTTTTGACCCAATTTAGCAGCCAGGCCATTCTTCCGGTAATTGCTCAACTAAAGTTAATTGCATTTGCATTTTGAGAAATTATTATTCTCCCTCTCTCACTCTCCCCTCCCCAACGCTACCTTCTAATGCGACCTGCACCTTAATGACACATTAGTCACATATATCGGGGCGTATCAATCAGTCCGCATATAGCTGAGCACACACATTAATGCCACCTATCAAAATCAATCAGAAGACAACAACAACAGCAACAGCAATCACTGGTGCCTTTATGAGCTTTATCCAGGCCATAAATCGCTCGATGTAGCACAGCAAATGGGCTGCCAGAGTTGACAGCGAATCGTTTAACAATCTGCCAAAGTCATCCTCAGTTCGCAGTACAAGAGTTCGATGATATATGTGGTCTACACTTTCGTTTGCCTTGGTTAATTATTATTGCATAACTTTCGTTCGGCGATTGAATCTGACCTAATTGCCGGAACACATCAAATCAATATTGAACTCACCTTTGCCAGCTTATTCCGGGTAGCAAAAAGAACTACATTAAATCAATGAATTCTTAACATATATCTAAACTAGGTTTCTAGTCTTCCGAATATTGCAACCAAAATCAAAACATTTATCTTATACTATATCTTCTATAACGTTCGTCAAAATAGCACAACTTTTAGATCGGCTTTTGTATGAAAATAGACAAAGTTTTGCTTTACAGTGAATTTTATATACAGTTGGACTCTACTACGCACTGACATAAAATAAAAACTATACTTTAAATAAAATTGTATAGTGTAAATTCTTATCCAATGTGTGAATAGTATTTAGCAAAAAAGAATTTAATGCCAAAAAGTGTTGAAATATTACTGAAGCTCCTTTCTACCGATCGCACTCAATTCAACACACTTTTAAACTTCTAGTGCAGTACAATAAATATTCAATTAACTTCTCGATTTATCATGATACTATACATTAAAGTGCTTAGAAACGCGCAACGATTTGCGGACACAAAAGGCAAAGGTGGGGAAGGAAGAGTGGCAACAGATGACAGTTGGAAACATTTTGCTGATTTCCAAAGCTATTTTTATAAACATTTTCAGCGGACAGCATTGACTAAAAACGCAGGGCAAAAAAAAACTGACAACGCAATGCACAGCTATCTGAATGGATTCACACACTCACGCGCACTCATATTCGTACTCAACTTTTGACAAGAAAAACTGCACTCGAAATCAATAAATCATTCGACGGGCTGGGCAGGACTAAGCTCATACTGGTACACAGTCACGCCCCTTTCTACCCTCTGCTTGGTTAAGAGAGGAAGGAGGGGGAGGCTACAGCGATGCTGCACATATTGTTTCAATATTTGAATTCAATTTAATGGCAGCTAATTGAAAAAATAGCGATCTGAGCCCAAAATGCGGCAACAATAATACTCAGTGTTTGCTGTGTGAATGGCCAGCATTCGTATACCCTGTAGGCAGGAAACTGACAGACTAGTCCATCAGTCAAGTTAGAGAGAGAAACTCTTTTGATAACGTAAAATATATAAAAAAAAATACTAATTTTTGAAGGGGTTTATTTAAGAGAATTTCAAGAGAGAAACTACATGACAGTCTCTATTAATTCCACGATTGCCAACAAGTTGCTTAAATTTGCTTTCTTTTCTAAGTTTATTTAAATAATAAATGTTTAACAACATAGTTAAAATACTCTCTGATATCAAATACAGCTCTGTACAGAGTATTTTCTAGTTTTTCAGCACTGAACTAAATCGTTCAAACCATTTTTTCATCGAAAAAACCATTCTCTTTTCAATTTTTTGTTCACTGGACTCGCTTCACTGGGTCATGTGTGTTTGGTCTGAGTATGTGTGTGTCTGTGTATGTGTGAGTGTGCCTATCCAGGGTGTTGAGTTATTTGCACGTTTTGATAAGTGGATTTAACAATCAGTAGAAAGGCAGCAACTCCAAAACGAGAAAACAAAAGATTCACTACAGCAAATGGATCAAAGAATCTGTCAATATTTTCGCTCAGGTTTTTGGAATTATAAAATATGACCAACCACAGAAGCATTCTATAACAACCAAGCACTTTTCATGCAAAAATAATACAAATTTCAGAGAATTTCATAGATAATAAAATCTAATTTAGTTGAATTTAAATAATTTGTGCTAATTGGAATTCTTCTTCGAAAACTTTCATGCCATTGGTGTTATTGAGGTCTGTGAAGTTGGTGTTAGAATCTTTTCTAACTAATTGGGGGCAATTTTCATTTGCAGAACATTTTTCATGAGTTAGTTTATTATGAAATACGAGCGAGTATTATGGCAAACAAATTGGCATACAAACAATGCCCCGACCAGATATTGAAAACTCCAGCTACACGCTGCTTCTCGCCCGTTGCCTGTTGGCATTTGGAAAATCACACAAGACGTGACCAGAAATTAAATGCTCCTGGTCTGGATGAAGCTTTAGAAAAGTCCAATAAAAATGAAAAATAAATCCAACGTAAAGACCCAGAGTCAAAACGACACACCCATGTAGGGTATGGATGTGAAAATTGTAAAAAAATATATATAAATGAAATACTACATATATGAAAAATATACCGTATATATATTTTTAATATCTTTTATGAGCGCAGTATGAAAGGCCGGCGTAGCTGAAGCGCAACGGCAGCAGGCAGGCAGCAGGTGATTTATAAATTCGTCAAAAAGCGCAGTGCATTTTTGGCTTGACTGTTGCCAGGCAACTTCCTCCCACTTCCACACATACATATATCCCTCTTCCCCTCTCCCCGTGCCACTGTCATCAATCCAACCGAGTCGCAACCGCTTGGCTATTTCAAGCCATTTCCGCTCAGCCAAGATGCTGTTGCCAGTTGAAGTGGGAGTGAGAGTGGGAGAGGGAGAGGGAGAGGGAGCTGCAGCTGGCTCGTATTGTCGTTCTTGCAGTAGTTCGCACACTTGAGCGCATAAATTGTTAATATTGCTGAGTGCGTAGTGAACACACTCACACACGCGCACTAGCTTCTTGCCGTGTGCATTACTTGCAATCAAACAGGCAGCAAAGTAGGCCGAAATAAGTAAATAAAGTCAAACGTAACAAACTTCTGTGTATTTTCAACCAGCTAACGGTATTTTTAACAATTTTTAGCAATTTTAAAATAAAAAACTGACAAAAAATGAAAATAATCTACGAGTTTTTGCAACTTAACAAACATGGAAATAGGCATCGTTTTTGTCCGTTTCCGGTTTCCATTACATTTTTCTTTCTATTCCTTTTTCGCAGTTTGTCCAACCGGGCAAAGTGCTGGGACTAATGGACATGGCACATGCGTTTGCATAATGAGCACCAGGAATATAGCCGCGAATTGAGCCTTTGAAAGCAAGCTACGATATGTACATATAGTAAAACTATGCTGATATGTGTAGGGGATTTGCAGCAGGACACATACATTTTTTTTCTCTTTTCTCTATTTTTTTCTTGGCGGGCAGTGTCAGCATTTTATTTGGTATACATTGTGCGCAGCAGAGCAAAGAACTTGTAGGACAGTTGCAGCAGCTGAAAAACAATACGAATAACATGTTGAACTAATGGCGAGATCACGTAAATGCATAAGGGATTAGGTTGAAAGCGCTTACGTCGGTCATGGAGCCGCGTGTTATCTGTATGAAAATAGTTCCCTGCAGATAAGCTGGCTTCTGTGAGCGCTTTATAATCAGGGCCAGCGATTTGCGATAACGCACATCCGCATGGCTCCAGTCCTGGTTGTATGCAGCTGCAGCGATGCCAAGTGTCTGCAGAGAGAGAAAGAGAGAGAGAGAAGGATACTGCAGATCTACACGTATATAGCATAAACCATGTATCTTATAAATGTCTGACCTTTGTCTCTGTCTCTATCTCTTTCTATCTGGCTTTCGGTCTGTCGATCTGTCTGTATGTCTGCCTATCTGATTGTTTGCCTGTCTGTCTGTCTGTTTGTATGTCTGTCTCTCATATGTTTGTCTGTTTGTCATTCTATCTGCATGTTTTTCCGTCTGTATATCAGTGTGTCGGTCTGTCTCTATGTGTCAATCTATTTGTCTGTCTGTATGTCTGTCTGACTATCTGTCTGTCTGTCTGTCTGTATCTCTTGCTCTCTGTCTCTCTACGTATGTCTGTCTCTCTACGTATGTCTGTCTCTCTATGTATGTCTGTCTCCCTGTTTTTCTGTTTTGTTTTTCCGTCTCTCTGTCTGTCTATATCTGTCTGTCTTTCTGGCGGTCTGACTTTATCTCCTCTCTTTATTCCGGTCTGTTTGACTGTTTCTTAATCCCTGCCTGTCTTTCTGTAACCTAGTAGAGTGTGCCTACCGCATCGGCCATCAGTTGTCCATGATGGCATATTAGATACACCTGACACAGCGAAGAGAATAGAAATAAAAACAATTTGATCATCACATCCGGCTCCACACCCACTGTCATCTGAAACCCAACAAAACAGATGACAAACGATGAGATCAGAAAGTTCATGAGCAGGGGAACGCCAAAGACATCATTTAGGTGACCCGAGAGACTCAGCACCCGCTCGTGATAGCGCACAATATCGGCAATGAAACGGGAATCCACAGTCCAGTCACCACTTAGCTGCTTGCTTTCGATAGTCCTCGCAATGTAGTCGTAGTGCATGATAATCAGCGTAGCCACAGCGCAGAGCATCAGATCTGTAGAAACCTGGCCTGCTGCCGAGGTATAGCCCGCAAAGTTCTGCGAGAAGAGGAGCAGATAAAAGGACCAGTGACCCTGCACATTATATGGCGAGTACATAATGTAGGGCAACGTGAGCTCAACGTGCCGCGTGCCAAAGACAACGTCGTAGAAGAGATACTGCATCACGTTGAACAGATTGTAGGTCCAGATGAGCACAGAGTAGAGCAACGCAAAGGTGAAGCTGATCTTTGAGCAGGAGCTCAAGTATTGATCCAATCGAAAGGCAATCTGTTCTTCTTTCTTTTTTGGAAAAATATCCTCCAGTATATCCATAACCAAATTTAGTTGTGGTCTCTTCCACCACACAAAGATCACTTTGTTGACACAGACGAGAACAAAACCAATGTACGACATAACCATGATGGCATCAAGGGTATGCTCCCCTGTCTTTATAGCAATCAGAACGAAGACAGCCTCCAGGAATAGCACAAAGCCAAGGTTACACACATTGGCCAGAAAGATAATATTAACCCAAACACTTGGCTTTTGTGATTCGGAGTCCTTTTTTATACTGCCGCAGTCCGACTGCTTTGAAGAAGAAGTTGGCGTACTTCATAAAGCTTCCTATCTTGGCTAGCGGCATTGTGTTTACTAAAAAATTCACTTCACTTGTGTGCTACTGAACGCGCTTTGTCGCCTTTTATAGATCCAGTTTTTTAGAGGCTTCATTGATTATGCATTTAAATTGTAGACCTGCTGAGCTGTAGCCACCCAATCCTGTCTAATTGTGACCTATGCACACGCACAATTCCCACCGATAATTATTGTTTACATTACGTACGCAGAAACCGAAACTCAATCAGAAAACGTTGCGGACACGCCCACAAGCCAATCGATAGAAAATACAGACAAAACCACATACCCACTCCTCCCCCCCCCACCGAAACTCCGCCATGAACTGAAAGCCAAACAAAACAGAAATCGAGCAATTGAAATGTTTAAATAAATGCAATGGAAAACGAATCGGAGCATCAATTCCAGCCAAAACGAACTCATTTTTCACTCAATCGATTGATAGATACCATAGATAGATACGATATAAATGGGAGGGAGCGGGACAGCACGCCAAGTCGCTATGAGCTGAAGCGCACTTGAAATAAATTAAATCTTCAAGTTCCTCGATATCGAAGCAGCGCACCCGACAAACCCCAAACAGAACAGCTAGTCGCAATTATAAGTAAACGACTACACTGTGAGAATGCGCCGGGTAAGTCAATCAAAGTTTGATGGAATCTCTTCACTGAACGTAGAGCAAACTTTGAAGTCTTTGCAACTCAAAACAGATGGAAGTAACATCTTTAAATCTTTGCGTTTAAAAGCTTCGAAATATCCTCATGCGTAGGACTAATAAAGATGCCCCCAAAAACAAAACTTGATGTGTTTATTCAGTCCGATAAGAATATTTCTTAAAGTCCTGCATTATACGAGCGAAGTTTGGAACACACTTGTAGTTTATTTTGCTTCAGAAAGTACATCAAAGTTAAGGTTTTAGTTCGGTCCGAAATTGAAAACTTTGCATGCACGTGGCAGACAGGCCACTCTAGCACATATGTACTTACATTGCAGAGGGGGTGGGGAGGTGGCAATACCTTGCTCAAAGGACTTGCAAATCGGCTTGCACCTGCAGAGACTCGGCCAGTTGGAATTCCGAGCTGAAATTTAAAGACAAAAGCGAAACGCGAACATCAAGCAAAGGCGCGACTTTGATCCCGTGAAAAAAAGACAAAGGGGAAATTGGGAAAAGGGGAAAATGGGAAAAGAAAACCACAATCGGTTGCTTCATTTTGCACGCACGAAAATTCAATGCAGTTTTCCACCTCGTGCAGCATTTTCAAACTGGAAAATACAATTAAACTATTGGGACGAAAGTTCTTCAAGCGATGGTCCCTCAACACGAAATTGTTTTTATGCACGTATGTAAGTAAGTTCCTCTCTCTCTCTCTCTGTCTGTGTCTGTGTGTGTGTGTGTGTGTGCACAGCACAAATCAGTGGGGCCAGCCAAGTCGTTGCGCGGAAGGCGACTGAAAAGTTCCCGGGAAACTTTTATGAGCAGCGAACGAATTTTCGTGTTAGTTTTCCATGTTTTGCTTTGGATATTGCGCCGGAGACTGCGGGAATTGATTTCAAATTTTATAGCACGAATATGCACAACACACACAGACACACATGCACGTATGTAAGTGTGCAATTTGCATAAGCTTGGCCAGGAAAATAGCGCAAAGTTCAGTGAGCAAGCGATGAGTCCTGCAGCTGCACTTTAGCTGTCACCTGCTCCTACAGGAAGAGGGAACCCTCGTCAAATCGGGCGTCAGGCATGCATACATATCGCTTAGAATCCCGTTACACTTCATTATGGTAATTTGAGTTAGACAGTCCCTCAGAGCAGTAAGCGAACGCACGATGAGAGCGATGCCTGGAGTTGGCAACTTGACCTCGCTGCAACCTGCAATGGCATAGGGCAAAAATTCCACTTCTATTTTTGTCGTAGTCTCTCTATTCATCTTTTTATGTGTTTCAGTTTATTTCTCTCTCTCTCTCTCTCCTCTCTCTCTCTCTCTCTCTCTCTCTCTGCCTATCCATCTCACTTTTGACAGTCTTCATTTCTATCTCTTTAAAAAGGGAATAAGCTTTCAGTCATCTTCTTTCTGAGTTGCTTCTAAAAAAAGAACCATATACCTTCAATCCTTGAAATTGGCCTTTTTGCTTCTTTAACAATCATTCTCTCTATCACTCTTTACTTCTCTACCTTCCTCCTGCAAAATCAAGATATGTTTTCAATCCTTGTAATAAGCCTTTCTCTTTTTATCTGCCTCTCACTCTGCGATGATGATCTAACCCCATAAGTGTAGAGGATTTGTGTAACAGCATATTATTGATTTAATTGACTGAGCAGTGCTGAGCAGAAACACCCCACGCCAAGACTGCACCAATTCATGGCTAATTTTTATGTGGGCACAGCTAGTTAGGCCTTAAAGAGATACAGCTGGCCGATAATCCATCGTTAGCTTCGCATTTGAACACCTTGACAGGACACCAAGGCTGGACATGTTGAGGACTACTTGTAATGCAGTTGGAGGTATCCATGTGTGTTTCTCTGTGTCTGTGTGTGTGCTTGTGTGACATTTGACACATTTGCTGCGATGTGTATGCGATTATATGTGTGTGTGCGGGTCGGCAGATGTCCCTGTAATAGTTCTATGTGTGTGTGTGCGTTGATTCCCGTTTGTTAGCACTAACCACAAATTTCTATTTGATGTGAAGTCTCTGTGGTCTTGACCGCAATTTTTGGTTATAGCCAACAAAATGCTGAGAACTTTTGCCACTCCACCAGCTACGGCAACAGCTCTGGTTACGGATACGTCTCTAGTTCTGACTACGGCTCTCTGTCTACGGGTTGGCTTTTTAAAGCCTCTCTGTGTGTGTTGACTTTCTGGCAGTGGACAGAGGCAGCAGCCTCAGCCTCAGACTATTGATGACTTTGGGCTTTTGTTTTGGCAGCCAACATTTCGGTTAGCCCCAAAGCATTCTGTTGCTCCTTCTGCTTCTTCTTCTTCTACTGCTGCTGTTGTTGTTGTTGTTATTGTTGTTGTTATTGTTGCGTGTGTTTTAGCCCGCAGTGTATTGATAGCTCGAGTTGCTGCTGCCCAAACGTAAAACCGGAGAATAAAATGCAGCAATTAATAAAATAACAACTTTGCGTTTAATTAATTGTGTATTATGGCCGGGCTTGTTAATGGCAGGATATGCATCAATAGCACATTGCCGACGCACATATTGTGTGCTTATCGGAGCGGACCGAGGCAGCTTTGGAAGGGGCAGTGGGTGCTGGGAGGGGGGGGTTCCAAAAAAGCTCCTGGTAAAATATAACAACAAGGACAATGTCGCCTAACCGACCGGCTGCCTGCTGTGCTAATGTTGCACCGGATGTTGTTGTTGTTGCTTCTATTTGTTGCTGCTGCTGTTGTTGTTATTGTTGTTGTATCCATGCGCACCACTGGGCAAATGAACAATTTATAACCGCTTAATTGAACACATTTAGACGCAAGCAGGAACCGCCGTTAACACACACAGAGAGACACACACACACTCGCCTGCACCCGCCACACGCACAAGGCCCAAGCCTGGACGACGATACCGAGCATATCCGTATATCGTCGTCGAGGCCAAAGATGTGTCTATAAAATCAATGACAACATGAGCAATTGCCGCTGCAGCATGTTGTGGGAGGCCCCTAAGCCCACATTCCCCTCACTTAACCTCTTCTCCCGCCTATCGCCTTGAGCATGAAATCGTATTCGAGACCAATATACTGGACAGCAGGCAAACTATTTAATGAGCACCCGCTTAGTCCGACCTGAGATGGACAGGGTACACACATAAATAGATGGGACGTGTATTAAAAAGTCCGCTTGGATGAACAAATTAATTTCAAAGTGCAATTAGCGCTAGAGCGGAGCAGTTGTCGCCATTTTGTACCTTCAATCGAATACTTGTCGTGTTCCCCTCTCATCTCTAGCTGTCTGTATCTGCACGCTCATCACTAATAAGTTGGCAAAGCAAGCTGCAATCGCTGGGCAAATTTAACAAGATTGCCCTGATCCCCTGATATCACTGGCACAGCTATCTGCTGCGACCCGCACCCGGAAGCTTCTTTGGCCCCTGGCATAGTTAGCACACACACGCGCACACACACAAACACGCACCTGATACACACACAAGTCTCCCCTCGCTATTAACTTGAAGTGCGTATTTAGCGCCAAGTGGCATGTCAAAAGCAAAGATTCAGAATCCCACAGCCTCAGCACAGCAGCTCAGCCCAGGTAAATTATGTGAGTGCCCCATTCAATGAAAGTATCCATGAAATTCATTTGCAAGAAGTGCTTGGCCATGGCAACATCCTCCCGCCTAAGCCCCAAAACCACAATTTTGCTAAGCAGCTAAACGAAAATAACAAAGGCGCGAGCGCAGCAACTTGTCAGTCATATTCTGAATGGAACTACTTAAGTATATTCGCATTACCTTATAACACAAGCCAGGCCACCCTTCCCTTGCCTAATGCCTCCTCCCGCGCTGGTGCACGGAAATACTTATTGGGATTTCCAACATAAACTTTGAAGTGACTTGCGCAGTTATCACCTTACTAATATCTCTTCATAACTTAATAATGGTAATCATTTCGAAATTTATACTCACCAGCACTGTCAAGTGAATAAGATTACAGCAATTACAAGAGACTTAATTTTATGCATAAAACATATGCGCGCCACTGTAAGGCAACACATGTTTAAAGTGTGTGTCACAAACCGAAGCTGACTGCTATAAGACTCACACGACATTTCGATAAATGAATAGCAGCAAACAAATTAATGTATTTGTTTTGTCTTTACTACTTAATTATTATAGGACACAATAAAATATATAAATCTGCATTTTCATGTTGCTTAAACAAATACATAAACAAACATTCAAGCACTCCGTTTGCTGTTACGCGCTTTTGCTGTAGGAAGATAACGCATTATGGTGGCTACCGATAGCACCACTTATCGGTTTGTTGTACATTTTAATTTATTGCATTTACTTGCTACTAATTTTAAAAGCAACATATGATTGCTAATATTTCTTACGAAAGTAATTTAGTAGACAATAAATAGATTTACGACCAGTTCACTGAATAATATTTCAAACACATTTTCTTTGATAAATTCACCAGAGCATGTGTGGTCACACTGCGCACAGCTGTTTTAATTGTTTTGTTTACATTTTTTGCTAGAACGCAGTAACTCTATCAAATCACCCCTAAGCAATACGGGCGCACTTGATATACGAACACTATAAAGCCGTTGTTTAAGTAAACTTTTCTCGCACTTCTGTCAAGTAGGCAGAAACAAGTTGCACTTAAGCAACAATTAAACGACAACAGGTTTAGTAATTAGGCGTAAGTAACGCGAACAATCTCAAAACGAGAGTCTTTGTGTACTTGGCTTTTGACCCGTACACTTGTGGGGCAATGTTTTCCACTCTGTTTCCGTATCATTAAAACAACTGTATATCTAAATATATGACAAACTAGTGAATGTCAGCTGTTTCGCTGCTGTAGGGCAAATCTAACCTTGGTGCTTTAAAAAACAAAAGTGCAAAATCCGATAAGGTGAAGTGCAACATCGAATGAGCAGTAATTTGATAAGATTAAAGGCTTTATCGCGACCCTGACCTTTCAGCCCCATTTCAACATTCATGTTGACTAATTTGTAGATTTCTGTGTCCTATATTGCCCTACAGATTATTATGGGTATTCAGAGCAAGCTGCTGAATCCGCTGTGCGTGACCTGCCAGGAATTTCAGCATCCATGGACAGATAAGTGTGTAAATGCCACAGCTGGGATTCTGTTGTCTGCCACGCCCTACTGCCTACGTGTCTACACAATCGTCTATGCGTTTTCACTGCTCATGCGTCACCGTATGCCAACGCTGGAGGACTTGAAGCGCACACTACTGGGCATAGTGCAGTCCACTGCATTCCTGGTCACCAATGCCTACACCTTCATTTTGTACAATTGCCTGCTGCGCAACCTGCTAGGACGCTACTACTTCGGCACTGTGGCCTTTTTTGCCCTCATTTCTGTCCTCACTCACAGCTATTTTGGTAGAGCGACCAGCGCGGCGGCCTCTTCTAACTCTTTACGTTGCCAATGTAGCCACTGAAGCGCTGTGGAAGATGGCCGAATCCCGAAACTTGGTGCACTCATTTCCACACGGCCAAACACTCATCTTTGCCAGCAGCATGTCGACACTTTTGTACCTGTATCGCCTGGGAACCTCATCGGACTCCATATTCAATATACTGCGTATCTTTGTGGGCAAAGAGGAGGCGGGTCCGATAACCCCGCCCCTGCTTCCGCCCGGCGAACAATCTGAGCCTTCGCAACATCTGCCATGTGTCAGATTCAGCTGCGTCGCCGATTGCGTACGACTCTATACCAATCTTATTGCTGCCAAGCACGAGAGTTGCCACCATCAGGCGAGCTGCTTTAGGTACTCGGTGCTAGGCGGACTTCGGCCATTCTTCGGAGGCGTCGCCTTGCAAGTGGCCCTCAAAACGGTAATGAATATCAAGACTATTGCTCGAGGCGATGCTCAGTGGCGGAAGCAAGTTCTTAGCCGGAACACACTGCAGTTAGGCATCTTCATGGGCAGCTTCTCGTTTCTTTACAAGGTGAGGAATGATTTACATTCGACTGTATTATTGTACTGTATTCCTTTGTTCTTGTAGTCCGTGTCGTGCTTCCTGCGACACTGTTTAAATCGTGATGATGCGCTTATTGCGCTGCCCGCTGGTCTTGTGGCCTCAACAGCCTTCACCCAGTACCCGGACAACACGGTCGCCCTATATGTCATGTGGAAGGCCATACAAGTGAGTTCGTTTGTCTTTTATCTTAATCAACTAACGTTGATTCGTTTGCAGATACTCTGCGGCATTGGGCAGGAACGGGGAGTGCTGCCTCGTATACCGAATTTCATGCTCTATCTCTATGCCTTCTTTACGGCAGTGCTCTTCCACGCTGGCATCATGGAGGCGCAGTCGTTGCGACCCAACTACTACAAATTTCTGCAAGCCGTATCGGGCGAGAGGTGGGAGAAGTGCCGACGCCGATGTAAAGAAGTTATTCAACTCTATTTTCCTAATATACCCTTGCAGACTAAACAAATTCAACCTGAGCGCCTTTGATATCTTCGGCCTGAACACACAGCAGCAGACGTCGGAAATGCTGAGTAAACTGAAAATCGTCGATAAGGCGGCACTGCCTGCATTCTCATTTGCCTCCTGAAGTGAAACAGTTCTTGTGGAACTTGAACTGAATTCGTGCCTACCATAAGTCTCAGCACTCCAAGTGCACATCATCATATCCAGCGTTCGATACGCCTCTCATAATCCAATTTGTGTTTGTGTACATAACTGTGTAGTATATGAAATATGTATGTAAGTGTGTACTTACGTCTACCACCTGCACCTGCACCCGTTCGGCGTGAGCGTCGGGTCGGATATTTTCACAACAAATTGACTGTTAAATTACTTTTTAGGTACTAACATACAATAAATACAAAAATCCAGCAATAGCATTTAACGAATGAAAAAATGCCGCTCTTTTATTCAAGCAGGGGCGTGCCCGAAGAGGGGGCTAGGCAAGGGGAACATAAATATTATGAGTGAGCAACCACTCTACTTTAGATAACGAACACTATCGCTGATGTTCCGCTGCTCCCCTCTGCGTGTTGTGCCGCCTCTGTGCGCTATAACTCAATAAAGAGCAATTGCTAAGAGTCAAACTATCCGATAAATACATAGCTGAATGTAACTCCCTCCCCTCCCTACCGATAATACTGATAGACACTTCATTCTCTGGCTTGCGTGCCAGAAATAAGAATGAGTTTCACTCGAATCCAAGCCAAATATAGTAAATATTTCATTTAGACGGATTTCAGTCGAGTGTAGAGCGTGCTAGCTAATGGTTATGGTGATAAAGGTTAATGAATAAGCTCGAGCGTGAAAATTGACAATTACTGCAATTTCGGATTACTTTGCCAGTCTCCCGAGCTGGGAACGTGAACATTTTCATTTCCATTTTGCGCTTTGCACAACGCACTCGGCGCGGCAACACGCGTTTCCCTCGATAATCTTATCACCCCCGGCGTCGACGGCATCAACAGCAACGGCGACGGCAACTCGGTGCGGTCGACTCGATAATCTCTCTTGAACAGCTGAACTTAAGTCTTAATCTGGCCACCGCAATACATTGAATAATAACTCCGACAACAGCGAGGGAACAACAACAACAACAATTGGGGAATAACCACGCATAATCATGTCCGCACAGAGCAAACTAATTGACACGGCCATCAACTGCAGCTGCCATGAATACGTGCATCCATGGACCTCGAGCTGTGTCTGCGCTGCAACCGGCCTGATGCTCTCCTGCATACCCGTCACCCTGCGCACCTACACCGTGGTCTATCTGGCAAGTACACTCAGTCTGGCAGGTCTCAAGACCCACGACATCCACACGCGTCTGCTGGCTTGTGAATGGGTTTTCCTTGTGGGTAGAGGGTTTCCCGAATATATCGTATATACAATAGATAAGATTACCCCTCTGCAGGGCAAGTTAACTCAGTAATGGAATACCTAAATATTTATATCTAGTGTTTGTTGACAAATTTTATCATTATTCAAGATATACACATATGTGCATACGGTATTTTCATTGACATAGAATACTTTTGTAGAAGGGGCAATGCATTATTGTCTAGGACAGGTAACTGGTTAATCTAATGTTACTTAATCCCTTAGGGGGTTTCCTTAAATGACAAGCAGAAGCTGATTAAGCCGGATATATATATTTGCATCACTGTTTACACTTTGATCGACAATCAGAGGATCCATTAACCCCTTTTTATTCACGTCCATAATATCAAAGGTTTGCACTAAGCGGTTTTATTAAAATACCTACAAATTCTGGTTCGAAATAAAAATTCCTTTACTATTTTCTCATTTTCCTTATCTAATATTCGACCTTGAGATTACAACACCAAGTATTAAAAATTATTTATATATTTATTATTATTTATATTTATTCTTATGCCGAAAGATTATTTGCTGGTATTAACTGGTAACATTTTAACATCAAGCATTGTAGCTTAAACAACGTATATATTTATGTTTCTTAATATGACACTCGATTCGTCAGCTCTGTTTAATCTATTCTGTATTATATGTCTACGAAACTCATTTTTAAATTTATGTATATACGATATTCTGGTTCAGTAGGAAAATTTTTAATTTAAAAAAATTTCCATTTTACCATAACTTTTAATTTGATATTATAGCTTAAAAATTTATGTTTTCCTGTTCATAAAACTCGATTCGCATGTAGTTCTTTTTAAATATAGCTTATTTTATTCTATTCTATACTAATTCTATTTATCTTCGTCTCACACGCACCCTTAACCCGCTTATAGTTTTCATTGGCCATAAAACTGCGCCTACCCACGCTAAAGGATGTCAAGCACACGATTATCGGCATTCTCAAGTCGACTGCGTTCCTCACGACAAACGCGTATCTCTTCACCGCATTCGTCTGCCTGTTGCGCTATATACTCGGCCGATTCTACTTCAGCACAGTTGCCTATATCCCAACAGTCCTGGCCAGCTTGGTAGCCCTGTGTATCGAGCGACCCGCACGGCGCACGCCCCTCGCCCTGTATGTGGCGAATGTGGGCACGGAGGCACTGTGGCACATGTTGGAGGCACGTGGCTGGGTGCGTTCCTTACCAGCTGGGCAGATTGCCATCCTGGGCTGCAGTGTGACGGCGTTGCTGTACATGTACCGCAAGGGTGTGCATGATGGTAAGCTCAAGGATGTCAGTTTCAAGGCGCTGCAGGTACTCATTGGCAAGGAAGAGCAGGGTCCGCTCAAGGCGCCCACAGTTGAGACACCCACGGAAGATTCCTGCCAGCCCGCCGCCAACTCGTCCACCATTGCTGGCTACCTGCAGATATACGATCGCATGCGCAACGCCAAGCATTCCAGCTGTCCACATGGGGAGGCTTGCGGCAAATACGCACTGATGGGCGGACTGAAGCCCTTCCTGGGAGGCGTGGGCGTGCAGGTGGGCCTGAAGTTGCTCCTGAACATATCCAAGTTGATCAAGCTGAAAATGGATCTGCGCAAGCAGATCTTTAACAAGCAATCACTGCAACTGGGCCTAGCCCTGGGCAGCTTCTCGCTGTTGTACAGGGTAAGTTTGGGCAGGGTGAGGATTTGTACAGGGTATCGGACTAACTAACAATATCTCGACTCTTCCATGCAGGCCATCTCGTGCTCGCTGCGACACTCATGTGGCCACGACAGTGAAGCCTTTGCCATTCCCGCCGGCCTGCTTGCGTCCGTGGGGCTGCTGCAGTATCCCAGCACGACAATCTCCATGTACGTGATGTGGAAGACACTGCATCTGCTCTACAACTGGGGCATCGGCGAGGGTGTGTTGCCCGAGGTGCCGCACTTCAACATGATGCTCTACGCCTGCTTCACAGGGCTACTTTTCCACACTAGCATTCTGGAGGCGAAGACGATACGAGGCAGCTACTACAAGTTCCTGGTGGACATATCGGGCGCCAGGTAAGATAGCCGTTACCCCAAGATATTGCCTTCTCTATAGTTAACCTTCTTTGCCCACAGGGTCAATCGTTTTGATGTGCGCTCCTTCGAGGGATTCGGCCTGGCCAGCCACAAGCAGACGCAGGAGGTGATCAAACGACTCAAGATAGACATGTCCTCCGCGTGGCCAAAGATTCCAATGGTGGTTTGAACAAAGGGATGGGATATTATGCTAAGCACCAGTTAAGGATAATAGTTACAGTTACAATTTGAGTAGAGCGCGAGAAATAAAGTTAAAGCAGAAAGTCAAAATGAAAATCGCGCGTGGCGGCCCAGAGCGGCCATAAAGCCACGTTTTATGCGCCGCCGCCTCGAACATTCATCACGGCGCCAACGCGACGGAAGTCCATTTCTTAAATGCAAATGGCGGACAGGATGGGAGGATGAAGGAAGTGGGACAGGGCCAGAGCCAGGGGGAAGACAAAAGACGAGCTCGGCTCGATTATTTACATTTATATGTCATAGAAATTTATGGGGCGGCATAATTCACTTGGCTTTCGACTGGCCAAAAGTGCAACGTTTAAAGCATTTACTACAAATAACAGTGGGAAAATAAAAAAAATAAGACACCACATGCCCTGTCCTGCCTCAAGGGAGGGCGGAGGAGGAGGCTGGGAGGGGTTATGGGGGGGGGTTAGGCTTTGCAAATGAATTATTGGCTGGGTCAAATTTAATGCGGCACTTCGTTATGCCTGCGCATGGTGCCGCTTTAATAGGTCTCGTCTGCGTCTTGTCAGCAGAGGGATAGAGGAAGAAAACGGAGAAAGAGCAAGAGAGAGAGAGAGATAGAGAGAGAGATAGTTACATGTTTTGCCCATTTCAAATTGAGCTGAAAATAATGAAAATGCAAATTGGTCGACGCGCTGACGGCGAAAAGCGTAGCATACTTTTCAGCGAAGCTGCAGCTGCACCGCGTATGCCTCTCTCTGCCTTCTTCATCCCCTTCTCTATGCCCTTCTCTAACTCTCTCGCACTCATATTTATGAAGTCTATATGCAGACTGGCTCTGGGCCAAGTCAACAGCATGGAAAATACAGAAAATACAAATGAACCAAGTGACAAATCTCATTAATCACAACCAGCATTTTATTCGCAACGAAAGCGTGCTCTCTCACTTGCTCTTTCTCTCTCTCACTCTCTCTCTTATCTCTCTATCTCTCTCTTTCTGTCCTTGCTACACATAGAATTAACAGCTTAGCAGCTGCAACTGTTGTTGTTCTGCTTCGCAGAAAGAAAGAAAGTGCATATAAATTGAATATTATAAATTGCCTCACGCCAGCTTCTGTTGCTGCTTCTACTTCTGCTTGCTGCTTGCCACTTGCCACTTACTTAGCGCTGCGTTTAGTCGCTGGCACCCCCTCCTTCCCTGCAGGTTTCCAACTGTGTTGCAAGTCGTAACTTCATTTAAGTCAATCACAATTCGCCTTTCTTCTGGTAAACAAGAAAATTATGCAAATAAATAAAGTCGCCCTAGTTGCACTCTTAGTGCAACATGCAGCTGCCTCAAGAGTAGTGGTGAAAGGGAGGAAGTGATCGGAAACTTTTAAAAAACTATGGTCGAGTGTCGCATAAATTGCCGCTTCGAGGAAGTAAACAATTAAGAATAATAAACTGCCACATTTCTCGCAGGGAACAATTAGGAGATACCCTGGAAGTAACTTAGGAGTAACTAAAGCTATGTCAGGACCTTAGATCAAAAGCTGGCATAGCATACAAATGTCCGCATACGCTTCTTCTTCTCTTCCTCTTCCACAAACCCATTCGATTAGTCAGACTACAGGGTATACGCTTTGAACTGCATTAAATGACAATCTAAAATGAACTTGCTTGCATAAGAAACAAAAACAGAAGCACGTGAAAAATAAATGACAACATGTATGTGGCCTCGCCTCTGCCTCTGCCACTGCCACACGCTCGCCTGCCTCAACCTTCCCCCCCTTTTTCCTTGCTGTGCGAACTTTCCTGTTGCAGTAAATTACATTTGATATTTTTACGAAGACAGGCCAAATGACAAGGTATGTCAACGCAAGATAAGCACCCAGAGAAGCCAAGACTTAGTAGCAGGCCGGGCATGTCGTGTCCTTGTGCCACTATCAAACTTGATATAAATGACAGTTTTTTCTCCTTCTCCTCCTTCGCTCCTGCTTGCGTTGAGTATTTTTTAATTAAAATTTCTTGGTCAGTCTTTTTCGGCCATTGAGATTTCACAACTTGATATGAAAATTGAATTGGAATAGAGGAAAACAGGGACGCCACCCTGCCCTATCTGCTGACCTGAGCAGTTCTCAGTTTGTGTTACAAATATAACAAAATAAATGTGACAAATAAAGAGAAAAGTTTACAAATAAATACGATAGGGAAGGGCATAAGCACAATTGGCGCCCAACGTGGGTTCAGTTTGGGCACTTTATACGTGTTCATAGACATTACATTCTTTCTATTTATAAACAAGTGAAGTATAAGCATAATTTGCGCCCAACGTGGTCTCTTTATACGTGTTCATAGACATTACTTTATTTCCATTGTTTAACTAGAAAACAAAACTGCCTCAGAAAGTGTTTCTAACTCTGACCTAACCAGTTTCTGTTTGTCGTTATCTGTGCACATCTAACTAAGTCGCAATCTTCCTTCAGTCCCGCAAATCGGTGTCGTATTCATTGCCAGCAATTCGTATATAACAGGCCAATAATCTGGTTAATTCCCGCGTATTGTATTCACACATGTTCGCTAATCCGCCGTCTGATAAGCGCGTCAAGTGCACAGATGCAGCAGCAGAGGCAGCAGCTTATCAACTTCAAGAGTATCGTCGATAGGGAAGCAGGTGGCAGAGGCCGCAATGAGTACCTCAACTTGTTGGTCTATTAAGCTGGCAACATTGTTGCACAACACGCACAAACATGCTCAAACAGGCTCAAACTACACTCAAAACATGCTCGAACCGGCAAAGCGTTCGGCTTCAGCTTCGTTGGCCATTCCTCGTGGGGGCACAGACTCGTGTGCATTCGGAACTGCAGCGAGGCGAGGCGTGGATGCCACACGGCACGTTGTGGTGTCCTGTGGAACCAAGCCGGCCCTCTAACTGGGTTAGTGGTACAAGTTCAGTTCGGGCCTGGCGCAGCGCAACGTGTTCCATTGCCGCACGTTCCTGTGGCATCAAAACGGGATTAAGCACGACGACGTTGCCCTTCACTATGGAATAGTATACCGAGGGGAATACTCGTACAACGCCAGTTTGACAGATTACGTATAAACAAAATACATATAATACGAAACTATTAAACTTAAATGCAAAAGGAGAGAGAGTAAAACATTGACGATGTCATACGCAATGTTGGATCTGCGGATGTCGTAAAATTATAATTAAATGAATAATGCATAAAATATTATAGATTTATTGCGACTACGATTGAAAGCTACTTGGCATTTAAATATGTCCGGATTGCGCTTTAAAGTATTGCAATACATGAGAGAAATCTAAACCAATTAAGATATTAAATTTAAACTTCAAAAAGATTTTATAATCTAGTATTTTATTAATCTAGTATTAGACTTAAGGCAAGAAAGAGAGTGAAAAGTGATATATAATTATGTTGGAGAATTGAGCTGACCTATTCTGCTGTAGATTACATACACTCTATACCATGTACCTCATATATGCTTCTCTTTATACAGCACAAGATCTTTCCAACTGCCATGAGTAGATTTCCCTTCAAGCTTAATGATTCGCATCGAATGCAGCGACCTGTGTGAAGGAAGACAAGCCACAAGCCTCACTCGTACATCCCTCTCCATTACCTCTCCCTATCAGCATGTTCCCGTGTCTACTTTGAGCATTCCCCAGTTCCTAATTGCAGCTACAAGGTTCACCAATTTGTAAGGCAGCCTATGCTACATCATCTGGATCGTTTGCCGCGTTCGGTTCGCTTCGGTTTGCTTCCTTTGTCTTTTCAGCGCTTTTTCGAAATACTTTTGTTTGTTCTCCTGCAGCAGCCGGGCAGACCGGCAGACCGGCAGCCAGGGAAACCTACTGGTTGCCGGCATTGCAAGTTATCTTTTGCCTTTGCTTCCTGCTCGAATGCATCATCTGCCGCAGCTGACGCCGCCACTGCCGCAACTGCCCAGTTATTGGCAATGGTTATACGTTGCTCGTCTCAGAGTCGCGTCGCAGCATCGCATCGCATCGCATCGCACCGCGTCTCCTTTGTTCGCTGCGCGGCTGTGTTTACCTTCTCTTTATCTCCTGCCTCTCCTTCTGCCGTCTCCCACGTGGCACATCTACCACATCTGGTTTCGGGCGGCGCGTCTAGAGCGTTTTCCTTCTTTGTTATGCTTGCCGCTCGACAATTGCGCCGCTGATTGCCCTCATTTCAGACTTGAAATAATATTAAAAACTTTTACTCAACTAGCGCTCTATATGTGTCCTGTTCGTCTGTCCGCCTGTCTGTCTATCCGTCTATCTGTCCGCATGTCGTGTCTGTCTATTGCATTCCTCCTCCTCCTCTTACTTCTCCTGCACTGGCTTTTTGCCTCCCGCTGTCTGTTGCACCGGATTGCATGTTCTGCCGCATGCTTTTGTCTGGCAGCACGGCCCCGCCCCCATTTGGCTTGCGGCACTGCGCTTTGTCTTCGCTTCTCGCTGTGCAGCCTAAATGCATGCTCCGACCGCACTTTGCTGCAACTACACTGAGAGAAATAACCGTTGGCAATTGAAAATTGCTTAGTTTTATATTTTATCTTATTTTAAATCAACTTTCTTCGACTTTAACAGTACTTTAAGATACTGCAAATACCACAGTAATATATTACTACACTGTGGTATATTTCTGGTATATATTCCCCATATACTTATTTCAGTTTGATCTATATCTTGAGCCAGGTTAGGAATTTGTTGTTTGAGGGCATATTGATGACTTGGTCAAGCCTCAACCCGTTTGTGTCGGCCAGCTGCTTGAGGTGTCTGATATCTCGGATGCCCCACTCTGCGTTGCGGCGCTTAAGATCTGCATCGAAGTCTACATTGCTCTGGGGTGCCAGCTGGCCATCCTGGGCGTACGGGCCATAGGTGAACATTTTTCCGCCAGGCTTCAGCAACTTACCAGCTGCACTAAACAGGCCGACTGAACACGGCCAAGGACTAATGTGCATCATGTTGCAGTTGAACATATAGTCAAAGCTGCTGGGTTTCACTTTCCCCAGTGTTTTGGCCTCCCACTGCGACAATTCCTGCGATATGTCCACATACAACGGCTGGCATATATTGCCTGTACTGCAATCTGCGGCGTAAGCGCTTATCGAATCGAATTCCTTACGATCGTATTCTGTAGTCTGGAAAATCACGTTGGGCAACAATGGGGCCAGGAATCCAGCATGCTGACCCGACCCGGAGGCAATCTCTAACAGCAGCAGGTTAGGTGTATTTATATCAATCTGGGTCAACAAAGCCTCCGAAATGGGCGCTGAATTGCGATCCGCTGAGGGATGAGTGCGTTTGAGAGCACTGCGAAGCATCATTCCTTTCTTAACAAAGTTGTGACTTTGGTTGAACAACAACATGTCAGATAATTGTTGGAATTAACAGTACTTTCGGTTTACCAAACGCTTTTTTTTTTTTTCCTTTAACTCCTAGTGGAGCATAGGGCCTCGATCAAACGCTTTACAACACTGTTAATATTTTTAGACTTTTAGATATTTTAAAATACAATGTATAACATGTAACAGGATGGTTACTATGATATATTTTATATATTTCTTGCTTGAATCAATTAATCTTTTTGCATTTTGACAATGCCTAACAACACTGCAAATTTACTTAAGCAACACACTAAAAATATATTATACAACACTGCCACAAATTGTAAACTTGTGTGGCTTATCTGAGTTTGCTTTTAACTCGTTTTGTCTGCATTCATTTCGCTCAGTGTTGCTGCAGCTGCAAGAGTTGCAGTTACAGTTGTTGTTGCCGATGTTGCTGCTGCTGGTGCTGATGTTGCTGCTGCTGCTATTGCTTGTGCTGCTGGTGCTGCAAGTGCCGCCCGTATCTGAGCGCGCTTTGATTCTCATTTGTGTCTGCTTTTATTTACCACATAAATCACGTGCTGCGCCCGTCTCAAAAGCCGAAAGCAAGGACATTTCTATCTATCTATCTACTTAGCCTCGCAGGCACTTCCTTTCCTTTGCCTTATCTGCCAGCCAGCCAGTTGTTGTTGTCCCCTCTTGTTGCAGTAATTGTACCTCACGACTTTGTCCTCTCTTTTTCTCTCTGTCTCCCTCTCTCTCATTGCCACAACAACAGCGAGGCGGGAGTAGTTCTTGGCTGTTAGTTGCCATTTTTACGATTGCCCATTTTCTTTTCATTTCATAGAATTTTCATTGTCTACTACTTGGCAAGCTGGCGTTGCCTGCCGCTCTTACTTTCCGCTCCCTTTGGATTTCCGTTCCCTCTGGGTGTGTGTGTGTTTTTTCCGCTATTTCTCTTTTTCCATAGCCTGCTTTTCGGCGCGATAGAACACGTATCCGCTTTGGCGATTTTTCAGCAATTGCAGTTGTTATTTTTTTCGCCATTGTTTTTGTTCTCATTGTTGTTGTCCCGTTGCTAGCCTTGTTGCTGTGTGTGCGTACGTGTGCCACTGTATGTGTGTGTGTGTGTGCGTGTGTGTCTGTTTTTCTGTGTAGGTGTTCGCTTTTTGGGTAATTGATGATTTACAACTTATTTACGCTTCAATTGTGCAATAATTGAAAATTGCTCCAAATTCATTTGGGCATTCCTCGATTCGCAGAAAATCCCCAAACTACCAGAGAAATCCCCTCGCAGCCAACCCCGCCCCCTCTTGGCCCCCTCCTGTTGCCATTGGCAACGGTTTACAGGTCAGCGCTGCCATCGATTCGCCATTTTTCCCATGCGATCAATGGCATTTTTTATTGTCCATGCTTCTTAGTTGCCTTGAGCGGCACATAGGACGACTAGCAGATACCCTGTATATATTTTTGCAAACACTTCTTATTGTAGCTCACTAACAATTTATCTAGCAATCTTCTCTCGCCTCAGCAATTCATTTACAGGGTATAAACCTCATTTACAACTTAAACAAAAGCTCAGTTATGACTAAGTTACTCAGCATAGTCCCTGCCCTTCTCTGTCTATTCACTGGGCATGGTTAATCAGCTTTACGATCGTGCACAAAAAGTGCCATAACACATGGCAGCCATGCCGCATGCCACGTCTTGATATGCAACATAAATGGGGCATGGCAAATGAAAACAGCGCAAGGATTAAACATACGACTACGAGTAGTAGGAAAAGCAGTAGAAGCGGCAGCTGCCACAACGGAGGCGGCAAAATATGCGGCAAAACTGTTGAAATCTCTGGCAGAGCAGACAAAGAGAAATTTTGATCCACCAGCCGAATGGACAATCATCAGGGCAGTCAGAGAGAGGGGAGAGGATCGGGGACTCGCAGGCAGCTTGTGAAATTACACAACTTGGCAGCGGGCCACGTTAAATTGAAATAGATGCAGGCAACGTGGCCAAAACGTTGGCCAAGACGCGGCCGCGGCTGTTTGGCCTCCCCGCCTGCCTTGGCTGCCTTTAAATGCAATTCGAAAGTAAATGAAGCAACTCAAGCGAGTTTCCACTGTGCGGTAAATTTAATAGGTTTCAACTCGACTGCAGCGCCAGCTGCCCCAAAAAATACCATATGGCTGCACGGTGCTGGCTGCAGCTGCCAGCTTCCAGCTGTTAGCCAGCCAAGTTCTTCTAGCTCAAGTGGCCTGGCAGCCGCAGCCAGTCGCAAGCAGGCTGTGGGCCAACGTGGTGTATACGTAACACCAGCTGCTGTGTCCGAAAACTTGTTTTCAGTTGCTAGTGAGAGGAATCTGGGCTTGAGGGATTTTCTGCTGACAAGGTTTACCTGCAAGGCAGCTAGACTGCAATCAATGCTATGTCAAATGGAGGCAGTGCGAGTCGATAAACCTCTCTCGGATTATGCCTGACTTTTATCAACGCATTAAGAGGAGAGAACTAGAAAACTGACCTCAAACTGGGATTAAAGCAGCATTGTATTCCTCTTATTGGTAGAATATTTTCAGCAGCTTTGAAATTATTGAAAAAACCAGAAATCTTCAGATAAGAATCGGAATTGAAAAACCTCCAAGCCAGCGAACACTTTTAATAATTAATTGGAATCTGAAGTACAAGTATTCATGCTATTCTATAAAAAAGTAAATGTATTAAAGAATTTCACAGTACACTATAATATACATAAACAAGTATTAAAGGAGGAATAAAGGCAACCTTCGTTAACCTTGTATACCATTACAGGGTATTTTCTCTGGTCATTCCAATACTAGTTATACATAAATAATAGTGCAGAATTGAATGGTATTGTGGATATTCAATATTATGTCTCACATTGATTGGCACTGATCAGTTACATTATTTCTAAAATCAAAGCTGGTCAGATCCGATTCATTCCAACTTATTCACAGCATGCAATAATAACGAGTAAGTGTAGAAAGTTAAGTCAAGATAGCTCTTAAACTGAGAGACTAGTTTGCGATGCAATTGACGGACATACAGACATGGCTTATTCGATTTCTCTATTAATGCTGACCTAGAATATATATATAAATACTTCACAGTATTACAGATGTCAGCTAATGGTGTTGCAAGCTCCTGGCCAAAATCAATATACCCTCTACAAGGGCATAAAAAAAGGATTAATTATTAAATCTATCATATATATTTATATGAAATTCACTTCAAAAGCCTGTCCGACTTCGCTTCGCCCCCAATTAAACAGTAATTAACAGCTGCCGCTGCAGTTGAGCACCATAAGTTGTGATACCTGTACAGTAAACACATGCCTGGCAACGACAAATGACAGGGCAACAACAAAATGTTGCCTAATTTTTTCGGCCTGGGCTGCCGTCCTGCGACATTGACAAAGCTGCAGTCAACGCTAAGTGTGGCACATAAATTGTTGTTGTTGCTGGTGTTGTTGCTGCCCAGGCGGCTAATTCGTGGCCAGTGGGCGTGGTCATAAATAAGAGTAGAGCAGAAGAAGCAGCAGCAGAAGAAGCCAGAGCAGAAATGCACAAATTATGCCTGCTTTGGCCTGCTGGCGAAAACAAATGCGACGCTGCATTAGCAGGACTCGCAGGCTGCCAGTCTAGGGTGAGGGGTGGTGGCAAAGGGGAAGAGAGGGTAGGTGGCCTACGGTGGCCTACAAATGGACTTTAGATTAGCCAATGACCATTAAACAAGGCCCCCGTTCAACTGCAGCCCGAAAAGCTGTTGCCATTTCGCATTCACGCTGTCATGAGCCCATGATAAGTGCGTGTGCGAGTGTGTGTGTGTTTTTATGCGTGTGTGTGTGTGTCTGCCTTTGTGATTGCCTATGTGTGAAGCGCTGATTATATTGTCAGTTGGCAGTTTCTGTTTGATTTATCAATTGACTACATGAAACGTTGCGCTCAATCATTTGCATAGCTACTCTTCAGTTGAACACGGCGTATACGTGATGTTGCTCAACTAAGCTTGGCTAATTGTTTGTCGTCTTAAATGTAATTAAAAACGTTGCTTTCCTCTTTAGTCAAGTGCCGAAGTACGGAAGAGTTGCAGACGATTTACCTGTGGAAGGGTTGAGCGCGACGTCGCCTCTTCAGCTGTTTTCTCACCATTTTTTTTAGACTTCTTAACAACTTGGAAGTAGCGACGCGGGGCATATGCGACAAGCAAGTTAAACTAAAAGAAAAGTGGCAAGGAATATAGGAAACATATTTATTAGATTATATGTTTATTTAAGAGTATATTAGAAGAGTACAACTTATTTAATTGGAGTAAGCTTAGCGAACTCAAAGAAAGTCTGTTTCATGAATTCATTAATTGATTTAATATTTCCTTAAGCATTTTCTACTGCCTTACATGTTTTTACAGGGTATTCTACAGTAGTGCAAAATAAAAAAGCAAATTAAAATTGTCGTACACTTGGCCAAACATTTGTACAACTCTTATCACTTAAACGAGACAGCAGGAGGCAACGGCGAGGCAAGTCGCGGCAAACGAAGGCGAGGCGAGGCGAGCCTAGTCGAGTTGTTGCCTCTACAGTCACTTGATGGAGCACATCGATTTGCCTGGGATACTCTGCAGATACAAACGTGCAGACAAACATACATATATTTACGTATGTATGTATGGTGTGTGTCGAGCCTGTCTTGGCATGCCCGCACTCTGTGCTACGTTGTGGAGCACTTACAACGGAAACGGAAGCGGTGAGCACTCATTGTCAGGCTCAGGCGCAACTTTGTTTGCCCAGCGCCATTTGCCATTTACAACAACCACCTAGCCACCCTCCTCAATACCTCTCTCAGCTATCCCTCCCTCAACTCTCCTATTCCCGATTGCCAACTATGCGCGCTGCTTCTGGGCATTTTCTAGTCATTTGCCGCTATCCTGCCTCCTCCTCTCGCAAAGCTGTTTCGCTTTTTTTTAGCCATCGGTTAAATACTCAGCTCGAGCGTGTTAAAGTACATTTGATTTGATTTGTTGTCCACCCACTGCCCTTCTTTTCTCTCCTCTTCCTCTCCCTCTACATCACCGACTCTTCCTTTCTCATCCTCTTCTCGTTTCTCTCCTCCTCGCCGTCGTCGTCGTTGTCGTTGTCAACGTCTGGTTAATGGACACTCCGGCCGGAGCGGTATTGGTCTGACACTAATCGCTCAGTTAGTCGACAGCACAACCCGCTCACTCTCTCCTCCCCCCTGCACCCCTCGGCCACCCTTCTCTTCCCTTGTCCAGCTGGTACTGTCCGTCAACAGAGACATTCGAGTGCCACAGCATTTTTAATGCAATTTGTCTGATTTGTTGTTGACATATCTGACTGTTGTTGTTGTCGCTATTGTTGCTGTTGCCGTTGTTGCTTCTGCTGCTGCTGTTGCTGTTGTTGTTGCTGGCTTGTTGGTTGCCGTGATTTGTTGCTGATTTTGTCATTTAGTGATTATAACGTTTTACCCAGCACGCTGATAAATTGCTCTGCGACTGCAATCATGCTTAATTGTCATCGAAATTAAGTGGGTTTTGGCGTTTTAATTGAAATCCTTGCAATCTCTGTCTGCCACTGACCCCCTCTCGCTCTCCCCCACTCGCACTGTGTTTGCTTTAAATCCAAATGAGTGCGAATAAGTGGCCGAGCAATTATCAAATCAAGTGACACGGCAAGGCACATGAGCAGCAGGAGGTCGCAACAACAACAACAACAGCAATCAATGTTGTCTAATTGTTTCCGAATAGATTGACTGTAGGAAACTTGGCCAAAAGGTCGTGACGAGACAACTGAACGAATTCTACAACTGCCTCTGTCCCCAGACTTCCTGCCCCCGCCACTGCCAGCTGCCTGTCTGTGTCCTTGTCTCAATGATGTTCTGTACCAGCATCCGGTGCATGTTCAGCTGCACTTTGTGCATGTGTGCGTCTGTGCATGTCTGTGCGTGTCTGGCTGGCAGACAATTACATGAACTTAGCCGCTCTCTGATGAGGCAGCTTCTGTGGTTTGCCCAGCCTGACATTATAACATGATGAGCCTCATTCAGCCCGAGCACGCAGGACTTTAAAACTTTTCAAACTCAATTGTTCTTTAGACGAGGCCAGAGAGAGAGAGCACGGGGAATTTGTTGACAGGATGCATTGCGGATGCGCCTTTAATTTGTTTACTATTCACTGCCAGACTGGTCAGGACTCTCTGGAGGCTGGCAAACTTTTGCCAAAGTGTCCTTGCCCTAGGGCAGCATAGGCAAGCGGAAATTCTTTAATTGTGCTGGAATACCCTGTAGAAACAGGCAGAAGGGAAGAAACACCGGCCTGTGGTTCCCCCAAGACTTTGTCTACGTCACATAATGTGGCAAGAGATCTTTCCATCTTCTTAAAGTCTTAAAGCACCTCGAGCACCTGTTGCTGGCAGATAAATTAAGTATACTTCCTGCCAAAGATGTCATAGCGTTCATTCTGTGCACGTCATTAATCAACGAACTCATCGAATGTCAGACTAAAAATAGGCGCCAATAATGGTTGAAATTCCCAAAAATGCCTGAAATTACCAAATTGGCCACTTAAGCGTCGTTCGTAGTGCGCCAGAAATAGCCTGCGTCGCAGCGGTAAACAAGCCAAGCCGAGCCAGGCGCACGGCGTTGTCCTTGTCCGTTCAATGCCAATAAATAAAATGTCAATGAAGTGGCGAATGAGCACGAATGTACACGTATTTGCACAGGATATTCAAACAGTTTAACAGCTTGACTCGCACAACAATAAGTCGAGATGACGCCGGAAAGGATAAGCTACAGGTGCGACAGCAGTAAGATGTGGCAGAAGTATCGCCGAAATGCAGTAGACTTGAATGAAAGAGATTTAAGTTTTACTTTGTGTGTGATCAGCTTTGGTACTCTTAACTAATTGCTGTTGCAGATTATTTGACACTACTTCATGGGAAATTCAGACATCGATGTTTGCTTAGGTACTACATATAACATCGATGTTTCTGCAGCTCTAGTTTTTGTAGCAGAACCCACGTAGAAGTTCTCATTACGACAATCTTTAGGCTGTGCTTTAGCAACATAATCAGTTCTAAATACAGTTCATCTTCATTTACAGTTAAGCACAGCTGTTGTGCTTGTGCACCCCCCTGCTGTTTGACAGCCCTGTCTTGCTATTTCAATTTGTTTTGCAGGCCATCAAGTTTATTGAGACGCATTAAGCAAAAACGTTGGCTCAACTTAAAAACTTACTAGCGCGCACTTGCGTCTTACGGCTTAACACGCAATTTAATTCTAATATGAAATTTATTATACAGATGACATCAGGTATCCAGGTAGTGACAGGGGAAGAGGTAGCAACAGTTGAAGAGTGGCTGGTGCCGTAAGCCGAGCGCAGATCATTGACAAACTTAAGCATTAAAAGCGTTTATTGTGTGCATAAAGTGTGGCATTCGCGATTTTATTAACGCGCTTAGGTGGCAAGTGGCAAGTGGCATGCGGCGGGCGGCAGTTGATAAAGATTGATTGATTGATGGACTGTGTTGCAGCATCAGCGTTTGCTGTGCTGCTGCTGTGACAAATTGTGCTGTCATAATTTGCGCAGACAACGCGTCGTATGAGTAATCCCAAGTTGCGCAAGGCAAGACAATTGCTGGCATTAAAAGCTAATAATGCCGCACGACAAACAGCGGCTTTAATTTCGAACACATAGCTAGTTGACTTTACGTGCCTCCCACTCAGACACACACACATGCACACACACACATGCACACACCGGGAGACAGACATTAAACGAGAACACGTCGCTGGCAGCGCGTGTTAGCGCAGTTGATGAGCTAAATTAAATATTGCAACACAAATAGCAATAAAAAGAGACACACACACACGCACAGCCTGCAGGCGACGCATATTAAGGCAGCCCCAGGCGACAGGTTGCAACACCCGCCCCACCACTTGCCTCACTTGCACCCTCAACTTGCCTCACATTTAATTAAGCGTCGCGTCATGCATGCCAGAGCCGTAGCCGGAGTCCAGTTGAAGTCAGCGCTGATTGCAGTGCTGTTGCAGCTCCCCGCCCTCACCCCCCCCCCCGCTTCGCCTGATTAGCGAGCATTATCTGCGCTCAGCGCAAGCTTGCTGCAACAGTGTTGAACTCAAAATAAAACAATAACTAAGCCCGACATTTGCAACTGCCACAAAAACTACTTTATTGCCACTGCGTGTGGGCGTTGTGTATCTTGTTGCCTTGTCTTGTTGCACGCTGCCTTTTGCTGCAACTGTCAGCTGTCAATTTGCTGCCTTAAAGTCGCTTCGAATCGGCCTTTAAGCTGCGCTCCAATTCGTATTTGTGCCACATTCCTTGTGCCTTGTGCCAGGAATGCTGGCCAAGTTGATATATGAGTACGAGTGCGAGTGCGTTTACTTCTTGCAGCAACTGTTGATACTAATATTTGGTCTTAGCTGTTGCTTCCGACTGCCATCAACTGTTGTTCAACCTTTCAGCGACTTTTTATTTCCTTGCCCTGCATAGAACAGCAATGTGGGGTATGACGGAAAAGAGAAAAAGGCAGATTGGTAAAGAAAACAAAAGAAGTCTCTAAGTATGGCAAACTGCTTGAGTAGACTACTTTAGCTATCGATTTCAGTCACTATCGATTGCATTAACCTAAATACGATTGCAACCCTAAAGTATAATCTCAAAAGTACGTTAACATGAAGGAGAAAATACAAGACACATTATTTTAAGGCAGGTTTCTTTAATTATAAAAAATATATTTCATATTTATCGACTTATCGATAGTATGCACTATCAATTTACCGAACTATTGCTTTCTATTATAGCCTCAATGCAAATTCAAACCAAAATTGTATCTTCATTATTTTCTTTTGACTCTTCTAGATATCTCAAACAACAGCTGAGAACTGCAAGCTCTTTAAAGATTTATCCGCTTTAAAATAGTCTAAACTATCCCAACTATCGGCACTGCAGACTAGTAACATAAATAGCAGCATAAATTCAATATAAATCGGATTCATTTGGATTGGTTTTTCTGCGTTGTTTCATGCCGAAATCATTTGCTACATTTGCGCTGCTCTCTGCTGGGTATCTTCTAGCTTACCCACCTTGCGTTGTCTAATAGTCTAAACTATCGCAACTATCGGCTCTGCAGATTATCCTGATCAATATCAGCATACGCCCCATAGAAATCTGCTTCATTTAAATTTGCTTTTCTGACTACTTTCACACCGAAATCATCTGCAGCATTTGCTGTGCTCTTTGCAGAGTATCTTCCAGTTTACTCACCTTGCGTTGTCTTGCTTTCAGCTTTGAGGTTTCTGCAAACAAAAGCTGCTTTCTGTTGCTGTTCCTGCTTCTTCTTCTGCTGCCCCCGGTACTTGGCAGACCAAACGCACTTTGCTAATATTAATGCCAAAGTGCAAAAGGTAGAAAAGTTGTTTGCCGAAATGGACTTAAGCCCCGGCAGTTGTCTCAAAGTTGACCCCTAGCAGCACACATACGCACACATGACAGAGTGTGTTTTAAATAAATATATGCACACACATACACATACACAAACACACAGACACATGTATACTGTATATGAAATAACTTTCTTGCACTGCGCAGCGCATTTAAGCTTTCGGTCTATGCAAAAAGTTCGCAAGCCACAGCAACCAGCTGCGTGTGTGTGTGTGTGTGAGTGTCCGAGTGGGTGTATTGCTGACTATGTGTGTGTGTGTGTGTGTTTGCTGCTTAAACAAATTTGCACCTGTTTGCATCAAATTGCAAGCTGAGTCCGGCTAAAGTGGACGCTGCTGCCCCAAGCAGTCGCCTGCCGCACGCACCACGTTTGTTTCTCTTTCAAAAGGGTATTAAATATTAAGTCACCACATAGACTAACACACGCACGCACACAGAGACCAACACCCGCAGACACTCAAGATGTGCAAACATATAAATATTAATATTTCACATATCATTCCGAATTGTTGAAGTTTGCTTCGCTTTCGTTTATTTCAATGGCCAGCGGGTAAGTTTTGTTGCCAAGTTATAATAATATATATAGAACACACTCTCCCTTTCTCTCTCTCTCTCTCTCTCTCTTGCAGACAACACAACAAATAGATAATCAAATTGTACAAATATCTGGCAAGTTGCACAAACACAAACTTTACAATATTCTGCATCAAGTGACAAGTTCTGCGGAGATCTCAACAAAGTGCTGACCACAAAAAGCTAACTTGGCCGCACACACACACAAGCACAGAGCACACAGACTGCAAAACGAAAGCAGCCTGCTGTGGCGTGCCGCAGGTGACAAAGTTGTAAACTGAACTAAAGTGCTTCACGCCTTGCATTGATACAAAGCGACGAATAAAAAGTGTAGCACACAGAAATATTTAATGTGTAAAACACTGTTAACAATTGAAATTGTTTACCTTTATTCTCGATGAAATACTGCAAAAAGTATAATAAAATAAATAGGCAAAGCAATAATATTCTTTTACCTATAAAAACAGTTATAAAAGGAGAGAAAAATAGCAAAATCAAGCAACTTTTTATTTTTATTGTATAAACAGAAATATGTTTTACTTTTTTATGTATTTTTTATGAAACACGTTTGGTCAATGGTATCACACGACTAACCGCCCACCACCCCCGAAGTGTACAATAGAGAACTGAAAAAAACCATAGTCTACTTTTGTGACGGCACCAACATTATCTCTAACATCGTTTTGCGGCATGCCTCGACATGCAAATGCTAACATTTATGAGCGCACCAAATTGTTTATGTTGTGCCCTTTGAACTGGTTAGCAAAACACTTTTCTTTATTTTTTTGGCGCTGACCTCTACACCCAAAAAAGTTGCCGCAACCGATGAGAGAAACCGCAAAATCATAAATATTTGATGTTCTCGCACGTTAGCGCTTTGAGCTTTGGTGAGATGCGTTCGCAAATAGTTTTAGTTAGCCAGCTACCCTGTACGCAGGCATCTCTATAGAACTAAAGCAATACATTCTCTGTTTCTCTCTCTCTCTCCTTCTTTCTCGTTTGTCTCTCTTCTTGCCCCACTTATGTTTAATTACACAAAGTGCTTGAACAACGCTTAATTAATGTGCTGCAACAGATGCCGTTCTGTCTCTAATCCCGGCAACATTTAGCTGCAGCACGCGCAACATGATGAACTGAGCTTAGTGCGGTTTCTCTTTTTTACACCATCGTCAGCCTTATATAGCTTTGGGGGCGTAGTCAATGCCAGCTGCCATCAGCAGCAGCATCGATCGCCGCTGGGTTGTTGCAGCTTCAAGGATGACCGGGCCAATTGTCAGGCATCCGGTTGTGCGTGTGTGTGTGTATTGCGTCTCCTTGGTAATTGAGAGCACAGGAACTGCATTGCTTGAGGGACTTGTTGTTGCCCCACTGCCAGGTTGCACTGACAGTTGCAGTTGCAGCTGCTACTCTTGCTGTTGTTGCACAGCCTCCATTGTTGTGCAGCTACCTGCAACAGCTGGCGCAGCTGAGACTGTGCAACAGCAGCAGCAAATGTTGCAATTACTGTGCAACTGCCACATGACGAGGCAGGCTGCTGTGCATGTGTGTGCATGCGAAAGTTCAATATGTAAATGTGCATTGTGTGCGTGAACTGTCAACACATGGGCACATGCAACGAAAATGAAACAGTCAACGAGGGAGTCATCAACAGGAACAATGAACAACACACACTCACAGTGTTGCCTGTGTGTGTCCGTGTGTGTGTGCAGAGAGAAACGGAAAATTATTGACCACAAATACGGCAACAATTGTGACACACATTTTGTGGGTCATTGGCAACAGAGCAGTGGCAACAGGGTAGAGGCAACAGTGCAGTTCCTTTCACAAGTGAAAAGTCGGAAAATCATAAGAATTTGCCATCAAAAAACAGGATTTCACATCCTGCAGAGCGGCGCAACTTCCCACTTAAAAAGCTCGAACACATTAGACTTGCCATTAAATTGCACTCAGCTGCGCACGCTGACACTTATGAAAATAGTTTTTCCGCAAGTGCTGGAAAATTCAGCAAATGATTTGCAAATGTTTGGCACTTGTGGTTTCATCAAGTGTTTTCAAGTTAGCGCGCGTGGAATGCAGCATTTTCCTTTCCTAACATGTTGGCATTTACATGCACGCTGCTACTTGCTTATATGTGTGTGTGTGTGTGTCACTGTGCGTGTGTGTCTTTGTGTGATTGTAGTGTGCAGTTGTTTTGAAGGCATGTGGTAATAATTAAGCATAGATGCCACAAACACTTGCACCACACACATGGACAGACACTTAAGCCAAGTTGCAATAAGCTTCTTGTTGTATACCCTGTAATTTGTTCAACTATGTGCAGTGGGTAGTGCTGTACTTTGAAGAGAGTCTGTATATCTTTAATATACGCCTGACTAAAGTGTTTCTACATAAGTTTCCATGTTGAATGGAGTATATTCTACGGATGTGGAAGAAGCAGCTTCAAAATAATAATTATATGTAATTCATTAATAAATATAAACAATTATAAAAGCAACTATTGAGTCTTAATCCCCTGGCAGGTCTCCCACACAAATAATGTTGCAAGTGCAAGCTTATTTAAAGTGTAGCATAATTTTGCGCGTAATTTAAATATATTGTTACTTGTATTTTTCCCGTATGACTTAATAATAATAAAGATACAAGAAAAATATATTAAAAAAAAAGAAACTTGTTCAGAGAGAAGTTTTACACTTTTTTATTTAATCTACCATTAAGAATCAGATTTACCAATTGATCCTTAACCTTATGAGTATCTCGTGTAGATGCTTCTCCAAGACTACTTCTAAGTAGTTATAGTCTCTCATTATACTTAAGTGTGTGTTGCCCTAATGTGTTTTTATGCTATAAATATATATACAGGTTGTCTTGTTTACTGTTGGTTGACAAGATTCTAGAAGTATCTTATTTTAATGCAACTTCTGGGGTTGGCTACGATTCTTTAGCAATCTGTTCATAATCCTTCAATCTTTATCTTTTCACTGAGCAACTTCTAGTGTATCATAACAAAGCTTGCCGTCTCCCGTCGTCACATTTCTAGTAGTATTTGCTGCATGCATTCACTGCATGTTGCTGCAACATGGCCACCAAGCCGCCTCTGACATCCGCTCAATGAGTGCTGCCGCTGCCTCGGTTCGGCTGCTGCTGCCATCGTGGTTTCTCACATGTCGACTTAATTAAAGAAAACTTAATTAAATGATAACACAGCAGCAGCAGCGGCAACGGCAGCCAACAAAGTTATGCGAAATATTTCATGTATGTATGTACTTGAGTGTGTGTGTGTGTGAGTGTATACATGAGTATGTGGCAACTGCCAGTCGCAATATGTTGCATGTCTTCTGGTCATGCTGATCGGCCTTAGCTGCCTTTAAAGCGCAGAACGTGCCTAGAAATGTGTCCACTTTTATGGGCAGCAGCTTATACAGCTAATTGCCCCAACAGGTGTCCCCGCAAATGGGTCAGGTACTCAGACAGACAGGCAGGCGCCATTCAGAGCCGCATCAATTATTGGCCACAATGCCACAGCTTATCAATGGAAGGCACAGAGAGTTGCATAAAAAGTACCTGCACTCACATACACTGCCCGCTAGGTGTATTTTGCCAGCATCAGGCTGTTGATCATGAATATATATAATACATAAATATCTAGAAGAATATATATAGGAGAGAGAACTTAACTTAACTTAATTTATTTATTTATTTCATTATAGATCAGAATACATATATTTCTATAACCTAATGAGCATCTATGGTTGTTGCTTCTCCAAGACTACTTATAAGTAGTTTCTGTGTATTAATGTATATACTTTAAAAACTACAAACTTATATTGTAGTAAAGAGTATAAAGTACGCTCTCTTTACCCGTCACTCCCTCTCTCTTTCTATGTCACCTTCTCTCCCTCTTGGCATCAAATACAATGCTGGCTGCTGAAAGGGCCTATGCGATTCATTCGTGAATATTCCAAGTGCTGGGACACTGGCGCACTCGACTCGCAGCAGTTGCTCGTTCTACACACAAAACAGATACATTAGCGGTCATAACGTATGTGCAGGCGGCCCTCGAATGAGTACATGTGTGTGTGTGTGGGGAGTGGGAAATAGTCCTGCTTTGAGATGACGATGCTGAAATGGCTCCATAAGTGCTTGTGCAACTGTGCGAGTGTGTTGTGCCTGTTGCCTGTTGCCGCCTGTTGCCAAGCAAAAGACACACTGACACTTTTCCGCATGTTATGCCTGTTGTTTCAATTGTTTGCTACAGTCACACACACACCCAGAACACACATAAACATGCACATGCCTCAGTGCATTGCATTATGGCATTGTCTCTGTCAATATTGTTGTTACGTTGCACTGTTTCGAGTGTGCACAGCAGACCGAAACACAAAAACGAAACAGAAACGAACGAAAAAAATCAGAACGAAAACGACAACATTTGTTGCAGACTTTTAGGCGAATGCGCTTGCCTGTGTACGTATGTGCCACACTTTAATGGGCTCAACTGCAGCACGCATTCTAATGGACACGCATGCAAATTAGCAGCTGGTGAAAGTGTTTCAAAGTGTTGCCACTCTCCAAACTGCAGTAGAGAGACAGGCGACAATGCCTACTGCCAAAAGTGCTGCATACTTTCAGGCTGACGCAGTAAATAACCGAAAGTGCAAGTTCATTAAACATGTGTAGCATATGTAGCATTTGAAGTCATTTAATAAGTCATAATTGAGTATTCCTTTCAATTTAGTCCTGGTACGCTCAATTACATTATCGATAGAATGGAGCAGTGCCAAAGTATTACATACATTCAAGCTGGCAGAGTTAATAGCCTGAAGCGCTCGTTGATTTAAATCGTTGGGACTTTCGTGGACTTCAGCTAATTGCATATATCTTATTGCTTTCTTTTTTTTGTGTTTACTTAACAAAATATATCTTGAATGAGATTTACTTTGAGAAACTTAATTTAATTAATATACATTTTAAACGATTTTAAATATCTATATTATTTACAAAGATTATCTAGTATGAGTATAATAGCAAATGGAATGATAAGGTACAAATATGAAGATTATTTATTAAGAAAATATGATATCAAGGCGCGGTCAATCAAGTCTTGAGGGTGGTGGCCTTTAAGTATTCTTCTCGTTACTGTTCGATGGCTGACAGTTCTTTGAGTTGCAATACTTAGTCGCCTAATCTTCCAGTCTCTCGTTGTACTGTGTGAGATCGCGTTAAATATCCCTGATTGTTTGTCAATGATCAAAAGTACAAGTTGATTTAAATCGCAGCATACTTTTGTGCGGGTTTAAATGCACTTTTACCAGATATTCCTTTCTATTCTCTGTATGTTATATCGCTTTGCTGCACCACGTCGCATCATCCAATAATAGTTTAAACGTCAGCTGAGCACAGGAGATTCACACACGTACCCGTAAATCGGGATGTTATGTGTCAGCGCACGGGCACAGCTCCATCGCAGCAGCTGCATGTCCACTCAATTTGCCATTGCCACACACACACACGCACACACAGAGTCAACACACAACATCCGGCGGAATAATGCGTCTGTGCACGCGCTTGCTGTCTCTCTCTCTCTCTCGCTCTCTCGCTCTTTATCTCTTTCTCTATCTATGCAACTGCACATCCTGTAGCCCCAAAGGAGGTGCCACCGACGATTTCTGCATTTCGTTGTTTACGCGCATTGATGCTAATGCCAACTTTGGCTCAGGCTGTCGCTGCTTCTGGCTCTGCTGCTGCAATGGCAATTTTAGGGTCATCGATTTACCGAAATTGTACTGCTGTCGGCCGCTGGTTTTTATGGGCGTTGTCAAGTCCGCTTTTATTATGATCGCAAACACGTGACTGCAGCGCGAGAGAGGCTACTGAAACTGCTGCAGAATCGACCATAAAAGAAGGCGTCGGCGTGCTCCACTCGATGCTGCTTTATAGAGAAACTGGCCCAAACAAATGGCAAAAAAATGGGTATGCCATACAAAAAATCTGTTCATTCACTTTCGACACAACGCGTATGAATATCAGTGTATGTATATGTGAGAGTGTGTCTGCCTGTATGTGTGTGCCGAGTCACTTGGGGACAGTTTCGCTATTTTTGTAGCATACTTTTGCGCGCCAAAAACAACTGGCAGCTCTTTCCTCTTTTTTGCTGCCGCTTTAAGTGTGTGTGTGTGAGTGTGTTTGCTTGTAAATTACAACTGATGATTTTCATTTTTCTCTCAGCTCGCTCCTCCCTACCCCGCCCCAATCACTTGCGCATTTTTCTCCTTCTTTCTCCTCTCTCCACTACTTTATCGCACTATCTGTTTGATTGTTGTCATGTCAGATTGTTTCGCTGTCGCTGCCGCTGCTGCTGTTGCAGTTCCGCTTTTTTTATATCCTGCACAGAGTCATGAAGCAAAGAGGGTATCATAAAGTAGCAGCTCGATAATATACGAGATTGTCGTGATTGCCGATATATAACAGCGAGCACATAAATATTTTCTGTACTTTATTGAATACTAAAAATAGTTGAGCGAGTGCAGAGAGGAGTCAAGAAGAAGAGTGAGAGAAATTTACAAGTAAAGGGTATCTACTGCGTCACCACTTCCCACCGCAATCGTTCGACTTGTGGAAATTAGAACATCATTTTTGTCTGGCTCTGATGCAGTCGCTTTGATTTGTCTGTATCTGTGTGCGTGTGTGTGTGTGTGCATTTTTTACAATTGCCATTTGGTTAAAAAGGCTTTTGTAAATCGAATTGCAGCACGTTCTCGAAAATTAAACTTCCTGTCACACAATTAGCGCTGCATCCGTTACGTAAATGAAATAGACACGCAAAAAAAAATCTCATTTAATTCTCTGCATAAATTTGGCAGAAAAATGTTCGCAGGATACATCCATAGATACCTCTCTATATCAAAAAAAAATACACTTTGTATCTGTTAGACTGTGCAAATGGATTTTGCATAAGCCATAATCGAGAAAAACATTCAATCCATTTGCAATGAATGTCGAGGCGCAAGGCCAAGCGCAGTTGGTTGAATGAGAGCACAAAACAAATGTGCAGCACTAAACAGTGACCACAAAAAGTATATTGTTAAAGATGCTGAAATATTAATACCCTTTCATATCTAACACTGAATGTCCTTCAGCATTTCACAAATCGTTACGCGCATAGTTAATATGCTTTGCCTTAGAGTATGGACTAAACAAAGCGGCATTTAACGAGCTACCCACAACCCACATTATCTGCGGGCCGAAGGGCAACGGCATGACACACACAAGTTCCCATAATGAAAATGTGTTTGACAGGGCGGCGCGGGAGGTAGAACGAGTTGCCAAGCAGTTTCAGTTGATGTTGATTGATTTCACGCCGAGAACAGCTGACAGTCGCAGCCAGAGTGAATGAGAAAACAGAGAGCGGAAGCGACGACTCGCCGTCTATTACTGTGACTTATGTAAGGCGATTGCTTAATTAAAAACGCTGCAAATCGAGCAGCAAAACGAGGCAAGCGAGCTGCGCGCGCGCGCTTCTGGCAAAAGGCAAATCAAAATAGTTTATAAACGGAAACTTTTTAATGAGTTGTGGCTGAGCCGCAAGCAATGATGTTGCCAGCTGTTGTTGCCAATAATTTAACGCGCGTTGCGTATACGACGCGTGTGACGCGCTTACACACACACATCCTGACACTCACACTTGCGATGCACAATCCAATCAAAAGTTTACAATTTACGCTCGAAATATCGCGCCTCAACGTTGTCTCTGGCCTACGGCAATGTCTTTATAGAGACAACTCCGTCGTTCTCTTTCTCTCTCTCTTCCTCTCACACTCCTCCCCTCTCTTCCCGTCTTTCTCTTTCTCTGTTTCTTTTCCTTCCCTCTACCTGCCTTGTAGGTGTCGCCTGGGGCGTGTCTAAGCTGCTTAGCACACAGCGCCAGCGTCTTTAAGTGCCTGCGCCCATAAGTATGCCATAAAAGATAGCTGCTCGTAACGTATAACGCGTGTAACGCTAAACCGCATTGTAAAAAATTAAGTACTTGCGGCAGCTGTACGAGCCTAAGAACCAAAAATATTTTTCCGATTTATGCAACGGTTGCGTAAATCTTTATTTATCCCAAGAACTCCAGCAGCTTCATTCTGATTTAGGTTAGAAGCAATTCCACTGGGTCTACTTGTCGTCCCTCACACATCTCTGTTGCTGCTGCTCAATCTTCATTTATTTTTCTTGATTCTTATTTGCATAATTAATTAATAATTTGAATGATTTGCCTTGTAATTTGAGCTTGAAGAAGAATCTTCACGGTTGTTTATTGAAATTGATTTAAGTGGGAATTATTTTAAGGCCTTCGTGGAATTGTGCCTCAAGTATAACTGTAGTAATAACAGTATTATTTGTGTTATTGTTTTATTTATTTTATATTCATTTTATATGGATGTTTTCTTTATATATATTTTGTTAAAGAATTTTAACGGAGGGCAAAGCAGCTTGGTTCCACTTATGTTTCACGAACTATTCAGTATAATTTGTGCCTTGTGCAACATTACAGACACACTTCACAAGTGTGTATATATGTGTGTGTGTGTATGTGTGTCTGTTTGTGTGTATCACATATATATCTAATATATATCACTATACACACATACACATGCACATAGCTGTACGTTGTCGCATCACGTGCTCGAAATTCATGAGTTGCTTACGAATTCATTGCACATTACAGCTGCAACAACAATGGAGCCACGGCCAGGCAAGCAGACGTGTGGCAGACGCCAACGAGAGCGGTAGGGAAAGTGGGAGACGAGGAGAGGGAGGAGTGAGAGGTAGCAGATCCTTGAATGGGACGCACACTAACGGCAACACCGACTCTATTAGGATCCATCAATGTCAGCCAATTTATGCGCATATTAAAAATGCGGTCTGCCAATGACAAACACAGCGGCTACGACACGCAACACACACATACACACGCACGCATACACCCTCGCACACGCATGCAGCAACACATGACACACGATGGGGGCCACATATGACGTCGGCTTTTGGTGCGGATGTGCAAAATTGAGGTACAAGTGAAGAACGTGACAAAACCAGACGAGACGCAGCTCGAAAACGCATGCAGCGAAGAAGCATTTAGCGGTGGCAGAAGAGGGATGGGGGTAATACACACAAGCTACGGCATGCCAGCGACAGGGATTCAAGTTGGTTTAGCGTGTGTGTGTGTGTGTGACACTTGCACCTGCTGATAAACCAGTTACAAGGTAAATGCTAAGAACCGTTAGCACAAAGGGAGGGGAGGGAGGATGGAAGAGCACACAATTATGACAAATGCATTCCAATTGAGTTGAAATGCATAACCTTATCAGCTCATTGGACATGCACCTGCGGAAAGAGGTCGATGGGCGTGGGCAGAGCGGGGGAGTGCGGGAAAAGGGAATTAAGTTGGGCATTGGACAGCGCGCAGCTTATCGATATAGTATGCAGCAGCAGCTGTGCACTATAGAAATAATGCAATGAGAAGAGAGAGAGAGAGAAGAGAAAGAGAGACAGAGAGAAGAAGAACTAAGCTAAGAGAAGTAAGTAGAAAGGGAGTGCGGAAAAGCGCGTTGGAGAAGGAGTAAGTGTCACAAATTAAAAGAGAATGTATGACGGCATTCCCATGAACAGTTGTAAAAAATGTTGCATGCTTCTAGGAGGCGCGAAAAATGCATGCACAGCTGTTCTTCAACAGAATGATGATATGATAAAAATGATAATAAAGAGAGAGTAGAAGAGAAAAGAAATTGAAAACGAGCATGAGAATGATAGAATGAGAAGAGAATCAAAATATAGAAAACAGCCAGCACTCCTCGGATCTATGGAATATGTTAACTTGAATAAGGCGTCTGCAAGATATAAATAAATATATATATCAAAAGGGTCAGTTTCAATGACCGATTATTGGAGTTGCCAAGCCATTTCCCTCAATTCATTAACTTCTTGACCTCCAATGGAATATTGAAGCAAACTGAAGGGTCAATAAAGTATTCACAAAGCACCCACAGCCTGCGGTGACAATCCCATTAGTTGGCCAATTTTGTCGGCTAACAGACAAGTCAGTCAGTGCATGCATCAATGAGCTGGAATGCAGCCCTGAAACTGACATGCACAGACATGAGCATATTTAATACATGAATATATCGAACATCGAACTTATGTTTCGAGGAAAGTTCTATTTAATTAATGCTGTGCACGGCAAAGAACAGACAGCATCACAATGTGCATTGCAATAGGTCAAATTTCAATAGATTCCACACACATACACATGTCATGGAAGTTTACGCATTGTGGCAAGCTAGACAATTATGTTTATAATCTGTTTTGCAGTACACAAATTTAAGCTGGAGCATCTTTGGTAAATGAGCACACAACTCATTATAACTAAGGTCTATAAAGTAACTATTGAAGTCCTTTTCTATTATAAATACTGTGAACACAGGGGTAGTAATCTTTTAAAACCTTTTCCTCTCCCATTTTAATATATCAAATACAAGTCTATTTACAAGCTATCAAATTAGTAGAACTGGCAATGACAATCAACATGCCCTACATAACACAAGGTTAGCGCCCCCAGTCCTTTCACCTGGGCTCGACTCAAGGACTCCAGAAGGACTCTGTCGCTCCGTTCGCTTACTTGACTGCATTTCAATATCCCCAACTGCCTGCGGGCTGACAAGTACCGCGTCATGTGCTGCCATTTGCCTTTTGGCCCACATTCTTTCCCATCCCCCTCCATTCAGAAGTGGGTCGCATCTCCATTGCCTGCTTCGAGGATACAGCACGGCCAATCCTACCTGCAAAGAACTTGACGACTTGCGATAAGAAATATAATTAGACAGGTAAATAACAGATAACCTAGTCTATTGGGTTGTGTCCCAGTTGACTTTATATTGCGCAACCTTTCAAAATAAAGTTCTAAAATGTCTTTAGAAACTTGTTTTTCTTCAGGTATAGTTTTTGACTTATGCAAACTTAAAATATTAACGAAAATATTCAAATGATAAGGCAATGAATTTAAAAGGAAATAGTGCGTTTTCTGGATACCCTGTTTTAGTAGAGAACACTGGGAATACCGCTATAAGTTAAGTATTAATGGGAAAAGCAACTAAATAAATACGTTTCCTAAATAAATAATAACTAAGGTTGTTTACTTTTCTTCATCGAATATTTAAATGAACACAAAATTATAAAAACCGGTACAGTGGAGCAAAACAGAATAAATAAATCAATCAAATGATGATATCGATAGACGGAAATATCGATATTATCACTTATGATTTCGTCATTCTTTTAGCTTACTTCGAGGTATCTGCCAATCGAGTAACCCCAATGTAACTTACCATATTCCGCTGTAGACCACGTAAAATGCCAATAAACTGCAAATGTAAAACTTTCGTTCGGGCTGCTGCTCTTTTTACTGCTGCCACGAAAAAAGTTGTTCGATTCCTCGTTCGTTCCCGTTCGCATTTGTGTTTAAATTGTTAAAAACAGAACCCCAAGCAGGTGTTGCCTCGCACTTGCTGTGCAAAATGACTGCGGTAATTATAGAAGTCGGTGCTGTAAAAGTTGTTTAACTCAACACGCAACGCAACGCGGGCAAACTGTGTAATCAATTGTAATTAAGCGGCGAACTGGGCAAATCAGGGAGAAACTTGTCAACGCCACAAAGTATGCAACAGCTTTGGCGCCTCAAACCCATGACTCATGCTTTTGCTTTTGCCCGACTACAGTTCATATAATAATTTTTGAGGCAATTTCAGTTAATTGAAGTTCACAGAGGCAGCTTAAAGCGTTGCAGAAATGGCCCAATGCCAGTTTGTGAGAAGCTCGCCAGATATGAGGGGATACAATATAAACGCAGACCGAAATGTGGGCCAATGCACACACAAGCAAGCACATACATACATACATACACACACACAGACAGAGAGACAGAAAGACAGAAAGACAGACAGTGTGGCGTTATCATTGCACATTTCACTGTTTGGTGTAACAATTACAGCAAAACTAACAACAACAACAGCAATAACAAGAACAAACAGCATTTGGCACACATTCAAAATTGCCAGCAGCCAAAACAAGCATACATATTCCCCCTTGCCACTCTTCTCTGCTCTCTCTCTCGCTCTCTCTCTAGCCTCTGCCTTTCCAATGCCCTGCCCCGTCCTGGCTTCTGCTGTCATAAGTTTGTTTTTGATAATATGAAACAACTCACATACATTTCCAGCTCTGCATGTTTTTGTGGTTTTCCGGCCAACAAGAAGCCGAAAAAGAGAGATGCAAAAAATAAAATACAAATACAAATGAAGGTTTATAGGTAATTGCTTTGTTTTTTGCCAGAGAAATATGTGCAGGCTTGAGATAAATTAAAGTGGGCCTAAAAATGAACTTAAATTTGCTGAAGTTACGAAGGCTTTAAGTGCTTGGGCAGTTTATAATTGCAACGATCATAATAAAGCATTTTTTTGCACTATCGATCTATCGATAAGTATGAGAGGGAGGCAAAACAAATGACTTCAGTATTTAAATACTTGTAACACGAAGCATTGAACACATAGAGACCTCAAACAGCGGTTAAAATTGCTGCCACTGGTTTTTCGATCCAGCTGCCCCAGATTGCTGCATTGAGAGTAAAGACTTCGGCTGAACGCTCGGCTGGGGCAGCTGGCTGTTCGGCTGGGGCGGCTGCATGTTCGGCTTTTAGTACAAACTGCGCATAGCATCAAAACCGCTTCAGTCGCACAACGACAGTGAAACGATAAGCATGCGCGTACTTCTGTGCGATCATTTCCATGTGTGCGTGTATGCATGCGAAGTTTGACAACAGGCAAATGCTGGCAGCCTGAAGTCAATTTTATGTTTCGGCGTCGAGAGCCTAAAGACAGGCACAGTGGGCAAAAATGGTTATCTTGCGGCGAAAATGTTAAAACTTTCGAAAACATGGGGCTTGTTGTATGAGGATAATTTTATTTAGTAATTACATATTTATGAATTCAGTAAACTAGTAGTAGTAGTAGTAAACTAATATATAAAAAATATTATAATTGTCCTTTGCTTTTGTCTTTGCCCTTTGCCCTTTGCCCTTTGCCCTTTGCCCTTGCCCTTTGCTTTTGCTTTTGTCTTTACTTTTGTCTATATCCTCAATATTGACAAATTAAAATAAAAAAATCTGAATTCATAAATATGTAATTACTAGTTTAAAAAAGTTTTAACATTTTCGCCGCAAGATAACCATTTTTGCCCACTGTGCCTGTCTTTAGGCTCTCGACGCCGAAACATAAAATTGACTTCAGGCTGCCAGCGCGGTGGCAGAAGCATTTGCCTGTTGTCAAACTTTACAAGCAACGCATACATTCATAGGCGGGCCGTGCATGCATACACGCACACATCGAAATGATCGCACAGCGCAAAGAAGTACGCGCATGCTTATCGTTTCGCTGGGGTTGTGCGACAGAAGCAGTTTTAAAGCTATGCGCTGTTTGTACTAAGAGCTGAACATGCAGCCGAAGTCTACCGTCAATGCTTCGAGCTCTGGGGCAGCTGGATCGAAAAACCCGTGGCAGCAACTTTAACCGCTGTTTGAGGTCTCTACGTGTTCATTGCTTGGTGCTTGTAAGCAAATATACATATGTATTGAACGGTCACTCCCTGTTTTTGCAATTTCGATCTTTCGATAACATAGGTATTAACAGTTGCAAGGGAAATATTGCAATTCTAATGAATTTATCGGTGCCTACCATGAATAAACATTTAAAGTTCCTACAAATTAATTTCAGACTGCAATTCAACTATAAACTAAGCCTTTTATTGCCTGAATTATTATTTATGCGTGCGCAACAGGAGAGCTTTATAGAGAGAGGCCTGTTTGTTACGAACTTATGTATATTAATAAATAATGTACGCCCGCGAGGGCTGCCTAAGAAATTTTTCAGCATACAAAACGAACAGGTCACAACAAACAAATATTAATGTATTCGTTATAGGTTATATTATGTATAAAAGGTTAATTAATGCTTACTAATTACATTTTAGTACTTCCTGGGAGTCCCTCGCTTGCACATATATAACTAAAACTGCAACTTTAAAGCGAGAATCAAGCGCAGAATCAACATTTGGCTAGTATGTCGCCAACATTTTGATTAATTAATACGGGTTTGATATAACAAATGCATTTAATATACGCCTGCATAAGCACACACAACACACACACACGCATTTATGTTTACGCACTTGGGAGAGTAGCGAACAAATGAATTGAAAATGCTAATTGCAAATAAAAATAAATCTCGCATGACAATATGCTTAAATGCGACAATATAGACACGTACACATACATATGTACAAATCTACATGTACATATTTCATAGAGTCATTTGTATATAGTTCTCATTAACGATGTTTAAACAAATCTGAATGCACATATAATATAACAATCATAACAAATGAGTCGTAGCAGACTAGAACGAGGTCAGGGCAGAACATTAACTGACTGTGATTTCCCTTTTGTGGAATTTGGATGGAACTAGCAAATTTTCAAAGCCAAGAACAAAAAAACGCTACAGTCAGGAGCTGACTGTATAAGGCCATGGATTATCATAGTATACCGTAGGCAATAGGTATAGGTATGCATTAGTAGCCGTACCAAAAATTTCATTACATGTGCTTCTTCTTGATTTTAATTTGTTTGACCTTTAATTTTTTTTTTTAGTTTATTAGAATAAAAAAAAAAAATAAATAAAATAAGAAATAATTAAATAAATGAAAATTCGCACCCGCCTCAACCGGGAGTTGAACGCACGCACTCTCGCGCAACCGTCCGCCACTCTAACCACTCGGCCATTGCCTCACTCCTTCATCCATCGGCAAAACTGCATTGTGAACCAATTCTGTTCCCCTACAATGCAAATAAAAAGTTTAATAAAATGCTGTGTGTCTGACGCTAGATTTGAACTTCGGTATGCTTGCGTAAATTACACGTAGGTCTGCTTAAGTATATATGTTCAAAGTGAGTTTAATTCGTATCATATCTCACTTATTTATAGTCCGATTTTAATGAAATTTTCACATAACGCCCGTGGCAAGGTATTTGTCATGTAAGATATACAACTTTAGTTCTTGAGTTAATATTGTACTTTTTAAATAGTTATTACTGATTTACAGAGGCGGGAAGGGGGCGTGTCAAAATTTTAAAAAAACTTTGAGACACTGCAATATATACGTATGTTGTCACAAAATTTGATGACTCTAGCTCTTATAGTTTCTGAGATCCAGGTGTTCATACAGACAGACAGACAGACAGACGGACAGACGGACAGACAGACATGGCTCAATCGACTCGGCTACTGATACTGATTCAGAATATATATAGTTTATGGGGTCGGAGATGCCTCCTTCTGCCTGTTACGCACATTTCCGTTCCGACAAACACAATAGACCATGAATTTTTTTAAAATCCATGGCCTAAAAATATAATGTAATATAGATAATATCGATGAGAGGCGTCTATCGGGAAGCCATGATAGCGTTTTTTGACCATCGATAATATAGCGTGCTTCATCAAGATTTTGATACAAGCTTAAAAAAAAATAAAGGAAAGTGAAACGAAGTAAATTCTAAAAAATAAATACAATGCATAAATTAGTAACAAAGGTAAATGATAATTTATTTATTATTCTCTTCCTACATCGATACGATATCTCAGATCTTGGCAGCTCTTACAGCTCAACTTGCTTGTAATGTTGATCGACTTGTCTTGATAACTGTCGATTATTGCCTCTTTGGTCAATCTGAACTAACTGCTAGAAACAGAATATCAAAGTTTGATATGAGCTTAGCACATCTTGCACACCCACTCCAGTCATCCCGCAGTTACAGGGTATGCAAAGCGACAATGCAAGTGACTTTTATATGCAGCAATCTCAGAAGAAACAAATATGGCCACTCGCATCGACAAAAAACTCGCCTGGAACTGCCAACATGACGCAAGCTGTTGGAGGAAGGGGAAAGGGGCAACTCGGCTGCAGAATGCAAGAAAGTGCCAAGGCAAAGTCAAATATAATGCTGTCACATGGCAACTGCACAAACAGATAGCCGGATAACTGGCAGGACAATGCTGTTGTCCTAAGTATTTCTTGCTGTTCTCGCTCGACAAAGGAAACCGAAGATGCAAAAACCTGCAAAATCAAAGAGATCAACTGGGCATGTCCCCTGACCCAATAATAAATAGTCAAGTGTTGAATTGTGTTGGCTTGCCTCACACGAGTTTGGGTAATTTACAATGCATACACAAGTAAAACTGTTTGATATATTGGACTACCTCTCCTCATCCTCTCTCTCTTTCTCTAACAATTGCCAAATCGTTTATCTGAAATTGAATTAGTCCTAGCAGAGTTCAAAGCTTCCATTGATAGCCGTGTGAGTACTTCTAGTCGATTAATCGTTGGCCACTTAACTAATTGGGGATGTCATCGATTTGCTGAGTGTAATTTATTTCGACTTAGGCGCAATTAGCCACGCCCACTTGGGCCACTTATGCCAACTGTTACCGTTCACAGGACCAATGCTAATTGAGAGATTTCACAGGCGTGCTGAGTGGGCGGGGCCGAGAACTCTACCCGTCAATTATCAAATTTTCGTCGATGGCTATAAAAGTGCCCCAAACTGGACAATGATAGGAAAGAAAGCAGGACACTAGCATGGTGTGGACAACCAGGAAGAAAGCCGGGAGTCGACTGTCGTCGATAATATTCCTGGAGGAGTTTTTCCGTTACGTCAACACATTCTACCTCTCTATAGGCATGGTGGCCTACGATCTGCGACAAAGGAGCAGTAGCAGTAGATGGCGAAGCATCCTGCTCAACGCCTGCTTCATACTTCAGATGCTCAATCTGAATGCGGTGCTGCTATCTGAGTTGATCTACGTGTTCCGCGCTTTCATTACCGGCAACAACTTCCTGGAAGCCACAATGAATCTCTCCTTCATCGGGTTTGTGGTGCTGGGCGACATTAAAATCAGACTCATCTGGCACCAAAGGGATCACATCTCGCGAGTTGTTGCCCAACTGGATGAACTACATCCGCACGAGGTAGAGCAACAGGTTCAATACGGAGTGTATGAATATCTACGAAGCTACAAACGCGTTAGTATCTTTTATTATGGAGTGCATCTTGTGCTCATCTGGAGCTACAATCTCTACTGGGCTGTGTACTATGTGATCTACGATTACTGGCTAGGAATTCGACACTTTGAGCGCACCCTGCCCTATTATTGCTGGACGCCGTGGGAATGGCAGACCAATTGGAGATACTATTTAATGTACATCTCACAGAATCTGGCCGGACAGGCCTGTCTCTCCGGCCAAATTGCGGCGGATATGTTTATGTGTGCTCTGGTCACCCTGTTGATCATGCATCTGCGACGTCTGGCCACGATGCTGGGACAACATATTGCAGGTCTGCTGCCACCCGAGAAGGATCTGGCCTTTCTGAGGGAAAACATCGTATACCATCAGCGCCTGCTACTACTCGTCGAGGATGTCAATCAGATATTCGGCATTTCGCTGCTCTGCAACTTGGCCAGTTCTGCGTGCATCATCTGCTTTGTGATCTTTCAAATTACAATTGGCGGCAATATTGATAATCTCATCATGCTGGGATTCTTCCTCTTCTGCGCCTTGGTGCAGGTTTTTATGATTGGCAGCTATGCTCAGCGCCTGATCGATGCGGTAAGAAGCCTAGGGAGACTGGGATGCAAATCGATTCTTAAGTATTTCCCGTGCAGAGCGAGCAAGTGGGTCAAGCTGTTTATAGCCACGATTGGTTTCGAGGAGGACTGCGCTATCGAAATCTGTTGCTGCTAATTATTAAGCGGGCACAACGTCCGAGTTACCTGAAGGCCACGCACTGGCTGAACATGTCCCTGGTAACCGTAACGGCTGTGAGTTCATTTCATGTGTCATATATTTTAATTTACCCTTGCCTTCACACATAATATTCTTTGCAGTTGCTGCAGGTGTCCTACAAATTTTTCGCTGTTCTACGTACCATGTATAAGAATTAACTGGAAGTTTATCGATAATTGCATGGTAATTATTTTATATAATTTCATGTGTGTGCACACTTATTCTGTGCAAAATTTAAAGCTGTTAGCTGTTTGTCATTATGCGTAATTGAATATCTGTCGCGTTGTTACTGTTAGTTTAGTTTTGTAGGGCGCAGATACTGCAAGTGCAAATGACAAAATAATTAGCGAATCGGACTACGTGATTCAACCAAATCATGCCACGGCAATCATTCACGCCAAATCCACAACAGTTGCGACTTCTAATTAAATTAAACAACCAACTGGCGCGCTGCCCGCAGAATATAGCGCGTAAAGAAAGCGAAAGAAAATCGTTGATGAACTAATAAAAAATACCCTGTAGGGAAAAAATTCAAAGGTTAAGTAAATAAAAGTTACTTTTTCATGGTGCAATATACCCCATACCCTGTTCATGCCTGTATATGGGATATGCACTGCGACCGTTGGTCATAATGAGAAAGGAAAATGCGCGTTCATTCTGCTTTGGCTCGTATAACAACAATGTAGGGCCACTACAGAAGGGAAGAGAAGAGAAAGAAAGGGGATGCAGAAAGGAGAAAGAGGGGAAGTTGCTCTGTGTGCTACCACAAAGGGTATGATTAATTATCGCCATTTCGTTAGCACAAAACGCGCGTGAAACGCAAGACAAATCTTTGACGCTGCGCTAAAATTAGCGAAAAGCGGGTAACGGCAAATGGAAAATGGGGAAATGAAGAAAGGCTGCCAGTCAAGGCAATTTCAATTAAAGTTGTCACAGCGCACACACCCACACACACACACGCGGAATAAAACGATTGGTATTTTCCATAGATTATGCAACATTACTTACAAAAAAGAAACGATAGGCATTTAGGCGCGGCATCAAAACTTATGCAAAACTTAAAATTAATTGCTAAATTGCCTGGCAAATTGCATTTTTATTACTGTAAAATTGAAAACTGGACACACACACACATACATACAAGCGGCTGCTAACGTGCCTAATTACATTTCTGAGCCTGTCTGGCCTCAGCTTTCAGTATGGTCGGGGCGGGGCACCCTCCCACCAGTCAGATAGATGGCAAAATTGAAGAATTTTTTCAATTAAAATTAGTTTAAAAAAAGAAAACGAAGGCAAAGACACAGATGAAATGGCGAGGCCAAATGGCAATCACAACAACGGACAAGTACGACAAGTGGGCGTGACCGTGGCCTGTTGGCTGCACCCTAATCTAATTAGAAATACGCGCGTCACGAACTTGACTTCAACGAGCTGAAGCCCTCTTCCCTTGCTCCTGCCTCTCTTAAAAAGCCGCTCCACGGTATATGGCAAAATAGTTTCGACTAATTTCATTTGCGTTTGCAGTTTTCATTTACGAAAGTTGGAAAAAGTTCTACCAGCCCAGAATGACCCAATCCCCACCCATCCCTGCACTCCGATAGCTACTGCAACCACAGGCACATTTCCATTGGACGCCGAAGCGCTATTAATCAAAGTAATTGCGGGCGACAAATGGCAGCGCGAGCAGGAGCGGGCAACGTTGCACCAGTTGGACAGGTACTGCGCCCTCAAGGCACATTGCATGTCGTGTGGGGAGACGGGGGAAGGAATGTCTTGCCAGTGGAGCAAAGCTCGAGGCGCAAAGCAATCAGCAACTTGACCCAATTCACTTTGCGATTAGCCTTTTCGCTTAAGGCATCGGGTAATATTATAACAAAAGTATGTTTAAGTAGAGATAAGTTATCGATATTTGGGTAAGGTGTGAGGAATATAATAATCGAAATTGAGAATATCGATATTGATAACAAATTAAACAAGTGATATATCGAAAATAAATAAATCATGACACAGATTTGCAAATGTCTTTGAATGAAATATCGCATTGCCGTATCGACATCGATTGCAAGCAACAACAAAGAGAAGTAATCAAGTTTTTAGAAGTGTTTTTGTGGAGTCATCCTTATCTCTCTTGCTGTAAACGCCTTTTATGGGTCAACATTTGGGATTACCCAGCAAATAAGAGAACAGCAAAGGACTCCTCCGCTGGCCGTATCCAATATTCATCAACATTTAAGCAAAACTTTCGTATTGTTCGCGATATTTATTCATTTACTTTGTATGGACGAATAAATTAATTTCCCGGATGCACAAACAACAAAGTTTAAATACGTATGTATTGGAAAGTTTACGCTCCCGCTCGTATCGCTGCCGGCATGCGGTCCGGGCTTTTATAGTCCTGCTGCAATCGGAGTTTATACATATATATTGACTTATAAAAATGTCAATATCTCTGGCAGCGCCAAGAAATTGCAATTGCAACGAAGTTCTTGCAGCGCAGCAACGCAGCGCGTTGAGAAATTGTATTTCAGTTCATCAAATGAAGAGAAATCGTACATTTTTATAAGGTCAGCGACGTGAACGAGAAGGAGGAGCAAGACACGACAAGAAGCCGGCAAATCTGAAGTGGAAAATGGGAAATGGGGAAACGAAGCCCGACTGGCTGAGCTATTGTCGTTGCGTCGGAACTCTGGCGCCGTTGTTGCTGCACGTCACTTTGTCACACTCGCATTGAATTTGACACACAACTCACAGATAACACACATACACATACGTACATACATACTGCATGGGAATGCGTATGTCTGTGTCGGCTAAAGGATTAGAGAGTTCCAATTTTTGAGCATTTCTTATGTGCCCTGCGCCTGCGACTAGCTTGACCTGCAGTCAAGTCTTCCTCCTTCCTGCCCAACCAACTAACCCCTTTCTCCGTCCTCTTCAGCACCCTCCCCCGTCAGCTGCACTTGTCAATTTTCACTTACTTCATTTGAGTAAACACATTTGCTGCATTTCATATTTCCAGTCACGTTCGCAGCATAAATAACTCACTCTCACCCACACCCACTCACTTTCCACACACATACATGCACATGTGTGTGGAATAGGTCAGCTTATATTGTAAATACATTTAATAAAATATTTTTGCAAATTTCAACTTATATTTGGCTTAAGTAAACAACATTTAATCCTAATCTATATCCTCATCATTTGTTGCAATTTCAAATTTTGTCTAATAATTCATCAACGTTAAACTTTTAAGCATAGTCAGGATTTCATCAGCTTTTTATTGCTGTTTTCGGCTTTATTTACATAAATCTGTCAGCAATCTTTGCAATATTTTACAAAAGCAAAAACTGAACAATTTGAGGCTGGTCCGCAGGCGAAAGCAACCGCAAGAATTCAAATTACATGAAAATTGCGGCAACAGCATTCAGCAAAAAAGGACAACTGAAGTTTTTTAATATCGAAAAAATTAACATTTATGTAAATATTGAGTAACAGTGCAGAAGCAGCTGGGAACAGCCTGAATATTTGATCATCTAAAATTCCTTACAAAAAATAAAATTTAAAATTTGATATATTTTTGCGCGGGCTACGGTCTTTTTCAATCATGCTACGTACTATGTTCGATGTCCTTTAAATTATAGTTATCGCTTACATAAATATCGATAGATTCATATGCGTAAACTTTTTTTTGTGCAAGGATCACAGCTTTTAGCTTTTGTCACTGTGCCCAATTGAATATTGTCAGCGTGGCCAACTATGAGATTTACCTTCATTTGTTTATGGAAAATAAGTTTATCAATAATGTAAATATTCATGTTATATAATACAAAATATAAATGGGACAGCTGACAAAAAGTGCTTGTTATAATTCCTTAAGTTTTCCTCTAAAACCTGCAGTGGAGCCGCACAACTATTTCAAATATTTTCATATTTATTTAAAATAAACTGTTCGCAATCTTTACCATCTTCATCGCTTTCGGAGTGTTTTTTATGTTCGTTTTTACAAAAAATAAATGCAAGTTAAACTGCCTGGACCTTTTACGGACTGGTAAACATGGCAAATCCGAACAATAAATATGAAACAATTGCCCAACGCACACACACACACATGCATACACATAAATAAAAGTAAACACGCACACACTTGCACACACCGAATGCAACGAGAATAACAATGCGATGTGAAGTTTGAAAGGACCAAACGCAGCTTACAAGTTACACACACACACACCGACGAACACCCTCACACACACTCGCACACATTTATGGCATATAAACATCAATAGTTGTTCGATTCTAACCTATTTTGCATCGGCCTGGACTGCAATGGAACCAAACTACACTACTTCGCCGGACATAGAAGCCATAAAATAAGTTTGCACAGCAAAATTCACGCAGTCATCGTAAACAATCGTATAAATAATACTCGATGATTGTGAACAATACACAGTTCGAGCCTCTAAGCAATTATTGGAAAATAAAACAATCGAGAGAAAACTTGTAAAACACAGAAAACACTTTTGAATGCTTTGAACCCTTAACTCCAGTTTATGAATAATAACAAAGAAAACGGAAAAGGTGCCAAAAGTTTGATTTCCTGAAGATCATTTGCTGTCCAAATAACTGAAAGATACGCAAGGATTCACCTTCATACAGCCTCTTAGTTGCCTTTTACAAAAACAATTCATATGTCATATATCAATCAATTGTATTAAATCTTAAAATGTTAGCGTACACTTTTTAAAATTCTAAATTCCAAAAAGCAACAAACACAATGTTTCCACTGTCAAACTACCGCAGCGATGGTGATCAAGCAGAGACAAGCCCTTTGAAAACCCGAACCACGTTCAGCGAGTTAGTGCAGAAAAAGGTAATGACCCTTATCAATCGACCTGGTTTCTTACGTGAGTTGCCTAAAAAATTGCTGGAGTGGCGAACGCAGATTAACAAAGAACCAAAGCCACAAAACATTAAGCCTTCCAATCTTTTGGAAATAGACAATTTAATATTACCCAAAGCGCTGACCGAATCTCTTGCGGCACTGGAGAAGAACAACAAAGAGTTTGCCAAGACAATGCAGCAGACCGTTAAGTATTGCGTGCAGCTCAAAGAAAGCATTGATATTTTGTCATTGCAGGTGCACAATATGGTAGAACGCGATAAACTCAGACAGTTGCCACCCTCTCATATTGAAGACAGTCGGGTCACTTTCACTTGCGTTGGTGAGGAAGTATCCAAGTGTGATCATAATGAAAAGACGCAACTGAAAGATCGATTTAAAGAGCGTGTATTGAAAGTTCAAAACATGGTAAAATGCAAGAAGCCCTTACAGTTGTTATCCCCTCAGTTTGGTGACAATTATTCCACTTTTACCTGCTTTAATGAAGAAGAATCGCAGTGTGAGCAACCCGAAAAGAAGGATCAATTTTACGAGTTGTCATTGGAAGTGCACAACATAGCAACAGGCGGGGAACTCAGACAATTACCATCCTCTCAAAATGATTACAGTCAGACCACTTTCATCTGCACCGAACAGAAAGAATCCAAGTGTGATCGATTTGGGGAGTTACCATTGGAAGGCCAAAACATGGCAGAACGCGAGGAACTCATGGAGTTACCACCCTCTCGTGCTAATGACTGTCAGGCCTCTTTCACCTACGTAGATGCGGAAGAAACCAAGTGTATTCAAACTGAAAAGACGCAGCTGTATAACAAGCTTCTTAACAAGTACCAGCGTAACACATTGGACACTTCCCTAGAAAACAGACCCTCCAAGCTGATAATATCTAAGACCGTTACGAAATTTCGTCCACCTTATTCCAAATTCTCTTTAAATATGGCATATGTGTGGGATTTTTCCTCGTCTTCCAATTCTCTCACGGAAGACGTGCGGCCGGTTAGTAAATGATCATGAATCATATTGAAGAAATAAGCAAGCTGGAGCTATAGAAGTCCATATATTGCAGTCTTAAATAATTCACATATCATTTAATGGAAAAGTTGGTTATACAACTTCAATTCAACGGGATTTCATTAAAGAGTAAAAAAGGTCTCTTCGATTATGTTCTCTCAACGATTTTGATCGATTTGTCTCATGTTATTTTATAATATAATATATGAAAATGTATGTTTGTTCTTGAAAGAGTTGGAAATATCATTGTGCCCTGGGCTCAACATTAGCAACATTTCTACAATGTATAAAGCCCTTCTCTGAAACAGTTTCTCTCCTCTCTGTATTTCCTCTATACATATGTTGTCCTTCTCTATGTTTGTGTGCCCCTGTTTGTTGATTGCGAGCAAATGAAATTTCACGCTTGTTTTCTAATCAAAAACAGAATAAATCGAAAATCCTTGCATGCTGTGCAAATGAAATGCAATGAAAACGGAGACGGTAAGGACTAACAAGTGACATCGACATCATGAGCTCCACTCAGCTTCAATTTTTGTTTTCTTTCTCTTTTTGTTTTCCTTTTTTTTTTTTTTTTTTTTTTTTTTTGTTAGCAACAAAATGGAAGCATACAAAAGAAAAGCATCGACTTCTGATGGGACTGACACAGACAGAAAGAGTTTTAGAAGTCTTAACGATTACGTTTCCGCATACGAAAGTGTGTCCTGCCTTAGTTGTCGCTGGTCCGCCTGGTGCTGCTTCAGGGCAAACAGCATTGCGTCCATGAAATCCGATAAGCCTATTTTTTCATTCAGTTCGAAAGTGTCCCGGCTTGTGTGATAGGCATGCGCCAGAAGCGGCAACTTGCGCAGAGTGCGTCCACTTAGACCCGCACTTAGCTCGACTAACGTTGACAGCAAACCCTCTGAGTCGTCCTGGTTGTCATTTAAGTTCTTCAACTCCAGTATGCCTCTAGTCATCAGTTCGGTGAGCATAGACTTGTAAATACATGTTATTGCCGGTGCAGCAGGGAATCCAATAAACTGATGTATATCAGCGCGATCCAAGAAGGCTAGATCGATGCTCTGTGCCAAGTTCGACGTGGCCAGTATAAGGACATTTGGACAGCTCTTGATCTCGTCCAGCTGCGTGAGCACTGCATTAACCACACGCATTGCATCGCGCGGCTCATTGCTGCCCATTGCGCTGCGAGCATACGCCAGAGATTCAACCTCATCGATGAGCACGCAAACCAAATTATTTCTATCGGCAACAAGTTCTCCGATCTTGGCAAAGAGACGTGCAACCAGTTTACCGCTCTCCGAGAACCACTTGGAGAACAGGCTGTGGCTGTTTATCTCCACCAGGTGAGTGTAAGCATAGCTACTCTCTGTCCTTATTGCTAGTTTCTGGGCCAGAGCTTTGCACAGACTCGTCTTGCCCGTGCCCGGTGGGCCATGGAGCAGCAGCAGACGATTACAGGCAATTACATTGAAGTCCACGCTGTGCTGCGAGAAACTCAGTGCAGATAGCGCAAATTTCAACAGCTAAACGTAAATATTATTATTATTAATGTATATATTAATTATAAACAGATGAGCCCACCTTCTCCTTAAGTCCTTCCTCGTAGACTAGATTATCCCACAGACCGATAAATTCATTAGCTGGAAGTAAAACATGATTTGCAGCTATCACGCTATCCATATCGTCGCCATCCCCTCCAGCGCAGTCCGCGCCAAAAAGATCTCCTCGCGATCGTATCTCGGAACGCTGCATCATATAGAAATGGAAACAAAGCTTGTATTTATGTCCCGTGACCATTGTTCCGTTCTCTCCATTGTCTCTCTCCAACAGAACACTCTCGACCAACTGGATGCTTTCATCCGGAACGAAGGCGACATTCCAGCGCAAAGACTTTGCCGACAACAAGTAAGCGCTCAACTGTGGCTCGATTGATGCTCGCAGCGTCTGTAGACGTCTTAATGAAAGAAAAACCATATTTAATCAACTTTGACGTATATGATTATCGTAAACTTACTGCTCGCTGCGTTGCAAACGCACTTCAACGTGCACAGTATTGTTACAACTTAAGAAACTCATTTGTTTAATTAACGCGCCGAATAAATAATAAAAATTTAAAGTAATGCCGATGCCAGTGTAACCAGACTGTGAATGTTACAAAATACACTGCCGACTTTGTCAAAAAATACGATATATGATAATTTCACAACACTGACTGCGCATGACACCTGCAAAATACGATATTCTTCCGATAACTATTGGATGAGTGCTAAGTTCGGTAATTATTAAATATGTGCCCTCAGCTCCGATTTTTTAAATTTTAAATTTTTTTTTACAGGTAGGGCTATATTTATGATGAATTTAGGTGAATGACAGAAGTCTCGGACTCTTCTAGTTTTTTTTTAATTGAATTTTGAAAATAATTAAATTTGCATGTATTTTGTTGTTGCCTTTTTGTGCAAGGCGCCAGTCTGCCTGAAACTTTTTGTGACGGTACAGTGTCTAATAAACCGATTCATTTGAACTGAAAACTGAGCAAGCAAGAAAATTCAAAGTGTTTAGAAAAACAGCGCGCGGCTGGCAAAAAATTTTTGCATGCGGCGCTCTATTCTTCTAAAAAAAATATTTTTTTTTCTAAAATCACATTGAGCTATTAAACATTTTCCTTGGCGCCAGTCTGCCGACCTCCGAGTTCTAGTTGTAGGCGCCGAAATTTTCAACCAATATGCAACTCATAAAATAAAACATTATTGTGTTTAAATAACATTTCGTTTGAAATAAATCGCTTGTAGGCCACTGTGCGCATCATCGTGACGTTTTACTGAGAATTGGCCAACAACAAAATACATGCAAAATTTAATTATTCTCAAAATTCAATTAAAAAAAAAAGAAGAGTTCGAGACTTCTGTCATTCACCTAAATTCATCATAAATATAGCCCTACCTGTAAAAAAAATTTAAAAAAAATCGGAGCTGAGGGCACATATTTAATAATTACCCTAAGTTCGTGCCCGATTCCGCTGGATGCCGTTCGAATCGTTTGAGAGAGGCTTAGTGAAAAGACGCATGGAAGATGGACACAGATGGTTATGCTATACCTATTCAAGCAAGGAAAAACAGTGGGCGCTGCAACGAAGGATCTTCAAGAAGTTTATTTGGACCGTGCTCCAGCACTGCAAACAGTAATAAAATGGTTCGCTCGATTTCGATCTGGAGATTTTAACCTCCAAGATCAACCTCGTAGTGGACGGCCTTCTGACGATGAGGACTTTAGCGAATAACATGGGTGCCACATCCATAAATTGTTTGAACGTTGAGAGTGGATTGCCGAACATGATGGCACAATAACATAATTGATTAATAAAAGCGCTTCAAAAAATTTCAATTTTAGTTTGCACTTGAAATCGGGCACAAACTTATGCACTCATCCAATACTTCATTTAGCAGCATCTACTAACAGTCTGTTATAGTATTTGTATTAACATTCAATTGATATTAAACCAAATTATGATACAAAGTTAATGTAATGAAAGCCGGTATAGCAATATCATAACTAGCTTTACATTTAATAGTCGAATTAACAAAAACCACGCTGTATTTAAATAGAGTTAGTATCTAATCGTTGACTCCAGGAAGTACTTATTGAATTTGCGCCAGCCAAATCGTTTCTTTGGATCCTTCTGACTCCACGAGGGGGCGAGGTTCGGCATAAGGCCAGCCTTCTGAGCCATTGTTACTAACGTACCCATTTTCTTTTGCTGGCGATGGCACAATTTTGTTATCCGTCTCGGCAACATACATCCATCGGATCGTACATATTGCGAAAGAATGAGCACATCTGTGTGTTTTATATCCAGTCCTAGAGTGCATTCAGGACAGAAGGTGCTATTGCAGGCCGGTTTCAGCAATTTCTCTGAGCGCGGCGACATAACATTAACTCCTTCGTAGACCAGAGCATCCTTCTCCTGTTTCTCGTGTACTAAGATTTTTTATCAAAACAAATCAAGAAGGTTATGAAACATTCAATTTGATGAATGGATAATACTCACTTTCCTTGATCCGCAGAGCCGGAGATGTTGTTATTGTGCGCATTTGCCAAAGGGACGTACGCAATGTATAGGTGGCAGATTTTATAAGTGCAGACATGTTTTCATTTATATTTAAACAAAAAAGAGACAAATCTTGCTGTTCCAGTGCATGAATCTACTAATGTATCGATAGGTACAGATATCGTTATTTGAGATAGCTAGCTCAATCGATAGTTCGGCATTTCTAGTATTGCAAAATTACAATTGTATTTGCTGGCTCAAAAATGCGTAAGCCATTTTTTTCTGTGAAATAAAATCAAATGATTAACATATAAAATTACAGCTACATCAATTTCCCCCAAGAGTACTCTGATCTCCTCAGTTATATCCGGTATACTGAGTTTAATTATTTTTGCAACACTGCGCTTCTATGCCCATTGGTTCAATGACTCTCAACTAACCATTTTGTTTGCCGGCTATCTGTTCTCCTGGCTTTTTATACTAAGCCTCACCAGCCTGTCCAATGCGGAAATGTTGATTTTCGGTCCTGATTTTCAGGCCAAACTTGTACCAGAGATTATATTGTGCCTGATTCTCACAGCGTTTGCAGCGGGGGCAGTTCATCGCGTTTGTGCAACGACCTGGTAAAAAAACTAAAATGGAAACGCCCACACATATATACATATATCTTCAATATTAACTATTGTTTTCCTTACAGCATTATATTCTCTTTGGTCGGATTGTATTTTATTAATCGAATCTCATCCAAATATTATAACAGTGCAGTTACCACAGTGGATGCACCTTTGCGAAAAAACCGGCAAAAAATTTAAATAAACTTTTTTATTTTGGTATATATAGAGATTTTCAATTTTCAACTTAAAATATACTTTACAAACTAAAACCTAATTGTAAATAATTTATTGTGTAACTACGCAATGGAAGTCTCGTTACTGCTATGATGGTAATGATGCATCATGTCCAGCCTTTGATGCTACTGCATCGGTTCCAGTCTCTGAAGCTACTGCATCGGTTCCAGTCTCTGAAGCCACTGCATCGACTCCAGTTTCTGATCCTATTTCATTTGGGACTTCTGTCAAGAAGCTGAGTATATTAAAGTCAATATAGCGCACCAACTGGAATATTAATATACTTATTAGTTATTCAATTTAATCTACGATGAATATCATACCAATAATCCTGTTTTAGATTTATCTGCCTTGTGCTTCTCATCAAGTTTGTTACGTAGTGTTCTGAACCATTCTGCAATTGCCAATTCCATCTCTGATTGAGGTAGTTCAAAGCCCCGATAGCCGGCCTGCTTTAGGGCAATATTGTTTGTATTGAAGACAGCAGTCGAAAAAATCAGAGCGAAGCTCTTAACAAATGTGTATAACTTGAGAAGAGGCCATTCCTCCAGTATTGCTGTTATGTTAACTGTTTTAACCATATGCCATATTTCTGAAATCTTAATACAAATGTAATGACAAATAATCTGCCAATAACTTAACTTACATTTCGATATATATGCATCACAATTGGAGACACTTTATCCGAAGCCGTCAACTCAGCTAGAAATGCCCTTAATAGCCCAAGCGATATCATCTTCCCAGTATCGCTGGCAGTGACAATATGCGGAATAACCTTTAGTAAATATACCATGTAATTATAGTCCTCATTCTTGTTGTTAAGACTCGCAACTAGTTTGAAATTTTCGATCAATTTTCGAGTAGCGTAATCTAACATTGTCGGCTTTAACATATCTGAGTAATTAAAACAGTCGTTCAAGAGTTCAAGATGTCTATTTAAATGCTTGGGATGGGCTATGAGAAACAATATTATTGAACCAGTATACAAAGCCGAAATTTGCTCAAGATTTAAATCCTCTTTTAGTGCCAAAGAAAAGTTTTCACAGAGCTAAAAAAAGAAAGGGTATTAAGAAATATAAGTTTTGAATTAAAATACAAACGATCTGTACCTTTTTGTGAGCTTTTAACGAATCCTTTAACTCCACATCCATACAGTAGATCTCAAGAGGACCTACTCTTGAAAGGAGTTTACACAATTCTAAAGGTGTAAAATTGTTTATATTCAAATCCATAATAACAAAATGTCTACGAGACAGTCAAATGCATCAGCTGTTAATTGAACTAATCGATAATTTTTATCCAATGTACAGCAATCGATATCTATCACTGTGTCGTCGCTGATATAAATTTCCATTCAGCACTGCATTAGTGAGTTTCGCACGCTCGAGAACAGACGAACAGCTTACATTTTCCAGCAAAACAGCTTTTTTTGTTTTAATCGTAAGTACAAGTTACAAAATTTATAAAACCAGAAAATAGGAAATAAATAAGTCCCTCAATGCATTTTTATAAAACGTGCTAGTTAATAAAAACAAGAATATATGCGGATTGCTTATTTTATTTTATAGAACGTGTGTGTGTATGCGTTCGTGTGTATGCATTGCGCTGTATAAAAAAGTTTAAGGTTATACGTACGTGCATGTGTACATACATATGTATGTGTTTGTAACAATGTAGAAACAAATTCATATATATATATATGTACTTTTGCTATAGTGATTCATAATCAATACAATTTAATCAATTATCAGTGGTTAAACAGCCTAGAGCGACTGTACTCACATTTATAAAAAATAAAAGGTCTGTGTGTGTGTTTGTATGCACATATGTCGCTTTAATGACCAACTGGAAAATGTATTTAAAGCAGATATATATACTTATGTATGTGCAAATTAAATTTAAACAATTATATTTTCAAAACGGGTTTGGATTGGGAAAAAGCCAGTAGAAAAATAAAACCTCGAAAACACTCATTAGTGCACACATGGACGCAAGACGTCAATGTTTTTGTGTGTGAATGTGTGTGCGCTTTCAATGGCAATGTATTGACTACAAAATGGCGCCGACCACATGTCGTCGTGTCGTTATCGTCATCGTCGGCATCCGATGGATTTCGTATGTGTCATTTGCTTTCTGAATTTCGTTTAACAAAGTGGTGTGCGCAGAAGAAGAGGCGCTCGGACGGACGTCAAAACACTTTTAAGAGCAAAGAATACATATGTATGTGTGTGTAAGAATACATAGTAACCGATTGTGATATATTTAATAAAAATAGAATTTCTTGACAAACACAAATTCAACGGCAACAAAATTGTTAAAGTTTATATTAAATACACAAAAACACATTCAGTTGAAAATTTTGCGGTTTTCGCTCACCAACTGTTGAGTGTCTGTGTGTGCGTGCGTGTCAATTTTACAGTAATAATTTATAAGAAAACAGCCAAAGGAAGAGCAGGAAAAGCAAAAGAAATAAATAAATTTATTCCATTGCGAGGTTAATCTTAGAAGATTTGTACAAGAGAATTGTAAGGGATAAAAACAGTTCTATACATTCAAACACTCACACATGCAATAGATTTAACCTCCTAAATACACGAGCTCTCACAGTTAAGGTGAAGTCCACGCGGAAGCAATATCCGAGCCAAATATATTTGTATTGCGAGTGAAAGTGTGAGTTTGAATAAGTTGAATTCAAAATTACAGTTATTTGTCATCACCACCTTCTCCGCTGGCGACAAAGCCTCTGTAAATGTGTGCGTGTACAATGACCTCGTTTCCATCGGGCGCCCTCTCCGCGCCGTCTTCAGTAACAAAGTCAACGCGCTTATGTACATATTTTTCGTGAATTTCACTTTATTCTTATGTTTCTTCTTCGTTCGTTGTTTCTTTTCAAATACATATGAACGAATATACATAGAGACGTATGAGAGTTCTTGCAATTTGCCTTTCATTCGCTCTTCTCCGCATTATCAAACTGTAAAGATTGTGTGTGTGTGTGTGTGTGTGTATTGGTTTGTGCACACATACACAATCATATGCCGATCAAGCAAATTTTTTGTAGGTTAGAATAGCATTGGTAGCCGATTTGCTTCAACGTGTAACGCGTTATACCTCAGATACTTCCCGAGCATAGTAACCTTTGTCATACGTACATACTAAGTAGACAGATGTACAAATATTTTGTGGAAAGAATAAACGAAATTTAATCATAAACTATTTCTCTTTTACTCCATAACTGTAGCAATTTATTGTATGAGTCAAAAAACTGAAAGACCAGTGCTATCGGGTCAACGCATCAAGACCAGAAAGAGAGGTAAGTTAAAAAAAAAAGAAAACCAAGTAACTTTCAGTCTATATTCATAAATTCAAAATATTTAATCATAGATGAAAGAGAAAAATATGACCCAACGGGATTCCGTGATGCGGTCATTGCTGGTCTCGAAAAAACTGAAGGCGACCTGGAACAAATCTCTAAATTTCTAGACAGCGCGGGCAACAAGCTCGATTATCGTCGTTACGGTGAAGTGCTCTTTGATATATTGATTGCGGGTGGTTTATTAGGTAGGTAACACATACAGAATTGCAAAATACATCTTTATTATAATCTATGATATATGTTTATTTATCGTTATAGTGCCTGGCGGTTCTATATCTCAGGATGGCGAAAAGCCCCGCACAAATTACTGCATCTTCGATGCACCCGAGGATATGGAGTCAATGCGCAACCATGAGCAGGTTTGTAACTTATTCTTTAAAGCCCTAATAGTCTAGTTAATCCATGCATATTATTAGAACCGGTTATTATTCGCCTTAGCCGATAATCGGTGTCAATTTATGCAAAATAAATCGTCCCATTTTACTTGTCTTTATATTGTGTAAAAAAAACAATCCTAACAATCTAAAGTCTCTATATGTCAAGTATGAGTAGAAGTTGTTATCCCCCATCTGTGCATATTATTAGAACCGGTTACCTGATACAATGTAATCTAATCGGTGTCAAAATATGCAAAATGAAACGCCACATTTTACTTGTCTTTAATTGTTCGCAAAACACGATTTTTAAAGATTTCTAATGTTGCGACAGTTGCATATCATACTCATCATTGTAGGAACAAAAGACCCGCCTAGACTAACATGTACTCTGTATGTATAATAGATACCATAATTGTGTGTTTGTTTTACTTTATTACAGGTCTTTGTTAAACTCATTAGACGGTACAAGTACCTTGAGAAAATGTTCGAGGAGCAGATGGGTAAAGTCTTGTTATTCGTAAAGGGCTTTACGCCAAGTGAACGCATTAAGCTTGCGCGCATGACTGCGCTTTGGTTAGGTAAGCAAATTTATTCATTTTAATTGTTAACATACAGTCAACAATATATTAGAGAGAGTTTCATGAAAATTACAGATACTCACATTTACTGTTGGCTAAAATTAAATGTACTTTTGGTATACTGACTTTTGCATGCAAAAATCTAAGCCACATGCAAAGGCCACGAGTCCAAAGACAATATAAAATAAATTGTAATTGAAACTGGTTTAAACTTTCTATAAATTTGTGCATCTTCTAATCATTTCGTTTGTCATTATTTTATTGTGATTTTGCAGTTAATGGCTCTGTACCGCCAAACGTATTGCTGGTACTGAATAACGAGCATCTGATTAAAGATGGCATTGCACTCGAATTTTTATTGGAGCTATTTTTGACGTTTAAGCAAGAGAAGGGCATTGCATATCTTATTCAGGCGCTTAAGAAGGGTGGACTGGAAAGCAAGTAAGTAATGTTATTCCTCAACCTTACTCTATGTCCCATTTCCGGAAAGTTATCAGGAAGTTGTTCAATTATCCAGTTGAGCATCTTTAATTGGCATTCCTAGATTAGTATAATTTATACCGGAATTTTATGCATGTCGCAAATAAACTTTGACGTTATTTGGGTGCCCATTTTATTTCGTACAGTTGCAACAATTTCTAAGCATATGAAGTAGTGTGCCTATGCCTATCTAGATATTTATTAACAACTAGCATACTTTATTTACTCTCACAGACTTATGGACTTTTTCCCACCAAACAAACGTACTGAAGAATATTTTAAACAAGTTTTTCTTGACAAAGAACTCAATGAAATCATTAAATTGCATAAGGCACAGGCCAGCCAAGAGGCCAAACGTGAACTACAGCAAACCCTTATCGATGATATTAACGACGAGAAGGCGCATAATGAAATAACTGCAGATATCAAAGAGTTTGCACAACGTACCAACATTCCTGATCATGAGATAATTGTTATTGTAAGTCATGATTGAGATCTCGCGTCTTCCTTATTCTATCTATAGTTATATTAATCTTTTATTAGATTTGGTCCACCATCATGTCGTTGGGAGAATGGAACAAAAAGGAGGAGCTCGTTACCGATCAAGCGGTCCGCCATTTGAAGGCATACTGCACATTATTGCAATCGTTTGCAACAACGGATCGCTCGGAACTGGCATTGATTTTGAAAGTGCAAGAATTCTGCTATGAGAACATGAACTTTATGAAAGCGTTCCAAAAGATCATCTTGCTATTTTACAAGACAGAAGTACTGTCCGAGGAGATTATCTTGCGCTGGTACAAGGACGGACACTCCAACAAGGGCAAGATGCATTTCCTCGAACAAATGCGTAAATTTGTCGAATGGCTTCAATCGGCCGAAGAGGGTTAGTATTGTAAAACACTATATATACATATATTGGTATCGTTAGCTTGGCAATTTTTGAGAATGGTCTTGTCTAGTGACAAAAATATCACTTGTGGCACTTTCATTGTACAAAATTGCAAGAGCATTTGGGTTTTTTGCTTGCCTCGCTGTCTTCCTAATCAATGAACTTCGCAGGCCAATGAAAACCTGGACAAATATACATATAATAGATATCACTTTGCACATTTTGCTTAACAAATTTTTAAGTATTACTCAATGAGTCTTAAAACTTGGTGTAAAATATGCTAGAGCAAAAGAGTGATTGGGTGTCCATATAACTAAACATAGTTACATTTGGCCAATAATTGTTCGGACAACAACAGTCTGAAGGGAACTTAATTCTGCATCTATAAAAATCATTTAAAAATGTGTGCTTCCCAATGAGTACAACAATTCTATATATAGTATGCTAAAGCATTTGAATGATTGGGTGTCCATATAACTGTATCATAGTTACATTTGGCCAATAATCGTTCGGACAAACGCATTCAACAAACTGAAGTTGGGATGATCTAGTTTATTAACAAATCACATGTTGTGTTTAATTCTTGCAGAGTCTGAGTCGGAGGATGAGCAAAAGCTCGGCGATTAACATCGCTTCAAGAACATTGCAGCATTCGCCGCCGCTCCATCATCATTATAAATTTCGCATTAACAACTACCAACAACAACAACAGCCAACCGAACTACACTCCCATTTGGAAAATTTTCCTAGATCTGTTAAGACCCATGGACACTCATCAATAGCGAAGAGAGAGTTGGAGAGCCAAGCCGCAAAATTCGAAATTAAATGTACACAGTTGAATTTAAATTCCCAAAAACTGATTTTTCTATTTCAAAATGTGCACTTAACAACATTGTTAGATTTCATCAAATTTGATAAATAATTAAGTGAATTTCCACCAAAAAAGATGATAAAAGAAAGAAAATAACAAAACACAGAAGAAAAAACAAAGATAGAATTCATTGCTTATAATAATTGTGTGCATTTATTGCGAATGCAATGTCTATATACTCTATACTACTTCAGTTGCATCTGGACTACATTAAAATAGAACAAAATTTTATGTGGCACTTAATTTAAAATCAATTTGAAACGATTTTGAGTCAACTTACAACACTGGTCAGCACTTTTAGGAAAAATAGTAAATGCAATTTATGCAGTTAGACATCGATACACTATTGATATATACAATATACATCAATATATATATGTATAATTATATGTGTGTGTATGAATATGATAAACAATAATCTTTGGCGGACCATCTTTAAATAGATGAAAAACAAACATACATGTCTTGGGAAACCAACTGAAATGGGGGAAGAGAGATGATAATGCATGGACTGCATGGAGACATAAAAATTGAAAAAATATACATGTATTAAAATATAAAATTAAAATAAACAAAAGAAAAACGTGCATTCAGCTGTTTCATTTGGGGATTGCGTTCTTCTGAATGGGAGAATTTATCCGGCATGTTTCTATTTTATGTAAAATCCATACTATATATAAACTATATCTTTATAATAGGAAAATATGTCGGTATACAAAACCAAATCAATACTCCCCACCTTCAATTAATACATGGGACTAAGAGACCATCTACTCAGTATCGGATTCATACTGTATTTAAAATATATCTAAAAATATTTCTCCATAAATGAAAGTCAATTTATCGTTTGGAAATACTGTTTTATTCAACATAAATTTTTGTTTAAGTTTAAAAGTAATTTTGTTGCATTTGTATTTTCACTTTACTCGATGTGTTATATACGGATGTATTAATGCATATGCTTTTGTTTTGTATTGTATTTGTAGTATTCTAAATTTGTAGTTTTTCATCGTGAACACGCAAACATTGAAATACAATTATAATTAAGTGTTTGTTTATAGATTCAGTTATGAACGTGCGATTCTTTTTAACTCTCGAGGAAGTGCAGCGCAGGCGGCGGCTAAATAAATTGATATAACTAATTTCCATTTTGTTTGTTTTTTCGTTTAATTATAAGTATATGTATATATATTTATGTTTCATATGATTTGGAATTGGAAGCAGGTAAAGTATTAGGTATATATATATATATATTATTTTTCAAACAAATTTAGCTACTTGGCCTCTTGGCAATACTTCAATAACTGGGCGCGTGCGTGCGTTCGTAACTGTGTATTATAATAAAAAGAGATATATTACTTCGATCAACAACAGACATTGATTTGATATATTTACGTGCCAGTTGCGTGTACACAGGCACACGATTACATGCAAGCCAGCGAAATGGGAATATCATCACTCATTTCGGTGAATCGTAGATAATAATGCTGAGTGTGCGCCCGTGCAACAGGCAAGTGGCACTATCAATTCCGCCGCACTGCACATTGCACTTCTGCTATTTAGATACTTTTTATATATATATATATTTATATGCGAATAACATGTCTAACGAAAAGGATAACAAAAATAGACAAACAGTATTTGAAAAGTGTGCAAAAAATCAATCGAAATAAAATCAAAATGTACAACAAAAGTTACCAACATAAGACAAAACAAAAATTAATTTTTTTTTATCTTTAACAAATATTTCAAGGACTAAAACGTAAAACGGTTCGAAAAATGTGTGTTGAGGAATGTTATTATGATTAGCTTATATAGTTGTTGTTGTTGTTTACGCGCCGGGTTAGTTCATAAAAACAAACTTTAACAAACTGTTTTTACGGATTTTCAATCTTTTCTTTATGCTTTGAAATATTCTCTAAAATATATATGTATATTGTAAGTATTTGGCAAATATGTAAGTACAGTAGTAACTCATTATTGTTTGTAGCCTACATATCTGACCAAAAGTTTTCAGTTTTTTCTTTTTTTCTTTTGTTTTTTCACTATAAAAAGACAACGGCAATAATAATAATAATTAATAGACACAATTTTGTTTGAAATGAGTTCAAGTGAATGAGTTTTGTTCCCATTCATTATTTAGTGGGTGTTCTCTTGTTGTTGTTGTTGTAATAAGCTTGAACTTTCGTGTTGGTATTGTATTTTTGCACTTAAAGAAAAATTTAATCGGTGAATTTACGATTAACGTTACGACCGAACAAAGCGTTACGTATTTCTGGCACAAGTTGCTGTGAAATCAACTCTAATCTGGACTCCAGAGTGTTGGGCACCTGTTTGCAGTAGATGATAATCATAAATAAGATATGAGAATTGTAATGGGAGTTGTAATCATTCTCTCTATACATACCTTGATGCGTCCATTCAGAGCCAAGAGCTCAACACCTCCGCAAGTATCGGCTGACAGATATTCATGCTCATCGATGAACAGCTCAACATCCTGATGCATTTGGGATTTGTACTGATCGATGGATCGTTGGAGGACTGCCCGAATCAGGGGTACATCGACTTGACGGCAGCGAAGGGTTACTTTGGCTTCCATTACCTGATAGAGGCCCTGTACAATGAGTTTGCTCAACACATTCTTGTATTCCTCCTCGTTCTTGGTGACTTCACCGAGACGTTTACGTGCATCATCGAGGACACTGCTCACATGATCTTCACGTACTTTCAGCACCTGTTGAATGCAATAATAAATGAGTTGAGTAATTTACAATAACTGCGATTTTAAGTGGGAGTCTGTAGTGTATTCATCAGTTAGTAGTGCCCATACTGACCTTCAAACGAGCCTGATTGAGCATGTTCGAAGATTGGATCTTCTTTTGCAGCTCAACTTGTTTCTCTTTCTTTTCGTAGTACTCCATGATCTTGAGACGTTGCTGTTGAACGAGACGTCCCTTTTCGATATTGAATTCTTCCTCGGCTTTGGCATCGATCTCCTCGGCTTTTTCATTGGCCTCCTGCTCAATGAATGCCATCATATGTTTGATCTTGAAAGAAGAAGATACACAAAATTATAATTGCAAAACACATGGATATATTAACATATTCCAATAATGTAGATAGATATTTAATATTTCACTAAAGTTTAAGAAAGAATTCCTCAGTGTTCACTATATCGAACATATACTGTAATCTTTACATAAAGCTTTTTTAACCCACCTAACCAGCATGTTTGCACAGATCACATGATTAAACACCAGTTAGAGTTATATTTGTCGTAGTTTTTGAGTTGTTCCATGCAATTTTGTACCCGGCATATTATTACGTTGCCAAAATGAAATATTCATTATTTTAAATGTTTTTTTTTAGTTAAATTGTTTCAGTTGCCATTGATAAGGCGGCGGCAAGTGTATTTACATAACCCAGTCGCAAGACAGTAATGGCAATACGGCATTTGAGGTACTGGTCGTCTCGCTTTAGCACATTGCACAAGTGTCGTGCGTGTCACATGACCAATAAGCATTTTTTCATTTCTGTAAAATTTCAATTAACTTTTCTTTTTTGCCACCCTCTACAGCAGAATTGTTTTGGAAATGCGAGTTTATATTTTAGGACAGGTTCATCTAAACTTATATTTCACTTGTGTTTCGTAAAACGTCCGATTAGATAAATGCATATTTTGGGAGGTGAAAACGTTGTGCGTAAAATTCACATGACACCCGACAAGAGTCCCATGACTTCGATTCTCGCTATGGCATTGAAGCTACGCTCGCTTGCAGAAACATTTTGATTGTTTTACTTATTAAAACTATTCTCTGTTAATTATGTTACAATATTACACATGTTATTTACCTGTTTTTGTACATCAGCATCGCTCAAAGCCATCTTGACTGATTTTTCTCACTTTGCACAAAACCGAAATGAAAATTCAATAATTCCGAAGGAATTCACGTACTACCGTTTCTGAAAAGGTTTTAAATGTTACAATTAGAATTTCTTAATTATTAAATACGAAAGAAAAGTTAAGAATCCCTTTTTAATTTGAGACAAATTGGAACTGAAAATATACTTGCAGTATGAGTGCCTTCTGCCCGACGTCTGAAATTTTCACTACCACTAATCGATCATATGATTTTTACTTCGTGATGCACAGTGCTGTGAAGAGCCAAATATTACTACGATACAGCTATCGATATAATAATAAAATTGAAACATCGATATTATGTTACGATGAATGAAATGAAAATAAAATAACATATATCGATATACTCATTTATTTGCATCGTGCAGTAGTACAGCTCTAATATACATATGTATGTATTCACGCGTTAAGCGAAAAAGTAAACGTTTTAAAACAATAGGATTTTTCTAAATAATAGACAGAATGGAGACGCTACTGGAGCAGCAGCGTCGGTACCATGAAGAACGTGAGCGACTGGTCAAGCTAATGGTCGACGAACATGCGGCGAAAAAGGCCGGCGAAAAGGAACGCATCCACAGTGAACACCGACTAAAGTACCTAATGGAACTGCATCATCAGGCCACAACACAGCTGCGCGATTTGTACGAGGACAAAGATAATGAACGTAAAGCCGAGATTGCCGCCCTATCAGGACCAAACGAATTCAATGAATTCTACGCCCGTTTAAAGCAGATCAAACAGTTCTACAAATCCCATTCGGCTGAGGTCAGTGTTCCCCTGTCCGTGGAGTTTGAGGAGATGATCAAGGTGTACAATAATCCCGAAGATATGAGTGCTCTTGTGGAGTTCACCGACGAAGAGGGCGGCGGTCGGTATTTGGACCTAAACGAATGCTATGAGTTATACCTAAATCTACGAGGCGTTGAGAAGCTGGACTATATAACGTATCTCATGTCCTTCGACCACGTCTTTGATATACCTCGTGAGCGTAAGAACCGAGAGTACCGTAAGTATGTGGAGACACTTAACAATTATCTGCACGGCTTTATTCTACGCATCCAGCCACTGTTGGACCTGGATAGTGAGCTGGTCAAGGTGGAGCTAGATTTCCAGCGCCAATGGCTGCAGGGCACATTTCCTGGCTGGTCGTTGAAGGAGACTGAATCAGCACTGGCAAATACAGGGGCTCACCTAGATCTCTCTGCCTTTTCAAGCTGGGAAGAGTTAGCCTCGCTGGGATTGGATCGTCTCAAGTCGGGCTTAGTCGCCTTGGGCCTCAAATGTGGCGGTACCCTAGAGGAACGTGCCCAACGATTGTTCACCACCAAGGGCAAAAGTACATTGGACCCAGCATTGATGGCCAAGAAACCGAATGCAAAGAACGCAAATGCTCAGACACGCGAGAACGAGCGAAACAAGGAGATTGCTCAGCTGGAGGCGCTGCTCTATAAATATGCCGAGCTGCTGTCGGAACAGCGCGCGGCCACCAAGGAGAATGTTCAACGCAAGCAGGCACGCACAGGAGGAGAACGAGATGATAGCGATGTAGAGGCCAGCGAGTCGGATAACGATGATGATCCCGATGCCGATGATGTGCCTTTCAATCCTAAGAACTTGCCACTTGGCTGGGACGGCAAGCCAATACCCTATTGGCTGTACAAGCTGCATGGACTCAACATCAGTTACAACTGCGAGATTTGTGGCAACTTCACATACAAGGGACCCAAAGCATTTCAACGTCACTTTGCCGAGTGGCGACACGCGCATGGGATGCGTTGTCTGGGCATTCCCAACACCGCGCATTTTGCCAATGTAACACAGATCGAGGACGCCATCACGTTGTGGGAGAAACTTAAATCGCAGAAGCAGAGCGAACGTTGGGTAGCCGATCAGGAGGAGGAGTTCGAGGACTCGCTGGGGAACGTGGTAAACCGGAAGACATTCGAAGATCTAAAGCGGCAAGGATTGCTCTAGAAAGTAGTTTCACTCTAAGTTTATATACAACCAAGAACACTTCATGCTTAACAATAACAATCATGAACTTATACCTAGATGTGCTTGCATTTTCAATCCTAATTTGTCGATAACTGCCAGTGGCAACAAGGACAGTTTATGGGATCCCTGTCTTGATCCTCCAGCATCTGCCTGCAGCCATGGAAAGTCCTGATACTGTGCTTCCTGGGTGAACTGAGTGAAGACCGCTTGCGTTGTGTGTATGTGCACCTTAAACTTGGCACTTTGCGATAATTTTGGTAGCTTTTTAACGCGTTCCCCCAACTTGTATAGGGCGAATCTCAGTTGCTCCTCGTATTCCAATAAATATTGATCCTGCCTTTGTTGCTGCTGCTGGGAGCCCACAGTTTGCAGGTCAAACATGTAACTCTCTAAATACTCCGTTTCTTCTCCATATATTATGACTTCTAGCCGCAATTGTCGTTCGTTTTGCAACAAATGTTGCACTGTCCGCAGGACATTGCCTAGGTAAACGTTCAAAGCGGGAAATGCGGCTATGTATACGGGTGTGTTGTACACTCGCCGTTTCTGGAAAATTTGTGTGGGATAAACACCGCGAATATACAGCAAGTGATTCAACATTACTTCAATTGCCTCCACGTATATGGCGGTTACATTTTCCGTATCCATTTTTATTCAAAATCTATTTAATTTCATCAGTCGCATTGAGAAAGTAAACAAATAATAAAATAGGTACTAAAATACACCACACAGAATCACAAATCGGTCACACTTGGCCAAATAATACCGAATATACTTCAACACATTATCGATATTCATCCTTGATTATCGATTTCTAAGCAAATAGTGCAGATACATTTTAAAACACTAATTTAATTATGAAAATATAAATAAGTACGTATTCATCGATTCGGGTTTTAGTTGTTTAATTAGCGTTTACGTAAAAAAATGCATTTCCAAATTAGGCAACCAAAGCTGAGGCTGTGCTGGACTCGTATTTCCAATTTGGAGCCAATACACTCTTTGTCTTGTAGTATCGTGCCAGACGATGGATTCTGGACTCCACCAGAATCAAGCGGAATTTGCCATCCTTATCCTTACGGCTGCGTTCCAGATGCTTGCGGATGGCCACTGCCTTCTTGATCATGTGGTACAAATCTTCGGGAATGTCGGGCTTCAGACCAACCGATTTCATGATGCGCAGGATTTTGTTTCCGTTCACAAAACGAACTTGTGCCACGCCATGAGAATCACGCAGAATGATACCTTAAAGAGATCCAAGAGTTTAGTACATAACCTCAAATGGTAAACAAACAATAATACCAATTTTGGAGGGTGTCAGGCCCTTCTTGCCGAGTTTCTTGATCTGATCCTTCACATCCTCGGCGTTAAGTTTAAGCCACGATGGCACTGTGCGTCTGTATGGCAGAGCCGATTGGGAAATACCCTTTCTGAATAAAAAAGAATCACAAAGTTAAAATTTCTCATCAAACGACAACAAAGCACGTCTGATTTCGTTGCCAACATGTGCTTGCCTTAAAAAAACACTTAGGCATACAGTGCGTTAAAATAAAATGTAGAGGTACATTTCGACAATTGGCAGGCACAATTTGGAACAAGATAAGCTAATCCGACAATCAAAACAAATATTATTACCCTGGAGCGTGCATACGACCCATGTTGAGCGCTTAGTTTTTGATACCGAAAAGAAATTGGAGACTTGTTGTGATACACCAAATTGAGTAAAGTCTACACACACGTAATGCTTTAATGGCAGGGTTGCAATTTTCCTACCTATCGCGTTTTAGTTATCTTACATATATCGATATTCGTTGTCTTTACTGCTCTACTGAATTTAGAAACTTAGCCGCCTTGTTTGCATTAACCACTTGTATTGTTGTGAGGATTAGGTAAAATATTAGTCTGTGCTCCTATGAGTAGAATATTAAAACAAATATGTTTATTCAAATAATGACTTGTTTAATATTTCATAATAGATTTTATTAAAATGTAATTAAATAAAAATTAGTGGCTTGGTCACACTGAAAAATGGTCACGCAATGAAAAATACTGTTTGTCTCAATGCATCGTGGACTGGTTCATCTTCTTTCTATGCGGTTTGTGATACACATCTTTTCAGCCCTGAGAGAAAACTCTGCGTCGAAAAGTGAGAGAGCAAAACAAAATCGTAAGTACATAGATGCATATAGCACCTAATTGGTAAGAAAACACGGTTCGCGCCAATTCTAAAATTCTGAAAACAAATATTACAATATAACTAATTAATTGTTGTTAATCTTACTTGTGTTTACAACAACAGTAAAGGAATACTCGTTCGACAGTGTTTGATGCACAAAAACACGCTTGGCGTGCCTCGTTTGGATGTATATTTGTGTGTGTGTTTGTGTAACATGCCCACGATTCCGGAATAAATTTTACCCCAACTGGAATTGCTTGCGATATCAACATTGAATTTACGATAAAATGGACTCAGATGCAGACGAAGGTGAGTTCTCAAAAGTGTATTAATGAAAGTAGCAACCATTTGCTGTTACATACACCACACATACACTAATAATAATGTAGGCCTCTCAGATTTTGATGTCTTTCAATGTAGTTATGTTACCTATATATGTAGGTGTAAGTGTGTGTGTGTGTGTATGGGAGGTGTTTATACATTTATGTATGTATGTGTATGCAAGTGCGTCTGTAGTGCGTACACACGTGTTTGTTGTTGCTGTATTTGCGAAGATCGTTTGCCCAGTTGCTACTCAGCTCTCTGCACGACATGAGCTCGCATCGCCGGCGGCCAAATGGAGACGAAGACACATTTGACGGTGATTAAGTCAGCGCTATTTAAAAATTTAAGCAAAGCTCGAGCGCAAGCAACAACAACAAAAAACCACAAACAAGAGAAGTCACAAAAAATAATCAAATATCTCAAATCTCGTATTGTTTTGCAGATTATGCTAGCAGTGGAAGAGTTGCCGCTTTCAACATTTCCATTAATACCAGTGAGGTGCAGAGAAGAGTGCTGGAAATAGCCAAGAGCAAGCCAGCCACCAATGCAGCCAAGGCCATAGTGTCCTACCATGAGACGCCCAGCTTGTCCATGCTGCTAACGTTGCTCGAGGAGGTGTCCAAGAACACGGAATTCTCCACTGACATGCGACTATCGCTGGGCTATGTAAGAGATATGAACAAGAAATTAACTATATTTAATAATTATATGCAATCTACTTAGTACATGGATGAATTTCTGCGGCAAGCAGGCACTCAGAGGGTACCGCGTCGTGCTGTCATCGCCGCCGCCGGCAATGTGCTGCAATATTGCAGTAAAATCTATGGAGATCGTGTAGAGTTCATGTATCAGGCAGTGGAGAATCAAATAGAAGCGCTACTGATAGCGGAACCAAAAAAGGATGACGGAAACAATACAACAAATAACGGGTAAGTACAAAAAGAACAGTTGCATTTGACATGTGCTTTTTATCAGTGTGTGTGTGTGTGTGTGTGTGTGTGTGTGCGTCATTCGTCGCCATGCTGTCTGCCTTAGTTTTGTTATCACGTTGCCAGTTATCGGCACTTCGGTCATTATCTTCACATTCCCCAAACTTAATTTGTATTCAAGAAAATACGATAGATAAGATGCTGACTTTTATTAAAGTGAAACAGTTAATTAATCATAATTTCTTAATACCATTTCTAGCGCCAACAATGTCAACAGACCGGCGGAACCACGAAAACGTCGCATCAAGAAGATAACCCAAAAGGATTTTGATCCATTTACGTATAATATGGATGTGAAAAAGTTTAAAACAATGTCGGATGTGAAGCGCTTCAGTCGCGCTGGCTATGAGGCAAACAAGAACAGGAATCGCACTATTGAACACATGTATCAGGATCATACGCCGGCAGAGCTGTGGAAACATGCACCGATCATAGATCCAGCTAATCCATACGAGAAGGATGAAAAGAAGAACTATAAGTTATTCACATACCATCCAGAGCCAAGATATAATACTCTATTGCCGGATATTCCCTTCGAGCGTCTGAATCTGATAAAGGAATATGTGCATTCGAATCACGTGGACGTGTCAGATACCATGAATGGAAATGTGTCCAACAAAGAGTATCTGGATGAGTATATAGCATTGGAGAATCAAATGCTTGCCTCACGTTATGGCGAAGTATCACAAGTGAAGAATTGCAACCCAACGGAAGCGAATCAAATTAAACAAGAGAACCTGCAGAAACGATTATTGGAACGCAGTGAAGAGAGTGCTAAGAGAGTCAAGTTGACGGAGAATGAGGAAGAGAGGGATGATTGTGGAGAGCTACTTAATGGGGAGGTGGAAATGGAAGTAATGACAGAGCTACAAACACAGGTCTCCCTTGACTCGGTATTGGGTGATACACTTAAGAACTTGACGCTTGAGGATCAGTTAGATGGGAGTCAATTCAAGGCACCCGGGTTAAGCAGTACGCACGCTGACGTGGATGACTCCAATGGCAAAGATTTACTCCAGATTGATTCTGGTATTGTTTTGGACATAAGCGAGATTACGCATACAGGTAAACTATAATATATATTCATATTTATATAAAGACGCATCGCACATTTGAAGAAGCTAAAATCAGGCTAAGTTTTTTGTTAATCTCTTTTGATTTAAACACAAATTCATATATTTTCTTTACCTTTTTTATTTTATTTTATTTGGTGTAATTGCTGTGCTGCTCTGCTGTACATCCCCAACATGTTCAACTTGTTGTTGTTGTTGTTGTTGTGGACAGCTCAATCATTTGATGACGAGGGTGTTGTTCTTGCAGATAATTTAGACGAACAGCACTTGCAATCGCTGTCGCCCAAGGTAATGGTAAGGGACATACTGCCCGGTGTGCCCGATAAAGCCAACCTGAGCGTGCGTCTCGATGCTGAAATGCTCGCGCTGAGCGGCATCAAAGAAACCCTCGAGGAAATTGTGAATGTGCCACGCGAAACACGTTATCCCCTTATACTCAATATCCTGAATATACCCAAGAAGCGTCTGCGCAAAGAATGCATGTTCAAGTTGCCCAAAGATTACGAACTGTTTAAGAAGCAGGTAAGTAGACTAAAGAACTCAGCAGATCCAAGTTATTTAATCTTCTTCTTTATTGCAGCGATTGCCACCTAAGCGTCAAGCTGAGACAAAGCCGCCTGCTGTGCCGCGTGCTTTGGCGAACGCATCTCCAGCTCATTCAGTGTGTTCGCTTAGCAATATACCAAAATTGCCGTTGGATCAAATGGAATTCGATTCCGATATGAGTAAGTTGTGGCCTTCATTTCCCACTATTGCTTATTGGACTAATCCCTTCTTCTTGCACAGACTTTCGTGGCTTTAGGCGTCCTACATACGATTCAGGCATTGAATGGGAGGATCAGAGACCGGAATCAGCAATTGAAAATTTCATTGTTGATGGAGAAACTGCACTACAACATGATATGAGCGCAATTCCACAAGTCAGAGATGGAACAGAAGTAGATGAATCTATGCATGAAATACCACTGAACACATTAAATGAAACAGCAGTGGGCGAAACGGAACTTAGCACGCCAGCATTGAATAAGAAACCACTAGATACCAGTGAACCTGCTAAGGACCAGACATTGAATGAGACAAACCTTGAGGATGCACTGACACAGAAGCCGAAAGCACAGAGGGAGGAGAATGAACTTGAACTGGGAGCATGTGGAATCGATCTTAACTCAGATGACAGCCTCGATGAGGAGGCCTTAAATGAAAACAAGAATTCATATAGCATTGATGAAGAAACGGATGCCAAGGTGAGAAATTAGAGAATATATAACTGCATAACATTCATGCAAATTGTAAATATAATAATTATAATTACTCCTCACTTTGCACTCCTAGATCATTGACTGGCATCGACGCCTGGGACCCACGTTGGAGGCGGCACATGCACGCCAAAACTTTAGTATACAGGACCTTAATGATGAGATTATCAAGAAATGTCAAGAGAAAAATGGACAAGCGACGCTCGCAGACGTGGTGGAGGACAAGGATCCAACCAAACTATGCTGCTATATGCTCTCGTCACTGCTGCTGGTAAATCCAATTTAAATAATACTCGATTCATAGTTAATAAGCGGAATTTCTTTCTCGCGCAGACAAACCAGGGAAATGTTGCACTTAAAATCGATAAACACGATAAGAAGAAACCACTGGAGATGCATCAAGTGTCTATGAACCTGTTGAGCACGGAGAGAAAGGAACTGAATCCAGAGGATGAAATTGGCAATATAAAGAGTTCAAAAAACGATAAGGATGAATCAGCTCAACAAAAAACAACGACAACAACAACAGCAATAAAGGCTCAACGGCGCAAGGCAGCATTCCCTGATGATGATCATTTTTTACCAGTTAATGTAAAAACCGTGCGTCTTATAGCGCCTATGCCCAAGGCAAGCGCACGACCAGATGATGCTGACTCTGGGATATCGTCTCTGGCAGCTTCCTTTGTCTATTGAGCGTAGCGTGGGCTGTAGGTTTAGCTCCTGTGTCCTGTGTTAATTAATATGTGTGTGCCTAAATGTCGTAGTTCTATGTATACCAATCTATAGTGGGGAGGGGCGTAAGATGTATGTAGACTTGTTATGAATCGTCCAGTAACTGTTGCAATCTTATATCCGCATGAGTTTGGGGAATCACAAAATTTACAAATTATATATATATATATATTCCTTGCAGCTCGTGCATTGTAGGCCTCCTCCCCAAGGCCTCCCATTTGTGAAAATTAAGAGGCTGCGTGAGCCGCGAAATCAACCCAACTGAGAGTACGATATGTGCAAACATAGGACTTTATGTTCGTTTTTATGACTTTGTACAAAATTATTTTACATTTATAAGTTAGTGCAGTGATTGCAATTTGTATATGTAGTACCAGTTTTTAGTTTTTATGTTGCGTAGTATAAACAAAATTTTCAGTATTATTTGAGCTCAACTTCCTGATTCTCGAAATATCGCAAGTGTACTTTATTTTTTTCATTGGTTTTTTATAGCCCTTATCATTTTCTTTTTCAATTTTCTTTATTTTCCTTTTTTATCATTTCCATTCAATTTTCACTTTCAATTTTAATTTCACTTTAATTCATTTGAGTTCATTCATAATTTTGATTTTTGATTCTTAGTTTTTCATTTAGTAATTCATTTCTTTAGCTTTCTTTATTTGAATAATTATTTCGTTTTCTCCCCCGAACTCTTTCAAAAACTATAGATTTTTCAATCAAGATATCTAGAACACCTTAATACACATATTTTGGAAATCATATTGAGCTGATAGTACTAAAATCAAGTACCTGATCTCCTAGTGTGTAGCGAAATTTTTTTCAAAATCTACATCTAAAAATGTAAATATCTTACACATACATATATATATATATATATTTTATACCTGCTACAGAATAATGTCTATTTACATACTGAATGAATGTGCAAAATAAGAGCAACTTTTTTTGTTAGTTTTAAGATATTCTAAAATAAAAAGTTCAATGACAACTATAACTTTATTCTTATCTTCAATTCGTTATTGTTTAATAACTCGATTGTGTTTTAAAATTGTCTGTTGGGTTTACTTTTCGTTAACTTAATATATAATTACATTTTTCAAGGTTCATAAAAACATTGCAGATTGGATTAATTGTGTGTGTCGAGAGTTACAACTATTCGGAGTCGCTGCTGCCATCTGATTTAGTCTTTTCTTCGTTTTTCTCTTCTTCAGTCTTATAATGGCGATATTCCTTCTTGAGCTCCCACATATTCTTGTGCGGATTCTTCATGTTGTAGTCGCAGACGTCCTTCAGTATTTCCTTCAGGTAGCTAATCGGCTGGTTGGTTATCTTGACCAGATCCTTAATGTTATAGTACTGATGCTTTTCGAAGGCATGGAATAGCATATCCATCACAGCATTCTTGTCGTCGCGTGCCTTCTTGCCCTCGGCCTTCTTACGCTCACGGTACTCGATCTAAAAATCAAGTTATATCAGTATAAATAATATATATATATATATGCGGGAAAACTTACATTGTGTGCATGATCCTTGACTGGTTTGTAGTTCTGCACGATTTTGTCGATAGGCTGCACCCGCCGTTGTGGCTCTGAGGCCTTCCGTATCGAATCCAGCTTTAGCTTCATGTAACAAGTATCGGCAATTGGACGGCATTCGAGCTTCTGCACAATACGACCCTCCATGTACAGCTTTTCGCTGTCCGGCGTCCCTGTGCTGGCACTAGATCCATTCTCTTTCCCATTGCCGGCGGCAGGAGTCAATCCCTCATTTGGCGCCATGTGAGAGAAGACGCCAAGCGTTTGCTTTGTTACCTGTGAGACGTCCAACACATGCTCTGTAGGTATTTTCTCGTCCGGATCCAGGGCGAGCACAGCGGGGGTTAATGAGAGAGAGACTTGTGCTTTCTGACCAGGCGTCTTGCTGATACGCAGCTTCCCCACGTCCATGTTCGACGGTGCTTTCTCCCATTTCTGTGCAATATATTTGGGCACCTTGACGAGCCAAACACCTCGGCCGGCATTTGACAGATCCAGGTCTTTGTCAATAATTTGCACCTTATCCTTGTCATCCTTAGACATATTGTGTTCTTTTAAATTTGGAGAGTGCAGCCGCAAGTGTTAAATGCAATCGCGAAATGACAATTATACAGCTGAAGTGGCAGTGTTGCCACCGTGGCACAAAACGCAAGCGCATGTTTACAGCAAAAAAGAAGATAGCTAGAGAGGTTTGCGGTATGTCGTCATCAGTTAACGCAAAACAAGAGTATTGCACAACCTTCTCGCAGTTTTCGTTTGTATTGGTGCTGCCAACTGGTTTCATAATTGAAACTGCATCAGCTGTTGTCAATATCCACACGCTGGCTTATTTTTCTTGTGTCGACGAATTGTGTGGAAAATCTAAAAGGAAATATTGCTGAAATTGGAAATGGCACCGCCTGCGGCAAGGGCACGTTACAACGCCAACAAGGCTGACAACCAAATTCTCTCAAAAAAACCACCGAAACGTCTATCAAATGGCAAAAAGAGACGACCGGCGATTTGCCAGTCAGCAATAAAAAAGGAAAAGCGGTACGTGTAATGATGCATCAATAACTTATTAAACTGAATTAACTTAAATCATTGTGCAGCAAGCAATCAGCGTCTGCAAAAGTGTCAGACAAGACGCCAACATCGGGTCCCAATCCAATAATGCCAAGTGTTCACACTGCCTTCAAGACGTTCGTGAGTGCGCGCCTGTGCAGCGCCATTTGGGCGTATATAGCCGACTGTGATGAGACGTTCAATTACTGGGAACCACTGCATTACATAATCAATGGTCACGGCCTACAGACCTGGGAGTATAGTCCACAATTTGGCCTGCGTTCCTATACATATCTGCTGCTCCAAGGTGTGCCCGGCTGGATCTATCAGAAGCTGTTTAATCCGAGCCCTATACTCATCTTTTATATGGTACGCTGCATGCTGGGATTCGGTTGTGCCGTGATGGAACGCTTCATGTACAAGTGAGTAAATTAATTGGTATTAATTGCTGATAAAGTAGGTGATTAAAGTTTCCCATTTTCTTAAAGATCCATTTGCCAGGAGTTTGGCATACACGTAGGTCGTCTTTGGCTGATATTCCAGCTGTTTAGCGTGGGCATGTTTGTGTCCAGCACCGCGCTGCTACCCTCCTCGTTCTCCATGTACTTTGGCTGCTCTGCATTGGCAGCCTGGTGGCAGAAACGTTATAGTCTAGCAATATTCTTTACTGCCATTTCTGCGTTGCTGGGTTGGCCATTTGCCGCTCTAATAGGGGTACCCTTGGTTCTGGAGCTGCTCCTACGCGAGCGTGACTGGCGCACCTTTGTACAGTGGACATTGATCTCGGGTGCAACAATTGCACTGCCGATGATTGCCATCGACACGAGTTACTTTGGAAAACTGACCTTTGCGCCGTTGAACATTGTCTGGTATAATGTCTTCACCAGCCATGGCCCCAACATCTTTGGCACAGAGCCGCTGAGCTACTACATCATCAATGGGTTCCTTAACTTCAATATAATTTGGGTGCGTATTCGAGTTCTTCCATATAATGCAGAGTAAACTAACATTTCTGTTTTCCTTTTAGTTGCTCGCACTGCAGCTGCCTGCGATGTTGGTTATGGATTACTTGCTTGTGCCCGCCAAGTTTAAATCGACACTTAACTTTCCACGCTACATATCGTTGGCTCCATTATATCTCTGGCTGTTGGTCTTCTTCGTGCAGCCACATAAGGAAGAACGTTTTCTGTTTCCAGTTTATCCATTGATCTCACTGTGTGGCGCCATCACTGTGGACGTCTATCAGCGCATATTCTTTCGCTTCAAATCGTTGGTCTTTAAAATCAAGTCGGCTGTGCATTACTTGGACCACAGCATGTTCATTGCCATTATTGTAATGGTGGCCAGCACGTTACTGGGTCTTTCGCGGGTATTTGCATTGTATCGTAACTATCATGCGCCCATGGATCTGATGCTGGAGCTAAATCAGTTTAAGACATCGCCACAATATCGTGCAGATGAGATTTATAATGTATGTATTGGCAAGGATTGGCATCGTTATCCGGGCAGCTTCTTCTTCCCGGCACGTAACTTCCGGCTGCGATTCCTCAAGTCCGAATTCCGTGGCATGTTGCCGGCCTACTATGCTGAGGGAGAGAATGCTTCCCAAGTGGTGCATCCGTATTTCAACGATCAGAATAAGGAAAATGAGTACATGTACTTCGATTACGAGCAATGCCATTTTCTCCTTGACTTCGATGAAGGCAAATACACAGCTCTAGAGCCTGGCTACTCGAGACGCACCAAAGACTGGTCTATTATGAAAACATTGCCATTCCTAATACAGGAGAAGTCGCACAAGGTGCTGCGCGCCTTCTATGTGCCATTCCTCACCGACAATCACATCAAGTATGGAGACTTTAATCTACTCAAGCGCAAAAAGACCCGTAATGGCAGCTAGAAGATGGAAGGACATTATCATCTACACGTGACTTAAGACATGAGTTAACCTATGCAATCCACAGCGCATTTCCATGCAGCTCCCAAAATTAAGCTACACTTTGTTTTTTATTTATATTTATTACTTGTCCTGTGAGAGTTTGCTTTTGTTTTTCAAAAAAAAACTGCATTATTTTAATATTTTGATTCCTTCTGCACGTAGAGAATGTTTGCTTGATATCATGCCAAAGCTGTAAAGATTATGCTGAATCGAATTAGAGTTTAAGCAATGTGAGAAAAATAAAACATTAAAAAGATTTTTAAATGAGATTGAAAGACTCTGCCGACTTGTATCGATTAGTTTAATATGATTCTTTCTTAAGCTTGTCTCATTTAAAGTTACAAATATCATAGAAAGTGGGAAGCAAAATTGTACAATGGAATTCGCTTGCTTAGGGCTGCGAGTGCTGGATGTTTACAATGCTATATTTGGTCTACTACATGTACAGTGTGTGGATGTTTTGTTTTAACCTAAACACGATAACGACGCTGACTTAGAGCTAATATACTACGTGGGGGAACTTCTCCTCCATCCAGCAATATTTACAGGGGCTTTCTATCACGTCCGTCCTCCTCCTTCAGCCTAGAAGTAAACAGTCAGATTGTTCTCAGAGGAGCCCATCGTGTCGGAGGCAGTCAAGAGATTCGATGCCGGACCGGCGGCCGGCATACTCCCGTTGGCCATTGTAGTAATAGTAGTGACACCTCCGGCGGAAGCTGTTGTTGCAATCGTCTTGCTGCGGTTGTTGTTCTCCGGCGTCGTCTGTTGCTGCAGCTGCTGATCGTGCTGCGACAACGAGTCGTGCTCGATTTCATCCTCCTCATAGAGCTGGCCATTGGCCGAGGCGCGCGATACAATGCCTGGTAAGAAGACTATTTATAGTGAATGCTCTGGGTGGCTGGGGAAGATCGGGGAAATAACTATCAGCATAACTTACTGCGCACCGTTGCCGCGTAACTTTCGCGTTGCCTTTCGCGTTCCCGTTCGCGCTCCCGCTCCAACAGATTGGCCGCATTGCTAAGGGCCATGCTGCTGCTGGCACCACTGCCCACATGATGCAGCCCATTGTTGATGGGATTCGCCAGCGTGATGTTGCCCGCTTCAGCATGCTTCATGTGCAGCACAGAGACGCCACCACTGGTGACGCTTGTGGCACCGTTGCCGTTCCCGTTGCCATTGCTGTTCCCCGCAAGCTTTTCGTGCGTCACCAAGTTGGCAGAGGATACGCTGCTATGTGCCTGGCTGTGCACACGATTGCGTCCCAAACTGAGTCCGCCCGGGCTGCTCTTGGATCGCTGCTTCTTGGAGCGCACAATATAGCAGCTGAGCGCCATGATAATCAGCAGGAACAGACCCACAATCATGCCGAACATGCCCATCATGCTGTGGTTCCACGTCGACTGAGCCAGCGTCAGGCCCTCCATGGTGACACTGACCGGCACCGAGGTGCTGCGCGGCGGCACACCCGAATCTGTGGCAATGGCAATCAGGTGCACCGTCGACTCGTTGAGGCTCTGCAGCTGCTCGGGCCGCATATAAATGTTGCCCGTTGCGTCGATCTCGAAGAGGCCTGCATGCTGACCCCGCAGCGATAGCTCCAGCTTGTCATTGCGATCGCCGTCTGCCGCTTCCACCTTGCCGATCAGGACACCCTCAAACGAGTCCGTGCGTGACTGCAGTGACTGCTAGAAGCGGTAAAAAAAGCAATGAAAGTAGAATTGCGATGAAATCGTTGTAACAGCGTACCCCGCGATATGCAAAATAATTGCAACGATTGAAAACGATAGTTTTTTTGTTTATCGATAGTTTACTTTGTAAGCAATTTACTATGTAAGTAACGGAAAAAGAAGTGAAGAATTTTCGTATTCGTTTTACAGCGTATTCTCCTCAATGCAAAATCATTGCCGATAGTTTTCTGCTTATCGATTGTTTTGAGTTAATGAAGAAGAAGATGGCGTAACGTAAAAGAGGATAACTGATAAGACGCCATTTTGAATAAAACGCGATTAATTAAACAAAGTGTAAAAACATTAATTAAAGGAATGGTTTAATTATGTAAATTGAACTGGATATCAGTAATGTTTAAATCTTTAATTGCTTCGAAACATTTGAATTTTTATTCCCTCAAAACTCGCTCTAATACAGAATGTTTGGATTTAACTTACGCTCTTGGGCACCATTAACTCGTAGTGCGTCTCCCGGAATCGTGGCTCCCAGTCATTGACGTCGATCACCTCCAGCGTAACCTCCGCACTGGTGCTGTTCGTGAGGCCATCGCTAGCCACCACTTGAAAGTCGTGCTTGGTCATCTTCTCGTAGTCCAGCGGCTTGGCCAGTACCAATTCACCCAACGAACCAATGCTAAAGAACTGCGAGTTAATCGGATCCACAATTGTGTACTTGAGATGCTTTCCCGGCTTGTTGGTGGGCAGTGCGAGAATGCGGTTGCCCACGGCCGTGTCCTCACGAATGCGCATCACAAAGCGCTTCTGCACGAAGGCCAGCGTGCTGAGTTCGCTGTGTGTACCAGGACGGGTCAGCTGCACCGTGGTCAGTGCATACCGATCTGGATTGTCTATCTGCGTGGCCTTCACCACCAGCGTGGCGCCATGGGTGAGATCCGCATAACCAATGGGGGTGAGCAGCGTTATGACGCCATTGTGCGGATAAATACGAAAGTATTTAGCATCCTGTGACTGCACTATGGTGTACTGAATGGGCGCACAGATTCCCTCGTCCTGATCGACAGCCTTCAGTGGCTCCGGGCGCATGCGCAACTCGCCGGCACGTCCGTCTGTCGGCAGCTCGGCGCTGTAGGATTCACGCAGAAACTTCGGATTCTGATCATCTGCATCGGTGATGACCACGCGCAGCAACGTGTCAGAGTGCCGTGGAGGTGTGCCCTGATCCTGGGCACGCAGCTTAACCGTAAAGTTCTGCAGCTGTTCGTAGTCCAACGCTTTCTTCAGCACCAACGTTCCCTCGAGTGGATTGAGAAACTGCACCAGCTCCGCATAGGGGCCGGGCAGCACTTGGTACTCCACCGTTGAGAAGGGTCCCGGCTGATCGGCATCCTCGGCACGGGCGCCCTGCAGTATGCGCGTGCCCGGCACCGTCACCTCCGACAGGGTCAGCGTATACGGCGTTCCAATCCACTGCGGGGCATTGTCGTTGACGTCCGTGACGCGCACATTGACGGGCACAACGAAGCTCTGCAACAAAGGGAGGGGGGCTTAACTCAAAGATAAACACCTCGCACACAGCCCGCCAAACAATCGACTGTGGTCAATGAACCCGACTTTGGGCTGGACTGGAGTTCAACTGGGGATGCCCCCCTCATGCCCCTCCACCCCGATCCTTATGCGTCCTGCTGCTTGTGTGGCCATAAAGCACCACATATATTTGCATGTTTCGAACAACCTGAAGCAACCCCCGAGGAGGCCTCGAGCCCGGAAGTACTAATGCCTAATTTATGGGCCCAGACGTCTAAGCGGGCTAACCGCAGGACGAAGCGCCGCTCTCTTTGGAGCACAGTCCCCCCCAGTTCGTCTGGTGGTTAAGTTCGTTACTGTGTTTTGTTTATTCTAAAATTGAAAAAGGCGTCGTCGAAAAAGTTGGGTAAAAACTTTTCAATTGTTTACAGAGTACAAGAAACCCCTTACGTTGGGAGTGTGAACATTTCAAATCGTGTTTACCCAATTTCAGCCAACAACCCAACTTGTACTGCTTCTTCTGGTGAGCACCTTACTCCCTCCCCAATCAAGATTACGCCCTGCAGCACGCACATCGAATGACCAGGAACAGTTGAAAGAGGAGGTGGCTCCAGCAACGATATAGGTTAATTGGTTGGCCATTACGAATCGAGTCGAGTGCAGCGCACGAAAGAAAGTTCTGCAGCTAAGGAATCCAATTCCAAGAACATTGAACTAACCCTCCCCCAGGGCAACCCCAGAGTGGCAGCCCCCAGTGACAGAACTCCATTAAAATGGTCACTAGGTTTGATTGCTTGACGAAGTGAGGGTAGTCGGACAACTTAAAGTTTCCCCAACTTACCGGATCCGTGGAACGCCTGCGCACACAGATGACATTCACGTAGATGGATGAGGGTCCACGCAGTCCCTCCTTGTCCAGCTCCACTGCTAGTGCCAAGTCCTTGGTGCCCGCCACAATCTCGACAGGCGCGTGCTTCTCTCGCAGCGACAGATTAATGTCTCCTGTGTCCGCGGTGGGATCGCCATTGATGCGCAGCCTGCCAATGATGGAGCCCACTGCGAGATCCTCTGTGGCCAGGAAACTCTCCGCCGAACCGCCTCCCTCCAGGTAGCAGCGGGAGTCCAGTATCGCTCCATTTGTGGCTGAAACGAAGTAAGCAAAATAACAATCGAAGTGAAAACGAACATGCCCTCTATCTCTCCCAATCCCCTCCTTTCTCTCTATGTGCCTCTGTTCCTCTCCTACATCCCATCTCTCTCTCTTACACTCACTGCGCTTGCTTTTGTTTCGCTGCAGCAGTTGCAGCTGCAGTTGCTGCACTGTGTCCATCGTGGGGCAGGTTTACGATCGACGCGCTTTCGTTGCGCTCTACTAAGCTTCCGTTTGGCTACCGTTCCCCTCCTTCAGCTCTATCTGCCTTGGCGACCACACGCTGCACTGCAATCTACCTGTCTACCAAGCGCCCCCACCCAGGCTGCACTTGCACTTGCCATGAATCATGGCATGCAGATTCGCCTTAGTCGAGGCGCGTTTCCCGGACAAGCTCCAGTATCTAATTGTGTTAATGTGCCTTGGAGCGCATGCAAATTCAGAGAAATTAAAGAAACCACAACTGGGACAGGAGGTTGTGCGGTTATATTAAGTGTGCTGTCTGGTAAAACCCCAAGGTACTCCAAATATCAATGGATTTATAGATGCAAAATCAATCTATGCTAAGACAGCACATTTACAAATGTAATGTTTTTGGATTTAGAAAGGAATACTAACGGAACTAAGGCCCGAGCAACGCGCACTTTGAATTGTAAGCCCAAACATTCGTACCTTACGAAACCAAGATGACATAACACCTTTTTAATAAAAACAAAAACGAATTAAAGCTAAAATAACTGCGCTCTCCAGTTGCGTTTCCCATAAACCGTTCCGCTTGTACTTCCCTCTCCCACACGAGGAAACTAGTTCTTGTGGCTAGGTAAACAAACTAGTTAGTTATGTTTTGGGTCTAGAGAAGGAACGGACGTTCTGTTAGACGGTTTCAAGAGCAAAATGCCGAGGTTCATTCGACGACCCTGACAAGAATTTCTCTTTGTGTGAGCGGATGAGATGAGGCGAGTCGAGTCGAGAAGCGACGACGAGCAGCTGTGTGTGGTGAAATCTTCTAGACTCCGCTCTTGAGATCTTCATAGTAGGTTAATTGTTATGACATTGAGCAATGCACGGGGACGATAATATCGCGCAACGAGACTTTCTTTTTGGAAATCAGTTTAATTGCCAGTTTGCAGAATTTCCCGAAAGGGATTTGAAGTCTGCCAGATATGACAGATAAGTCACGCAGCAGCAGAAAGGAAAGTGAGAAGAAATCTCTTACTTTATGTACAAAACGTGATATTATTCCTGTAGATAATTACGGATATTTAAACCTTCGACAATTGAAAATGGGCAAAAAAGCATCGTTACAGTTGCCATTGGTTAATGCTGAGATTTACATAACTCCCAACATTACTAATTAGTTTTGGATTTTTATGTAAAGCCCAACTAATTGGAGTCACCATCACACACACACAAGGCCGTCCATAAAGTTCAGATATGCCAAGCGTAAATCCGCGAAAGCACCACGAGATGATATAAAATCGAGTCGTGTAAAAACTATTACATAAATTTGTTTTCGCAAAGCAACAACGTCGCAACTTGATGAAAGTGAGTTTCGGGTCTTGCTGACTAACGCCCACCACAACAAAATGGGTGTGCTGCACTTGAAGAAAAATAAATAGCATCTTAACTTTTAATTTTACACAAATTACAAGTTAAATTTAAACAGAAAACAAACTTAGGATTTCTTTAAAATGTATTGCACAAATTTAAAAAATAAAACAGTTTCTCTGAGTGTAGAGAGAAAGAGCTGCACGCCTGGTTAGCGCCTGGGCAGAGAAAAGTCTCTTGAATAAAGTTTCAGAAAAAACAAATTTGTACCCTGTTCAGTCGTATGCAATCGGGTTTGTTTTGGTTTTTCTTTGATAAGTTTTCGTTCAGCTTGATGATTTTGATGAAAATGAAATGTTTCGCTTGTCGGTACGGTCGGTACCGCAGTACGGCAATACGGTAGCTATCTTTGACTTTGGATTCGACTGTGGCTTACTGAAATTGCCGTAATCGCAGAGACTGTGCAGAGAGAGACTATTTGTTCTGTCTGGTTAAACATCGTAAGCACAACGGGCACATTTCGCAATCAAATTGTGGCACAGGTCAACCCGACGAACCGGTAGAGAACTGTGACAAACCCATTAACATTACGACTTGCCCGAGATCTACTGAAGATCGTCGTCGTCTTCATGATCGCAATCGCTGATGTATGACGATGTAATGAAGCGAGATTACTGCACTAAATGCAACCGAAAACTGGAGCACTACGTAAATCTAACTTGGAACTGCGCACCGATTGTCTACTTCGATTCCAGAAAAGGAAAACGCCATATTTGCATATTGGACACACCTCCCCCCTCCCCACTGCGTAGGGGAAAAGCTCTGGTTACGACTCGCTTGGCCGTAAGTCACGTAAATACTTTTATTCGTCAGAAATCTTTCGACCAGAACGCCGAACGCACTGTTGACGTGTTTTTGGACTCTTTCTTGGCATAGCCAGGCGCAGCTTTCCTCTTGCTTACATTATATCGGCCCCTCACGACGTCGCTTAGTTCGGGAATTTCACTATTTTTCACTCTGAGGGTTATTTGCGGTTACATGCAGCTAATTACTTTGTTTGTTCGCTCATCTGACAGATGTCAGGGCAAAATTCCAATGGTTTATCAACGATTGCAAAAGAAATTCAAGTTGACTTGAAACTTTAAGATATGTCTGACTTAATTCAAGAGAAATTCAAAATAGTTTCCCAACTTTTCCATTTATCTGACTTAAAACAAGGGATACTCAAAACTTACCGCTTGATATCCAAGAGATTCCAAGAATTGCGTAGTATAGGCAAAACTGTTTAATCCACATTTTGTAATTTCTTTCAAAATATAATCGTTTGTTTTTCAATCATAACAGTTCAGCTCGGATCAAAGAGGTCTCTTCTTCAGTTCGAGCATAATTCGGTTTAGTTAGGAACCTTATGTTCGTTCTCCTTAACACTTTCGTTTACTCTTCTTCTTTTTCTTCGCGATTTAATTGTTTCTTATGGTATTTATGGTTATGGTTATGGTATTTCCTCGCGTTCTCGTTGTTTATCACTGTGTTCTTTACTCTTTAATCGCAAGCAATTTTTCACTTATTCACACGAAACGTTTTTCCTTTTCAGTTGAGGAATTGCTATATTGTATTTTCATATCACTGATGTGCTATAAACGTTTTTCTCTGCGCTTCTTTATTACTTTATTGTAGCACCTGCTAGGGGTCGCGAGAATAGCATAAATACACTGTAAAGAATGCAAGGCTTAGTTTATGGTTTAAGTGAATATAACTAAAACATGTATGAGACTGTATAATATTATAATTATATGTATAATAATATACATATATGCATATGTATATAACTAATTGATTGATAATATATTCAAATTGTTGGCATCATCGACCTACTCAAGTTTTCTAGAGGTGTAACTATTTAAATTGAGTATAAAGTGTTATGCGACCTATAAAGTGAGGTTGCCACTTTGCTAAGCGGTTGTCAGTAGTGGGGGAGAAGGGGCAAAAGAATGGAGGAAGGTAGAAAGAGACGCTCGCCCTGTCTAGATTACAGCAAGATTATTAGTTAGACAAAACATTTTAGCACAGAAACCAAAGCAACTGGAACATTAGCCGACCTCCCACCTCCCAACCTACGCCCACAGTTGTTATTGTTATTGTTGTCATTGTTGTTGCTCTTCTCCTTGCGCCACAAATGTCGCACACATGTCAACCGTGATATTCTCTGCTTGTTCTTCTTGGCGCTTCTTTCGCTCGGTTGCCAGTTCGCAATTGCAACTGGAATTGGCGGAATTTTTTACTCAACAATCAGTCAGTTGTTGTTGTTTCCTTGGTTCCGGATTGTTCGCATATTTCCACAAACACATTTCACCGCTACTTGGCACCCCAAAGGAGACTCCTCCTGTCTCGGACAGCATTGAACTTCCTTATGCCAACCCGTTGTCGGCCTTTGGCCGTATCTCAGCCAGATTTATGGCATGCCAGGAGACGCGACACGACTCACAAACACACACACACACTCATGAACAAAGGCAAATGGCCGCTGGCCACTGGGCGAAAATGAAAACGCTTTTGACCGGAAGTTGGCGGAAGCGCACTGAAAAAGTCATTCACCCGGCAAAAAGGCCACTTTGAAATTTCCAATATTTGCAGGGTGTTTTTTCGAAATTTGCCTTCTCGTTTCGTTGAACATAATTGGTGAAATTTTAATCGAAGTTTTCGGAATTGGTATAAAGCATATCAATTAAATTGCTCTGAATGGGAATGCCTGTCTTGTATTTCTTATGTTTATGGTGTGTAATTTGATTAGAAATAAGTTTTAAAATAAAATATTGTAATGTAAACTTTTCATATGTTACTTAATAAACTAATTCTTGTAATGAAAAAATTAAGCATTAAACTCAAAAATTATTCTTGATCATACAATTAATGTTTAACCAAATTTCAAAGTAAGTCTTAAAATTACTGTTACTATTTCTACATATTCCTTGTTTAAAATGTATTTACTTTATAGAAAGAGTATTACAATTATTAAGAGTGTTTCAATTTTTACAATTTTAAACACATTTCGATCAATATATTCACTTATTTTGTCGTCGATTTAAGCACTTTGGATTCACTTGGGGAACAGTTAGACTCAGTGTATTTATGATACGATCCGCTACGCGCGTTGCATACAACTCGAACTAGACATGCGGCCAGGCGACGCTCCAAACACAAACTGATTTTCCATAATGTTGCCAAAGCAGGGAATGCCCCCTAACAACGGGCAGAGGCAACAACAGCAACAACAACACTAACAACAACAACATGCAGCAACATACAACAGCAACAGCCTGTAATGCCGGTGCGTTTGCCTCAACTGTTGTTGTTGTTGCTGTAGTTGGTCATATGCTTTCGCACACATGCATGCATATGTAGCATATTTATATGTGTGTGTGAGTAAGTGAGTGGTAGTCTCGTCTGAAGACTCTCTGGGTCTGGGTTGTTGTAGTAGTCGTAGTTGTTGTTTTTGTTGTGTTGAAAATGTTTCCACATCACTCGTCAAGCGTTTCCATTTAGGCTCTTCATAAAAAGAAACAGCAACAACAACAAAGAAACGAACGAAATAAAGCTGAAAGCAGATACGCCGACTACTGCCATGGCGACTACGCGCACGCGCCCAAGCTCAAATTGCGACGCTCAGCTCCGTGTGGACAATTCCACTTCTGCTCATCGCATTCCTCTCTTTTGCGTATTATTATTATTATTATTATTATGAGGCTATTTACTCGTATCAGTTCTCGGGCTAACCCTTTTCCTTTTGCATTCACCTGTATTCCGTTATGCTTCACTGAGCCGGCACCCCAATTTGGAGAGAGCGCTGACTGCTGGAGTGAGAGAGAGAGAGAGGCGAGAGAGCGTTGCCACTCTGTTTGCCACTCTCTGTTTACATTGCCATTTCTTGGCCTAGCAACCAAGGCGTCCTGGCAGAGCGAAAGCCGGTTTGTTGTTCCTTTTATTGCTTCTTCACACCTCACTCCACCACCTGTACTCTCTCTCTCTCTCCTCTAGCATGTCATGACTCAGTGACATTGCATTTGCATTTGCATGCCGTTAATTGCTGTAATTCCAACTGGACGTCGCGTCCCTCTGTACATACATACATATATTCTCACATCCACATAATTGAACTGCCGGTGTTGTTGTTTTTGTCGAGCTCTCCCTCGGTTCCTGTACAGTTTCGTGCTTCCTTTTGCATACTTTTAAGTAGTTTTTGGGCCATGCTTTTTGCTTTCGCTGCGACATGACGACAGGTAACACTTTTGGCTTACTTTACGACCCTCTGTTTTATTGAGCATAAATAATATGCTTGGGGAACGGACGGACACCCAGGACTGTTGCACGTATTGATTGCAGTCGATGGAGAGTCTGTACAATTACTGCACTTTAAGACCAGAGAAAGGCAATTTCAATTACTCTCGTTATTGAACTATCAAAGTAATGTCTATAAAATCTAAAAAACCTAGATCAGTATTATGGTCTGAGTCTTCGATATCTATCATATATATAGTAGTGGATAATAGTATAGTAGTCTACTGTATAAGTAGAGTATAGTATATCAAAGATGTATATTATTTGTAATACATATTCTATAGATATACATATATTTATTATAAGTGCCTCTAGCTCTTTGGCACTCGTTCATAGAGGGAGTTGTGCTTGAATTGAACTCAATTCAACTTATCCGTATAATTAGTTCACATACAATTAGTATTTTAATCTAGTTTAAATCACAAAGCAGCCTTATAATTCGGTATGATTGTCGGGCTTATCGTAGAACCGTGTGCAGAGCGTCGACAGTTGTTGCGCCACCTCCAGTCGATACTCATCCTGGCTGTGTAAGTACCTGTTGCGCACCGTGAGCAGGCCGTGTCTCAGTGAAGCGCTCTGTGACCAAAGAGGTTGGCACAGGTGCTCTGTGCTTTCTAGGGCAATAGCGAACAGCTCCACGATATCGGGCTGATCCAGCAGATGCACATAATCCTTGCTGAGTACTGCCTCTAGGCTGGTGCAGTATCCGTTTGTCTGCAGCCACGACTCGTAGTCGAGGAGCACATATTGGGCCAACGATGAAGGGTTCTCCTGCGTATCTATGTTTGATGATTCGATTGCAGACTTCTTCTCCAGCACCAAGTCGCTTATCAATGTTACAACCTTGGCCTTATTGCGTAGCTCCACGTCATCGCGACGCAAAACACCGATCAGCGCCTGAGTGCCCGAGGTAGATAGTACACGTTGCTGTGCCAAGGGGAACTTGCGCAAAAGTGCACCGAATGCATGCAATGCCGACGAGATCTCCGCACTACTCGTTGATGTCATTAGAATCTGAGCAAGATACGAGCCAAAATTGCGTTCGAAGACTTTGATTTGCGCCTTGGGATTGTTTCCCGCCAAAGCACCCAGCACACGCATGGCGGAGACCCGCATATCCGTGTTAGTCTCATTCACCACAATGGGCAGCAGGACATCATCCAGTCCGCCTCTGTCAATGAACACAAGTGCATTGTCGATCTGATGCAACAGATACTCAAGATTCTCCAAAGCTTTTAGCTTCGGTTTCAGCTCGGATCCCAGCGGAGATTTGCTGAAATTGCGATATTGATCTACAATCTGAAAAATCACTTCACCATCAGTACGAAAGTTCTTTTGAAAGTCCTTGTAGGCTTTACGTAAGTCCGCGTAGTTTCGGTGCTCTTTCACCTTGCGCACTGACTCCCCGATGATATCCGACTTGTACTCCAAAGCCAACTGCTCCGATTCCTCTTGGCCATCCGGTTTACTCTGCAAAGCTGTGCCACGTTCGCTCTCATCGAGTAGCTTTGCCTCTTTGACACCGGTTTTCAAATTAATACGCACGTGCAGTCCCTTTGGAATGGCTTGACCTGAAAGATGATGAAATTTGTCAGAAATTTATCTATAAGTCATTGGGACACGTAATAAAAACCTTCAGCCACCACTTGCCATTCCTTAGTGGCAACGAATTCATCTGTATTATTAACAGACTCCGTTGCCGCCACTAGCAGGCAGCCAAGTGTCCAGCGAACGAATAATAGTGTATATATCCTGGTTATGTGCATCCTTACTGCAGCTAATATTTGTTCTTTTTATGTATCGGTTTAAATCCAGACTCTGTGCGGTAAAGTTATTCCGGCTTTTATAAAACGTTGACATGCCATTAGTGTTGTTAAATGTGCACATATACGAAATATCGATAGCTATCGATTTATCCGCACAATTGATTTCTAACAATCTGGCCACATTATTATTTTTACATCTGTCTGGCAACGCCGTAGTTGTTGTACGTTATTTTTTGCTTTCTTTAATATGATAACAAAGTGCAAATATTGTGACGGGCATTTCTTTTAAATGTGTTTCACACAAATGTCAATAACCATGGGAATGCATAAATAGAAAATAATAAAAAATACATATTCAAAAATTGTTTACTTGTACTTAACAAATGTTTCCACTACGCGCATAAACGGGTTCTTCCTAGTACATCGACATATTATCTCGTCATTCTTTACGTCACAAGCATAGTTAATATAATCATAATGGAACCTCTGCTCCTATGTTGAGCAATTTATGTAAATTTATACATTCGTCAGACGGTGATTTTAATTGTGACCCGTGCGTGACTTTACATCGATGATTTGCAAAATTTAGTTTGTTGTTTTTTTCTGCGCGTTGTAAGTAGAGGAGGCAATAAAATAAAAGCTGTTTGACGAAGGCGTCGTGGAATTTACTGGACAAACAAAGCGAAACCAAAACAAAACATAACAAATGCGCAAACTGATTAATATTCTAGTGAGTATGAAATTTGTATGAAGTCATATGTCTGGTATAGTTAGGCTGAGGGGATAGCTGGCGCCAATTGAACGTGCAAATAAACATATTGCAGGCTACTATTCTCGGGCTTGATGCTATTTTTTAGACAACTCGGCTGTGTACCCCATGCTAATTGTCGATGACGAATGGTCAACGACTTTGCGGCCCAAACTGCTCGTATTTGCCAAGCGCGTTCTTTTCGAGTGGTTTAATGTTGTTTGCACCTCGCATGCCAGTAGTTTGAAAGTGAGAACATAACCAAACGAATGCTACAGTCTGGCACGCCCCATAGTAAGATATCCTTCATCTTATTTTGTATAACCTTTACAAATATACTAACAAACAGAGTTTGCTGCTGTCTAGTATTTTTTCATTCTTACACAGGCACAGCAAGTGACTTTAACTTGACTTTTACAAATGTTTATTGTTCAAACGGATTGAAATTTAAAGGAGATAACGTAGTGGTAATGTATCTTTTAAGCGTGGCTTACTAATCGAATTGGAAAAAAAAAATTATCAACTTTTCGGGCGGTGGGCTTGTCATCCAACATTTGAAATAAAATTAAAGCGCTTATGTTATACGGAAAGTTTCCTGCCAAGTTTTGTGTCTCTAGCTTTTATAATAGCTGAGAACTCGGCTCGAATCGGCTCGGCTATCCGGTGATCCTGTACAAGAATACAATTTCTCGAGTCTGCCACGCCTTCTTCCGCCTGTTACATTTACACAAAGTTAGTATACTTTAGCTTTTTCAATAGTCGAAGGGTATCAAAATTTGCAGGCTGTGCGACAACTTTTCATATTTTGTCTACCTTTTTATTTGGCGACTTGACGAAAACCAGTCTGGCACTCGCTATCTCATATGATTTTTAGTTATTTCTAATTGCTAAAGACGGAGTGAGGGGGGATTCAGCTGACAGCTGAATAGATCTTGATCGCTGATGACGCGAAATTCTTCAGCTTGCATGCCGGCAACTTCAATTCACCTTGAGCTGTTAGGGCCACACGTTTTTTTTGCAGATGATTAGCTTATTAATTATGAATAGACTCTTTAGCGCCACCTTCTCTGGTCAAATTAACCTAGCTCAGTCGAGTTGGAGCTCGATCGTGATCTCAGTGTAGGCGAGAAACCTCTCTCTCTCTATCTGCCAGTGCATGCCAATTCATTTATCACTTACAAATCCCCCTCCCCTTATGAAGGGGTTTTCCCGTGCCGTATCTCTCAGCCAAACTGCATGGCTGATGACAACGCAAATATTGATCGAATAAACAAAGATATATATGTCGATTTATCATTATCATATGCGTATTTCTCTATTGCGCACAAAGCAAAGTGAGAAACACAATGGAATGCAACTTTTAGATCTATAAAATGCACAATAAATCCAAATAGTCATACTCGTATTTCTATTCTTTGTCCCCAAAGAGAAAGGAAACCCATTTGAACGCCGAGCACAGCACAGAGATCGACTAACGAATGTTCTATGCAGACTTAAACAAACAAGACAAAAGGGGTAGATAGTCCAAGTTATGACATTTTAACAAAATTCAGGGTATTACGAGATCGTAGTTCAGTCTCAGTCTCTTGAAGACGCGCCGTCGCAAAACTGGCTAACGAAACGAGCATTGAAATGTATAAAAATCACTTTTGATTTTGTCGCCGTCGTTTGTTGTTGTTCTTGTGAAACTGCGCGGGACCTGTTAATAATATTAATTAATAATATTCTTGTCATCGTTGCCATTGTTGTTGTGCTGTTGACGCCGCAAGCGCGTCGAACTGCGAATTCTCTATGTGGACAACTGACGATGATGAGAAGTCAAAAAGAAGGCGAAAAACAAAAACAAAACAGAAGCACAAAAAAACGAATGAAACAGACAAGAGAAACAACAACAAGAACAACACGATCGAAATCGAGACAAGTTGAGAATGAATAAACTATGAAATGTATTTTAGCCGCCTCTGGCCGAGCCCGTTTCAGCGCGAGCTCCGTGGAAGAGAATCTATAAATGGCTGCGTTTGTCCCGAGCCAATTTACAGTTTAGCATTGAACTTGGTCGGGAGTTCGCCAAAAAGATCGTTAAGTAAATAGTGCCTCGCTATAGTGCGTAAAGTGTTGTTCATACCCAGAGATCCCCAATACACACAATATGCTGATTCAGCTGTGCTCCGCTTTGCTGCTAGGCCTGGTGCTGGGTGCCAGTGGCGCCGCCAGGTTCGGTAAGTCTAACATAATGAATCCTGCAGCAGTTCAGATTGATTTTATATGTGATTTCCGCACTCAGCTCCCGATTTACCACGTTGTCACTTCGGCGACACCGAGTGCATCATCAATGTGTCGCATACGCTGGTGAGGCAATACGCACGTACGGGCTATTCTCCGGCAGCCTTTCCACAGGTTGAGCCGTTCGTGGTCAAGCGCTTTGACATCTCCGACGGACGCACTGGCTCCTTGAACCTGAAGCTCAACTTCCGCGACGTCAATGTGGAGGGATTGTCCGGCGTCAAGTTTGACCGCGCAGTGTAAGTAGAAAATGAGTGAATCAATTAAATAGTGTGAATACTATTCATGATATTTACCCCAACTATGTTCTCTGATCCTTTGCAGTGGCTTTGGTGCTAATCCCGCCACCAGCAAGTTTGAAATGTACGGCGCGTTCCCCAAAAATCGAGCTGCGCGGCAAGTACAGCGCCGATGGGCGCATTCTGATTCTGCCAATCCGAGGCGATGGTGATGCCGATATTACTCTGCATAGTCCCAAGTTTTCGGTCAAGTTCAAGCCCGGCACAACGGTGGTCAACGGACGCACTCATCTCAGTGTGGATAAGCTCAAGGTTCTTGTGGAGCCACAAAAGTAAGTTTATCTCTTAGGCGATTGTTATCGATATTAATCATCGCTTCTCGTTTCGTGTCCTGCAGAATGAACATCAGGCTGACGAACCTGTTCAATGGCGACCAAGCGCTGGGCACCAATTTGAATCAGTTCCTAAACGAGAACTGGTCGGATGTTTGGAGTGAACTGCAGCCTTCGGTTCATGTGGCCATTGCTGAAATCATGAAGAGCATCCTCTCGCAGCTCTTCAAGCGTTTCGCCTACGAGGATCTATTCCTGGAGGACTAGAGTGGGCCCCATTCATCACCCCCTTTCCACACACACACACACACACACATCGATACGAATACAGTTAGTTAGTAGTTAGAGTTAAGTAACTTATGTACGTGTACGTGTACGAGTATTTTTCACATTTATCACTGGACTGTTTGCTCTATAAGTAAATTACTAAGTTTAAATTGTAATAATAAACAATGCTGACATGGAATTAGAGTTATGAGTGCCGATTATACTACGCTGGGCATTTGATTAGATGCAGTTGACGCGAGCCACTTGAGTTTCCACCCAATTAGCATAGCCTTTTCGGGTTGAGTATTCAAATTAGCCACGTTTTCTTTATTTTATTTAACCAAAACCATTTCCGCAATGCTGGCGAATCAACTTGGCCATAAATCGACAGTCGATTCACGTGATTGACTTGATTTGCATAACAGCAACAAATACAACCGAAATACGCCACTTGACATTTAACATGTCCAGCCCGGTTTCTCTCAGTGCACGTCAGTGGGGGAAGGAGGAGGAGTTACAGCTATAAATAAATAAATAAATAGGTAGGCAGGTAGCTCCTAAAACCGTTGCCAAGTTCAAGTGTAGACAACGGTAAACGGTCAACTGGGGCTGGGGCAAGTGATAGCCTCGTTAACCTTGAGAACGGGAACACAGCCAGCTCCACGCAAAATCTTCCATGCGATAAACTATGTAATTGTGCACTGCGATCAAGTTGAACAGCTTTTGTGGACAGGAGGCTGGTTCCCGGCACTGCGCACTGAGGCTAACTGGATGCTGGCCCGGGTGGAGTACACGCATTTCATCGGTCGGTCGATTCATTTAGTGTATTATTGTTGTTTTATATTTAGCACTGCTTGAGGCTAGAAACCTTTTTATTCTATTTACTCTCAGACATCCCCTTTCAATCCCAAGGGTTCTCGAAAATAAAAGTTGTCCCATTATGCTGATGGTTTAATTGTGGCAAAACTTGTTTCAGTTCTATATCTAGCAGACAAAACAATTCGGAGTTAACACTCTTGAGGGTTTTTGTCAATAATCTAAGTGAGCTGCAGTTTCTTAGCTTTCAGCAGGTTGCTTGAAAACATTTTGGAAATGAAAGAGCTCTCAAACATTCATTGATTCCCATTAAAGCCTACAGAACACAAAAGTGAATACTCAAAATGCCAGTATTTTCATAAGTATCTTGTTAAACTATTTTTCGATGATGGCATACTTTAATTGGTCTTCTTTGCTTCTACTTGTTTTAGCAAACTATCTAAAATCTTTGATCTATTGACCTTTCTGACTGATCATATGAGTTTTGCATTATATGAACGTCTATTTTGTGAGATTTGTACGCCAATTATCACTTATTCACACAATCATAGAAAGATGACTGCAAGTTTGACACGCGGAAACTTAACTTAATATTTAAATTATATATAAATACACACTTCGTTTTATATACACAGTATACGTAAATAAAAGGCTAATGTTCGCATTTAATGATATGAAAATAAAATGGAACATTTGCATGACTTTTATATTTGATAATAACACACTTAGGTTGTAACTAATCAGCAATTAACAGTTTATTGTAATTCACCTTATACCAACACTTAAAAAAAAGAAAAACTAAACTTTTAATAATAAATTAACTTATCCGACTTCAGAAGATACTTATATATAAGGATGCTGTATTTGAGGGATTAATAACGAATTTCTAGGTATTTTCACCAAGCCTTTTCAATATAACTCACTATGATTTTCTGAGAATGTACAGATAGAACGTTAATCAGGTATTTAGATGCCTCAAACCTGTCAGGAAAATGAGTAGTTGATCCACAGAGCACTTTTACCTGGTTCAAACTCTAGTTACATTATATTGTAAAACAGGTTATATTTTATTATCGAGGCCGGAATCGTACAAGATCTGAACTCACGAGATGCCCATATTAAAAGAGAAATAAATAAATGTATGTGCATGTTACAAAGTTTAAATTCCATTGAGAGCGATATTTTTTGTTGATCTATGGCAATTGCAATTGCAACGATCTATCTCTCTATAAAAGCTTTGCGCCAAGTGGAGCTGCAACTCAGTTGTTTAATTCAGTTTCCGAGAATTAGTTTCCATACTCCTGAAATGTCGCGAATTGCTGTTGTGCTGCTGCTCTGTACGGTTCTCTCAGTGCAAGGAGGGTTTCGTAAGCAAGGACTAAGGCTCATATTGATTTCAACTAACATACATATGTATAATTAATTCTATATAGCTGATGACCCAAAGCCCTGCAAACATGGTGACTCGGAGTGCATTATCAATGTAATCAACGGTTATATTCGGGAAAAGGCAACTACGGGTGACAAGGATATAAATCTACAAAAAGCTTGATCCACTGCCGATCGCGAGTATGAATATAAAGCAGGGAGCGGAGAGTCCGGTAAACATTGATTTGACATTTAAGAATAACTTGGCTCATGGCATCAGTACAATGAAGTTCACGAAAGTCAGGTGAGTAGCACTAGAATCGGAATGAGCCAAGAAATGAACCATTGATATTCTAACTACAGAGGTTTCGGTAAGGATATTGCCAAGAAACATGAACTGCAAGTAAATGCCGATAAACTGTCTCTGGAGGGACCCTACGAGATCAAGGGAAAGGTCCTTATCTTGCCAATCAGCGGAGGTGGCGTGAGCAACTTGACTATTGGTATGCGGATATCTAAACATAATCATAGCTAACATTTAATTACATTTTCATCTTCTTCTCTGGGCAGACCATTTGACTTTGCGAATTGTGTTTACGGGCAAGCCTTACGAAAAGAACGGTGAAACCTACATGGAGGCGACTAATTTGGAAATATTGGCCAAGCCCAAGCGTATCTTTTACCACTTCGAAAATCTTTTCAACGGGGACAAGGCCCTGGGCGATAACATGAACTCGTTCCTCAACGATAACTGGGAAGCCATCTATAAAGAGGTGCAGGAATCTTTCCAGAACGCATTTGCGGACATTTTCCAGAAGATTATCTCTGATGTCTTCTCCCAGTACCCCTATGATAAGTTCTTCGAGGCGTGAATGTTATTTATGTATAAGTTTAGCTTAATATGAATTCAGTAGTAAATAAACGTTGAATGGCTTTAACTGTGACAACCTACACAATTACGGGAATCAATCTCTATGTTGATAATCTGATAATCTTTATAGCGAGTAATTTCTTTGAAAAAAATTAACATATTAATCCAATAACTTCATTTGAATTTGAATATTGTAGGCCTTGTCCGGTTAACCCACATTCTGGAATACATTAGCGAGTTTTCCGCTAGGTAATTTCTATAAAAGCCACTGGGCTGCGAATACGATCAGTAAAATGTAAGGAGCAGACTTTACGTTTCAATTAAATGTGATAATGGTGTCGAGAACTGTTTGGTTTCTGGCGTTCTGCCTGACTGGAATGGTGCAAGGAGATTTCCGTAAGCAAATGACATTAATATGAGATATTCTGAAGTATTTCAATCTATAAACTCTCACAATACAATAGCCGATGATCTTAAGCGGTGCAAATACGGTGAAGCCAAGTGCATAATGGATGCACTGCAACTAATTCTGAGAGAAAAAGCTGAAGTGGGTGACAGGAGCCTGGATTTGGGCGTGATTGATCCCTTTCCAATTAAAAAGCTAAGCATAAAGAGAGGCGGTGAAGGCCCCATTGTCTTAGATCTGACCTTTAGCAATAGCGAGATATATGGCATTAAGGCGCTGCAGCCTAAAAATATTAAGTAAGTTCTGGAAAGTTATATCTGAACATTATCAAAATGAACTACCATCGTAGGGGCTTCGGCAAAGATCTGACTCAACAACACGAGCTTAACCTGTATGTGGACGTTGTTACCTGTGCCGGTCTCTATGACATTAATGGCAATATTCTCATTCTGCCTATTACCGGAAAAGGCGTGTACAACATAACACTAAGTAAGTACTATCTCCCTTCATATATATATAAGAATATACCTTTAATAATCTCTCTCTCTCTCTTTCAGTCAATCCTCTTCTAACTGTAAGATTTTCCGGCAAACCTATTGAACGGAATGGGGAGATCTATATGCAGCCGATTAAATTTGAAGTGGATGCTAAGCCGACGGGTGTTTTATTCAACTTTGAAAATCTCTTTAATGGTGACAAAGCATTGGGAGACACCATGAATGCTTTTCTTAACGAGAACTGGAAACTCTTATACGATGAATTGCGGCATGACATTCAGTGGGGACTTGCTGAAAATTTTCAAGAGTTTGTAGCAAAGATATTTGCCAAGTACCCCTATGCTAAGTTTTTTCAAGAATAATCTCGAATGCTTTATACACAAGCGATTTGTTAGCCCATTTATTATACGCAACTTGGTGTACATGTTTAATCCATACTCAGTATACAAAAACCTGTAAGGGAACGGCTTACATTAAATTAATCAAATAACTGGATTCTACCTTATCCAAAGTGGGCTGGTTAATTAGATTTCATCACGAGGATCAAACGGCAAATCTGCGCTTAGCTATACTATATAAACTTTGTTCTGATCTATTTAACTAAAATACTTTCAAATGTTTCTCAAGTGAAACAAATTCTACAACAGGCAATAGATAACGGAATATTTAAAATTGCAAATTTCTTGACCGTATGATAAGATTCAGATGTGCGGTGTCAGGTTGCCTGACTGGAGTTTTATAAGGTGCTTGAGAAGTGTTATTAATAGGTTCAATAAAGAGTGCAATCTAGTATGATATTTGACCTGCAAATTGAAATAAATGATAGCGGTTTATTACAGTAAATACAGGGACTTAACTAAACGATCTGCAATCTCTTGATTGTTAATTGCTCAGCTATCTATTGAAATCTTATATTGTAAGTTTGCATACATTAGATTCTAATTGAGGATTTATTTATTAGCTGTGAGAATAAATAAGGCATGAGCCTAGGTCAATGGTTTTATGATTTGAATATGCAACGATAAAACTAAACAAAAGCATACTTTCCATCTACTCGTTGCAGTGCTGTCAAATTTTCAAAGTTGTCGTAAGATTGCAATGCAGGGAGTCTAAGTTCACTGCTTACTAAACGAAAGTCTGTTTACGAAAAACATGCAGTTTATGTCCATTATCAATCTGTAGTTTTTTAAAACTTTCTTTTTTTCACATTTTAACGGTATTCTGTTTGATAAACGCCCTTGAATCGTTAGGGGGCGTTTGGGGTAGACCTGGAAGTTAAATCGATTCTCGAATCGATTAATCGATGCATCGATTTAATTTTTTGAGAATCAATTAAATCGAAAATTTGAAAATAATACTAAATTACTACAATTAAACAAGTAAACATGTCTAGTGGTGGTATAAAATTTGGTATCACGGATTTTTTAAAATTTTTTTTTAGAGGTAGGGCTATATTTATGATAAATTTAGGTGAAAGAATTAAGTCTCGGACTCTTCTAGTTTTTTTTTAATTTAAATTTTTTAGCAGCTGAGACATTTCAATAACGCTTTGGCATGCCGTGCGCCAAGGCACCAATTTTAATCAAAAAGCTTAACGACATCGTTTCATTTCACATTTGTCTGTTGAACAACTATTTAATTTGAATTCCTTTTCCGTTCCCTATCGTACATATGTATGCAGCAAATAATTATTAAGAAGCCGAAAAGTATGCAACATGTTTTGCTAGGCTGCTTGAGATTTTGCAAAGATTTTCGTTGCGAAGTCAATTTACACCAGGCGAACAACAACAGCAGCAGGCAAAAAATAATTGAGAGTAAGTAAATCAAGGAGAGCGCAATTAGAGTGGATTAGAAGACGTGCAATTGTGCTCTCTTTGTTTTCAACCAATCAGTACAGTTCACACTGTCTTTGCTTTGATCGAGTTTGACACGTGACACCTGCGCCGTCTCTGCGCTCGTCCTCTCTCACTCCTCTTTCGTCTGTTCACTTAGTGCTGCCTGTCTGCTGTTTTCTCTGTTCGCCTGGTGTAATTTGTTGTGATGCACCCAATAAAACAAGCAAGGCTGCCTTCGTTTGCCCTCTCTCACTATGTGCACTTCGTTTGTCTTTCTCTGTGGTCCTCTCTTCCTTACTTCTCTCTCCTCTTAGTAAACTACATTCCTCCTGAAATTTCTGCGCACCTGGTATTTTTCTGTGTTGAGACATAGCAGTTTTCGATGTCTCAACACAGAACAATACCAGCTCTAATTTGGGGCGTCAACACATAAAAAATCTAGTGCGCGAAAAAGTATGCATTTATTTTAGATGCGGGTGAATTTCTCGTGGCGCCTGAAAAATGCTGTAAAATATTCTAAAGCTACTTTTGGCGGGAAAAAGCGAAATCAACAGCAATGCTTTCACCCTATCAAGGTTTATTTCTGTAAATATGTACATATTATTAGAAATAAGATTTACACTATAGTATAAGTTATTAAATATAATATAGTAACAGTAAACTATAAATAAAATTAAATAAAAATTAAAAAAAAAAAACAGCACTGCGGAAGGAAATTATCTTTAAATGTGGAAAGCGGGAAGTATAGAATTTTTCGGAATAAAGTTAGCTTATTTCCGTTATTTTGTGATGTTTTTAATCAAAAGGAATTTCAGAGAATATAAAAATCAGACACAAATTGTCTGTTATATTAACCTTAATGCCATTCAGAATAAATGTTTGTTTATTTTTATCCGAGTAAATAACTGAGTTGCTTTATTTTGTTTACAGAATGCAAACCTTAATTAGTTTGTTACGAACTTCAAACTCATTTCGCATGCTATAAAATCGCAGCTGACAAGTATTTGAACTAGTTCACAAAATGACTCAGCTTACTGTTATAAGTATATGGTATTTCTGGTACAAAGCCGGTTCAAACCTGTCGTCAACAATTAGAAATAATTAAAATATACTAAGTCAAAGTCGTCCAAAAAATCTGTTTTGGATAATGTATATAATTTTCATACAATATTTTGTATCTGGGGCGTGGGTCTTATCGGTTAATAGCCTAAATAATTTGATATTTATTGTTATTCAATGTAAATACGAGCAATGAACCTAATACTTAAAGCAAATAAAAGTCGTTAACTTATCGAATGTATCGATACCAATTGACAAGTAATTCAGCTCAAACCGCCGACAGGGCCATAAACAAAAGACCTATCAGGTCTAACTGCATCTGGTTTTGTGATACGCTAAAAATTAAGAACCCCCTTACAAATGTATTCTTTATTCCCGTAATTTGTTAAAGTGCTCCTGACTCAGATTCGGCCTCAGTCAATGTCAAGCTCTACGCGCCGCGACGCGTCGTTCGAGCCGCTAAAGTGATTTTTGTTTAACAACGCCGCAACAGAACAACAACTAATTCCACCGAGCGGAGAGAGCGGACAGAACATTTAAATTTCACTGTTGAACATATCATTTATGACCTGCTCTCTCACTCTGGCGCCTATAAAACTGCACTCAAGTCTTGATAGGCCCATCAGTCTCCTCCCGACAGCGGCATCGACAACGTATTTGGATATTATACAAGTCTTAATAATGGATACGAAATTTGCAGCATATTTGTTGTTGATAAGTGTCTTCATCCACGGCTCAAGATCACAGGATGCCCGTGAACTACGTAGGTGTAAATTTGGAACAGTATTTCGTTGAACTTTGTTGCCAAGATCATTTGTTTCTCTTCTGTTCTTCAGCTGCTGGCATCACGAAATGCGCCATATCTAATGAAGACTGTCTGAGGGACGGCATGAACTATGTGCTGAGGAATCATGCTAGAACAGGCATTAAGCAGTTGGGTCTGGTGCAATTGGATCCATTGCAAATCAAGAAGTTTGCTCTGGGAAAGAATCCAAATAGTCCCGTTAGTGTAGACTTAACCTTTACCGACGCAAGTCTTTTGGGTCTGGCAGAGGCGCAAGTGAAGCGAGTGTCGTAAGTGGGATGTGGGATTGGTAGAGAGAGTTGCAGCTATAGCAAAGTTCAATTTCAGACCTTTCACCATTGATCTGTCTAAGCCCATTACTTTTGATATGGTGTCACCGAAAATAACGCTAACAGGACCATACAGTGTGGAGGGCAAGGTCCTCATACTGCCCATAGTTGGGAAAGGAAACGCCACCATTGTGCTGGGTAAGCGAGATTATAACTCTTCCCTCGGCTTGGTACTCCCTGCTAATGTTGAACATGTTATAGATAATTGTCAGGTGCATGCCGTGGTAAGACTGAAAGCTGTCCCCAAGGGTCCGAATCAAACCATTGCGGAGGTACTCGAAGTCAAGATGAGGTTGGACCCCTCGCGCCTCCATTACAGTCTAGAGAACTTGTTCAATGGCCGCAAGGACCTGAGCGATGCAATGCACGCCCTGATCAACGAGAACTGGAAGGAGATCTTCAATGAACTGAAGACGGACATTGCCACAGCCATGGGCCTGATATTCAAATCGGTGCTGAACAGAATGCTGGGAAGGCAACCACTCGAGCAGCTTTTCTCCGATATTTAAGAGTTCAACAAATGATGCAATTGTTTTCTAGGCTTTAGTGTTTTTATTCTAATAAAACGTATTCGATACAATAATTAAAAATGTATTAACTGAAATTTGTGAGGTTTTAAGATCATTCAAATGATTTCAAACAAGCATTAAATTAAATCAGATTTGCAAGACGAGTTAACAAATTGACACTTAAATAAAAAGGCACGTTCAGGCTTTTACAATAATTACTTAATCTTCTTCTTAATTAATATAATCATTATAAGGCTTTGTGCATATATACGAAAACATTTTTGTATAAAACAATATCCAATTTCATTTACAGATTTTTGACAACTTTGTCTTTTATGATGCAAACAAAAAGATTTTGGAACTCAAACTTTTGACTTCAGGCTCAGAATTCTCTATACTTTTTGCATAAATAATAATAGTTATTGTATGAGTTTTTAATCTGTATGGATGTCAACTGCAATGTAAGTCCTCCTTGGCTTTTTCTAAGAGCTAGAACTGATTATAGTTTTCGAGGCTTAGTTACATCTAGAAAGACGGATACGAGAGCTCTGTTTTGGCGGCGAAGAGGGCGGCAAGTCCAGAATATCAGCAATCAAAAACTGATCTAGACTTGGAGTTGCCTCATCAGGACGCAATGATGGAGTTTCTTTTTGCTTTGGTGGATCACACATTGCCATGATCTCCGGTGGGAAATAGCTCTCCGGGGATTTGATGAGCATGTTCAAAATTTCCTCTCGTTCCTTGGCACGGCGAATAAGACTGTGCAAGTTATAATGCTCTGCAATATATTTCTCCTCATCCTTCAAGGCTAGTGGATCTGGTAGAGGCTGAAGCTCACGTGCAGCTAGTTCCAAGCCTCTTTTGAGGGTGGCCTCATGGCGCTCCCTCATCGCAGTTGAGTAGCGATGCTCGTGATCCATTTCCCAATTGAAGACATGCACATAAATGTGGGCGGTCTTGAGCTGCTCTCGTAGCTCCTTTAAAACTGTCTCCATTCTGGCAGCGTTATCTGAAAAGATGCATAGGGAATCAGTCTTTGTGCGTGTATGTTTGTTGTGCGCCGAGATACTCACTTCTGGCCACCTGACTGACGAACTCCATTGAACGTTGACGAAGTTGGATGCTGGTGAACTGTTTAAGAATCAGCAGACTACGACTGGCCTCAGTGAGAGCTGTGTCGCATTCGGTGTACTTCATGTAGTCAAAGTGACGATTCTGCTCCAGCTGACGACGAAGACGAGATAGGAACCTGTCAGTCTTGGTGCACAACACCTGCACATGATGGCGTATGTTGCAGCCTTTGGGCATGGTGCATTTCCGGGGGAGCTCGCAGAGGTAATCCGATGGTAGCGAATTCGGTTGATTGCTGGGAACATCAGAGCTTATCTGCTCGTGCAGCGATCTGAACAGCTCCAAAAGGCGCTCCACATCGTTATCTACAGAACTGCAAGGAAACTCTGGTTGTCACAAACTTTCCACCTGGCTAGTGGCTCTAATGCGCTTACCTGTTGCCCAGCTCATAAATTGTGAGCACGCCGGGGCATTCCTCGTTCTGGTTTTCCTTCTGCTGATGTTCTTTAGTATTTCGCTGCGTTGCCATTGCGACCTGGCCATGGGTTGTGTTGTCTGTTTTCTTTTTGGCGCCACTATGGCCCTCGTTGGTGAAACGCTTTGGGATTGCATTCATGGCCTGAGTGCAGCCATAGCCATGGAACTCAAACTCAGGTGCATTTTCATCCAATATTAAATCTTCGAATTTACGATTCATTTCTTGCGACACTCCCCGAGTGTCACCTACAACAGGTTGCACCACGATTGGTGGCGCATCTTGTTCGTCATCAACCAAATTGCATAGTTCTAAATTCAATTTTTGCAAATTTGTATTTAATTGTTTATCTTCAGTGTCGGAATCCATGTTCAAATTTATTTTTAGCTCTAACAACTTTTTGCGCCAAAAATAGAAACAACACTGCACTTTTCTATGCAGACAAAAACCCGCGGGCGCCAAGCTGTCTGCTTCGGTCTACACAACTGTTCGCACTGAGCGTCGCCCTGTCTGCTACGAAATTTAAATGGCGGCTAGAAACGTTAAGGCTGCCGCCAAACTGTCTGGAATATAACCGCCTTGTCATCGCGCTGCTATCGATATACTTTAAAAAAAGACACGATCACACCACTTACCTGCAAAAATTTGGCATCACTGTGCAAAGAAAGTTATAGTTGTTTGTATAAAAACAATGTAAGAAAACACACTGAACTATAAGCAACTAATAATTAAATGTGAAATTATAATTTATGCATACTTGCATATTATTTAATTACTTACACTCTTGTTTATAATACGTCCAGGGCTACAACGGAAAGCTGGCAATGTGCGTGTAGAGTTTTTGCAATGCAACCATGTGCTTTCATTTATGGTTACTTTTATCTGTTTACGAATAGGAAATGGAGGAATAAGAATTGTAAGTCGATTTGGGCTTTGGTATATTTATTGAATTTATTTTATATATTTTACGTTTGTATGACATACATAAACAGTTATATGTTTTACATTGTACATTTTTCAATATGTATACTTAACTTGTATTATTATTATTTATTACTTGTAGTTATATGTATTTGTATAGTATATGTATGTATAAACGCATGTGTGTGTGTATAAGTATTTATTATTCGCATGCGAACGGTTAAGTTTATTATATGTTTAACAAAATTGAAAACATGAGTATAAAAACAAAACCCTCTATTAGTCTGGATTAGCACTACTAGAAATTACATTTGGATACTTTCTGCTAATTGATTAATAATTAATATTGCATTAATAATACAAATTGTATACGATTATATGTATATCAGATAAAGCTACAACTTAGTGCGCATTCTTGTACTTCAATTCAAAAAAGAGCCTACAACAAAATCGACAATAAACAATAACAAATTATTACGCTGTTGCTAGTTTTGTATATTCCACTAATATTAACAAAACTTTATCAAGCATTGTTAAACAAATACAAAGAAATTGTGATTTCTTTAATCATTATTTGTTTTGTATATCACAAGTTAAAATTTTGATTATTGTTTGGTCAATTTTCTTTTTAATATGTTCCATTCTTTAGATATACATATGTATGCATGTATGATCATATGTGGATGAGTGTGTGTGTATGTCTACGAAATGTTTGTATGTATGTTTATTGAAGTATATATTTACATAAGAAAATATTCGAAAATGTTAATTCAATAATAAACACACGTTCTCTTTGTAATATTGTATAGTAATATTTTCATCGCTTAACACTCTTGGTTACAGTTATAAATTGGTCTACACTCAAGTCATGATGTTACATTAAATTGGTATATCGGTTCTAACAATAAGATATAGAAAGAGATTGAGAGATACATATAGAGAGCGAATTGTTCTTTCTTTCATAAGGAGATTACACAGAAATTCGAGTTAGTTGCATGCAGTTTAGTGAAGAAGATAAATAGTAGAATAACTTGATACTTTTTATTGATTTACCATCGCGTTCAGATTGAGTAGAGTTTGTCAATTTGCAATGTACATATTGAATGTGGATTCTGTGTAAAGAACAATAACTTTTGGGAAATCTTTAAATGCTGCTTTGGTTGTAATTCTACAGTGAACTGTTTAAACTTAAAAGTTCCTTGAAATGAATTCAATAATAAAGGATATAACCACAATATACACAAATCTGAACGCGGGCTACGAGTTATGCGCGAGATTCGAATCGTATAACTATCGCATAGCCATCGCATAACTATCGCTTAGTCTAAGCTTATACCAACGATTCTCTGAAGTTGCTGTTTACCTGTAAAATAGTTGCAGACATTGTATAAGTATGTGTATATATATGTTGTATAAGTAGTGTATATTGGGTACTTTAGCTATTTATATAGTCATAGTTGAGTATAGATATACGGGTCGAACGATATGTTATAGTGGGGATCGGTCGGTCGGATGGATTCATGCATGTTAGGAGCAACTCTAGGGAGAGAAGACGCGCAGACTGCGTAACAGTGTGGCCAGCACATTAGCCAGACACTCGGCCTGCAGTGCCAGCTGTCCGGCACCGATGGGGCCAATCTGTACGCCGACTAACTCACGAAAACTGCTTGCCACATCGTGCACCTTCAGCACAATGTTGCGTGTCTGCAGTGGCGCCGAGGTGTGACGCGTCATGTCCTGCGCCAGTTCAGTGATGCGTCGGATTGCGGTCAGGCACGAGGTCAAATGATCGGGCAGGGTTATCAGCGTCATGTCCGACATTGAGGCAACCAGAAACTTGCTTGCAGTGACCAGAGCCAAAGTCTGTTCGGTCAGTTCGTTGCGTGCTCGCTGAAATTTCTCCTCATCAATGCTGGAGCCTCCGCCGGCAGACTGTGCCGCCGAGCACTGTGCCGCCACCTGATCCAATTTGATCAGTAGCCCAGCCATGGCCACATCTGTTTTGGCCAGCAACGCTTCGCCGTCGATCAGGTGACCGTTCTTAATGAACAGCTTCTCGCCGTGCAGCTGCTGGGGTTTCTTGGGCAGCGTCGGTAGTAGCTGACCATTGGAATGCGCATTGGGTAGGCGGGCTGTGGCCGGTATAGGCGGTGTGGTGGGCGTGCCATTGATCGTGGGACGTGGTCGACTGGCAATGGGCGGCAGCGGGGGTTTCTTGGGCGCACTCACCGCGGATCCGGTTGCGATTGCGGATGCAGGACTGCCTGCACCAACAGGTGTTATGGCTTGCTGCTGTGGAGTAGCTGGCTCTGAGCTGCTGTTGGTGGGACTACTACGTGGCGGCAGCTGTGGCGGGCACAGTTCCCTCAGTGGCACAGTCACCACAGGCTCACTGCCAAGCTGACGCAACTGCTTCTTGGGGGAAAAACGCTGCAGTAGCTCGGCACTCTTAGGCGGACGTGCCGGCGGTGGCGTCAGTGGTTCCGTTGTGGGTGTACGAGGCGGCGGTTGCAATTGCACCTGCACCTGCTCGTCCGATGTGGCCTCCTCTTTCTTGTGCGATGTAGGACAGCAGCTGAACTTGCTCTTGCGCTCCACAGTCGCATACTCGATGATATGCGACGGCGGCGGCGGCGCTGGTGTCCTGTCCAGCAACTGTGTTATGTTGTTGTGGTTATTGTTGTTGTGATTGCTATGATTGCTGTTGCTATTGACCACAGACTGGAAAAACTCGCGCTTTGCCTGCACCGAATTGCTGTAGAGGCATTCTGTCTCCGGTTCCGCTTGCACTGCCTCCAGATTGGGCGGTGGTGGTATTATAAATGACATTATCTCCTCGGGCGTTAGCTCCTTGGCGGGTGTGGCCTTCTGTGTGGGTGGTGCCACCAGCATCTGTTGCAAGAGCTATCCAGCTCCTCGGCACGTCCCTCGAAACCTATCGGCGGCGCCGCATTCAACAGCGACAGCGAATCCAGCTCATCGGGTGTCTGTGGCGGCGGTATGGCACGCAAATCAATTAAATCCGGATCTGTCTCAATGAACGTATCCTCGCGCACCTCGAAGCCATAGATCTCGGAGAGCTGTCGCGCTGCCACATCTGCATCAGGAGCCACAGCGGGCACATTGCTAATCTCCTTTAGCTGCTGCAGATACTCGCGCAGATTGTAGTCCTTCGTCTCGGCACCAAAGTGGGTGCCATCGGGACTGTGCAGTCCGAAGCTGCTGCGCTGCGCCAACTGCTGCTTGATGCCACCGGTAGCCTGGAGCAGTTGCTGTGGCCGCCGCGTTGTTGGCGATTGCGCTGGCGATGCCACCGACTCGGAATCACTTTCACTCTGCGAGAAATCTGTGCCGAGTGCCTGTAGATCGCTTAGCAGCTGACTGAATCCATTCATTCTTCGCTGTGGCCGCGGACTGGAGGTGCTGCACAGGCTGGGCTTGCGTTTGGGTGTGGCGGGTGTGGGCGGTGCTGATGCCGACACCGGTTCGGGTATGGCATTCAATCCCTGTGTAATTCCACTCAGATCATGGCTTATAGTATCCGCCAGCAGCTGCAGTGAATCACTGTGCTTCAGCGAGGGTGTGCCACCGCCGCCGCCTATATGGCTAATGGTGGCCTCCTCAGTGGAGGATACCTTGCTGCTGTTAAGACTGTCGCAGTCACTGTCGAACTCCAGCATGGCCACACCTTGGCCCAGTTGAAGTTGCTGTTGTTGTTGCTGCTGCAGCTGATGGCTGTGCTGTAGCTGCGTATGCTGCAGCTCCTGTTCCTGTTCGTTGAGATACTGCTCAGAGCATTGGACAAGCTGCTGCAATTCCTGTACACGTCGCAGCACCTGTTCGTTCTTGGCCTCCACTGCCAGCTGGCTGCGTCCTGCATCGCTGCAATAGTTGCTGCCACTGCTGTCACTCAGCCCGGAGTCCTTGGCTGCCTCCTCGAGCAGCTCAGTCGCCATGACGCTATGTAGATCCAGGTCGGTAGCATAGCTCAAGGGCTGGTTGACTGGGCCTGGCTGTGGTCGACTTAACACTGCCTGTTGCGGCAGAGGATGATATGGCGGCGTCATCAAGAAGTTGACGCTGTGCGCACGTGTATGGAACGGCAGCAGATAGCTCCAGCTGGCGGGCAACACAGTGTGCTGTGACAGAAAAGAGGGTGCATTGTCCTCCTCGTGTGGTTCACGTTCTCGCAGCAAGTTCAGCACGTTTCCTGCAAGATAATAAAGTTAGTTGTTGATTATAATACGACTTCTGCTGGTTTCATCCATCACATACCTGTGAGCAACCTATAATAACCGCCCAGAACCAAACTAAACTCGCAGGCATCGCGATCCTCCATTATAAACTTGACGGCGCGATCGCCCAGCATGTAAATGGAAACGCTGCAGGTGACATCGTCCTCGCGATGGACTACAACATGTGTGAAGTCCTCTATGGCCGAAATGGGCTGTGGCTAATGTTGAGTAAAAGAATAAATACGTTATTAAATATATTCCACATTAGGGTAGCTTGAACTGACCACCGAATTGCGTGCGCTAGATATCTGACTTAGGCCGAATCTCGGACTGATGAGCAGCACTCGCTCCATGCCTTCTCTTTGGTTTGTGCTGAAACATTTGGCGCCGTAGCTTGGTAAACTAGCGATTATATCTAGATAATGAAGTTTGGCCTAAGAAATTAAGATCGGTGAATAATCTATATAATGTAAGACATTAATAGTTGTGCGCTCACCTGCAGCTGAGTTAGCACCTTGCTGGATGAACCCGTCATCTCTGCATTGAGCTTCAAGAAGTGTGAAATAAGTCGACGCAGTTCTTTACGTTTCATGCCCTCAAATAGACTGACGGGCACAAAGCGTTCCAGGCCAAACTCACGTCTGCAGAGAGAGAGAGAGAGAAAGAGCAGAGGTTATTACTAATAATTACGGCTATGCATCAGTGACCTGCATGAGGTGGTACTGCAAACCACATTCAATGAAAAAACTTGTCTCCAAAGACACTCTCGTTAGATGCTTTATTGATCACTCAATCATTTCCTAATTGATGACGAGACCACTTTATTCATTCCCTCACAGGTGCTTTGCCTACTCTGCAGTATACTCTACTCCTTGTACTTACTCGACCAACTTGACGGTGAGCTTGGCGGGCGCAAAGTTATTGGCCAGCGCATGCTGATGCATATGAAGTGCAGCCAAACGCAGTGCCAGCTCTGGCTGCAGCTCGGGTGCAAAGCGCTCCTGGTTGACATCGTTGCAGCATTGCATGTACAGATAATCCAGTGCATGCAGATCCCGTTGTGCCAGCTCGGCAGCCGAAATTGGCACGAATGTGATGCGAAACAGACAGCGTAGCTTATGAGCACCTGGACGAGCAGCAATCTGAGCATACAATAAAGGAAGCTTACTTAAATGGAGCTATATAATTATATAGAGCGTGCTTACGCGTGCCAGAGACTCTTGCGGATCGAGCAGCGTTAATTTATTGCGTTTTAGACTCTTGACATGCTCCAGCACGAGGCTGAAGAGTTCACCGCAGCACAGGCATAGCTTGTCCAGCAGCGAGCTAACCACATCCTGCACTGTGGTAGTGGCATCGTATTTAAACGATTTGGTCTGCCCATTCTCCAGGAATACCTTGAGCACATTCGCCATTGGTGGCACGCAGATGTCGCCCAGTGAAAATGCCGAAGGCTGCAAAGGTAAAAAGGTTACAGAAAGCTGTCTTTATCTCTACTATGAGTAGTCCTGCTTACCGGAAACAATGGTGCTCCATTGACGCACACACTCTCTGCAAAGCGCACACGACTGGGACGTGAGCGGAGCTTGGCTCGTTTGCCGGCCGAGAGAAGCGTCGACTTGCGGCCAGGCATGACACAGTGCGCCATTGGCTGGCAGACAAGCAACGAGACCTGCGCTTCACAGGCGCGTACCAGCTGGATGACATGGTCTCGGGGGCGCATCTTTAACATCCTCTCCATTGACTGCAAGTATCTGATCGCCAGGCTGCAGCTTGCCTATGCTGGGTCCTCCCTCCGTGACAAAGCGTACAATCACCGGACGCTCACTGCCGGCAACAAAGCCAAAGCCCAAGCTCGGGCTGCGCTGCAGCAATACCAGGCGTGGCTCTGGCGGATGCTCATCCCATCTGATGCACTCGGGAGCCTCATAAGTTGTTGTCTTATTTAGGTGACTGAGGGGGGAGGTGGAAAAGGTTAAACGAGTGCATACATGAGACTATATACATATTGTACTATATACTCACTTGATGTAGTAGGAACGACCCTTGGAATCTATGGCACGTTCCCAACCGTAGGACAATTCCTCGTGCTTGCTCCAATCCTCGCAAGCGGGCAACCAGCCAGACGATTGCGTTAAATGACTGTGAATAAATGGAGAGGGCATTAATGTTGATATATATTGCGTATATGGTATATAATGTATCTTATTATAATACTCTCTCTCTTTCTTTCTGACTTTGCCTCTTTGCCTATACTTAATTTTAGTTGATTACTTGAATTCTTTGTACAATGCTATCATGTGTTTACAGTTTCTCTTTATATGTCTCATTTGCTGGCCGATACTTAACCCTGAACTTGCTACACTCCCCATTCTTCTGCCCTGCATCATTGGCTTACTCTGGCCTATTTAATATTGGGGCTGGTAAAATGCATTTCAATTGAGATTAATCAACACTAATTGGGTTATTTGCTTGGCTATGCAATAAAGTGCAGCCGTAATCGGGCCAACCCAGGACAGCAGAGCGACAGGCAGGCAGGCAGGCAGGCTGGGCAGGCACCAGTCAACCCAGTCAACCCACCTTGGTGGCTTCCGTTGCTGTCGTTCTTCATTTCCTGACTGCAAACAATTGTGATAATTAGTTTTGCACTTTCCCGTTGAGAGCATGTGGACACCCCCCCTTCTACCCCACCCCCGCCCACACCCACACTCATAGTCGACCAACTGGTACCCAATGCCCTCTCAACAACTGGGTACCTCCACTTGATGCTCCGTTGAACCCGTAGCAAACCCAACCAGTGCTGTTCATTCATTCAACCAAGCAAACAACTCGCTCTGACCTGCTGCTGCTATTCCTCCCATATTCTATACGTTCCTCTCTCTCTCTCTCACACTCTCTCTCTGTGTCTCTGTCTCTTTCATGCGCGCTCTTTCTCTTTCCCCCCGCTTTGCCACGCCGTGAGCTCTTATGGCGTTATGCGCGCTTTCAGTTTGATGTGCAACAAAGTGTAAAATTATTTAATAGAATTTCGTGCATAATCAATTTATGTGCAGCACCCAGGCATTTATAGGGACAGAGAGAGAGCGAGTGATACAAAAAAGAGAGACACAGAGTGAGAGAGATAGAGGGGGGTGATACAAAGAGTGATAGAGAGAGAGAGACGGAAGACGAGGGACTAAGGCAGTCAGTCAGTTGGCAGGGCTTTTAAAAGGATACACCCTCCTCAAATAAAAGAATACATTCAATCAATATAGTCCCTATACATGCAAGCACATAAACATATGTACAAATATGTACATATAATATATGCATACATATATACATACCAGTAAGAAAAGCAACAGTCGCGCAACACGCGACAGTGGGATACCCTTCGACCTAGTATGTTCCCGTGTAGTTTAATTTCTTAAATTCATACACATATGCATATGCACATGCTTTGAAATTAATCCCGACAGATGGCGCTCGTGCTACGCGCTCGCCCGCCTCCCTTGTTAGCTGACGCACTTGGTTTTATGCTCATACTTTCTTAAATAACTTTTGTGTTTATTGTCCGATCGGACTGAAATTTGGAGACTACGTAGATATTTCATTAAGCTTAGTATATGTTAAGTCAGAAAGTTCTATCTTTTAAACAGCGCTTAAAAATTGAGTTCAAAAATTAAATTATTGATTTGTGGGGGCGGTGGGCGTGGCACCTAAGATTTGAAATAAACTTGATCTGCTTGATCCACACAGGAGTCTTCCTGACAAATTTGGTAACTCTAGCTTTTATAATAGCTGAGATCTGTGCGTTCATACAGACGGACAGACGGACAGACGGACAGACAGACAGACATGGCTCAATCGACTCGGCTAGTGATCCTGAGCAAGAATATATATACTTTGTGGGGTCTGCCACGCCTCCTTCTGCCTGTTACATACATTTGCATTTTGCACAAAGTTAGTATACCCTTTTTGACCATTTTCAATGGTCGAAGGGTATAATAAATATATATATATATACATAAGTATGTCGGTGTTCATGTTCATATTGTTTGTTTAACTTCTGGTAATCTGAAGTTAATTAAACTTTATTTAGCATTTAAGTGTCGAGAGGTACTTGCAAATTATAAAGTATATATACGTGTCGAACTGGCGATGTTCGTCTGTCAATCTATTCTCGTTAAGTCAAACTATGTTTATTGATTATAAAAGTTACACATGTCAGTTATATAATCATTAGATATTGTTCAGTTTACAACATATCGTTGCCAGACCCAACATATCTATGCTAAATTGCACTTTATTTACTGATCAAGGTCCAATTTAAAATGGTAAACTTTTAATGAAAGAGTAGAGTACACTATATAGACTTAATAGACTCTGTACTCATAGACTTAATGGACTTGATGGTACTCACTTGCAGTAGTAGAGTCTTCCCTCCTTGCCCGCGTGCACTGTCCAACCAGCCTTGAGCTTTTCCTGCACCAACTCCAGGTGTCGATCAATTTCGACCCAATTTCCGATGGCAATGCTGCCCTGGCCCAAAATCGGGCCATAGAAGCCGATTCCAGCCGAATTAACTGTCTCACCAGTTGATGTTGTTGTTGTTGCTGCGGCGCTTGTGGCCGCTTGTGTCGCCGCCGCCGCCACCGCTGCCACTGCCGCATGTGTTCCGGTCTCCGACAGATTTCCGGTCGTTTCTTGTGCGGCAGCTACTGTTGACGTTGAAAATGAGGCCGAGGCTGAGGTGGAGACGGGGGGCAGAGACAGAATTGGAGGAGTATAGCGTTGATGTGTAGGCGTTAGCGTTGCCATTTGACGTTGGCAGGGTCGTCAATTGTGGCGATGATGTTCTTGTCAGTAGCAGGGGGCTTGGCCACGCCCACATTGCTTGTCGTCGTCGTCGTCGTCGGTGCGTTGGCATTCTGCAGCGGATAAACATCACTATTCGAACGCCCCGAAGGCAGTAACATCATTGAAACACATTCGCTGCAGAATAAGAGAGAGAGCGAGAGACAGGAATTTGATTTATCAGTTAAGACTCTATATAGTTTACACTTTAAATATGATATAGTAATATATATACATAGATATATTATGAAGCGAAGCTTAAACTTGGCATCAACTGCTGCTAACCCAATTTATTTAGTTGTATATGTATAACATAATACCCCGTTTTGTTAGCCAAGTGTAAAAGCCTGCCTCACATCACATTCCACGACGTTGACCCAATTTCGTAAACAGGCTCGTCCGGATATGTCGAGCCTGGTTTGGCCTAGCCTGGCCTGGCCCATAAGTCAACATCAACAGCAACAGCGCATCTACAACATGGCAGTTGTTGTTGGTGCTTGGTGTTGTTGCAGTTGCAGTTGCATTTGCAGCACAAAACAGGTCTCTCTTTCCTCCAAGATGATCTCACATACAGCACACGCTGCCTCATGGTGGGAAAGGTCCAGGTTCGGGCCAAGTTGAGCAACTTGTTTGTAATATTATGACATATTTTGGGGTTTATCGCTGTTTGGCATTGCACAAGAGCAAACGAGAGGATGTTCCGAAGGAAACTAGTTCATTGTAAAATCAATCAAATTAGTCAAAACTAATAATTGAAACTAGTTAAGTTGAGAATACACAAGAGAGGAAAGTTATTGATATACTGGCAACTTTGAACATTGTTTTCCTGTATACAAACTGTGATTTAAGTCTCTTAGAATTGCAGTAACTTTCATATAGACAAAATCATCAGAGTTTCATAAATTTATATCAATAGCGAACAGCTTGAACAAATTGCTTCTATTGTACTCTATTTTTAAAGAATAATGAAAGTTACAATATACTCCTTCTATACAGATAACAGTTGCATAAGTAAAGGAAAAGAGGGAGATGTAAAATATTTATCCTTTAAGCGCCTACCATGATTTCCCTTTGAATAAGTATTTGATAAAATTGTCTGTGAATTGGAAGTTGTAAGTTGTTCACCTAGACAGGCATTTCCTTCATCCTGTTTGGTAGAAATAAGTTAACTGCATTTTTGTGTAGCGCCTTGCACAGTGTGTGAGTGCAAATATGGCATCTGACTGTGTGGAATGGCTATGGTCATGGCCAGGCCCGATAGAGCGGATGGAGTCCAAACAAAACGTCAAAGTCGAAGCTAAATAAATACGTCTGTCTGCCCGGTCTATCTATTTCTCCACTCGTCCATTTGTCTGGTTTGCTTGCACAATTTCATTGAGTCGCACGGAGTCGGAGTCGGATCGAAGATGTGGCATCAATAAACGAGATACAGCAGGCAGAGCCAAGCAGAGCGCAAACATGGACCTGATGTCCATTAGATGAGCATGCGACGACGGTAAGGACCAGTAGCCTGATGAGCCCGAGGGGGGCTGCAGAGACAAAGTAATCGCAGGGGGAACACGGCTGACTAACGGCTTCGCAAACAACGGCAACAACAGCAGAGACATGCTCAAGTTCCAACATCGGTTTCTATTTTAATACCCAGTACTGTTGATACCATATGGGTATTATACGTTTGTGCGATTAAATTGGCCAAGGCATGGTTATATATATATGTATATGTATGTTTGTTTGAGCTCTGAGTTTTTAAATTTTACACAATAAGTTCTCAACTAAAGTTTACTTGTAAGTTAGGATCTTTTTCTCCCCTTTTTCTCCTAAAAGACCTTCAATTGTTTAGCTTAAGAATAAAGGATATAGCTTAAAGATTTCGCAAAATTAAATCAAGGGTATCTTACTGTCGTGCATGCGAATCTGCAGCTTGCTTTACTTGTTTTATTCCTGATTTGCGGAGTATAACTTTTTTTTTAAACAACTTTACACGCATTCACGCAGACAATACATACAAACGAATACACAATACACACACACATCGAGAAATAAAGCACTTTTAAAATGTTTTGAATTACATTTTGTTTGTGTGTGCAGTGCTTACTGAATTTATCTTTGTCTGTGTGAATGACAAGGCAAGTGCAAGAATGTTGATAAAGTTTTGTTGGATTAATGCTGCAATGTTTTTGCTAAACAATTTTCTCCTGCTGCGCAGATACCTACATATGTAATGATGTGTGTATGTACGTTATACGTATTTTAAATTAGAATCTTTAAAAGTGCAACCCTGATAGATATTCTGACTATAAATCAGTCCTTGCTTAGCCGTCTCCAACTTGACTATTCAAATTGAAACCCAAGAATATCCGAGTTGTTGTCACACAACTTAACGGGAATAGTACGAACCAAGTTTTCAATCTTTTTCAGGCCATACGTGCTGGTGTAACCGATACGAGAACAAGCATAAGAACTAGCAACTTCATTTGGTCACGCAGCTCAGCGTTAAATGGGAAGAAGAAATGAGGGAAGAGAGAAGGAAAGCCTATGAATTGTGTCAGCTCTGACTGTGCTGCTTGTCCCGAGATAACCGACATGTATAAGCTTCAACTGGCACCTCATTCAGATCCCAAACCTAAGTGAACAATTGGCAAAATGGTACAAAAGATGTTGCAAGAAACGAAATTAAACGAATCGTGCACAGTGGGACAGACAAACCTTAAAGAATATATCTTTGTTTGTAAATGTTGTATCTTTGTATGTAATGAATATATATACTTGATTATAAATTAATTCAAATTGATATAACTGTTATGAATATATGTAAGATATATATAATAGTATATATCTCTTCTCTTCTCATTCACAACAACTTTAAATTCCCTTGTACCTCAGTGTAACTCATTATAAGTATAACGAAAACTGTATAAAAGTGACAAACATCTTGTCCACAGTTCCAGAACATCAGACAAAAGCCCAGCCCCAAACCGAGAGTGGGTTGAGGAGGCCTACTTATCGGAGACATGATGACAGATGGCAGAGAAAAAAATAAACTCTTTGCTAAAAGAAATTAAGCACAACTTGTGCGCTTCGCTTGATGGTGTTTACTATTATTACTTTTGTTATTATTTGTACTTATTAAATACAGATTGCAATTTTCCATTCCGCCATTTGTTGTCAATGCCTCCTCCTACCCACCACCTCCCTCTCTGCCTTTCTCGTCGTCAATGTGTGTGTGCCATTATGGCACCTCAGTGCTTCGCTCGTTACTTTTGCTTTTACCAATTTCGTTTCATTTTATTGTGTTCGATTCGCATTGTTAATTGAAAAGAAATTACAATGCCTGCAATCACAGAATACTTAATAAGAAATGAAAGTTGTCGCAAACGAGTTATCTATATTAAATGTATAATATATATGCATAAATGTATGCATTGTATATGCTGTATATATGTGTATATATAAGAATAAAATGCATAAATGTATGCATAGTATATGCTTTGTATATGTCTATAAATTGGTTAGTTTTAGTCAAGGAATTTTTATATATATTGAAGACTGGACAGAATCATCTCTATATAATCTCTATATCATCTCTTCTATAACCGGTCTAGTCAAATTCATCGCAAACTTAAAGTCGTAATGACTTTTTAACAAGTTTGTAAGAAATGTCAACGCACATCAAGGGGATATGCAATAGGTACTGGTATTTCTGATTGACTATTGATAGATTGTGTTCACGGGCTTATATGGACTGTGTGTGTGTGTGTGTGTGCAGCCTGACCGGCAAACTGACAAACCATGTCAGGTTGTATTGACAAAACTTTTTAATAAACATAACACAACTGTCAAATGCAACACGCTCAAAGTTACTTTCAACGATGACGAAGCCGCCGCAATGTGTACGTGACACGACAATCCACAACGCTGCGATGGTAACAAGACTTGTCGCTCGTTTGGGTGTAAACCGTGTAGTAGAGTCTTGCAGGAGGTATTTCTTCACTCGCAGTAGGCAATGATATGTCATTTTCACGTACACAAGTCGAGGCGAGAGAGAGAGGGACAGCCTCTTTGGTGAATACTCAGACTAACCAGATTGATGTACGCGTATTTATTAACTGTATTACAGTACACTCCCACAACTGTCACAGTCTCTCTCTTTCTCTCTCTCTCCAATCATTGCCAACATTGTCAAGGATTTCATTATTGGCTGCATAAATATTACATTTTATTATTGTGACCTGCTTCAAGGCCAAGTTGACAGGATACCATCGGTATTTGTGTGAATGCTTAGTTAATTACCTCAAATCAAAGCACAAGCTTATACCTGCTAAACACTCTTCAAGTTACCTTTAATTGCTGCCACGCCCATCAGCTTGAATTGCTTTGCTTTCTTTCAAAGTTTTAATTTTTTTGACGACATTATAAACGGAAAAATGGCCAAGTTATTGGTTTTTGCGAATTAAATGGTTTCTTTCTTTTTAGGCCAAGTGAATTGTGCGGAATCCGTTTTCCTGGCTAGCTCAGTGGCTTCGCCCTTTCACTTAACCGTAATTCCATTTCGATTTGGCTTCTTACAAATTCAGCCTCGATTAATCGCTCTGTAATATCCTCGACGAACCAAATACCCTAATCAGTAGAATCAATTTAGACTAAAGTACTAGTTTTATGGCAATGTGGTCTCCTTTTCGCTGGCAGTGTAATATAATATCAATGCAACATAATGTGCCTAAACTTATTTAAATCAATCAAATAAATAGTCTTTTATTTGCAGGGTATAAGTTTGTCAATCATTCTTCTCTTCTTCACGCTGAATACTGCTACTGTGTTTGTGTATTCCGAATTAGCTGCTTATAAGTTTGTTACGGCTTTAAAGTGTGTGTGTGTGTGTGGCAGTGTATTTGTGCGACTGTAAGTAGGTGTATGTGTTTGTTTCGCAAATAGGCAAGCAATTTACTGCATACATTGAGGGGCGTTTTCGTGGGCGATGGCGCTTTGCGGTCACAGGTTTAAGCTAGTTTCAGGGGCGTTTATAATCAGACTGTATTAACTAACAATAAGACGCAGCACAAGGGGATTGGCTGGCAAGCAATGAAGAAGAAAAAGAAGCATTCCACCTACAAGTTCAAGAAAAAGAGTACAAGGTTTCAAAGTGAATGATTCATTTGTTGTGCAGATGAGAAGAGACTTTATTTATTTTCGATTAAGATGAATACTGTATACTCAAGGAATTAATTCATAAAATCGAAATCCATATTTTATTTCCAGCATCTTTTTTCAGTACCATCATGATGGCAAAGTATACACTGTACATGCCAACACAAAATAGTATAATACCAGAGATTATTAGTAAATAGCACAGATATTTCTTTTTTCCATCTTCATCGGAATTTAGTAGGCATAATTGTACGCATGCTGGAATGATTAGATTCAGTACAGTCACTCCAAGAATGCCACATACAAAGACGACCGGTAATAGAAACGGATGAAACATAGCGACTATCACAGTTAACACCAAATATATAATACGCGTAAAATATTCATTGATTTTGAAATGCTTCGAAAAATTCCTATAGTATGTTTCAACGGCGACAAATCCAGTCAGCTGATATGAACAATATATAATAAGTGTAGTGGCAATATTTGTAAAGCTATAAGTAGTAATTGAATAACAATATATTATTAAAAACCTAATTTATAAAATATGAAGTTCATCTTCGGTGTGCCAAAGGTTTTACGTCCTTGCAGTTTATGTTATAAACTTGCACATAACATATTTGTATGGCTCAATGTCTGGGCAGACAATACTCATAATATAAAACTTTATATATAGACAATAACTTTGTATAGAAAACAGGAATGTATACATACAAGAATGTATACATTCATATGTTTCTATGCAGAGGTTGTAAAGAGATTAACAATTCATAATCTGCAAGAATATAAAATAAGTTTAATGACGAAAAACTTACGGCGAACTTAAGGATTCAAATAGAGGCAAATATAGGGGCGTGTCGTACATTATTAAACAGCCGACTCCCACAATAATATTTGCAATCCATGTGCACAAAGTTCCTATAATGAATACACCAGATCGATCTAAATACTTCTCAGGACTAGCGAGACTCGGCTCGATGGTTATCAACTGTCGAAAAGGTGAATGAATTATAATTATGGACAGACACACACATACACATTACATACCACACCAAATGAATTGACCGTGAGAAGTGACAAACCGACAAACAGCAGTGATTGCAATTGACAGTTGAATAACGATGGAAATATGATTGCTTCATGAATCTTAAATCGCTTAACTATAAGCGAAATAAAGAATGCAATTGTTATCATGTTTCCCAAAACACTTAACGGTACAATTAATTTCAGATCCCTAAGAAGAAATGCTGGTAGAAGCAATAAGCCAGCAGTTATAATAGCAGCATTTCCTTTTCCTAGTTATATTGTTAGACGCCTTATGGGTGTGCTCAAAGCTTTAACCAACCATGCACCAAAAATGATGTGCACGTAGAAAGTCAGTCCATCCACAAACCCAGTAAAGAATTTGGGATACCAGCAATTTGGTGACTCGGTAAAGGCATACACAACTGTTTCAGACATTGTCATCGATTCAACCGATGTGCGGCGACTGGTCTCAAGCATGGCATTTATCTTAAAAAAGAAACAAACCTCTGTGGTTACACAATTTAAGATTGTATATAGTTTCCATATATATACCATAATATATGTGCCATACGAGATCAGTAGAGTGAGCAGTGTAAAGGCCACTACGCCAATAACGATGCCAGTACTGTACAATACCACGGGTATTACAAAGGTCCAGTATCCAAATACACTATTTACAATAATGTTAAATGCCTCAAAATTGCTTAGGCTAAGGGGAATTAATACGTTAAATTGATCACCGTATCCGTATATAAGGATTACCCCACTTGTTTGGGTTCGTCAAATCGCGACTACTATAGGGAGCCTCAACCATATTTCCATGCACAAACAAAGATAAACGGTATAGAAATTGTTGATAAACTTCTGAATACATTCACCAAAAATTACAAAATAAACTTTAGCTAGTGTCGAATTGAATAAAATATATGAACGAATTTACAATGATATGATATTCTATTTAGAAGTTTTTTAAACTTCTATGTGCTGGGAATAAATACAGAATACTTTTAGGCACTGTAATGAAGAGCTGAATTCTCTGGCAAGTCGCCTCGGTTAATGTCCCTGATCAAAGAGAAATGGAGTTATAGTTCCGGAATATGTTTGCAAAATACATTACATATAGTACCTATCCATACAGCAAGGCTATTCTATATTCTTTACAAGTTGTGTTTATGCTTTAAACGGTCGAATAAAGTATATGTCTTTTCGCATACATAAAGAATAGATATTCTTCTTGATCATCATCGACAGACTAGTGGCACCTCACATTTGAAGTAATGTGAAGTCTGTTACCATAACAATTAAACATATCCTTCGTCAGGTCGACTTGGCCCCCCTTGATTCATTATCGCTGAACACCTTTTACACGTATTGCAAATGCCCGCCATTTGCATGACAAAGCCCTGCCATAGCTGTAAATACACACACACACACACACACTCGAGTACAAGTAGCTCGATAGAAAACACAGAAAAACACATGCACACATACAGACAAACATACAATCATACATACATTCGCACACATGGCACAAGAGGACAAGAGACAACAGGACTTGGCAAGCCGTAAACGCCCCCGAGGCGCGCATTAATTACAACTTCCGGTTTTGCTGGCAGTCTCGTCAGATAAGGCAAGCCGATTGACTGATGGATTGAACGAATGACTAACGGTCTGACTGACAGTCTGACTGACTGACGTGACGTGACGTTGAGTTTGGCTTAAAAGTCACGTACTGATGGCCACATAAAAGAAAAGTGCGCAACTGCCAACTGGGAAATCAGAGAAAGAGGGACGTACGGGCGTGTAAGGGGAGTATATGGAATAATTCTTAAACCCCCCTTTCTTATGAAATAACTTAGAAATGAGCATGCAGGTGCTTCAGGAGATATACAGTACATACACAATAACAGATGTACATTTACAAAGAGTACTGTGAGTGTGTGAATGATACCCTGGAGATAACATATTCGTTATCTGATAAACAACATCAGATTTTGCAAAATTTAAATAAATATTTTAAGAAGAAAGCTTAAGGGCAAGTTTGAGGACAGTAGCTTTAGCAATATATGAGTTCTGTCTTATCATACTATCGACTGACCCATGGAACTTCATCTCACTTCATATATATGTAAATATTAACATTAACATACTCTCTATGCTTCCTTCTGACCATTTGCTGTGGTCAAAGTGTCTAATTAGGAATGGTGGGAGACTTCTTATAGCAAAGACTGTGGCAACTTTTGTTTACATGCAACGAATTTGTAAACAACTGTGAAATGTGTGAGAACACAGAAAAGATCATTTGGTCAAGTTGGGAAACCACACACACACACACATATTCTCATGCCACAGTTACCTTTCTATGTGTAAAATTACAAAATACCACAAACGGATTATTGACTAAGCGTCAAATGAGTTGAGTTACACAAATCGATCGATTTGGAGAGGAACAAAGAAAATAAGAAAATGTTCCAACAATTTGCTGGCAAGTGAATTTTAGCCTTGTGTGCGTAAAACTTCCCCTCACTGCGCCCCCAACGCCCCTCTTAGAGTTGGGCCATTTGTTGTCTGTCTGAGGCAGGTCATGGAGCTTCATGAATGGGAAGGCGCGCACATGGCCAGCAGGCGACGTGACGCGAGGCAACGGACAGTGGTGGAAAACTGCGGGAAAACTGAAACCCCGTTGACGACGACGTCAACGCTGTTGATTCAGTCGCTCGTGCCGCATTAAATGTATCTATGTATGTGTGTGTATGTGTGTATTTTTAGACCCTACGATGTGTCAGCTATAAATATTATTTCTATTTTATTTCACATTTTTCCAATGTGATTTTCTACAACATTTTTTTGTCTTTTTAACACAGTTCGACACTGAACGTCCATAAATTTGTTGCTAACAGGCAACATGTTAAAAAAAAAGAATACATTTTTATCAATACTGTATAATATATGAGCTTTTCATGGCGTCAAACGGAATGCCAAATATGTATACCCTTGCCGGGTATTTTGGCATAAGCTATGCGCTGTACTTTCTATGGCAATAGAAGTATGCAGTATTCATTTATAGTATTCAGTTATGGTAAAACTCATTGCAAGTTAATGGATAGATTTGCGAGAGACATGGCAAGTTTATGAGATAATCTTATAATCCGATTATAATGAAACTTTAATAGTCACATAAGTACTGTATTTCTTGCAGTTAAATTGCAATAAATTCTAAAACAATAAATGTAGAAACTAGAATTGCTGGTTATCGGTATAAAAGCTGCATATACGAGTATATATAATTGTCTATGTATGTATTATGTAAATATATGTCAGCTCAGTCAGTGGTTGTTGAAACTATGATAGAAATATGGCATATCATGAGGAAAGTCACAGTTTTTAAACGTACTGTGGTTGCTACCACTTAAAACATATCGAAAATCATCTGATAACTTCTAGAGCAACTGAATTATATATATCTGGCCGATTCATTTCATTCGGACTTTGCAATTTCCACAGTCTAATCCTCATTGTTTTGATCCGCGAATAAGCTTCACTGGCCAGACGCACACTGAGGCCAGTTAATGACTTACTCTCACCCTTCGTCGGCCCGTTTCGTTATTACTATTGTTGTAATGCCATAAAAAGTTGGCCAAGTTGGGCTTGGCTCATGCAGCAACAGTGCCACCAAAACTGTGCCCCGCATATAAAACTAAACTAATTTACTATTCTCAGCGGGTTTTTATGGACTTGCAACGAACTGGACTTGGCGTCTTCTTTGCGGTCTTACTCTCGTTATGCTACAGCAGGTTCTCTGGGAATTTCTCACAGTGTATCAGACATTGTACTAAAGCGAAAATTCCATTTTATTTAATAAAACTACGGCAATAGCAATAATTCTTTGGCGCATTTGTAAGTGGTCTTCAGTTGAGTTCAGTTCCGCTCATCTTCGCCCTCTGCGTCGGCGTTCATGTCTTGGCGTCTGCCTCTGTTTCGGCGTCCGCGTCGGCGTCTTGGCGTCATGGTGGGCGTCCGAAATGGTTGCTATTCTGTTTATAGTTTCATTGTAGTAGTGCGCGTACACACGTACCATATCATTGTCGTTGTTGTTGCCGAAGACTACACGCCAGTCAGTCAGTCAGTCAGGCAAGCTTACTTAACAGAAATAATTGTGTGGGATACAGAATGCACAGTCACACACACACAGGCACAGACAGGGAGGCACACAACTATACTAAATTAAGCATATTTTTAGCTATTTTTATATGTATATGCATACATATTATAGAGAAAATAGTCGTCGCTGCTTCTTGCCGTTTGTTAATGGCTTTGAAATGAACGGGGGCCAATCCATGGCACAGCAGCGCAGACATGACGACGAGGCCACCACTCACCAGTCACAGCCAAAGATGAAACTCTTTCGCAAGACTCGATGCCATCACAACCGACAGCGACATTATCCACCTGCATAAAAACGCCAACAACGACGCCGACGACGACGACGACGACGAGGCGTCTCCATAGGCATCATCCTCAACATGACAATCCCCTGCATAACATATGAACTCCCATACATAAAAAAGGCGCATTCTTTGTCGTACAGATTCAAACTGTGTTTCCTAGCAATGATAACAAAAAAGAAAGGTTTGGCTTTCGTTTGTTGAAGGTTTAATTCCCAGTAACTGAAGGCTTAACTGATTTAAACATTTTAAAGGTATGGTAACTTATTTATTGTTTATCTATTTATTTAAAAGAAATAAAGATTTAACTTAGTGTTAATTTAGAATTAATAAATTAACTTAAATTATTAATAATGATTATATTTAGTCACAAGAAGATTTATATTTTATTGCATTTAATCTGGGATAATAACAAATAAGATTATTCAAGTTGTGTTACAGGGGGTTAGCAAAACTCAATTGCAAGGAGCGGCAAGGGTCAAAGGGTATAAAAAGAATCTAAGAACTCAAAGAATTCAGAAATGCTGTTTTGTAGTATAAGTTTGCTAGGATTGGTTGCATTATCTTTTTATATACCCAAGCCTCTTTTTGACAAGATAAAAACCTTGTAATCAATTATGTTTTATGTATTCAACTTACTGATTCAGCTGTATTCTTGTGTACAAAGTAATTTACTTTTTGAATCATTCACATAACAGACATGCAACTTGCTGAAACTCAGAATACTCAAGGGAAAATTGACACAGGAAGTGGCTGCTGAGGCTGCTGGGGCACTGTGGCAGTCGACATAAATGACTTGATTTGCATATGTATTTGTACACATGTCTGTATATATCTGTATATAAGGTCCAACCCCACAGCAGTCGCGCGCCTTAGACCCAAATTAAGAAAATCATCTCAGCATTGTCATTTTTCCGCTTGGTTTTCTTTTTTTTTTTTTTTTTTCTATAGAAATTTATCAAGAAACAACTTTGAATTTGCTGGGGCCCAAGCCCGCGCGCGAATTTGACACGTAGCCAAGCGCAACAACAACATAAACAGCAACAAGACCCTAGGGATGAGAGGTGGGATAAGGGGGTGGAGGGGGTGGGGGCAACGCCCATAGCTACCGTGGGGTCTGTCAGTCAGACAGAGACAGTGTGCTTACCAGCTGCCATTTTCTCTGCCCCTTTTCCGTTATTCATCCATTCATTAATACCCAAAGACGCCAATTGTTGTTTTTATTACGCGATTTTCTTGTCTATCTCTGGATTGCAGTCAACATAATCCCCCTATAAGATGACTTTACAACAATAACAACAGCAACAATAACAACCACAATAAAGGCAACAACTAAAGTAAAGGCTAAGAAAAACTGTCAATCAATGAGCACAAAACTTGCAACAGACCAAAAAAGGACTGTCGACATATATTGCCATGTTTATGTATAGTTGAGCCATTTCTCAAGATACTTTTGAACCAATCAACACTTGGTTATTCAAAGATTAACTCACATTAGGTATTAACTTATTGGTACATCTTGTTTTCTGTTGATTGCAAAGTTAATGTCTTGCAAGGTCTTAGGTAAAGCATAATCTAGAATAGATTACAACTTTCCTCGTAGTAATTATTATAAAATATTGTGTATTAACTGTGTAGTTATCAGATTAACGACTATATATAGATGACTGACTGGCGCCCTTAGCACAGGATTATGTAAGCGAACTTATGAATGCAGCAGGTCACTTACTAGATTTCCAAAGGGCTAGCAAAGTTCTAAGTGCAGTCCATTAAATATTCCTTTAGTTGGCATATCATACTATACTAGAAGACTGTGCAGAGCATTTGCAAGTCTAGCATCCATCTGCCATCTAATCGCATTATCAGAACATCAGGTGAATTGCTTATACAATAACCATGCAAATCTATTAATACGATTACAAACAAAATAAACGTATGTTGTTATACTATTGGCAAATCAATCAAGCCAATCAATCGATCGGCTTATCAGCTGCCTGTCTGGGATTTCGACCTTTTTATAGAGTTGAGGTCGCAATCATTTTAATAGTTGGCTCCAGCTTAACCTCCTGCCCTCTTCTCTCTCTCTCTTTCTGTCAACTAAATGCAATATCAACAACATCAAAGAAGAATAACAGAAATGAAGTGTAAAAATACAAAGGAAAACAATCTAGTTAGAATGATACGGATAGATACAAAGATACCAACAACAAATACGAATACAGATACAGAGAGATATATACAAACATACAAATATTGTAAGACACACACACACACAGACAAAAAGACACGCTAACTAAGTTGGAGGCAGTAGAGCAAGTGTGGAAATTTGTAGATAATGTAGGGAATTAAGTCAGTCACTGACTCCGTGTAACACTTAACTGAATTTGTCTGCTGTCTGTTACATAATCCACAGAGATACAGAGAGAGTGAGACAGAGAAAAAGAGTGAGAGCGAGAGAGAAAGTCTTACTTAATCTAGCGACTGCAGTTGAATGTTAGATTTAACTTGAATGCAACTGAAACTAATTAGCTTTTCAGGCTGCTGTAATCGTAGCAATGCAGACGAGACGCAACAAACGACAATTTTCCCACTGTATTTTCGGTTTTTACCATACCCTGTACCTATGGCTATAAGGGTAGTATGACCACAGAGACTCCATGATTAGAAATAAAATAAAAGAACTTATTAATGCATATTTTCTTTGTGCCTTTGATTGGGATGCAATGTACAATGATAACGTGGTATCTCACAGTCGAATACACTCGATTTATAGCCTCTTCCATTTGTTTTAGTTTTCTGTTTTCTCTTTTTACTCTCTTTTGCAGCGGGTCTCAAATGAAAATGAAAATCAAAGCGAAGACAAACAGCGTAACGGCCAAACAAAGGAATTTATGTGTTTGAAAAACTTTTCAATAGTCCAATGGGAGACAGGAGGGAGGGGGGGAGATAGATGTGGGGTATGCGATAAATGGGAGTGTGCCGCAGAGAACTGAGAATACTATATATGTATATGGGTAAACAATGTTTGTATCATTCTTTTATTGTATTATGTGTCCCAGTGGCGTCGTTCTGTGGCGCAGCATCTCTTAATGTTTAATAGTCAATAATGCAGAACAGTTCAGTCTCTGTTCTCTGTCAATATTAGGGAACTGACAAACCAGTTGCTGGTTCGTTTGCTATCAACTGTTATTATTGTAATCTTTGAACTTTATGGCCTAAAAGGTCACAATTAATTAAATTCTAGGCAATGTCAGAGAATGTGAACAACATTACCAGATACGGCAAGCTTTATTTTACTTTCAAAGCTATTTAACTTAATTGTTTTCCAAGTAAATACTGAATAGACTTTAGAGAAAATATGAGTAACTTTGGAAGATATATATATATATATATATATATATATATATATATATATATATATATATTGTATTCACTGCAGTTGAAGCTTTTTCATCTTTAGGGAACGTAAATATCATTAAGGAATGTTTAATGAACCTTCATCATTGAATTTCATTGAATATAATTAAAAGATTTGAATATATGAGTAACTTTATGATAAATATGGTATATCTACTTCAATTCAAAGAAAAGGAACAAGGCTTAGGAACTTGAAACATCTTTAAAGTATAGTGACACTTCATGAAGGTATTTCAGCAAATCTATCTTATAGACTGTTACAATAGTAACTTAAAGTTATAAGATACGTTGCATACTCTCTCATTGAAATAACATTGCCAAAAGCAACTTTAATCGAGATGTCTATAAGGGCAACGCTTATCAGGTTTATTGGAAAAGGTGCCAAGTACTTTTTTTAAGAGTGCTTTTAGTATGCCGTTTGTTGATATTTCCCTCCCCCCCTCTTTGCATTAAGCTGTTTGTTTTTGATTCAAATACGAAATCAAAATTCAATATCATGGCCATGGCTCACATGCGATTTGACGATTTCGGGTTTTGTGTGGCCACAACAACAATAAACAAACGCCAACAGCAGCAACAGCAGCAGCCTAAATAACCAGAAAGGCAACAACAAACACATTAATAAATAAGCTTGGCTGAATAAATGAATATTAAATCACCAACGACTACAAAAATATATATACAGAGAGAGAGAAAGAGACAGAGAGAGAGAGAACAAGTTGAATGAGCTACAATTGAGCGTACTCAACTGCAAAATACCCTGTTCAATTACGCATAATGCGCACACACCTATGCGTAAAGGGTATAAGAGACGTCTCGACTGCATAGATGCGCTGTAAACCAACCTATAGTCAATACAAATAAGAATACGATGAGTACAGCAGGTCTTCATATATGTTTGTTTGTATATTTAACAGAAGTTTCGCACACTTGCTGCAAATGCAGGCAAAAAACAGTTATTACTATATAAGGTTGCTATAAATAAATGTTCGATAAATCCAAGAGATATTCAATACGTCAATAATACCAAATGTTTGTCTCTCTGTTTGCGCTATCAATTTGCATTGCGAATACAAGTTGAGTGTTTGAGTGTGCGTGTGTGCGTGAGTGTGGTGTAGAGGGGGAGAGGGAGGAGCAGCAGGCGAACCTAAAACCGCCAACAGCGCTGAGCGCGCAGCACGTAATACGATGAACGCAAAGCCAACACCAAAAACCAACAACAAACAGCCACAACAACAACAACAACAACGAACAAACCCAACAAAACCAAAGCACATGCAACCAAATGCGACGCTGACGCTGCTGCGAGCAACGCTGTGAACGCTGAATTTGATTGACGGCAAACGCTGACGCTCACGAAGGCGCGACACTAAAGACGCAAACGACGTCATCGTCAAAGCATTTCAAGCTTGTAGCTTGTTGTAGCGCGAAACTCTTGGCCTAAGGTTTCACCGCCCACGTACAACAACAGCTAAAAAAGAGATACTTTTACATAGCGGCCGACCATGAGAGCGGAAGCAACAGCTTGGCGCTGAGAATAGAGAGGAAGCGAGAGGGAGAGAGAGAGAGAGAGAGGTAGAGCGAGAGAGAGGGGGAGTAAGAGGCAGCTAGCTAGTGACGATGGCGACGTAACGGCAAGCTATATGTGGTTTTCAGTTACAAGCCGACAATTTGCTGCACAGTGGAACATAAAGCAAGTTTTCAAAAGACTTTCAAGAGAAGACTTTATATAAAAACTCTAAAGCAATTGGAACATAAATTATGACAAAGTTTAAGCTATAGTTTGGTTTTTCTTGTTGTTATAACATTGTTTGCTTGTTGCCTGGCACTACTGTGCACAGTGGTATTGTCATTTACATTGTGGCAAGCAATTACAGGCGACAAGACAACGGCGGCTGCTGCTGCTGTTGTTTTTGTCTGTCTCTTCTATTTTTCTTCTTTGTAGGCGTGGCCCAGTTTTGCCCCAAGTTGTTGCTGTACTCGTAGTTTTGCCACATTTGGCAGGCACAATTTATGTCAAGCCGTCGTCGTCGTCGTCTTTGGCGCTGCGTGCGAAAACATGCGTAAAAGTAGCTGCCAAAAGGAAGGACAGACCGACTTGGTACCAGCCACAGTCACAGTCACAGCCCATAGGCATACCCCATCCCCCCCACAGACCACTCGAGGCGGCAAATGCAGCTACATTATCTAATTAAGTGTGTCTGTGGGTCTAATAGCCGCAAAAACAAATACTCCAGCAAACACAGTGGGCCAAATAATGAATTATTCACTTATTATAATCGCTTTATGCAACAATTAACTGTTATTAGGCTTATTAAGTTTAAGTTAATCATTTCAAATTAATTTTTTCAACTGGATTATATTGGTTAAGGTGACAGCTTTGTCTATCATTTAACTTTACAGAGAAGGCTTATAAAACGTCCCAGAGCAGGCGTTGGCATCTGTCAAACATGTTATACGCAAAATAGCTTAACTGTCATAAAAACAACAACAGGCGGAAGACTGAGAAGGCCAATTTTACACTTTATTACAACCCAAGCCACAACAACGACAACACGGCATCATGAACAACAAGTAAAGAAAGCAAGAGTCGATGCGACACTCGACTATTAGATGCCCTGCAACACTCCCATTAATATAAGCATGAGTGTATGTACTTTCAAGGATCTGCTTCTTTCCCACCAAGTCAAGATACCCTTTTCTGGGCACAGAAAAGTATAAAAATGTCTATTGTGGGGCACATATGGCAAATGTGCGTCGGCGTTTATGCCCAACAATTGCAGGGCTGGGGCCTCAACACATGCACAGATGACACGCAGACACGACTTTTACCTTCCCTCTGATTTTTCAATTCAATTCGTTTTATTGCGGTAAACGCGTTCTGTCTTATTTGTTGTAGCGGAGATTTATATTTTTATGCCTTTATTTGATTTATTTATTAAGTTCCTCTGGCATTGCCTCTTGCCCTTTTCATAGGCTGTGTGTGTGTGTGTGGCCCTCTCGCTAGCATTCGCACTTGCACTCTCCCTCAGAGACTCTTTTTCTCGCTCTCCCTCTTTCTCTCCTCTCTCTCTACCTCTCCCTCTGTCTTGCTGTTCCAGCTGCTTCTTCTAGCCGAAACGCCAACGCCTCGTAGGCAACCACACATACACTGCGAATAGTTTTGCGTTTGGCTTTGTCTATGTGTGTGGCATTTTAATAATAGCACACACACATACATTAAAAAAAGCTCCGGCTGGAGAAAAAGATTGTAAAAAAAAATAGCATAGAAAATAACACAAAAAATTTTGCACTTAAAACTTCAACGCCCGCTCACCCGCACACTGAAAAAAATACCAACAAAAAGAAAGCACAAAGTTCTGTGGAGCTACACATACACAGAGACACACAGACAGACACACGTGCACATGCACACGCCTACTACTCAAAAGGGCCCTTTGTTAGAAGGAGCGCGGTGTGGGGGGTGAGTCGAGTTAGGCTGCCGCAATAAAGCTCATGTTGTCTACGGCAGCAGCGGCAACAGTTATGCTTGCATGTGTGTGGGTGTTTGTTTGCCTGTGTGTGCGTGAGTGTGTGTGCTACCCTTACCCCAACAACAGGAAGTTTGTAGTTTTTTTCAATTAACACTAGCACTCCATGCGTGCGAGTGAGAGAGCAAGAGGTAGATCGTCAGAGCAAACTTAAATTCGCTGCATTTGAATATCATAAAATGCATACATACACATATGTAAATACACAAACACACATGTGTATTTGTATGTTTAGTATATTTGCGCAAATTCTATTTATACGTTTGTTGTTGTGCGATGCCAAACACATATGCAAATTGCAATTTGCATTCGTTTATTAAATATTATAAATATTATGATTTCACATACACACACAGACGCACATAATATGTAAACAGAAACAGAAATCTACCTCTTGCTGATGGCACCTCCGACGGACGCGCGCGCTTGTCGCCGCCTTCTTCTCCTGCTCCTTCTGTTTCCGCTGTCAACCAAGAAAATAAAACAACAACAAAGTGAACCGCAGCAACTAAAACACCGACAACCGATGAGAACCGACGGCTCAGCAAGGCGCAACTGCAACTGTAGGTTTTGAACTTTTGCTTATTTGCCGCCGCCCCCGACAGCGAGAACGTTGCCCGTTGCACGTTGTTGCTTTTGCTTTCTTTTTGCACACACTTCTTTGTTGATTTTTTTCTTCCACACACAAAACTCTCTTTTAACACTATTCACACACACACACTGGCACACACGCAATCAAAACGAAAACGCGGACCGAACAAATGCAAGTCGACACTTGCTCTCTCGTTTAACGACTGAAAACGAAATGAGCAAAAGCACTGGTTGAAACGACACAGAGCGCAACTGACAACAGCTGATTGTAAGAAGTGCTGCCAAGTTAGTGGCCAGGCAGTTGCCTAGTGCAGCCAATCATAAGCTTGCTGTACACTTTTTAAACTAGCTGGCAGCTTTTTTCTTTCCTTCTGCTATTAGACGCTGTTGTTTACAGTGAAATGTTAGAAAACAGTCGACTTCACTGTGTGGGTTGCTGTTTCCGCTGATTGGAACGAAGTGTGGACAGCAACCCTAGCAGCGAAACGCTGTTACTGTTAATGCTCTGTTAACGCCCCTTTATGCCCCTCCACACCCCCTCCGCCAAAAAAGGTCGGTTTCAAAACGGATCTCGCCTTAAAAAAGTTAGAGAACTAAAAAGAAGGGGCGGCAGTTTGGAGCCTGCTGCAGGGCGGACTGTACACTTTTGAAACTTGGTTACTTATGCACTGAAAACTGAAGAAAAAAACAAATAAATTGCAAAAAACCGCATGTCGCTATCTTTTCTGGTTTGACCGCAATTTCAAATTGAAAATAAAGAAAAACTGCCGTTATTCCAAATGAAAAACTGCTTGTTTTTCGCTAACAGTGCTCTGTTTTCCAAGACACGAACCCATTTGTGTCCCGGATTTCACGTCAACCGCATTACCGACATTGCAACGTTTTTTCAAAAAAATCAGAAAATGGCAGTTTTGAACGAAAAATAGGAAGGGGGGTTCGTTAAACTCAGACGGAATGGCAAGAACATACACATACAAACACATATATTGTAGTTAGGAGTTTGGATGGTACGGTGAGACGGACAGTCGGAAACACAGACACACACAGGGTCCAATCGACTCGACTTCTGTCTGCCATACCCAAAGTATACCCTCTTTTGTCTATTTTCGGTCGGAAGGGTATCAAAATCTGGTTAAATTGGAAGTAGGATTAAAAAGATAGTAGAGTTAACTAGCATTTATTCAATTATTAGAGTTACTTAGCACTTTTTGCTGCACCACTCCCAGACACAACCGTTATTGACTGTGCAATCGAATTCATTGGGATACAGAGCACAAAAATCCTCCCAGTCTATGAAATAACAACTGTCCCCAGGGCAGTAGTAGTTGTAACAATGGATGGAACACTCTTCCCTCTTACCCTGAGCACAGCCAGAGCAGTTGATTTGATCTGGAAATATGGACAAAGGATTTAGAAAACAAAAGCAGTTTAGGAGAGCTTGACTCTCTTACCGCTCTCCGCACAGTCGGGAGTTTGACAAGCCTTCAACGGAGGATTCGGAGGCATTATCAGTCTCACCGGATCCTTGAGCTCCACAACTCTAGATGGCTTAATGTAGACTTGTTTGGAATTAGTTTTGCATATTCTGGGATCACAAAATGTCTTGCTGCGACTCGTGCACATCCAGGTGGGTGGGAAGGGACGACATATACGAGGACTTGTCACCTTACAGCAATTTTCAGTGGAACCCTCGCTTGGCTGTTGCTCCGTCGTGTTGAGTTCCTGACTTGGTGGTGTTGTTGATGCTGGGGTTGGGAGACTAGGTGGTGGATGAGTCGGTAGACTGGTCGATGGTGCAGTTGGTGGCAATGTCGGACGAACTGTTGGCCCGACGTATTGGTTGTCCCCATAATACACGTTGTCCGTTGACGTTTGGTACTCGTGATTATTTCTCACCACGTTTTCTATTTGGAACTTTGTTATCAAATAACCCGCGGGTAGACATTGCTTATTGCGCCACACTGTAGCCCTGGGACAGGCAGGCAGTACGCAGCGACCCTCATAGAACTCGCCCTGACTGCAAACTATTTTGCGGCACTGTTCTTGGTAGAACACTGTTCCAGGTGGACACCTCTCATCGCGCAGTTCAGCGGGTGGTGAACTCTCTGTGGTTGTTGTGGTGGGCTCTTCTGTAGTTGTTGTGGTAGTGGAAGGTTCTTCTGTGGTAGTTGTAGTTGTTGTGGGTTCTTCTGTAGTTGTAGTTGTTGTGGTAGGCTCCTCCGTTGTTGTAGTAGTTGTGGTAGGTTCTTCAGTTGTTGTAGTAGTTGTGGTGGGTTCTTCAGTTGTTGTGGTAGTTGTGGTGGGTTCTTCTGTAGTAGTAGTTGTTGTAGTAGGTTCTTCTGTGGTTGTAGTTGTTGTAGTAGGTTCTTCTGTGGTTGTTGTAGTTGTAGTAGGTTCTTCTGTCGTTGTTGTAGTTGTAGTAGGTTCTTCAGTTGTTGTCGTAGTAGTGGAAGGTTCTTCTGTGGTTGTTGTGGGTGTCACAGTTGTGGAATCATCTGGACAGGGCCCTGAATAAAAACATAAGCCATCACTGCGTAGTGAGAACCCTACAGAAAAAGAAAGAAAGAGAGAGATAAACGTCTTAAATGTAGACTAAATTAATTCAATAATATTGAAGGTACATCAGTAAATAATAATCATTGTTCGCACACTTTGAAAACTAACAACAAATACTCAAAGAAAAACAGACCTTCAACCTGTTTCCAAAAATAGATTAAGCGATCTTAAATTTTGAATTATGACAGCATTGTGTGATTATTTAGATCTGTTAAATCTTGCTATAAACAATTGTTTGTGAATACAAATACAAATGGTATTTACTATTCATTCAAACTCCGAAGAGAGAAGCGGGAAGCGATCTGCTCAGCCAAAGGTTTTGTTTTTGGCACAAAAACTGATTACGTTAGGATTGCGTTATTGAATTTTAACGTTACGTTTTAGAGTGACGTTAGGGTTTGTTACGTAAGGTTCTGAGTATTTAACAAAGTAGAGCTGATCTTAAATATTTGATTGCAGTTGAAACCTACCTTCCGGACATAAATTCTTCTTATAGCACAGTTTGTTCACCAGTTCATAGCCCTCGGGGCACTGCAGGGAGTCCTGTTATAAGAAAAGTATAGTTGATTATCACCAGTTCTCTTATTTCTCAGGGGTGTCTTACCAAACCAGTTGAGTTTTGATTGCCCTGCGCAATGCAGACAGTTGCCCAAATTGTCAAGACAATCACTGAGATCGCTCCGCATGAGATTGACATCGTGAATTAAGTTGCAGGTCCTAGGCGATGCTCGAGCGGCGGAGCTCGGATGGCAAATGAAACGAAGAGAGCGACGAGGCCGTAAAAAGGTTTTAGTGCGGCAAAAGCATAATTGCCCGATGCGATAACCCCTGTCCACAGGGAGAGAGAGAGAGGCACGTTTCGATTACGGCATATACTGTTTCCGCCTCAGATCGACTCAGCTAAGTTCGATCCAAATCAGATGAGCTCAGTTCTAATCGGAATGTTTCTCAATCACGTTCACTTGCTGCTGCCTGTGCTGCTCTCGGCTCTGAGCATTGCAGGTGCACAATCTCCGACAAGTTCGCTAAGCGGGACCATTTGTGATCCGAACTTGCTGAAAATCGGACTCTGTAAGTGATAATCGCAAAGTGTGTGACCGTGTGTGTGATTCTAAATCCAATTCTAATACAAAGCACTTTAAAAGGCCTACAAACATGAGGCAGATAAATCAAATTTGGATTAAACTATAAGAATAGTAAATAATACATATCCCCTATTCTATAAGAAAATATTGTTTTTAAATTTAAAACACTTCTAGTCAGTGTGACCTCAGTATTTTATGGTGTAGAGTGCCCGAAAAGTATGCTATGAAATTATTGAAACTGATTTGCAAGTTGCATTTCACATTTGATTTACTAAATGGTTTTTTTTATATTTTCCCAGGTCAAAATGTTTATCCCCTTGCAGTTCAACTCGTAGCCATTCCTTGCCAGCAAACAATCCCTGCCGGGCAGTCAGCAACTCCGTGTATTCCGCTTCTACCTTGTATCAACTATGCTCCTGGTCAACCACAGCCAAGTCTGCCCAGCTTGAACTCTACTGAACAGCCTCATCAATCTCCTTGCGCCAGCCAAACTGTTACTCCTTATCCTCCCGTCGCCGCTCAGCCTGGCAACACGGAGACTAACCCAGGTGGATCTCATACCACAGTAAAGCCGGAGCACACGCCTTGCTCTAACTATACTGTTACTCCTTATCCTCCAGTCGCTGCTCAGCCTGGTAACTCAGAGTCTGATCCCGGTACTTCACAGCCTACAAATCCCAATGGAAATGAAGGATCTTTTACTCCACCTTGTGCCCCACCAGCTACTACAACTACTACAACACCAGCTCCACCTTGTGTCACTCCACCTAGCACTGCCACAACGCCAGCTCCACCTTGTGTCACTCCACCTACCTCTGCCACAACGCCAGCGCCCGAGCAAATTCGATCGTGCCCTGCAGGAACTGTGCTCAGGAACGGCGCTTGTCGTCAGATATATTGCGCTTCAGGAGCGTATATAAACGGAGGATGTGTCAGGGTACGGTGTCCAGCAGGCACTACCTGGATAGCTGATAGATGTGCTCCCCCCCAGCCAAAGGAATTGGAGCGAATTCAACTGAAGCCAATAATAATCGAGACAACACAGAACATTTCTCTCAACAATGAGCTAAACCCATTGGTCAATGAATTCATCTCAATTCAACAAAGTCAAAGCGATTACGAGGATGAGGACGAGGTAGAGGATGAGGATGAGTCGGAAGAAGCACTTCCAGCACCGTCTGGGAATTCAAGCAGGTGTTGCCACGTGATTTCCCCACGAACTTGCCGTTGTAAAACAGGCAGTGATCATTGGAAGTGCTACAATAGAAGGCAGCAACTGTGCGGCGACTTCTGTAGCACCTCCAAGATGGTGCTGAAGCCATCGGCAGTGAGATTTTGGCAAGAGAAGGACGAGCAAATTCTTCTAATGCCGCCCAACTGGAATGCAAACTGTCAAGGCAACTGCACGGCGGCAGCGGGTAAGAAATCAAATACTCTTTGATGCGCTGAACAAAGATTAACGTTGTTTTCTTTCTTGCTACCATAGCGAGGTATGACTGTAGCGGCTGTGCCTACAATTTGGCCACATCCTGTTCCCCCTACTGTTTTAATTACATTTGCAACAGTCCCAACTGCTCCTTCCAAGACCAAGAGGAGTTCTGCGAGTCGAGCTTGGCCACCGGAACATTTGTTTGTCCCTCGGCAAATGGATGGGTATAGGATGATAAGAGTCTTTTATTGATTCTAATTGAAAATGTATAAATAAAACTATTTAAATTAATCGAAATTTGTTTACATTATATTTCCTTGCACCTTTCCCAATGACAGGCAATAAAAAATTTGGCGATAGTTTTAACAAATTTATTTCTCTTTCGGAATTTTATTTCCGAATCACTCAGATTGAGTTAAAGCTCGCACATTGATTGTGTGGCATAACCAATTCGACCAGATAGTGAGGGCTATCTTATCAAAAAGGCCCATTGGATTTCTGCCGATGTTTGGGCCTGACTATGTGGGGAAACCATGCATATAAAAAGCTTCGATGAGACGTTCCAGTCGAGTCAAGCATTTACCCAGTTGCAGACGCATCCGTCCGTCTAGCGCCGCACCGGAAACAAATTGAAGAGGAGATTGCCGAAAATTGCTTAGCGCTAATGGAGGTGAGATATGCCACATTTCTGAGCTATGACGCAGTGCGTCAATCCGTTGTTTGTTAACGCACGGTAGTCCATTTCATCGCCGGTATGTCAATTATGTCATTTGATTCTTATCTTATCGAAATTCCACACAGGTGAGCAAAACACAAGCCCTGCCTCTGCTGCTCCTGCTGCTGCTGGCTGCCTGCCTGGGCTCATTCGTCACCGGCGGGGAGGCCAGTGAGGTGCGTGAGATTGTAGTGGAGACGCCACTGCAGAGTTACGAGCAACCTTCGCTGCGGGACCATAAGGCGTGCTATGAGAAACGTCAGAGTTGCCTGCAGAATTGCGCTGAGAATGAAACCTGCGAGGGACAGTGTCCCATCTGTCCGGTGCTAATCGAGGAGGCTTCGCTGCTGCAGGGTGTCAACGATACCGACTATGTGGCACCGCCACGGCCAGCCCTGAATAGCACCAACATTATACGGCTCACGAACGAGATTACCAACACAATTAACCATCAAATCAATTTGAAGAATGTTCTTGTCCAGCTTAATTCATCGCTGGTGGGAGGTCGCTTTGGACTCGGCTACAGCGAGGCAGGAGCCTGCTGCCATGTGGTGAGTTACGCCCGGAACTGCACAGAGAATAAGGGGGGAGCACTCACACTGCAAGGAGCGCACCCGTCAGCGTGTCTGCGGGGATCGTTGTATGGCGCGCACAATGTTTGCCAAGGTTGTCGTACAATGCGAGCCAGACGACCCAGAGAACTGCTACGAGAAGGTAGAGTATGCGCCGGCACACAAGCGCAAATCGAGGAAGACGCGTCAACCAGCAGAGGGAGCAGCAGCAGGATCAGGCTGCGGCTATCCTGGCTGGCCCTATGTACCTTGCCCTGCCCAAACTGGCTGCCCCAGCAGTTGCCTCAAATTGACGCTGGGCTACATCTCGCAGCATGGCTTGCCTCCATCCTGTGCCAGCTGCTATCCAGGCTATGCTGCCCCCGTCATGGCCTTCCCCATGCCAATGTGGTACGCTGCACCCATGGCCTATCAGCCCTATGCACCCAGCTACCCTGGCTGGCCAAGTAACCCTAAACCAGCGCTGCCAGAGCAGGGAGAGCAGGCAGATGATGATGATGAATGGAATTTGGTATCTGAAAAGTGCCAGAACAGCAGTGGCACCCTTGAAGATTGTCCCGAAGGAAGCGGAGATAATGACGACAGCGATATAGTTGAGGCTCCTGAGCGCTGGCCGCCAGCTCATCTCGAGAACGGAGAACACGAAGAAGAACCTGACTACAATGTGCCTGCTCAGCGAAGACGTCGTCATCATCAGAGTGATCCTCACAAGTTTATACGTTCCTTGTACAGTCACCGGGGCAGCGACTAAGCCCAGCAACTATGATCAGCACCTTAATCTAACGATTTTTTAATATTATGAGATTTCTATTAGTTCTATGCAAAGTTGTGTTCTCAGCCCAAGCTGAAACGAATTATTTATTTTAAGTATTTCTCTCTTGTACTCTCTTCTACTATCGAAAGTTTTTTGCTAATAAAGTTTTACTTTTTTCTCACAGTACCAAGTTACTCAATTTAACCAACTATGTATAAGAAGTAACGATTCTCTCTAGCTTCATTTGAAACCATAGTAATCTCTAGAAAATATAAGTAGGGTAATTAAATTTGGTGACAACATGTCTGATTGTTGCAAGGAGGTCAAGTAAGTTTCAGAATTTGGTTATACTTCCTTCCTTCTTGTAATTCGAAAAAAAACATTTTGTCAGCTAACCTTCTAGATTCCTATACAGACAGAGAGTAGGGCTTGGCAATATCGAACGTTTGATATATGGTATGTATATTTAACATAGCATTACTATACATACAAACAAATAAGTGTTTAAACTTTAAACAGTCTCGTATTCTGTGTTTTACAAATTATTCAATACATCGACTGCAAACTAACCTTATCGACCCGACTGTAAATATGCACATATATGTATATTTTATAGAGACGGTCTTTTGTTTTGAATTCATTTTGGTCATTAAATTTCCTAAAATTATAATCGAAATAAGTGAAAACACATTTTAGGTTAATCATTTATAGGCAGTATATTATACGATACATTTTGGGGGCGGGACTACAGGTTTGGTTGCAGGTGTTTACCAAATTTCATTCATTGCTCTATAACACCACTTGTCATATTATTGTAACGTATATATGTAGGTTGCTTTCAACTCGATTTATAATTAAGATATAAATTGAACTCATTCACAGAAATTCTAATTGAGAGTAACTTTTGTAAATGGATAATGTTGTAGCAATGCGCATATGGTATTTAGACAATTTCAAAACTTGAATAACGAACAAATTTATATAGATCTCTATAGTATTACATCATTTGATAAGGTCAGAACATGTGGCCCATTCTTTTTTATGTATGTGTACCATAAAATAATTTAATTTGTTTAAATAACATTCGTATAGTGTGTGTGTGTGTGTGTTTGTTTGTTGTGTGGCTGGCTTTCTGCTTATAGACTAAACAACATTTAATAGAATTGTTATGCTTCTTCTTCATGCAAATATACTCAAAATTGATCTAGGTTGTGCTGTGTGTGTATTAGAAAACTGTTGCAATTGTTGTTGTTGTTGTTGCTTTTGAATTTATAGGTAAATAGTTTGCGTCCTTTGAACATGTTGAACAAGATTACTAAACTTATGGTAATATTGCGCTGTATTTAGTTTGTTCAGTGGCTGGCAATGGGATGATTTATTTAATTCCCAATTCCTTGAGCTCGGTTTCTTCGTCCACGGAGTCCTCATCGTCAGAGCCGTGTACCGATGGCGCCGGAGTAGTGTGGCCTAGAGAGAGAGAGAGAGAGAAAAAGAGAGGTGAGAATTGATGCTGATGTTCGCATAGAAGTGCTGATTAAAAGGCTCAAGTCGCAACTCAATGATTCTTGAATGTCAACCTCACATGTAATCATATAACTTAATTACTCTCACAGCCGGTGCTTATGCTCATTAATAAATATATTGCCGGGTTCCACAGCGTCAGCCCGGCAATGATAATTCAAAGGCAGGCTACAATGTGCAACCACGTGACACCCTGCTACATAAATGTTTAATTGATAACGGGTTAAAGTCCTGCAAGTCTTTAGATTTAAATAAGTGAAACTTCCTGACTGTCTGGGAAGTGTTTTTGGTTAAAGCTCTCTAAATATCAATAGGATTTATCTGCAAACAGTTTCAATAAGTAAGCGACGCGCAAATAACATTTTGAGTGCTACTCTGCACTTCCTTTTGCATCTTACGAGGTATTACTCGAAAAGGAAACAGACTTACATTAGTCATTTATAATCTACTTAGTAGTTGTTATGTTCTTGCCGTCATTTTATTAACAATCAAACTAATATTGCTGCTATAATCAGCTGTATATATTTGTTGTCTTGGCTATTAATAAAATGCACCACAAAGTGGAAATAAACAAAGTTTCTTAGCTGCTAATACCCATTAAACTTACGCGACGAGGTGGGGCTGGGCGGCTCGCTCTGTGGCCGTGAGAAGATAAGATTGCTGCGGGAACCGTACAGCGAAGTTTCGTCCACATAGTCGGGATAGACGGCCTGTAGTGCCTTCACCCTAGCCTGTCTGTAGTACTGTAGGGTGAGAATAGAAATCACAATAGATTAGAGGTAATCGAAGATTATAATCGAATTGGTGTGGATATATTTACAATGCCCAGCGTACGCCAGTCCAACAAGTCGCTTAGTCGCTCCGTACGATTGCGCTGAATGATGCGCTGGCGACGATTCAGACGCGAGAATTCCATCATGAAGCTGGACAACTGTTGCACACTGTTCTCCAGGCCAATGTAGCGTCGATCAACAATGTAGATGCCATAGGATTTGGGATCGCTGATGTGTTCCTGCATGAAGCAGCCGAAGCCGGACAGATTTGTTGTCACACTCGGTATACCCATGACGGTGCACTCAGCAGGTGTGTAGCCCCAGGGTTCGTAGTATGAGGGGAATACACCCAAATGGCAGCCACGTACGAACTCCTCATAATCGATACCGAACAAGGGATTCGTTGAGGTTAAGAACTCCGGATGGAAGACCATTTTGACGCGATCGTGTACAGAATTAAAGAGATGGCAACGTCGAATGGAAGACAGCACGGGATCATTCCAATCATCGGCCACATTGTGTGTAGTTACCGGTGGCATCGAATCACGCTGCATGGCGAACATACAGCGCTTAATCTTAACCAGATCATCCTTCTGTAGCAGCTCATCCGGGCCGGGTATGTGACCCTTCAGGCACGTATCGAACATGCGCTTGCCCACTGCCTGCTGCACATTATTGATGGTATCACGCAGCTGCTTGATGACCGCATGACCTTTCAACGAGTCCACATTGAAGTTGTTGGTCTTCGTGGGGAAGATTAGGAAGGCCACCACTGTGGTGTCCGGACGTTCGTGCTTCAGCATGGCATTAAGCCGGGCCAACGACTCGATGAAAATATCAGCGCCCTTGTTGCCAAACTCATAACGTCCAGCAATGAAGAAGTACAGCGTCTTATCCAGATCGAAATCCATGTGGCTGTAATCAGATGCAATGAGGTTAACTAAAGCAACTATTTATCAACTCATTCTCTGCCTGCTTACCCATAGAAATGACCACGCACAAATTCGTTAATCTTTTCCTTGGCGACGGCATGCAAATTCTGGAACTCATGAATGGCCGAGAACTTCTTTACATTCAATCCGTTGGGCGTAATGATGTCCGGCTTGCGCTTGAGCAGATGCTCCGCCTCATAGCCAGTAATCTCCGATACAGTTGTGAATATGTGGGCCAAGTGCGTAGCTCCTCGCTCGAGGCAATAACGATGATAGATCTGACGCTTGCCGGCCTCCTCGTCCACGGCGAACTTGTCGAGATTGTTGTAGAAGTCCGTGTTGCCGGCGCACAGATAGCGACCCAGCAGTGTGGCATGTGTGGTGAACACGGTAGCGATTTCAACAAGACGTGTACGCAGAATAATGAGTCCCACACCTGCCTGCCATTCGTGGAAATGGGCGACAATGCGAGGCGGACTCAGCTGATTGTTCTCCGAGTAGGTGATGGCAAATTTTCGGAACTCCTCGAGAAATTCGGCAATCATGAAACCCATTATGACAGCATCATTGGTCTCAATGTCTAAATGGGGTATACCAATGTTGCACTTCTCCCACATCTCGCTTTTGAACTGATCCAGCTTCCAGGCAGCCGAGCCAATGTCGAAGAGTATCAGCTGAGGATTGCCATCGACAAGCCAACGTCCGGTGTGAATTTTGTAGCCACGTGATCGAAGTGCATTGACAGCATCCAACAAAGGATTGCCGCGTGGAAATTCAATTTCCTCCATTTCTGTGCGGGCACAGTGCTCCTTGTAGGGTCCCATCATGCACAGCTGTTCGCCCATTTCCTCAGTGGAGACATAGGCCTTCGAACGGATCACCGTATAGATGCCGCCCACCTTGTTGGCCACCTCCCATGCGACCTCAAAGTTCCAGCGATTCTCTCGCGATGCAATATCGCCACGATCAAAATAATCCTTGAGGTCCGCGCCGGACTCCACGCGTGAAAAGCGACGATTCATCTGCAAATGCACGAAATAAAATTGGAAAAGGAATTAGCAAAATTATACTTTGCCGATGACTTCATCATGCAATGCAGTGCAGCCAACCCGCGATCCATCTTGATCTTCAAAGCGATAGGACATTTGACGTCGCATCATCGTGAAGCTGTTTCTGCTGCTACGCCTCTAAAGGAGAACCTGCTTGTCCAGGCAATCGGAGCGTACTGATAATTGCAACTAAATTTAGCTACCGACTGACCCAGATTACAGCCGTGTAATCCCTTTAATCATCGGCGCTTGCACGCAGGGTCATTATCAGCTTGCATCATCATAATCAACATTATCACGTACGCAGCTAGCTGGAGGTGCGCCCGCCCAGCGGCTGACTACAGCTCTGCGTTGCTGATAACGCCGACTCTGCCAGCAAATGTCCCTGACACTCGACAGCGAAGTCGACGTCGACAGCGTTGCTGTCTCCCCGCACCTGTCGCCCCTCAGTTTTGGGGACTTCTATTTATAGTTTAGCGGGAAATGACAGCCAGAAAAGCGCTGACGTTGCCAATTTCATTTTCTCGGCATATTTTGCCTATTCGGGTATTGTATGGCAAACATTTTATGACTATCGGCAGCTATATATGTATGTATATTGAGAATTATATATGTACATATATTCACAGCTGATATTCGTCTTGACAAAAATTATATAACCTTGTGGGTTCATTAAACAAATTAAGCATATTTCAATTATCAAAAATTGACATATAACACTAGAGCAGTAGCACAGTATAACAGGGTGGCAGTTTTGTGTGGCAATTTCAAACTTGTGTCAAAATTAATTGACCAAAAGTTCAAACAACTTCCTTATAGCACGGGGCGCGTGAGTCCGTGACACGACAATCAACTGCGATTGAATGAAAATATTTCACACATTTATTTCTAAGCACAGTAACATTGTTTATAGAAACAAAAACATGCCAAACAAATTACAGAGAGGAATCTCTAAGACAAATGATAATTATAATATTATTTGCTTTAATTACTTTGTTTAACAACAAATAGTGTAAGTGTAATTAGCATAAGGCTGCAAGAGAGTCCGGCACGTGAAAGTAAAAGTTGCAAGGAAAAACGAGAAAATTCTCAAAAAAAAACATTTAATACTGAAAATTAAATTTCTCATAGTGGCACAGCTTCAATTTCCCTCACACTTTTATTCAATTAATTTGAATTTTGGCCTTTAAGATTGTATGTGTGTGTGTGTGAGTCCACACTGTGTACACTTAAGTATACAAATGTTGGTACACACGCTTCTTCCTCTCTGTCTCTGCTTCTGCCTCAGTCGCTGCTTGTAACTCTGTCGCTACCGCTGCGGCTGCATAATACTTCCATAACAGCAACAACAACAGCAACTAAAATAGGAACCACCACGAGAGACACGATGTCTGTGTGTTGTTGTGTGTGGTGTGTGGCAGGCAATGTCTTTCTTTTTCATTGCCGAGCAGACACACAGCACAGCACAGGCAAGGCAGGCACATCTAAAAGTCAAATAAAGGTCAGTGGCTGCGTCGCTGTCGCCGCTGTGTGCGGGCAGAGCGTTAAATATTTTCACCATTGTTGGTAGTTTCTTGCGCCTTTAACTCGCTCAACAAGTTTAACTTGATAATATTGTTATTGCAATCGCGAGCACGAAGGAATTTGGCATACGACCGGCGCATTGATAGTAGCCGCAGCGCAGCGGCTTATCACCGTTTTGTTTATGTTTCACATTTATCACTTTTTGCGCTAATGAAAAAAAATATGATTTTACATCGACAAACTACCGATTGCACTGCCGGCGCCGGCATTGGCGCCAAGTGCAATATGCTGATAGTGATAAGAAATCTGTTTTGCTATTGTATGTGTGTATGTGTGTGCTTTCTGTGAAATGGCACTCGCGCAGCTGTTAATTTATAATTTTCACGGAAAATTCATTCACCTTGCAGCCGTCGTCGTTGTTAGCAGGTACAAACAAAACAAACAACTGGCGGGCAGTGTTGCTTAGTTATTTAAATTGCACAGAGGTGGCAGCACTGGCGATAACCATAGCGAGCGATTATTATCGATGCCTGCACTTTAAGTTATCTAAAGGTGAATAGTTTAAAATTGAAGTTCATAATATAATTTAATTTATATTCAAAATAAAATGAATTCTTTGGTTGTAATTATAAAGGTCGCGTACATCCTATATTGCTTTAAACTGCAATAATCTGTGCTGCCCTGGTTGCTAGAGTTGCCGCCTTGTGTATTCAGATAGTTTTATAGCAGTCAGATTAAAGTGGGTAGCAGGTAGCCGGGAAATTCAATTTCTGAAACAAGACACACATTTTAAATTCATTTAAAAAGCTTTATTTTTGTATACTTTTAGTTAAGATTATCTATCTTGAATGTCTTAATGATACTATTATCGTTTTTCAAAAGTGAGCGACTTCGTAACCTTGCCCTATAAACAATTTAATGTCATTTATGACGTTTAAGCGCTTAACCTCAATGCAAAACACGCAACTTTCACAGTCTTCTCAGTTCCGTTTCCCGGCTTGTCCATTCTTTTCCCCATCATATTAATTGAAAAGTGCGCAGACAAATGGCAATAACTCAGAATACAAATTGATTTTCAACTTGACTGCCCATGGCAAGCAGGCACGGACAGGAAGAAGATGGTAATTGGGTCAAGCAAATTCCCGTTGTTACTTCTCTGGCTTCATTAAACGTTTGTGCATTCTTCTAATTTGGACAGAGAACCTGGAAATACGCGCAGTCACCCATAAAGGGGAATCACTCAGGAAAGCAGATTGCTTTGGCTCAGTCCAGCCTCAGCTGTCAGCGCAATTGACATTCGGCCCACCACACAAGGTCAAATGGCATTTATGCTTTATTGTTTTTGCACATTTCATGGAAGAGTGTGAAGAAGAGAAGAAGTGGGGAGGAAGTGATGCACAGTTTGCAGCATCTCTTTTCCGCATCTGTTTTTAATGTCAGCGTGTCTGTCTGTCTTTGTAAGAGTGTCTGTGACTGCTGTGGCCTTGCCAAGGCAATTGATAACAGGCACAACACTAGCACAACCCTCCCGCCACGCCCCCAACACACTCACAACAAGCGTTATCGCAGCACCTCCTCATTTCCTCTGGTTCGCATGCAGTTGTAGTTTTTCGTTAGTTTTTCAATTTCCGCCCCACATGTGATTGTTTCAAACATTCTCTCGATTATTTTAAATGACGGCAGCTGCACGAAAAAGATTTTTGTGGTTATTGCAATGCGAGAACATTATGTGAACATTAAAACCGATTTCGGTTGCCCAACTCCTTCTCTTTTTCCCTTCACGGTCCTATCCTCATTCCGATCCCCATGTCCTTCCCTCTTCCCCAGCTTCTCGCAAGCTATTCCTGTCTGAATTCCGCAAATTTTTCTAGACAGTCAAGGCTGCAGGGTGCATAGTCCAAAGTCCAATCGTTGACCAAAATCTGCACACAATCCGGCTGCAATCCGACCTGCCCACATAAGTAGGCAACACGAAAATTGCAGCGCGATGTGCTGCAAATTGAATTCGCCTTAATTTCGCAGACAGATCACAGGCCAATTAAATCACACTTTGCGCCAATAAATTATCTATGTATAGGCGGTTTACTAAATTGTATCTTATGTATTTATAGCCTTTGGCATTCATAATTTGGCCTTATCTAATCTCGTAGCGTCGCTATTTTCGCAGCCACTCGATAAGTGGGTCAGCCCTTTGGGCGGCCTTTGACTTTGCTACGCCATAAACAACTTCATTAAAAACTTGGCTGTAATTCATTAGCAAGCCTTGTGCTCTCACGCTTCCTAGTGCTCCCACCTGCCACTTGAAACGCTCCCCCGCCTCGTCCACTTGAAACGGCACGTGAACTTGGAGCCGGTGGCAAAGTCAAGTGCCCCGGTTGGGTGACTAATTTCATTCAGTGACATCCGAATATTGCACAACAATAAAGATAATAACAGAATGTGGTAAAAAAAAAGGAATAGAAGTGTGGGGGCTGAACGAGAAAATACCCTAGAACTCTCTACAAATATTTCATGATTCAGTTCACTTTGCCAATAGCCTATGTGGCAATTATTACTGTGTGACCACATTCTCAAATATCGATAGTAGCGAACATACTGCACCCGTGGCATTAAATTACGTGTGACTAAAAACTCAAATATCGATAGACATGATCCGACTATCTGTAGCGAGAATCCTCATCACTAACCTTATTCCCATTGGATTTTAAACTGTTCATTCCTAGCCAAACTGTTCATATTTGTTGTTATAAATAACTTACTAATATTTTCACGCATTCAAATGCAATATACTCGTTTCGGCAGGCGTTCTTTTTGCAGGGTATTTACTGAGCCGAAAGAGGCGCCAAGTTGCGCGTTGTGTTGATAGCACGCCGCTTGTCATTATGAATTGTTGTTGCCTGCTTCTAGGCGCATGCGTCGATTGAACGCCGACTGCGTGGGGCAGGCACTGTGTGGCACAAGCAACATGCTGAACCATGTCGCATCGTTTGTTGTTCTTGTTGTTGTTGCTGATGCTCTCTGCCTTCGCAGCAGCAGAGGCCTTCGCAGCAGCAGCTGACGGCGATTTCGAATTTTCGAAAACTGTTATCAACAAACAGGCATTCGCATCTGTGTGTATGTGTGTGTGTATTGGTTGGCGTTTCTGCTGCTGCCACTGCTTCTGGCAGATAGCAAGCAGCACATCAGTTGGCGGCTGTTGCACGTTGCGTGCGGTTTTGTTTCGATTCGTCCTGCTGCTGCTGCTGCGGCTTTTCCCGTTTGCGTCTTTTCGTCCTTTTCGCGCGTACATCGAACATGCAAAGTGCGTTTCGCAGTCTCGCGGTCGTCGTTAGTTTTTGAATAAAAAAAAGTAGCAGACCAACACAAACTAAACCGGGCACTAACGGCTTCAGCCGGACTTTTCACTTATCTGTCGCAATTCGCGGTGTACGGTCGTCTGCGCGGAACTCTAATTCCGTGAAGGATTCGTTAACAGTTATAAACCATAAACCTTTGAAAGGTATTCAAAGTTATTTTTTAAATGAAAATTGTGATGAGTTCTTTGAACAAATATGAATCATAAGATTGAATTTCTTTGAAAAACATAGACAATAGAATAAATAAATAATTTGAAATAAAAACAGAGTTAAATAAATAATATAAAACACACAATAGAATGAAATTTATATTTTTTCTTAATTGTATGAACTTTTAAATGTTTGCCGAATAAATGTGAATTTAAAATTAAATTCAAAATTGATTTTTCGATTTAAAAACGCTCAAATTATGCTAGAAAATATTTCGAGGAATTCATTTTGAAGTTTTGAAGTTCAATTAGAGAATTTACTTTAAAGCGAAACGCGAACAAATGGCGCATATGTCCAGTGTGCCGTAAACAAAACAAAACGCGACTGTTTTCAGTTTTGGATGATGGTTTTTTCGGCGGCCACAATCATAATGCGATTGTCAGCCAGTTATAATTGAGAATTAATTAAGAATGTGCGCCAGGTCAAAAGTAGCCAAAAAGGTAAAAGGTTCTCAGGCGTAGACAGTGGGCTAATTTAAATTCATTAACAAGTGGGAGTCACAGGCTAGCCAAGAAGAATAAGTTAGCAAGCGTGGGATCAGACGGACTAGGGTTTTGGAACTGGGTCTGGGGCCTGTGAGATAAGTGCCTGTTGGGGCGGGCATATCAATTTTTCAGGCAATTTAATTGAAGAGCGCGCTGCAGAATTTTTGATTTAAGTCGCTTTAAACAGCAAATAAAAAGCTAAATAAATAAACGCAAATGGGATATGGAAGAGCGCCAAATTTCTTTATACGATTCGTTTGGTGGGCAGCAGAAAGCGCAACATCTTGTTAGGCTAAGGAAGCGGAGGCGCCTGCCGAGATTTCAGCATGGTGAGTAATTCGCCAAATTATAACGAAGCACACGTGCAAATTGCACGAAAGCGAATAAAAACCTAAAACGAAACCGAAACCAAAACCAAAACCGAAATCAAATGAAATGAAATCAAATTATACGAGTCGAGACGGGGCGGGGCGAGACGTCTTTTATTATTATTGCATATTGTTTAACGCCAATCCCCGGCCGGAATTCTCTAAACAATCTTTTTTTTAGTAATGGAAATCAGAGTACATAAAAATAAAATTAAATGCCATAAATAAAATTATATATGCAATAAAAGTAACGGTATCCACGTATGCCGAGCCGGCTCTGATATCTGCAAATCGCACGCGTGCCTCATCAAATATTAAAATCCTTGAGCCACCTCAAGCGGCAGGTTTATCCCGTGTCCGGACAAGTTGACCCCACACCCTCCACGAGACTGACAATTTCTGTTGGCTTCGCTGGGTGAGTACGCAGGCATGTGTGCTGACAACTCTGTTTATATAGATGCTATAAGAGCTGCTTAACATCTGAATGGGGAATTACACAGTGCTCCCGGCAGAAACAAAATTTAGGTATATAAATATATATTAGCATAATTGTTTCAGCAAATAAATCATCATGACATGCCGCTCCTTTTGAATTCTTTATTTAGAAATATAAAGGGATAATTATTCAGAGTCAAAGAGTATGTTTTCAAGTAAATATAACTCTTATGATATAGTTAATGGAATTTGTTCTTGAACATAGTATCTTTTTATGATTTAATATATGAATTTTCTATTAAACTTCACTTAATTTAAGCAATTTTATTACAAATGTAAAGTTCCCAGTTCCCCTATCTTAATATAACATACTAATAATCGTTATATTTAGTATTTATAGATTAAATACATTTGTGGCACTTTGACCCATTTAAAAATCAATTGTTTGCAACTCAAAGTCACATTATATTTCCATAAAATTAATTTGCATTTCATGTAAAACTTGATACCAATTTTATTATGCCTTTTCTGAACATCTTCATGCTCTCTTCTGGCAATTTGGCAAATTCCTTAAGCGATGTCACCACTAAGCGAGCGGAATCGTGATTTATTCAGCCTTCATTGATTAATTCTGAGTGTCTCGGGTGCTATTCAGTTTTTTTTTGCGCCCCCTCCAGGCCAAAAAAAACACTTTAACTTTTACGAGGCGCTGGCCGAACTCATAAGACAAAATCTTGCCCAGCTTATGGTCATCAACTGCCCCCGCTCTCCTGCCCTGCTCCTTCCCATAGCACACACATGTATGTGCCATACGTATATCGTTAGTTGCGTTGCACATTTCATAGTTTTATACGCCACATAAAAGCATAAGAGCCGCAATCGGCCTGAACATAAATGCCGCAAACAGCTCTTCCGGCTCTTTAAAGAGCAAAACGAACAACATTTTAGTTTATTTTTTTCTATGCAGGAAAGTAAACCAAAGTGAGCTAAACCTAACCGAACCTAACTCGAGAGTAGGGTATACGTTATGCAAATTTTGTTTCCCACCCTCAAAACGAAAGTCCCTTTGGTTTTATTGTTTTCACTGCTGAAGGCGTTGAAGCATTGGAATTTTCACGGGAAAAGCCTCCGCAAAAAAACTCAACAAATAATGCGGCAAAATAAAGAAAAACGAAAACATCGCAAAACAAACAATGCAAAATGCGTTGAAAGTTTCATATGATTTTGGCGAGACTCTGTTGCTTTCCTTTTTTTGTGCTCTCCTGTAAACAGGACGTGACAAAGGACCAAAGGCTTCTTGCCACATGTGAAAGGTTCAGACGAGAATTTAACTCCAATGGCAACTGCAAATACTATGTATGTATTATTTGTGTTTCTCTGTGGGTGTGTGTGGAAATTGCGGAAAATGTGAAAATGTATTTTTGTATTTAAATGTGTTAGTATCGAAAGGATGCGAATGTAAACCGGGGATTAGTCTTCCTCTGTCGCTCTTTCGCTCTCACTCTTTGATGAAAGGCTTATCCTTTTAGCTGTGCATTTGCTGAAATAAATTGAAAAAATATATAAAAGTGTATTTAATATTTATCATATCAAGCTCAAAGGTTAAAAGGATTAAAATGTCAATTGTGAAGAGAAAAGTCTTAACCGGAATTAAAAATGAAAAATATGAATGAGATTGACGGGCAATTATAACTTGAATAACCTCAAAATAAATACAAACTCTTTGCCAACTGGCAGTGATTAGTTTGGTAATTCAAATATTCTTCGTTTTGCAAGCAGTATTTTGTTTGCAAGTTGTCAGTGTCCTGTGTCGATTAATACCAAATACTTAAATATCAATAGTCACGATCCGAACTGCACTAGCAGAAATAAGAATCATTAATATTAAAGTGTGCTTGTGTACTGTATCGATAAGTGCGAAGTGAAAAAAATACTCAAATACCCAAATCGATAATCATGATCTGATTATCACTGGTAACAAATACCGTCACTAACATTAGTTGCCTTTGCTTGCAGTGTTTACTTTCTTACCCAAACTTTTTGTATTAAATTATTAAGCTTATTAGCTATAATAAGATGTAATAGCTTTAAATCGATCTAAGTCCAAATGGTATCGCCAACTCGTAGCTCTCTTTAAAGTTGGCATTACTCAAGCTGTTGCCTTTTGCCTTCACAGCCAGCAAAGTGGCCAAAGTCACAATTGAAATTAAATTGAAAATGGCTATTGATCGGGATTCCAATAAGAAAAGCCCATTGTGGGGGCATTCTGTGAAGTGGCAGCTGACGAACCGAAACCGAAGCTGCCAAGTTGCCACCTGTTGCCATAAGGCAGCTCAGTTCAAGGCGTAAAAGGTGAGGTTGAAGGGCGACGCCTGCTTAACGGCTCACTGGGCAATCAAGCGCCACACAGACACACCGCACACACACACACCCACGGGCAAACTGTGGGCTATTGTGTCAATGTCATGAACTACAAAAGTTGAAATATAGAACAACAACAGCAAGCAAAAGAGACAGAGATAAAGGCAGAGAGAGAGAGAGGGAAAACAATTTCATGGAGTTGGTTTGAAAATTGAATTTGTCGCACTAACTTTAGCATACAAAATGCCACTGCTAACGTGCATATGTATGTCGTATGAGTGCCTCTGTGTGTGTGTGTACGTGTGTGTGGCAGTTAAATTTAACGCCGCCTACAAGCAATTTACATGCCTGTGCTTTAGTGCTTATCATTATAATAAACACGAGCGCCCAAAAGGGCTGACACGGCATCCTTGAGATGCTCTCAGACCCGGCGCGCAGCAGAGACCTGAGTGGCATCAGTAGAAGAGGCATGATGGAGGGATGGGGGGATTATTTGTATCATTATAATGGTGATTGCATTCGCTACCAGGTCATTTTACGTTTATTACCTTGCTTCGTGTTGTTATTGTTGTTGTGGTTTTATTCGTAGGGAAGCAGAAATGCAAAAGGAACTAAATATATACCTGTGTTTGTTTATTTTCGGACACTGATAAGCCGAGATAGTGACGATATCTACATGTTTTGGGTAGCTTATCGTTGGCTGGGAGGAATGTCTCCAATCCTGGCCAACTATATCAGTCAACTCTCGCTACTTGTAACCCGCATTGCATTAATTGTGCTCAATTAGCGGCGAATGCTACCGCAGGAGGCATAACCAAGGCCCTTTATGGGGTATCATGATGTTCCTAAAGATTCGTAGCAAAGTTTAATGCATTTTATAGAATACTATCGTAGTATATTTCTTCTATTATAATTTTACTTATTTTACCTTTTGACCTATTTTGTAGGGTATTTGCTGGTCGTATCTGCAATGAGGTTTGCTTAACTGATTTCGTTTTGTGTTTGTGCTTCACTTGGCCATTGGTTTTGTTTGCCAACTCCTCACGCGCGGTCTCATTGTCCCTTTTTCTCTCTCTGTCTCGCTCTCGCTGCGACCCGCCATCACACACAGTGCACCCTCCCCTTACCTCATCCTGCTCGTTTATTAAGTTAATCACTCGTGGTTTAGTCTCGTTTGCTGTTGTTGTTGCTGTGTTGTTGCGCTGGGTGCTTTCAGTTGTTGTTGTTGTCGTTATCCTCATTGTTGTTGTCATTGTTGTATCTGCTGATAAGCAATATTACGCTGCGCTGTGATTATCATCAATTATTGACAGTTGATTAAAGTTTCGCTTAGCTGCGCTTTGTCCCAGTCTGTCCCTCTCTCTCTGTCTCTCCATCTCTCTCTCTATCTCTGTCACTCTGTGCGAACCTATGCGGCATCCTGTCGGGACACCAACAACAGCACGTCCGTCGCGTAATTGAGCAAGCATCAGGTTCGATGCAGGCTTCGCCTTACAACATTGCGTACAACGTGTAATGAAGGTTTTTCATCCACGTTTTCCATCGAGACTTTTCAATGGGATTTTTCAATGGCACCTTTTAAGCTTATTGGGCAATCCACCGTAATTGCTTGTAGCCATAGTTGTCTCTGGAGCTTGGTTAAAATCGTACTGTTCTTCAATCGAATAGAAGTGGACGATTCAGATGAAACGAAATTGTTTAACTAATTTGGCAAATTAAAGGTGGGAAAGCTATCAACTATTGATATGTGTATGTATGTTATGTATGTACAACTGTGACTTATCAGGTTGCAGACAGGCAGACACAGACAACCAAGCGGACAGACATACAGACAGAGAAGCAGGCAGACAAACAGTTGGACAAACAAACAAGCTGGCAGACAGACAAACAGGAAGACAGACCTACAGACAGAAAGCCAAGTAGGCAGACAGACTGACAGACGACAGGTGACAGATAGAGAGACAAGCAGATAGACATAGAGCAAGACACATCATTTCATATATCATATTATTAGCCGTGACATATCATTCATATTAAACTATAATTCATGAATAAATTAGAGCTTAAGAAATCTTTTTTATTTCCTAATCCAATTTGTAGCTGCAAAAGTTTATTACATTTCTTCAACATCATTAAACAAAGGAGGGAGAGAGACGAAGAAAAGAGAGATACTTATACTATACCTTTACTTCATATACATTCCTATATTATACCATATATCAGTCGTATTTCAAGACTCTTTTAAGCTCTAGTTAAAGAGCAACCTTACTTACAACAAAAATTTTTACTTCTGGAATATATCAGCAGATTACCAAAAAGTTTTCTTCAAGGGAGTCGCAAACACCCGACTCAATTACGAATAAATACTTGTAAATATGTATGTGGGGAGAGTGTGCTGGGGAAGGGGGCACAATTTCCACTCACGTGGGCACAGTGGGACAACACTTGCATATCATTAGTCAATTTATGCACAGTGACAAGCAGGAGCGTAGCTCACACATTGAATAAGGGGGACAACCCACAAAGCACTTCAACTGCAGCACAGAGGGAACCTCTCTTTACTTTACCAATATCTGCCTCGAACAGAATTAATTACTCAACTGACCCCCGTGCGTAAATCAGCGACATATGCCGTAAACGCGTGAGTTATGAGCTGAAGGCACACAATTAATACAGTAGGGGAACTCGAAGCAGACTTTAAGCCTAGTTGAGAGTAAACTGCGCTACAAAACATACAATTTTCAAGGCGTTACAGACAGTCAGACAGTCAGTAAGTGTCTCTCTATCTCCCTTTCTTTCCATCTCTCTGCCAGCTAATTTGCATTTTTATGTCTGTAAGCGATATTTCTTCGTCTTCATCTTCTTCTTCTTTTTCTTGGTGCTCTGGCACTGTCATTTGCTGTGGTGGGCGTGGCAGTAATGCCAAGCATCGCGTTGTCAGCCTCGACGCAGCGTGAAGTCGAGCTGAAATGAGTTCAATGTTCAGCCAGTGTATGCTGTATCTACCACTTCCGGCCAACGGACCGACAGCTTCCTGTGTCTATCCCGCTCTCTCCCACTCACTCTCCCCCCTTCTCTCTCTCTATGTTTGCTTGCTGCTGTGTGTGATAAAAGTCTGAATTATTAAATAAACATAAATCACGAGGCGAAACACTCGCATTGGCAATGTTATCGGACAGCAGGAGAAAGAATCCTCCTGGACTTGCCTTGCCACGCCTACTACGTAGTGTGTGCTTCCAACGACACGCAAACTGTGTCTGTGGCTTAGCTCTGTCAATGGATAACAATCTGTTTAAGAAAACGAACCCGGAACTTGGCATATTGCGGGTGACTGTGAATAAACATATTCTTAAGCAAAGCTTTAAGGGTTTACAGGTTGCAAACTACTTTTCTGTCTCTATATAAACTTGAATTTCTGCATTTGCTTTACATTAATTTGTAGACATATTGTAGAAGAATACCATATAAACCTATCCTTCAAATTTTAGTCTAATCGAACTATAGACACAGAAGTTGCGGAGTCGTACAGAATTTGCTGTTGGAAATTATAAAGTTTTTTAAAGAGGTAAAATTAATAGTTCGGTGCGTTCGTTACTTGTTCTAAATTATAGAATCTACGAATTGGAAAATGGATTACATAATATAAAAAAAGGATAGTAATAGATATCTAAAAAATAATTATAACTAAGTAATAACTCAACTTATTCAACTTAGACCTTTTTTATTCAGAATTTGCTGTTGGGAATTATAAGGTATATTATTAAGAGCGCAACTTACAGTGAGATGCGTTCTACACTTGTTTTAAATAGTAGAATCTATGAATAGGAAAAGGGTTATATGAACTAGGAAAGGGGAAAGTCATGAGAATAGGTTTCTCAAACAGAATTCCACCTAACTAATAACTCAACTAACTCCACTTAGACTCTTGCTTTGGTTTTTCTTTGCTTTAGTTAAAAATGCCGTTAAGTATTTTCCCCTTCTAGTTGTTCCCTAAGTAGTTGCTCGCTTAGGCATAGTTCTAATCGGTTTATACAACTTAAGAGTTACCAAACTTACTCTACTTATAACTTTCATTTGAAACCCGTGTCGCTTTCAACGCAAATTGGAGTAGTTTGCAACTCCAGCATCTCATCATTTAGGTTTCAAAGATCCTCTACAAGTTACGTGTCGATATCACATTTCACATGTTTACCCAATCGAGTCGCCCATTTGCATAATCAGCTTGCGTATAATTAAAGGGCAATCGCCGACAACATCAGGATAGACTCGCAAATGAACTTGCAGAGTTCTGTTGCCAAGCGGAGTGTTGTGGCAGCATGAGGACACATTTTCACCTGGTTGTCAGCAGCTCGTCTTTTGCCCCAGTCGTTTATTACGCTGGCAACGACGCACCTGTTACACGAGCACGTCGAGTGACAAGCGACGGACAGCAAGGAAGGCAGGAGAAAGGAGAAGAGGAAGCTGTGTACACACACACATCTACAGGAAAGCCAATCAGTGACAGCAAAATAAATTTTGCCAAGAATGTTTGGAGTGTTGTCGGCCTAATCGAGAGCGGAAATGAAGGGAGCTGTGCTATTGAGGCTTGAGGATCTGTTGTTATAGCAAATTGTTAGCTGTTTGTTTCGCTTTATGAGGATTACAATTAAAATTAGGCAGCTGAAAGAGCTACAAATTTATCTACCTACTTTAATTTCATGCTTTGCCTTAACTTCAACTTATACTTTTTTGTATTTGTTTTTGTATTTGCTGTAATTATTATTTTTGCCTATTTTCCGCTTCGGTTCAACGGTAACAAAGTTGGAAATTAAATAAACTTCTGGCAAACCCTTCGGCATTAACACTTGCAACTTTCTTTCGCCTTCCCCCCCTTTAACTTTAATTGACAGTCAAAATAAGTGACAAACTGTACTGCGGAAGAATATGCAAAGAGTTTCCAAAGTTGTTCTTGCGCAGCCATTAAAACTTTTGCTCGACAGTGTAAATATTTGTTGAAAAATGTGAGAGAGTGTTAAGGTTGCGATAAATTCAATTATAAGTCTCTTTCAAGCAAGGCAAACACACACAGACATACACAAACAAATATTGCGCATACGCCGTGTGTATGCGTCGTCTGCTGATGTTGCTCAAATGACAGCACATCCTGACAGATTGTCTACCTCCCCACACTGCTCTCTTACCCTCTGCTAGGTGCTCCTTCCCCCTCTCCCTCTCTCTCCCTCAGCTGTCCAAGCGTCCGCCTCTGTCAGCTTGTCACGTTAATAGCTGCCCCAGCTCCTGTCTGTCAAGCACATTAAAGATCTCAAAACTCATATGCATTTGTCTCACGTGTCGGCGCGCCTTTTATTGCCAATGTGTGCTGTGTGTAGAAAGGACGGGGCAGGTGCAGGGGGAGTCATGGGTGTCTGGTTGGCCACGCTTAGCGGCCATTAATTTGCAGCGTGCATGTTTTTAATGAGGATGCGCTGCCAGTCTCACACCCTGCCTCACTGCTTGTCCCACTTCCTGCCCCATTGCCTGCCTCACTGCCTGCCTCACTTCCTACCCCACTGCCTGCCTCACTCTCTGACTGACTGTCGCTCATGCCTTGAGGAACTCCGTAATTAATGCTAAGCCCAAAAGTTAACTCGACGTCTACTGAAGTTTGTCACCAGCCAACGAGGCTTTAAAACACTCCAAAACTCGCCGCAAAAATGCTAATCAGTTGCCCCATTTCAATTATGACGTATAATTGGATTGGACTCTCATAAAGAACTTAAGCTAAGGTCGTAGCTCCATAGAGTCACAAAGAGTAAGGGCAGTGGCAAGGCTGGAGGTCAAATAGAGTCTACCCGTCTATACACTCAGCAGGCGATAAGCGAAATCCGTAGTAAAAACAGAAGAAAGTGCAGCAGGGCGACAGTTTAAGCGGCTTGACTTGATTTAAATTTTTCATTGCCAAGCTGCTTTTATCAAATAAAATAGAGCACTAAGTAGCACCCACGCACTGAAAGAGAGAGTCAAGAGAAAGAGAGAGGAAGGGAGAGTGTGACAGTGACAAAGTCAAGCAACATAGAGAGAGAGAGAGGAAGAGAGACAAACTAATGCAAACTAATCACCGGCGACAGCAAAACGTAACGAAACAAAACTGTGAACTGGACACAGCACATTGAACAATCTCGCCAGGCAGCTCATAAAAGGGTCTGCCTTATATGTATAACACACACACACACACACACACACAATCACACACTAACACAGAGACAGCGAGAGGAGTCGCCTTTTATGGCAGCTGCGTGTTTAGTTTGGTTTGCGTTGCTTGGCTTTTAATTTAACTTGATGTGGCAAAAAGCAAATAAAAGAAGAAGATTTATAAACAAAAGCGCCGAGGGCCTGTTGTATGTACGTTGTACGTTGTTGGACGTTGGCTAAGTGAAATGTTTACACACAGTTACACACAGCATATAACAACAACAACAACAGCCACAGCAACAACAATTACATAAACACATACCACATGTGGCTGCGTGGGTTTGCCAACAGTTTCAATTTCCATTCTCCATTTTCACACATTCGGGATAAAATAAGTGCAGAATAGAACTTGGAATAGATGATATTCCAGATGAACCGAATGAGTCCAATGACTGTGACTTTGTGTTTAAGTAAATTGTGGGCCATAAATCGCTTTTTGCCCTGACAGGATCATTAATTTTGATGAAGAAGAGCTGCTGCTCCCTCCTAAATGAATAACCCTTGAGTGACTGCTGCTTGCGGTCTCCTTGAGTGGCAGGGGCTGGATTAGGTTAATTGTAGGCTTTACTTTGGCTTGCAAAGTAATTAAAGTTGAAGTTTCATTATTGATGGACTTTGGTTGCATTACAAATTCCTTTTGTGAATTGAACTGCTTTTTTGCCTTTCAAGTCCGCCATATTGAATTGAGTGTTTGAAGAGAATTAGAGCATTAGTTCTTGCTTGTAATGCTCTCAGTTATAAATTTGCAAAGAGCGAAAACAGAAACTTCAAGTCTGTGTGCGCTCTCTTCACTGTGCACTTGCAGAGAGTGATAATATGTACACTCTTTAAACCTCTCCTTAACGCGCGATGCCTACTTACGCAGAGTGAAACATGTTAAAGAGTACATAGCCTTTGATGTCTGCAGTAAGCTGTGCATGTTGATCTGTTTGTTTGATAAAGAAAGCAATAGGAGTGTTGTTAGCCTGCTCAATGCTCTCAATGCAGTGGGGTAGGAGAGCGCAACATGCATAAAGAGAGCACAGCCTTTGATGTCTGCAGTGCATGTTGATTTGTGCGTGCGATAGGGATAACAATACTAGCAGCACAGATTGAATACTGGCTCTCCATGCAGTGGAAGCAAAGAGAGCCATTAAAGTATTTAGAGCATGTTGATCTGCGCGTGCGATAGGATTGACAATACTAGCTGCACTGTTATCGTGCTCTCTCATTGTGCTTCGTTCTGTGTTTCGACTGCAACAACAACGATCCTTGCAGTATTTGGTTCTCTTAGTGGAGTAATAAAAATAAAAAGAGAGATTCATATTCATTAAATCGTAATTGAATTTAAATCAATTTTATATAAATCAAACAAAAACTACAGAAGTTAATCTGGCTTTGCGTCTTGTACTCTTGCTGGTTGCAAATATATTTAATTTAATCAAAGCTCACCGTATCCGTCAAAAATTTAAGAAGCAATCAAAAGCAGCAGCAAAAAAAGGGTAATAATATTACATATGTTTTGATGCAAATCCGCAAAAAAAAGGCACAAAGATAATAAACAAAAACATCACGGCAAACTGTGAGAAAACAAAATAATTTCAAGTGCCAGGGGCAACATATTTAAACGAAGAAAAAAACAGGACAAAAAAGCGTAGTAAATGCTAAAAAAGGAAGCGTAGTGCCCCAAGCGGATGCTGTCTATCAAAGAAGGCGGAAGGAGAGAGACAGAGAGAGGGGGCGTGACACGAGCTCTGCTAATAATATTTATGGTGCTCGCCCTAATGCCGACTGTCAACGCAAAGGAAATGCACACAAACAAACACACACACACATAGAGACTCATATGAAAATGTGCTTTTTATGCGCCTCGTCAGACAGACAGACGCGAAAAGCCGCTTAACATCGCGCATACGTCGTGTGAGCCTTAGGCACGAGCTCGAGCCTTATTACGCTTAATTTATCATAAAAATAAAGTGCACATCTCTCTAGTTAGGATGTCCGTGACGACGCCAGCAGGTGGAATGACGACGGCAGCAGTGTGCACTGTGGCAACTAACTGAATTATCTTGTGTTTTAAGTGCTTCAGTTTGCTGTTTCCAAACTTGTTTAAGATTGTCGAGACTTAAAGTGAAGCTACACAGCCTTACACTCTCTGAACTTATCCAAACTAGCATGCCTTGACTTTAAACAACCCCAAATATGCCTGCTCTAAGATTCTTTGTGAAACCCAAGACACGAGGCTTTTAGAGGTACATTAATGTGCTCGTCCTTGTCGTACATTGCGTAAATAACGATGTAAACAACTCGCTTTCATTGATTTTGCACGCACAAAGGTTGCCTAGCATAACCGTGTAGAGCGTGTCATAATCGACCTGCCTGTGCTTAACAGATTATACAAGCAGCCGCAACTTCCTTTGGCAGCAGACGCAGACTTACGGTTTGCCAATTTAGCTTAAAATTTCCCAATCTCCCAATGCTACCTGGAACACCAGCAGACAAATCAAATCCGCAATTTCGAATTATAAAACATGAAAATGAAAAAAAAAATCGGGAAAGCAAAACAAATAAAAGAAGAACGCGTACAGAAAATTGAATTTAAAATTGGGTAACAAGGGAAAATATTTAATATTTGTGTGGCTCGAAGGTGAACCGAACTAAAGTAAACAGTGTGCGTAGCATACTTTAAGGCGCCTTTAAGAATGTTCACTGTCAGCTCTGAGAAAATGGTGTGCCAAGAATTTTAGCCTGTCACATTTTAGAGCACAGTTTGCTATTTTATTGGATTATAGCGCCCTCAACGAGTGCCAGCTGCAGGAATTTTCGTTTTAATTGCAGTCAAGCGATTATCCTGAATTTGCCAAGCATTGCCTTTAAATTCCATACCCTGTACGAGAAGGATGTCTGGGGAGTTTACTACATCTTAAGGAAAGCAGCAGGTGGAGGTAGACTTGAATAACTTCTGTGTTTTTTGTCCCAACAGATTAAAATTTAAAGGAGAGTTAGGTATTATAGTCAGCTAAGTATATGTTAAAGTTAACTATTTATATCTCTTATACGTTGCTTTAAAAACGAATTGAAAATTGAAATTCATGATTTGCGAGGGCAACCAACATTTGCAATAAAATTAAACTGAGCATTTTATATAGAAAACTTGATGCTGAATTTGGTGTCTCTAGCTTTTATATTAGTTGAGAACTGTGTGTTCATACAGACATTTTATTATTATATATTTAAAACTTGTATTCAATTACAAATATTTTAAATTATTTCCTGAAAAACAATCACGCTTTTCTTGTCAACCTTTTTTGGTAAATGCAAAAACTCAAATCAACAAAGAAAGTCAACTTAAGTCTCGACCTTGTCTGGCATAGATGGAAAAGTGCGTTGTCAGAGGTGGAAATCAAATTGAAAACTGTTTGTCGCAGCAAAAGGCAACGAGACAAGGGAAATGGTAATGGCAACGGTTGCCAGGTTGTCTCAACTTTGACACTTTTATTGATATGCCACAGCAGAAGCCGCAGAAGTCATTGGCCCTGTAGGCAGGGCAAAGATGGGCTTCTGGGGGATCATATTTGATAGCATACGAAAAAGTTAACACTCTGCATGGCATTCTTTAAGGCCAAGATGGGTGTGCGTGTGTTTGTGCTTGACATGTTTAAACTGTGTGGGGAGTAGGCGTATGCAAATGGCATAGATAAAACGCAAACCGAATTTCTGGCGTCAAGGAGTTGAGTTACGTGAGTTTCTAATAAAATAAAAACCTTTATGTGTTTTACGCTTTAATAGAGATGGTCTAGAGGTCTATATAGCATATGCTAAGTCAACAGTCTAAGAGAACATGATTTTATTGACTCAAACTTATTACATTTCCTAAGGGATTCCACAGATCCTTCATCTCCTATTAAAATCGTATCAATGAGTCATAATTTTGACTGGTAATGCTTGTAATTTTGTGAACTTAAGCAGACTTCTTTATTGTTTGTTATTGTTGATGTTGTTTACGTTACCAATTGATGTGTACTCCCCAAATTTGATTTGTCTCTATTGTTCCATTGTGAATACTGTTGACAGAGCTTTGAAGTCTGGCCTCCCTTCCCTCTATGCTGCCGGGCAGGACTTCATTAACATATACATATGTATCTACTGACAGCGACTGTCTATCGGGGGAATCTAAGCATGTCTGTCTGTGTGTGTGTGCACAATAGTAAAGGAGATCAACAGAAATCAGACAACAATTCAAGTGTCGTACAATGGTCGCGGAGAAGAGAAGTAAACATGAGTAAATATGCTCAAGCACAGCTTGCTCTGTGTCTCTATGTGTGAGTGTGTGTGTGTGTTAGCTACAGGAGGGTTGCGCTGTTGACCCACATTCACAGCCATTCAGAGTTGGGCAAGAGGTTTTGGGCCTGAGGATATGGGAATGTCTTTAAGCAGAATTCAAACACATGTTGACGAAAGTTGAATTAAACAACAAAAACAGAGAAGAGAATAAAACAAGAAACACAAAGTTCACTTGCAGCGATATCGCTTTAAAGAAAATCATGTATGTTGGTTATTATAAATCGCAGAACCTTTAAATCTGTTATTTTTTAAATTAAATATATTTAATTATTCTAAGAACTAAGCATATTCTTTTTTACAAGAAATGCATTTAATTCAAAGCCACTTAAACTGCACTTTAAACGATTCTCGATGTGCAGCGGCGTAAATCACTTTTCCACATTAATTTTCTTTCGCTCTCTTTCAAGGTTGCTATCTCTATTCGCGCTGCAACCGCACAAAAACCACAACGAACATTTTGTGGCCACGAAAGGCGATGGAAAGTGGAAAATGACAGTGTGCTTGTGCGACACACACAAAAGGCCCAGCATATTTCCCTCCCTCTCACTCTCTCTATCTGATTCCTGTTTTTTTTGCCGCCATTTTGGCTTATTGTGCACATTTTTGCCTATCTGCTGCGCACTTTACATGCTGCGGCTGCCATCGAATTGATTTTCAATTTTTATGCTTGCCTAAACAGAAAATTCATCATGGAACTTCATGGCAGGCGACAGGTTCATACCAGAGACTCTCCTTTGACAATAACAAAAGTGTTTGCTGTGTTTATAAATTGCAAGCACATTTATAAGACATCTTTGTGCTAAAAATAGACACCACATTGAAATAGAAATAGTTCTTGTATCCTGTAGAGGGCAGAAGGAGAAGCGTAGACTTAAACGATTTACACATGTCTGTGGACGTTGACAAACTCTGAAACAATTTGCATATGCTTAATATATATATATAAATATATAAACATATATATATGTTTGCATTTGTTTATGAATATCTTTTCAAAAGACTTTCATGGAAATTGCCTGCCATTGTGTGGTCCAAAGTAAACAGGATAATTTGCTTGTGGAGGGAGGTGAGTAGGGCAAAGCTGCAGGCGGATGCGGGAAACTTTTTCCGTCAGTTTCTGAAATATGCTTTTATATATGCAGAACAAACTATGTCTTGTGATAAAACAACAAATTTATAATTTAATTTTGCCGAAAAGAGCCAACTGCCTCCATTGTGAGAAATCTCAGTGAATGCAGCGTTGCCACCTTATTACTTTGCATATATCGTTTGGTATTTCGATCAGTTTGGTATATTTATCAACCAGGGCTGCAGAACTATTTACATTCAGTTGACTTTTCGCTTGAATTTGTTGTTCATTTCTGTCCTTCAAAGTAAAGTAATACAATTCGAATTTGCATATTTACATAGTTCTACAAAATATGCAATTTACATAAATGGCAATTGCAAAACAAATTCTCCGGCGCTTGTGGCTCATAATTTATTTTCCCCTACTCTATTCTGGCGCAGGTGAAAATGGAAATACGCATTTCGACTGTCACATGCTAATTGGAAAGTGCAAATTTTCGTGGAAAATTTGTATAGAATGAAATTTATTTGGCATGATATTTATGCGGCATTTTAAAGTGCTACGTTTTGGCTTAAAGATATTAAGGAGGTCCACATGATTCAAGAACTTTTTAATTTAAGCTTTCTAGTTTCTTTCTCTACGAATTAACTGCAGGACTTGCCAAGTTTTCAGACGCCAAATAACAATTTTATTTCAGCTTAAGAGTTGCCCCAAAAAAGGAATCTTCTTAAAGTTTATTTCGCTTTCACAAACAGTCTGTCGAAAAGTTGGCACAAAGCTAATGTGAGGGAGCTCGTTCATAATTCACCAGGTGCCAAGAAAAGACTTCCCGCAAAGCTGCAAACAAAATGGGGTCGGTTTGCCTTGGAGATAGTAATCACTTCCGCTTCCGCGAACCTTTCTGCAGCTTTTGCGGAAAAGTGTCGAAAATGTTGACCTTCGTTCCATGCAGATTTTTGCCAGCTGCGACAATGAAAAGCCGCAATTGCTGCTTGGTTGTCCGCATAAATTAGGCGCTAATGTCCCCTTGCCCGATTGTTGGGGAAGAAGATCTCACAGTATAAATCTCACACAAGTATACAGTATAAATTAGCCGTATGATAGATGCTCTGAAAAGTTGGCCAATTTGTTGCTCAGCAAATCGGAGCCGAAAAATCGACTGCAGCTAATCACTCAGCTGGCTTCCTTCCTGGGGCTGTCTGGCACATTAATCAGCTCAACGCGAATCAATCAAAGCAGTTTCGCAAGAAAAGAAGAGAGAAAATAATATAAAAGGCAACTCGAGTAAATGAAATTTAGTTCAAGTCTCGCCAAACTGGGCACAATCAACAAACGACGAGACTAAGCTGGCCTTGGACAACCCAGGCACAGGAAAACTTGGCAAAGGCTCTCAAACTTATGCAGGATAATGGAACTTTGTATCAAAGGGACAGCTACAGGTGTGGCGAGGATAATGTCGGAGTTGTTTGCCTTGGCTTGTGCCGTGTGCCTTGTGCTGACTCCCCTGCTTGAGTTTCGCCTTAAAAGGTTAAGCCCCACAACCACTGCGAGAACTGTTGTAAGCACAGCTGTTGCAGCGTTGCATTTGTAACGAAGGAGGAAGGAAGGTTGTCTTCCAACAAAGCCAAATTAGTAACAAGTGGAAGACAGTGGGGTAAAGGTCTCCCAGCTTGACACTCTGACAGTAGAACCAAATAAGATACTTATTGCAGATTACGGAACTAAACAACTGAGGCGAAGGGAGCTTCAGTCAGTCATGCCCAGCTCTTAATACATCGTGCAAGCTTAAAGTGTCTGTAAGAGAGACATGATAAAGGATTTAATATAAATATTTGTGTATTTTTCTTTTGTAGGATAAAGGATTACAATCCTTCGTTAAATAATTAAATATTACGAATGACTCTGTACTTTCCATTGAAATTAAGGATTAAAGACTAGTGCAGTGCAATAATTTGGGGTGTATACTAAATAGACTCTTCTAATTTTTACCTCGTGTCATAGTTGGGAACTTATTAAGAGCTAAGCACAATCAGTTCCCTACCTTATTACCCAACAAAGTGGTCAAACAAACTGGACAAATTTGAGAGGTGCTCTTGGCAACAATGTTTGACTAAGTAGCTCAGCTTAGTTGCGGAGAAACTTGAGCTCTTTTGACTTTGGGCGTTGGCATCTAGACTGTATCATTAACTTTAATTTAACCTTCAATAAAACACTTAACCCCCTATTAACAATGCTAGAGGCGAAAACAACAATTAAAGCTGAATCATCGTTAAAGCAAATAGAAATTCCATTGCAGACAGTTCAAGTATCTCATAGAGCGGGACCAGGATTCGAGGGGTTGAAATCCAAAGACCCCACAGGGTTTGCCAATTGAAATATCTCTCTCGAAGCTTCTTCAACCATTGTGTCTTTATTTCGATTAGGGAATTTTAATTGAGGACAGTCAGAGCACAGCTCGGAGGGAAAACGGAAAGCTGTTTGGGCCTGGGATGCGGACAGGGATATGGCTTGTCTGGCTGTTACCCTTTGACGAGCATCAATCAATTTGATTTGGTTTTTGGGAAACATTCGATTTGGTTCGCTGGCGATTTAATTTAAGTTCTATGTTCTTTTGACGCTCTAATTAAAATGAATTCTTTGGGTAAGCCGGAAAATATGCTTGACTGCGCTCGACTCACTCTCCATTGTTTCCGCTTTGTGCTTAACAACGTTTGGCAATTAAATCCTTTACAGCAAGTCGGAAATGAAGATGGAAGATAGAAAACAAAGAGCAGAAAAGACAGAACCGAGCTCAAAATAGACATACGCAATGTTTTACGCTCCGGCATATGTGACAGACATGTCAAGTGGCTGTCACGCCCATCCGCCTGGAATACCGCCCATGCCAATTAGTAGAATAGTAACTGTCAGTTCTGGACGTTGGACGAGCACGTGCATTTGATGACCAAAGTTGGCGAACTTCAAAACTTTTGGCCCAAATATAAATCTTTAGCTGTCCCGAATGCCATCAGCAACAGGCGCAGACAGCGAGGAAAAACCGCAAAAACAGCTTGCACAACGAAAGTTGTATACCCTAATGGATCGTTTGACAGGCCAATTGAAAAATAGCGCCAATTCCATGAAGTTATAGATTGTCAAATTAAAAGTATTATTCAAACAATTTAATAATAATAATTTATATCCTTTTTGTTTGATAATATTCATTAGAGTATCAAACATTACCATCAAAATCAAAACCAGCAAACAGAACAAAAGTGGAGAACTTGACATCGAAAAAGTTGAAATGTCAAAGTCAGATACTGCGAATGTCTGCAAAATATTGCAAGTCAGTGAAAACGAATTAAGGTTTTATTTAGCGGGGAGTCGACTCTGCCTCATAATATGCTGACAGCAATTTAAAATGTCTGCTAGAGTAAAATGCAAACGAAATACGCTAAAAGTGATCGACAGTATTAATGATTTTAACTATCGAAAGCAATCGATAATATTGTCTTTATCAAAATACTGCAATACCTCATTAAGTGTTATATTATGCGAAATGAGTTGCGCTTTACAAACATTGTCTGTTGTTTTCGAACACTTGCTAATCGTTACGCTTGCGTTGTCAAGCACTCAACAAACGGATTTGCATGAGCTCCCGCAAAGCAGGCTATACTTTTTGTTAGAGTCAATGAATTTTCAGAATGTAGCGAGGAAATTAAATTGTTAATTAAATGCCTAAGGCAGTTGAGTGCTACTCATGACTGGGCAAACCTTATGGGAGACGAACAAAGGATCGAGAACATGGCATACGGTAGGGCACAGTGCATGGATAGGCAAGTTCGTCGGGGGACACATCAAAACAACAGTTAAAAAGCAATTCAATCGCTGTACAAAAATGCGGTGGAGCACCGCATCTCGAAAGGAACAGGTCCCTGCAGCAGGCGCTATAATTGACATTGAATGACCTCTGCCAATACAATTGCTATGAATCAATAATTAAATAGAGAAATAGAAACCCAGGCAAAGCAAGGGAGGCAGAGAGAAAAAGAGAAAGAAATGCGAATTGAGCCATGTCAAAAGTAGCAAATGGCCAGTAAGAAGAATAAAGAAGAAAAACACCGGCAGCTCGACCAGCACAATGGAGTGTGTGCATATCCAAAGGACTACAAACACTCGTTGCAGACTCAGCACAGCAATAACAACAGCCACAGCAACAGCAACAACAAAAGCAATCAACAGAACAGCGGGCGGAGAAAACGAGCGCAAAAAGTGCGAAACAATTGCGTGCTAAACGCCAAAAATGTCAAAGTCAAAAAAATGGCTAGAAAACAAAGCAACAACACCAAATGAGCAGACAGGCAGTATGTAACAGAAAATGAAAAGATAAATGACATTGCCGCCCGGGAAAGCTACACAGCGAGAAAGAAAAACAAACGGAATCATGGACAATTCTGTGGCAATGGTCGCCTCCATGTCCATGTTTGGCAAACTGTCCATTAGTTAACTAAGCTGCGAATGTTTTAAATTAATTAAGGTCACAACTAAACACGCTGCGTGTACGAAACTATTTCATTCATATTTGTTTATGGGCGAAGGGAAAGAGAGAGAGTTTCTGCTGGGAGGAGGAAAGACATGATACCTTTTATAAAATTAGGCAGTGGCCTCAATTGAAAAAGAGCTGTAGATCGACATTTAGAACTAGTTCCTGTTTCACTTACAGCGTTGCCACCGTGCACAACAAACTGAAGCTGTGATTCGTTCACGGTGATTTATTCAAATATTGACGGAAACTTTTTGGTTTTTTAGAAGAGTTTTTATTTTTTTTATAGAATTTTGTTTTTTTTTTAGTTTTATTACAAATTGATAATAAACATTAGCCGCATTGGTTTGCTTTTTATTTATGGCAGATGGCAGAGTTCTAAACTGCAAACGGCTTATACTTGAAATCGAGTTTGAGCTTGCAATAAAAGTAATTATAGCTATAGCATCTAAAGTATACAAAAAGGAACAATTTATGGCGCTCGTGTTGTTGAAGAGCGGCACATAAGTGAATTCGGTATTTTATTATAATTAATGTAAATCGATTTTGTTTTTTCCATATACTTGCACTTAACCTATGACATGAGCTAAAAACAATACGAAAATCAAAATAAAAACTGTTTCGAAAGTTGCTGATTATTATTATGTTGGTGTTGTTACGTCGGGAAGTTCGCACTTGTTGGCAATATTATATTTAACATTTAGTTTTGAAGGCAGCCCCGGTTCTTGGTGGGGCTGGCAGTTTTGAAAAAATTCAATCGTTGTTGAGGACGTTGGTTTATTTATGACTTGATTTTCGCTTCCGGTTCGGTAACCAAAGCTAGTCGATGTTTTTTTCGGGGACCCCATTTATGCATTCGTTGTTGTAGTTGTTGTTGTTGTTGGTTCGTTTCGTTCGTTTACAAAATTGAGCGGTGAGCTGTGAAAAGTTTTTGAAAAAGTGTGAATTAAAATGTCTCAAGAATACGATGAAAACATATATGAAACTACGAAAACATTTTGAAAAAAAAACGTTTTATATGGTTGGCGTGCAATATTAGGGAGTTTTCTACAATGTTAATAACAATTTTGATAGTTTTTCAATATACTCAATCGGTTATCGGGTCTACGGCTAGAGGATACTACTGTACTACAATGTTCACTACATGTCGGCTATGTAGTTTAGCATGAACCAAAATGTTTGTACACATGCTTCGGATCCAATCCACATAAAAATCTTACCAATTTGTTTTTGTTTTGTTTTGCGTTTCGTTACATGTAATTTATGTAAATTAAAGTACAAGAAAATTACAGAAGTGCTATATGATGATATAGCGTCGCTTGTTATTATAGCTAACGATTTTGATTTATGTATTTATATATATATATTTTTGGTCTGATCTAGAGATAATCGTCTGCCTCAGCTGTTGTGTATATGTGGCAAATAAATGTAAATAAAATAAGAATCAATAATATTGTTAGAGTATTCATATTCTTTTTTTCGGGTGCACGCTGTGAGTGTATTAAAGGACGACCTTGGGATTGGGGTTCTTATAATCGGGTTTCTACGTCGAGCTGCGAGAGTAGATTTGTTCACTTTTTTCGGGCTACTTTCAGGCGAAAGTGAATACTTCAAAGATGAATATTTACAGGGTGCTTTACATCATACGCTTGTATGTACAATCCGGTTTAGGGGTGTAAGGGTTTGAGGAGGTTCCTCTTTGGGAAGTGTACTTACGTGTCAAGGGCCTGGCTGGATGCTTGGACCACAGATAACGGTTCTTCACCGGCGACAAATACGAGTCACGAGCCACGGGGCTGGATGCGCGGGGCACCGAGCTGGCACGGAAAGGGATCAGATCGTCCACATCCCACCAGAAGGGATCACGCACAATCGATGAAATGGGCAAGTTGGGGCTGGGGCTCAACAGATCCCTGAAGCGGTTACGTGGATGGAAGATCGGAAGTCCTGTTTGTTGTTCATGTTGTTGTTTGGTGGCGAGTAGCGAGTACCGGTTGTATCAGAATCATCATGATTTAAGGATGGTGGGGATACAATCAAAGTTGAGTTGAGTTTCGATGTTTGTATTTGTTTTGCAATGTGTGTACAAGAAGAGCAAAAAGAAAAATATTGTTTGCTTTGCTTTTAAACTAAAATACGAAAAAAATTAAACAAAAAAAAAAACGAAAAAGACAACGCTTTAACATCAACAAGTTTTTTTGATATTTTCCATGCGTATGTTGGGATTTCATAGTGGAAAATGTACAAAAAATCGGAAGAGGAATAGGAATAGGGTAGGGTAGAGTAGGGTGACAGAAGGGGCAATGCGATGCAACTCAGAAAGCAAAATGGATAGATGTAAGCTGGAAAAGGATACTCGAGACGGGATTACAAGTAGTCTAGAAGCACGCCGCTTGCTTTGGGCTCAAGTTTTTTTTGTTTTTTCATTTCCTTTTGCTGCTGCTGTTGGCCTTTTAAAAATATTTTTGTCGGGTAAATGCCGGATTTCACAACAAAAAATAATAAACAAATAATTTTGAATAAACTTCACAGAGAGACGGAAATTGATACGAAAGTGTGTGAAAATTATGGCAACAATTTGTCAACACTTTCATCTGCGTCTGCTCTCTCGTCCTCGTTCTTCAAAAGCCATTATATTATAATAACAACAGCAACGAAAGAAATATGCTATCGTCTCTTCTTGCACAAGGAAAAACGATTATAGAGAATTTAGATTTTTACCCTCAGCGTCGTAGGCGACTTCAGTGGGACGAGGTCCCCAGCGACCGGCTTTAACAGGAGTGGGACTTGGCGAGCCGGCACGCTCAAAAATACTTGGCCTCACGGCGGCAGCTGCCTCGGCCGGTTCAGCGATTGCGGGCAACTTACTTTCAAAGAGTTCATCCAATGGTTCCAGCGAGCTGGCACGGAAGCTGGGTCGCGTAAACGGGGCCAAGCTGGTGGCACGATCGAACACCGATGGTCCGGCACGGGGCACGCTGCCATCACGGTTCCAGTAGACTGGAGGTGGCACATAGGGTTCGCTGCCAGCGCGTGTACTGCGGCTGGGGCGGAACGGCGAGGCCGAGCGACGGGCTGTAAAACAAATCGGAAATGGAACAAAACAAATATAGAGCTATAGCAAGGCTGATTCCTGCCAGATTGAAAGTGCTACACAAAAATAGTTCTCTAGTTCATATGACTCAACTATTTTAAGGATTTTCTTCTCACAAGATTTCAAACTAATGTTGAACTGTTTGAAAACATATCTGGCGAAATAGTTTTTATATGCTGACTCTACTACTATTTTAGAATATATTCACAAGGCTGTACTATGCCAATTTTCGATATCTTTTCGTATAAATAATCAAAAAGTTCCTTAAATACTCAAAGTTCTCCTTTTCTACTTATTTTGCAGTTTGAAAAATGAATTCCTTTAAATACTTGACCTAGCAAAGGTATGTACTTACCAGCAGATATTCCAAATACACAAAATAACCCAACAACATAGGATAACTAATCGTATTAAGAATACAGAAACATATCTGAACAACAAACTAAACATAGAGTACAGAAAAACACGAAAGGCGGGCAAGAGACGCAAGATATAACGATTCAATGTTTAACAATTTATAGATTGAATACTGCCGAGAAAGAACGGTACACGGAATAGTACAAAGAATGGTACAAAATTGAGAATTGTCGTGAAGTACACTGAACATAATATTCGTTAAATATTTCATTTGGTTTGTTTTGTTTGTCGGTTAGTTTAGTCTGAGTTTGAGTATTGGCAGTTTATTTACAGGCACCGCACAGTGTTTGCATGTACTTAGTATTATCTATGTTTTTATTTTAGTAGTTGAACGAGATGAGAGACAGAGAGAGACGAAAATATATATACACAAGGACGGGGGACAACAGAGAGTATTAATTGTTGGATCACGTATTAGACGAACGCAAATAGAGCTTGCGCAAAAAAATACACAGTTTATTTCGTATTTAATATTTATTTATTAATTCCTTTGTTGTATTAATCTATAGTTCAGCTGGTTCAGTTTCGGAGGCGGGATACAGCAGTAGTATGGCATACATAGCCTCGATCGCGAAACTCTTGGGAAGCGTTCGAATATCTATAGTACAGCTGTTAGAAAAAATGGGTAAGGCTTAAAGTAGTTCGGATGGTGGATGGGTTTTCAATGGGGTTTCAATGGAGTTTCAATGGAGTTTCAAATGAGGTTTCAATGGGGTTTTCAATACGGGTTTTCAATTGGTAGATGATGCGAGGGATGGTAGATGAATAGTTAAGATGTTTATACTTCCATATAGTATCAAATTTTAATCGATGTTTTGCATGATATTTGCCTGAGAGTATGTCTAAATTAAAATTAGAGTTTATAATGTTTTGTTTTGGTTTTATTACTTTCGATTGTTGTTGTATAAATAAGTTATATTAATTAAGTAAAGCATCATATCGTACAATGAAACATTTAACGAAATTATTTTGTTTTGTGTATTTTTCTATATGGGGGGCTGGATTCTTTTTTACAGACAATTAGATATATATCATTTAATAATCATTTACAATTTCTGCGTACTTTTACAATTTACTAAAGCTAAGCCAAAACCAAATGTTCTCAACCAGTTTTAACCAGCTTGTGTTCGAATGTAACGCTCAGCGCTTCAAACCTTAATAGCTGCAAGATATATATAGCATATGATACAGTGTGTTAATGATATTTCACTTCTTCGATCGAGCAATGCGCGGAAATCGTGTATGGAAACTTGAATGATGCAAAATTTACTTTGGAAAGGGAAATTTGCACGTCAAGTTTCCAGTTTTTTTTTTTTGTTTTTTGTTTTGTCTGTAACTGAATTTGAAAAAATTCTGTTGAGTTGTTGTTGATGTTGTTGTTATCGAATCGATGTTGTTTGCTATTTTTTGTCGTGCTTACATTTCGAATTTTTCTGGCAATTTTACATATAGAGAGTTTAATAGAGTATTATTCGTATTCGTATATTATAAGATTGCGACTTCGTTGATTTCTTGTTGTATTGTTTACTTTGTGATGTTGTTGTTCTTGTGTGTTTTTGGGCGATTTGTTTAGAAAATGTCTTTGATATCCTTACCCTTGTTGAGCTCAGCCAACAGCTTGTCCTCTGGCTCGTACTCCAAGGGCACCAAGGAGTTGGGTGTCAGGGGCTTGTCTCTCAAGTAGAGACCGTAGCGAGATGGGTATCTAAGTATTAAAAGAGAATAAAGAAATTTCAGTCAGAATATGCAAATAATATGACGTCACTTTAAAGTATCTTTAGATACAGGGTACACACCTGCGCTCGATTTCCTGCATGCGCTTCAGATGATCATTCCAGGCCTTCTCTGCGTCGTAGTTAGCTGGAACTGTTAAGGGGAATCGGTCGAATTAGTTAATTGTCATAATAAGTAGATCAATTTGTAACTCAAACTGAACAAAACAATTGGTTAATGCTTACAATCGAAAGATAATTAATACGCAGCTTGGGCTCACGTTGCGTATGCGCAATGCTCCAGTTAAAGCAAATTGGATATACGTACGATATTTATCCAAAATAAAGCAGTTTATAAAATTATCAAGCAACGGAAAATAAAAAAGAATTAAGAGTTCATTTAGAAGAGATTGCAATAAAAACCGATTAAAAGCCTTGAATATGATGAATGGAGAATGCAGATCGATCGACAGATGGGTTACCAAATACCTGATGAATGTCATGATTATCGAATTCGAATACGTTTCCACACACATCACAAGAGAAATTGCTAAAAATGTTTTCATTTTTTTTTTCATTTTATTGAATTTCAGAGCCAAGAAAACTACAGGGGAAATTGTGCTATAAATCATTCTGATTATTATACTATATACATAACATATCTACTCGACACAAGGCTATACTATATATGCTATAGCTAAATTGTGAGAAAGCTTTTTCTTTGCGGCGCTATGCTCCGTTGCGAGATATATATATATATATACTATATGTTTTCAATGCTTTCTTTTCTTTTATAACATTTCTTTAGTTTCTTTGGACGACAAACATTTATGTATTTTCTGAAACATTCATGAGAGAGAGAGAAAGAGAGAGAAAAAATTGGTTAGTTTCGAGCACAAATCGTACACTTGACTGTGTGTGGGGGCATCAGTTAGGGTGTGTGAGTGTTGTAGGGCCAAGCAGGAAATGGACACAGGGAATGGTCAAGAGACCCACACAAAAGTTATGCCAATAAAAGTGTATCAAGAATTCTGTGTATTTCTTTGTGTGTGTCTCAGTTATTTGATCCGAAATGTTCCGAGAAGGCTTATGTACCTGCAATATATATATCATATAAACAGACATGCCCACACACACACACACACAGAAACGTCGGCATACGGAGCGTATGTGTTATAAACATGTGCACCTTTCATCGTCTAAACTCTGTGGGCCTTTGCCAAAAACAATTCAAACAGAAAACTGAAAATCATTGACGTAATCCGATTTGGCTACCGTTATGCTGCGATATTGCGCATTATAGTATATAGAATATTATGAAATCATAGCGAAAATGTGGCGCAAGAGCGCTGGCAGTGCAGCTGCAATGATTGACCGATTGACTGATAAGTGTATGCATTGATTGATGGCTTAATGGATGCCTGGCTGATTGATTGATTGATTGAGCAGTAGCAGAAAAGCTTAATTGTGCGGATTAGCTGGCTGCAGGTTGCTGTGGGAGTAAGTAGTTCTGGTTGTAGTTCTAACTAGACTTACTTGTTCTGCTGTAGTGATGATCGTAGATGGCACGTGGCGAGTAGCCGTAGGTGTCACGGCTCACTGGCAGATATCTGTAGCCAGAGGACTGCACGCGCTCGTTGGCCGTGGCGGGCTCATCGTAGATGCTCCTATATGACGGCGAGTCCAGGTACGAGCTGTATGGGCGAGAGGAGCGGGGTGCTTCGTGGGCACGAATGTCCTCGGATCCTGTAAAAACCCAACAACAACAATTACAAATGAATCATATCCTATTATGGAACACACAGAGAGAGAGGAAGAGAGAGAGAGACAGAGAGAGCTAAACCTGCGCTACGAATTTTGCCATTTGGCGCAGTGCCAAAAAGTTGATTTCATTTTCTTATTTCATTTTCCTTTTTTTTTTTGTATTCTTTATTTTCTATATGATCGCCTAGTTATTTTGCCTTGGGCGCAGCAGCCGAATATCTTCGCTTTGTTTGGCTCATGAGCACATAGTTAAAATATTTTCAATATACATATATATCTTCTAGCTATGTTATATCTGCCTTTATATTGTACATATGCGAAAGAGAGCTGTGAAAGCTGCCTTCCAACGACTACACTTGCCTCTGTCTGTGTGTGTGTGTGTAAGTGTGTATAGCTCTTTGGCTCATTACACCAAAGATGACACCTGCTAAAAAATAGATCAACATTCTATACCCTCTGTGCTATTTATGTAGCCAGCAGATTTCTTATACTTTCGATTTGATAACACCAACTATTTTCGTGCTATTTCCTAACTATTTGCCTATGATATCTTTATTAACTATGATATGAAATGAAAAGAAACATATTGCTGCATTTGTGCTGCCGAATATCTACAGTACCCTATGTTTCTCTATGTTAATGCTAATCTTAAATATATTACTGTTGATTCGCTGTGCTTACCCTTCAGGGATCTGATGTAGGACTGCCAGAATTTAGCCTTCTTGCTGGGGCTCTCATTGCGCCCAATCATTTCCAAATGGTTCTTGAACATTTTGATCGATTTCTTTTGTGACTTTCAAGCACAGAAGATATTCGTTGAACTCGTTCGCTGTAATAGCCAGAAAAGTAATCCAATAAGTTGATTAAGCAGTTATATTGATTATTTTTTTTTTATTTTCTTTTTTGATTTTTTTTTTTTTTGTCTTTGTTGATTCTTTTGCACTTTGCACCGCTGCAAGTTGTTTGCTGTCAACGAGTCTCGAGTTCTGCCTCACGTTTTGGCTGTGATTTCAGTGCGTATTAACCGATTGTTCAAATGTCAGCACGCACGAGATCGGAACAGATATATATATATATATTTTTAACGCGAATGCATCCAAATCTTGTCTGACTCGGCACTTTTTCTCATCAGTTCGAAAATAAACAGACTGTGTGCCACTTTAGAGGAGAGCAAAGTTTACGAAAAAAGCGTATGAAATATCTCGTACTTGTGTGTATACATTGTATATCTACGAATATATTTAACTACATATGTGTATATACAAATATATAAATATGTACGACAAGATCGATCACTAAAAATAAATTCATTTCTCGCATCATATCGTCGGTATATATGTACAAATATCTATATGAAACGCCATACTCTCTACAAATCTGTGTTTGTGTGTGTGGAACTAGCAGAAATCTATATACATAATATACGCTATATATATATATATTATGTTTGTGTGTTCGTGTTCGTGACGACGATCGGTGCGAGCTGCAGCTAAATTTGCGTTATTTTTAAATGTCCTTGAGTTGAATTTTTTCCTGGCGGGCGTCAGGCTAAAAAACCGACGCCAAAATTCCCAATTCAAATTAGAAATGATTTTTTAAACATTTACAAGCTTGGTAAATTCAATGCGAATTCAATTTTGATCATATTCAAATGATCAAATTTTTTTTTTTTGTTAAATTGTGTGATTATTTCGAAACAACTTTTGAGTATTTTATAATGTTCAACACTTCACAACAGCCTTGCGAAATTTTATCGAAACTTATTTAATATTCACTTGGTGTCAAATGTCTGATCTTATATAATTGGCATTCATTCATAATTTTGTCATAATTCCATTACAGTTAGGAATACGGATGCCGATTCCGTTCGGATCGTTACACTTTATAATTGTTCAATAATAATTGCACAGTTTTATTATTAATTTTCGAATTATTCCATTCGAGAGATAGATATAGATTTATTTTGTTGTCCATATTCTCTAAGTAGTAGTAGTAGTAGTAGTCGTGGCTGGGGCTTACAATTTGCTTTACTCCTAAAAATAGCGATCTATCCTCAACGAAGAATTTTTTCAAACTGCAAACCGTTCGAAATTCGCTTCACCAATTTTACTCGTTTCAGCATTTGCCATTTGTTTCACAGCCGACAAAAGCACACGATATTCTTTTACGGCGTAGGTAGCCGATCTCTGTGAACGTCTATATACATATATTCCTTCATGGGTGTCAGTCTGCCTCAGTTTGTGTGAGTTGTGTTGAGTAAGTGTGTTGTGGCCAAAAAGCTCAGCAAGTTCGGCTATAGCTTTTGGACAGATCTGAGGGCGGCAACATCCGAATTCGCCCACTCATTGTTGTGGATCCAAATGAATGCGATGACGGCGTTGATCATAAAAAAGAAAGTCTGAAATTTATCCCAATGTTCTATCGGATACCGAAAAAAACATTGGCATTATGTTTTGTATATTTTCGTTTCACGATCTTTATTTTTGTGTCACACACTTATGTGTGATTGTACCAACATGTTCCATTCATATTTGTCGTTAATTTCTTTTGGTCTCTTGTACTTTTCGTGTTATTAGGTCGTTGCGAAACAATCATTATTCAAAGAAAATGCGTCAATTGTGGTATTGAAATGAACATTGAACTTTGTGTTGATTGTGACTTACATTTCTTTATTTCCTATTAAATAAACAGTGTTTCGGAATCAAAATACCTTAATAACCTTGAATAAAGTGTAGGGTCTTAAGCTATGGATATTAACTCATTCAATTGGAACTTTTCTGTCTCCTATTTAATACTGTTCAACAACATTATTCATTCCTCATGAAACAATGTTGCTCTGACATTTTTATATAGTTTGACTGAATTGGGAGCTATAGGAAACCTCGATAGACTATACCAAACAAACCGACACCAATAAAAAAGTTGAACATTTTCAAATTTGTTCAGCTCTACGATTCTCTCGGCTGATCTTTTTCTCGCTGTCAATTCATTAAGTGAACTCAGCTCACTAGGTTATCGATATTAAAACGATAAATTTTCAAAGAGTAGATTAGATGATCCAGCAGTAGTTTCTTTAAAAATATAATAGAATGTTTAAAGTAACTAGCTTTTCAGTTTCTCAAGCTGTGATATTAAATTTCTTTCAGGTGTATCTCTATTTTTAATAGAAATAATCATCTCTTGACATTCACATTGTTTTCAGCACAATTTCCTGTTGATGTTTTCTTTACAAGAGTACATCTTGTTTATTTTTCCCACACCTACCTGGTTCCTGGTAACGAAAAACCACAGTCTAAGGCCAACCCGATGTGGGCAATGGATAAATAAACAAATTCGCTCGTGTGTTAAATAATACTAAAAGTTTTTCTATTAAAACAAAACAGATACCGGAAAAATGTAAAAGCAATGTGCTGCATAACATAAACTCTGTCCAGATACACCAGATAGTTTATAGGTGGATAAAGGCATTGAAAATGAGCTTTTTTCTATTTGGATCTTTGTCGAATAATGGAATGTATAACTGGTACTACATTTAGGCTTCGCACAGGAAATATGACCTTTCTATAAAGTTAGAAAACCGAATACACTTTCCAATTTGCACTTGGCTCAAGGCCATTGCAATTGCAGCGGACGCGCGTTTGACTTTGTTTGTTTACCTTACATAAGAACAAAAATCTTTGTTTGCCCTTAAACGAACGATAAACAATTGGGATTAGCGTAATTCGACGGACTTGAACTTGACTCGGTGTTTTTAGATCGAAACAAACCACAAAGGAACTCTTGGGAAATACCTGGCAACCATTTCTTTTGGCAAACTGCACCTACAAAAAGTTGGGAATCTGCGAATCAATGAGAACTTTTACTTTCTGGTGCATCGCACAGATCGCACAGCCAATTGAGAAGACAACAACAAATACTTTAATCCCAATGTATCTAAAGGTGGACATTTTTGTGCTATTTTCATTTCATGCCAATATATATTTTCCGTTTAAGATTCTTGGCGTAAGACATTTGTTATATCTCCACTTTTCATCCCAAAGGAAGAACGGTTCACCATGAAAACTCCTTTTCTGACTTCAATGAGCACAGCTGTTGGGACCACAACACACACACCCAAACGCACGCCGCAAGTCCCAAAGGTGTTAAGCACGCGCTTGCACTTATAATTCCCAAATGGTTTTAGACGAGATGAGCTCTTAGCTTTAATAACATATTAAAGCTGGCGTTAAAGCACAAGATAGATGATTATAAAGGAATCCTAATTGCAAATATACAAATAGTACATATTTATCATAAACAATTCATATATACGAGGCACATGTGCATCTTTTTGGGGTCACTTAAGAAATGAGGTCAATTATTAAGCTAATTATTTCGTTGCACTTGTAAATAATTTCGATGTCACCGAATAATTTGCCATATTTTATAGACCAGACTGTTGCCCCCCTCTCTGGCAGACTCCCAAACAGGCGACTCTTGGTGATAATACATTATTCAGAAATTAATAAATTGCATATATGAAGTGTATATACAGACGGTAATTTGTATTTGATCAAAGTCAAAGGCAATAAACGGCATGTTTCAATTGGCAGAAATGCATTCATTTCATTTGGATTTGCTGCACTGGCAAATTATAGAATATCTAGCGAAATTTATTTATATTTTCTTCGTTGAGTGTCAAGCGAAATGAAGCGAGACGATACCGAAAATAAAAGCGCACAATGTCAGAGCGACGTATGAGCAATACCTCTAACATTACGTGAACCAGTCTAGGTAAAGAAACAGAGGTGTGATTTGCTGGAAGATACCCTATACGTAGGGAAGTTGTCTCACTAAGTTAGACTGTGTTCTTCTTTATTCGATTAAGGTCAAAAGTCGAATTAAATAAATGATTCTGGCCCATTAACCGTATGTGCCTAAAAGTTGAAAGTAAAAGAAAGACTGATTGAAAAATATGCATATATACATAGGTTAAAAAATTACCCCTCTGTATGTCTACTTGTTAGATCCGCATTACGGGGTAAACAAAAACATATTTGAGCCATACATTTGTTTAATAATACACAAAAATTAGCGAAATATTCAAATCGTATAAAGGTAAACGATTTTCTATGTTGCGAAGCGAAAAAGCTTTCGCCTCTCTGCATCCTATGTTATATACTTACTTATTACCTTACCATATACATGCCTGAATAGTTTGACTAAGTATATTTAACCTTAACATATAGCTGCCACCTTCAAAGCACAGAAATATTCAAAATACATTTTCTCAAAATATAAAAATAAATATCTGTACTCAGCGTCAGTTTGCATGAGTGTGTGTGTTCGAATATGTGTGTCTGTATACGTGTGAGTGTATATACCTCTCTGACCATATCTCTCTTGCTGTATCCGTTGCTCTGCTAGGCTCCGGCCTATAGTACATAGCCTCGGTCTCTGCTTGTTCTGACTCACCCCCATCACCCGCCAAAACCTAAGCAAATGAACTTGAAAATTAATTGTTTCCCTCATAATTACACACAGATGCGTGTAGGCGGGGTACGGTGTTCACTGTACACGTCTGTGTACAAAAAGCCTTCTTTGTACCCACTCACTGTATATAGTACATACATATAAATGTGCACATATATACATATGTATGTATCCATGCATGTGTATAGACATAAGATATTTTCCCATTGCTTGTAGGTGTTGGCATCGATAATTTATTTAGCTTTCGGGCATTTCGTTTGTTTATAAATTCGTTAAAATGTTTTTGCCATATTTCTGTATATTCCTTCAAATTATTTTGCCTTTTTTCTGCATATGACGTGAATATCTTATCATCTCTAGAGGTTGAAAAATTAAATTAAAAGAGACATGCAGTAATGAGTAAATAAATATCGGCCTTGAACTGAAACAGATTATTTATGGAAAATGCCTCATCTCGACTTTTTTGATATGCACTCAGTTGGGTGGGAACCGTTGAATGTTAGTCATTTTCACCCCATCACTCACTGTCAACGGCATGACGAATTTCCTATCACGGTCAAGGACATGAGGGTCAAGCAGCACGTGCACCGTATTTGAAAGTAGAGTCCCCAACGACCTTGCAATCTGCACACTGCAGTCGCCTGTCCACATTATTTGCCGCGACTGATGATTGATGATTAAAAGAGACCGCACACGATCTACTTGGTAAAGACGAAAGGAGGAGTCCAGTGAGCACCATAGTCCACCAGCAAAAGAAAATAAAATGCACAAAGTATGCACATTTTCATTATTACACCCTGCATATTTGCTTTATTTTGGTATTTGTGGCTGGCAATTGTGCAATAACTGTCAGCAAATTCGTTAATTCCTTGCGAAACAATGTCATTTTGACACTTGCAATTCCTTTGGCTTAATTAGTGGCATTCTAAAAGCAAAAGCTAAAATTCGTTCATCACTTCGATCCCTACAGTGCTTAAATACATATGTATGTATGTAACTGATTTAGTTCTTCTGTAGTTAGCTATTATAAATGAGCTTGTGAACTCAACTCATTAAGTTATCGATAACAAGTAGAATTACGTGAACCAGGAGAATGTTAATGTAACTCATCTAGTTCCTGTTATCGCATTGTGAACTCAGCTCATTAAGCTATCGATAGCAGGCTAAGCGTAGTGAACCAGGAATATAATGGCAACGTTCAAAATTACCTATTTATTTTTTACTTTACTTTTTACACAGGAGAATGTTTCCTGCCACCTGTGAGGATTTCCAATCGATATCAGCGCTATATCATTAGAATGCTGACGTCACTGGGCAGCAAACTCACATCCTGTTTATTGTTTTGGCAGTTTGACCGCGCAAAATTATACAAAATACTTGATCGCATGTGTACTACACACATGCTTGCATATGCAAGTGTATATACGTGTGTATAGTCATATAGAAGGAGAACATTCCATTCATAAATAAAAGCCACAGCGTAATTGGCGGACAGGAACGAGACAACAAAATATGTAATAACCAGTAGAGCAGTCGCCAACCAAAACCGCGCCCCCCCCCCGCTCCCTTAAAAACTTTGTGTTTATTGTCCGATGGACTGAAATTTGGAGACTACGTAGATATTTCATTAAGCTTAGTATATGTTAAGTCAGAAAGTTCTATCTTTTAAACAGCGCTTACAAATTGAGTTCAAAAATAAATATGATGTGGGGGCGGTGGGCGGGCCTAACATTGAAATAAACTGATCTGCTTGATCCACACAGGAGTCTTCCTGCCAAATTGGTAACTCTAGCTTTATAATAGCTGAGATCGTGCGTTCATACAGACGAGACTGGGGTGCCGCGCCTTCGCTGCACAAGAGCCCGCCGGGTATAAAAATATAAATCATTGAAGCCGCAAAACCAAAACAGATGACACCATCTTTTTTGGAAATATTTTGATGTCTGTGCGACAAGTGTTTGGTGGGTGCTAACGCTTCAATGCCGAATGATGTTTAAATCGAATTCTCTTTTTTTTTCCCTCACTGAATTTTGATGTACAATTTGTTTCGAATCTGTACAATGTTGTTGTCAATTTTTTCGAAAATTTGCGCTTATATTATGTCTAAACAAGCATTTTTGTCAGACTTTTCGCCTCTGGGGTCCTCTGTCTATTTTATTGTTCACACATCATTGTGTTTTATAAATAAATTGGTTACCGATTTTTGTTTTGCTTTCTCTCTTTGCCAAAAAGATTTATCTACTTCAATGTTAGCTTTTTTATACACAATATATTCCGAAAAAAACACAAACAGGAAAATATCAACATAAAACGCAAAAAGAAACGAACGCTTTTCATATTTTCCCATTTTATTTGTCTGACGTCAACCATTTTGTTCTGCATTTTGCGTGATGGGAAATAAAATTAAACTCGGATAAAAATTAAACAAAATCAAATTTAATTTATCAGGAGAGTCCATTCTCATGCAAACTTCAAAGCATATCCATTGCTTTACAGTAAAACCGAATGATGTCAATCGCGCGAGCGTAAATATGAAATATAACTCGCTTGATTTTTCATAAATTTATTCTTTTTGCCTTATTCCATTTGGTTGCACATTCGTTGTTTGAGTTTTTTATGGCTGCTGCATAGATAAATTCGTGAATGAGCTTGTGAGTTGGGGGTGTGAGCCGGATAACCATAAAGCATACAATGAAATATGTTTATGACAAAACAAATGGCAATAAAGCGTAAATAAGACTACGCAAAGTGAGAGTAATGGATTCACATTCGCATACACAGTTTCCCCCAGAACAGGGTATATTGTAGTTTGGCAAATCCATACATGATTTATAACTTTCTAATAAGGTACACTTACAAAAAGTTTGACAAAAATCGTTAAATAAGTAAAGCATATATTTCTAACTGTATATAGGGTGTGCAAACGTCAAGGTCTTGTCGTTCTGCGGTTTCTTTATAGTATTAGGCATTGAGATTACTGTTGCTTTGTGATTTATGCACGTATTTAAGAGCTGAAAAAAAGCTTTTGGAGCACATATAGCAAGTCGTTTCAAGAATATATCGTTGGTAAACTTGAGCCTTCAAGAACCTCTAACTAAATTAGTCACATTTCTTGCTGACAATCAGCTTTATTTTACCCTGAAGCGAACCAGTATGATGCCCCCACATGTGTAATGCCAGCACTCACCTTGTTAGTACAATATCCTTCATATAATTTGCAGTAGATTGTCAGCAGTGAATGCAGCTGGAGCCTGCCTTGTGCACGATGAAGGCATCTATCTCGAGGGCATAATGCAATTTACAGCGCCTAATGCATCGTATGACTTCAAATTGAGACGAGCCATATGCGAATAACATATGTTGCATGCAGCTCTGCCTTGGGGCATGTGGCGTCTGTTTAATATGCAAGTTTGAGTTGAGAAGTAGTCTCTGAATGCGCGCCAATTAGTGTGGCAGCTGCAACTGCAGGTAGCATTGAATGCAATTGAATTAACGTTGATTCAAGTCGCAGACGCACAAAGCTCCGGTTTAGTCGGTATATACATATCAAGTAATTGTCCTGTGCCCATAAATTAAACACAGCTGACTTGAGAGCCACTTAAGCAGGCCCTCGAAACAGTTAAAATTAGCTATAATGCTTTTTATACCATCGATTGCCATCGTTGTTTGCACACGCTGCGTATACTTTATAATTGCACATTTCCCGCCTGCGCCTAGTGCGACTTGAACTCAAGCAGCAAGTGCAGCTACTTAATTGTATTTTATGCAAACCAACGTTATTATTAAATGCACTTTTAATAGACAAGTCAATTTGCCTTGTCATTCTTGTTGCGTGTACAATGCGACGTATGCGCAATGTGTGCTAAGTTCTTCATTAACAAAGGGCAAAAGACTAGAGACAAGCCCGTCTTTGTGGAAGAGGCTTTGGTAAAGTAAAAGTAAAAGCCAATAAGATGCAATTAGTATACTGTAGTGCTGGAAAATGTCCCTTCAAACGAGAGGAAAAAACTGAAAACTTTATCAGGAATTATCTAGAATTTATGTGGAAAGCAGACTCAAATTTAATATATTATTAATAAAAAACAATTCAAATTTATGAATGTATCAACACTTGCGGAAAATTGTACAGCTCTTAATTCCAATTTGGAATACAAAATCCACAATTTTCAGCGCAATCATCAGCAGAATTGGCCGCAAAGTTGTTGATTCAAGCCGAAAGTGTTGATAGCTGGAGGGCGCATCCACGACGCATCAAAAGACGAGTCAATCTATTGACATATTTTCCAAATTGCGACAAAGCCAAATGGTAAAAAAATATATACCAGACCAGAAAGAAATCAACTGATTTCACTCGAGGCTGTCATAAATTATGAGGCGCAAAATCAACATTGCTCGATTGCCTTTGGGTAAGGGGTGCTACCAAAATGCGCTCAGTAATTCAGTTATTCTGGGACTCTAAGCCTAAGCGGTGCTGGTTAAGTAGCATCCCAATCCCTCAAAGTAGAGTTGAGGTAAAAATAAAAATAATAAATACAAATAGATTAATATAATTGTCAACAAAATTCAGTAAATTGGCTTCTATTAAATTTGAAGAAGAATATATACTATAGTTTGGGATTGCAGTATATCGTATATGTTCTATATATCATATTTATATTTATGTGTTAGAATATAAATTAAATAGCTGTTCATACAGACTAACAGACGTGGTATAGTTCTTCTTCTTCTATTGTCTGTTACATTAAATTACACAAAGTCAATATAATCATCCATTAGTCTTAATTAATCCTAATGCAATAAGAGTCCGTCTTCATCGATAGGTCAACGTCAACGCGCACCGCAGAAATGTGTCAAAATCGCATCATCAATTAGCTAAATTAGACCAGACACACTCGCAACATGTACGGGCTGCTGTTGGAGAACCTTTCCGAGTACATCAAGTCAGTGTATGGCGAGGAGAAATGGGAGGACATACGACGACAGGCAGGCATCGATGCGCCCTCGTTCAGCGTGCATCAGGTGTACCCCGAAAACTTGCTGCAGAAGCTGGCCAAGAAGGCGCAAACGGTGAGAGTGTCAAGCAATATATATCAATACCATCAGCGATTATAATTGATATTGATTATGGTACATGTCAATGCTATTTTTAGGTACTTGGAGTATCGGAGCGCGAATTCATGGATCGCTTGGGCGTCTATTTTGTCGGCTTTGTGGGTCAGTATGGCTATGACCGAGTCTTGTCCGTGCTGGGCCGACATATGCGAGACTTTCTCAATGGGCTGGACAACCTGCACGAGTACCTGAAGTTTTCGTATCCACGCATGCGTGCTCCCAGCTTCATTTGCGAGAACGAGACCAAGCAGGGCCTGACGCTGCACTATCGGTCGAAGAGACGTGGCTTTGTCTACTACACCATGGGGCAAATACGCGAAGTGGCGCGTTATTTCTACCACAAGGAGATGCACATTGAGCTCGTGCGGGAGGAGATTCTGTTCGATACGGTGCACGTGACCTTTCAGCTGACCTTCGATAACCGCGCTTTCACTCTCGCCTCGCTGGCCATGACGCGCGAGGAGAAACACTTGCCAATTAGTGCTCACGTGTTATTTGAGATATTCCCATTTTGCATCGTGTTTGGGTAAGTACAACGTCGTTAATACTCTTTCCGCTGCTTCCTTAAAATCAGTCTCTTATCCCTCATGCAGCGCTGACATGGTAGTGCGCAGCATTGGCAACTCTTTAATGGTCATTTTACCGGAGCTACTGGGCAAAAAGATAACCGCCTGGTTCGACCTGGTGCGACCGCTTATTGCGTTCAAATTCCAGACTGTATGTGTTCAGCGTATCCTTATGGATTATACTTATTATAATATTGATTGATCTTCATCGACAGATACTTAATCGCACCAACAACATATTTGAGCTGGTCACCGTGGATCCAGTGACAGAACGTTTGGATGCACAGAACGAGGATTTGCTGCTGCACGACGATGGCAGTGAGCCGGAGAAGTCCCTAAGGCTAAAAGGTAAATAAAATGTACAAACAAACATAATTGTAAGCCATAATGCGTTATGGATAATAGATAATAACAAATAAAATTGAAATACTTAATTAAATCAGTGCTCAACAATAAATAAAATACATACATAATAATCGACTTAATCTTCATAACTAACCGTTTATCAATATCGATAATTAGGGCTGTCCACTTGCATAACTCCTATAGCGTTGCCAGATTACGAACATGTGTAAAAATTCAAACATTATTTCTCCTTTAAGGTCAAATGGTTTACATGGAAAACTGGCGCATGATAATGTTTCTGGGAACACCAGTGATGCCCGACCTGACATCGTTGATCACCACCGGGCTTTATATCAACGATCTGTCCATGCATGACTTTAGCAGAGATCTTATGCTGGCGGGTACACAACAGTCTGTCGAGCTAAAATTGGCATTGGACCAGGAGCAGCAGAAGTCCAAAAAGCTGGAAGAGTCCATGCGAAAGTTGGACGAGGAAATGCGACGCACGGACGAGTTGCTTTATCAGATGATACCCAAACAGGTGGCAGATCGTCTGAGGCGTGGCGAGAATCCCATAGACACCTGCGAGGTGAGTGGGGCAATGTATAAAATATTAACGGAACTGTATATACGACTTCTTCTTATTCTTCCTGTTTTAGATGTTCGACAGTGTGTCCATATTATTTTCGGACATTGTCACCTTTACTGAAATTTGCAGTCGAATAACGCCCATGGAGGTGGTGTCCATGTTAAATGCGATGTACTCAATTTTTGATACACTAACCGAACGGAATTCGGTCTATAAGGTGGAGACAATTGGTGATGCTTATATGGTAGTGGCTGGTGCACCGGATAAGGATGCAAATCATGCCGAGAGAGTCTGTGATATGGCGCTTGATATGGTCGATGCCATAACCGATCTTAAGGATCCCTCAACGGGACAGCATTTGCGAATGCGTGAGTCAGCCCTATGCTAATATTTTATCTTACGTACACATAATAATATACCAATTCAAAACCGAACCAGGTGTGGGAGTGCATTCAGGAGCTGTGGTTGCGGGCATTGTGGGCCTTAAGATGCCCCGCTATTGCCTGTTCGGGGATAGCGTTAATATCGCCTCCAGAATGGAATCGACAAGCATTGCCATGAAAGTGCACATATCGGAGTCGACAAAAGTGTTAATCGGACCCAGTTACAAGATACTTGAACGTGGTGAGATTGATGTTAAGGGCAAGGGCACTATGAAGACTTACTGGCTGGAGGAGCGTGAGAATCGTCTGCCTCTGCAGCTGACGGCTGGTCTACAGTTGCATCCCATGTCCGCTGGACCACCCCTAACGCCTTTACCCAAGGCCATTATGCCGGTGCCGTTGCCGGTGCCAGTGGTGAAGCCACAAACGCCTCTGGCACCAGTGGTAATAGCAGCTGCAGAACCAGCACCACAGCACACTCACATTGCGAATGTGGTGCTGGGAGCCGGCGGTGCATTAGCTGCTGCGACAGCATTGGCGCATCATGCTCCTGCTGCAGCACCTGCAGCTGCTGGATCAGATGAGCGCAGTAATCGCATATACTCGCCAGTTACCTTCAAGGATGTAGCGCGACGCAGCATTGCCAATTCTCCAGTGCGCAGTGGTGCCGCTGGCAGTGGCACCGGCTGTTGTCCCGAACAAAATAAACGGCGAGAATCGCGCTCCAATTCTACTGGTCACGTTTTCATGCGCTCGCCCAGCGACATCTTTGGCTCACTCATACTGGATACCGAGGAGTTTCTCGAGGACCTGCAAATCTCTCGCGGATCGCTGGTGAACAGCGCTACAAACAACAATGGCAGTCAGTCGCCTACTGGCTTTAGTCCGACGCCCCCCTTCCGGATTGGAAGTGCACCGCTCAAGCCAAGACCAAGTAATCCGGATAAATTTACGCCCGAGGAACTTGCCGCAATGGATCAGCTAACACCTCCTTCAACGGCACCGGCCCGAGAATCTGCCACATGCAGCAGCGCTGGCCTGAAGCCTTCGACGTCCAATGTTTCTTTGGAGCGGGAGAAGGCAATTAAACCAAAGTAAGTCCGCAGATAGAAACAATTTTGGATACATTGCCTAACTTTAACTCTCATTAGAAAAATCTCATTCTCCACCAGAACAACATTGGAGGTAGCTAATACACCACCACCGGCACAACCTACTCTAACGACAAGTGCGTCTACTTCAAAAGTAGCTCCCACTACCGGCGTATGTCCAATGCGACAGCCCAAGAGTTCGCCTTCGGTTTCGGTAGGCACAGCACCAGCTGTAATACAAGCGACCACCAGTAACAGCCGCCCTAGCTCGAAGGACTCCATAACATCCATATCATTGCATTCACCACCACCGCATCGTTCCAATTCCGCACCAGCCAGGTAAGAAACTATTCATATGGAGAAATCCTAGGAAAATGTATGTGATTGTTCCTTCTGTTCCATAGACCCCATTCCATGTCGAAGGCTGCTCGCAAAGCCTTTCTCGCAGCTAAACAAACTAAGGCCATGGAGAAGCTGGACAAGATGATTGAAGAGGCGCAGGAAGTGGAGTCCCAGTCTACAAACAACTTAGCATCTATGCGTCTTGCCAGTTTCGGACACGCTGGAGACGACAGTGGCGACTTAGCAGCTGGTGGCTGTCCACTGTTCCTACCACCACCTCCACCGCAGCTTCTGGGTCGTACCATGCCCAGTTCCATATCGGATTCGAGCATTTGCAATCATGGGTAAGATTTTAATTTCATCATGAATCAGAAGCAATATCCACTCTTTATTTTCTTGACAGGCACAGTCATGCCCCCAGCTGTCATCATACACTGCACGAGCCCAAGCTGAGCAACAGTCAGAGTTTCCAGCATGCACGTAGCTCCGGTCCCATAACCCATCAATGCTGCAGTGGCTTTGGACACGGAAACGGTCGACACTCGCACCGTATGCATTCAAATGCCTGTAGTCTGCTATAGAGACCATGCGGATCCATTAGTACTGGAACTGTGACCCCTTCATATCGTCTGTTTCTCTCAATGTTCCTGCGTGCTTTTAGTCTATTGTTGGCAATTATTAGAGCTTAGGTCCACCTATAATTGTAGTTAGTTGTTGTTAGTCATAGTTGAACTTCATCTGTGTACCTAGAGAGCTGGCAAACAGTCGTTGATATTATACTAAGGAGATGTATATTGTATAAGGAAATTAGCCTTGAATATAAGTTTATGATCTCCAAGCTCTAACACATTCTCTTATGCTATTTAGGGCTAGCTCTGTATGTCTCTTATCTTTGATAGTATGCCTAACCATCAATGTCCAGCTCTATAAACTAACTAGTAGCTAGTTGGAAGGCTTTCAATGTGCATTGAAAAGTCTGTAATAAATGTTCTAAAAAGTAATCGTTATTTATCTACAACAAATACACGCATACATATATATATATTTATTTATTATATATCTATGTAAATGTATCTAATTAAATGTTAAATCGCAAGATACAAATTTCTAGACCTCTTGAAAATGACAATACCAAAGAAATTACACCTACAAAAGCAAATTTTAAATATAATTAGGGCTTCAGAAACATTGAAACACAGCTGAGAAATAAATTGAATAAATATTATGTGTCTATGTATGTATGAACTAATATATATTATAAATATCTGTGTATACTATCTGTTGCAGTAAAAGCTCTTAAATATTTAATTATTTTTCTAAAGGTGCAAAAGACAACGTAAAAGAATTCCAAATAGAGAAAAGGAGGAAATATTTGTATATATATTATCATAAATGCATAGATCAAGCTGGTTAAAGTTTGAAACATCAGACCAGCCACAAATTGTACTATCAGTATATGTATGTATGTATAATATATAGAATTGAAAACGAGGGAAAAGCGACGCTAATCGCGTTAGGAAATTGTCTTAATCGGGCTATGATACTTATTTTTTAGCAGTTAGATTCACCTTTAAAAAAAAGAAAGTAAACATAATTGGCAATAACTTGAGGCTCATCTAGTTTCTCCCACTTGTTGGCTAGACAAGAATTAAAAAATGCATATTGAACACAAAACGATGGCATTCAATTTTCAATGCGATGGAAAGTTAGAATATCTTTTCGCATGTGTGATTTAAAACAAAAATACAGAAATTGTTTAGTTCTATTAAAATAATCATATCGGCTTCTAAATTTATATTTATATTTCTTATTATAGTTTATAAGTGTTTTTTTCGAAGGTCCAAGTAACATTAACAGAAATTTCTCTTAAACAAAGCGCTTGCAGCATTATAAATGTGGTTGAATACAGCAGAGATCATAAATTATATACTAGTTAATTTTTTCTGTTTGGTATTTGTTGTCATTGAAAGAAATTGAATTGCTTTTTAGCGTATCACAAAAATGAGAAAATAATAGGATATGAGGTAACTATACAAATATATATATATATAGGTTTCGTGAAGTTCCAAATGACTAGAATTTGTTGTTGTGTTCGGGGGTTCCTTGAGAACATTGGTTCGTTAATAGCGGTGGGAATTATACCGTTTCGGAAAGAGACGTTTGAACTGATTCTGAATTGGAGTAGATGACCGCACCGTCCAGGGTTTGAATCGTCTGAATGGTGGTCTTACAATAGAAACAGACCTTTGAGTTCATCATGTGCTGCATGATACAGTCACTGCAGGACTGATGTTTGCAAGGTGTAAATACGGCAGTGATAGGCTTGGCGCAACAGATCGGACAGAGCGAATCCTCGGATGGCAGCGTTATGTCGGAGAGCAACGATTGCTTGATGCGCAGACTCTCAATGAGTTGTCGCACATCTTGAATTTCGTCGAGCGTAACATGCGTCGGATCTGGAAACAACGTATACGTAATGACCCACACAGTTTGAACAAAAATGAACAGAAAGTTACTTACAATCGTTGAGAGCAAACTTAATAATTGGGGGATCCGCTCGTATGCGCTTGGAGTTATTCAAACTTGGCACGCGAACATCGTTTGTCAACGGATCAATGTTCGGTCGCGTTGAAGGATCGAAATTACCACGTGGTATCTCCTTTTGCTCCAACAGCGGCGTACATATCTCGCCCAAGGCAAACTCCAATGTGGCAAACTGAAAACTGGGATCGGTGAGGAATGCTCGCGATATACGTGTCACCTTGGGCGGCATCATATCTGTATCCATTTCACCACGCAACAGTGCCAACAGTATGCCCAGCGCAGCAGTGATAATTGGGAAGTGGGTAACGGCATTCAGATCGGCGGAGCACATGTCCACCACGAACTGAAAACAACCGGGAGGAACTGTTACCCGCGACAGCACCTGGCTGATTAGCTGACAGATCCGACTGAGTAATAAATCGCTACTACCGCGTGTCTCGTCTGACACTACGTTTGGTGCAACGGTTATGATCATCTCCAGGCAGCGCATTAACGAAACGGTCAACTCAAAGCACATAGAACAGATCTTCAGTTGCTTGGGCTCAAACAGAGTGTTTTCCTGACGCTGTGCCGTATTTTGTATCTGTACAAAGACTAAGAACTCATTAGAAAAACAATACAAAATAATAAGACGATAGAATCTCACCTCCTGCAGCAACAAAATGAACTCTGAGAATGCCCAGTTTAGCTGTGTCAATACAGAATTAAGAAATGTGATGGCAAAGGGCTCATCTTCATAGAGCTTAGCACCAATTAAGCGCTGAAAATGCTTAGATGGATTAGCTGGCGCCACATTATGCAACAATCCCGTATGCGTTTCATTCCGCGATCGACTCCGACACAGACCATGATGCAAAGGTTGCGAACCACCCTGCCACACGCTTGGCTGACGTGCGTCCTTAAAGGCATAGCCCTCGCCCAGCCAAAATCGTAACAGAAGCCAATTGCTTTGACCCCATGCACGATTCTCATAGGGACGCAGCAAAGCACGCACTAAACATGACTGAGCACGTTTTGAAGCACGTTCCAGAGCACGAACTCCACATTTGTGGCATGTCAACGTACCCAATGCTTGCAATAGCGAATCTTTACAGGACGCAAGAACTATGCGCCCATCAGCTGAGTGCATAGCCAAAAATTCAGCTGCTGCGTTAACACTGCATTCAGATTCTGTCAATTCAAACTGGGCGCGAATATCATGATGACTAAAATCCATCACAGTGTCTAAAAGAATAGGTAAAGTATTTATGTAGACTTCAGGCACGAATGCAAATAGTGGCCCAGTTGCGGAGGCGCTCTGTTGAAAACAATTTGTTGACAATAAGATGGAAATTTCTTGGTTCAAGATCAAACTTACGCTTACGGTGCGTAGTATCCGTTCTAAAAGCCAAATGAAGAGACCACAACGATAATTGTTCAGTGCAACAGCTCGTAGCCATACCTGTTTTCTTGCCAAGGATATGGAGCGTGTCTATTGGATTAGTTAGTTCGTTTTAGTTCGTTCAATAAAAAGTATTAACATCACTTACCGCAAAAACATTCTGCCGCTGACTAAACTTTAAACGCAGTTCGGACATGACCTCCTGATGGTTCTCATTCATACAAACATTAGCATGCTCCTCCAATGCTAACAGCTTTCTTTCGATATCCTCCCGATAATATTTCGTCTCCTTAAGTACCTCGTTAAGTGTCGCAATCTCATCGCGAACACTGGCAACCTTGACAATATATTTGTGTCCGGCAGAGTAGTAGAACAACACACAAATGTCAAGAAGTTCGCAAACACTGGCTTCGGTGGCCAAGTTTCCAGGGGCCGTATCGTTCTGTGTGGTACGCGGACTGAGAAAGTGCGTGAAGGTGGAGTGGGCTCCTTGCGCGTGTCCAATCACAGCCATATTGTTTATATTTTCGCCTAGGAGGTAGAGCGTGGTATCTGTAATCGTTCTAGTTTTACAAGTACAAAGCAAAGGGTATCAATGTTCATTTGTACATACCCACTTCGTTGACCCGCAAATTATTGCGCTCCTCATCATAGATTTGCTGAGAGCGCTCTGTGCCGAAATGCGTTTCTATGTCGCCTCGATGGATCTTGTGCAGATGGGAAAGAACTCCACCAACACGATCGAAATGCATATAATCAAAGCTTCGATCCACAAAGTAATCAGCATTTACTTCCATTACATGAGTTGGCAGCTCATCTTTGAAAAGCGTGCGAACCTGATCGATTAATATGGCAACAAAGGCAAGCGCCACCGGAGCATCTAACGGATGTTGTATACTTGACTGCATAAAGAAGAATGCATGGAAGGGCTGAAAGAGAGAAGAGACTATGGTGATAATGTCTCGCAATGTGTAAGGTGAAAAGAGCTTACACGCTGTTCCATGCTTAAATCGATGACATAACGTCGCATTTTGGTCAAGAACAACTTTCGACTGGAAGGAGAATCTTGAGCACCATCTGTGTTGATCATCAGTGTGTTGAGGAAGTCTTTTTGAGTTGCATACAAGCCCTCTGTACTCTTCCGCACCTTCTCCACAACATTTAGATACTTATCCTTAGGCCCGTCAATGCCCTCTGTCCAGGCCATAAAGTCTGGCAGCAACTCACCCAGTATATAAAACTCCAACGGATGTATATACAGAAAGAAGGCTAGACTAGAAAGCATAATAGAAGGTAAAAATAATTACAATTCATGTTTAAGTAGTAACCACAAAATAATAACTTACCAATGCTTCTTGAAAAATTTACCCTCTAGCAAATACTTTCGCGTTTGTTCGTGAAGACAAAAAGAGTGCAATACAGTCAATGTCTGACGATGTCGCTCGTAGTCTAAACCTTGTACGGTATGTGTGAATCTACAGAGTAAAGCATTGACGAGCTTACGCAGTACAAACTTAATTTCGTCACCCTCCATAAAGTTCCAGAGTAACGACAACAGACCCTTAAGCACGCTATAAGGATTCTCCCTCTCAGCTGACAGGGTTGTCATATTCGCAATTCGCGATAGTAGAACATCTTCAATGATATATGTATCGAAGATTTCGTTCGTTAGACGCTCAATAAGCAACGTAGCAAATATACAGTACACAGTCTTTTTTTGTGGACACTCGCACTTCACCCTCCATTGGGTTGGTTGTACTCGATTGGGCATTGTAATGAGAGAAAATACGTGCCAAATTGATGAGATAGTCCAAAAGTAAATTGGTACGACGCAGCTTAAGGATGGGGCGTGACATTAGAGGTTGAAAACGAGGCAGTGGATACATAAAGGGCCGGTTACCAAAATTTGCCTGTACACCTTGTGTATATCCAAGCGAAACGGCCGGAAAGAATGTAATTCCCGGCCCCCGTTGTATCTTATCAAATGCTATTCCCATCGAACGACCATTGCGATAATACTCAATAATCTCCTGATCAACATCGATGGTTACGCCGATAATATCACCAATTTGCCACTTGTCGCCATATCTGTGACAAGATCGAGGATTAGATGGGTTTATGTAAAGTTTTACTTCCGTACTTCCTGGTAGAGATATGCCAGACCTGTTGCTTGCTGCCATCGTAACCGTAGCTAAATTTTGTATCACCCACGCCGCTGTTCTCATTGAATGCGCAATTGCCAGAAGCCCATCCAATTTGCATGACGCCCTTTGTGTGGAGTTGAATCTATTGAAGGTTACAAATATATACAACTATATATGGAAAGTTCAACATAACGCGCACGTGCAAACCCCACTCCCAATACTGTTCTCAACACACTCCCGACATACCCCATTGAACTCTCATCCCCTTATATCCTGTAAATACTGGTGATTACCTCATACATCCATCGGCCGCCATAAACGCAACAATTTGCTCGCACTGTATTAAAGCTTCCTTGAGAACGCAGAGCGAGCCTGTCGGAGGAGACACGCACAGTAGTCGTATAGTCTACATCGAATATGGCCAGTTCAGGGCCAATGCGTGCCTCTGTATCTATATAGAGCTTCCGAATTTCCTCATTACTGTCTGTTTGTATTTGCTGAAACTTATCCTCCAGCCAGTTCTTAACAATAGTCATTTGCCTGCAAAACATACACATTGCGTTACATTACATATTTAATATTTTTAATGCAGATCATTCGCCTCACTTTGTAACAGAGAGCTCCTCGACCTTTTGCGGTAGGGTATCCTGAATGTTGGAGCAGTTTCCCGCATCAAAATCATCTTCCAAGTCGGAGTTGACGGCGCCCAGGTGCTCGAAAATATCTTCATTGAAAACTTTCACGAATAATTTTGATATCGACATCTTGGCACAGTTAGTGTAAGTGACGCATAGCTTGCTTTTTATTCAATTTTACACATAGTAATTCACAACATTCATTTTGTATCTTGAATTACAATCTAAATTTAAATTAAAATAAATATTATAAGCAACTGGTGTGCCCGTACGATTCCAATACCAGAAATGACAAAAAAAAACACAGCTGTTTGTCATAAAATCGCCGACAATCGATTCCCATTATATTTGGTATGACCATTTTACGGAAAATAATTTATACTGCAGGTTATTATCGATTTAAATCAGCTGGTTAAAGTTTATCGATAACAAATAACTTATTGTTGACGCGTCACGTTCGTAACTACATCAAAGTAAAACTAAATAAATATTAAATAAATTAAAATGGGAAGTGATTGGGATGAAATCAAAAGATTGGCTGCAGACTTTCAGAAGGCTCAACTCACATCTACATTGCAAAAGTAAGTATAACAGACAAAAACAACTATTAAGCTCATGGTATCTATCATTTAGGCTTTCTGAGCGAAATTGTATTGAAATTGTTACCCTCCTTTTGGAGAAAAATCTGTTGGATGTTGTTTTCACCAATGATGGTAAGGAATACATTACGCCGGACCACTTGGAGCGGGAAATTCAAGATGAGTTATACTCAAACGGCGGACGAACCAATCTTGTTGAAGTCAGCAAAACGCTGAACGTCGATCTCTCACGGATTGTTACTCTGGCGGAGCGGATTGCAGCCGAGAATCCACAGATACACCTTATGTTGGGTCAACTCATCGATGAAGATTATATTATGCATATTGCACAGGAGATAAACGAAAAATTGGCGCAACGTGGCGAAATATCAATATCCGATTTGACTTCGCAGTTTGATTTACCCTCGGACTTTTTGCAGCACAATGTGGTGGAAAAGCATTTGGGAAAAATTATCAAAGGTCGTCAGGATACGAGCAATCCTCGTGTTTTCTTCACACAAGCCTATATTCAACGTTGTAAGGCCAAAATACGTGGTGCACTGGCTGCAATCACCAAACCCACCAATGTGGCCGTTATTCTGCAGCAGATCAATGTCCAGGAAAAGATCTTTCACTCGCTGCTGGACGAAATATCGCCTGCTGGACAGGTTACCTCAAAACAGGCTAACGCCCAGTATGTACCACACATTTATGCCAAGACCCAAGCGGATTGGGTGAATTCCTTTTATAAGCAAAACAATTTCCTGGAATACGAAGCCATCAACAAGTTGGGAATATCCGATGCCAAGGCATATATACGTAAACAGTTTCCCAATGAGCAGTTCTTGTTCCTCAAGCGTGTTGCGCTTAGCGCTCGTCTTATCGAATTGACCGTCCTGTCCGCCCTAAATGAATGCAGTGCCATCAAGTCATATCTAGATCTAGCCACTATCTTACCCTCCAATCTTTCGGAGGAAGACATTGAGGAGACTTTCGATTATATAATAGCACAGAAACAGTGTAATGCCAGTAACTTTGTGTATATTGAAAACATTGGTAAGTCTTGGTTTAGTTGAGAATTCAGCAATGTCTTTTAATCTCGTTATTTATTCTTCTTCAAAGTGTTTTCGCAGGCTTATCTAACGGAGCTAATCCAACCCTGTCAGGATATGGCACAGGCAGTGGCAAAGGCAGCAATCGATAATGGTGTCTATCAGCAATACATTGTGGATAAAACGTTAGCCCAAAAGGGCAACAGCCTGAATGCTGCCCATGATGCGGATGACGACAAGCTGGATAAGCGCGATGATCGTCGTAAGAAAGCCGCCTCTGGCAAAGCCGGTGGTGGAACCCAGGGCCGTGAAACGAAAACAAAGTCGACAAAGAAACATCAACGGGGTAGAGCCGCTGCTCAAAATAATGACAGTGACGACGAGGAGGAAACACAACAATCAATTAGCAGCAAAAAAACAATGAAATCCCTTGAAATTGTCAAATTAAACGATATCACGAAAATAATTATACCCCCATTGGAACAGGAAGGTCTGGAACATCTAGCACAGCCGATTTCTAAACTCTACTTGACGTGGGTTAATATGATAATTATTAAAATTTGTTGTAATTAACAATGCATCTTTTTCCCACACATAGCCAACTCAATCAGGTTGCAATGGCCAAGGCCCAAGAGCTGTACGAAGCCACTCCTCAAACAAATCGACGCCAAACCCATGCTGCGATACAAGAACGCGTCAACACTCTTCTCTCGGACATTCGACTATATGAGAAGGGATTAAAGCTGTTTTCCAGTGACACACAGACCCAACTGGTCAAGTATCTACTTAAATCGCTGGGAAATGACATTTGTAACGAACTTACTCTTTATGTGGCTGCTGAGTGCAGTCTATCGGTAAAGACGACAAACCTTAATGTCGATCAACGAATTAAACTGATCCAAGAGTGCGGTAAGTTAATAAATATTCTACTCAGGATTGACATTACATTGTCTTGTGACTCCAATCTACAGATGCACAGTTCCGCAATGCTTTGCTAGAGCAAAACAAAGGCTTGAACAAGTCTATCGAAGAGTTCGACCTTGCTACGGATGCAGTGTTGAAAACCTGCAGTATGATTATCAAAAAAGTTGATAAGAAGAAAGATCGCCAGCTGATAATCAGTCACAAAGAGAAGCTACTACAACAACTACAGGAGTGTCGCGAGCCGGCTCTGTTGCTACATCTGGCCACCTTGATACTTTTTACCACCATCACTGGCTGCATTTTGCATGCCTCTGGCAAGTTTGTCTCCGCTATATTACAGCACATTCGAAGCACACTCAATGAAGAACAGAATGTACTTTTGTTGCGCTACCATGGTATGACCTTAACATTTCAATGGATTCAAATAACAAATACAATTTTAACATCGAATATCCAATTTCAGATCTCGTGCTGCAAGTGCTGCAACAGGCATCGTCGGAAACTTCAGAATCCAAGTCTGTAAACGAACAATTGCAATCACTGCAAGCTGAAATTGTGCATTTGGCCCAAAACTATTCGCGTTCTTCCATATCCAAGGCTGACTAAGAATACAATTAAAACCAATTGGAAATATTTAATTAGGACACATTAATTGGTTATGGTTTGCTTTAGAAGTATGTAATTTGGATTTTAAATTGGAATTGTTACATATTTTAAATTTTGCTATGCATGCAAGTCTCTCCTGGAATAATAAATTTATTAAACAAAAAACATAATAAATATTAGATGACGTTTTAGGTATTAAAAATAATTTACGACCAACAATCGAAACACTTTTGTGGAGGAAGATAAGTCCCCGCATCGACGATACTCCTTTCGCTTAAGATTTAATTCAATTTTTGGAGCTATATTACCATAAACTTATGAAAGTATGTACAGTTATACAGTGAATTTTATAATAATCTGTTAAGTGAAATTCGTGAATAGCCTTCTCTAACAGTTTTGAGCCAGATCATCGTGTGATTTATGTAATTATTGCTAAGCTCTCGATTAAGAGTATTTGATTGTTGCTGTTTAAAGCGGGAACCCATCATTGAGCTAAAATAAGGAATAGTCTGGTCACTTGCTCACTTTATATGCTATGAAGTCTTTGCAGTATCTGCTTCGCTTTCTCACATGATTGCCTTTACAAAAAGAAAACCAAAACAAAATTAATTTTCTATAGTTAACACATTATTTGCATACATACATAAATTGTGAATTGTTTGCATCGCAATTTTCCAATGTTTGTCGTATGTAGTTTATGAATAACTCCAAGTTCTTGAGCGTATCACTGTTGGGCAACAGCCACACTGTCGGTAAGGTATTAACAATGATATAGGCTTTACTGATGGCATCGTTTGGCGTACAGACACGCATTGCCAACAGCAGATAGCGATTAAGCAGTGCACCTATGGCCAGCTCCCGCAGTGACTTGTCTGCCAGTATACCTTGCCAGCTCAGGAAATTACGAAATAGTTTCAAACCACTACAAAACTGGCGTTGGAAGAACGATCCTTTCGCCTCCTGCACCCTAAAGTAATAAACAAGAGATTTAATCGAACACAATCTAAACAATTTCTTAACATGCACTTACTGCTTGGGAAAGATTGGTATAAAAACGTCGTTTTCAAGCGCGAGACGCATACGCTCCATGATGGACTCAAATAGTTTCTTAAGCTGTTTGTTATTGCTTTTAAGGGGGAACTCACGACCCAAGCGATTAATAAAGCCAACCAGACGTAGCGTTTGCGTTGTTGATAATGGATCCCAGCATTCGCTGACAAGTGCTATAAGGATATTAGACAAATTATATAATACCAAAACTAAATCAAATAAAATTTGTTGTACGCACAGTTTACTCTGGGAAGCACAATCTTTTCTATGAGCGAAGGCACCAGATTCACATCGGGATCCTGCTTTAGACGCTCAATCGTCTCATCTGACTCGCAAGCGTACAGCATGCAGGCCTGATACCATTGCATTGTCTCAATGTCTGTATATTCCTCCAGCAAAGGTGACCACAGAAGCAGCTCGTGACGGACCAATGGTGCCAGCAGTTTGGCCAGACAAAGACTTACGAATGCATCCTGATACGTGTTGAAATCTGTTTTCCTCCAAGCATAAAACTTCTGGAGTACAAGTTCAATTTTACAGAAATCATCAGTGACATCATCGAAGGCTTCTGCTGCTTGCGTTTCAATCTGAGCCTTAGCAGCCAAACATTGTTCCTCTTGTTGGTCTGCTATCTCATCGTCGCTAGACATGCCATCCAAATGCGAGGCTAACATTTCATTACGTTCCCGTTCACAACGTCGACGTGTGCGTCGACCTTCTCGCTCCGCCGCGCGTCGAACTTGCTCCTCGTATTCAGGTGTGCGGCGGACCGCAGCTGATACAGTTTCTGTAGATTGAATGAATATATGCAATAGGTTAGAGAAGAGTCAATTTAAGAAATCTAGTGGGTGCCTTACTTGATGCTTCAGCCATCTCCTTGGCCTGATCACGTACATCTTGTCTTCGCCGATTAACCAGATAGCGCTGGCTCTTACTGTACAACTGAAGAGATCGTTTCTCCAAATCGTTTATCAACGGCGATTTCGCCGCTAAGCAATCAACTAAATCGTTAACATAACATTTGACTTCTTGAAAAAACTTATATTTAGCAGCCGCGGTTGGAGCATTTTGTTGACACTCGAGTTTCTGGAGTCTCAAAGATTTCAGTTCTATAGAAATACGCTCAATGCTGGCACTGTGATCGTCGTTACGCTCCTGTAGTTCATGGAGGCGCGTTGTGATAGCTGTACGCATCTCTTGAGGTGTACGTAGTGCCGTAGCCTTTGCCTTATCCTTTTTAGGCTTAACGAAGTTGGAACGCGTCACCGATGTCAGGTTAATGTTCCTTTCTATGGATTTTTTAGCATATGCCTGCTCCAAGAGAGTTGACGTGGAAGGCGCTGGCAATTGCTGCGCCATATCCTCAAATTCTATTGCACTCATACCGCTGGGCGCTGCGGGTTTGATCATGAAACGTGATAATACCGTTTCATGCTGAGCATGAACCAATTGAGCTCCAGTGACACCTTTACGTATCTGTTGATTCTCCCATTCATGCATTTCGCGATCGGAATCTTCCTCGGTTACTAAAGTTTGAATGAACAAATATTAGATACAGGTTCGCTCAAACTGAACAGTTACGTCCATGGGACACAGCCAAATTGCTGTTAAATAACTACATACAATCATTTTCAACGGCATAGAACTGTTCGCGACGCTCTTCGCGCTCCTTGCGACCCGTAATGTCGCTCATATCCATGCGTTCCTCATCATCCGACTGATCACCCTCGACATCTTCACGTTGAAGTCGTGTACTAAGCTTTGGCGGTTCCTTCGGCTCCTCCACAGGTATAAAGTCACTAGCACCTAAAAATTCAGTTAAACACATTAAATTACTCATGACACATCTCGTTAATGCTTTCGCACCCTGCTCTCGTGCGCGCTGTCTGCGTTTTCGTGCCGCATGTATCATCGCTGCATCTGGTATAGATCCACTCTCTAGCATTTGCCTTAGATGCTCGGGCTTTGAGAATCGATGTCCCGCCTTATCGCTGCCTCTTTCATCTTTCTCCTCATCGTCACTCATATCATCGCGACCGGCGCAGAGGGCAGCACGCCCATTTAATACAACCTCGGGAGTTTCCGACTTCTTGACCACAAGCTAAATTTGGAATTAAAAAAAACAAATATTAAACAACATATTTACAAATCAAATAAAAAAAAGCTAAAATATGTTTGAACAACTAACTGTAAAGCGAAAAATTTAAAATTAAGTAATTTATCTAATTAATAAAGATTAGATATCACATAATATAAATAAAATTCAATTTTAATTGTTTAAATGAGTTATTATGATTCGAGATTCAGATTCGAGTGTTTCTGATTCAACGTTTGTAGATTCTTAACATGTATATGTGACTTAGGTAATATGAATTTCATTTCATTTTGAACATGACTTTGGAATTGTTTCTAATGACCTTAGGGAATAGAAGATTTATTCAAAATGCAGTATTACATCATTTGGATCTGATACACCGAAGACATATCCATACTCTATTTCATTTTTTAATTATATTAAATTTGATTGACCCTTTTTTTATTTTATTTATATCGTATGAAATTTTGTTGTTTTTGTAGAAAAAATTGAATAATAATAACCTTACCACAAAGTCGTCTGTGCGTATTTCAGTTTGGATCATATCATTATCACACTTTTTACTTTTACTCTGTACGTTTGGACTGTCACTCGACGAACTTTTATAAGATCTACTAGAATTAGAGATGCCAGCAGCACCCGAAGCGTTGGCACTGGACGAATCTATATGCTGTGTAGTACTACCATTCTGATAACCAGCCTGATGTGCCCAGTTTTGTCCCGAGAGCTCCGCCCGCTCCTCACGTTTCTTCTTCCGCCGCTCCTTGTCCATCATTCTCATTACTTTCTTGCTATGGGATGATTTGCGCACTTGGAAAATCTCACCATCATCCTCTGCTTTAGCGAGAGAACCAATCAATCATTTCATAATAATAATACGATAATACGCCACACTTACCATCGTCAGCAAAACTGAGCAAGGCCTTTGCCTTGTGCTGTCCAGTACCTGTTCCACCAGAAGCAATACCACTATCTTCAGATTGTTTGATTGCCTTTTTGCTTTTGTCTTTTTCACGTTTGCCACCGCCAGACAGTGATATTATTGGCGGTGGTGGAGGGATCGTTTCCATGTTGCCACCATCAATGTCCATTGACGACGCGTCGTCATCTTCGTCAGCATTGCTGGAGAAAACACGTCGCTGTATTTTCTTTGGTTTGCGGAAAAGCGACATTTACTACACTTATTGTTCTACTTTTTAAATTGATAATTGACTGTGGAAGTATTGAACAATAATTAAAAGCCAAATACAAGCTCAAAAGACGTTTTCGCAAAAAAGTTCTTCTTCTTTGCTACCGTAATCGATATATTGCCGGTTCGATAACATTTATCGAATTGCGGCGATAAGATATATATGTTAAATCTCGTCAATGTTAACTCCTCTGTTATTAGCTCACCAATCCGATTAACAGAATACATAATTGGACTTAACATTTAGTTGTTTAAGTAACAACCGTCACTTTTTTTTAAAACTTACATAGACAGACATATTCGAACAGCTTCCAAAGGAAAGTAATCTAGAGAAGATCGAGTAATTATCTAAATAACATTATCATCTTCCGATGACAATGTTACTGAACTTGTTCAGTAACGGAAAATGTGAACGATTAAGGCAAACTGAATGAACGATAAGTGTTCTTGAGTTGAATTTGTTCAACTGAACTAACTCTAAATGGTTTATTACAACTCTATTGTTTGGGGCGAAACCGCTGTAGCTTAGACGTAATTTATTTAAAACTTGACGCAACACACAAAGACAATGGGTCTCAAAGGCTGCGAAGTACAATTGGACAATCCTTGGAATACATATTACGCTGGTCAAACACTCAATGGCCAAGTTAAAATAACCTTTGATTCGCCCAAAAAAGTGCGAGGTGAGAGCTTTATTTAAACATACGCATATATACAATGTATATGCAATATATATATTAAATTTGCGCTGGTATTAGTGCATTCAAGCCCGTATTACTCATAAGAATGTCGGTACTAAAACAAAATAAAATTGTATCCATATATAGAAATGCGCTCCATTCCCTAACAAATGGCTAACTGGTTATCCCAATAGTAATAAAAGCAGGTCCCGTTATGTGAACCATTTGGGTGGACCCAAAATTTTTAGGTTTCCACTAATTATTAATTTATAAACATACATTGAAGTCATACATACATAGGCAACTGGAAATGATGCTGATGGCGATGATGTCATCGCTCTGTAGTCATAGAGAGAGAATCAAAAACGTCGCGTAGAACCTATTTATAGAACTAGGGACACACTGAATGCACAGTGGGCGAGATACACTTTGAAAACAAATGCTTATTGATGATATAAACCTATAAAATGTATTTCCCAATTGAAAATAATTGTTTTTGTTAGAAACACTGTTGAGCAACTGTTTTTATTTAAATATCATGCCATTACAACTTAGTAATAAGTAATCATTATTACTTATATAAATTAATGAAATAAAATTAATTTGTTTAATGAATTTGAAGGTATTATCATACGCTTCTTGGGAGAAGCTAACACGGAATGGACCGAGGAGCGGAATGTTACCACAAGCGAGGGAAAGACTGAGAACGAGACTACGCATCTAAAGGGACATGAGGAATACTTTAAGATACAATATTATTTGCTCGGCGGAAAGAATAGTGAGATTTCAATAATCAATTCCAATATACCAAACAATTTGTCAATATTAACTTCTTTTAGGTTCCGAGACTGAATTACCACCGGGCACTCACACGTATCCCTTCACATGTGCTCTCCCGGCAACCTTACCGTCCTCATTTGAAGGCGAATTTGGTCATGTAAGGTATACAATAAAAGTAACCTTGGATAGACCATGGAAATTTGATCAGGATATGAAAATGGCCTTTACAGTTATCGCACCAGTAGATTTGAATGTGAATCCACGGGTGAAAGAACCATTTAAGCTTGAATTAGAAAAATCATTTTGTTGCTTTTGTTGTCGATCTGGTCCACTCGCTGTAATAACAAGCATACCCCAAACTGGTTTTGTTTCGGGCCAAATATTGCCGATAACATGCGAGATTGATAATGCGAGCAATGTGAATCTCACAGCAGTTAAATTTGAGATGCGTAAACTTGTCACGTTCCATACGAACCAGCCTCGCAGCGAGAAACGCGAGTCCAAGGTGGTAATATCTCAGTTGAGCATTGGGCCCATGAATGCTGGTGAGTCTCGTACATTTACGCAGCAAGTGGAAATACCCGCTCTACCCCCCACAAATTTGCTCAACTGCGGCATAATTGCGCTCGACTACGATTTACATGTGGAGTGCGACGTCAGTGGGCCTCATCGCAATCTTACCGGTAAGATACCCATTACATTGGGCACAATACCATTGGCTGGCACGAATCTACAAGCTGGTGACCCTTCCTTGGCACCAACACAACCAGTCAGTCCAGTTAGTCCTCCGGGCGACGGTGGTTTAGGCGGTGCTCTCGGTTGGAATGTGGCGGACAGTGCCGGCGGGGGACTTTATCCCAATATGCGTATGTAGATGTTAATTGTATGATATTTATTATTCTCATTAAACTATTGTAATTTGCAGCACCACCCCAATTCGTTGAAACTGAGTATCGTGCGCCTACAATAACTGGTAGCGATGATTCGGAACACACTCAAGTCATTGGGGATGGCGCATTCGCTCCACGTTATCCTACTTTTCAGTTCAAGAATGCTACAGCACCAATAGCAAGTCCTTAAATTTATTAAATAATATTTTGGATGTGCTTAAGAGTCCTCATTTTTGTCTGCTAATAACTTTATCGTAATAATTTTAAGCGAAACACGTTGTCAATTTTGTAATCTCAGTTATAGCTAATTACTTAGCTATGAAGTTCTTCGGTATTTCGTTATAAAATATTAAATCTACAATTTATCTATCAATTAATTGACTAATTTATACCTATATTATTGCCCAGTTTTTTATTGAGAAGGAATTAAAGCTATAATACCAGTGCTACAACGTAGAGCACACAGATCTCAGCTTTTATAAACGCTAGAGTTGCCAAATTTGCATACTATACGCCGATCAAGTTTATTTTAAATGTTGGATGCACGCCCACCGCCTCCGCAAATCACAAATTTAGGTTTAAAACTCGATTTGTGAGCGACCTAAAATATAGGTACCTTCCTGATGGTTATATCTACTTATTATCGAAATTTCAATCGGATCGGACCATAAACACAAGTTATTCAAGAAAGTATAAGCATAAAACCAAGGGCTTGTGTCAGCTAACAAGGTAGGTAGGAAGCGCGAGTGCCATCGCGAAGATCAAGTGAAGTGATGCCGATGAAAAGTACATACATGTATATGTATACTTTATGGGGTCGGAGATGTCCATGATAAAATTACATTCACGAAGGAGGTATAATAACACTTTTATTGAAAAAGCATCAAGATCGTATGTAAGCAACAATAGCATAGTATTTATAATTTCATGTTAATTAAATAAATAATGCGTATAATTTCATGTTAATTAAATAAATAATGCGATCACTTTTAACTGACCTTTTTACACTTATCTAATTTATCATTTCTTCTGACATTTGTTTTCTGAATCGCGCTTTTCCGCCATTTCTTTGCAAGCAAGTTTTAGGCACTCAAGCTTAGATTTTGCATCTGTCTCTTCATCTTCCCCGGATTCGTCGTCTTCCTGATCTTGACTTTCTTCAGCCATTTTACTGCACTTTTCCTTCTGGGCCATTTCTGCGCACTGTTTTTTCTGTTGCTCTTTTTCTTCTTGTTCAGCCATTTCCTGGCATTGTGCATTCTGCTTTTCTTTCTCTTCTTCCTCAGCCATTTTACTGCACTGTTCCTTCTGGGCCATTTCTGCGCACTGTTTTTTCTGCTGATCTTTTTCTTCTTGCGCAGCCATTTCCTGGCATTGTGCTTTTTGCTTTTCTTTCTCTTCTTGTGAAGCCATTTCCTGGCATTGTGCTTTCTGTTTTTCTTTCTCTTCTTGAGCAGCCATTTCTTGGCATTGTGCTTTCTGTTTTGCTTTCTCTGCTTCTTCGGCCATTTTCCTACACTTTTCCCTCTCTGCCATTTCTGCGCACTGTTTTTTTAGCTTATTCTTGCCTCCGTTTCGTGTGTTTGAAGATCCTTTATTCTTGCACTTTTCTTGCTTGGCAAGTTTCTTACACATTTCTTTCATTTTCTCTTTCTCTGCCATTTCGTCACACTGCTTTTTCTGTTGTGCTTTCTTTTCTTGTGCAGCCATTTCCTCGCATTGTGCTTTTTGCTTTTCTTTCTCTTCTTGTGCAGCCATTTCCTGGCATTGTGCTTTCTGTTTTTCCTTCTCTGCTTCCTCGGCCATTTTACTGCACTGTTCCTTCTGGGCCATTTCTGCGCACTGTTTTTTTAGTTTATCCTTGCCTCCTTTTCGTGTATTTGAAGATCCTTTATTCTTACACTTTTCTTGCTTGGCAAGTTTCTTACACATTTCTTTCATTTTTTCTTTCTCAGCCATTTCCTGGCATTGTGCTTTTTGCTTTTCTTTCTCTTCTTGTGCAGCCATTTCCTGGCATTGTGCTTTCTGTTTTTCCTTCTCTGCTTCCTCGGCCATTTTACTGCACTGTTCCTTCTGGGCCATTTCTGCGCACTGTTTTTTCATATTTCCTTTTTTTCCCCCTTTCTTACCCTTTGCCTTCTGATCCATTCCTTCTGATCCTTGTGCTTTCTCAGCCAATTTTTTACATTTTTCCTTCTCTGCCATTTCACTGCACTGTTTTTTCATTTTTTCTTTTTTAGCCATTTTATTACACTTCGCCTTCTGAGCCATTTCTTGACATTGTGCTTTCTGCTTTTGTTTCTCTTCATCCTCGGCCATTTGACTGCATTTTTCTTTTTGGGCCATTTCTGCGCACTGTTTTTTTAGTTTATTCTTGCCTCCTTTCTGCTTTTTTGAAGATTCCTTCTTACACTGTTCTTCTTGGGCAAGTTTCTTACACACTTCCTTTATTTGGTCTTGCTCTGCCATTTCTGCGCACTGTTTTTTCTGCTGCGCTATCTTTTCTTTTTCAGCCATTTCTTGGCATTGTGCTTTCTGTTTTTCCTTCTCTGATTCCTTGGCCATTTTACTGCACTGTTCATTCTGGGCCATTTCTGCGCACTGTTTTTTCATATTTCCTTTTTTTTCCCCCTTTCTTACCCTTTGCCTTCTGATCCATTCCTTCTGATCCTTGTGCTTTCTCAGCCAATTTTTTACACTTTTCCTTCTCTGCCATTTCACTGCACTGTTTTTTCATTTTTTCTTTTTTAGCCATTTTATTACACTTGTCCTTCTGAGCCATTTCTTGCTTTTGTTTCTCTTCATCCTCGGCCATTTTACCGCACTTTTCCTTTTGGGCCATTTCTGCGCACTGTTTTTTTAGTTTATTCTTGCCTCCTTTCTGCTTATTTGAAGATCCCTTACACTTTTCTTCTTGGGCAAGTTTCTTACACCCTTCTTTCATTTGGTCTTGCTCTGCTATTTCTGCGCACAGTTTTTTCTGTTGATCTTTTGCTTCTTGTTCAGCCATTTCCTGACATTGCTCTTTCTGCTTTTTTGTTTTTTTTTTTTCTTTGCCATTTTACTGCACTTTTTCTTCATGGCTAATTCTTCGCACCGTTCTGCCACTTCTTCTTTACTCGCCCCTTGTTTAATTTCCGATTCTTCATTGCCACTCTTTTTTGAAAGTTTCTTACATATTCTTTTCATTTTTCCTTTTTCAGCCTTTTCCTTACTTTTAGCTGCCAGTTCATTACGTTTCGCGGATTCAGCTATCTGCAAAACCTCTCTTTCAAGTCTTTTCTGCTCAGCTTGCCTGCATTTTTCCTGCTGGGCCATTTCTGCGCACTGCTTTTTCTGTTTTCGTTTTTCTTTCATAACTATTTTACGGCACTGTTCCTTCTCCTTCTCAGCCATTTCCTTGCACTGTTTTTTCTGCTTATTTTTCTTTTCTTTCTCGGCCAATTTAGCGCATTTTTCCTTTTCTGCCATAGCCTTACATTGTTTCTTTATTTTTTGAGTTTCACAGTTATCCTTGCAATTTAGTATACATTCTTTGACTTTGTTTTGTTTACATTCTTTAGCAAATTTGTGTTTTTGTTCCATAATTATTTTGAGGTTATCGTAGTTTTCTTTATGACCCATTTTTTTAAAAAATTTTTTACACATATTATTGAATTTCTCCGATTCATTTTTAGTTTTCATAAACTGGATTTCATTTCCAAATTTAGTGAATTTTCGGAAAACCTTCCTGAACTCGTCAATTATGTGCTTATATTGCTTTTCGAGTTGTACCGCCAACATTCCACCTATTTATAGATAAAATGTTATTACTTCATTTTAGTAAAAAAAAAATGCCAAAATTTATCCTTACTTCCTGGTGATGTGCTAAATTTCGAAGATGCATGAAGTTGCGTGAAAACGTTGGGCTTATACAAATTTTGAAACTGTGTATTTTTTTTCAAAACAAGAACCAAACGCCGAATCATTTTTTAATTTGGTGTTATATATTTTCTACTATTTTTTAATTTAGTAAATTTTGAAGAGTGTAAGCCAAAACAGTAAGTTGTACTGGGATTTAAAATATATTTTTGTATTACCTTACAATTTTCGAATGACACTAATTGAAAAGCATTCCGATCAGGTTTTTAATAATATACACAAATTCCTTTCCTTACGGTATTTAACACAACCATATTTCTCTAATTCGTTTTAGCAATACCGTCTTATTTCCATTTTTGCCCTAACTATACACGCCCTCCGAGTTGGGCTAATGTGTGCCATAGAAATACGCTTACTTAATTGAGGAGATCTTGATTCGGTATTTGGGTTGTATAGCAACTAGCGATATGAGTCGGAACTCGTCTCGTTTTACACAAATATCGTAACAAGCAGACATGCTAGAGAATGTAACAGACATGTCACAGACATGTAAAAGACATGTTACAGAAATTTCAGTCATCTTAAAGACAGAGTCTAGGGCCCTTAACACCAGACATCCACTATGCTCCAGCCAAGGTCGATCCGATCAATAATAGCATACATATAATATATACACTTTATGAGATCGGAAACGTATCCATAAGTGCATGTTAAACACCTGGACAAAATCTATTTTTCACACACAAAAGAATAAAAGGAATTTTTTTTTGTTTTATACTTTATTAGTTTTGAATGTACAGTAATATTTAATATAAATTGAATAAAGTCTTACATTTTAAGTTCGAATTATTTGTGTGTATTTTTCGATTTCATTTCCACCAGTTTTGAGTTAGTCGACGACACGCTTCTATTTGGCTCTTCTATTATTTTCGGTTGGGGCTGAAAAAAAATGAGTATTGCCGTATGGCATTGACCTACAAATAACCTAAGATTCTAATAAGAATGAAGCTGATTTGTGGGGTCTTATCAACGAACAATTACGGTTCGCATATAAAACAGTACATACGTTTTGTTTGTAATGTATTATTGTAGCAAGATTCAGTTGTCGTCATTCACCTCGGTGTGACATTGAATACCCCACAGACGGGGTCTGATAATAATTCAAATATATTTAACATTCAATTTAATTATGGTAAGTACCGAAAGATCAGCTTCTTCCCATTCTACGTATACTCACAAGTCTATTTACGTGAGCGAACCGCTTGTCCCGAATTTCTTGTACAACGATCTGTATTTTTGAATTGCGATCCTTACTTACCTCAATGGAATTCTGGGGTTTCGTTTCATGATTATTAAGTCCAGATAAGATTTTGCACATTTCCAAACGTTTCTTAACTATGACCTGAGAACGAAGACATTGATGTTTTAGATCTGTAGAAATGAAAACATCTGTTGTTGGTTGTTTTTTAATAAGTTCCGAAAGGCGGTTGGTGAAACTTTTCCAATAAAGTGGCGGCCAAAAACGGGGGAACACAGACGAGCTGAAGTTTTGCGCAAGCGAATAGGTGCCAAAGTCTCTTTTTACTGCCTGGTTTATTTTTTCCGTTTACCAATGTCAATAAATAATCCGAGAGGGTCTTTTTTGCTTCGGCTGCTAAAACTTTTTCCGGCTTGAGAGGTGCTTTATTGTCCTCCTTTGGAGGTTCCTTTAAACGATCATGGGGCTGTGCTTTATCCTCCATTTTTGGAGTTTCCTTTAAATTATCATAGAGCTGTGCTTTATTCTCCTCTTTTGGAGTTTCCTTTGGTGTTGGTGGGGCTTGTTTTGGATTCTCGATTTTGCCCCCGTCAAGTTTGTATAAATCCTTCAATTTTTGACTAAAAAGTCCGCAAAGGATATATCATCTTCAGCGGCTTGTTTTTGATTATCTTCAGGGTTGTCTTTCGGTTCTGAAAAATATAAATCGGGTTCAATATCCTCATTTTCTTTTGTCTTATCATCATCAATCATTTTAAATCCCTCATTATTGCCGGTTCCGACTTTCTCCGCCCTTTTTTTTTTGGACATTGGTTCGGAAAAAATTTAGATCGGGGTCTTTCGAATTGTCCACATTTTCTTCACTTTCGTCACTATTATGTTCCTTATATGTGTCACGTTCGGGTTCATTCCCAGTTATGCTTTTTTTGATTTTTCCTCTACTTTTCTCTCTCCACCTTTTAGGCAATATGTCCTCATTCGATTTAAAATCGCTAAATCCCGATTTGTGAGATTCTGTATAAGTATCACATGTTATGGTTTCGTTATGAGTATGATAAAGGTCTCCTGGTGTCAAACTGCAGTCCGATTTTATTTCCGAATTATTCACGTTCACATTTAAATCAGAACTACTAAACTGAGTAGGTTTGAAATTTCTCTCCATATCAATAGGACTCGACGATTCGTGCGAAACAATCATATTTTCGCTTTTCTTAATGCTTTCGATTTTTTTCTTTAATTCAGAAATTGTATCAGCAGCATTTAAATTCGACTTCGGAGTATATGAATATGGAGTATTCTGATCTTTATCTGGAGTTGCAGATTTGACTTCCACAGAACTTAAGAGTTTCTTTTGTTCTTTAATTTTGGAAATCATTATATCTATCGCAGATTGTGCTTTTATATTTGGATTAACAGTTTCGTTAAGTTTTTGTTCATCGGATTGTTCAGATTGTTCAGTTGTATCCAAAGCATTTAAGTTCGAGTTCGGAGTAAATAAATATGAAGTATTCCGACTTCCATCAGGAGTTGGTGATTCGACTTCCACAGAATTTATGTATTCTTTTTGTTCTTGACTTTCGGATATCATTTGATCACTTTCCGATTTTGAAAACTCGACTTCCCCAGAATTTATGTATTCCTTTTGCTCTTGACTTTCGGACATCATTTGATCACTCTCCGATTTTGAAAACTCAACAGTTTCTTTTTCGTTTTTTGTAGATGGAGCTGGAGTTGGTCGAACTGTGTCTTTCTGGGATTGGTTTTGTGTCACATTTTCCTGACTTTGATCAACAAATTTAATTGGCTGGTATGTGGTAGCATTTTCGGGTTCCTCATTTTGCAAATTTAACGACTTACTTAGCTCTTCCATTCTCTTCCTGTTATTAGCGTCTAAGAGCACAGCAACTGTACCCCTTAGCGGCTTTTTAGTGAGATCAACTGGCTCAACAACTTTAGTGAATTCATTATTAGTTGACTGAGTAATATTATCTTCAGTAGTTTTCGTTGTTATCTCGCTATCATGCAATGCCTTTATTTCACAGTCTTTGTGAGGATTTGTATGAAACCTATCAGAACTTTCGTTTAAAGTTTCCGGAAATGTCATAGGTTCATTCATTTTATCTACAGTCTTTGGATTCTCATTGAAAAGACTGGTTTCTATTTGGTCTTTTCCCTCCTTCTTGCTAGGTAAATCAGATGATTCTTTGGTTTTTTCGAATGAGAGCGTATCTTTTTTATCCTTGATATCAGCATTCTCTTCACGAGGATTACTCTCAGTCACAGCCTTGTTTTCTGTTCTTTTATTGATAAATTTTTTATCTGTCATAGATAAAATTTGATCAAAAGTGAAGTATTTGTTTTTCATTCTGAAGTCTTTGCCTAAAGACTTTGCCAAGTGACTTTGAGGGATTTGATTGACACTCATTGCAACTGATTTTCCTTCGTTTATGGCATTGGATTCCATTTTTTTCCATTTGTCGATATCTTGTTGACTTATATACGACAAATTAAAAGACTTCTTAGACTTTAATTGTTCATTATTAGATGTAGATGTTGTATCTGTCTGGTCTATGGGTTTGCCAATAGGGTTAGCTATAACTGTTTCAGTCAGCTTAGTCCCACTAAAAGCCTTACCTCGAATCTTTTTCTTACCGGTTTTATTATTATTCGCTTGTCCTGAAGTCTTTTCTGATATTCTTTGTGAATCTTTACTTTTCCCTGCTTTCCTAGCATCGGTTTTAGGAATTCCGCCCAAGATTTTAACACTTTCTAAGTTTCTATTATTGGTGGCCTCATTTTTTCTTTGTAAAATCTTACTATTTCGTGCTTTTTTAGCTTTTTCAATAGAGTCCGGAATTCCTCCCATGATTTGAATTGTTTCCAATTTATCATTATTAGCAGAAGATTTTCCAGTTGCTTCAGAGCTGTTTAAGACTTTCATGTTATTATTATCAGCAAATTGAGTGCTTTTGTTTAATTTTGATCTTAATTTTTCAATAATATCACATTGTCCTCTTATAATGTTTATTAATTCAATTGGTTCTTTCGTTTTAACAGATTGAGTTTTCTCCTGCAATTTAATTGAGTTATTTTCAATTATCTGTTTGTCAGATGGTTCGCCTTGAACCAAACTTAGTTGAGCTTTATTTTTTGATTCAGTAGACATTCCATGGGGAATTGATTTTTTAGAAATAACATCAGTAGATTCCTTTTTGCAGTCTTGGATTATTTTTGACGAATCAGCTGGTTCTTTCTTCTTATCAATTTCGAGTTTTGCTTTTGATTCGTCGATTCGTTTTCCAGAAACAGTATTATCTGATGGGTCCACTTGACCTAATCTTTGTTGTACTTTACCTTTTGATTCAGTAGGTATTCCATCTGAAACCGATTTACTAGAAATAACGTCAGTTCTTTTTGCATGGATTTTATCCACGTGACTTTCAGTACATTTTGCATCCTTTTTGAAGTCTTGGCTTAATTTTGAAGAATCAACTGGTGCTTTCTTTTTATCAAATTCTGATTTTGCTTGCGATTTGTTTATAATATTTTCGATTATCAGTTTGTCAGAAACAGTATTGTCTTTTGATTCAGTAGACATTCCATCTGAAACTGATATTTTAGGTACAAACTCAGTTATTTTTTTTTGCGTGTTTTTGTCCATTTGATTCTCAGTAGATACAGCAGTATTTTTCAACTCTTGTGTTATTTTTAAAGAACCAATTGTTTTTTTCTCATCTGATTCTATTTTTGCTTGCAATTCCTTTGACATATTTTCGATTTTCTGTTTTTCAGAAACATTTTTGCCTAATGGTTCACTGTGATGTAAACCGAGTTTATCTTTAGACATTCTATCTGTAACTGTTTTATTAGAAGTAGGTTCAGTTCGTGTTGATTTGTTTTCACTTTCAGAAAATTTAGCTGTCTTTTGCAAATCGTCCTTAATATTTGAGGGTTTTTCCTGAAATTTATTCTCGTAAATGGCATGAACCTTTAAAGTATTGTTTAAAAGATTATTTTTTGTTTTGGTTTGCTTTTCTTGTTCCGAACATTTTCTAGCATTTCCCTCCATTTTCTGCGAATCAACAGCCTTGCCTGCACTTTGATCTCCCGTTATGTTTTTTTTATTGCCTTTATCTCCGTTTTTGGCATCACTTCCGTAAGTGCATCTGGTCTGCATATGTAAGCTAGGACGTCTAGTAATTGCCATTAAGCGAAAGAATGTTCTACAACACCGCGGATAGCGTCCAAATATCTGATTGGCCATGATTCTATATTTTTATACCACGTGTTCAAAAAGATGTTTTGAAAACTATTGGAATTTTGAGTAAATTTGGTACGAGTGAAATATATTTATGTTTTTTTATGTTTTTAGTTTATATTTAATGTGGAATATTATGACTGATAATGCTAAGATTACTCAAATAAGACAAACAGTAATTTTGCAAAGTTACTCATAACTTTGATAAGGAACGAGCTTATTGATTGCCCCTTATATAAATATGAATACCTTCCTATAACCACTAAGCAATGGTAATAACAAATTAAATTAATCAGAGTACATTCCATAATTGTAGTTTACTCCAATTCGATCAATGTAGATATTTATAAAAATCTACATACTATGTGGTATATGCAATCCTAAATAAGGAAATAAGGATCTCTGAAAACATGTTGATAATATCTAAATAATGATAACAATATCTTCATGATACTATGCAACTGAAATCAACTGAATAACAAAAAATGTTTGCTTTAACTGTATTATTATTTATAAAACGTTTTTATTGACTAACGATGATTAGTTTAAAATTCTATGATTTAAAATTTAACGGGATTGTTTGTATTCCTGGGCTGTACATGTATCATAACCTTTATAGCTCCACCCAAACCGTATCGTGCCGTCTCAAAGGCCTTGGCAGTCTCAGTAATGTCAAAATGATGTGTGACGAGCCGCTTTACATTCATCTTTCCAGAAGCAACGAGTGCCAATGCACCGGCATAGCTATAGATATATATGTATACATATACAAATTAGAACAGACGAAGAATGGACTATGTCCCAGTCGAACTCACTCGTTGCAATAGCGAAAAACTCCACGTATGTCCACCTCTCGGGCCAGCGCATTGAACAGAGGCAGCTTGATTTCCGGTGCACCCATTCCCACAATGACCACAACTCCTCCGGAACGTGTAGCCTGCGGATTACCCAAATATTGATATAATTAAGATAGCAAGATATTATTATATAGCTCTTACATAGATAGCCAGACGAGTACTGCTCTCTGCTCCGCAACAATCGACCGATCTGTCCGGGCTTTCACTCATTATTTTGTGAATGCGTTCTGTAATCTCCTCGGCCTTGTCATCCCGACCAAGCAGCAGAGTGTGTGTGGCGCCCAGTTCTTTGGCAACATCAAGACGTTCTTGCACCAGATCGGTAATCAAGATCTCTGTCGCACCCATTGATTGCGCAGCCTGAGACAAATGGATTAATCAGTTGCTGATTAAAGCTAATCACTCTTCAGCCATAAACTTACGATCAGTGTGACCAATCCAATGGGTCCTGCACCCAGAATAAGCACTTTGGACCCCAGGCCAATTCCAGCACGGCGGCAAGCATGGACGCCCACGGACAGCGGCTCCAGCAACGCACCCTCCTCCATGGTAACATGGTCAGGGAGCTTGAAGCAGAAATTTGCCGCATGCTTGTAGTAGCGGGTCAGATTTCCATCGTAGGGCGGTGTGGCACAGAAGATCATATCATCACAGAGATTATATTTTCCCTCCTTGCAGAGATCACAGCTAAGACAAGGCTTGCCCGGCTCGATTGCGACACGATCACCAGCAACCAAATGCTTTACATTCTTTCCAACCTTGGCAACAACGCCGGCACTTTCGTGTCCGATAATCATGGGCTTCTCCAAAATGAAGTGTCCAATTCTACCATGCGTCAAATAATGGACATCAGATCCACAAATTCCGACACTGTCCATGGCAATCAAAACCTCTGTGGATGCCAATTAACGGGATTAAAATACGCTGTGTATAACATAATAGTGTAACTAGGAGTTTCCACACTTACCATCACCCGAAATCTCTGGAATCGGACGTTGTTCCTAATTTAAACAATTAAAAAATAATCACTTAAGGTACATAGAAAGCAATCACAAGAATTTACCAAACGCATGTCCTCAATTCCATGCAGAACTGCTGTCAAATTATCCTTTGCCATTTTCGAGAAGTATTTTAATGCTGACGCGTATATGGTTTGCTCTGAGATCGTAACCGCACGCTAGAAACGCTGATGTTCTACTAATTCCAAAATATTCAATGTCACAGCTCGCCGGGTTCTATCAGCAAATTTATTTCCACCACAGAGGTAAGTATACATATATATAGGCACACAAACAGATTTGTGTACACAGAACGTAAGTATTTATGTTTGCATATGTATATATGAATGAATGTATGTATTTATGTACTATATGTCTGTGTTCTTTATTGTGTTTCCTATCAGAGGTGGGTGTGTATAGTTCAACTATGTTTGCGTATGTTTGCACACATTTGCTGCGTAATTGACGCTTTTGCCCTTTATTTGTTATCGCCACATTTATTAAGCGCTGCTGTAATGCATTCTCTGTCAATATTTGCCACACTATGCGCATAAACAGAATTAGCCAGCTTACTTATGGCTGTCTCGCTCTACTTTACAGTGGCACAATAAAGATTGACACTGATTGCTTTCATTGCGGACAGTTTCTTAACCTCTAGCGGCGCATGCATGAGTTGCAGGCGAGAAATTGTAAATGCAATATGCATAAACAAATAAATAATAGAATTTTCAGTAAATAAAATACCGGTATACACATGCATACTTGCTTATTATCATATTCAGTAAGTAGGAAACCAGTCTGCATACTTTTGTACGTACATGCATACATTTACATATGTATGTACATATAAAAACTAAACGGTAAACAAGTGTACTAGTGTATATAAACTTTGTTTTTAGTCGATTTAATAAAGCTGAAATACCTGCTTCCTGATAATGACTAAAATTTATTCAGTTTGCAACTGTGAATGGCATATTTATAGTAACATACATATGTATATATGTCAGATCATTATTCAAAATTGATATACACTCTTTGTTATCTGTGCATTTCGAAGCAGCTAATGCATTCCCGCTACCTTGTTTCCAATATAGGCAAATTCAGAATTTAACCATCTGTCTAACTTTAGCTTATCATGACTATGGAAAAAGACCATTCTTTTTGTTAACTTTTGACGATAACACATTCTCTATTTTGGTATAGGACGTTGTTACTAAAAAGACATATTTTAGGTAAAGTAAGAAAGGGATGTTTATTAATTTTTTATAAAATCTGACTTGATTAGCTTTTATCTTCTCAATCGTAGGTCGATGGAAAAGTTGTATAAGTTGGTGTACACTGTACAGTAAAGCTGTTAGAATGCATTATAAACGTTATGGAGTTAATCCAATGTAAATACAACTACATATGTCGGATTTAAGAATATCGAAAAGAACAACAATAATTCCTAACAGTTAAAGTATTCAAAATAATTTAAAGTAAAGTAAGGTGTATTAACGCTAAATAATTAAAGTTTTATGTGTTTATTGTGTTAAAGGTTTTATTTACATATTTTCTTTTAGCATTAGATACATATTATATATTAATATCCTTACATAATCTATCATTGAAAGTTGTTAATCAGTTGTCCATATATGTATTTCTGATCCAATATATCTTTATTGATTTTGTGGTAGTCGGGCTGTAGATAGTTTTCCCATTTATTATTTTATTCGAATTTAAAGCCCAAAATCAATAATCTGAAAGGGTATTTAAACTTCGGCGATCCTACAGATAACACTTTAATATTTATATTTATCTTAACTTTTAGAATGTCTATTTAAAAACATTTGCTTATATTGCATATACATATGTATGTGAGTATTATAGCCTCCAGTATCGGCTTTAAATAGTATATATGTAATGCTTAAAAATAAAAAAAATTGTTGCTTATAGTTAAAAAAAGTTTCCATCACGAATACAACACAGTTTTATTTTTTGTTTGTTTTGTATTATTGCGAATATAAATGCATAATCCGTAAATGCAGTATTGATGCTTTGGAGTATTTATTTTGGATATTCCATTAAGATTTAAAAGGATTTGGCTTGGAGTTTGAAATAAACATAAACTATTAGATAACCAACATTTTTCATGATAGAATACTAACGGTTATTCGAGCAAGACTACCGTACAATTATGTAGTTTTTATAATTGTTTGAATATATCTATGTAATATATTACAAATAAAAAAATCGACCAATAAACAACATATTTAAAATTGGTATTACGATAGTACTGTCGATAGTATGTGACTTACACGACTAACAGCTTAATATATAGAGTCTAGACTCGATTAACTTTTGATAGTTATATATCTATATATATATATATGTGTATATAGAATATGTATGTACGTTATAATATAATCTAAAGCTGATTTTTCGTATAAAAGGAACAAATTTGGCCAAAAAGGAAACTTAATGTGTTGAACTTTATCGTAGTTTTTTTGTTTCTTTCGTTTTCCGTACTCGTAGCACTTGATTAGATATTTGTGTCACTTATCCTTGTCTTTTTTTATTATGATTTTACGTTTATCACACATGTGGTCTAAAATCGAAACTGTCATATTAGTTCGATATGGATGAGGGCTGCATAGCTTTGAATCTAGCGAAACAAGAACAATATTCAATTCAGTCATTGCGATAAGGTTCCATAACTTATAAAAAAGTAATAAAAGCTAGAGTATATTGTAAACTCTTATCTACTTATAAGCTATTGGCAAATAGATTCAAAATAAAGCTGCAGCCGGCACTTGATCAGACTCAGACAGTTCTTTACATGGACAACTCCTGGCGGGGCTTGTTAATATGCAAACGCTGTGGATCTTGTGGCGCCACGCAGATATCGGTTAAGATAACAACCTCGTAGGGGCTACAATCGGACATGTGTAGAAATCCACAGAGCCAACCATAGAATCCCTTCTCGATGTCTGTGATATCGTTTATCCAGCTACTATACTGCAAACTCAGCTGCCGAAAGCCGGAGTACAAGCCCAAGCCAAAGGTGCACAGGACAATGGCTAGCGGATAGGCTAGGAAGAGTATTGGGGTAACAAATATCTTGTGCAGATACGACTTCTCCTCGCAGTAATAGTTGAACATGTTGTACCAGGTGAGGGTGCCAATGTAGAACGAATATACCGCGGAGACGATCGTCACAAAGGGAAAGCATAACAACGAGATGAGAAATATATGAAGTCCGACAGCACAGCTGCAGGTGCAGCAGAGATTGTGACCCTTCTTCGAGTCCGTGGCCATGGCATGTGCATTGAGCTGTTCCAATTCCTCGCGACTGATGTTTATCTGAAGATCAATAGACTGACCCTTCTTTCGACCCCGCTTAATAGTGCCTGTGCAGATAGAGAGTTATTTTAACGTAGTATCAGGGCCAAGGGTCAAATAGTCGACCTACCTGTCATGGTCAAATAGTTGCTGCCGTCAATTGCCTTGCGTGCCTGATACCGCTCCAGGCTCTGATCGTACGTGTTGAGCACGCTAGTTTCACCCGACTCCAGATCCTCGTAGTTAGTAATGTCTGGCGAGGCACGGTGACTGCGCACGTGCGGCAAGTCCGAGGTGCGTATGTTAACTCGCTTTTTTGAGGATGATCGATTGCTGAGACTTAGGCAATCCTGTGACTTGCTCAACTTGGCATCCAGGCTACTCTCCGAGTAGCAGCAGCTGCTTGGGGTGACCGTGCTGCTCTCATGCCGCTGCGACTGCGTTGACTTGGTACACTGTGAGATGGACTCGAAGTTCTGCAGCTCGTTCAAATTGTTAGCCGAACGTGTTGACTTATTGCTATGCTGAGTCGAACTGGCCGAGTGTGTGCTGGCAATGGTATCCTGGGGGCCGACTCCTAGTTCGCCCGGCAGTTGGGGCAGCGGCTGTTTGTTCTTGATAATCAGCTTCGATTTGAGCAGCTCCTCTTCCAGACCCGGGTTCGAAGGCGATAACTTGGCACGATTTGGCTGAAAATAAGTAGGAGTGACCAACTAATTAACTAATTACATAACTATTTACTCACTTGAACATTCACAATGTGATCCACATAATTTTGCTTTTTAGCTTCGGCTTTGTTTTGTTGACGTTTACGTGGCGGTATGAAAACGGGGCGTTCCTTTGTTAACGCCTCAGCGGCACTGCCCATCGAGCCACCCTTGCCAACCATTTTATAGTGTGGATTATATTTCTGTACTTAAACAATTAACATGTTCCCTGGAGGACAATTATGCTTGATTTGATGCTGTAGTTAATTCAACATTTGCATGTAATGCACTTCCGGCTGTTTGTTTCGCTAGTATGTAATTATTGATTTTTCTTCGAATTTCGTTGTCCTTGTGCTGGATTCGCGTTCTATATGCACTCCTTGTTGGGTTGGGCGGGTAATGTTTACAGCTAACTTGCGGCTGCGCAGCATTACATCTGAAAATGCAAGTGAACAGCTGTTGTAGAAAAAAACTTAATTTTGATTTTTTTTAATAAGAGGTACGAAATTTAAATCAATAATTTTATTTTTAATCAAATATAAAGTGAATAATATCAAGAATTATAATCGAAAATTTTTACAACTATTTCAGTATTTTATGGTATATTCGAATTCGCCGCAGTAGAAGCTGTTGAGCGTTGCCAGATAGTCTTTTAATAAAATAAGTCTCATCATTTTATAAATATTCAACACTTACACTTGAATATGTAAACATAAGTAAAATATATATTATAAAAAGTATAAAGGTCGCCAAAACACTATAATGTATTAAAAATAGAAACTTTTTAAATATCTTACCTCAATACGAATACATTGTTTTATTTTTATTATGGTTTGATCTTATTGGCGCTAAAACTTTGCAGCTTATCGATTAATAATCGAACAATAATAAACTAAAAAGTTTCGCCGAAAACTAAATTTGCAAGCACTTTGTACAAGTCTAGGAAGCATTTTAATTTGGTTGCTAGTCGTAAGCTTCGTTTAATTCAAACAAGATCAGATCAATTCACAATAAGCCGCGAAGAAAGAGAGAACTAGTTTTACAAAATCATATGTGTATCATCCCGGTCTCCACATATTCTAGCTCTCTATCAATCGGCTTTCAGCCTTCGTCAATTGCAGTTGGAACGTGCTAGAAATATTGAAATAAGATGTCCGCTACCGAAGGAAAAGTATATAAAAATATTTCATAATAACCAGCAACTGTTTGTTAATGAAATTAATTCAATTAGGTTATAACATGCAAAGCAGCTGTCGCATGGGAGGCCAAGAAACCGCTTTCTATCGAGGAGATCGAAGTTGCCCCACCAAAAGCCCACGAAGTAAGTCGCTCAGTATTAAAGTCGAATTGTTCTTGGGTTTTTCAACGTGTGTGTGTGTGCAATTTGTAGGTGCGCATTAAGCTAACTGCAACAGGTGTGTGCCACACAGATGCCTTCACTTTAAGCGGTGCAGACCCAGAAGGCCTATTCCCCTCGGTGCTGGGCCACGAGGGTGCCGGCATTGTTGAGAGCGTTGGAGAGGGTGTTACAAATTTCAAGACTGGCGATCATGTCATTGCATTGTATATTCCGCAATGTAATGAGTGCAAGTTTTGCCTGAGTGGCAAAACGAATCTCTGCCAGAAAATTCGTATTACCCAGGGTGCTGGTGTGATGCCCGATGGAAGTTCCCGGTTCACATGCAAAGGTAAACAATTGTTCCATTTTATGGGCACTTCCACTTTCTCAGAGTACACAGTCGTCGCGGATATTTCCCTAACAAAGGTCAACGAGAAGGCGCCTCTGGAGAAGGTGTGTCTTTTGGGTTGTGGAATTTCAACTGGCTATGGTGCTGCGCTAAACACAGCCAAGGTATAGAAACGGCATAAAATCTTTGTTACATAATCTATTTGATATTCTTAACATGTGTTTAGGTGGAACCCGGGAGCACCTGTGTTGTGTGGGGTCTGGACGCAGTTGGATTGGCCGTTGGACTTGGCTGCAAGAAAGCCGGCGCCGGCAAGGTTTATGGAATTGATATAAACCCTTCGAAATTCGAGTTGGCCAAGAAATTTGGTTTCACTGACTTTGTCAATCCCAAGGAGGTGGCCGACAAAGGCCCCATTCAGAACTACTTAATTGATCTGACCGATGGTGGCTTCGATTACACCTTCGAGTGTATTGGAAACATCAACACCATGCGTGCTGCTCTTGAAGCGACCCACAAGGGCTGGGGTACATCGGTTGTGATTGGGGTAGCTGGTGCCGGTCAAGAGATTTCGACACGTCCCTTCCAATTGGTTGTGGGACGTGTGTGGAAGGGTTCTGCTTTTGGAGGCTGGCGTTCGGTGTCGGATGTACCAAGGCTAGTTGAGGACTACCTAAAAAGAGATCTCCTAGTAGATGAGTTCATAACACACGAGATGTCTCTGGCAGAGATCAACGAGGCCTTCGATCTAATGCACAAGGGAGAAAGCATTCGCAGCATAATCAAATACTAAATTCCTCTCGATTCTACACACAATCTATACTCGATCATATGAATATGCCAAGCATTTGTATAAAATAATAAACATGATTTCATCATTGTATTAAACAATTTTGTGTTCACATAGAGTATATGTTCATGTGGGGGTCTTGTGTCGTAATATGAACTACTTTGAATTTAGTTAGTATTGTGCAAAGATTACGTTGCTTATCAGTAAAGTTTTCCATTGTTTCATTGTTTTCTTAACGCAAATGACCGTTGGACGCGAGCTACAAAGCGATCATTATAATTATAATTGTAATGTATAGTAGACCATTACATATTCCAGTAGAAATGCAAATACTGAAATTTTTCTAAATCTTATAGATTAAATAAAGGAAGCCATAGTTTACACATGTTATAGATTTACATATAGCATACACTGATATTTATTTTCCATATTTCAAGACAAGTATAGTTGCTGTGTGTTACACTACAATAGGGTTAATTATATTATTTTTCTACCTCTTTTTTCTGTAATGTTCACAGTAAATGCGCATGCAATTTGGTATTGTTTTTTGTATTTAATAATTAAAATGACCATTTTAAATGCATACACTTTGTCCTTAAATCTATGTACATTATGTCTTTTTGTTCTGTATATGCCATTAAGAACATAATTATACGATTGCATACGTATGTAAATACATAAAATATCTTATATTGTTTAAAATTTTGTTTAGCTCGATTAGCCATAAAAATACTTACAGACTGTGGCATAATAAGTAATACAATCGAGATATTTCTATGGTTATATGAGTATGAGTATAAGTGTATAAGTATTTTGAGACAATAGACAAACATTTGGGCATTTCATAGTAAGTCAGCAGAAATTCGAAATTGAGTCTGAGTATGTGACGACTAATAATAACAGATAAGAATGCTTATTTTCATAATATTGGATTATGAGTTTTAGAAAGGCAAGAGAATATTAAATTGCAAGATTACATATGATTAATACTAGTGGATAAAATGGTGTGTGAATTGTATTTGAGCATTGCAAAGACCAGAATCAACTTGACAAAGAGAGGTTGGCGACACGTCTCGAGACCACTCGGCCTGGCCTATCCTGGCTTGACCGAGCTTTGCCTTTTACATTTGGGTGTCGTAGTAGTAGAATTCATCAAAGGGATACCCGTAAAAGACCGGGTGCTATGGCACTCACGACCATCGAGACTTTTGCATATCGATTTGGCCCTCCAAAGTCTTGGCCAAGTAGATGACAAACAGCTGCAGCAAGGCAATGCCTAGGGCAACGCCTGCGATCACATACAGATTACGTTCAGCCCAGACACGGACGATTTCAATGCAGCCGCTGGTCCAGATGCGTTTGCTGGCCGCCGCCACCGAGTGCTCTTGCACTCCATAGCCGCACATAATGTTGACTAGCCCCGAGCTAATGTCGGTGGCATTAATGCAACAGCTATAAGGTACTCCGCACTTCTCTACCGACGGAGATGAGCAATTGAAATACTCATTTTTACCTGCCAGACAGTTCATTTAGATCCGTTGCCAAGTTAAACCATTATATATACTCACTCCAATCCTGATAACCTGCATTGCTGAGGCCACAGCACTTGAACTCCTGTTGTGCAAAGTCAATAAAGTTCTGCAGATCAGAATCGTCACGATACGAGTGAATTATTTTATCTGTAAACTGAAACTCCAAGAAGGAGTTCATGTTTTGGGGGAAGACAAAGCAAATGATGGCTGGAAAAAATAAACAGAAATATGATATTGAACACAATGATGAACTGAAGTTTACTTACCCACGGCCATTTCCATAAGGAAAAATACGAGCAAACACATCGAATAGAACTTGAGGAGACATGTATTCTCTCGTAGGGCGCCGAGACAACCAGCAAAGCTAACCACGAATATTACAATACCAGCGATAATCATGACCAGGGAGATATTGAATATAACGTCATAGATGGTCTCCAGTCGGACCCAGCCATTACCATCCTTCAGCTTATCCATGAACGCATAGACTCCGATAGCCAGCAGCAGCCCCCCAAATAACCAGAACAGAAAGTTTAACAAGAAGATAAGGTATTTCACACAACTGGAAACGTATGTGAAGTGATGTGGATACGACATGCGTGGGTGCATATAATTGCCTCCACCGTGGTGATATCTGTGGTTGCTCATGGTTACTACGGTCTGTGCGTATAGGAGGTTTCACTCTTAGAACCAAGCAAATGTATATTAAGTGGCGTATCTTGTTCCTCTTCTTCTTTGCACTCGTTCGCCCTTTGTTGACGCCCTCTTTGCATGGGGTATTCTTTTGCTGTTTAATTTATTAACCGCGATAATTTCACATTGTTTATTTCTATGGCGTAGCGTTTATCATACAGATTTATTTAATTGACACAATGTGTCTTGTGAGTATTTTTTACAACAATTTACGATTAACAAGACATTACAGCGATGAATGGGACAACAAAAACAACAAAATTTTATGTTGCAGTGCTGCCAGAATATTAAATATCTTCCCAAGTAGTTGGCAACGCGCGGAACAACAGCTGCTTAGTATATCAGTCTGGTAGCATTGGTTATATTTTTACAGGTAGCTGTTTTGTAGTTTTTCTTAGTTTTTCCATTTCATTCGCTGCGAAAACATTGGCAGTTATTGTATAGGCGTGCGCGGGCTAAACGCCGTAGATTACAACATATATATAGAATTATAAACAAAAGCCAAAAATAGAAATAAAACACGCAACAGTCGAAAACTACAATATATTAGCAGGTAAGCAATTTTCAGGCGGTGCCCGAAGCACCTTCCCCTCCCACCATTCAAGGACACTGATTATATGTTTCTGTGTTTATGACTATGTTTGTATGTATGTTTGCCTTGCGCTTCGCGTTTTAGGCACGCTGATTGGAAAATTATTGTGCACAACGAGGCTGAGATTATGAAAAGTTCTATTGCTATAAGTAAGCTAAATGCATTGTGAGCGAACTGCATTGGCTTTCTCTCTTGTGCGCTTTCTCTCTGTACCACAGACAGACACACAAGCTAACTAACTCAAACACACACACATAAAGAACGTCAAAATACGGAAGTGGAAACAGAATGGGAACAGAAATACAAGTTCAGTTTGCCTGCGACTGCAAGAGGGAGAGTGAGCACATATGTGTTGTGGGCAAAACATTAACTTTCCTATGTCTTTTCTTTTGCATTTTCGCAAGTGATTAAATAATCAGCACAGTGCCAAGTGCAAACTGCAGTTGCCGCCGTTTTCGCGTTTTACGTTTTACAATTAACCATTTCGCTGTGTCAATTCGACGTTGAGGCGCTTGTTAAAAATGTTTTCACTTTCTCGCCACGCACTGTGGGCACGAAACATTGCACGTATTGCCTACAATAACAAGCACAGGTGGAACCTTAATCAATTCAAGACCGGAGTCATCGCTGCTGTCTCTGTTTCTCCACTACCACCACCCGCCGTTTTCCTACGTTACTTTGCCGGTGAGTACGGGAGGGGAAGGGGTGTTAGACTGCCTGTAAACTGCACAGTGGGTGTGTCAGTTATGTGGTGGGTAGGTGGCCGCATTATAAGTTTCCCTTTTAATAATGTGATGGGCTTTGATTAATTTCATTCTATTGATTTTTTGATCTAATTGGCAAATTTCCAATTATAGATCAATTTTCTAGTTCAAATAGTTGGCTCACAACATACTTCATTAAGGCTATTTTTAGTTACCCTGTTGTGAATCATTTCAATTCGATCAGCAACTTGAATTTGGTAAAGCAGCAACGTAAAAAGCGAACAAAAAATTCGAATGAATTCATCGTTTTTAATTGTGCACGCGACACACTTGAGTGGCTTTTCCAATTATTGCCCCTCTTCTCTCTTTCTTCTCTCCCTGTCTATCGGTCTACCCCAAATTTCCCCCATTTCGTTTTGCTATTGTTGTTGTTTACATGGGCGCCAGCCCACTTAAAGCGCGGGCAAGCTTAATTATTTTTAACCTCTGCGTTTCTTCGCTCAATTTGTAGCTATGCAGTTCCCCAAGACTTAACAAATCTGTTCACACCATCCATTTCTCTTGTAATGCATAATGATATCGGGGGCGATTCGTTTATAGCTTGTTGAGTTTTGTATATGTTACAAATTGCTTGGTTTCTATAGTTTTGTGGTGAACAAGAGTAAATGCTTTATGGAATCAAATGCAATGGATGTGTTTGTTGCTTAGGATTTATTCTGATTTAATGTATCAGGTTACCAGATCTCCATACCCTGCACTAATTGCGTGTGCTACAGTAGAAAGTTAACACTGCACAAGTTGTGTTTAGATTATATAGTATACATACGATATACAAATATGTATTTGATTTCTATTCGTTTTAATATCTTACTATATACATAAGTATTTAAGAACCCTAACCGTCTACATCTAATTGTTCTACAATGTTTGTAGAGTGTTTATGCCGCTTACTGCAAATTATTGTTGTTGATAAGAGGGAAACTTAGGTTCTTATCATTTATAGGCCAACAACTTGCACCTTTTTTAATATACGATTGCCAGATTCGTGTCGCAATTAAACTGATAAGTTAAATTTAAATGCGAACTATGATAGGAATCTAAAAGAAGTAAGTGACTTTGCATCTTTTCTAGGGCTCAACTTTCATAGTTATTTATAATTCAGTCTTAACATTTAAACCTACTTTTTGTTATACTTTGTTCTATAATTGCTTAACTTTGGCAATGACAAATAGAAGACAACAATATGCTTAAACCTTAACCGCAAACTTAAGTACATTCTTATATGTATGAACGTAATTTCTACTCAAATTTCAGATTCACGTCACGACGAGCCCAATACAACACAATCGAACAGATCCAAGATGGAGAATAAAAGCGAAAAGATTACGGTAAACAAAGAGGAACTGCGCAAACGTCTAACGCCTTTGCAGTATCAGGTTACACAAGAAGCGGGCACCGAGCGCCCTTTCACAGGTTTGCCTTCATTCAAAAACTAAACTGTCAATATTATAAAGAAGACGACACGGTTTTTAAACACGATTTTCTTTGCCTCACTTCTTACAGGGTGTTACAACAAGCACTACGAGAAAGGGATGTACCAGTGTATCGTCTGTCATCAGGACTTGTTCAGCTCGGACACCAAATACGATTCGGGTTGTGGTTGGCCAGCGTTCAATGATGTTGTCGATAAGGGAAAAGTCACGTTGCATCGTGATGCTAGTATACCAGGTATGTTCGAACCTCGACTGCCATATGGCATATGTTATATCTCTTAACTTAGATCCGTTCAGCACTTTTAGATGTTTGCCAAATTTATGCATTTGAGTTTTTCGTTTGTTCAATTTTGATTTCTATTCTTTTTAGCTTTGTATATACAAATTTGGTTTAAGTAGAGCACCTCTTCAAAGAAAGAACTACAAATGTTCTACTCTTGATGTATATATAAAAATAACAATTGGAGTTTTGCAGTAAGATAACGCTTAAGGTGTAAAGGAAACTGACAAAATTGGTGCTATTGGACTATCCCAGCAACAAATTGCGTTATATTACTATATATAACTATCCAAATGTTTATGCATATGCTAGTAGGTAATTCTAGATAAAGAAACAAGATATGTATATTGCTAAGTTTAGAGAAGAACTGCAAGAATTGAAATCTAGTATGGCATTATTGTTTTGTTCTCTTCTGTTCGTTATACAATTGTGTTTGAAACGTCCCAAGTATGTGCATATATGATACATACATAGTATAATGTGAATACGACTGTGTTACTATCGTTCCATTAAGTTCTGTGTTCACTGTAGTTGTTGAGCCGCTTAAATGCATACTGTTTGTGCCGTTAATGTGAGTTTGTCCTGTTTGATAACTGTTTGTGCAAATAACACCCAATTTTGAATAGAGTAACCTGAACTGAAATTGACCTAATTGAGTATTATCTTTTATCCACATCTTCTTTGCTAACCAAATACCGAAAAACTTTTCTCGAAATTTTCAAAAACAAATCACCAAAATAAACAATACAAAAAACCAAAAATTTATCCTTTTTTGCAAACATGATTAAAAAAACAGTAGTAATTTCAAAAACGTTAGGCATGGTACGCACCGAGGTGCGCTGCTCCAAGTGCTCAGCTCACATGGGTCATGTGTTCGATGATGGACCTCCACCAAAGCATCGACGCTTCTGCATCAACTCGGCATCGATTGACTTCGTTAAAAGTACAACAGCAGCGACGACGACATCGTCCAAGAAATAATATAATACCATATTATGGCCCAGAGAGTCTACTTTTCTATAAAAGAAATAAATATTTTGTTAAACTAACGCAAATTTTATAGAAGTTTATGAAAGAAATGAAAGAACACAACAAAATGATACCGATCAAATATTGAGGCTTCGAAAAGTATTATTAAACACCATTTACATATGTTAGTAGAGTACATTTCATTTGAGTTCATAATTTACCTCGCGTATTTTAAACAATTATTTTCAATTGCGGTTTCAATGTACATTCATCAATATGTATTCTTTATACATATACCACTCGAATATCGCACAGTTTCATCAATTCGAGCAAAAGCTTTTCCATTTTATTAAGTTGTCCCGCAATATTCATGTTACAAACTGGTTAGGATCCATGTAGATATCGTACATTCATGCTTACTATATGACTCTATCTCTATATACCAAATGCGATCGCTTCGTTACATTTTATTTATATTTTCTTGTTTTCTTTTTATTTTATTTGGTTCGCTGTTTACTTTCTGTATGTATAACATTGCAAGACTATTGTAGCCAATCCATATATATTATTGTCCAACAAACTGAATAATGTGTATTTTTCGTATATTTTTCTATTTCTCTTTTTTTTAACTCGCTTCGAAAACCAACAACATTTAATGTAACGCCTGTAAACGTTCTTTGGGGGTTTGTTTTGCTAACAAAACACACATCACACTCACACACATACACCCAAACTTACACTCAACAACACTTACTCAATTCATCGATATAAATGTTATAACTTTAACTCAAAATACCTAATGGCTTTCTAACCAACTTATTATTATAATAACAATCATACAATGTTAAAAACTAAATATAAAACTATGTAAATCACAAATCATTTTTAAAATGATCTATAATTTGTCAATTATTTTTCTTATTCTGTTCGTCTGTGTTATCACTGTCCATTCTTATTTTCCTTCGTCTTGCTCCCGATTTTCACAATCTTCTCTTCTCACTCACGCATTTGTCACATATGGCATAATTCGTCTCGCCTTCTCGCTCTCACTCCCTGTCGCTGTTAAATTTCTCTGCTACTTTCTTCGCTGTTACATTTCTCTGCTACTGTCTTGGCTGGATCAACTCTATTTTATGTTATATATTCCCCATTCACTCTCACGCGATCTCACTGCTTTTCTTTTCTTTCTTAATTGTCTTTTACCATTTATTTGTTTCTTTGCCACATTATTTCGTACTCAATTCAATCAAACACTATATGAACCTTCTAATCTGAAACTACGCAATATCAATTATTGTAAAACAAAACAAATGAATGAAAACGTAATCTGCCTTATGCGTAACCAAAATGATAACCACAAACAAACAAATGCAATTTAAAATCGTATCAAATTAATCTCACAATTTAAAAAAAATACAAATTAAAAAGGGGGCAATATTTTACTACTAATCGCACATCCAGAACGCATACGCACCGAGGTACGCTGCGCCCGCTGCAACGCCCACATGGGGCACGTCTTTGAGGATGGGCCCAAGCCGACGCGCAAGCGCTACTGCATTAACTCGGCCTCAATTGAGTTTGTCCAAGTGGATACCGCGGCGGCAGCACAGTCTGGCCAGGCCATCAGTCCACAGGGTACGCCTATTGCGCAGCAGTGAGAATCACCTTGAACCACTGGAATGGAACAATCAACGAACATGAAACAAGTGCGAAAGAGTCTAATCTCCTCCTCCGTGTTGCTGTTAAACCTTTTTACACATTTATTTTGTAAATTTCCGTCAATGTGGCCAATATTTTAAAATCGATTACGATAACAAGATAAACTTCCGTCTGTTTGTGTAAATAGCTAAATGTTTCTCTCTTTTACTTTGTTAAACACATATACATACATACATACGTACATCTGCATACATCCAATACTTTGTAATACACTATATTGATAATTTTAAAATGTGCGCGCTAATAAACGTGTATTTTTTTACAGTAAATGTACATATAAATATCAATTTGCATACAATGTGTTATTGTTTCCTTCTCTCTGTCTCTCTGGTCTGTATTGGCGCCAGTCGGCAAATGCAGGTGCGAACAGCTGTTTTCACCACGCGTTGCCAACTGAACTTAAGGCGCATGCACACACACAGACATACACATACACCGCCACAAGCTCACAGCTGCGATGAAATAGTGATGTAATGAGTGATTGCGAAATATAAAGCGAATTAAAGCTTTAATGCTAGAAAAACAACTATCAATTGAAGAGTCTATTAAACTTTAGTATTTGTGCGTCACGTAAACATTTCAATCTATTCAATAAATCAATTGATAACAGAAGAAGAACTACGAATTAAGGTGATCCAACGACAAGTTCCATTCAATGTGTAGGGTGTCCGGCAATCAATCTGACCAACTGTTGGCGTGCATACATACATACAATGTACATAGGCTTGCATTCGTCAGTGTGTGTAAGTGTATGCGTGTGAGTATGTCTGTATGTGTGTGTCTGTATGTGTGTGTCTGTCTACAGGCTGACATTCAAAATGTTGTATCGCAAGCCGGCAAATTGGTCGCTGAACGTCGAGGCGACCACAACACGAGTTCTGTGCTGTCTCATTGTAATTTATAAATTTTCAAATTATCTAACTCTCGTAAAAAGAGCAATCAGTGTTGGTTTTGATCTCAGATAATGGCATCAAAGGAGCTACCATCCAATAAATCCACTCAATGATAAGATTAATTATACGTTTCCAAGAAGTGCACAAAGCCGCGGCCGAACTGAAATTATATATTTACAATACAACATGTTAAGAGCTTGCAAAAAAATACAAATCTACCCAAAAAAGAATTAATTGAACTAAAAAGCAACACAAGCGAATTGCAATAGCTGCAGTTACAATTACAACAATCGTGCCGTTACATTGCTTTGCGTTACGTTGCGTCACGTTACGTTACGTGAATCGGTTACAAAATGAAGGAATGGCTGAAGATCTCTTGTCTTCTATGCGTCTTTGGCTTTGTACGAGAGATTCGTCCATCTGAGCCATACGTAACGGAGTATCTGTTGGGTCCATGGCGCAACATAACCGAAGATCAGGTGGGAGATAACACATTTATTCTCTCTATTCACAACTGATCGCTCTTTCTATAGCTAACTCGTGATGTCTACCCAGTGGGAACCTACTCACATCTGGTGCAATTGGTCTTCGCATTTCTTCTTACAGACTTCCTGCGGTATGTATTTTTAGCACGATTCTCGCGAAATCAATTTATGTTGTCAAAAATAGATTCGCCTTAATGGAAAACCATTTTGAACCGAGGCAAAAGTATAAGAAATAATTTCAATTTAAATAAACTTTCTCTGTATTTTGCAGTTATAAGCCGCTTATCATCACAGTTGGTGCCGCTGGAGTGGCAATATGGAGTATGCTGATTTGGACCACCAGCCTGCTCTCTCTGCAGATACTGGAGGTATTATTTGGCACCTACATGGCCGCCGAGGTGGCCTACTATACTTACATCTATGCTAAGGTGGACAAGAAGTATTATCCGCGTGTAACTTCGCACACTCGTGCCGCTATGTTTGCCGGCAAACTTATTTCGGGCATCACCTCGCAGCTGATGATCAATCTAGAGCTTATGGACTACAAACAGCTCAACTATATAACGCTGGCCAGTGAGTATATCGTATTATAGCAAACTGTTGCTATGCTAAATTGATACCTTTCTTTGCTTGTAGCTCAAATTCTAGCCACGATTTGGGCCTTTGGTTTACCTAAAGTGGACAAGAGCTTGTACTTTCATCGCCAGCAATATCAAAGAGAACCTGCCCCACTAGCTGCGCCCATAAATAACCAGGAGCCGGCAACAGTAATCGATGCAGATGCGACAAGCCAACAGACGACAGGCAGTCTGGCAAAGAGCAATGCAGGCCTGTTGCTCTGGCAGCACTTCTACAATGCCTACACCAACCCACGGGTGGTGCAGTGGAGCTTGTGGTATACCATTGGCCTAGCCGGCTATCTGCAGGTCACCTACTATATGCAAGTGCTGTGGAAGGTTATCGAGCCAGAGCCAAAGATTGCCTGGAACGGGGCTGTCGATGCTGTGCTCACCGCTTTGGCAACGCTGAGCGCTCTCGTTGCGGGATATCTGCACACGGGTCGCATGAGGCCACGTGCCAGTCTACTCTTGCTGTCAGTACTGTCCGCCTTGGAGGGTCTCAGTGTGCTGCTCTGCTGCAGGACGAACGATATTTATTGGTCCTATGCGGGTTTTGTCATATTTGGAGGACTCTACGGCTTCACCATCACAGTGGCAAGGTATGAGTTCTTATAAATATGTGTATATATATATATATATATATAGATTCACTTATTCAACTTGTTGCTGCTTTCAGTGCCGAGGTTGCACGCAACCTGCAGGAGGAGAGCTTCGGACTTGTCTTTGGTATCAACACGCTGCTGGCCTTGGTATTCCAGTCGCTGCTCACCATCATTGTTATCTCGGAGACGGGCTTCGAGCTTGACGCAGTGGGCCAATACACAGTCTATGGTTTCTATTTCATTGTTGTTGCCATCATATATTTCATATCGGTAATGGTGGAGCATCTGTGTCAGCGCAGCAAGTCCAGAGAAAAGCTGGCGGACAGTTTGGAGTAGAAAATGAAGACATCAATAGAATGTTATTAAGTTAATTACGTAGTAAAAACTACAATAAGATGCCTGAAAAAACATAAAGGTTCTTAGAGAAAGATTACGTTTAAAATTATCTATAGAAACATCGATCGTGTGTGTTTATAAGCGGCTGACATAACTTCATCAAATCTTATCGGTTAGATTGAAATATATATGTATGTACTTAATGAAATATATATGTACTTAGTGTGTGCACAAAACAGATTGCAGTTGAGCTGCCTCGTATGAAATAAATATTAGATTTAAATGATCAGTTTATCATGGATTTCATTGTACTCTAAAAAAACCACCCTTCATTAAATAGATTAAGTGATTTGTATGTTTTTTGCTGAATATAAACTAGATTAGTCAGACAGTGTCTTACTTATCGTGGTACTGCTAGCTTGCTATATCTTGTAACTGCCGTCATATTAGAATTGCATTATTTCGACTTAAAGATACAGTTATTACGCCCATTAAGATATTATATTTGTAATGTAAGAAGTATAATAAGCTTAGCTAATCTTTGACTCGCTTTATAGCTAATGCATTCATTTTGATTGTGTGAATTTTTCGCAAGTCGAATGTGCAAACGATTAGGGAAAATTTTTAAGTGTGTTCCATCGATCGACGTCGTCATCGTCATCGCACCTATTCACGGGGAATTAGCGGAAATCGTGTACTTACTTCTAAATCTATATAGACCTATTAATGTATGTGTAATTATTTTAATTACTTGTATGCTACACTTGAGAGCTCGCTCGAGCTCACACACGGTTCGCGATTAGATAGTAATAGTTAGATGTTGCACGGCATCGGGTTCACAGATGGCATTGTCTTGGCGCAAAATCTCAGGTCTGCTCTGCGTGTTTGGATTCCTACGGGAACTGCGTCCATCGGAGCCTTATCATGCTGAAATCCTGCTGAGCGATGGTTATAATGTAACGCAGGATGAGGTTAACCGTTCGGTTTACCCCATCGGAACTTACTCCTATCTGGCGCTACTGGTTGTGGTTTTCCTCGTCACGGACCTTTTAAGGTAAAAGTAATCTACTGCTAGTGCACTATATAAAAACAAACATGGTCATTAATCTCCAGACATTACATATGATAGGTATAAACCTCTCATTATTGCGAACGCATTGACTGGCATTGTTATCTGGACTGTTTATATATGGACAACGTCGCTGCTGGGTCTACAAATAGTCGAAGTCTTTTATGGCTTCTATCAGGCTGCCGAAGTGGCGTATTATTCCTACATCTATGCCAAGGTCGAGAAGAAATACTATCCCCGTGTCACTTCGCACACCAGGGCGGCCATGTTTCTGGGAAAGTTGGTGGCGGGATTGTCAGCCCAACTACTGATTGGTATGGATTGGATGAGCTACACACAGTTGCTCTACATTTCAGCCGCCTGTAAGTAGTTTGAGAGGTCCGATCAAGAACTATATACATTTATTCCATTCCTTAAACAGCTCAAGTTTTGGCTTTATTGTGGTCATTTGGGTTGCCAAAAGTTGAGAATAGTTTGTATTTTCATCATGGATCCAGCAAGTCAAGTAATAACGACAATGCTCCAGCTGAGCAAGCCAAGAGGGATCAGGTGGGACCAATGGAACTGCTCTGGTCACACTTTCACAGCGCCTACACAAATCCCATGGTCCTGCAGTGGAGTCTGTGGTACGCCATTGGCCTGGCAGGCTATCTGCAGGTGACGACTTATATGCAAGTTGTCTGGAAGTCCTTCGACAATGTACCAAGTGTGAGTAATAGAAAAGCTTTTCGCTTTATTTTTCAGTAAATTCTTGAATTCCTGCTGCAGGTCATTTGGAATGGAGGCGTCGACGCAGCCCTTACTGCTTTAGCGGCTCTCTTCTCCCTAATTGCGGGCTATTTGCATGCAGGTCGTTTGAAATCCCGCGCAAGCTTGCTCTCCTTAGCGGTGTTGTCGGTGCTTGAGGGTGGCTGCCTATTATTGGCGACCTGGACAACCAATATCTATATATCCTATCTGGGGTATGTGCTATTTGGAGCACTTTACGGTTTTACGATTACGGTTGCAAGGTAATGACGCTCGTCTCTTCTGCATTTCCAGCAAAAATAATCTGTAATATTTCATAGCGCGGAATTGGCTAGCAGTTTGCTTGAGGATAGCTTTGCACTCATCTTTGGCATCAATACCATGGTCGCCCTTGTGATTCAATCATTGCTCACCCTAATAGTTGTGTCCGAGACTGGTGGACTCAATCTGAACACCTTTGAGCAGTTTGCTGTCTATTCGTTTTATTTTATTGTGATTGGTACATTGTATTTAATCGCAGTAATTATGCAATATGTATTCTCCCGCTCAAAGAGTACAAAAACCTACGAGATTCGCGCAATTGAATAAACACGAATTTTGTTTGCAATTTAAAAATATTCGTTGTGTCCAGTACATTGCCAGATCGCTAAAACAAAATAATACAAAACAGTTAATTGAAAAAAAAAATGTACATTTTTTAAATTAATATAACTCTCATAAATAAAAATCAATAACAATCTGCCTTAAGATATTTTATATTTATTTGAAAATTAACCGTATTAAATAAATCATGTGGATGCTTTCGTTAAGTTCTTGTACCTAAAAATATCGATAACTCTACATGAATAAATGGAATGTACGGTCACATTGGCTCTCTCCCACTCTCTTGAATAGACTGTTCATTTGCAATCGAAGGGGTACTTAGCAAATAAATTTTGCAATAAAAACAAATGGAATCATAAAAGGGAAACTTCACGTCGCAGCTGGCAGATAATCATATTCAACGGTTACACTCTTAATTGGCAACAACAGTGAGTTTATCAGCAATTCTACGAAATATACAATGAGGAAGGCGCATTGGCCGCCCGGCACCGAAATCTATTGAATATTTTAAAATCGTTCACTATAGTTGCAAAAATGCGCTTCGTACGACGCGGCGTGCAAAAGCTGATACTGGCTGTCAGCGTAGTCCTGATGTTCTTTACGCTGTATGTGCTGAACATGGAGCCGGAAAATGTCGATAAGGCCGCCACAATGTGAGTTATACCAGATGTCTGTTATTGGTTGGCGCACACCATATACATATCTAAAAATACATATATGTTTTTAAATTGTTGTTTATCTTACACAGCGAAATAATTGAGCGTTCGATAAGGTCGGAGATGAATCAGGGCGAATGCCGGAAACCCCAATTGTCACTCGATAATCCGGATATAATGAAATTCTATGAGCCGGTTGATAAAATAAAATGCGGATCCGAACTGGACTGGGTTATGTGCGAGGTATGTACATGGTAATTAATACCCTTGTTCTTGTGTATAAATTATAATAAGTGCGTGATAATGATGCGGGTACACACGTGTGAGATTTGAATAAGCCAAACTCCTCATCGTCTTTCGCTTTGTTTATAATCAATACCTATGAATAATTTTGTATTTGAATTCCACAGAAATCCATATGCTTTGTGAAGCCTGAAATAAGTGCGATATATGGCGATATTGTATGTTCCTATACGGACATAATACGAAAGTCAGACTATAAAGCTCGTTTCGGACGCACTGTTCGCATCAAAGAACCTTATGTGCTACAGGAAAGCGATTTTGTGAAAGTCTCATGCCATGCGAACACCGGCCAGAGATGGTATGGCATGGCATATGGCATACGTGACACTGTGCAGCGGCCAGCTATGCCGCATTTGTCGCCCAACTTGGCCGTACTGCCGCCAGAGGTTATTGCCCAAGCGCAGCAACAGATGCAGGATCTGCCGACGAATCCCTTTTACAATGTTCTGATGTTTGGCTTCGATTCACTTAGTCGCAATGCATTCATACGTAAACTACCCCGTACATATTCCTATCTAACTGAACAGCTTGGTGCTGTTGTGCTTGAGGGCTATAATATAGTGGGAGATGGAACGCCTCAGGCCTTGATACCTCTGCTCTCTGGCTACACGGAACTGGAGCTGCCTGAGACAAGGAAACGTGTAACTGGCGCAAGGTCAGTTAGTGTGTACCCCATGATTTGGGAGGATTTCGCTCGGCTCGGTTACGTTACGTCCTTCAACGAAGACATGCCCAATGTGGGCACATTCACATATCGCATGAATGGCTTTGATGACCAGCCCACGGATCATTACTTGCGGACCTACTATATGCAGGCATTAAGCATGTTCAGCGGCAGTTCGCCCCACTGCATTGGCAATCAGCCGGATCACTTGGTTATGATGGATTACACAAAAAATGTTAGCATGAATAGAGTTCCGTAAAATGATTTATATACTAAGTTTTCTATTTGAATCCTTAGTTTATGTTGAAGTACCGAGAGACGCCTCGTTTTGTGTTCAGCTTTCATGGCGGCCTATCGCATGATTCTATCAATCTTGTGGGGGCAGCCGACGACGATACTCATGACTGGTTGGTGGCCCTTAAAGAGAAGGCATTGCTCGACGACACAATACTTATATTCATGGCAGATCATGGCAATCGGTTCGCCGAGGTGCGTGCCACACTGCAGGGCAAACAAGAGGAGCGTCTGCCGTTCTTTAGCTATACCTTTCCCGAATCATTCAAGAAGCGCTTTCCTCAGGAATATGCAAACGTCGTGGCCAATCAGCATCGTCTCAGCACGCCCTTTGACGTACATGCCACGCTCAAGCATCTAATACGTAGGTGTTATCACAATCGTTTTCAACTTTCTAAACAATTTCTTTCTTATAGAACTTCAAACGCCCAACATGGATGATATTGCGCCTGATAACAGCTACGATAATGCCATCAATGAACCAAAGACGGAATCGGATCAACCAAAGAGCATTCACATATCAGAAATGGCGCGTGGGCGAGCCATATCGCTCTTTGACCCTATTCCAACTAATCGGTCATGTGCCGATGCATACATCGAGCCGCATTGGTGCGCCTGCCTTAACTGGAGGCCACTGCAGCTTAATGACACCCGTTACGAGGGAATTCTGGTGAAGGCAGCCCACAGTATTGTAGAAACTATTAATTTAGCAACCGTTGAACGGCGCCAAATTTGCGCACCTCTGCAGCTTGCAAAGATCAATTGGGCACTGCGTCTGCAGCCTCATAGGGAACTGTTGCAGTTCAAGTCCAACGAGGATCCAGATGGATATTTGGCAAACTTGAATGGTCAGACAGTGGTACAGCAAGAGATGTATCAACTTCAGATTCTTACTCAGCCCGGCCAAGCGCTGTATGAGGCTAGCGTCGCCCACAATTTGCACACCTTTAATCTAACAACAAAACTCTCAGATATCTCGCGGGTAAACAAGTATGGGTCACAGGCTAGTTGTATTTACGAACGCGATCCGGAATTGCGCAAGTTTTGCTACTGCCGTGACTAAATCCTGATTCTAGTCCATGGGAATCCATTGCACAATTAACCTCGAATGTTACTTTAAGAATTCTTTGGTTATTTAACATTATTTACGTGTATTTATGTATAGAAGTCTGAATTAGTTTTAGTCCAGTACCAAAGATTTGGAGCTGTTGTCACCTATTCTTTGTAAGTTATATTGTTCCATGACATAGACCTCTCATCATTACGGTAAACTTGTGAAGGAAGGAAAGACTTATTCAATGTGCCGAACACAAAACACACTTGCAGATTTAAAATTTCATTCACTTAAGGGAATAAAGAAAATGAATTCAAGAATCTTGATTATTATTTTTAGGGATACTGATTTGTAAAACTCCATGATTATTAAATTATGTGTTTGCAAGGGCCGGCAGTAAGTTTCATTATACGTATTGTATCATTTATCTTAATACCCGCTGCAAATGTGTATTATTTATTTGGTTTATCAATTCATTCACATAATTATGGAAAAGTGAAATACATATTGAAAGATATAGAAATAAAATAAAACCAAAAAAATAACTTGTTAGTTCATTTCAGTTTTTGCATGGAACTATTCCACTGTGCAGTGGAGTCCCTTGACCGCAGCATCGATAGAAAACTTATCGTTACGTTCAGTTGAGTATCCAAGCTCAACGAAGAATCTGTTAGGTTATTGATTTAAAGTTCAATTTAAACTATCCAATCAGCAAGATATATGTATGTATGTACTTTTAGATGGGTACTTTTATTCGATCTTTCAGTTTAACATTGTTTGCACACTTATATCTATAATATATATTAATGACAGAAACAACTTTCTGTAGCACACTCACATTACTGCCTGCATAAATTCGTTATCGCATTTCTTATGTACAAGGGTTTTCAAGTGTGACTGATATTTCTCTGTAATTTAACCAATTTGATTTGTAACCTGAGAGCTCTAATAGCAATCGTAAATAATTTACTAATTTATAAATATGTTTGTTAACCATATTGAATGAATAGCGGCTAAAGGCTTTTGAGTGGAAGTGGCACTTTCTTCTAATCTGTTTAAATGTATTTATTCTTTCGTGTAATACATAACTGTTATTTAAATAATTAATATACCATATATGTGTATTTATATATTTATGTGAGTATAACTATAATACTTCGCACACATTGTACGAATCCTAACTTTGGATTGGATGCTACATTCTGAGCTTCCTTGACTCTATTAAAAAAAAATGTATTGTATTATTTGTATTTCGTATTTTGCACTTTAAGAAAAAATTTGGTTTTAAAAAAAAGCAATAAATAATTTATTGAAAAAGAGCAGAGGTTTTTACAAACGAATAGGAAACAAATAAATTTACCCTTGGAATCCAATCAAAAGGTTTTTTGTTTAAAGATTATATTAGATTAGAAATGTAATGTGAGTAGTTTCTAATAAATAGCCTTGCACCGAGTGTGCACCATGTCCGACGAAGTATCGTATACTCCTCGGGCACAAACACACACGCACACGCACACACACACACGGTAAACACAACTAAAACTAACCAATATAACTTGGGGATGTCGTACTTAATCCTGCATAATACAAATTCGGGAATTTCGCGTATTGCATTGCAAGTGTGTTAAACTAGCTTTAAATAGAAGTAAATATAATTTTAAATGTAATTGTAATTGTAATTGTTATGATTATTTGGTTATGTGCATGAGAGATTTGTTGTTGTTGTTGCTGTTGTGTGCATCTCGAGTTTAGTTGTTGTTGTGGCTGGTCACGACACCGACGTGGCAAGGAACTCTTGCAGGCGCTGCACTGTGCCTCGATCCAGCTTGCATAGATCAAAGTCAAATGTCTTATGGGTAATCTCATAGCAGCCGGTGGCAGCGATCATTTCCACCACTTGCTGCAGCTCCTCGTTGTCCTGCAGTGTCATTATCTTATGGTGCAGCTCCTGCAGCTCGGTCAGGTATTCTGTGGGCAAGGTTGCATGATTGTTACTACCCCCAGCATTAGCAGATCCCTCATTGCTCTGCTGTGGCTCGACAGGTGAATGGCCACTGCTGTTGTTGTTATTATTGTTGATCAAGGGGGGGCAGTTATTGCTGTTGTTGTTGTTATTATTGTGACTACTTGGTGATGCAATTGTACCCACTGTAGCTGCCGCCACCGCCGCCGTCTGCCGCATCGAGGGTGACTTGGACTTTTCACGTGTCGATTTTGTCAGCGCCTCCTTCTTGGTGGTCTTCACAGGAGGCTCAATGAACGTGGAGTTGCTATTATTGCTATTACCTCCGCCGCTGTTGCTGTTCTGCGAGTTACGTCGATTGCGTTTCTTTTCCTCCTTGAGTTCCGTTTTTTCAGTCTTCTCCAGCTTCTCTGCCTTTGCCTCTGGTGACTTGTCCAGTTTTTCAGTCTTTTCTGGCTTCGATTTGACCTTGTGCTCCTTGCCAGCGGCAGCAGCAGCAGCAGCTGTCTTGGATTCCTTCTCCTTGCCGCTCTTCTGTTGACTGCTGCTGCTGCTCTTGGCGGGCAAGTCGGGAAAGCTGCTGTTCGAGCTATCCGAATGTTGCAAAGTGGCAGCTGTAGCTGCGGCCAATGCATTTGTTGCTGCCAAATCTGGTGCCGATTGCGCTGAATCCATGTCGCTTAAATCCAAATTGTTGGGCGCCTTCAATTGCGCTTGTGCTGCACCAGCCGCCGATGCCGATGTCGTCGACTTTTGGCTATGCTTATCAGCGTCGCGGTGACGCTTCTCTTCCTTGCTGGCGGTCTTCTCCTTTGATTTCTTATGTTTCTCCTTCTTGCTAACTGCAGGCGCGGCTTTTTCTGTATTTGGCTCACTTTGCTGACTGTTTTGATCAGGTTTGGGTGATGGTTCAACGGCGGATACTGCTGCTGTGGTTCCTGATGGAGCAACATTTGTCGCTGCTTGCTGTTGATGTTGTTGCGATTTGTCCTTTTCACGATCTTTGGGCTTTTCCTTGTCACGTTCGTTGCGCTCCTTGTCCTTCTCCTTTTCCTTATCCTTTTCCTTGTCTTTGTCTTTGCTCTTCTCCTTCTTCTTGTGTTTGTGGGACTTCTTTTCTGTGTTGCCACTGCCATTGCTGCTCGTTGTTTTGTCGACTTTATCAGCGATCTTTGCCGGCGCTAGTATTGGCGCCTCATCCTTATCGTGAACCCGCTTGCCGCTGCTGGAAGCCAGGCTGCTTATGCTGGCGCTACTGCCCAAGGAATTGGGTGTGGCTTTGCCCCCGCCTGCCTTTAGCGAATCGCAATTTCCCTGCGATTGTAGCGACTGAGTTGGATTGCTGTTGCTGCCGCTTGCCGGGCTATCCATGTGTCCTGCTCGATCATCCTTGAGTGCATGTTTCTCCTTGTCACGCTCCTTTTCACGGTCACGTTCTCGCTCACGTTCCTTATCCTTTTTATCTTTCTTTGACTTCTTATTGGAACTGCGATCTTTATCTTTATTTGACTCTGATTTGCTCGTCGACTTGTGCTCCTCACGATCTTTGGATCGCGAATTGGGAGTACCAGCGGCACCATCGGTAACTTGTTTCTTAGGGCTCATTTGGGTCAAGCTACTGGCTCTGGCTCCTGCCTTGGGACTGACAGTGCGTCTGGCCACTGTTCCAGCAATGCTGCTGCTGCTGCTCTGCTCTCGCTCTCGATCACGTTCGCGTGTTTTGTCCTTCTTGGACTTCTCCTTATCATGCTTGCTGCTGCTACTGCTACTCTCGCCGGATTTACCAGACTTCTTCTCCTTGTCGCGCCCATGACGATCCTTCTTTTCCTTCTCTCGTGGCTTGTCTGAGCTATTGGATTTATCGCGTTCTTTGCTAGACTTCTCTTTGGACTCGTGAGAGCCACCCTTTCCGCCGACAGAGCCTGTTCCCTTCGCATCCGGCGAATGCTTTGACGCTGTCGGCAAGCCCACACTTCCCTTGGTAATGGGCGTGCCAAAGAGCGCAGAAAACGTCTTCCCGCCATCATCGTTTCGTGGCTTATGCTTTTTGCTAGATCCAGAGCCAGATCCAGGACCGGATTCAAGCAAAATACTGCTGCTGCCGCTTTTGCCCTTCACGTGAGCTAATTCTGCGCCGGGCAGTTCGCTCGGGGATAGGGTCCGACTAAGGCTGCCAGAGACGGGATTCTTGGTACCAAAGACAGGTACGCCGCCACCACGCATTAACTTGGCGCGAAACTCTTCGGATGGCGCATCAAAAACCCAAGTCTTGACTTCGACTCGATGATGTGGTGGTCCTGTGTTCTGAAGATCCAAATCATATTGATATGTAATGCGCTTGGGCTCATCTCGATTTCGAAAGTATATCTCGACAGGCATTATGAAGCCAGCATAGCCCGACTCCTGTATGGCATACGGAGGCTCTTTGATAACTACAAAGCAAAGAAGATACGATTTTTTGTTTTGGCGCGAAAAAACGTAAATGAGACCATGTTGCCTTACCACGCTTTGGCTTGGGAAATGATTCGTGTAGTATGAAGACAACCTTGTCAACGAATGCACTTATATCTGCCTTGTTCACACCCTGAACATAGATCTCCCAGTCGTGGGTGAAGGCCTGCTTCTTCTTGCTTCGCAGCTTTGATGTGTGTCCAATTTCGAACTGCACCTTGACCGCCATGTCGATATCGATGACGCCGGCAATGGTATTTCATCCAAGCTGTATCTTCCGGTGCCAATATGTCAATATTCTGTAAGAGTTTTCGTATATAAACAAAACGTTAAGAGGCGGCTCAAAATACATTTATGTAGCAGTGTCTGCAAGTGTTTCGTGTGCGCGTGTGTGGGTGTGAGTGTTAGTTTAGCTAAAAGTGCCATGTGCTTATTTCTGTTAAATGTAAATGAATTGTTATTGCTCGAATAGTGTATGTTGGCAACTGCAGAGGTAGGTGCGATTGCCCACTCACCACGAGCTTTTTTATTTAAGCAACAAAAATGGGTAATGAAAACGAAAACACTCGCACTACATACACATTGGATAATATATCGATATCGATGTAAATAACATTGATAGTTGGCTAATACACCTCTGGTGTAAAATCTTTCAAAGAGTAGTGCTGTAAAATCTTTAAATATGTTATCAGGTTATTTTTAAGTTTTATTTTCATTTGTACCACTAAGCAATGTTCATTGCTCAGTGTTTGTACTCTGATATGAATTTGAAAAGTTTAAGCTTGCGATAACACAATAATAAAATTAAATAAAATTATTTTTTGTTAACTTTGCTATAAATTAATAAATACTTGAACTTAATTCGTAATTAATTATTTAGTCATAAAATAAGTTACTTGTTGAACTCTGCTTCATTTAGTTTCTTTTTTATTTCTATCCAATGTTGTCAGCATAATTTAATAATAATTTAAAATTATTTCAAATTTTACGCTGAAGACCGATTTTAATTTTAATATCGATTTTATAGTTGCCATCGATACTAAACCGATAGTTGTGCGGTCAGAGACAGCTGTTTGCCATTCGCAGGCGATTGTGAAAACAATAAAATGTTTTGCAAAAAAAACACGCAATAAAATTTGAGTAAAAGTGTAACAAAACTTGATGAAATAATCACACCGACCACACTAACACATAACTTCAGTTCCAATATGGCCAGTGATTTTAGTGCCAATCAATTTGTCTCCACACAAAGCACCTGTTCAAGTGCCGCAAATTTCTCCCGTTGGCTAACGGAGGAGGTCTTCAAGCTGATCGATATTGTGCAACGGGATGAAGCTATATATAATCCACGACACAAATATTACTTCTGTCGGCCCTACGTGGAGAACTTTTGGCGTGAGGTAGATTTGAAACTGGAGAAGAATCCAGGGGCCAGTTTGGCAAAATGGACCAACCTCAGGATATCATTTCGACGAGAGTATACAAACTATTTGGAAGAAAAAGTTCCCCCGTGCTGGTCTTACTTCGATCGTATGTTCTTCTTGCACCCATATCTACGAAAAAAGCACCAACAGCCAAAATCGCTGGACACGCAAGTCCAAGATGCACTGGCACATTTGAGTAGTCTCTCAAACCGGATGCAAAGGGAACGCTCGGTAACCACATGCACATCGGCCAGCACCACTAATACAGCGCAGGTTAATCCCTTGACTCAACAGTCACCGCAGCCGCAACAGATGGAGAGCTATTTAGACTATTTGGATGATCAGGAACACAACAACTCCGATGAGCTTGATGAGATCATTGATGAGGAACAGCGTGCACGATTTCAAACTCATCCGATAGACAATAATGACATTAAATCCGAGTGTGAGGAGCCAGCTGAAGATTACGAACCAGAAGCAGATGCCGAACAACCTGTGCATCAGCATCCACAGGACGACGACGAGCCCGAGGAACATGAACGGCGCCCAATGCACTACGACACAGCACCTAGTTCCACTTCTACCACCTGCACGTTAGCGCTGGAGAAACGTTTCTCGCAGCACTATCAGCCTCACCCAAACAGCAACAGATTGCAGCACATGAATCGCTTTCAAATGCGCACATATCACGAGGAGGCACGTGCCTTGCGTTCCCGCTCACAGGAGCTGCAGAGTGCTGCTTCCATCACCACCGCTCCCGCGGTGGCAGCAAGTGTGAGTGCCGCCAATTCGCAGAACCATTCGAACATATCGTTTGTGCGTCCCACATTCAGCAGCAAACCCGTGGACATGGTTAGCACGACGACGCACAGCAATGCTGCAGGCGTTCCTAGCGCCGGCATTGGCTCAGCCTCTTCGGCTGCCGCATCCACAGTCGACTCGGAGTTGCCAACACCATCAACGGGCTCGATGTCATCGAACAATGCTTTTATAAGTCAACGTCACCTCCATGTGCCGCATTCACATGCTCATGGGCATCATCAAGCCGCGCCCTCACAGCCGGCCTCCACGGGCGCCTCTATGGCCTCTGGCGCTAATGTTGGAGTAGAGCTCTGCGACTGTAAAACAGATTCCGATGCCATGTTTCTGATGAGTCTGCTGCCCGATATACAGAAACTAAATGGACGAGATCGTGGCAAGATTAAAATAGCTTTCCAAAACATACTGCAGGATTATCTATATCCCGACTAAAACACGCGGCTTCAAGCCCTTTTAATGCTAGTTAAGATCTCCCCCAGCTCTGTTCTGTGTATATATATTTTGTTGCACAAATCTACCTTTGATTTACTTTGTAGGATCGATCGGCTCAGCCGTATAACTTGTTTATTAATTCGCTTAGTCCTTTGCTGTGCAAAACCAAACGGAAAGAAAAGTATCCTTATTGCTTTTGAAGAATCGAACATGTGTGAATGTGTTTTAAATTATTATATTTATATATGTATAAATATTAAAAAATATTTTATGTTTAACACAAGAATAAATTCATTAAAAATGTAAAGCTCTATTGGGTTAAAGGATAAATACCTCCTGGAATATATCTAATAAATACATTGATTCTTTCCCGAGCTAGATTCAATCGAAGAGCTTCAGATCGCGTGCAATCTTCTGGATCTTGTTGTCCAGTGTCTTGTCCTCGTACTCGCATATGTAATAGTGTCGCGACGTGCACTCCTGGCCATAGTAGACGTAGCTGTGCTTGCCTGCATTGTAGCTCAGGCGGAGACAACGACCTTTACCTTCGATCTGCACGGTGTTGTTCAGCACATCATTGGCTTCCTCGCCGGAGGCCTGTTCGCTGCTGTCCACCAGATTGGAGGCTGTTGAATTCTCCGCCGGCTTCTGTGCCATGGCAATGGAAGTAAGATTTGTGTTTGGATTAACTGGCTTGGCCGAATTGGCCCAGATCCAAAGCAGGCCGGGATTGAGACCACCCAACCAATAGTCGCGACCTCTGTGCGCCGGTTGATTTAATAGATAGGCCATTATTTCCTCGTTCTCCGACAGCTTCTCGAACTCGGCCAGATGCGCCGAGAGTCCCTTGCAGGCACTGTTCGCCGTCTTCCAGTTAACCTGCTGCTGACTGTTGATGTGGTAGCAATTGTCGCTGATCCGGGTGAAGTTCGTGGGACAAGGATCGCGCACCTCCTTCTGATTGTTGCCTGCCATCAGATAGTAGATCAGTTGCTCTGAACGACGCACGCGACTTTCCAGGTAATCTGCAATAGGTAAGAAATTGTTACTCAATCTGGAAAGTCATGGAGTACAAATATATCCCGTCCATCACTACTCTGGCTTTCTTACCAACACGATAGACAAGCTTCTCGATGGCACCCAAAAGGTACAAATCGTTCTCGGAGACAGCGCGGAACGTATTGGGCGGGCTGCCGTGTTGCTGCAGATGTTGTTGCTGCTGCTGCAGCGAGACAACGGGACGCAGATGGGCCTGGGGCGGTGGCCCCGATGGTGCGTTGCCAGCACCGCCATTACCGCTGCTGCCACTGCCACCACCGCCGAAGCCGAAAAGTTGTTGCAAGAAACCGGGTTGCTGACGCTGTTGCAGCTGCTGCTGCTGCTGTTGCTGCATATGTTGTTGCTGCTGCTGCTGCAACATTTGGTTGGTCATCGGACGAAACTGAGGATTGACAACAGGGGGACCCTGACTTTCCACGGGTTGCCGCAGATGCGGCTCCAGCTCAACAGCCTCCCCAATGCGACGGGTTATGTAGATGTTGTTGCCGGGTCGCTTGTATGCCGAGGAGTGATAGTTGATGGGCCCATCCCCCCATATAATTAAGATCCTTGGACATGCGGTGGCTGCCTTGGCTGCGAATTAGGGATGGCACTTGTTAGATGAATTTGTGACTCACACACACACACACACACACCTCAAGACATAATCTTCGAGAAATTGCGACCAATTCGGCGACTGTGATTGCGTTTGACTTTCGTATTCGGCATTGCATAAGGCAAGTCCGACGAGGGCCAGTCCGCAGAGGAGGAGGAGCTCCACAACGAAATGACGACACATCATCTTCATGACGTGCACGATCTGCACGTTTCTTTACTTTTGAATTCCACTCACAACACTCACTGCAGAGCGAACACTTTCGGTTTCTTTCGAGCTGCCGCGTTGAGGTTCAAACAGAGACTGAGCCAAAGACCAGAGCCAGAGGCCGACAGAGGCCAACTGGGCCCGGCTCAAGCTTCGTCTGGGGCGCTGTTCGAAGCCACGCACTTGGTTGCTGTTGTCGCTGTTGTTGTTGGCCTTTTTTTGTGTTTGCTTTGTTTTGTTTGTTATTTTTTCACTTACGAGAAATGCAAAAAATAAAAAATTTCACTTTCTCCGAATGTAAGGCATTGGGTTTTTTGTTTGGCTCGCTTAGCTTGGGTTGGGTTTGCGACGATGACAACGACGACGACGTCGGCGGCGCCTTTTTAACTTGTCGTTAACACATTGTCAAAGCTATTGCGGTGGGCCTTATTGTCTGTATATAAATAATTATAATATATTTTGGTATGTGGCGCAGTGTAAAGTAATATAAAAAGGACGATAATTTGTAATTATTAAAATGTTACTTTGCCATAATGCCCAGACGTAATTGATAATACTGTGTACGTAATCTGACTAACATAGCAATTACTTATTTTATATGTAATAATAATTGAATAAAGAACACGAACTTATCATCGTAATCTGTTAAGTAATTATGTATGTTATTTATAATTATATTCAAATGCAACTAAAGATATCTATCTATCTCTATGATTTCTTCCTAACCTCAATTTCAATATCAAATCTGCGTCTGCACAATGGGGCCCTAACTTTTGTTTGTAATCAACTTAATAATGAGTTAAATCAATATGCATGCAATATACAATCTTGAGGAAACAAAAATTAACGCCACGTTTGCATATAATCAATAAGCTCTAATTAATGCGTTCGTTTCTTTGAATCGACATGACGTTAGGTTTCATTGATGGCTTTCGAAGACGGAACGGGCGGTCCAAGTTTCGACCATGGAGCGTGTTTCACTTCAACTCTGCCCATACACATTATGTGGGTAAAAGAGAGGGGAAGCTCTTGAAATGATCCAAATTGATTTCTGTGGGCATTCGTGGAGCTCAGTCGGGGGACTTTCATTATGTTTTGTTTTGACTACTTATTAACCGACGGCTAAAGATGTTAACCCAACGAGGAAGGCCTCTGCCCCCTTCCCTTCCCATGTACTTTTCTCATCGTTTACCTTGAGCATCATAAGTTTCGATGACGCACTTGGTAGTTTTGTCATATTCGGTTGGGTATCGGGGGCTTTTCCCAAAAGAGCTGAGTAAGCTAATCTGAATACATATGCAACATTTCATATGAATCGAAAGGTTTTCAATTTAATCTGATATTCAATTTCTATTATGCCAAGAATTAGTGAACTAAACTCTCTCAAAATATCGAATATTAGTCGATGCTCTATACTGTATATACAGTCTGTTAAGTTACACATGTACATTACATTAACATGTACATTTGAGTAAAGAGTTACTTGACTGTCTGTACATATGTTATGTATGTACTCTCCTTGCTTATCGAAGATGTTGGTTCCATGCAAAGAAATAAGTAGCGCATTCTCATCAAAGCAAACATCAATCAACATATAATTTTTTTTGTAAATTTTTTTATAAATTTTTATACTTTTTTTCATATTTTCATTGAGTGTTTTTTCTTTAATATATTATAAAATTTCAAATGTTCAACCATTGTTCTTAACAGCATAGATACATATTAAGCTCTCTCTCTTTCTCTCTATATATATTTTTTCTCTCGTAAAATTATCTCTTTCTCTTACTATTTTGATATTATATTCTGCTTCAAGTTCTTAATATTTTTAAACATGACTTTAAAAATACAAAAAAATTGTTGAAATCGGATTTTGTTATTCATTTTTAGCTACTTATTTTGTTGCATTTTGTTGTTGTTGTTATTATTATTAAGCAATAAAATTGAATTGGTTCTCTCGAAACTCTACAAAGACTCGAATACAGCTGGTTGTTGTTGCTGTTCGTCGATCTAGTTGTTGTTGTTATTTATTTATTTAGAAATAGATTTGGTTTTTCAGATATACACAATGGATGTAGTTCTTGGTATTTTCATATTGTTGTTGATTTTCAGTATTAGATCTTGAGATAGTAATCGATCCTTGATTCCGCTTAGTAGCCAGCCAACTCGGCGAATGTGGAGTCCATCTCGTCGGCCAGAGACTTGTATCTGTCCTTGTTGATGCCCAGCTCGTCTGTGGAAGAAGTTGAGATGGACAATTATTAAATGTGAATAAGAAGAAGGTGGTAAATTGGCAAAAAGCAACATCCATTTCAACACAGAACATGAGGTGTTGAGCCACTGTGCCAGGTTGCGGCCGCAGTACACTGCAAAAAACGCGTGCTTGATTTGGCTATTAATACTAGCTATTGATTAGTTGGCAAGCGTTAAACGATGTTAAATTACTTTGAAGTGCAGTTAACAATTGCGTGTTGTGTGATATTCTGACATGGACAGGACTGGAATAATGTATAATCGATATATTGGGGGAGCGGGGTCTAACGAAGGGTGACCATAACTTGAACTACATTGTGTACGAGAACATTCAATATCTGTCAACGAGATCTTGTAGAACCTTGGCAAAAGCCTGTCTAACTCCAAATAATCTAAATAGAAGATGATAGAATGAGAGTGCAGAGTTTGAATTGGTCTTGTTTCGTATCCGGGTAGGCAACATGCCGCATAAAACGTACACACACACACACTAAACAGAATTCAATTTGCATATACTATATATACAAATAAAAGATTGTTGAAATCACCTGGTTTTTCGAAAGCATAAATAACTACAGTTGGCATTTTGATCTTTTGTCTGGACTTATTTTTATAGTGTACAGGGTGGGGTGGGAACAATTATAAGCCACACACAAGGGTAAACAAATTATTTACAGCGTAAATTGTGACAGAAATTGTGGCAAAACTACACAGTATTGGAAAAGGAGGATGGGAAGAAATCGAGAATAGAGCAAAATGAGTTCTGCTGGGCATAGTTTGTATGTATGTAAAGTTTATGTCTGGCTGTGTGTGTGTGTGTGTATGGGGTAATGTGGGGAATTTGGTATTTGTTGGTATTTGTTTTTTGGTTTTAATATCCAGTAAGTTCAGCAAAGGTCTGGTCCAAATCGTCGCAGATTGCTTTGTATTTTTCTTTCTCATGGAAGAGACGGTCTGCAAGAAGCATTGTTGTTGTTCATATTTATAATTATATTACACATTAATCGTTTCATAAGCAGTGTAAGAGATTAAACCAAATATTTTCAACATATTTACAATGTTTTTTTTCTTTCGCATTAGTTAAAGCTGTAGATGAGCGTGCGATATTTACAATATATATATCGTATATCGTATACCGCACACAGGGTGCATCGATAAATCGATAAGTGCTCTCGCATTGATTTGGCGCACTCGACGACCTTGTTTGAAAAGGGAAAAAGGGAAAACATACCTTCTAGCCTGTCGACTTCCTTCTGCAGGCGCTTCACTTGCTTCTCAGCGTTCTCGGCGCGCTGTTCGGCCTCCTTCAATTTGACAGACAGGGTCTTCATCTCACGCTTGAATTCCTCCACGCGCTGGTTGGCCTTCTCCTCGGACACTTCCAGAGATTTCAGCGAGTTGCCGACAACCTGTGTGTGTGTTAAATTGCATATAAATATATACAATATTGATATAGTTTTGATGTTTCTATTCTAAACGCACCTTCAACTCTTCCTCCAACTCATTGATCTTGGCTTCACCGGAGCGGACACGGTCCTCAGCCACTTCGAGCTCATCTTCAACGAAGGCCAGCTTGCGAGAGACTTCGTCGGACTTGGTATCGGCATCCTCAGCGAGCATGCGGGCTTCCTTCAGCTGGTTGGTCAGCTGATCCATACGCTCCTCATCCTGCTGGGAACGGTTCTCCAATACTTTGCACATACGGTTGTTCTCATCAGCCGACTGTGTGGCCTCCAACAGCTTCTGTTGGGCGGTGGTTGAGCGCTCCTCAGATTTCTCCAAATCCTCCTCAATCTGTTGGACCTTACGGTTCTGGGTGGCAACCTCGGACTCCGTGGCGGTCAACAGCTTCTCCTTCTCCTCCAATTCGGTGTTGGCCTTCTCCAGCTGCTCCTTGGCGGTGACCAAATCAACCTCAACCTGAACGAACTTCTTCTCCAGATCGCGCACCTCCTCATTGAGTTTGTCGGCACGGGAGTTGGCATCCTTGGCTTGATTTTCACAGGTATCTGCCTTGTCGATGGCATTATCCTTCTCAAGCTTCATCGCTTGCATCTTCTTCTTGATGGCGTCCATGGTGTTTGTGTTTTTGTTTTGCGCTTAGGAGGGAAGAAAAGTCTGGAAAAAGGCACTGCAAGATGAAAGCGAAAGGTTAATGGGGCACTATCCAAGCTTAGCTTAACAATAACATAAATACTTTAACATTATTAAAAAGGTTTAGTTTGTTCTATATTGTGCCATGTTCTGCTTAACCTCAAGTATTTCCCCAGATATCTATGCAGCTTTTCATTCGACAGCCTTCCATTTCCATACGAATGTTTCTCGCAGCCCATTAAAATGCACTTTATACTCTATCTGAATCTGTATAGTTTGCTCTCTTTACCATCTACATACATGCATACTTGTATATATATAAATGTATCTAGTATCTTGAACGTGAATGTAAACAGTTTTCAGTGTGCCGAAAATTTATAAAAGCCATCGTAATGTTCCGTTGAAAATACGCCCACTATATAGAACGCTTTCCGGCGCTATATTCTTACTCTCCCTCCCTCCTCCTGCAACCATTCTCACTCACTCTTTCGGTCGGTATTTATTTGTTGTAGGATTTAAAAATAAACTTGATATGCTTTTGCATGAGAGCATATCCAGCCCACATACGCACACATATAGAATATCGGCTGGCCGTGCCGTTTTTTGGACATTTTCGCCTGACCTGTAATTCTAGAATTTCCAATATATGTTTCAAAATTATCACACCCACACACACAGACAGACAGACAGATAAATAGATATAGATGCTGATTGCAATTTGAAATGAATTCAGTTCATTTTATAGAGATGTTTTTGGGTCAGAATTAGTGGGAGTAATATGGAACTTTATAAGTAGAAAGTCTATTGAATTAAGGTATCTCATATAAGGGTCCCTTAGGGAATTGGGAATATATAACTAAGTAGAAGAAGACTTTGATAACATGAAATAATAAATAAAATATAATAAATAATGAAAATTTCGAAATTACTACTATTTTAAATATTTTATATATATTATATTGATTGAACGATATTCGTATTATAATATTATATATATATTTCCATCTGGCTTATATCTACATTTGCCTATGGCCTTCAGAATGCTTTCATAAATGGCAAATCACATCGAATTCTGTGTGGGCGGCATTCCCCAATAGCTATATCTACATAGAGTATCCATACATATACATATGTATATCTATGTTATATATAGAGAACAGAGCTCTCTAATAATTTCCGAGCTGATTTCTGACATACAAGAAACTCAAGGATAAATTACCAATAGAATTTCTTCGCTTCGAGAGATCATGAAAGCTTCTAAGAAAAAGAGAGAGAGAAAAGCTTTTTCGTCTAAGTTTCAAGTAGAGTTAAAAATAAAATCATTTAAGTTTTAACCGAACATCGTTAGCTGTGTGTATGTATGTGTGTGTGTGTGTGAGTGGTTCTGTGTGCGACAGGCAGGTGTCTGTCTGCAGTTAATTTTTAGATAGATAGAAAAATGCTCGAAGGCAGCTTTCTTGCTCTGTCAGAGTGTGAAAATTGTGCGTAGTCCGTGTACAGCTTTTGCTAGATACATATGCAAATTTTCACTCACACACTACACAAACACACACACAGCGAGAGATTTAGTTACAAAATTCCTTATAAGCGAATCTGTCTCAACGTTTAAAGTCGTCATAAACTCTACTCGCGAAATGGTTGTGAAAATGGAATTTTATTATATATATTTTTTAAATCTTTTTCCATTCGTTTTGAATTTAATTTTTATATTTTTTTCCTCCACTTTTTGCCGAATTAAGGGCTGATTATATTTTTATATTTTTTATCGTTACGCTTTAGATTGAAGATATATATTTTCAAAACGTCTTTGAGAATTATTTATAGACACACATTTAATATTTTCAATTGTTAATTATATTGTTCTTCTTTATCTCAATTGGCAAATGCAATTTGCATGCACTTTTCACTTGATTTGCAATTATAATTTTCATGCAGTTTCTAAGAAATTTCAAATTATTCTGATAATATTTTTATTTTTTATAGAATTTATTGAATTTGCTTGGGAGAAATCCTGGCGCAGGCAGCCGCAACTAACCTTAGCGTTTCAAACACACTATACGCTGTCGAAACCCCGAGAACACTGATCACTGACCAAGTTGCCGTGCCAAGAAAGCGACCCCAAGAAATACGCAAGGCGCATACAGCACTCACACAGACACACACTCGCACACACGTTCACACGCAGTATTGAATAATGTTTCGTTTCGTAAAATTTCCCATTAAAAAATAAGCGGAAAAGCGCTTTCGCAACTTTTCACGAGATGATCGCAAAAATATCCCAATAAAATTTCCCCAATACATATAGGCAGATTGAATGTATCTGTAGATCCACAACCCACACACACTTTCGCCCACACGCACACACACACACAGTACAACCTGCATCCGTCACCCTTGCTCTCCTTGTTCTCTCCCTGTCTCTTTCTCACATGCTCTCTCTCTCTTTAGAATTTTTCTCAGGCAATTGGCTCTTGTTATTTTCTTCAGCAAGAGCAGGCAAAATTATGCGTTTTTCTTTGGGCGTTTTTCTATTTTCCTAATTTTCATTGTGTGCTATTGTGTGTGTGTATGCGTGTGTATCTGTATATCCGTCAGAATTGTGGCTAAAAATAGAGCGTAATAAATGAACAAACACGGCTAACAAGACCAGAATCTATTTCGATTAAACAAATATTGAGAAATATTTCATTCTGTTTCGCACCATGGCGAGCTTTGGCTGTGTGACGTGATACTGCAATTTATATATGTGTATACATATATGTATGGATATGTATGTTAAAAATATTTTAAAATTCTACTATGCTTTTTACATATAATTGCCATAGCTATGTCCTCACAATTTAATAGAATATTCATTTAAAACATTAACACATATATACATATAAACAATAATAGCTTGAGCAAAAAATGTAGAACTTTTTATTCAAATTATAAAAAAAACTACATTATATTATATATGCCAAATCTCGTAAGGGATTTTCACACTTCCTAAAAATAGATAGTATAGAAAGATAGTATGTAAAATAACTGAAAAATAAACAATTCAACGTCTCTGTATGATTTCCTGTACAAATTTAATTTCCTCGATTGCCCTAGCATCTCGTACGCCATAAAGATTGGGTTAATATTGTATATTTTAACCAATAAATAATAATAATAATTAATAATTGCCATAAGTTTTTTCTTCATTTTATTTAAAAGCATCTATATTCAATAAATTCAACTCATTACCCTTGACATGTTTTAAGGGTGTTCTTAACTAATATCAGATCAATACATTAGGTAAATTATATTTTATTAAAATTTAAAGTATTATAATATTTCTGTAGACATCTAAAAATTGATGTCAGCATACTCTTTATGAAGCATACAGGCTTGTAGAGAGGTTGGTGCAGACTATGCAGTGCACAGGGGCTTCCGAAGTCAGCAAAAAATATAAAAAAAGTGCTGAATGTCTATTTAACATAAAAAGAGTTCATAATCATATAACACATGATATCGTACGAAACAATAATACTTAGTTCAGAGTTTATTTTTAAAGATTAACACCAAGAGCCCGAAACCATCGTTACTGAAGGCTTATTTAAAAATTATATTCAGAATTTACTTATTTATTTGTTGGGGGGCAGACTACTGCGCCTTATAGGTATGCTATACCTGTTGTAAGCTTAGAACTCTTTTCCCAGTTAAGGATATACATATAATCAATCCCCCATTATAATAATAATAAAAACAGTTACGTTTGGTATTTGTAAAAGAATTGTTTTCCATTTATTTATCATAAAAATATAAACGCTATTATCTGAGACATTTGACGTTCTCTTTTATAATGTTACATACATAATTGTTTGTCTTTGAATTACAAAAGCTTTTAATGTGTAAATTTTCATTTAATTTTGTTTTTTCATACAAAGGCCATGGAAATTTGCATAAATCTATATATGTAGAGACATTTTTCAAATAACTTGCAAGCACGAATAAGATAATAAATCGATTGACTGTTCTGGGAGCTAAAAGAGTGTGTTTGTGTGTGTGTGTGATTAGCTATAGAAAATGATGACAAAATGTTATTGTACGATATTGACTGGTGGGCTGTAGAGATATTGTTGGAATAAATATGTATGACTTGATCTGTAATGTTAATTAGCATAAGAGTAAATCAGCTGTTCTGGTAAAGCTTAATTTTATGTAAAATAACATAATAATGATACTTGTCCCCTTGTTCATGGAATGTTAAAAAGAAAAGAAGGTCACAAAGCACAAGCTCATTTAATTATAAATATATATAATTAAATAAACAAATCCAGTTAATTATTAACAGATATAAATATGAATTCTACGAGGAAAGATTGAGGCCATGTAGCATAACTCAAGCTGAAATTGTTTCTTCCTTTCTCATCCAATGCAGGCAGTTTTTTGTATTTATACTTAAAAATTATTTTGTTTTCCCATCTTCATTTCATATGTTAATATAAATTGCTAAAAATTTGCTTATAAATCGTTTGAATCATTGTGGAATGCTTAAGTAGAATGTTATTTAGCTGGCGACTCCATTTGTTGTTTGTTACGCTCTTTAGTAATTGTTGAGATCGGCGTACTCCAATTCCTGAGCAATTGTTTTGTACTTCTCTTTGCCTCTGCTGACCTCGTCTGTAGCGGAATGCGTTAGTTGGGATTAAAAAAAAAGACACAAGAGAGTTTTATATAGTTTTTTCAATTTATTGCATTTTGTTGAATACAAATAATAAATAAAAAGTTGTAATTGTTGTTTTAAAGTTGAGTTAAACAAATACACAATGCGATTGTCACGAAATCTACAAAACAAAGTCTACACAAATTTCTCAAAAGAGTTGCAGTCAAAATACAAGTTTACAGAACGCCTACAAGTATGCTATGATAAAACAAATCGATAAATATGTGCGATAAGTGTTGATAGATTTTTGTGGTCGAGTTGTTGTTTTTGGGGCGGGCAATGGTGTTTTGGGGTCTGCTCTTATTCCTTGAGGATGAGCTCGACAAAGGCGGTGTCGAGATCGTCTCCAATATCCTTGTAACGCTCCTTCTCCAACACCAAGTCGTCTGGGGAAAACATAAATTAAGTAGAAAACAAATCGAAATTAATACAAAACGAAATCAAAAATCAATTAACATAAAACCTGCACATTAAAATAGACAACAAAATCTGTAGACAAATATGACTGTAAACTGAACTGACACTTTCGACTGACAATTAAAACATAAACTGATAATTACCTCCTTAAAAATGAAATCAAAATAATAGCAGTAGCAAATGCACTGCTTGGCGTTTGGTGGGCAATGCAGTGCGCGCTGGGATAGCTGTTAGATTTGGAATTTATATTAAGTGTAGCAGGCAACAAACAACAACAAATGAAGCGTTCTTTGTTTTTGCAATGCTTTGATTAAGTTTTAATCATAATTAAATATTTCGAGTCTGCAGTTGAAATAAAATATGAATAAAAGCGGGCAGCGTTTCGTAGCGGTTATTGTAATTTGGCATGTTATCGATAACAATTATCGATGTATGTTGATTTATGCTGGCGGCGCCTCGGCGGCCTCAGCAGGCGCTGCGGCTTCAGCTGGCGCTGCAGGTGCTTCAGCAGCCGGTGCTGGTGCCTCGGCAGCGGGCGCAGCAGCCTCTGCTGGTGGTGCCTCGCCTTCTGCTGGTGGTGCTGGTGCTGCCTCTGGTGGAGGAGCAGCGGCACCTTCAGCTGCTGGCGCAGCACCCTCAGCCGGAGGAGCAGCACCTTCAGCTGGTGCAGGTGCAGCACCCTCAGCAGGTGCAGGCGCTGCTCCCTCAGCTGGCGCAGCACCTTCAGCCGCTGGTGCTGCTCCCTCAGCTGGTGCAGCCGCTTCCGCAACTGGCTCAGGCTCAGAGCCGGGTGGTGGTGGCTCATAGTTCTTAACAAACGGCACCTCAGCGCCCTCTGGTGGCAAATCGATCGAGTACTCGAATGGCGGCGGTGGTGGTGGTGGTGGTGTGGGCTCCTTTGGTGGTGGCGTCGGTTCTTTTGCAGCCACAGGCACACCATCGGCAGTGACAGCAGGTGCGCCGCCTTCAACGCCCTCAGCCGCCGCTGCCGCAGCAGCAGCCTCAGCAGCGGCCGCTTCGGCTGCAGCTCTGGCCTCCTCCATGGCGGCCAACTCTTCTGGAGTCGGTGTGGGCAACTTGGGTGTCGGTGGCTTCGGATTACGCGCCGTCCAGAATGGCTCTAGGCCCTTTATCAAGTCCAGGAACGCTTCGTCCAGACTGTCTCCGATGAGGCAGTAACGTTCTTTTTCAACAATTAAATCGTCTGCATTGGTGCAAGAGACAAAGCAGTGGGACAAAGCAGTGCAAGCAGTACAAGCAGTTCACAAGAGAGTTGAGAGTGCGAGCGAGAGCGAGAGAGATATAGAGAAAGGCAGGGAGATAGAGAGAAGCGTGAAAATGAAGTAAATGCGCAACTAAAAAGACTAAAAATTTAACGATTTAATTGATAATTTATTAAGTAGACAGAGCAGGGCGGGGTTAGGCGAGTTAGTCCACATAAAATCACATTCAACAACGAGATCCTTCTCAATCTATTTTCGACTAGTCGACAAATCAATTGATATCGATAACGATAACGATGTTCGATGTATATTTATGCTGGCGGCGCTTCGGCAGGTGCTGCTGCCGCTTCAGCTGGTGCCGGTGCCGCTTCGGCAGGAGCTGCTGTCTCCGGTACCGGTGCTGCAGCATCAACAGGAGCAGCTGCTGGATCAGCAGCACCCTCCGCAGGAGCAACACCCTCCGCAGGAGCAACACCTTCCACAGGCGCTGCACCCTCCGCAGGGGCTGCTCCTTCCACAGGTGCTGCACCCTCCGCAGGAGCAGCACCCTCAGGTGCAACACCATCAACTGCAGCCAGTGCAGCGACAGTTTCGCCTTCTGTTGGCGGCACCACATCGCCGGGTTCAAAATTCTTCACATACGGCACTTCAGCGCCCTCTGGTGGCAGATCAATATTGTACTCAAATGGTGGCGGTGGTGGTGGAGTTGGTTCCTTCACGGGTTCAGCGGGAACAGCTGGAGCTGCTGCCTCGCCAGTTGCTGCATCAACCGCACCACCTTCGGCCTCTGCACCCGCCTCGCCCTTCAGCCCCATCGGCAGCAGCAGCAGCAGCTCCTTGGGCAGCCAGCTCGGCCGCTGCAGCATCGGCTGCTGCCTTGGCAGCAGCTTTGGCTGCAATCTCCTCTTCAGTCAACTCGGGCGTTGGCGGTTTGGGGTAGCGATCATTATAGAATGGCGGCATGCCCATTAGCTCGACGAAGGTAAAGTCCAAGCTATCGTTTATAATGGCATAAGTCTCTTTCTCGTTGATCATCTCGTCTGATCAGACGGTCGATTCGATTCATTGGTTAGTAGTCAGCAGGGTTGTTAAAAGTAAAAGTAAATCTGATTAGTGCTAATATCTCGCTGGCACAAGCTCTGACTAGTCAACACTGACCCCAAGTTGCCAATTAATAAGGATTAAGGGGGTGGGGACAGTAACGATAGGTGAACACGAACACACACATATCGGGTTACCACCACAAAACATCGATCAAGTTGCATTTCGTGTCATCGTGTGTTTCACGCGCAGAGCTATCGATATTTCGCACAGCCCTGGTTGATGATGAGTAAATGACGATATTTTGAAAAATACTTTATTTGTGCAATTTGCAGCAGCATGATATTGTATTTTTATAGTATATATATTAAAAATATAAATAATTAATTTATGTAAATCGTAAATTGTTGTTCATTTCAATTGAATGCCGTTCTAGGTTATGTTCATATTATTTTGTTTGCTCTCTCTCTGGAATTGAGGGCAAGAACACATATCAAGGGAGCTTTATGTTTTAATTTCAAAGTGGTTAAAAAGGATTCCAAATTGTTTTCGAAACAGGAATGGTGAGTTGTGGTTTTTTCTTTTAATTTTATTTCTGTTCTTTTTTAATGTATTTGCTTTGAAGTTGTGTCTAAATAGTAGGGTGTGTATGTGTGCGTGTGGCAACTTATAAGTAAGCAAATATTACACAACGTTTTGCAAACACGATAGTTTGTTTATAATCTGTATAAACAATGTAAATATTAGCATAATTAATACAGTAGTTAGGCTGGCGACACAAAATACAATTGGAATCTTTCCGTTTACTTTACATACAAATTTTCATACATAAATATACATATATATATGCATGTATAAATAATTACACAATAAACACTAATTTGCAAAGTTGCGTGTCTTTTGTCATTTATATAAAGTAATAATAATAAAAGTATTTTAATTGTAATTCAATCGATATCAAAACAAAAAACCGTAGCAAAAGCGACAAAAATAAAAAGGAAGAGTTTAAAAAAATATTGCAACAGTGTTGTAAAGCATCGAATGTTAATGTGTGTGTAAAAGAGCCGCCATTTTGCTACACTGCTTGCAGCAATGCTTGAAGAATGTTGCGAATGTTTGAGTGTAAATTTTGGAATGAGCCTGTTGTTGTCTTTTTGCGTTGCGTTTTGTGTTTTGTTTCGTATTTTGATTTTATCATTTTTTTAGTTGCTGTTGTTGTTTTTTCTTTTCCTTTGCTGCTTTTCTTTGAGTTAACTGCTTAAAAATTATGTATTCTTTTTATCAAAATTGGCGTTCACTCTCTTTCTTCATTGCATGGAAGACACTTGTCGTTGTCCTATGTGCCCTCATCATGTGTGTGTGTGCGTGTGAGTGTTTGCATGTGTATGTGTGTGTGTTTCTCTATTTTAATATGGAAAGCGCCAGTTTTTCTGTGGTTGACGTCAAAGCAGGCAGTTTAGTTAATTTACATAAGCGCAAATTGAAAGTTTACATGTTCTGTATATCATGTAAAGTGGCCTCCATCTCCTCCTGCAGCAGTTTGTTCTTGCCGCGTTCGTTCAACAAGTCGTCTGCGTGTATCGGTATTTATCGAGTGTGTTTATCAAAACAATTTATCGGCATGCATAAAACAAAATAAACAATAAGACGAGCGGGTAGGCGGGCGGGCGTTTGTTTGTTTTCGCAGGCAGGCAGCGGAATTATTGTTGATTTTTGGTTATGCACACAACAACGAATTAAATCATATATGAAAAATAAACATAAAACAAATATAGCATATTAAAAAGGAGATTCAAATTAAAAATAATAATTTACAACAACTTTCGACTAACATTGGGAATTTACTGTGGAAAAAGGAACTTAATTTTGCTCCTACTTAATAAGAATAAATCAAAAAAAATCTCTCAAATATAACTACAATATTTATATTTGTACTATAAGTATAGTATATATATATTGACTATCAAAGTCTTAGAGTTATTAGAGTATATTCTTTAACGGACATACCTTCGAGCCTGTCGACTTCCTTCTGCAATTTCTGAACGGAACGCTCAGCGAATTCAGCGCGAGCCTCAGCCTTTGCAAGTTATGGGGAAAAATAGAAAATAGTAATAAAATGATATTAGTATAAAATATAAATATATATTGTTTGTATTCAGCTTAATTGAAAAATATACAACAATTAATGTTGCTTATTGTTCATTTTGGCTGAATAAAGTTAAAATACTGTTGAGAAGCCAGTGTTGCAAAACGTAAAGACACTGAAGCAGTGCTGCCATTCACAGCACAACGTCGACGTGGCGTATTTCAACAGTATTTTCAAACAATTCAGTTATCACATATCACAAATAGGAAGCTTCCCAATGTTTTCTACCAAAACCAGCAGTAAGTATTTAAATTAAATAAATGTATTAGTGAATGTAGGTGTATAACAAATGGCGTATGTAGTTAATTAATACTATTAATTAACACTTGTTAAGTTGCACTCTATTATGTTAAGTCTTATTATTGTTAAGTGTGACCTTAGTTGATACCCTATCGTAAGTTTATTTAGTTATCGTAAACCCCATCGATAGGATAGTGTTGAATAACGCAAAAGGAGCGGGAGAGAGTCACTATCGTTTAAGAGAGCTAAGGCAACACATTGTTAAAATTGAAAAACGTAATAAATAATTAAAACACAGCATAACAAATAAAATAAGTACTAAATATATAATTTGATATATATTATTTTAATTTCGCCTAGTTTTAAAAAAAAAAATATGCTTACAAAGTTGATCGGCTGATATATTTGTGGGGTTTTATTTTAGACAAAACCTAAATTGGATAAATTAAGTATTAACGTTACGGGAGTGTAGATAACTACAATGAATAATTGCCGAACGCGGCGCTACGCAGTCACTGCAAATACCAAATATCAATGAACAATCGTCGAACCAATCCGTTCGAAATGCGGTTAAAATTCTTTTGTTTATACTTTTGGTAATTATTTTTATTAAATTCAGCTCTAACAATTTACTTTATATACTCTTGCAGTTGCGACTTACAGTTTCAACATTTAGTTTGAACTGTATGAGCTCCCTGTTCGAAAATATTTCTGATTTTCGCGTGCCTAGACGTCGAGAAATATACAACAAATGTTTGGTATATCAATAACAGTGCATTGGACAGATTGATATATACATATATAAATATAGAAAAAAGAGACATACATATGTATATGTGTGTGCGTTGTGTGTGTAGCTGTGTTATAAAATATCTACCGAAGAGTTACAATTAATTAAATCACAATTAAATTTGCTTGGTTTTTCGGTTACAGGTTCTACTGTGCCCAGTATTGTAAATTGCCGAATATTGCAATTAATGCACAAAAAGTTGTTTTCAATTTTCAATAAAATGTACACACACACTTCCTTCGTAAGCACAAGAAATACTTGACCTGATATTGATATACCTTCTTTTTTTAAGGTCATAACTTTAGTTGTTGTTGTATTTTCCCCGCACACAGTATTGAGTATTTTTTTGTCTTAAATTGTTCTCAAAAAGAAAATATCAAATGTGAAGTCACTTTCATGTACAATTAATTTCAAATTGAGAATAACGTTTTGTGCAATTTAATATTTTCTTTTTTATCGTCGTAAGTAAAAATTAACATAAATAAAAGTGAAATAAAAGAAGTAAATAATAAGTTAACCAACACCAGAAGACCACAAGTGCTTATTTCTATAGCGTAAAATAAAGTACGTATAACTGGGCAAATACCTCTTTCAAGGAATGATCCAAAACCTTGATTTGCGTTTCGAAGGTTTCCTCTTTTTGCGTGGCCTATTTTGTTTTTATTTTGTGGTCGTTGGTTCGTTTGGTTTGTTAGCAAAAACATAAAAAATATATGGTACAAGCATGCAAAGTTGGCAGGCGGCAGGGAGCGGTTTATATGTTGTTCAATCCAGTGCAAGAAATCATTTAAAATACATATAATATTGAAATGATTTGGATTGCAACATTAAAGCAGAGAGCGTGTGTTAAGAACATATGAAAATAAAATAGAAAATATATAAATAATTAGTTAAAAAATCATATTTTTTAATGCAGGCTGTGCTGTCGGTAGACATTTTATAAAATCACGTACGAGGTTCTGTCTCTCAATTCACAAAAACACAAAACAGTTAAATAAATAAACAACAACAATGTGAGAAGAAATATATTTTCGCTGGGTTTTGGTGGGTGTATCCCCTTTGGCGTGAAACTGGGAAACTCCTGTTTTGAGTTGTCACATATTTAACGGTATCTACCTCCTTTAGACGGGTGTTCAGGGTCTTGATCTGGTTCTTGTATTCTTCCTCACGTTGGTTGGCCTATATTCATTGTTGTTGTTGTTGTTTAATGGGATTGTATAGGTATTAAGATATTTATATATATTTAGACAAAAAGATACATATGTAATCTGCATTAAGATCGCAATCGCAACTTTCTATACTGACCTTCTCCTCAGAGACTTCCAGGGACTTCAAGTTGTTGCCCACAACGCGCAGCTCCTCCTCAAGCTCCACGATTTTGCTGTAGGGATAAACACAACAAAAATTAATAGAGTTCTCTTGTTCGTGTTGTTTGGGGATTAACAAAAAAACACGTTTCATGCAACAGTTAAATTGAATTTTGTACGCAAAAACGAGTTGACATTTTAGTTTCGTTTTGTTTACGAGAGTGACTATTCAAAATTTCAGTAGGCTTGCAAATTGTTTGTCTGAATAAAGGGTGATTTTTTAGCTATTATCTTTTTGGCAACACTGGCTTAAACAGCTGATGCACGTTTCGTGTTTTCTATCGCTGTTAAACATTTTTAGTTTGGTCTATAATTTAACCATGAATCGTCCTACAAACGAACAACGCTTGCAATTATTGAATTTTATTATCAAAATGCGTGCTCTGTTAAGCCCGCCTCAATTGTCGCATTGGAGGACAACATTGAAGCATTTATTCGTGAGATAACGGCCGAAATGTTGGAGAGAGTATTAGACTAAGTGGATAGAGCATTTGAGCCGCAGTCACGGTTAATATTTGCATGAAATAAACTTTAGACATTCAATTATATGCATCGTACTATCGATTCAAATAAAGATTTAGTTTTTTTTTAAATAACGTTTCCATAGCTCTTAAAAAATCACCCTTTATATCAGTAATAACAACAATTGTTGTGGGAGCAACAAATCTGAAAGCGATTTCACTTTTCTCTTCATCTATCTTCAACTCTTTTTGCAAACCCTCAGGTAATACTTGAGTTCAACACAATAATTCGACAATTATGCAAAATTATAAATAAAATTTCAACATTTATTGCGTACAAAATGTAAAATTTCACTTAATCAACATGAAGAACAAATGCAGTTAGTACAACACAAAGAAAACAAACCTTTCGCTAAGCTCAACTTTTTCCTCGGAACGCTCCAGATCTTGTTCCATGAGCACTAACTTTCTGGCCACCTTTTTTGTTTGGCGTAGCGTTGCCAGACAGTCGTAACAACAATTATAGCAGGCAGGCAGGCAGGAGGCGTAGCAGGCAGAGGATATTAGAGAGGAGCACACCACAAAAATAACGGCAACACACAATTTTGCACATTTTTTTGAGGTTAGGCGTATAAAAAACAATTGTTTGCAATTAGTTTTAAGTATGAATTATGTTTTTTGGCATAAAATGTGAATTTGTTGTGCATACTGAGCAGAGGGTATAGTGAACTATACAGTTGTTTCTAAACTAGTAAACATGCTCGTTAAACACACATACAGGATTATATTACATATATACGTATTTTGTAGAATCTTTTCTTATTCACATTTTTTGCCAATTTGTTGTATTCTATGCAAAAGCTAGCTAGCTAAAAAAACAAACAACGAAAAAGTAATGTAACAAAGGAAGTGAGGTTAGGTTTGCTGGAGAAAGTCCTGTGTTAGTCGCTGCAAAAAACAAACTTACAACTAAATCACGCATTGTTTTTTTTTTGCTTTGTATTAAACAATTCTCAAGCTGTTACAACATTTGAACTGGAAATCGTAACTTGTTTATAGAGTTTTATTTTATATTTTTTTCAACGTACTTTTCACCCTGCTCGGCACGTTCTTCGGCACGCTCCAAATCAGCTTCAACCATGGCCAATTTACGGGCAACCTTTCATTATACATTCATATATATATTTGATTCGCAATAGGTCGTTTTGGTTTTTGTACACGGAGAACATAGGAAATGCGTTAAATAAAGATTTATACAAACGATTTTTGTGATATGAACCATACGAACAATGTTGAAATGTTCAGAATTAACAGATGAACAATGTTAAATGGAGTTTTCTTTTAGTAAACAAACAATAAATGTAATTTGTTTGTTAGTGCGTTTTGTTTTGTACTATCTTAGCGCTGATAACTTGTGCTTATTTCGAATATACTCTTTATATTACTAACTGTTTCCTCTTGTACTCAATGTGCTTGGGTAAAGTTGTAGTTATAATTAAAACCATATATGCATTATGCTGCAGTTTAACATGGGGTTTACCTTTGTCTTGGTAAAGTTTTTCTATGACGGAAGTAAGTTAATGTTTCCTATTCAGTTAATAGTTTTATTAATTAAAAATCCCTTTATTTTTTAAATTCTAAGCTAAATTTTGGCGACATTTTGCCTATTCAACTGTCTAAAATGTATGCAAATACATTAAGGAAATTAGATTTGCCAAATATGATAGATTCGGGAAGATAGGGGAAGCTACATCTATAGATTTTAATTACACTCCAAATAAAAATGCTTAAAACTGAATTATCTGCTGTCCAAAAAGACGGCGACAGTGTATGGAAAGTAATTCATTTAAATGCAATACGGGGAGTCCAAGGAGTAGTCCGAGAAGTGCGTTACTCATAAATTAATGAACCGCATTCAGGTATTCAGATTACAAGCCAAAAATGCAACACGCATTCGACTGTGACTCACAAAACTCAGGCATGAGCCAAGGTCTGTATATCTTCACACTCACATTATTCACATACACAAGTGAGTGTGTGACTGTGGGTCAAATTATTCAATTGACTCATCGTCGAAGAGAGAGAGTCTTGCAAAAGTTTTTTAAGTTTTTAGCTGCTTATGTCATGGCATGGCAAGGTATATACGTTCTCATTTCGATTGCCCCATGCCAGGAAGCCCCTCCCACGTCTGCATGATAACTTGCAACTTCTTTGCTTGCTCTGTTATCAGACAACTTTGCTTGTTTGTTCTCTTTTTTTAGTCGGTTTCTCTCTCTGTTTTCCCTCTTGTGCCTTCCGTTCTGTTTTCCGCGAAAAGATATGGCAAAGCATACGAAGAGTGGAGGGGAGAGAGCGCGGAGAGTTATGTCGTTATGACGCTTATCGCCAATCGCAGTTTATCAATAGCTTTATTTAGTCGCTTTTAGATTGACGTATGGTATGGTGTGGAGCAACACGTAAACAAGAGCTGCCAATGTGTTCAATAAATCGAACCCAAAATCATTCCATACAAATGTTCAGCCTGGGCAAGGCCCCACTCCTTTATTCCATAAAAATTAGATATATATTGGAATGGAAATTCATTTAAACTGTTTGCTATAGATACCAGTCCCTAAGTTCTTTCTCTTCCTGTAAAACTGTAGAGAAGTAAATCCTTTGTTTATACTACAGTGCTCTTATCATTGAATGCAGCCTGAGAAAGACTCCACAATGGAAATTCATTTAAACTGTTCCTGTAAAGATAAAATCATTCAATGATAATCCTTTCTATAGATACCACTCCCTAAGTTCTTTCTCTTCCTGTACAACTCCAGTAAACTAAATCCTTTGTTTATATTACAGCGCTGTCATCATTATAGATCATATATGGTTTTTGTTATGTTATTCAACTTTATTGCAAAATGTTATAATTGAATTGATATTGATTAATTAATAGTTTAGATTACATATACATATCTTCGACTTCTTCTGCTGTAAGAAAGTCTTTGATTTAGTTTAGAATTCGCTTACGCTTTACAAAATTGCAAATCACTTAGATAGGATTAGAATAGACCCAACCAATTAAAGAGTTTTTACATGTACAACAGAGTAATAAACATTAGATAATAAGAGAGATATATATATATATATATAAGATATTACAAACAATTTAGCAATTTGTTGGGATATGTTTAAGGTCAATGTTACGTACATTATTGTACTATATAACTAGATATATATATATCATTATTAGTTGTGGACTTCTTTGCTCTTCTTTGCAAGGCAGCACTTTGAGTACATTCAAAACAGTTTATATTTCTTTTTTTTGTTTGCTTTTGTTCAAGAACATTATACATATATACATATAAATACAATTGTTCGACTTATACATCAGTTAATTTACTTTTGCTTTGCTTTATATATATATATATAATTCTTTTATATATATAGTATATTATCGTATTGGGCGGTCAAGGCAAGCCAGCATATAGCTATAGCTTTTAAGCTGCACCATCTTTTATCAACATCATCATCATCATCATCTCTAAACTTCATCTTCGATTTAAGCACAAGTTTTACATTATCAGCACCTGCATAGTCGCTGATTCCTGTGCCAAATATATATACGATATATATCGTTAAGGATTTAAGCAACCCTAATTAGACTTTCATTTTGGCAAAGAAATCAATTGACAGATCAAGTATTATTATTATCATTATCATTGTTGTTGTTGTTGTTTTGTGTCGATGAAGTGGGGGATAAAGTTGAAGCTTCACCAACAACAATAGCAGCAGTATTTAATGCCTTTTCATTGTTGTTGTTACTAGTCTCAGTTGTTGTTGTTGTTAACGGCAATTTACTGTTACTATTGTTCTTGTTGTTATTATTGCTTATAGTACTAATTAAATTGGTATTTAGCTGCACCTCATCGTATTTCTTGTCAGCCTCCTCAGCAAGGAAACGCGCTTCCTTCAGCTGATTCTCAAGAGCGTCCATGCGTTCTTCATCGGCAAGGGCGCGATTCTCAAGAATCTTGCGAGCACTATATATAACATATATATAGCGAATATATATATATTACAGGATGACCACGTTGCAACCATGCCCATAGAAGACAGTGACCAAGTTGTTTATCGATGATTTGTTGTCATTCAATCGTACAGCCCCAAAATGATTTTTGCCGTGAATCATTCGACGTCATCCGCATCCACAATTTCGTTGATAGTAGTGTAGATCGTGTGTAGTTGTTGTTGTTGTTGGTTACGACAAACACATGGATGCGCAGATACACACACAGGTAGATATGGGCAGATACAATAATATGTTGATGGTTTTTGTTTTTGTAGGGGGAATTATTGTTTTGGATTTTTTTTTTTGTATTTCCATTGTATAGTTTGAGTTTGAGAAAGAGACAAGAATTTGTTGTTGCTTGTTGAGTTTTACAGTCGAAAATAAATCGAAAATATGTTGCAAATATACACAAATATTACAAATTAACTAAAACAGTGCTTTGTGTGTTGAGTACAATTTCATTAAAGTATAAAGATCATATTAAAAAAAAGACATATTTTTTGAGGTTTACTTCTCAGATATATAAATTATATAGTACACCTCTTAATCACAAGGCAATGTTTTAGTTATTGTCACACAGAGACAAACATTTATCAAGTTTATACATAATACAGCGGTTTACTAATACACTACCATAAGCTAGGCTCATGCCATGATATATAACATAAGGTATATACATAAATATAAACCGATTGAACAATATTTGCGTGAGTACTTAAATATATAGTCCAAGGAATCCAACGTTGTGGCTGCGGTCGACCAAGAGCTTAACAGTAGAACTTAAAAATACCCTCTAATTATGCAAGATAACTGTTAAAGCGCATTTTTCAGTATATATTTAGTATTTAGAACCACGACCTAATTAGTAACGTACCTAACCTCACTAGAAGAAGAAAGAGTAAAGAAATAGAAACAGAAGAGAAAACGACAATATAACCCTAATAACCCTAATGCCCTAACGTTGAGAGAGAGAGAGATAATAGATAGATATAATTATACCTCTTCATATTTCTTATCAGCTTCTTCAGCAATTAATTTTGCTTGTGCTAATTGATTTTCCAATAGAGCTACTTTGTCGTCTTCCATATTTGTGCGATTCTCAAGAGCTTTTCGTATCCTACATAACGTTTGGAAGGCAGAGAGCGTAATTTATATGTATAGATTTATATATAGATAATACTTTATACTTGATATACTTAGTTAACCTGTAGACTTATTAATTATTACATTTATAAAGAGCAAGTAGAATAGATAGGACAAAAAACAAGTTGGTACTAACCGTTCGCTCTCATCGGCGGCTTGAGAAGCTTCCGACAGCTTAGCTGTGGCGGAGCCCAAACGCTCCTCGGAGCGCTCCAAGTCTTCTTCGAGCAATTGAATGCGACGGTTCAATGCGGCAACCTCAGATTCGGCCTATAAAACAAACATTTGTGGTTCGTGGATATTGCTATAGATGGAGGACTTAGGAATGTAACTTAACTTAAATTAAATTAAAGCAAGAAATACACTTGAACTAATTTATATTATAGATAATATTCAAATTTGCATGCTACTGCCCCCTGCGCTCTCGCTCCCTCATAACCCCCCCTAACAACCAACTCTATCTACATCTATGTCTAAGACATAAGTTGTTGTCGACCGCAGCTGTGTTTCCATCTGAAAATAAAATATGCCGTGCCTCTCTAGTGTTTTAGCCAAGTTCAGTTAAGAAACCCTAATCGTATAACGGTAAACATAACGAAGCCTGCCAATTATAGCGCACCATATCGATTTCCCTTGAACAGTCAGCCCCTAGAGATAGGCAACATAAATAGTTGCGATACATGACGTCAACAAGTCACGTCAAGTCACGATAGACAGACATTCAACCTTGCCAAAAATTACAAACAATTTTCCAAGTTTCCCAAGCATATTTGATCTCGATCTTGTTCATTTCAGAGTTTTCCCAAAACAGAACATGCAACAAAATGCCCATTAAACAGTGGAAAATATTTGACATTGACGCCGAGAGATGCTGAGTTTGCCTTATAGAGAATGACGACGATGAGATGAAAACGAAGAATAAGAGACACAACTGTGTGCGAGTGTGTGTGTGAAACACACGCCCAAAAATGGCTAAAAACGACTTTGACCAAATGCGGCGATAATTGGACAAGGCAGTCCAGATCCACTCGGACATAATGTCAATTCTGTGCAGTGCACAACATACACACCACATCAGGGTTCTCTCGTGGTCGTAAAAGTATCGTGTGATTATGAATTGGAAGCTAAAGCAAACGTGCCGCTTACGTTCTGGCTTACGTCATCGTCCAAACAGTCAAACGGGCAGCATACAAGGCACACACATAAGCACAAGTTCAAATTCGTATAGAGGGAGCGCAAGCAGCGCGTAGCTTTCCAAACAACAGAAACGTTGATGAAGCAACAGAAGAAAGAAAAAGCAACACAGCAACAACAAAAATGCCAAAAACAAAATACACATACACATATTGAGCTTGAGTTTCGTTTATTTCGTCGTTGTTGTTGTTTCTTTTCGTTTAAAAATAGCGGGAGTTGCTTTTCAAACAGTGGGTGCGATAAGGATGGCACTAGGCGAATCTCTTTGCCTTTACTTTGGTGAACTCATTAACAAAACGAACAGCGCAAAGAAATGCAAACAAGTTTTAAAGCGATACCGGCAAAATGCAAACAGCAAACAGAAAAGAAGAAGAAAAATGAATAAAATAGTAATAAATTTGAGTAAAAAAAACGCCATGAGTATGCAAAAGTTGCACGCCATGAAGAAGTTGTACCAAAAATTGTTGACGGCTTAGTCACACACACCTTGAATATATGTTTTTTTTTTGTTTTTTATTTAACTGGTATTGCCGTGGCAACGAGAAACAACAAAAAACGGAACAACAGCAGCATATCAGAGAAAAGACAGAAAAAAGACGGAAAGGCGGGCGGCGGCTACGATCGAGTGAGTGCGTAGGGTGTGTTTTAATGTTATATATGATGCATTTTTAATTATGAACCGAAAAATAAGTCATAAAAACCATAAAATAGGCAGACAGACTTCCACAACTACTTCCAACTTCCCCAACAACCGTTTACAGTCGTATTTCAAGCATAAAATAGTTTCGTAGCAGTCAGCTTGCATACGTCATGTTGGTAATCTTCTCGCACTGTCTCTTAACGGCATTACGAAATTCACAGACAGCGAAAGGGACAAAGAGAGAGAGAGAGAGAGAGAGGGAGGTAGACAGCAAATCAAAACCAATTTGTCACAATGAGGCATTGAAATTATCAGTGCTCAATTGCATGACAACAAGAAACAGCAAAGAGAGACATAAAGAGAGGATGAGGTAAAGGAGGCGTGCTGGGATGATCTGTGCTGCAAATGACATTGAAAAGCATTGTCTAAAACAATAAAGCACACATTATGTTTTGTGTTTTAGCTTTATTCCAGCCCCAGTGACGGGGAGCTGAAACTAAACGTCAATCACTTGACAAAAGTGTTGAACAAAACAATCGAGAGCAAAGCCAACACACACACAACTAACGGGGCACAAGAGAAATGAGGTACGAACGGCAACGGGAATGAGATGATGATGAAAACACAAATTTGAGGAGTGCCGTTTTTTTCGTTTGTTATTTTTTTTCCTCTTTTTCATGAACTACATTCGCTGTGAATATTTATTTCTTTAGTGCAAAATAAAACTAGGGTATATGCAGGGTATGCTTTTCTCTGCAAAAGAAAATGACGTCAGCAGTGTTGTCATTGCGTAGCTGGTGCTAACTGTGATTTCACGCAGGCACACACACACACGCACACATATACGCACTGGCCCTCGCGCAATTGTCTAATTAGAATTGAATTAAGCGAGCATAAAAGATTATGGCGAACATGATGGAACAGGCACACACACACAGTGTTGAATTTCAACCATTTATTGACCATTGACCATGGCATAAAATCTCATAACTAATCGATTTAGAATACCGCTAACTACCAAACACTGAAGAAGCCGGTTTAGACATTCTAAAGATTTCTTCTTTTCTTTCTTTCACTGCAGAGCTTATGTAAATTGTCTATAAAAGAGACACGCGATTTGATTATATGTATGTATTTTCGTATGCTAATGTTATGGTTTGTGCCCAGAACCCGATAACTCTTAGAAAGGTAACTGAATTTAGATAAGAACAGTTTAATAAACTGAGAAACAAAACCAGAAGCACCCTGTGCAATCTACAAAAATACACACATACACACACATGTTTGGGCATATAAAAAAATTGAAATTTGTATTAACAAAAGGGGCGACATGAAAACCCAATGAGGAGCAAAACAACAACAAAATGTGTCCAGAGAATGAGAGAGCGGGAGAGGCGAAAAAGAACAGAAGAGCAAACTCACAAAGAGAGCGCGGGCTGTGACAGTCTGTGTATGTGTGTGTGTTTGTTGCGCTCATATGTATTTGTATTGGAAACGTTGGCACTGGTCGAGCCATGGAGAGAGAGAGAGACGAAAATTGGTGTTTTCATTTCTTTTTTATACCAAAAGTAGCAGCAAATTTGAATTAATCTTGGTTTTTTTGCATATTAATCCTTGAGCTTACTTCTTCGCGTCGCACAACTTCTAGCTGAAGGCGCTTATGAAATTCCTCGCATTCATCTTTATACTTTTCCATTTCTTCTTTGGTCTGACGCATTTTCTTCTTGAGTACATCCAAGAGTGTACCTTGTGGAATGCTGGTCGTCATGTTTGTGCTTGTTGGTTTTGTTGTTGCTGTGCTTGTGGGAGTTTTAGTTTGGTAAGTGTTTACACTTGGCCTTTGCGTTGGCAGTAAGTTGGCAGTAGGCACTGTAGAGCACACACTTGTGTATTGACTTTTCCCGGTTATTCGTACTTTGACGATTTATAATATATGAATATAGAAAAGCAATTTCTATATGGCAGCACCAAAAGTATTTCTTTAATTTATCAAAATGTGTGAACCACCAACACACACGCACGAACGACGAAACGAAACGGACGACGACACAGAGACAACCACCGGTTTTTTTTTTCTTTCTTTCTTCTCTTCTACTACTTTTTCTTCTTTTACTGGTTTGCTTCGTTGCTGTTGCTGTCTGTCGTCGTGTATACTTTTATAACTTTACTCTCTCGTGGTTCTATTCGCATTCAATGCACATTCACAATGGATATTATTTAGGTTTTAAATACTTTCGATTATAAATTGGTATTTTGTTGCAGTGAGAACTACACACAGAAACTACACACACGGTCCACAAACGAAGATGATGAAACGACAACGACGACGCGAGTCTGCGACTGACATCTGTGAGTACGTAACTGGAAATGAACTGGCGAAGCACTTTGCATGCTCATGTCTACAAAGCGGCGGTGGTAGTTCGGTACGATGTGCGAGCGAGACAACTGCTGAGCTCGTGCTCGTATGTACGTGTGACTTTCCAGTCGGACTCTGAGTGCCTCGCCTATGTCGAGTCGTTTCGTTTGCCGCTGTCAGCCGTCTATAGTTGTGTGTGTGAGTGCGAGTGTGCTAGCATGAGTGTGCATTGGCGGCTTTCCCACTGGAAAACCTGTTAAAGCCGCTAAAAATTTCAGTCGAAGACATGTTTGTTGTTGCTTTTGCATTAATTAGTGAAGAAATATTTTAGATTTTTGCCGTTTTTTACTCTTCAATCTCATCCAATGCTAAAATTATTATACAAAATAGTTGAGCGACAACAGAGACTGGTGCAAATGAATAAGCAGCCCGTCATCGGCTATCGGCAGAATAGTTGTGCCTGTGTGTGTGTGTCTCTTGTAAACCTGTCTCCTCGCTGCGCTACCTAACCCCGACAATGCACAAGATAATTGTATAATACAACATACATACGGCATTATGCCGGTTGTTTTATCAGGCTTATCAACACGCAAGCAGCGAGCAGAGGCCGCAACACAATGACTAATCAGTTGCCGCGTGTCGGTGTTTGCAGCAGGCAGCAGGTGTTTGTTTGCCGTGTATGTGTGTGTGTTTCCATGATCCTGCGGTGTACGACAGTTGGCGATTGCCCAAAGCTCGATAACGATAGACAACAACTATCGTATTTGGCAAATGACATAATTGCTGATAATACTACGTTGCGTCGATTGTCAATGGTCAATTTTAATTTCAATTTCAATTAAATGAGCACGCATATCCATTTTTAGCAATGCGGCATTGAAAAGAAATTAAAAGTAAACGTCAGTGCCACACACACACACACACACACACACATCTACTACGTTGCCAAAGTGGGGGTACACACACGTACCACGAAGGTCATTGTCGTTCTGCTGCGACTGCGAGAACACACGTAGAGAACGTGTATGCATTTAATTTAATATAAATAATAAAATAATTGGCGAACCAAGTCTAAAAGAAGAAATACTTTTTTTGGCCAGAAAAGCGTTTTAGTATTTTTTTAGCTGCTTGCTGCAAACCAACTGTGGCTTTTTATGGAGCTTTACAGCTAAAATAATAACGTGCTCGTGTGTGTGACAGTGAGTTGCTTCATGTAAGCCGTATGTGGGGGGTGTGGAAACAACGATAATTGTAGCAGCAGCAACAACAACACCATTTAGTCTGTTTTGCCTTTTTGGGCGCCGCGCATAGTCACACACAGTGTGCAAGAGAGAAGGAGGGAGAGTGAAAGGGAGCGACGTTCAATGCAGGCAACAGGTGCTTACTAAGAGATACCGTTAGCCAGTCAACACAGTCTGCCAAATTGCGCAACTAATTAAACAATTGCCGGCAATCAAGTAAATATGCATGTTTTGCGCGCTGATTAAACAGTTGAAATACTTTTCTGCTGAGCAATAAGAAAGCTATTTCGCAAGTGTCTCTATACGCGTGAGTATGTGTGTGTGTAGAAGAGCTTAGCAAAAGAAATAAAGAAACCTTCGTGACAGGTAGAAGAATTGGGTCAAGAAACAAGCGACTTAAAGTCGCTGCAAAAGTACCGCACTGGGTCAAGAAAGGGTTAAATGGGAACGGGTCGAAATTTCCAATAAGAAACAAAAGGGTTAGGCTGGTAGATAGCCTGCTGATACCTACAAAAATAATCGACAAAAGATTCAAAGTTGGCAAGATGATCGATACTTGTCAATAAATATCGAGTACCCCAGGGGCAGACAAAAGGACTTAATGGGAACAGAGACTGGAAGGGACTAGAATGTAACCTGCTGATCCACCTCCAACAAAAGGGTTAATGCACTGAAGATGATCAATAAGTATCGAGCTGTCATAAAATTGCACCGCCGTGGGCCATTGAAGGGTTAAAGCAGAAAAGAGAATTCCGCAAGCAACAAAGACCGCGACGACGTAATCGCTTAGCAATGTGCACACACACATATATAGCTGTACTTATTTGTGTGTGTGAAATTGTGGAGCAAGTAGAAAAGAATAGACGAATTTGCAGTCGAAACCAAACCTAACCAAACTTTTTGGCTAAAACACTTCATTTTTTTGTTGTTGATGGCAACAGCAAAATTGGCTTAAAGAGAATAGATGGAGAATTATTATTGGAATCAATGAAATTGTTTTTTCGTATACGCACAGTGGAACCACACGACAATGAACTCGAGAAAATAATTGGAAAAATGAAAGATTTGTTAATTATCGATATGGATATCTGCTCGAGTTCGTTATAGCGTAGTTGGACTGTGTACTGTGACCGTCTAATTACCCGCTTAAGTTGCGTGTTCATGATGTTGTGCAGCTCATTGCGTATGATATTGAACTTCATCATGGTGTCCGAGCTAAAGATCGATCGACCAAAGGCCAAGCCCGGATAGTCTGCGCAGCGTCCCTTGTTGCGTCGCGCCTCCCGTTCGGCGACAATCTCAGCTGCTTCGCTGGTGCAGCGCAGCTTGGCCCACTCGGCCGCCTGATTGTCCTCATCTTCTGGATTGAGTACAATGCCCTCATCAATGGCGCCCGCACTGAGATCAGTGGCAAGGCTGTCGCTGCTTAGCTCCATGACGCCGCTACCTCCAGTGGCAGCTCCCTGACGTTTGCTGCGTGACGATTTCTTTTTCCTCTCTGATTTATCCGATTTCTGATCATCCTTGTCGCGCTTTTTCTTCTTCTTCTTCTTCTGGGCAACTGGCGCCACCTCTGGCTGATCACTGACAGCTGGTGCAGCGGCGCTGCTCTCATCTGTAGGCGTGGGACTGTTGCTGCCCACCGAATTGGTCACCGAATCCGTTAGGGGCAGACTGAGTGTACTGCGACTGACTGTCGCTTCTAGGTCCGGCTCCGGCTCAGCAGGTGGCACCACTTCGCCACGCAGATTGGACAACACGCCCTTGGAATCGCCGCGATAGAGCGCAGCTAGTATCTCCTGGACATTGGGCACTTGGGGACGCCGTGTGCCCGCGAAGCGTGGATGATGCTGGTGGCCACGTCGTTTCAGCGAGGACGGTACCAGTGAGGGTGATGGATTAGTATTGGAGGTGCTGTGACTGCCTGCACCACTCGTGCTTGACAATGTGTCATCCTCATTGTTGTTGTTACTGTTGGACATTTCGATGTCGTAGTCACTCCAGTTCCAAGCAAGCTCAGAGCAGTGCGAGTCGTCGCTGTCACTGTGACTATCGCAGTTGGAGTCGGTGGAGTGCTGCAGCTGCAGTTGATATTTATCGTAGAGTTGCGCTATATATAGATCGGCCTGTTCGTCATAGTGCAATAGGCTATCGAGCACATTCAACTGCTCCTCGATGGAGCCCCAACGTGAGGATAGCTCCGATGTATTGCCGTCGTCGTGGCCACGTTTCTTTTGCTTTGATTGCTTTTTTATTACCTTATGATTTTGTTGCTTGTCACTTTGTTTATTTGCAATTATTATTGTGTGTTTGTTACGCGGCCGCTGCTGCTGCTGTTTTATTGTTTTTGCCTGCTGCTGTCCTGCAGCAGCTGCGCTGCTACCTGCTTTATATGGGAATTGTTGATATTATAATATATCGATATCGATATTTGTCGGTAAAGACCCTGCAAATCAGCTGGTCTGCAAATACCGATATCGATGGCTGGAAATGAAAAAAGAGTGTGACCAAATACAAGTGCAGAAGACCATATGGCAAATGTCTTATGCAGTTGTGTTTAATATTTCAATATGCAATGCAATACATATTTATTTATATTAAATACATAAATAATATTATATATGTGGTGCATTGCAATCGGGCCTGTCTGTTTCAATATACATTTTCTACTATTATTATTACACGTTCGTTTTTGTGGCTGCTTATCGTTGCCGCCACTGGTCAACAGATGGCGGTGTGCACGTTTTATTTGGTGCGCAAGCGTCTGGCGCCTTGCTGCGTTGCCAACGAACTTTTTGAATAGCGGCGTTTGCGTTGCCGGCTTGACCGATGATGGAACCGTTAATGTTCCCGGTGTTGCTTTTGTTGTTGTTGTTGGTGCATTTAAATGTTGAGTGTGCGTTTTTGTTGCATTTTTCGCACTGTTTAAAATGGTTTTGTTGTTCTTTTTTGTGCTGGACTTTTGTTGCTTTGTTTTTGGACTAGTTGTTGGCTTTGTTGTTGTTGTTGTCTGATTTTTGTTGTTGTAACTCACTTTTTGCCACTCATATGCATTATTAACTTTCGTAGTTCCTTTTGTTAATGTTTTCTCGTACATATTAATTATGAGTTATGGCAATTGTTTATTATTGTTGTTGTTGTTTTTGTGATGTTTGCGGCCTTTGTTTAAGTTGTTGCTGCGGCTCGATTTCAGTTGTACTTAAACAGCTGTGATCATAATACCGTTAGTTGGAAGGAGGATTTTCTATTTTTACTGATGATTTAATAAAGCTTTTCTCTTTTCTTCTATTTGTATTTTTTGCTCAATTTTCAGTGGCGCATAAAAAATTGTACGATTATATTTGGCCAACTTCCGATACACGTTTTTGCACAGACGTCAATTGCGTTGTTTGCTGTTGTTGTTGTTGCTGTTTTTGTTGTAACGTCTGCTTTGCTTTTTTTTATGTAACAGAAAATCACTAGAATATTATTTAAATTAAATTAAATAAAAACAGTGTTTCTTATTGGAATTGAATAAATGTAATTTTTGGATTTAATTAAATTTAATTTAATTGATGATTTTCTCAGATTTTCTTCTAATTTATGCGGCTCTGTCTTTGCGGGCCCCTCCGGCAGTTGCTGCTGCTGGCGCTGTTGTACTTGAAAGTGGTGTGTGTGCTATGCGATAATTTCTGTGGTGCGCTCAGCAGGGCGGCACGCGCTCTCTCTCCTGCACGTTCGCTCTCTCTATCTCTCTCTGCCTCTGTATTTCTCTGTTGGGGGAGACTCAACGGTGTGGCACATGTGGGAGTGAGTCAGCATTATGCACACCTACACATACATATGTATGTGTGCATACATGTGAGTGCCTGCATGTACATATGCGTTGGGCTGCAGTGTGATCGTTAGAGAGAGAGAAGAGAGAGAGAGCCAGTCAGAGACCCAACGCCCACTCACTCACACTCTCTCTCTCTCACGCAACCCAAACTTTTCCTGTTCGTTTAATTACCACGCGTGCTCTCTTTCCCTCCTCTTCTTCTAATTTATCATATTCGCGCATATTACTCAGCGGAGTATGTTGTACATATTTCTTTGTCATTGTCTATTTACGTGCCAGCATAAGCTGAGACAATACAGTAAAAAAATGATTTGATAAAGAGAAACCATGATAATTTATCAGTTGACTTGTAGAATTTATGTTGTCCGATAAGTTTTTCGTTTTTTTTATTTAAAGTAAAAGATAGCACGCTGGTTACCTGTAGATGGCAAGCATTCTTTTATATTTTTGAAACGTTGCCAATTGGCAATAAATAAAATGTCCTTGAAATACTTTGGGTTCTTGCCGACAAAAAAGAACGATTGCAAAATCAAGTGAAATGAATGACTTCTATATACTTTTTATTTGGAAACGCAACAGCGTGACGACGGCATCCGACCACCGATCGGTCTAAGAGAATTGTTCTAAATACTGCACGATACAACAATTTTCATTGTACAATAGGGAAACAAGAAAAACAATACGACAACAACAACGAGCAAATATTTTGGCAAAGCTAGAGAAAACTAAAAGTAAAAGAAAAAAAACACACAATTTGCTTTGCGTTATTTGATATTGCCACACACACGCATACGTGAATAGGTAGCGCTTTCAGTGCGTCACTTTCGCACCAGTCGAAAGCTATTTTACACGAATTTAAAAATAGCGCGCAGCTTAGGCGTTGCCAACAGTAAACGAATAAACTTCGTGTTGCGTGGCGATAGGTTTATTTCATTCTTTTTTATTTTTTCTTTTCTTAGTTTCTTTTGTTTGAATTTCTGTCAAAATTTATGGAATTTACGGTTCAAACATAGAAAAGGCATTTCCCCCAAACATTTTCCCAAATTTCCATCTGAAGGTGCCAACAAATAAGCGTTTTCACAAGAAAATATGCGTGAAATTTCCGCTGTCGAACAGATGGCACAATTTTCCCAGCTCTGCCCCATTTTACTGCAGTTTGTCATTAGAACTTGTATACATATAAACTCATAAAAATCTTATTCTAGTATTGATTTCAAGTGTATTTCTTGCTTTATGCTTGAATTCTTATATCGAGCATTCTTATTTCCTTTGGAAAGATATATTTATGTATACAAACTTAAGGTTACACTACAAACACTTTCGCTGTTTTCCACCTACTTATATTTTAACAGTTCATTAAGAAATATAATAGAGAAACTAAAGAATGTATAGTTTATTGAAATAATAAAAGTATTTTAATTGAAAATTAAAATTTAAAATATGTTGAAATGTATAGAAGAGAATCTACAGAAGTATTTTGCAAGATACTAATTTCAATTAAAATTAGGATAAATAGTAATTTATGATAAATAGACTCTTAAAAAACCATAAACAAAAAGGCCACTCTCCTGTCTATACAAACTCTGACTTATTTGTAAGCTATTTAATATAATTATAAAGAATATATTGGACTTACATTCTGCAGAGCCTTGTTCTTCTCCTCTAGCTTGCCGGTGACAAGGGTGAGGGCTTCCTGGGTCTGATCCAATTCGTTTTCAACGGTCTGGATCTTCTTTTGCAGCTGGCGAGCCTCCTCCTCGGCCTAGATTGAAAAGAAATGTGTAGAAATATTAAATAACGTGCGATTGTAATGCAAGTGTTAACAAGTTAACAGTTGTTAATTTTGCTGTTTGTTGTAACAAATGTATTTGGTAGAGACTATAGGAGAACGACAGGGTGGTGGGGATGTGGCAATGCTACATGCTGCTACATGGTTGAGTGCCTACCTTCTCGGCGCGGGTGTTGGCATCGCGTGCCTCCTGTTCGCAGATGAGAGCGCGCTCCAGAGCTCCGTCCTTGTCGACTTTCATGCCTTGCATCTTCTTCTTGATGGCATCCATGGTGGCTGGCTTTGTGTTTTACTGCTACAAACTCGAAAGAAACTGCAAAACGAAATGGAATTGGAAATTGATAGTAAGAAACAATGTTTCAATGTTGCGGTTAGAAATCAGTCAATTAAATCAGTCTTAAATAATGCGATAATGATCACTGCATTGAAAAGTGAAACTTCGCATATTCCATTAGTATTTTATTTAATGCAATCGATTATTATTATTTCTAACGATTAAAAAACTATTTAGTCCACTAACTGTTACTGTTAAATTTGAAAACAGTGACAATAACATCGAATCAAACTGTTAGAAATATCGACAGCTTATCAATGCATTTTCTTAAAAGTTTAACAGGTCGTTTGCTTGACTCATAACTATCGAAAATACTAAGCTGGCTAATAAACTCTGAATTTATTATATCGATTATTGGCTCGGCAGTAAGTTCAGTTTTCTGCCGTTAGTAGACAATGGGAAATGTATCGATTTCGCAGGTTAGCTAAATGAAGCGAAATAGCTCACCTAATGGGAAACAAAGTCGTGCTTTCATTGAAAAACATATAAATAGTGTTCTACACACGCAATCCGAATTCAGAATACAAGACAAATAAGACGCAGAAAATTCCCTCTGCAAATCTCATATCTCAACGCATTTGACACAATTTCTGTCGACCGTCTCTGCTTAGATATTATGCGCACGCAGCTTGCGCAGCTTCGGATATGTGAGCTGCATAATTAAGTATGTAATTTCCTATAAGCTGACTCCCGGACTCAGAGCTGTGCTTGTACCATACATATGTACATATACGAAATCTCAGTTCGTGGCACAAATAAATTGTTAAGAACGTGTGCTTTGCCCTGCCGAATAATGCGTTAAATGATTTACTGTGTGAGATGAGTGACCAGAAAACAAGAAGTTGAAGATGAAAGAGAACAACAAAAACAAATAACTTTATAAACGACTGTCAAACATTTAAAGAAGAAGATAAGAGAACGCAGAAAACTTAATAAAACCGTAAAAGGAGCAATAATTTATACATTTTGAAATACTCGTAGAAATACCTAAAAATTGATATATTTGATTGCCAAAATACACCCAATGAACAGGTTATCGTTTATCGATAAGGTGCTGATGAACAGGCTTACTCATTGTGCAAGTAAGAGAGAAAACAAATCAGGACGCTTGACCAACATTCATATTCTCCTGGAATGCCGAACTAATTAATTCGGTTTTCGGGCTAAGTCCACAATTACCGATCTACGGGACTTATTTTTGCGACACTCTTGTTTACATACTTCCTGAACTGAGCCCTGAGGCAGGTTTCAGGCTTTTAGGCGAGCAAACAAAACAGAAGGCAGCAAAAAACAAGAGCAACAGTCGAGCGGCACGCGACATTGGGATACCTTTCGACCTATATACATATGTTGCGGTGTAAACATATGTACGCGCTTTCTAATTATTCTCGCCAGATGGCGCTCGAGCTTCGCGCTCGCCTGTCAGATATGGCTCAATCGACTAGGCTAGTGATCCTGGGCAAGAATATATATACTTTATGGGGTTACCCACGCCTTCTTCTTCCTGTTAAATACATTTGCACAAAGTTAGTATACTCTTTTTTGACCATTCTCAATTGTCGAAGGGTAAAAAAGAAAACAAAATTTGCAAATGAGTTTCAAAATGAAATTGCAATCGAGGCACAATTTTATAAAACGGACAACGAAAAAAGAGGACAGAGGTTTAGGCCATTTTTTATGTGCTGGCGAGGTGACACAATGAATTTTGTGTTTGTTTGTTCAGCAGAAATCACTTGGAATTTTAAAATTTCGGCCACATGAGAAATGACAATGACACACATAAATATAGGTATGTTTACAAGTGTGTACATATTCAAGTATGTATGTATGTATGTATGTACTAATATAGAGTATTTTTGCAGTGAAAAGAATTATAAACTTTATGACAAGGAAGAGCTGTTACAATTTTAACTTGTTTGATTTATTAAAATTTTAATAGAATGTTTTCCAAGTGACATAAATTATAAATTTTTGTATAAGAATATTGTATACATGTATGTGTATGTAAGTTATATATTGTATATGATGTACGTCAATTTAATATACGAAATTTTGGCTGTGATCTTTTTAAAAATTACTTTGATCTATTTTTCATTCTTTTTTTTTCGTTTTAACACTTAACACACATAACTATAGGAGAAATTCTGCTCGGCACACACTTAAAACTTATGATACACACACCTTATCGGGCACCCAATCGGCTGGCTTCTAATACCTCAAATTTCAACCTGTTTCTAGCCTCGAACAAATTTCCAAATTTTCCAAAAAAAAAAAAATTCTCTCACGCCTCTCATACACAAAACGTTCTTGCTCGTTTATTTTTAACACAATACATATAGATATATGTATGTATGTACATCTTAGTGGGTCTTTCGACATTCCTCACTAGGCGAAAGCTTTGCAAGATTCTCTCGGCTAAAGGCTAAAAATAAACTCGTTTGGCATCTGTTGAATATATCCTAATATCTGCGCAGAGTTGAATATTACTTAATACAAAGCTTTTTTTCGATACATTTTCAAGAAACTCGTTGTGCGATGAGGTTCAGTATCGAATTTCAAGGCAGGATAGAGGAGAAGAGAGACTCCTTTCAATTGGAGCAATGACTTTCTAGAGTAATGAGGGAGATTAAAGAGATGTACAAAATAAAACGACATCTCTTTAAAATATGTTTTAGAATTGACCCTTTAGCTTTTAAGTTTTCAAATGTTTATACTATAGATATTCCCCAATTTTATTTTCCTGCTAAATCTTCGATTAAGTGTCCCTATTTATAAGAATAAAACTTCATGCCTGCCCTAACAGTTTTGGCAACGATTTTAGCCACAATCTTAACTAGCCACAAATATCATAAAATCAAACTTAAAGCTCTGATTCTTGAACCGAAATTCTAGAGCTCAACTTGCGGTTAACTTGGCTAACTTTGAATATGGTCAAAGACATTTGGGTTTTTCATACTTTAGCTTAACCTCAATTTGGGCTTCACAGAACGCGCACAAAATAGTTGAAATACTTTTTGGAATATTATAGGAAAATTCACACAACACTTTAATTAATCGATTATGTAAGAAGTTAGCGAAAAATCGTTTTTGATTTCTTTTTGTTTTTGTTTTAATTTGACTGAAAACAATTCACTTTCCTTGGAATATTTATTTTGTAAGTTAATGTTAAGAATTTGTGAATTTTTGATTTCGTTTTTCGGTTTTTTTACTTACAAAACTTTTATTCGGAGTTATCCGCGACTTGAACGGATTGTGATGTTCAACTGAAAATATTTATTCAATAAACTGACGTTCGATGCCCGCGCTGCTTTTCGATTTCGAGCTGCGGCTGCGTTAGTGTGCGTGTCGCGCGTCTGTGTCGGTGTATGGGTGTGAGAGCGCACCAAAGTATATGCCAGATACTTTTTCGTCTCATTTCGTCTCTTTCTCTTCCTCTAGCTCTCTGTTCGTTTTGCATGCTCAACAGATTTTATTCTGGAACTGCATTTGATGGCTCTCAATTTACAAATGCCGAAGGGGCGAAAGAGAGAGAGAGAGACAGAGAAAAAGCAGAGCACAACAATGCAAACAATAATTCTTTGGCGCCTTCTCTCTTCCTGTCTCTCTCCCCTGTTGCTTTCACCTGTCCGTGTGCGTATCCGTGTGTTTTTAGGCTCTACGATTTTTGAATATTTCCCAATATTTTTGAGCTTTATTCTGCCCAGTATTTTTATTTCTCTGCATCTTTATTTATTTGTTTTTCTCTTGTTGATTTTTTTTCTTTTGATATTTCTCACATCTATTTTTAACTTTCAGTTATTGATATGCCAAAAAACAGAAATCTTCGCTTCCCAAAACTCACATACATACATATATCCTTCGCTATTTTTTATAGATTTCTCAACGTCATGTCTACAAGCAAAAACAAAACACACAAATGTTTATTTCAATTGTTTTTTTATTTAATTTTGCATTAATTATTCTACAATAAATAAGAACAACTGCGAAAAATGTTAATTGAAATCTCGATGAATCACAATCTTCAGTTGAGCAGCTGCAGAACGTGAAAATTGACCCGTTTTCAGCTTCCGAGATTTTTTTTCCCTTTCGATATCGTTCACAGAGAATTAAACACGCACAGTTTTCCTACATTTAAACATGATAGGCAGACAGGTCTTCAAATTGAATGCCATATTACTTGGATTCTTAACAGTGCCAAGTTGAGTAAAAAAATCGTCAGATCTTTATGATAACTTAATGTTAACCCAGAAATGTATTCTCAACCTTGGATTTCTCATATATATTCTCATATTTAAACAATATGTAGACTATTCTTTTTCTTATTTTCTGTTTATTTGCATTTCCAATTTTTAGAACTAATATTGAGTACTATATTCTAAGGCACTTTTAACTTGTTTTGAATGATTGCAAATAAAAGATAATAAGGAATAATTACTTTCAAAGAAATATTTCCTTACTTAGTTTAAATTCCATGAGCTAAGCACTAAAGGTTTTCTACTTGCCCAATAAATCGAACAAAGCAAATATAGAAAAAAAAATGCTGAAAACATTTTCTTATTTATTTATTGAGAGGCGTCTGGTTTTTCTTTTGGAAATATCTTAATAAGGCCAACGAAGAATTTATAATTAAATACAAGCAACACCCACAGAATGACGTAATTCCTTTTCATTCAAAACTTTTGGCAATGGGCAGCATCGTAACTATTCCAAATACATATGTTTATATAATATATCGACATTGATATTTCTTCAATGTCGTGTAATACTTGCTAAATATGAAAACTCAGCGGAGTTTTAATAATTCAAATCGATTTCTAGATGTTCCAGTTTGTCTTCCACTTGTGGCCCCAACAAGTGCAACAAAGTCTTGTTAGCAAAATTGCAACCATATTTGGTGAAAATTCGTTGAATTCGTCAGAGTTCCCAGCTTCGTGGGATTCGGCCAAGACGACTGACGGTAGCGTTGCAAAGCTTAGCTGATAAACCTAAAAAAACAATTCTTAAATTAAGGTTAATGAAATTGAGGTAATTATTAGTATTGTGAAGAATTTTGTATTCAATTTACTCTGTAATTATTTCATCCATAATGTACAGATGTATGTATATATTTTGTATTTCATTTGATTTAATTTGTAATAATGAAACTTAAGCCAATTGAATTTTTTTTTTATGATTTTAGAAAACAGAAAAATTCATTTAGAGTAATAAAAATGTAGCATCTTTGGTAAACTTTTTATTAGCGATAAATTGAGCGTATTATTGTTACGTTTTTACGTCTTGTGATTTTAGCTTTGTTTTTAAAATTGTGAACAAATTATTATAAAATGTACTCTAAAATTATTTCAACAATAATTCTCATTGTCTTTAAAAGTTTAAAGCATCAATTATTAAAAGTATAACTTTGAGTTTATTTTTAAGCATTAAATTTATGAATCCTTTTGATTTTCATTTAATACATTTGTTTTTATCAATATTTTAATCCAACTATGTGTTGTTCTTTTACTGCCTGCACTGTCCCAAAGCAAACGCGCCTAACAAAGTTAGGGTGCAAAGGAAAATCCGATATTATGTTAGAGTGTGTGAATGAGGGAGAAGAACTGAGGGGTGCAGAGGAGGGACAGACTTCAACCTAGTCTCAGTGGCGCACTCGTGTCGACGTCCCGGTGAGTGGCGTTGGCTGAATGTGATGACTCAATTGAGTCATCGATCGATCGACGATTACCACCGTGTTTCGCCTCCTTGTGATCGATTCGAACTCCAACCGAAGCTCGAACTCGAACTCATGTTAAAGTTAAGCTAAGTACTAAAAGGAAATCTTTGCGACGAGCCACTTGCCTTGCCACTAAGTCGCTGGCATAACGGCCAAGGTGAACCACAGACACCAGTTCGTTCCATATCAAATATCGCAGTCGTGGTGTGAGAAACTTTTTGGCGCTCTTTGGCGCATACAGACACGCACTCACAGCATTCTCAATTATTTGCTAAAATCTCAATAGACCTTGAACTTATCACCATATATCGTATGTAAATAAAATAGAAGACGCGTCGTATCAACCGGAAAACAATAGAAAACTAGCAATTTCTTGCGTTTGGCAAAGGCACGCGACTCATTTGATTGGCTTCAAGGGCATTAAATGTTTAAGAACAACAGCTGCAAGTAAGAAGAATTGTATAATATAACAATGTTTAATTGCATTGTGTGCATTTAAATAGCACAGCAAATGGCGCGTTACTCTTCACGATTTTCACAATAGTTATATCGATATCAATGATATTTATCGAATGATTCGACGCCCTGGTTTTCTCGTGCGTTATCATTTCATAACAATAACACAACATGTCTTTTACACAAAAGCTTAACCATTACGCGAATAAGAAATCATTTAAATATGGTGTACCCTTTCTTGTAATGATGGTCGCCGGCTCCTTTGGCCTACAACAGTTTTCCAACTTAAGGCAAGCAACAATGAATATTTAGACATACTTTACTTACGTACCTGACCAACTTTTGCTGATTGCAGGTATCAGTACTCGAAGAAACAGCCGGTGTCGCCTGAAGAAATGAAGAAGTATGGAGTGAATATGAAAAAGCGACAAGAAGTAACGCTCGAAACGGAATATGATAAAGTGAAGAGCATAGATATTGAAAATTGGTCCAATATACGCGGTCCCCGTCCCTGGGAAGAGGAGGAGCTGGCCACATCAGCTGCAGCTGCAAAACATTAACTGTTAAAAGTATATATTATAATATAGGCCATAGCTTTTAGTTAATACCGGCTTGTAAATACAACAATAATAATTTGTTATTGGAATGAGTTGTTTATGGTTACGTTTGACTGCCCTGGTTAATCGGCACACACAAAGGAGCTGCCAACCTGCGTGAATCGGCTGCGTCGCTCTTACAAATATTTTCAAGCAAAAAAAAAAATGGGTGAAGTAAAATCAGTAAAAATGGATACCTGGCCGGCAACTGAATCCCCAAATACTCTCTTTGCTGATGGTAAGTTTAAAGGCGACAAACTACAGCTATATATTGTTATATATACCCTGTTCCGTAGGGGAGCGAGTACTCTGTTTTCATGGGCCTCTCATCTATGAGGCAAAAGTGCTCAAAACAAAACCAGAAGCAACGCCGGTCGAATACTACATACACTATGCGGGTTGGAGCAAAAAGTAATGAAGTGCCTATGGAATCGCACTAATATTTCATTAATTATATATTTCCATTTTTCACAAACAGTTGGGATGAGTGGGTGCCAGAGCTGCGAGTGCTAAAATATAATGACGAGAGTGTCAAGCGTCAGAAGGAATTGGCGCGTGTGTACGGCGAACGCTCGAAGAAAGACAATAAAAAGGGTATGTAAAGAGAAATAGAAGAAGAAGAAAACACTTAAGTTATTTGCATGATCCTTTTAGGCAGTGCAAAGGCCAAGAAAATGGATGAATCTCGTGCATCGACGCCTTCGAAAGATGCCAACACATCTTTGTCGGGAGCCAATGCTGCTGGCGCTGGTGGTACCAGCAGCGGCAGCTCCACCAGCACACCGGTTGCCGCATCATCAATAGCAGCAGCAGCAGCAGCAGCCGCAACAGCTTCGACCAAATATGACAGCAGTGCGAGCAGCAGCACCACGGCAAGCAGCAGTACCACAGCAACAACAGTTAGCCGTGGGAATCGCAAATCCATACAGTCTGCAACGGCAGCTACAACTCGTCCAACTACACCAAGTGCAGCTGCAGCTGCAGGAGGAGGCGACAAGAAGGATGAAGGAGCAGCTGCAGAGAATACAGAAGATGAGCTACCTGTGCCGGCGCCGCCGAAAACCAAACGAAGCGAGCAACAGCGAGCATCTTCAACTGGTAATGGATCAGATGCAAGCACAGCGTCGACGACAATGACAAACCAGCAAGAAAAGCAGCCTCCGGCAACAGCAACAACAATCACAACAGCAACTACAGCTACATCAGCCACAGCAACAACAACAACAACAGCAGCAGCAGCAACAGCAACAGCAGCAGCAACTGTGTCTACTGCAGCAGCAACTCCTGCAGCAGTAGCAACAGACGCGCCAAGTGTGGAGAGTGAGGAAGTGTATACGGCCAAGCTGGAAGTGAAAATTAAGATACCCGACGAGTTAAAACATTATTTAACCGACGACTGGTATGCTGTGGTCCGGGAGCATAAGCTACTGGAGCTGCCGGCCAAGGTGACGGTGCAACAAATCGCCGATCAGTATTTGGCCTACAAGAAGTCGGTTAAGTCCACCAATGCTAGCAAAGAAGTGGCCATCAATGATGTCCTTGATGGTATCATTGAATACTTCAATGTGATGTTGGGTTCGCAGTTACTGTACAAATTTGAGCGTACTCAATACGCAGATATAATGCAAAAATATCCGGATACCCCATTGTCGGAGCTCTATGGATCGTTTCATCTCTTGCGACTGTTTGTTCGCTTGGGATCCATGTTGAGTTACTCGGCACTGGATCAGCCAGCTATGCAAACGCTACTCGCGCATCTTCATGACTTTCTCAAGTTCTTGGTCAAAAATAGCGCCATGTACTTTAGCATGACAAACTTTATTAATGTTGATCCCGAGTATGTACGGAATGCACAGTGAATTCTAAGATTAAATTGATCTACAAATTTAATATATATTTGAAGCCTTTATAGTCTTTAACCTGATAGTTGCATTACCACAACTGGCTTGTAATATAAATATGAAAATTTAAAATGATTACGAAGGTATAGCGACTGTTTATTTCTTCATCATTACTAAGAACAGATTATACTAGCTCTTCTCTTGTTCTTCCTCTTCACTCTCACTACTGCTGCTGCTGGAGGGGTAGAAATCCTTAAGATCCCGTGGTTTATTGCGCTCCTTTTGCTCAGCTTCTAAATACTCATGCTGCACCTTGACAATTTCATCGCTACTTTTACATGCAGCGTAGGCATTGAGTAGTTTCTCGTTCAGTTCCAGGAAAGCGTGGCCCCAGGAGAATTTGCCCAGAAACCAACGTGCCTCTTTGTTGAAGCCGCATATGTGAAGTGTGGCCGCTATGGCCTCTACACAGCTTAGTTTGCAGGGTTTGCCGTAATTGATAGGATTTGCAGCTACCAAGAAAGGCAACAGCCTTGGGTGGGGACTACGCATTCGATTGAAGGGTGTTTCATCTAGCTTGGCCCACGAACAATCAATTACCGCCACACCTGACGCCGTCACTATGTCCCGATCCTGTGGACTTACACACAGCTGTCCCACTGGCGAGAGAACAAGTCCTGAAAACTTTTGGCCCAGGCGCAAATTAGAAATGAGTCCCAACCGTGCAAGCTTTCTTCCAGAACACTTCTTGGGATCACAATGGTTGAGATCCCACATTGCAACAGCAAAATCTGGCGGCTGTCCTAGTCCATCAACGTTATTTTGACTTTCAGACGAACCCGAGCTGGAGTCGGAATCGGTGGAGTCGGTTGCATTGGCCAACTCATTGGCCTGTTGAGCAAAATTACGCTCGCAGTTGTGATTCGATTTGACATTGCGATACGAAGCTGAACCCGCACCGCGCTTAGATCTGCCCCTATTTCTAGCACTCATTTCGTTTGTTTTAATTTATATACGTTTTTTGTCTAATTTGTTAAGAGTTTATCGATTTCGATAAATCATCCGCATGCTACATTTGGCGCCTTGATAACATTTTGAAATAATAAATTAATATCATAAACATTAAGTTCAATTACCAAAATCATTCATTAATAACGTTATAAATAAGGTAAATAATTGCAAATTATATTCTGTGTTTTCATAATTACAGCATTATGATAAATCAAACTGCCCAATCGACCTATCGAAAAATTATTATTAGTGTGACTGTAGCAAAACCAGATACGTGGATTTTTTTAAGGTCACTCTGACGCCATCTTTTTTGTTTCACGGAAAAAATTAAAAAATTGTCCGGTAAAAACAGTGGTAAATAAAATAGAAATGTATGTTTAATACGTGAATAATAATTTGAAACAAACAATAAACTTATACGAAATGTTAAGCATATATTTGCAATACTATTTATAATATGTCACAGAATGGAAGAGCGATAACGATTGTGTGTGCAAATAAACGTTTAGTGTGTAAAAAGCAAGCGCCAATTTAATAAACCCAAACTTTGAGCGGGATTATTGCATAAAATTGTTGATTAGAAAATTGCAGTTTTTAATGATAAAACTCGGTCAGAATATCAGTGTTCGGTGCATTTACACACACATTGCTAACCCATATATATGTATGTGGCATACACATTAAAGCTGTCACCGTGACACGCTTAGATCAGTTCGATAGAATTATTGTATAATAGTGTCAATACTACAACAAAAATATGTACACTAAATAACAAACTAATCTACACAAAAATATATGTTCTGATTGGAAACAGTATTCATTGTAATTCAAACATTGTTCGTGCGTGTGCGTATATCGAATTCGTGTTCAATTGACAGATGCACATCGCTAATGCTCACACACGCACGCACACATACTCAGACGCATTGAGGAGTTGCATTGCCGCGCCACGGGCAGTTAGTGTTTGTTGAAAATCAATCGACGCCCGTGTGCCGCGTTAAACAGTGTTAAAAATTTACAAAACATTATAATTAGTTTTTGTTATTCAACTAAATTTGTGTATGTCTCTTCTCTTTATTTAAATGTAACTACAATTGTGCTGCAATCGTGTCCTAAATTGAAATTTCCTGCCCCCCACACGGAGTACAGTTGCGCCAGCCGCACGCTAGAGAAAAGCCAAACACGACGACATCGCGACGGGGGAAGCCGCGTTTCCATCATAATACAACATTGAATTGAAGAGAAAATTGAAATAAAAACACAAAGCAACAAAATGGGTGAAGTAAAGTCCGTGAAAGTAGACAATTGGGGCGTCTTTTTTCTACAGAAGCTCCAAAATTTCTTTAACAAAACGGACTATTGTGATCTAACGCTGCAATTTCGTGACAATTCACAATTGAAAGTTCATCGCCTGGTCCTGAGTGCCTGTACCGATTACTTTAATGTCCTGGAACAGACATGTGAAATCATTGACGATGCACTCATCATGCCAGCCGAGTTCCAGGCAGATGTCGTTGTGCCCATCGTCAACTTCATGTACACGGGCACACTGGAGTTCGAGCTCAAAATGTATGGCAAACTGTTGCGCACCGCCAAGGAGATGAATATGACGGTGCTGCTGAAACTGCTCGAGGCACATCGTCGTACCATGGAGAATGTTAATCGCCAGCAAAGAGTGAGGATTATTGAATTGATCTTATCCATTTGGTTGGTTTTTCTAATTCTACTTCCCCCATTTATATTTTAAATTTCTTTTGGGAAAGTGAAATTTGAAAGCAGCCTAAATATTGTATATATTCCTCAAGCTGCGCACAAACTAACATATTTTCTTTTATTCCCACCAAAAGCCTCCCAGTCCGAAGGGCATACGACGCCGCCCGGTGATGCCCAGCAGCAATGTGAATACGAATGCCGCACAGCAGCGTGTATCCTTATCTACACCTCAGAATCGTTCAGGACTTGCTCCAGGCATACGAACGAATGCGCAACAACCGCAAGCTCGTGCTGTAAACACACCAGCAATTCTGCGCTCAGGTGGCATCAATAATCGGTCGCAGTATGGAGAATCGACGAGCACTACAAGCAGCTTTGTCAAACAGGAGCCAAATTCACCGTTTGAGCAGCTACGCAAGGGATACAACAACAATAAGAGGCCAGCGCAAACGAGTCTGCTGTCGCCACCGTCGAAGAAGCCAAGTCTCGAGGAGGTTAAGGAATTTGCCGAGCAACAGAGAATGCGCAAACAAATAGCGGCGGAATATGGTGATCATGGTGATCCCGAATATGACAATATGATGCTATACGATGATGTGCATACTGGCGACGATGACGATGATGATGTGCCGCCACAGCCATCTACATCGAAGCAGCAGCAACAACAGCAGCAGCAGTCACAGGTGCAATCAAGCACACAGACGCAGTTGGAGCATGGCACCACGACCATTATACTCAAACAGGATTCGCCCAGCCAAACGCCAACGATAATTGTCAAGGATTCATCGAACACCAAGTTGAATCATACAAAAATTATAGCGGAAGTGTTGCGTCAATATCCGCACATTGTTAAGGGACATAAAAATATTAAATTGAAAATAATGCCCAACAGTCCAGTGGATAAATCTTCGGCAACATCTGCGGCTAAGCGTGGCTCGCCAGCACCAACAACATCTGCATCAGCGGCGGGAACATCAGCATCGCCACAAGCCAGTGCCACATCTCCGCACAAGAAGTTACATGTATCATTTAAACCCGACAAGCCAATGATAACAACACAGCAGCAGAAGGGAACACAAAAGCTGGCGACGACTACGTCATCTGGTGAGGCAGACAGACAGACAACTACAGCAGCAGCAGCAGGTGCTGCTTCCGCGGCTTCCACAGCTGCACAAAAGCGACGCATTGATAGCAAAACAATGCACGCTCTCATTGCACTTGGCGCCGAGAACACGACAGGTAAAGCTCAGCATTCCTTTGACGAAAACGATCACCTAACCTTACTGAATCTCTCTCTCTTTTATCAGGTCCTTGGCTATGCTTGCGATGCGGTGTCAATGGTCGACCCATTAGCATTCCAACGTACCGTGGTTTCCGTCGACATTTGATCAACACACACAAGGAGACAATTGATCCAGCGCTGTGCGAACATTGCGGCTGGCGTTCAGTTAATAATCGTGAGCTGCATTTCCACATGTACACGGACCATCAGATTAAATCGTTGCTCTACAATTTTGCCGACTGTGCTCTGTGTAATCGCACATACTTGAGCAAGGGAGAGCTGGAGCAGCACATCAACGAGGCACACACGGATGAGAATAAGCAGCAATGCATTTACTGCAACAAGGTGTTTGCTCAGGAACTGCAGTTGTACAGGCACATGAAGAGCTATCACAAGGCACAGGCGCTAGAGGATGGCATAATTGATGAGACAGATGAGGAATATATGGGCTCACAGGATGAGGATGATCAGGGCGATGAGGAGGAGCAGGAAGAGGAGGAGGAAACTGAGGAGGAGCCAATGCAGGGCGAAAAAGTACGCATTTTATCTGACATCAGTCTGCCAGCGACTGGTGCCGTTCTGCAGCAGCAGCAGCAAATACATGACGAGCAGGAGGCTGAAGCGGAGACGGAGCAGTTGCTGCAGGAGTCACAGGAACAAGAGGTGAAGTTTGTTGGCGCTGATGGGAATGAGGTCGAGCTAACCGAGGAGCAACGCAAGGAAATACTGTCACAGCTGAATCAGCAACAGGCTGGAGCACCCAGTGGCGGCGTTGTCATGGTACTCAGCGAGCCAGAGGGAGATGCTAAGCTAGAGGGCGACGGCAAATCCTCAGCGGGTACCGAGGAAGAATACGATGACAGTCAAATCTATAGTGAACTGGGCGCTACAACCACCGGCGGATCTGTGGAGAGCAGCAGCAAGAAGAGCGAAACTGCCGACGAGAGCAAAGAGTCCATTGATAATCTTGAGTGGGCTGAGAATCTTCTATCAAAGCACGACTTAGAAACAGAGCAAAACAGCAAAGAAGTAAGTGTAAATCAAAACAAATTCAATTTAAATTGAATACTTATTTTACTTTTTTGTATCCTACAATTGCAGCCAAAGTCAGATAAGCGTCGGGATGACATTAGTGAAAAGCTTAAGGAGCTAACAGGCGATTGGACCGAGGATGAGAACGAGGATGAGGAGGACAATGTGAAGACTGCGAGCACTGAACAAGCAGCAGCAGCACATGAGCAATCGGAGACAGAGAAACAATCTGTTGAAGTGAGCGACGTTGCTAAGGAAGCAACTGAAGCAGCACAACCTGAGCCGGAAGATGATATTGATTTGGCACTGGAGAGCATGCACAAGGGTGATGACGACGTCGTCACAGATACTGTGGAGACAGTCGATGCAGTTGCCACATCCAGTACGGCTGAGGTTAGCCATGAAGAAGGAGAACCACAGACAAAGGGGGCTCTAACAACGGAGGAACTTAGCAGCAGTGTCGAAGCAGTCATAAAAGATGAAAGTGTTGCGATTAAAGAGGAACAAGAAAAAGAACAGGAAATTCAGGAGGAATTCATCAAAGAGGATGCATTGCAAACGAGCGCTACGCTCGATGCAGAGATAAAGAGTGAAGACGAAGCTGAAATCGAAGCAGAGGAAGAAATTGAAGAAACTGCAACAGCAGCAGCAGAATCCTCTGATGATGTTCATTTGGAAACAGAAAACATACGTAAAGTCTTGATTGATGAGCTTATTGCTGAAGCGGATGCACCCGAAGCTGAAGTGGTGTCCGCAGAGCCAGAAGCGTCCACACAGCTGCCAGAGATTGATGGTTCCGAAGCGTTGAAAGACAACGTTGATGTGCCCAAAGAAGTCGCAGCCGCCGCCGCTGCCGCTGATGAAGCTGCAGATCAAGCTGAGGAGAAGCTGACAGAGGCATCAACAGACGAGACGGCGACGATAAAGGCAGTAGAGGATGCATCCGAAGATGCCTCCGATGCGAAAGAGAGCGATAAACCAGCGACCACCAGCGATGAGGCAGGAACCACGCTCGATGGCAAGGCTCAACAGGCCGAACAGCAGCAGCAGCAGCTTACAGGAACGCAGGAGAAACTAAAGAGTCTCATGAGTGAATGGGTAGATGACGATGATGACGATAATGATAACGATGATGAGAATGGGGTCAGTGCTGCGGCGAAGGAGCAACTCTAATTACTAGATTTATTTATGTTTTAAGTTCGTTTTCGATTGCCAGTGCTACAGACACACAATTGTAGCATAAACATTTATATACATATATATATATATATTTATAAATACACATAAATATATATATCTATATATATGTGTATCCAGAGAGTTTTCGGTTTCGATTGTAAATTAAATGAAATGTTTCAATTTGGCAAGTGGATCGTCCAAATCTACAAAAATACATACCCTATATATAAATACACATACACACACACATACATATATAACTATAAATGATATATATATTATGTTTAGCCGATCAGACCAACAAGAAGCGAACCTTTAGCAATATATGGTTTAATTTATTCGCTTCGTTTTACCACCAACAATTCAACTTTAAGTGAACAATTTACAAGAAAAACATATAGAATTTATCTATAGAGTAACGATATTACATATATTAATATGTAGTTCAAATATATGTTGTTTTAATTCGTTTAAAACATAAAAGAAAATGCATACAAACAATTATAAAGAGCATATTAAAAACACCTAGGATCCTGATGTTTTATGATTGATATATATAGATACATACCTTAGTAATACGAGTAAAACAAATAAAAAGAAAATGAATGGACGCGATTTTTTGATTACCACACACTAAACTTAAGGCTAACAAAAAAGATACTTTGGAGAAAGCAACAAAATATAAATGTAGATATAATGAATAAAATGCAGTTTTATTTTATTTTATATCAGACATAAGGGACGAGAGTGTTTATGAGTAAATTCACAATCGCAAAACCTTACGTGAAGAGTCGAACTATTTGACTGATTAGCACATTTGCAACTGAACAGGGATTCCGGATTCATAGCCCGTGGGGAACATGGTTTATTTGCATAACTATGCATGCCATCTTTTTACATTTACTAAATATCGACAAGATCGATTGTAAATAAACAAGGAATATAAATTGTATTTCAATGTGGTACACGATGTTTTATTAATTCTAATTCTACGAAATCACACAGTTTTCAAGTCACTTAATCAGCTAACAATACAACAATATAAAACGGAATAACATTTATAAAAAAAGTCGAGCTTATATTATACATTAAAAACAAATCAATGTCAGCAACTGCAGAAAGAGATTCTTAGTCATCTGAAATATGAGAATTTACATATTGTATATAGAAATAGCCAAATGAATTTGTAATTTGTGACATACCAGCGAGATAAAAATTGATTAAGCACATTGTGGCAAAGCCAACAATGACTGTCGTGAACTGCGCAAATCCCGCCCAGCGACGCTGACTATTTCTATGCCAGCGTGCCTTCTCGCGTGGAATCACCTCGCACACGGTCACATAGAAGAGAGTGCCCCCGGCAAGTGCCTGGATAATAGGGAGCGTAGTCTGTGACCAATTTGCGGGTAAGTCAACGATAAGCATTCCCAGACCAATGCCACAGACGGCACCCAAAGCAAATACAGAAATGCCAACGAATTGAGAGCGCACACTGGCGCGTGGATTGGAGCGAAATTCGAGACCCAGACAGAAGCCCATCACAAACTTGTGACACGCAACGGCGCCGAGCAGGAAAAGCACCTGGAACAAAGATAGATAGATAGAGAGAGAGGGAGCGAGATGAGTTGAGCAGCATCAACAGCAACTGATTTGCTGTTTATCATAGTTAAATATTTGTCTCAGATTAGGGGCAGAGCAAACTAAACTGAACTAGTAAACTAATTGTGCCAAGGCAGAAGTGTGCAGACCTTGGTGGCCGAGTTCTGTACTCCGATAGCCAATCCCTCGATAGCCGAATGCAAAGACAAAGCGACAAAGAGACCGAGTGTGCCGGTCATGGATTGCACACAGGGCTCCTGGTGACTCGTATGACAGATGCGGGCATTGGCATCCTCCACACTATTTTCATCACATCCGGGTAGGGCGGTATAATTGTGATCATGGCCACTGAAATCAAAAACCATTAATTGAATTCGAACTAAATTCAAATGATAGTAATAAATTGATTTACTTTTCATGATGATGGTGGTGGTGCTGGAGACTGTCAGAGGCAAGCAAAGGAGCACGCTCATTGTTGCTAGTGGCACCATATCCATTACCTGCAGCAGGTGAAGGGGTTGAGGGTGCCGCTGCATGAGTGTGTTGAATGGCCTCGCCAAAGAAGAAGTGTATAAACTCATCAATAAAGTATATAATAAAGAAGCCCCCACACATTGCCACCTCTGCGAAATTTGATTTCATTTGCTCGCGCACCTGCAACAACAAAACAAAATACATGGCTTATCATCACTTTTGCACTTTGATGCACATGGTTTATTTTTTTTTTTACCTCAGGCAAGATGTGCACCAGTGCTGTGGCCAGCAAGATGCCCGCTCCGAAGCAGAGCAGCAACGATGTGGTCAGTGGAAACCGCTGGCGATTACGTTCTGATATAATGGCGGGCAACATGCCGGATAAAAGGCTACCAAGGCCAAGGACTAACATGGCCAAAACCTTCTCCAAGTCGCCACGATCCTCCGACGTCGTCATTAACGTTGGCTCCAACCGCCAGTTGCTGTTATTTGTCTCCATACCTGTTGCACAGGTGTGCAAATAAAATGTATTCCACTAAAATTTAAACGAACGCAGCGAGTTCGTTGTCTTATTTCTTACAAAGAGCTTCGGTATTTAAAATTAAAACAGACTGCACAATCCTCGACATACACAACAGTTAAACGCCACAAAACGACTATAAGAAGGTTGCCAAATCGCTATCTCTGTAATGTTAACTAACAGCGCTGTCGTTGTCGGTTGCTATTGATAATATTTGATAGCTCGCTGCTGTTAATTGGATGTTTATAGCATTTTGTCTGTTAAATTCAAAATGAACAATGCACTTGCGCAATTATTCGATTGAATAGGTAATAAGTCCTACTTAAACTGTTTGTCTTTTTTATAATCAAGTATTCTTTGATTTCAAAAATTTAGTAACAACATTTGGGGCCCCCACATTTTTCGTCTTTTGTCCATTGCTATGGTGCGTCGCTGTTTGGTTTGCGGCGAGGTGCCTTCTTTGGAGTACACCTACCCAAAGAGCATGGACGAGGCAATCAAATGGAAGAGCATGCTCAGTGTCCATATGCCTGTGGAGACATTGCGCCACCAGATGTGCGTTTGCAACAAACATTTCAATCGCTCCAATTTTGACATGGCGGAAGAGGATGAACAATTCAATGATCAGCAGAGTCTTATTTACGCAAGCTCCTCAAACGTATTGAATGGTCGAGCACAAGATGAATCAGCTCCACTAAATTCTCATTGCAGTTTCGGCTCGACTTTTACTATAATGACAGGCAACGAAAATCTATCGGAAAGAAAGAATTCGGGCTACGAAAACATTGCCACGGGCCCCTTCCATAGCTCCACTAAGGGCAGCTGTTGTTCAAATCCAGTTCTCCTCAATCTGAAAAGAAAAAATCAAATGCAACCAAATAATTCCAAAAGTGTTCCAATGAAATGTCAGCCGCATAGCAACTACAGTGGGTGTAGCATTAATTACCAATCGAAAATGCAGAATAGTCAAAAAAGTCCAGATTTTTCAATAGCAAATCAACCTTTTTCCGGAGTATCTCCCATTGTATGCAAGCCGACAGTCTATGATGATCCTGCGCGGGCGCCTGTCAATGTACTCATGATGGGTAGCCTCAAGCAGAGAACATATAAATGTGGCAAGAGTTTCGCAGTGCACGGTTCGGAGACAGAGATTAATGTGTTAGACTCGAATCTGGGTAGTGAGAGGGTCCTCTTCAAGCATGTTAATGTGCCAAAATATAAAGTCTGTCGTGCCTCGACGGGAGAAAAATCAACAGGCGTTGACGGTGTGGATGGTGCTGAGCAAAACGGAAGCACCACAGAAGTCCTTTTAATGGGACATACTGAATATGAGATAAAGTCCTGTCCAGACACTACACAGTGTTTTATGGAAAATGAAAGCGACAAACTCACGAGTATTAAAACAAAACACTATTGCTGAACTGGAGGCCCTACTGAGCCAGCAGAAGAAGATTCAGGAAAGCATACAGAAAAAAGTGGACGAGCTGCAGTACATGGAAAAACATGATAAAAAGTGGATATGAAAAACAATGAAATTGCGACAAAAGACTAAATAATTGGAGGCGCAATCGAATTGTGTTCTCAGTGCATACTGAATACAGTTCATCCATTAAATATACATAGGTATTCCATAGGTTAATTTCTCATTTTTTGCATTATTTCAAAATCTTTCCCCGCAACAAAATGATTGCCAAATGTATCGATATATCATTGACTACATGTTGAGTTATCGCACAGTATGCTCATTAAATATATTTGAATTCAAATTTCCCTAAAATTTCCTACTGTAAAGATTTATTGTATTATCGATATGCATGTTATGCATGCATCTATGTAATTATTTCATTGCTGCCCTGTCGATATGTGTACAAACTTTCTTTGAATTCATATTCAAATTTGTTCAGCATTATTAAATACGAAACTGTTTTTTCACATTCTTGAACTATTCAAATTAAGCAGTTATAATGAGCCGTTGTTGTGTGGTCTGCGGAAAGAGAACCTTGGGAAAAGTCCAACACTATCCTAGAAACAAAAATGAAGCGCTTATATGGCAGCGAAGTATGGGCGCCTTTGACTTATCCGTGGATACAATTCAATCACTTTGCTGCGTCTGCATTAAGCATATTCCAAAATTTCTGAAGCTTGTCAAGCAGCATGCTGCAAAGCGAGTGGCACAGGATAAACTGCGCAGACCATCACTCAATGTACTAGTCTTGCCGGGGGGCAAGGCGACCGCCTTTCAAACAATTAGAGAATCAAAAACATATAGAGGAGCAACTGGATGCAGATATCATAGTGCAAGAATCATGTATTATAGATCCTGTCATTACATTTCCCGACATCGGTGAAGCCGAAGCAGCGCAGGACGGCAATCAAGATACTGAACACTGCGGGGACGTCGGAACCCAACCCGACTCTACAGATGTGCTCCTGCTGGGCCCAAGCCAAAATTATCCTGGTAAATGCGAACAATGTGTCCAGCATGGGTCCAATCAGTCTAAGCCAGATGATCCCCAAATACCTTGTGAGCAATGCAATGAGCGCGATCAACTGCGTGAGATAATCAAACAGCAGCAACATCGCATCTATCAGTTGGAATCTCATGTGTCCCGCCAAGGCGAGTGGCATTCGGCAATTCAGCATAAAATGAGTCAGCTTTATGCTGATTTCGAAATAGGTAATGCGGATCAGACGAGCTGCTTCGATGATAATTCAAATGCTGAAATGCCAAATGCACCAGCGGGCACGCGCTTCCATTGGTGTGCAGAGAGAATTCCCGAGTTGAATATATCAGTACCAGATAAAGCGACAGATTCATGAAAAATACCCGGATAAGGTGATTATGTCTGTAGCTATCCCAAGAGGTTTATTCGCAAAATCAACAGTTTATTCCTTAAGCTTAGGCAGCAGACTGAATGACATCTGTGTAGAGCTTAACCTTGGTGGCAATGCTCATATCGACATATTTGTCACCAATGGAAACAATCAGGCCACCAATAATGCTGGGATCCACACGGGAGGTGATCTTCAGTGACTGGTTGCCCTTGAGGAAGGACTGCAAGTGCAATGGAGATGAAATTGAATGCCAATATGGTTACGACAACTAAATGTTATAATTTCTCATACCTTAAGTGCACCCTCGAGCTGCTTGCTTTGGGAAGCATCCAGCGGCTTGGCAGTAACCACTTCACAGACAACCTCACCACGATGGGCAGCCATAATTGTCTTGTAGGCATTGATAACAGTATCCAGCTTCTTCAAGCGACCGTTGTCGGCCAAAAGACCCAACAAATTGGCAGTAGCCGGGGCGAATTTCAATTTCTCAGCAGCATCCTTCAAGGCAGTGGACATAACTTTCTTGTTGATGATGGGACTGGTCACATATTCGCGCAGTTTCTTATCGCCCTTGATGGTCGACTGCAATGCTGTAAGGTCCTTCTCCACCTGATCCAACTGGCTCAGTTTTGAGGCAGCCGAGTACAGGGCGGTGGCGTACCGTCCTTCCAGGCCAAACACCTGCACTGGTGGCTTGACCGACTGCTGGGCGGCAGCGGAGCTGAGCGTACGGCTCTGTAACGATGACAATTATCAAAAATTATTGTATTATAACAGATATGATGTTGTTTATTGGTTAATATTTGCCAATTACATAACCAAAAAATCCGCGTTAGATAATTTGGTTTTAATTCAATGACACATTAGAGCATTGAAAATTTGTGTGGTATTGAATATTTGTGCCACAACTTAGAAATTATTTATGTTATTCTTTGCCTTTTTGTAAAAAACATACCAAAATTGCTAATTTGTTAATAGAGGCCATCGCTTATTCCTTGCGCAGAATTTTCTACCTAAGAAAAGCAGCTGTCAAGTACAGGGTTGTTTTGCCTGAGTAAAAACAGGGTTGTTTCGTCACCGAAATGCACCAGGGATAGTAATATGTCGATTAATAAATCGATAGAAGCAAAACATTTTAAAATAAATCAATTTTAAATATAACAAAAATTACTAAAAATAATATATTTATTTCGTTGCGATTCAAATCATAGAAATTTCTCGCAGATTTATAGAGCTGCTGTAACAAATAATAATAATAAAAATAAAACTTCAAAACAGTTTTCAGATTCACGTCTTTTTATTTTTAAGTGTTTTAAAAAATTGTTTGTTGTGTAGATGGGCTTTTCGAAATACGTATTGATTTTTTACTTAAAACGTAACTGTAAAACTGCCTAAACATGGATGTATGTTTTGTTCAAGTGTGATATAACATTTGAAACGGATTCGTTATTATATTGCTCTTCCGAAATAACCAATACAGTAAATAAAAGTATTTTTTGTGGTTAGCACTTTGGGAAGTCAATTGAAAATTAATTCATATTATATAGTCAGGGGTTTACTTGTCATCTGAAATAAGAAACCGAAATTAGCAATGGTATTTTAGATGTGTTCAAATTCGATTGGGCTTACCTTCATCATCGAGGTCTTCATCACCGTCGTCCTCACCGTCATCGTCCTCAAATGCTTCCTCTTCGTTGTCTTCATTATCGTCTTCATCTTCCGGCTCCACTTCAATATCAGGTACCAGATAATACTGTAGTGGATTTGGCCAAAGATCATCCTTTATCAGTTCAGCAATCTCATCGTTAACAGGGTCAGCATTGTCCGAGAACCAATCGAAGAAGGTCTTGTAATCAGAGTTTCTTTTCTTCTTATTACCATAGGGTTTTGTTAGCAACTGCTTGAGTAGATTCTTTCCTTCCTTCCACTGGATGGGTGTGCTAGTGGAAGCGGGCCAATCGCCATTTTCAGAGGCAGCTACAAATGGTAAAATTATACAATTACTGTAAACTCAATGTAATATGCCAATGCAATGTATTTACCCGCTGAATTCAAATGGAACTCTTTGGTGAGAACCTTGTTCTCGAAATATGGATTCTCATCGAAGTGAAAATTTATACGGTATCCCGATTTGATGTCTTCAAATTCTTCAACTTCTAATTTGTTTAACGCATGAAGGCATTCTTCCTCCTCTTCATCCAGTATACCAGACACTTGCGGGTGGTTGATGAACTATTTAATGATAAGAATATTCAAATTAATTGGTTATTGCGAACCAAGCGACGGCGAGCACAATACATTGAATGAACTATCGATAACGATAGTCAGCAGTGTTGTATACAGTAGTGTAAATTAAAAACATTGAAATGTGAAGATTAATACTCACGCCACACTAAAAATGCGTATACAATTTAATAGGGCATTAATGAAAAATTTAACTAACTGCAATTTTACTACTTTTAATCACGAACACCCATTCATTCAATTCGCTACATTGTTAGTCAGACGCACGCACACACATACAAGCGAACAAAAAAGAGCGGTGCGACCGGTGGCGGCGATGCATGCATTAGCAGACAAGTTGAAAAAGAACAAACGAAAAAACGTTCCTCGAATAGAGAAATTTTTCTTGCACATGTAGTACAGACATACACAAAATCAATTAATGTTGTCAACTCCCTCCTGCACGTAACTGTGTTGGAGTAGTTGAATTTTTCAATGAAAACTCGAATTTTGCACATGTTAAAATGCAAATCAAGGGAAGAGATAATAATGCCGCCTTCTCCACACACACACAATCATACAAATCCAAACACACATTTTACATTAAAATACTCACTGAAGTCACCCAAAAGTTGGGAATCCGCTTCACCAGCTCGCTGCGTTTCTCGTAGCACGGCTTACGTAGTTTGTTGTATTTCTGCTCAACTTTTAAGATCTCTTCACTGGCTTTTTCGTTTAATGCGTCTATTTCATTTTGACAAGCATCGATTTGTTCTAGCGCCTCAGACTCCTCTTCGTTGGGACCGGCAGATGTATTAGCATCGGCGACTCCATCCAACTTTTGTCGCTTTGGCACGCTCGACATGATGTCACTTTTCACTTAGAATGGTGTAAATTAATATTAATATTGATTGTATTGCAAATGTGCAATTATTTTGTCTAGTACAGTTGAGCTACAGCCGATTTATTACACACTTTAACGCGCCGCTCGCTGCGTTTGCAAATTCTATGCCAAGTGTGACCAAACACTGCAAACAAAATATACAATTCTTGATGGTTGCACTTTCGATAACTTAATTATCGAGAATCCACTCTGAAATTAACTTGTCTCTGGAACATTATTTATTTATTTTTTAACAATAACTATCCAAGATAAATTTTTATTGATTACAATAGTAATAATAATAACAATAGCACAATAAAAACATAAGATAAGTTGTTAGGAATTATCTTAATATCTCGAGCTAGTTCCCCCATTGAACAAGTTCGCTTGACCAGCTGTTTACGTTTCACAGCACTTGAAAAATGACAATCCATTTTCGTTCCTTTTACAACACGCGCGGACAATATTTAATGTCGAGGTGTAAACGAGCTGGCCCACAAATTTTTTAATTTTATATATCAAGAGTTTTTAAAAAAATTAAAAACATGGCCACGGCTGAAGCTCAAGTCAATGTGAACACAAATTTGCAAAAGCAGGACCTTAGCAATTTGGTGAGTGTGGAATAACAATAACAGTTAATCTTCGCATCGAATCGACGTACGCGTCTTTTTGCGGCCTTTTTCTACGCTACCTGCCAAAAACAACGGGGAGGACGCTTTGTAGCAGCCATTTCTATATGAAAATGTGAAATTTATGATGTCCTCAACATTTCACAAATGTTTTGCTTCTGGCAACAACATTTTATATTTATTTGGCTGTTGTTGTTGGTGCCATTTGTTAATGTGGACAGCAACACAAAGCGGTCACTAAAGAATGCAGCACGTGGCGTTAGTTTGCTCCGTTTTGGCAAGCTGCGAAAGTTGTTGGCATTATATGCTATGCGCGCTATCTTCACATATGTTTCAAATATGTGTGGAGCTGTTGTGGATACATCCAAAATGCAATTGAATTGTGCGGCTCAACTGTTGCTACAATTTCTGATGCAATACAAATGTTAATTCTAACCTCAAAATGTACGGCTTTTCTACGCACACTCATGCCACATACAAAATGCATGCATACGTATGTATGTGTGTATGATGTAGAGTAGGGGCGTCCAGGCAGGCAGGGTGTGTCGAGAAAAAATGGCAAATATTTATTTTATTTTTGTATTAAAATTTTTGAATTGTTTTTGTTTTCGTGACATTTGCAGGAAGTCAGCAATCTGACGCCGCTTTCGCCAGAGGTAATCTCGCGCCAGGCCACAATCAACATTGGAACAATCGGTCATGTAGCCCACGGTAAATCGACAGTGGTCAAAGCCATCTCCGGCGTGCAGACTGTGCGCTTTAAAAATGAATTGGAACGAAATATCACAATTAAGCTTGGTAAGTGAAGATCAGCTTCAAAATATAATCATTGTTATTATTATATATTATATTTATTGTCTTAAGCTGGAATAATGCGAGCAAGTATTATTGCAGCTAAATATATATAACAATTTACGCATAAATATCGTTTGAAAGATTTATTGTCTCTTACAAATGATATTTTCGCATTTAGTGTGTCGTCGAATTGCTTTCAAGTTTAAGAGCACAACAACATTTACACTACAACAACAACTTAATTTACACTTTCCCAACTTCAATAGAATGCTTATTAATAATTACTGAGCCTTCCATTCGTCGTGTGGGCAGTGGAAAATCCTCTTTTTATATCTCAACTTACTAAATACTGACGACGGCACAACGCGCGCGCGACCTCCTCTTCCTCCTGTCTCTCTATACCATACAAAGGATCAGAGAGATCAATTGAAAAAGTGATAACGGATAAAGTTTGAAAATAATGGATAATCCTTTCGTTTATTATTTTGTGTTTATTATAAATGATTTGTTCGAGTTGTCTGTATAATGGAATATTGTAAGACTTGTATAAGTTAAGTTTATTTATTTTGATTGCTTAAATGTTTATTAGTTTTAAGTATTTCGTTTCTGATTTGAAGCTGTAAAGTTTTGATTATGGGAATGGTTGTATCTGTTTCTGAATAATTTAAATTGCTGGATTAGTTCCCCTACAATATCAATCAATAACTCTCAATAACAATATCAACAACAACACACGCACTGTGTCGTCGCCTTAGTAGTTTGAATTAAAAAATAAATCTCTTTCTGTGTATTCACTGTATTTTTTTTTTTTGAAATAAGATTTGTTAGTTTCTTAGAGCTTTTTTTCTTTGTTTTTTCATTTGATTTGATAATCCAGCAATTTAATTAATTGAGACAATCTTTTTCTTCTTTTTTTCGTTTTTCGTTTGCGCGTAAAAAACAAAAAACCAAAAACAAAATCCCCAAAATCGAAATTTGCAGAACGCTTAAGCGAAATGAAAATCGAGAAACTTTTGAACTCCAAGCAACAGCGACAGAAATACGAGCAACAGCAGAGGAAACAATTGAAGCGTCTCGCCTGGCGACGACGACGACGATGCCAGGAGGAGGATAAGAAGCATCATCATCAGCCCTCTGGCACGGCCCCCTCTACAATGCTTAAGGTGGTCAACAAGCAGCAGCAACAACAGCAGCCGCGGCGTCCAAGCAGGCGCAGCATCAGTCAAGGTTCTCTCAGTCCCAGTCACAGCAGTGGCTATGGCAGCAATTTCGGATCAGATGAGCGCGATATTAAAACAACAACATCACTGAAACGGAGACGAAGCAGCAACATCAGCAGTCAGGATGCGCCTGTGTTGAAGCGCAGAAAGAGCAACGCCGGATTGATTAACATTAAGAAGCCCAAGGGAGAATATATTGTGGAGTCCATAGAACGTGTCGAGGTGGTTAACTATGAGCCTGTTTTCTATGTCAAATGGTTTGGCTATGACACCAGCGAGAACACGTGGGAGAACTTAATGAATCTAAAAGATTGTGCACAATTGGAACATTTCGTGGAGCAGCAGTTGCATCTGCACGAGAAATATGTGGCACTCATCACAAGTGAATTGGAGGCACAACTTGCCACAGAGCTAAATGAATTGGAACTAAGCCAACTGGGTATCACAATGGAGCAGGTGAAGAACTATGATAATTTGCAATTGCATTTGGACCTGATACTCCTGGCACAGTATCGTGCCTCAGGCAGCCGTGCACAGCGTGAACCACAGCGCATTGGGGAGCGTGCGTTGCAACAGATGCGTGTGCAACGCTATCACTATGAGCGTCGCAAGCAGCTCAAGCTATTGGAGCAGTTCGAGTCGCATATAAACAGTGTGGAGTTTCCTGCACCTCCTATACGTGTGTGCAATGATGTTGATCTGGATACAATTGAGACCAGTTTCAATTATATACAACATAATGTACTAAGCGATGCGGTGCCACAACCAGAGACAGATCTTTTTGGCTGCACTTGCTGTACGAAGGAAGGAGAAGGCCAGCAGCAGACTCCATCATCCGTTGGTATGTATGCACCATCCAGTCGCTGTTGTGCGCGTCTTGGTGGCGAACTGTTTGCCTATGAGCGAAGTACTCGTCGCCTCCGGCTGCCACAGGGTAGTGCCATCTATGAGTGCAACAAACGTTGCAGCTGCGATGAGAGTTGCGCGAATCGTCTCGTTCAGCATGGAAGGAAACATCCCTTGGAGCTCTTCAAGACAGATAATGGACGCGGTTGGGGCGTGCGTACACCACAAGCTCTGCGAAAGGGTGAATTCGTTTGTGAATATGTTGGCGAGATTATCACCAGCGATGAGGCTAATGAACGTGGCAAGCACTATGATGATAAGGGACGCACATATCTCTTTGATCTGGATTATAATACGGCCGCCGAGAGCGAGTATACCATCGATGCGGCCATGTATGGGAATGTCTCGCATTTTATTAATCATTCATGCGATCCTAACTTGGCCGTCTTTCCCTGTTGGATTGAGCACCTTAATATGGCATTGCCACATTTAGTATTCTTCACACTGCGACCCATCAAGGCTGGCGAGGAGCTGAGCTTCGATTATATACGTGCCGACAATGAGGATGTACCCTACGAGAATCTATCGATGGCTGCACGTGTCGAGTGTCGTTGTGGCGCCGCCAATTGCCGCAAGGTGCTCTTCTAGACAGGAGCGAAGCACGAGGAAGAATTGTTTATGATTTTGATTGATACAGAATTATTTGTACTACTTTCCTTATTCAATTGTCTGTTAGCAATGTCAATAGTTTCTACAAAGTCCCACCAAAAACAAGAACAAAATGACACTGATCCTGATAGATTAGGATAGAATTATTTGTATCTTATGTTTAATTACTCCACTGCTTAATGAGAATATGTTAAGTGTGCCGAGTTTTGATTGACTGAAGTGTATTATTATAATTCTATATAATAACCATTTGGATATTTGATTATCATCCACAAAACACACACAACACATTCAATTGTTCTGAAGTTATTCTAGATATATCTTTTTTTTCATTACATTTTTTAACAAAAGGAGTATTTCTTAATGTGTCCAAAATGAGTATTTATTAATGTTGGACAATTAATAAATAAAATCGTATGACATTAATTACAAATTTTAATTGATTTTATTTGTTGAATCTTACCTATAAATAAGCTATAATATATATATATTATTACACATAATAATTATATATTAGTATGTATTCTTAGGATTTGCATATGCAGTGCGTAATTTTTGTATTTTGGGGTTAGGCTGCACATTTTACTGGAGCTGGATAGCGGATTGATGGTCCATTAAAACATTGCTGATTCAATGCCATTTCAGGTTATGCCAATGCCAAGATCTACAAGTGCGACAATCCCAAGTGCCCACGCCCGGCCAGCTTTGTATCGGATGGCTCTAGCAAGGATGATAGTATGCCCTGTGCGCGTCCAGCCTGCTCGGGTCGCTTCAGATTGGTGCGTCACGTGAGCTTTGTGGATTGCCCCGGTCACGACATTCTTATGGCAACTATGTTGAACGGCGCCGCTGTGATGGATGCCGCCCTGCTGCTCATTGCTGGTGAGTAAACAGATTAGATATACAGACACATATACATGACTAATACTTCGTACCTTCGTCTTTGCTAGGCAACGAGTCGTGCCCACAGCCCCAGACATCGGAGCATCTTGCTGCCATTGAGATTATGAAACTGAAACAAATTTTGATATTGCAAAACAAAATTGATTTGGTTAAGGAGAGTCAGGCCAAGGAGCAATATGAAGAGATCACAAAGTTTGTGCAGGGCACCGTTGCCGAGGGTGCACCGATAATTCCAATTTCGGCACAGCTGAAGTATAATATCGATGTCCTCTGCGAGTATATTGTGAACAAGATCCCTGTGCCGCAGCGTGACTTCAATACGCCGCCCCGTCTAATTGTCATTCGTTCGTTTGATGTTAATAAACCTGGCTGTGAGGTGCAGGATCTCAAGGGTGGCGTTGCCGGTGGCTCGATATTGAGCGGTGTCCTCAAGGTGGGACAGGAGATCGAAGTGCGCCCTGGCGTTGTGACAAAGGACAGCGATGGCAACATCACTTGCCGCCCAATCTTCTCGCGCATCGTTTCGCTATTTGCCGAACAAAATGAACTGCAATACGCTGTACCCGGTGGCCTGATCGGTGTGGGCACCAAAATCGATCCTACACTCTGCCGTGCTGATCGTCTGGTGGGTCAAGTCCTCGGTGCCGTTGGCCACTTGCCTGACATTTACATTGAGTTGGAAATTTCATATTACCTGTTGCGTCGCTTGCTCGGCGTTCGTACCGATGGCGAGAAGAAGGGTGCACGCGTGGAGAAGCTGCAGAAGAACGAAATCTTGCTGGTAAACATTGGATCACTCAGCACTGGCGGTCGTATCTCGGCCACAAAAGGCGATCTGGCCAAGATTGTGCTCACAACGCCCGTCTGCACGGAGAAGGGCGAGAAGATTGCACTCAGCAGACGTGTGGAGAACCATTGGCGGTAAGTTTCATTATAAATATATATCCCAATTCCCTTTGCTTAATTATCTCTACTTTCTCTCTTACAGTTTGATTGGTTGGGGACAAATCTTTGGTGGCAAAACAATTAATCCCGTGCTGGACAGTCAGCCAACGCGACCAATTTTAAACACCAACTAGACACCCGCTCCGAATTCGTATATTCAATTTAAGAGTTTCACGTGTGCGTGTGGAATGTGCATGTGTGTGTGTGTGTGTGCACAATATTCGCTGAACTGCCTGCACCGTATCTTCATCTTTACGATACCCCCCGCTCGTCGTCGTCCTTCTCCACCTCCTTCACGTCCGTTGATAGCAAAAAAGACAAACAGAACAACAACAAACAACAAGAAAATAAGAAACATAAACAGAAACTACTGAAAATTGATGCATACATACCTTAATTTATTATTTTTGTATGTATATAAACAAATTGTGGCTGGGGAAATGTTATCGTATAAATAGCAAATCCGCGAGCACGAGAAACTAATAGGTTATACCATACATAATACTTTATAAAACAAATCTGATATATCGTAAAATTGTTTTTATGATTTAAATACAAACAAACAAAAAACAAGTATAAAATTGTATGCATTTTTACAATTAAAACCAAAAATCCATAAATGTTTTACTTGAAATAATTGGGGTGGGGGTTGATCGACTCGACACTATTTTTCACTATATACCATTTTATTTGTTTAAGCATTATTAATGTTATTATAATTTCATATAGTTTTGAAACAATCGTGACATCATTTTCATTATCGTTTTATTTCGTTAAATTACATATTTTGAAACATTAGCATTTTTTTTATTTTGTTGTAATTCTTGCATAGTGTTTTACTTTCATTACCTAGCGCATACTATATTTATTTTAGTTGGTAAACTCTACACATTGTCCATGTATATTTCTTTTGTTTTCTGTTTCGGTTTCGGTTCTCGGTTCTGCAGTTAATGAAATTATCTCTCAATAATAATCTTCTCTAGTTAGCTTAATTAATAAAAATTCGTACTTAGTCGCGATTCACTGTTTTTTGGTATTTAATTCATTAATTGAATTGCTGAAAACGTTCGTTATAATACTTTTAAGTGTTAAGTAATTCTCTCGACTCACTTGATTTCATACTGTTATACTTTTACAGAACTCTTTGAGCATTCTATAACAGAGAGCGAGTAATGTTTCTTCGTTGAACACGAATCTTAAACGAATTTCAATTGAATTAAATTTGATTTTGTATTCTATCGTATATACGTATTTAATACCCTATAAATTTGAGCGACATTTGAACACAATTTAGTAGTTTTTTTTGAGCAGGCTTCGTCACAGAAAAATAGTATCTTGATTGATAGAAAACTAAGGAACTTTTTGCAGTGAGATTTAAGCTCGATTTCAACAGAACTGTATCGTATAAAAGAATAATTGGCAATTCAAGTAAAGAACATTGAATATCTATAAGTCAGTTTTGGAATGTTTGCGTTACATTATCTTTGGCTTTTCTTATTTAAAAACTCAGTTGAATTAATATAATCATTTATGTTCTCTGCATGAAATAATCTTAACTTCTATTGAACATGTCTGATATAGACATATCTATATTGTATATATCCCTATATTAATTAAGTACATTTCCTTCACTGTAACTAGAATCAGTTGCCAGTTACAGTTGAATATGTTTGTACGCATGTATTTCTTACAAATAAAAATGAAGAATTTTGCTCAAGAAAGAAATGTATATTATAAGAAGATAGATTCCTAGTAAATTAAAGTAAATTGATATCGTATAATTCATTTTGTAGGACAATCATTATCCTCCGTTTGCATACATACATATAACAATAACATTGAATTATTACTCGAACAAAGAATCATCTTAGCATTAATTGAGCACTTGATGGTGCTGATTTTGATTGGTTAACCTTGCATATTATTCATATTTATCATATACACATCTATTTGGTTTGCTTTCGTTATCATCTTTTTATTTATTAATGCATTAACATTTACATTTAAACAGTGCCTTTTGAGCTTGATTGGGTGATTTATTCTTTATGTTATTGTTTACTATATATAGTATCATTCAGTGTTGCTTGATGTGATGAAATGTTCTCTATGTGTCATTGCCACTACGTACTTACATATATAGTACATAGTAATATCTGAATGGGATGAAAGTAAGATGACACTATAAATACACTATTGAAATGCTCTTTCACATAATTTCTACTGATTCACGAAGAATTGAATCATTTCTTTACAGTTGAAGTATCTATACATATAGTATATATGTACATTCGATATTAGATAATACGATTTATTGACATTTAACCTTGGCAAAATTGGAGTTTTTTTCTTAAATATATTCGATTTTGATTTGAAACTGGCTACATTAGACATACACATATATATAATATTTTATAATCAGACATTAAGATTGAGCTTATTACAAAATCTGTTTGTTTTATTCTAACATATCTAACATCATTAGTTTTTCTTAACAATTTTTCACAATATGCCAAACATTTTCAACTCTTTTGCAAACAGTTAATATATATATATTTATATATAGTATATACACATACATATATTTTCTAAAAGTGCGCAGAATATAAGCAAATTGTACATGCTAATGTCAATGTTTATTCTATCTATACACCATATGCTCTGTATATTGCATGAGTTGTTCTATTTAGATAACTTCCATCATATATGTAGTATATATAATTAGTTTATTGAATGTACAAGTGATTTGTGTTCTTTGGATTGGGGTTCTTTGGTTAATCGTAATCGTAGCCTGCATTTTCTTTAGGATGACTTGTGTGTTGTGCATGTGGCATCTTGTGGGTGTGGCATCTTAAAGAAAATGGCTTAAATCTCATTCGTTGACATCCTCGTCGGATGAGCTGGCCGCGGGTATCGTTGAGAACTGCCAGGCCTCTCGATTATTATTTTTACTGGCACTAAAAGAAAGATGGAATTTATTAAAATATATATTATATTTGATATATATGCTTGCAGTAATGTTACCCATGCTTTTTGGCATTGCTGGGCAGTGTGTGGGAGCTGCGATAATAGCTGTCGTGTGGCTCCTCCTTAGTCTCCTCCAGCGATTTGCGCTGCAGCGTCATTGTCTCCTGCGGCAGAGATGAGGCAGCACTAGCGCTACTTAGCTCCGAATCCAGATAGTATTTGGCACTCTGTGCTATTTTACAGTTCTCACATTCGCTCAGATAGTCATCGTCCAGGCTGGTGTCATTGGGCAGGAAATGTTCATTGGGATTTAGACAATTCTTCGATGTGGTGCAGACAGGCAACTGTTTGTTCGCTGTGCCACTACCACCACCACCACCAGCACCACGACTTCGAGGATAGCTTGGCATTTGACAAGTGGCAACTGTTGTTGCTACACTGCTGCTGCCAGATGCAGTGGCTGCTGTTGTTGCTGTTGGTGCCTTCACTCGCAATATTTTTGGCAGTGTTGTGCTCTTGCTGGTGCTAACCGTTGATGCTGCTGCTGCCTTCTCGTTGTTGTTCTCCATGGGAGGAATGCTGATCACTGACGGCACTTTGCTGACCACACTGTTGATGGTGCTGTTCAGTGAGATCTTGCCGCTAATGTGCTTGGGCAGCGTGTAGGTCACATGATTGTTGGCCAGCGGATAAAAGGTGCTCGAATTGATTTTCCCTCCACTCGACTTCTCACTGCAACTGCCCGCCGATGGACTTGCTGGCGGCAGGGTCAACGTGGGCTGAGCTTGTTCCTTTTTGCTTGTCGACTTGCTGAGCGTATAAATTGTTGCCACAGCGCTGTTGTTGTTGTGTGTTGCTGCTGCTGCTGATGTTGTTGTTGTTGCTGCTGTGCCAGTGGCAGTTTTTAAATTCGTTAGACTTTTATAGAGTTTCGGTGGTAATTGCGGATTGTTTTGTTCTTTTTCTTGTTGCTGCTGTACATGTTGCGGTTGTTGCTGTTCTTTCTGTGGCAGTTGCTGATTATAAAAATGTTGCTTCTGTTTCTGTGTCAAACTCAAGTAAGCATCAACCTGCAAAGAACGTTTACAAAGTGTTATTTAAAGAACATTAACAAATCCTTCCTTCGTTAGTTTGGCCACATCACATGATTGATAACTAAATTTTGTCCTCAGCTTTGTATGGTTTATAGAACTAGCCCACATTGTCATCGGCAGCATTGCAACTTGGATGGGATTACTTACATTTCGAACTCACCTTTCGATTCAAGTAGGCACTGGAGAGTACATCGACACCGGCAACAGCGTTGCTGGTACGTCCGTTGCTGCTGCTGCTGCTGCTGGTGCCGCGCATGCGATCCGTTGTTGCTGAGCTGGAGGAAGATGAACGCTTCTGTACTCTGCCCAATACAATGGGTGGTGCACTGACATCGTCATGATGCTGCAATGGCGGTGGCGGTATTATAGCCGACACACTGTGCGATGGCATGGAGTGGCTCTGCTGCTGCTGCAATTCGTCGCCCACTTGCTTCGAAATTGTTGCAATTTTTGGCTCATGACTGCAGGGATTACGTGGCAAGAGCAGCTCCTGAGTGTTTGGTAATGTTTGCTGCAGATTTGTTGCCGACTTGGCGCGTTGTCCGTACGCCAATGTGGCAGCATGGCGCGTACTCACGCCTGGGGACAGTGCGGACGCATTGCTGCCTGCAAAGAGTTTGCCTGCACCGCTGAGGAAGGCATTGGCATTGGCATTCGCATTGCTGCCCATGTAGGACATTGGCACATGCTGTATGGGGCATTGGCACATGGGCTTCTTGCTCAGCTTGTTGCTGCTGCTGCCGCTGTTGCTGCTGCTACTGCTGCTGCTGCCAGCAACAACTGCTGCCGGATCTGTGGAGCTAGCGCTCGAACTAGACTTGGGCTTGACAGTTACCACCTGCAATGGATCTGCGACAGCAAAGTAGCGTGGAATAGTCCGATGATAGCGACGTGACGAGGAAGGCGTTTTGCTGCCTAGTTGCTGCTGCTGTTGCTGTTGTTGCTGTTGCTGAGATTTGAGTGCCACATGCAGCGGCATGGGCAGCGGTAGCGTCTGTGTTACCGAATCCGCAGTGTTGCAAGCTGGCGCCGTTGTTATAGTTGCTATTTCCATGGGCGGCAACATATCAATTGCCGTCGTAGACAATGCTGCTGCCAGCAACTGCTGCTGATGTTGGTGCTGCTGTTGGTGCTGCTGCTGCAGCTCAGCCGTAGCGGGCAACGAATGATAGCTTGCTGCACTGGCGCTGGCATTGATCTCCACATCCGCCACAGTTAGATACTGTTGTTGCTGTTGCTGCTGCTGCTGTTGATGCAACAGCTCTTGGGAGCCGCGTGGTGTGCGACGCACAGCAGCAGCAGCCGCAGCAGCAGCAGCAGCTGCTGTCGTTACACTTGCGCTTATATTGAGATGGCAATTCTTGTAGCTGCATTCGCTGCTGTTGCCGCTGCTGACTTGGCTTGGCTTGGGTGCTGCAAGTGTCTGTACACAAATAGAGCTGCTCTGCCCCGCTGCAATTGCTGCTGCTGCAGCCAAATGCTGCTGCTGCTGCTGCTGTTGATGATGCTGCTCCAGTGTGTGTTGCTGCTGCAGTTGCTGCTGCTGCTCGGACTGCAGACTATACGGTGGCTGATGATTCTCTCCTGTGGCAATTGTGGTCACTCCGCCACTATTGATATTGATATTGATCAGATTTGTGGTGCTTTGCGTGAACTGATTCGACTGAGCAGCCGCAGTTAGCTGGGCATGTGTGGCATGCGGATGTGTGGCAACATGCGAAGCAGTTACGGGCACCAGTTGCTGCGTGTAGGCTGCATGCGGATGAGCATGTTGTTGGGGCTGTGTATGCAGCTGCAGTGTGTGCTGTTGCAAGTGTTGTTGTTGCTGTTGCTGCTGCTGTTGCTGCAGTTGTTGCTGCTGCTGCAATTGCTGCTGTTGCAGTTGATGTTGCTGCTGCTGCTGCTGCAGTTGCTGTTGACTGGCCTGCACCGCCTGCCGCTGTGCATGACTTGGCAAAGTCACCGTGCATTGGGCACTCAATGCCTCCGCCTGGGAAATGGCAACGGCTTCCTCGTACGGCGGCGGTGCTTCGCCACGCGGAAAGTAACCACTGGGTGGCTTCCAGAGCGGATAATGTGTTGTGGCACCACCGTACGTATAGTCAATTGCACTCAAGTTGCCCTCCATGTAGCCCATGTTACCAGCGATATAGCTGCAAGAGGAAGTTAAGTTGCAACTTAGTAAATCAATCAACAGTCTGATATCAACTCTGAACAACTGCTAACAACGTGGTACACAACCTACATTCTTAACCGTTTTCTGATATGTTAATTATTATTTCTTCATTTATTATCCTAGAGCGACAACTAAAGACTTCGTCATAAATTTTTTTTTTTTTCCTTTTGCTTGGTTTTGGGGGGGGGGGGGTGGGTTATTTTTTTTTTTTTTCCCTCCTTTTTGAGCATCGAAATGATAATAACACTTATAAAACGTATGCTATTATCACATAAGAATTCTACGCTCTTGTTACTGCTAGCCAGGGACCGTCGAGAGACTATCAGGGCTCGAAGATAGTAAACTTGATGATAAGCTGGTCAAATCTGTTTACAGTTCTAACAAAGTTAACCCAAATTTCAAGATTTCGATTGACTCCAGCCTCGGTAGATATCCCACCTTTCCCACTCTGCTATTCCTTTCTACAGCTAAAGTAAAACTTTAATAATGCTCTCAAAAATAAAAGATCACTAATAAGGATACATGTACAGTTTGACTCTCCCTTTTTAATTTAAAAAGTACTAAAATAATGCTCACTTACCCAATGCTGCCCACAATGCTGCGTTGATCCTCAGCATTTTGACGATTCTCCCGGGCACGCATCTTGCGCTGCCTTAGACGATTCACCAGAAAGAAGAGCAAGGATAGTGATAGCGTGGCTGTAATGCCACTGGCCACCAGTCAAATTCCAAAATCGGTGCTGCCATCGCTAAACTGATCATCCAGGCAAATGACCTCACAGCAATTGTTGCCACTGCCGACGGTCTGAAAGGATTTGCACTTGCTAAATGCCTCGCAGAGCACCATTTTGCATGCCTTGGGCAATCCACTGTCGCAGATGCACAAGCGACACGAATCCGGTCCGGGCATATAGTGCATGCCCGTCTCATACAGCTTGCCATTGTAGTCCCGGCAATGCCCACCCTGTATAAGGCTCGAGCTCACCGCGTTGCTATCTGAAGTGTTACGAAAATATAATTCAAAAATGTTAGTAAAAGTCTCAAAACTGAATAGCACAGCTTAATTGTCAGTTAAAGCTGTGTGACCAATTACAACAACGATAAAAACGCATACAATAAAATACTAAATCTAAGTGCCCTTTATCGGTGACAAATTACTTAACTAACTATCGATAGCCAGCTTACCCATTCCGCGACAATAGATATTTATAATAACTAAGCATACTTTTAGGTGCTGCCAAGGTTTTCATTTAGTAGATTTGGATTACTGATTCATAATATTACATATACATATATATGTACTTATAATATTAAATTTATTTTTGTGGACACCTGCATTTATTATATGTACGTTCATGGTTGAATTAACAATATTTGGCCATAAATTAAGCGAATAATCCACAGACACGATAAAAAACGAAATTTTGTATTATTAAATTATATACATATGTATATTATGTTCTAATTTCTCCACTTTTTCTCTTTTCTTGATTATGAAGAAAGTAAAATATAAATATTAAGTACAATTAATAATAAATTCATTTTATTTTCACATTGAATGTAAGTTATAAGAGAAAACCAATTACAAGTGTACAATTCTTTATTTTGACCCACTTGACCAACTTTCGTTAAGCTTCTGACTTAACAGTTACCTTTTTTCGCCACCTGCTACCAGCCACACACACACACATTCATGCATATGTATGTCAGCTACACTAACAAAAATGCAGCAGGTGCTGTACCAAAACACACACACATTCGCACACGCAGACAGCAAGACACGCAAGCTTGCAGATTTATCACCCGACAAATGAAATTAAATGCAAACGCATAACGCTTTCAACATAATTTAAATGCTAAACACCAAAAGGAAATTCAAATTAAAAACAAATATATCCGCAGTACATACATTTACAGCTGAACAACGGCCTGGGACTAAGGGGGAAGGTGGTAGCGAAGGGGACCTGCAACAACATTAATGCGAACAGCCGAGACACGAGCGACGGCTGACGAACACGAGCAGGAAACGCACGAGCTAAAATGGCAAACACAGCGTGCTCGACGCCCCCGCAGCAGAAAAATACCAAATGATGCCTCCTTTCATGCGAGTTTCCAAGTGAAATTTTTGCGATACCCACACAGAAACACACAGATACTCAAACATACAAACTACACACACCCAATTCAGCCTCAATGCGGACATACGGGCAAACATAAGCAGGGAACACTTACATACATACACGCAAAAATAAACAGCATACACCCCACCACATACACACACACACACATATATGTGTATATCTGTGCATACACAAACTAAGAGAGTAAGAGTAAGAGCGCAAGAGAGAGACAGAGAGAAAATGGGTGGGCAGCACCAACGCAAAATTTTGCACGCCACTTCCTTTGCATTGCCCAACAGAAAACCGTTATGCCCCCTTTTCGCAGGAGTTGCTGCCTGAGCGAAAAGAGCGCAGCGCAGCGTATATGTATGTGCGTGTGTGTGTATGTGTGCCCTGTGTCCCATAAATTGTGAAACTCTGCTGTGGCCATGGACCATATTCCGTTTATTGTAGAAAAGAGAACAGCAATATAAATTGATTTTGCTTGGCAAAAAAAATAATGTTGCATTCTCCATTAGAGTACCCCCACTCAATACACATATTTACGTAAAATATGTATATATGTCAAATACTTGTTTTTATGTAAAGGACATCGAATAAATACACATTTTCATATTGCTGCTCTCTTTAGCACACTAAGGATATGCTTTATGCCTGCCTGTGTGTGTGTGATTGTATGTGTGTATTAAGTTTTTCAAGTTTTCACTATGTCGTTATTACCTTTGGCATTTCCTATGAACGCAAGCACTGCCAAAAAATACATTTTGCTGGCGTTAATATGCACTTTGTGAACTGCACAATTAACTTTAAGTTGTTATTAGTTTTCACACAGTCTTATTCGATATTTTCAACGGTTTTTAACGAACGTTCGAGCAATACCAACTAGTGCTAAAATGTAACTGTGTGACCGTTCACATTAACCGTCACAAATGACGAATTTTAAGAATATCCTTTAATACCAAAAATACCAAATTTGACGTAAAACTTTAAATCTTACGTAAACGTTAACGTATCAACGTTTAACTTGTTTATGATGCAAAACTGAGATTTCATTTTTTTAATTAGTGCAATTATTTCAATATTTAGCATAGTAAGTTGTGATAGTTAAGACATTTATGACTGATAAACCTTCCCACAGTTATGTACACATATTCGTTTCAGTTTGGTGTCATTAAATGTTCTAGAAACTAAAACGTAGTAAATCGTGGAATTGAATTAAAAGTTGCAAAGTTTCTGCGACATGCAACAGTGACAACAATAACAACAACAACATTAAACTAATTGAAAGGTTAAGTTAGCCAAGTAAATTTAAGGCAACAATAATACAGAGTGTCGACAGGATAATACCTTGCGTATAATAGATGACAATATTGTATTTATATTATTAAAAGTTAAGTCTAAATTATAATGATTATTCAAATGCTAAGTTAAGTTGTCCAAATACTATTTAATTCATGACGGAATAATATGCTGTGCACATCATGATAATTAATAAAATCTCTAATATGATACCCATATATGTTATATACCTAAAACACCCAGCATTTTGCCCATGCTGCAGGGTATAATTAGCCAGTTTGTTGTAAACAACACGCACAACACACAAAATACGGCTAAATTATTTAGGTTCCCGTGTGCGGGTGCTGTGATTAGCTTGCATTCAAATTAAATGCAGGTAATTTGTATTTTTTAGGTATTCACTGAGCTCACTTACAGGGTAGTCTGACTAAAGAGAGGACGTGTTTTGTCGGATCAACCGAAATCTAGAACCTACTAAGTGGAGATGCCTTTTAAAATGGAAAATGCGAGTGCGGCACAGATGACCGCCCTGAAGGGTGTCGTCAGGAACAGCAGCTATGTCATCCCGGGCATGTACGATCTGTCTGTCGAGGATACCAATTGGGTGCTCACCTCCTCCTTCATTATCTTCACCATGCAAACGGGATTCGGTATGCTGGAGTCTGGCTGTGTGTCGATTAAGAACGAGGTTAACATCATGATGAAGAATGTCATTGATATCGTACTGGGCGGATTTACCTACTGGCTCTTCGGCTACGGCATGAGCTTCGGACGCGGCCCACTCTCGAATCCCTTCATGGCTATTGGAGACTTTCTACTCGATCCTCCCGTTGGAGACGAATTGATGGGTCAAATATTTGCCGCATTTCTCTTTCAATTATCCTTTGCCACCACATCGACAACCATTGTCAGCGGCGCCATGGCCGAACGGTAGGTTTTAATCCGGATAAACTCCTAAAGAGACGTTTGGCAGACCTCACAAAGTTTATATAACCTTATATTCTTTTTCAATGTCCGTATGTCTGTCTGTATGTACGCAATGATCTCAGCTAGAGACAACAAATTTGGCAGATTCAGATGACTTCAAATATCTGCTTGCACCAATGATTTAAACATACAACACAATCATATTAAAGATACCATTTTCTGTTTTAGACTATATCGAGGTGACTGTAATATACGATATGTATAATTATCCTACCAATTGCAATCCGATCGGACTAGAAAAATTTAAGTTTTTGAAGTCAGCATTTTCAGCATGAGCCTAAAAGATGCTTTAGTTTTTTACCAGTGTGCTTCTATATGTATGTGTATGAGGAATCAATAGGTAGATGAAGTCTTTTTTGTTGGGACTTGTTAGTGTGTTTTAGACGGATCCTTAAATCGGGAGAAGGGTCGGGTGTACTCGACTATAGCTTTCCTTACTCGTTTTCTTCTCTTTTAGCTGCAACTTCAAGGCCTACTGTTTGTTCTCGCTGCTTAATACGGTGGTCTACTGCATACCCGCTGGCTGGGTGTGGGGTGAGCACGGATTCCTCAACAATCTCGGCGCTGTGGACATTGCCGGCAGTGGGCCTGTTCACTTAATAGGTGGTGCCGCCTCCTTCGCTTCGGCTGCAATGCTGGGACCACGTCTGGGACGCTATGCCGATGGTTACGATCCGTTGCCATTGGGCAATCCTGTGAACGCTTGCATGGGTCTCTTCGTGCTCTGGTGGGGCTGGCTGGCCTTTAACTCGGGCAGCACCTATGGCGTTAGCGGTGCCAAGTGGCAGTATGCCGCACGGGCCGCGGTAATGACCATGATGGGCTCCTTTGGTGGCGGATTCGTCAGCTCTATGTGAGTGCAAGGGAACATCTGTATTTCCTTTGTGGTGTGACATTCAACTCCATTTGCAGCTACTCCTTTTGGCGACACGATGGGCGCATGGACATCATGGATCTAATCAATGGCATCCTTGGCTCACTAGTGTCCATCACCGCCGGATGCTTTCTGTATCGCGCCTGGGAAGCACTCGTGATTGGCGGCGTGGGATCTTTGCTCTGTGTGCTGGCGATGCCGCTATTCGATCGTTTTGGTGTGGATGATCCAGTCGGAGCAAGTGCCGTGCACGGAGTCTGCGGCATTTGGGGCGTCATTGCCGTTGGCCTCTTTGCCGACAATCCCATTCCCATGGACACAACCAAAGGACGCAGTGGACTCTTCAAGGGTGGTGGCTGGTACCTGCTCGGCGTACAGACCTTATCCGCCTTCTGCCTGGTCTGCTGGGGAGTTTGTTCAACGTTCCTGTTGCTCTACGTGATCGACAAGATAATTCCCATACGCATGGATCCACATGAGGAGCTGCTCGGCGCCGATCTAACTGAGCATCGCATACGTCACACCCAAATCGGACTATCCCGTGCCATTTCTGCCTTGGCACCCATCAAAGTTGATCTTAATGAGATTATGGGCGTGCAACCCATCGGACTTAATCCCGGCCACGAACGTAGCATCGATCAGCTGCGCGCCGCCGAGGATAAGTTGCAGCAATGGCAATCGTATCTGGATCAAGTGTCCAAAGCCAGTCACAAGAAGCTGGACACGCCCAAAAAGACACTCGACGAACTGCAACAGGACTCGAATCTGCAGTTCAATCTCAAGGATGACAAGCAGCAGCCAATGGACAATGTATTTGGTGGCAAGGTGACGTCGCTGCACCAAAGACGAGATCTCAACTGGACATCACAGGGTCAGCTGCAGGGCTCCTACAAGCCCAACAACAATGAGCTGCCCATTATCAAACATGTGTCCAAGCTGGACAAGGATGGAAACTTTGCCTGGGTTGATTAGATCAACAACAGTGCCCCCTCGGTGCTTCACCTTATAGATCAAGTTCCCCCGCTAATCCCCACTAGAAAGACAAAGACAAGTTGACTGTAATATATATTTATTCTACGAATTGCAATCCGATCGGACAAGAAAAACAAAAGTTTTTGATGTCAGCATTTTCTGTATGCGCCTAAAAGATGCTTTAGTTATTTACCTGTGTGCCTGCATATGCATGTGTGTGAGAAATCAATATGTAGAAGCCTTGTTAGTGTGTTTTTGAACGATCCTTAAATCAGACGGAAACTTTGCCTGGGTTGAATAGATCAACAACAGTGCCCCCCTCTGTGGTTCTCCTTATAGATTGAAAAGAGATCAAGTTGCGCCGCTAATCCCCACTAGATAGACAAAGACAAGCAAATGCATTTCTCAAATCCGTTTTATTTAATTCAAGTACAAGCAAATATTGTTTGGATGATCGATCGATGAATGATGGATAATAATATAATATATATGTATTATCTTAGTTTTAGAGCAGTATTTGTTTGATGTTTAATGTTTCATGTTGTTGCAGTTGTATTATTATAATATAACTTTCCAAGAGCAGTTGTCGTTTGTTCTTGTTGTTCCTCTAGAGGTTCTTGTAGTTAAGTGTTTCCTAAATTAGAATCCAAGTTGAATATGTAGAGTTTGTGTAGAGGGTGTTGTTGGGGGTATGCAGGATTGTTTTATGGTATCTGTATCTATTGTGGTTGGTGGTGAATTGTTTAATCGACCTCCTCGATGGTGGGGCCAGCACCGCCGGCACCGGCTGCGCCAGGAGCACCGCCAGCAGCACCAGGCATACCGCCTGGCATGCCACCGGGCATACCGCCAGGAGCGCCGCCGGCGCTCTGGTACAGCTTGGTGATGATTGGATTGCAAACACCCTCAAGCTCCTTCTGGCGATGCTCGTATTCCTCCTTGTCGGCCAGCTGATTGGCATCGAGCCACTTGATGGTCTCGTTGCACTTGTCCAGAATTGTGGTGCGGTCCGAGTCCGAAATCTTGCTCTTCAGATTATCCTCGTCGAGGGTGGCCTTCATGTTGAAGCAGTACGACTCCAGGGCGTTCTTAGCAGAGATGGTCTCCTTCTGCTTCTCATCCTCGTTGCGGTACTTCTCGGCCTCGTTGACCATGCGCTCAATATCCTCCTTGGACAGACGACCCTTGTCGTTGGTGATGGTGATCTTGTTCTCCTTGTTGGTCGAACGCTCCAGGGCAGTGACATTCAGGATGCCGTTGGCATCGATATCAAAGGTCACCTCAATCTGGGGCACACCACGGGGTGCTGGGGGAATGCCCGACAGCTCGAACTTGCCCAACAGATTGTTGTCCTTGGTCATGGCACGCTCACCCTCATAGACCTGGATCAACACACCGGGCTGGTTGTCAGAGTAGGTGGTGAAGGTCTGGGTCTGCTTGGTGGGAATGGTGGTGTTACGTTTGATCAGCACACTCATCACGCCACCGGCGGTCTCAATGCCCAACGACAATGGGGTAACATCGAGCAGAAGCAGATCCTGTACCTCTTGCGACTTATCGCCGTGCAAGATGGCGGCCTGGACAGCAGCACCATAGGCAACAGCCTCATCGGGATTGATGGACTTGTTCAGCTCCTTGCCGTTGAACAGATCCTGCAGCAGACGCTGCACCTTGGGGATACGGGTTGAGCCACCGACCAACACAATGTCGTGAATGGCCGACTTGTCCAGCTTGGCATCACGCAGTGCCTTCTCCACGGGGTCCATGGTGCTGCGGAACAGATCAGCGTTCAGCTCCTCGAAACGAGCACGGGTGATCGAGGTGTAGAAGTCGGTACCCTCGAACAGAGAGTCGATCTCAATGCTGGCCTGAGTCGACGACGACAGGGTACGCTTTGCACGCTCGCAGGCAGTGCGCAGACGACGGAGAGCACGCTTGTTGGTGGTCAGATCCTTCTTGTGCTTGCGCTTGAACTCCTGTACAAAGTGAGTGACAAGACGATTGTCGAAATCCTCACCACCCAAATGGGTGTCACCGGCCGTAGATTTGACCTCGAAGATGCCGTCATCAATCGACAGAATGGAGACATCGAAGGTACCGCCGCCCAAATCAAAGATCAACACATTACGCTCTCCAACAGCCTTCTTGTCCAGACCATAAGCGATGGCCGCGGCCGTAGGCTCGTTGATGATACGCAACACATTCAAACCGGCAATGGTACCAGCATCCTTGGTAGCCTGACGCTGTGAATCATTGAAATAAGCTGGCACAGTGATGACAGCATTGGTGACTGTCTTGCCCAGGTACGCCTCGGCGGTCTCCTTCATTTTGGTCAACACCATGGAGGAGATCTCCTCGGGGAAGAAGGTCTTCTTCTCATCCTTGTACGTAACCTCAATCTTGGGCTTGCCATCAACGCTGACAACCTCGAAGGGCCAATGCTTCATATCGGATTGCACAGCCGAATCATCGAATTTGCGACCAATCAGACGCTTAGCATCGAAGATCGTTTGGGTTGGGTTCATTGCCACTTGGTTTTTGGCAGCATCACCAATCAAACGCTCCGTATCCGTGAAGGCAACATATGATGGGGTGGTACGATTACCCTGATCGTTGGCAATGATCTCAACCTTGCCATGCTGGAACACACCCACGCAGGAGTAGGTGGTACCCAAATCAATACCGACAGCAGGTGCTTTAGACATCTGTAACAATTAAAAACAAAAAGAATATAATTTTTAATAAATTTAATTCTATCAAGTTGTAAATATGTATGCAAAGATTATCTCAATGTCACTGAACTTTCAACTGGAAATGATTTGAATACTCTGGCAACTCTGTAATATATTGGAAATGGAAAACTTTGCTTGCACTGTGTATGTGAATGTTTGTATCAATATATATATACATATCTATTTGTGTATTAATAATCCAATCGATTTCAATTGTTTGCTTGAAGGTTGAGGTTGCAACCCCGTTCATTACAATAGCACAAATAATGTGCGGGTAAAAGCGCTTTTGCCTTCGCATTCCATTTCATGCCATTTACGTTGAATTTCTCATGGTGCCAGAACTGGTTGCGGTAAATCTTGCCGAAAACGGTGAAATATGAAAAGGTGACTAATTTATATGGTCCGCATGTACATACTGCTGTGTGTATGTGTGTGTAACACAAACAAGATAAATTCACAGATAACAATGGGGAGTACAATTTGAACAGCAGAAGCAACTGCTCATTTTCGTTTGTTCAAAGGTGCAAGCACCGCATGCATACTAACACAAAGGCGAAAATTCTGGAATGCTCAAAAACCACAAACACATACATCTGTATACACATATTCCCTTACATGCATGCATGTACATATACATCCATGTGTACGCAAAAAACAACGCCGTTGCCTAACCTTTTGCTGTATATATTTTACAAGTTGTGTGAGAGAGACGACGCTAGTGCCCGAACACGCGCGCGCGTTAATTCCCTATGTAAGCACAGCGTGTTGATGTTTGAATGTATTTTATTCCAACCACGCGTGCACGCACACATTGACATCCCGGTTAGCAACGCGTCTTTTAAATTTAGAATAATACGTACGTAACTATCGAACAAAACACTACGGAATATAGAATTTATTTTTAAATTAATATTTTCTAGAATTAATGTTCATTTCATTAAAACGTATATTCAGACGTCAACGTGTTCGAACGTCATCATGACTCATGAGTGAGTAGGAAGATGTTTGGAATATGTGTATGCGTGTGTGTGTGATGCGGCATATTTTTTCAATGGAATATTCCAGTATAACCCCACACTCACATGATAAAATCGCAAGCGAAATACGATGAACAATTAAATATGCAAGGCTTCGAATTTTCTTTAGATGTCAGAAACCGCATTGCTAATGTTAAATGACGCAACGTACAAATGTACACACGTCTATATGCAATGCATCACTCTATGAATGTATGAACATACATATATATGTATGTATGTACTTGCTCTTATTCATGTGTGCATAAATAAGTTTTAAATCTAAAGTTCAACAATTACACGCAGTGCAACGTCTAAAAGTTTACGAAGAAAATGAGCTGATGATGACTGATGCAATACAATCAAATCGTAGTTATTGATTACGGCCTTATATTAGAGTATACAATTTGAAATGATTTTTTCTAGGCCAACACATGCGGCATGAGAGCACGTGTTGAAATTAATAGAATGAATGGAAAGCAGTATCTGAATATATTTTTGCTAAATAAAACACTTACCTTTGTGTGTTGTTAAGTTTAAATGTACTAAATATATGAATAACCGTGTGTAATTGCTTCTTCACTTCTTTGTCCCACTTTAATTTTCTTCTGCCGACTCGACACTCTGACGTTCGATCAAACTGGCACTTGTAATAGGAATAGTGATGACGTTCAATTGCACCTTCACTTATAAGCGAGTCGGCTTGGTCTGGAAAATTCTAATTTTCTTAATTTACGCGTACGGCAACGCTGGTCGTCACAGTGCTACCTATACCACGCACAAAATTTTCAACACAAATAGTGTGTTGTAGCCCTGATAAACAATAGCGAAGCGTTGCCATGTTGGTAAATTGTGCGCTAAATTTAAAATCACATTCTTTGCTGGTATGTGCTTATCTTACTTATCGGACTATAAATCAATAAAGTGCTATAAAAATAGTATTACTATCAAGACCCCACACAAAATGAACAAACAAAATGTGAAGTAGCTAATGACAAGCGTTATCAGCAATACCAAAACTCATACTGACAGGATTATGGTATAAATTGGTTTTTCATAGATGTATGCGCAGCTTATCAAGAGATTAGCAGCGTGCTGCACTTGTAATAAATATATTGTCCGTGTCAGTAATCATAATGGTGCCTGAGTGTGTGCGCACAAAGACTTATAAAATTAATGGACTCAACAAATTAACAACAACATCGTAAATCATTTAGAGAATTTTCAGTTCACTTTATTTTCAGTCTTCAGTCTTAATTGCGTGAATCAAGCTTACAATCTGGTTCGGCGCCCTCAAAAATAGGACTACTTTCGCCCTCGCCACCGCCGCCAGATATCAATTTAAGAAGATCAGATATGTGATTATTGATAAACTGCAAAGAAAGAAAAACGAAAATGTTGAGAGATTGTTTCAAATGAGATTGTAGAGCACGCACCTCTTCGACTCTATTGACTACGGGTGTCTGTCCATAATCCCAGATATCCCCAAGCAGTTCCACACCCATTTCGTTAATTAAATCATGGATGAACTGATTGATGCGCTCCTCCTCCATCAAGTTATCGAAATTCATTTTTAAATCGCCCAAATACATTTCGATTTGTAAACCTGTAATCGCTATATTTATGCTTGCTTTGATTCTCCATGAAATAACGAACGTAAAGTCCGTAATAGACAACCTAAAAGAGCCATAAAAATGATATAAGTATTATCATTTTTATACAAATCTTTGCTTTCCTTACTCTCCATTGCCATCGCCGGCCAAGTTGAGGATATATGCTAGGGAACCTTTGGCCGTGTACAGGGATTTGAAATAGGTAGAAGAGAACGTGATATTTACTGTACTGCGCGCAGTCACAGTATTTATTTTCAGTGTATTTACTGCGAAATCGGATAAGCCGCGCAAATCAAAATTATCAACAGATCCTGTAAAGCTGTAAATAAAATACAAAATGAAATAAAAGAGACATATAATACTTCTATATAGACTTACTCAATGAGATATTGGTTATTCACAGCGGCCTCTGCATGGCTCAGCTGTAGGGGATCTAGCGCTGGCAAGCCCAAGTCGGGTATTGGATGACACATGCGCATCCTGAACTCCTCCAAGAAACTTAGTATCTTCTCCTCATAGAGAGACGCAACTGGTGACAGGCAACTGGCAATTAATGCCGTTGCCAGTACCAGCTGCAAAAGGAAACTACTATTCATGTTGTTGAGGAGTGGTTCGAGAGCATCCGATTAACTGGGACTCAAGTGTGCGACTAACGGGGAGAATGCAGAATATTTTGGGCTTGCATCAATTACGCCAATTTCCAGTTCTCATTATGAATGTCAAGATACCAATTCAGGTTATACTCTTTAAGGTTTTTGGGTATATACCCATTGTGATGGAATGCATTAAGTTTAATACTTACTCTTTCTTTTTTTGTGAAATTTCAGGAATTAATTTGATTGTCATTTGTAATGAATTACAATCATATAGTTGTGAACTGTACAGATAGCTGAGTTGTACTTATCATTTATCATTATCACGTATAGTATTCATACTATCTTTCAGTTTTATCATAAGAAATTCTCCGTCCCGAAACTCCACAAACGCCTAGACAGTTTTATATAAACTGGTAACTCTTTTAAATATTATACACCACATATAACTTATAAACGTATTTTGTAATATATACAAGAACCGTCGCCTATCTATGCATTGAACTGCAAGGGTATAAAACCATAGGCATGCCGCACGTAACTGTTCTACCTTTTTTTAATATTAAGACCAAAGCTTATCACTATAAAGCTGGTGGGGCCTGAAGCCGCATACACTTGTACCGCGTTATCAACGAGCTACTGTTTTTCTTTTTTTTTGTTGGCTCGATTAGCACAAAGCACTTTATTTGTTTCTGACCATGGCATAATCTATGAAAAGCTTAAATGGCAGCGCGCTAAATGAAGTAACACTTAAAATTATTGGATTAAATGTATAATTTAACGGTTAGATTTGTTCGGGCGGCTGGCGCAAGTGGTCGGGTATTTGTTGCAGCTCAGTTTTGGACGCCTGCAGTGCTACGCCCTCGGGCAAATTGCGTTCGATGTACTCGAGAAATGTATCCAGCGTTGAGCCGGTCAATTTGTGGAAGTTCATGTAGCGAAAATGTGTACGAACTTCATATTGAACACGATGTTTCTTATAGATGTGCACTGACTTTAGCAGGGTCATGCGCTCGTGATGCGCCTTGCGAGGTGACCAGCTGCAGGGGGGAATAGAATCGTATAATAAACTAATCCAATGGGAACTTGAATCGACTCATACCATTTGCCCTTTTCGATGCCCAAGTTCTCGGCGGCGGTTGTAGCGAACCAGGTGTAACTCTTTAGCACAGCCGGGTCTATTCCTCGCAATTCGATTTCCAATTTGCTATAAAGCTTATCAGGTTCAGCGATGGCAACTTGAGGTACTTCTGTTTTTGTTTCTGGTGCCACGCTGCTTAAGGCGGAGGAGAATCTTACACGCTGTGCCGTGCGCAATGTGTTTAGTAACTAGAAAAGGCAAATATCATTGTAATTATTATTATTTTCTGTAATAAATCTAATTAATACACACCCGCAACATGTTGTTATTATTATAGCACGGCCAGGGTTATGCAAGTGCATGGTTGCAAAGTCAAGCGATTAATATCGATAGTTGTATATGTTTTGCCGGTAAGCCAGGGCTGGATTTTAACATTTTGTTGTGGTGTGGTAGCATTGTCCTATTCTGCACGTGCATACACAACGAGCGCTTTTAAATTTCTCAAATTGCAAACACAACTTGTAAATCATTTTAACCTATTAACTATTTGAAACTGTGATTGGTTTATAAGCAAGCATGGAAAATATTGAAAACAAAGGTACATAGTAACAAGCCGTTAACATGAGTTTCAAATGTATTCACTGTTTATTTTCATTAGTTGAGTCGGCCGATCCCAGCTCAGATGAGGAGGAGGACTATGATGACATCGAAGATGATGATGAAGAAGAAATGGATGCGGGCGAAGGCGAAGCTACCACTTGTCTCTTTTGTTCTGATGTTTCCGCCAGCATTGAACAAGCTATCGAACATTTGAATAAGGAGCACAATGTCAATTTGCCACAACTGAAGCAAAAGTTCCAAATGGATCAATATGGCTTCATCAAGCTGATAAACTACATTCGCATATCGAAGATTAATCCTGAACAGTTGCTGTTAACGGAGCAGCCACTGTGGAATGATGAAAAATACCTCAAACCTCTGGAGTACGAGTCTTGGTTGTGCTATGACTATGATTCTCTTCAATCTGATGCTACAACATCGTCTAACGAGCAGGAACTCTTAAATCGCATTGCTGAGCAGGCTAAGTTGCTGCAGCAGGCCAGCGAGGATATGGAACGCATGCGTAACGACTATAAGGCACTTCTTCAAAAGGTGCACAACGATGCGGACCAAGCCGGTGATCAGAAATCAGTCAGTTCTACTCCCACTGTGCGCAACACTCCCACGTTGGATAAGGAATACTTTAATAGTTATTCCCATTTTGGCATACATCATGAAATGCTTAGCGATAAGGTACGATATGAAATAGTTATTCCCATTTTGGCATACATCATGAAATGCTTAGCGATAAGGTACGATATGAAATGTGTACAAATTATTGACGAAATAGAAATAATTCTTTCCCTTAGGTACGCACAAACACATATCGCTTAGCTCTACTGCAGAACCCGAACTTTATGCGTGGCAAATCCGTGTTGGATGTGGGCTGTGGCACAGGTATACTATCGATATTTGCATCACAAGCTGGCGCCGCTCAGGTTGTGGGTATTGATAACTCAGAAATAGTCTATACAGCCATGGACATTGTCAGGTGAGTGTAATAGTTCAAAAAGAATCTAAGAATCAATAAAAATCTTAAATTTCTTCTATAGAAAAAACAATGTAAAGAATGTACAGTTGGTAAAGGGGCGCCTGGAGGATACGAAACTGCCAGAAGCCAAATACGATGTCATTATATCCGAATGGATGGGCTATTTCTTACTATACGAAGCCATGCTAGATTCTATTATATATGCACGAGAACATCATCTGAAACCTGGTGGCATTATCATTCCAAATCGTTGTACACTGCATTTACTGGGGATCAATGAGGAGCTGCACAAGCAGCATGTGGAATTCTGGGATGATGTCTACGGTGTGAATATGAGTGATTTGCGCAAACGCAGCATTGAGGAGCCCCTGATGGAGGTGGTCAACCCCGAGCATATCATCACAGAGAGGGAGCAAATTGCCATCTTTGATATGATGTCTGTAGACTTGAGTTATCCAAACTTCACGCATGAATTCAGTCTGAAATGCACACATACTGGCAAACTAGCCGCCTTTGTTGGCTACTTTGATACGCTATTTGAGCTTGAGAACAAAATATCGTTTAGTACATCGCCCGAGGAGACGCCCACACACTGGAAACAGACTGTATTCTTTCTTGATCAGCCGCGAGATGTGCAAAAGGGCAACCTCATCAGCGGCACGCTCACTTCGAGACGTCATCAGGGAGATGTTCGAGCATTGCGAGTGGATATCGATGTGTTTGGCAAGCATTACAAATACACAGTCGATTAATTTTGTTGGTCTTCAGATCGTTTTAATGCAGAATTGGTTGTTTGTGTAGACAAAAGTGTAACTTAGGTGTAAAATTTATGTATATATAAATTAAAATGAGTACACAACGCAAGGTAAGCTGGCGCTGTGTTTGCCAAAAAACATTACAATATATATTTATTATGGGAAAACAGGAAGGGGAAGGGGGGGGTTGAAATGGTTGCCAAATGATTCAACTGATGCTTTGCTTTAAGCCGTATTGGTTTCCAGATCGGAGGCGGGAATCTCTGGCTCCTCATCGTTGTAGACATTCTCGGCCATTTGCCACACTTGCATTATGTTGTCTTCAGATACAGAGCAAATGATCCATGGTTCGTTGGGATTCCAAGAGAAGTCGCTGATCTTTGCGGTATGCCCACCATGGATAAAGAGCAACTCTGGTGGTCCATCTTCGGCATCCTCAGAGCTCTGCTCTTCGCCAATTTTCGATAGATCCCAAACGTGCAGGCGACGATCGGTACCCGACGAGGCCAAGATGGTCTCGTTATGCGGCGACCATTGCACCTGGAAGATCTCATCCTTGTGCGATTCAAAGGAATGTAACTTGAGCTTGAGATTACGCAAATCCCACAGGGCGACAGTCTTGTCTGCCGATCCAGTGGCCAATATAAACTCGGAATATGGGTTAAAGCTCAAACAATTCACTTCGGCCGTGTGTGCATCGACAGTGTGTGATGGCTTTGAGGTGTTGTTGTTCCTTGTATCCCAAATCATTAGCTTCTGATCATCGGCCACCGAGCCAAAGAGTGACTCGTGCAACAAATGCCAGGCAACATCTTCCACAACGGCTGTGTGACCGGTGAAGATGTTCTTTGCATCAATGACTCGATGCTCCTTAGGCGTGGCATTAATATCCCACAAACAGATGGTGTGATCGTCAGAGGCCGAGAGCAAGTAACCTAAAAAAAAAGCAAAAATGAAAATAAATTATATATAAACGTATACGCGATTGATCGTGATTGATCCAACTTACCGTTTAAGTTGGGATTCCACGACAGACCGTAGCCCTCTTTTTTGGTGTCCTCTCAACCGCAAATCGGGCTGGCATTCGCCGGATGGTTCCGGTTTGCTGGGATGTTTTGTGTAATCGAATACGAGGACATCGCTCGAAGGGGTTTTGGTAGCAATGACGCATGCGTTTTGAGGCATATAACGGGCACGATTAACCTCACCCTCGTGATTGATTTTGATCTCAATTTCGATTTTACCGCAAACCGAACCAAATCCACCGAATTCACCCTTCTCGTTGTCATAGTGTGAGCCATCGAATTGTGCATCCTCACTCGGCAACTGGACGCTGGCGATGAGCAAATGATTTTGTTCATCCGAGGTGTGTGTGCCCAATATCAGGCGATGCACCGAATAGTCCTTGCCATCCTGCTTGGTAACATCGGGTAGCCATTGGGCCGTCAGTGATGGCCATTCCAGAGCGTGCGTCATTACCAGATCGTATAGAAATGGAGTGTTCTTCTTCCATATCTTGTACTCTTCATTGATCACGCGTTCCTCGACGGCATCGTCAAAGGATTCCGCTGCTTGCAATTAAAATCAAATTAAATCAGAATTAATGCATTTTATGCACAATTAAATAATATTCTACCATTATCACTGCGATCCACCATTTTATAGCAGCCAAATTAAAATTTTCGTGCGCGTCGCAAATTCGGGCGCCAAAACAACAAAGCGGCGGCGGCAAAAGCGTGCACAGTATCGGCAAAAATGTATACACGATTTGTGAATGTTTTTAAGTATTCACCAGTTAAACAATATATTATGCTTTAAAACACAGTTAAACGTGTAGTTTGTTAATTGATTATGTTTTTGCACTTTCCGGAAGCTTACTGTCGGAGAAAAGCAAGAAAATTAGCTTTCTTTCTTTTTTTTTGCAAGCGCGTCGGCTGCTGAGATGCGACAGAGATGTGTCCAAGTGTCATCGGTCAGCGGCCATCGACGGCATCGATAAATAGTGTTGCAAATCGTGAAAACGATAATAATAATTGCTTTCGAAACTGTGGCAACTCTCGCGGCGGTTAATGAACATAAATAACAATTTTTGTTGGGCTTATCGCACTATACGCGCCATACTACTGCAGCTTCGATACGGTACTTGGTTTTGCCCCCAAAACCAGTCTTTGCCGCTAGTGTGTGATAAGTGTTTGATGAATCGAAAGGGTCAGTTCACTTCGTGCAACTGCTCGAAACAGACATCAATCAGTCCAATTGTCTGCGTCTAAATTGTTAAACTCAAACTAAGTAGTTAATGCAATTATTTAAACTGTGCAAAACTCGTAGTGTGCGAATTGTTTGTAATTTTTTTTTTTTTGCAACCAGCGTAAACTAAGCAAATAAACAGTATCAAAGTAGTTTCAGAGGGTAAGCAACAGTGGAATGCGTTGTGCGGCCCGCTTATAAAAAACTTTCTCCCGTTTTTGTTTACATGGTGCCCGTTGCGGCTTGCAAGCAGAGCTCTTTTATAATGTTTACATTTTTTTTACATTGATTAGTGATTTCGTGAGTACGTTTATGGCGAAATGCACGTAAGCAGCAACGAAAAGGCAAAAGCAAATGACCCTACTGGGGCTGAGGAGTATGTTGAGCATTTACTGACCAATGGCAGCCAGGAGGGCGACAGTGGAAGTCCCTTGGAACTGCCGCCATGGTACGATGAGCAGCTATTCAAGCGGTACGTAGTATATTTATTATTTTTTGTTCTTAATTGCGTGTAAGATTTTAAGATTGAGGTGATAATTATTATACCCAGTAACGAGGTGCACGGGTATACTATACTTATAGGCATTCAAAATGTATGTTATAGTATTACATGGAAGCGACTTGGGATATATAGTAGAATTTGTATAATAGAAACTATAAATTTGTATCAGTTTAGTTTTAATTTATTTAATTTTTTAATCGATTTTACTAAAACTCAAGAAACGAAAATAAACTAACACTTAAGTTGATCTCCATTGATTACCGTCGTAACTTTAACTATGTGCTTTGCGACATTCCGCCTTTGTAGATTAAGCACAACTACAATATATTGTCAAGGTCTTCTACATGCACTTGTAGTAAAACTTGACTGATTCATTATGCCAATTCAGAATATGTTTATCTATTTCTATTAGAACCTTATACGCCTCCTTTTTTATACCCTTCGACCATTGAAAATGGTCAAAAAGGGTATACTAACTTTGTGCAAAATGCAAATGTATGTAACAGGCAGAAGGAGGCGTGGCAGACCCCACAAAGTATATATATTCTTGCTCAGGATCACTAGCCGAGTCGATTGAGCCTGTCTGTCTGTCTGTCCGTCTGTCCGTCTGTCCGTCTGTCCGTCTGTCCGTCTGTCCGTCTGTCCGTCTGTCCGTCTGTCCGTCTGTCCGTCTGTCCGTCTGTATGAACGCACAGATCTCAGCTATTATAAAAGCTAGAGTTACCAAATTTGGCAGGAAGACTCCTGTGTGGATCAAGCAGATCAAGTTTATTTCAAATGTTAGGTGCCACGCCCACCGCCCCCACAAATCATAATTTAATTTTTGAACTTAATTTGTAAGCGCTCAGCTATTATAAAGGCTAGAGTTACCAAATTTGGCAGGAAGACTCCTGTGTGGATCAAGCAGATCAAGTTTATTTCAAATGTTAGGTGCCACGCCCACCGCCCCCACAAATCATAATTTAATTTTTGAACTCAATTTGTAAGCGCTGTTTAAAAGATAGAACTTTCTGACTTAACATATACTAAGCTTAATGAAATATCTACGTAGTCTCCAAATTTCAGTCCGATCGGACAATAAACACAAAAGTTATTTAAGAAAGTATGAGCATAAAACCAAGTGCGTCAGCTAACAAGGGAGGCGGGCGAGCGCGTAGCACGAGCGCCATCTGTCGGGATTAATTTCAAAGCATGTGCATATGCATATGTGTATGAATTTAAGAAATTAAACTACACGGGAACATACTAGGTCGAAGGGTATCCCACTGTCGCGTGTTGCGCGACTGTTGCTTTTCTTACTGGTTGTTACAGAGATGCTTACCTTTTTTCTATTGAAATGAGTATTAAAATGGGCAATCAACTGCGAGATTGTTAGCCAGACAGATTATCCCATTACAATAAAGAGGCTGGTTTGCTTCAAGTATTGCAATTACAGATCATTCAAAATGTTGTTGGGCTTTGATAGTTTATGATAGACATATAATTAATGATCAAATTTACACTTTTACAAGAGATTAGTTGTTAGTCAACGTGAACAATACAATCCAAGCGGTGTTTACTTTTTATACAATACTGCAATTAAATAAAATTAAGTGTCATAAAAATGTTCTCACAGCCGGAAAGAAATTAAATTCTTTTGATTCAGGGCTCTGTTCTGAGGTTCAAGCAATTGTGCAATAAAATAGAAAAGTTGAGATTCTAAATGTCAAAGGTTTTATACTGTTGCAGTTTTGAGTCTTCAACAACTTCCGACTAATTTTCTGACAAAATGTTTTTGCATCAGATGCTTTTATGGGTATAAATATGATTATATGCCTAAATCTTATTTAATCCTTAAATATTTTAAAATGCTCTTATTAACTACATATGTATTTATTATATGTTTGATCAATTTCTTCTTTATATTATTCAACTTTCAGGGGGGCAAGAGTACTACAGAAAGTATCGCTTCGTGATGACGTCGGGCATGTTGGCTGGCCTAATTGCCGTTTTGGCAATACCTTCAATACTGCGGGTTCTTATTTGCACGCGTCACTCGTCGAACGCTTTTACCGCATATCGTCGGTATGTGCGGACTATATTGCACACTAATGCCTGGTACAGTTATCCCATTGAGGATCGGAAAAGTAAGTTCTGGACAAGTATTACGGCAGTACGACAGGCGCATTCCCGATCGAGCAAGGCGTGTACGCGACAAGGTGCTGGTCAGATAACACAAAAGGATCTGGCCTTGACTCAGTTCGGTTTCATTGGCTTTTTAATGTTGGGCGCCCATCGTATACAGCTGGAAGATGATGATTTTCTTGAGGCTACCGTGCATGTGTGGCGTGTGCTGGGATATTTGCTGGGTATCAAAGACGAGTATAATATCTGTGGACGCAACTGGGCAGAGTCCAGGCCCAGATTGGATATAGTCATGCGACGGGTTTACACGCCAGCACTGACACAAACGAACGAGGAATTCGATCGCATGGCGAAAGCACTTATCGACGGTCTGTGGCATGTGAATATAATGCTGTCGGGGCAGGCTAATATATTCTTTACCAAACGCCTGGCTTACGTAAAGGGCTATGAGTATTATAGCTTCGATTATCGTGCAGGCGATCAGCCCGATCCGAATCAAAGGCAATATTATTATGACCTCAATTTGTGGAATAGATTTATTGTTAGCTATGGTCTGTTTATAGTTACCTATTTGCATAAATATTCTATTGTGCGTTGGTATTTCAATTTCCGAATATGGCTCATGAACTTCCTCATGTACTACTTACCTTATATTGCCATTTTGAAGTTTGGAATTAAATCGTCCTATGTCCGCATCTTTGGCAAGGAGCACGAGCTGCAGTTGAAGTTAGAATAATCTTGACGCACCATATCAAAAATATTGCAAATTTTAAGTGAAAGTCAGTTATCATTGGAAGGTCCCTTTATATCGTTAATTTGTTTTTATTATATATTTTATTTGATTGTTAAATTTCTTGCCTAAAATATAATTTGAGAACTTTTCGAGCGAAGCATTTGAAACGAGAGCTTTAATTGGTGCAATACAAACATTGTTTAATGTAGAATTAAATTCATAAAAATTAAAATAAATCTATTTTAAATGTGTTAAATTGTTTTGACTTTTAATATTCCCGCCAATTACGCAGATTGTGACACTCTACAGCACTAAAAATTGCCGCCGATACGTAAAATTACGATACTCTACAACACTAGACAGTGCCGGCAATTACATTTATCGATAACGATAGAAGTTTGTGTTTTGTTGCTTGCGCGTTTTTTCTGGTTACTTTATAAAAAGTGAAATACTCTAATTTAGTCATTAATTAAATACAAAAGTGCGAAATATGTTCTATCACGTATGTGTTAAAATACTCTGTGCCCGTTGCAATATTTATAATTGAGTTATCTACAGATTTCTCTGGAGCACGAAATTCTCTTGCATCCGCGCTATTTTGGACCGCAACTACTGGAGACGGTCAAGCAGAAGCTCTACTCGGAGGTGGAGGGCACGTGTACAGGCAAATATGGTTTTGTGATAGCCGTCACAACTATAGATCAAATCGGCTCTGGAGTTATACAGCCGGGTCAAGGGTTCGTCGTGTATCCGGTTAAATATAAGGCAATTGTCTTTCGCCCTTTCAAGGGAGAAGTTCTCGATGCTGTGGTCAAGCAGATCAACAAGGTTGGCATGTTTGCGGAAATTGGCCCATTGTCATGCTTTATATCCCATCATGTAGGTCGCAACTAACTAATCGACTGTAATTTCTTCGCTAATTCGCTTTGACATTTTGCAGTCCATTCCTGCCGACATGCAATTCTGCCCTAACGGCAATCCACCTTGTTACAAGTCCAAAGATGAAGATGTTGTCATCTCTGGAGAGGACAAAATACGCCTAAAGATTGTGGGCACACGTGTGGATGCCACTGGCATTGTAAGGCTACACTCTGTACTTGTTGAATATGTTTAAAGTCTTTCCTCTATTTTAGTTTGCCATTGGGACATTGATGGATGATTACCTCGGATTGGTCTGCAATTAGTTGGATCTCTCTTCAAATGATACGCACAGCTTAAGATACAATTCATATATATGTATATATATATATATATTTTAAACTTTAATGAAATGCATTTTAGACCGTTAAACATCTAGGTGTATATGTATATTATAAATACTTTATAAGATTTGATTTAAATTCAAAGGTACGTTACGTTTGTAATTTAGTACAATTCTGTGTGTTTGGTGTTTCCTTTCTTAGAGTGTGTGTGTGTGTGTGTTTGAGTGTCTGTGTATTGAGCGCTACAAATATGGATGGATATTTTAAGTAAATAAATAGCAAGGGCTACATTAATGTATATATAAATAGATCTTAAGTAAAACCACACTTAATTAGAACTGCGTACAAGTTATCCTTGCCGGGCAGGCTAAATTAAATTGTATATGAGACTAAAAGCTGCGCTGGGGATTGTACAAATTCAAGCAACTAAGTACATGGCTAGATGAAGGTTTCTTTGTAGAATTGATTGCACAAAAAATGAGGAAGAAAGCATGAGATATTTAAAGCATAATTCGTGCGTGGAGTTTGTTCTCTGATTACAATACTTGGGATTCTGGAAGCGGGGGCATGATTGTACATGTATCGTTATGTTTGCGAGATGGGGATCTACCTCACAGGTCCCAGGAGAACAAATGATGTTTGACCAGCATGTCGCGCACACCGTCCTTTAATGGCTGCGACTCCTTGCCACGCTTCGGCGGCAGCTCCCAGTCCGGATTCAGATTAAAGGCAAACTGTGAGAGTATGCGCAGTTCACATTTGATTTGCACCCAGCCGGGTGAATCGATGAAACTCCAGGTATGATACCATTTCTGTACCACCTCCTGGCAGGCGCAGAGCACCTCGAGCCACAGATGCAACACTTGCTCATTGAGGCCCAGGCAGATAAGTGAGCGCAGCTTCACGTCCATTTGGGCATGGGCATTGTCGTGCGTCTGGTTAATGGCCTGGACACAGCGATAGAGCAACTCCTCGGGCGTCAGAACCTTACCATCTTCGTCCAGGCGATAGGTTTTGCACAGCACCAGGCGACTATACACGGATTTAAAGTCCTTTTCCACCTCCAGTGAGGAGACCTCTTCAATGAAGAGCCACGGATGAATGGGACCACCCAGGAAGGAGGGACGTTTCATGCCATGCTCGAGGAATGCCTTAATCGCTGGCGCCAATGTGCCGCGCACCAGATCCGTAACTGTCTCCGAGATGGCATCATCACCTGCCGAGGTATACAACTTGCTGCGCTCGTCCAGCAGCTGCACAAACTTGGCGGGAAACCAGCCCCGCAGACCGTTCAGTTCGCCCACCCAGCAATGCTCATCCTTTTGGCTAATTATGGTTATGATATCGTTACGCCGGAATCCCAACTCATCGTCATCGTGCCGCTCAAAGTCATGCAGCGCCTTGGCGCGTCGCTTGCGTGTGCGCGCCACATTGATAAAGTTCTCGTGATCCTTGGCATGAGACTCACTGCTGTAGTTCGCCGTCAGCTGGATGTGCCCTGCCAGCTTTGGTTCGATAGTAATAAAGTGTCGTCCTACCTTCAGTATCGCTTCACGTAGATCGACAAGAATTTCAGTTTGCCGTATATTCTTGTTCTTCAGCTGTTCAGCCTCGGGATCGCTACGGAAGAGGAATGCCTCGAGAATGGATTTACTTTTGCGCACCTGACGCCTGGCCAGCTGCTGTTTGGGCAGATTGGCAGCCGCCTCTGGGTTGCCAATCTGATGCCCCTGGTCGGCCATCAAATAGGCCAAATGACGACGTCGATGCGTGTCGATTACCGTCTGACTCAACGAGCCGCCCACTTCTAGGGCCTGATGGAACAGCACCTCGACATCGTCCACCTCGCAGCACATGGAAAGCGAATTGAATATTTGTGCCGAGTTCTCCAAATGTCGCAGATCCTGTTCCTTCACCTTAAGCATGCCCAGCGTAAGTTGAAACAGTACAATGGATCCCTCGTAGAAGAACCAATCCCAGATCCGCACTAGAATCTTCATGTGCACCACATTGGCGAAGAGCGTGAGGAACCAATGCAGTGTGATCAGTGACAGATCAATGTCATGCCTCTTCAGCGACTCATCCACGCTGGCCAAGTAGTTGGCAATAAGCGTCTGCATTACTCTTTGATCCGCCTGTATGCCGAGCAACGTGGAGCTATAGTAGGAAGCGGGCAACAGATCCTCCACAATTGTGACCATCATCCAAAAGGCATTCTCCTCCTCCATGAAGAGCAGTAGACAAGCCACAATCACGCCAGTGCCCTGACAATAACCGATGTCCGGAAATAGCCACGCTATGCCCCGCAGAATACGACGTAATCGTGGTATTCCCGTGCCATTTGGATGACTGAAGCAAGCATTTGTGGGCAAGATGCGCAACAGATCCTTTTCGATCTGCTTCGATGTCATCAACTGGTCGTTGCTGGAAGCTGCAATAAAACAAAGTTAAACAATGCTGCAAGCTATGCCAATGTGTGGGTAACCTTTAACAATGTCCTGGTAGCTGGTTTCGCTCTTTTGCTTCTTTGACAGCGCACCGGACAGTCGCATCCACATCTGCGGCCGCAGACTGTGTGGGATGCCGTTCTGGACCATTTTTCGAAGTTTCTCTGTGCGTTGTAGTAGCAGCTCGACATGATCCCAGCTGAGTTCTGTGGCTTCTTTGTTGTGTGCAAACTCCAGATGGGCAATCCATTGTAGACGCTGTTGGGGATCTTCCATAAATGGAATGCTGAGCAATTTATTTGAGCTCTGCTCGGGTCCATCCTCCTCCTCGACACGAAAACCGAATTCATCGAAACGGTAATCGGGCTGATCATTTGGACCGGATACAACCAGTTCCGATTCGCCACCCAACTTGGCCAGAATTTCCTGTGGCCACATCGATGGTGTTAGCGCGGAGAATGGTCCACCAGGATTCGGACGTAGGCAACCGTCGGCGACGCTCAACTCTTCCATTATCGGTGGCAGTTCACCAATATCTTCTTCCGAGCACAAGGTCTGCATTTTGCGCTGTGTTGGCAATGTGCGTAGAAAATCAATCACAAAAAAACAAAAACAATTTTAATATTACTAATTATGTTGATAAGCAATCTATACAATTTAATTTTATTGTTACCGTATGTTCTTCACGGCCCACGTAACCCTCGTGGTCGCGACCGAATATACTTCTTGCCATATCCATTTTCCACAGCAGCTAGTTATGTGTGCCTTAACATTTATGTTACTATGTAAATAAATGTCTTAAATTGTTGTTTTTTTTTGTTCGCGTCTTGTAGCTTTCTTCTTTTTTTCTACTTCCACATTATTGTTGCTGTTAACATTTTCTCTGCTTTCGCCCTAAGTCAGCTGTTCAGCTAACAGCAGTAATCGTTAATCGATAGCTCTTCTGTTGGGACGCGCTTAAAGATAACATTGCTTAAAGAATTTATTTGAAAACTGCCCTACCAGCACTGTTAATTTACATCGAAGCAAAACAAAAAGAATTAACATACAGAGATTTTAATTGTTATTACCGACACACAGAGCACTGTTAACTTTCAGATTTGACAGCGCAGTTTTATGTCTTTTTGTCTTACGTCTGCATCTTGCAATGTGCAAAATAAAATTAAATATATACTACCTAGTCTATGATATTACACCAAAAAAATTAATTAATAGAATAGTTTTCCCTTGTACATGAATTACTTATAATTCGGGCACTCTCTCCCTACTGTAGTTTTCAGTGTAACAGCTGATTCTTATCGATAACAATCCAATTGGAAGGCGGAATACGAATATGTGTCGTCAAGATACCTTTTGATTAGTTTTTGTTCTTGTAGTTTATTTTCCCTTCCGTAGATTATTCTAATACCCCAATACTACCTCTTATTTCTCCAAAATCAATCGTGGAATTGCTTGTTCGAATCAGCATAGGGCTTCAAGGCAGATGTTTATCAGAACACTGGCACATGTTTTCGGCTTCGTTTCCTCTTATAAATTTAGGGTTTTCTCGAACACAAACGCAAATAAAATCGTTTCAACAGAAGTTGTTTGTAATTAAATTTAAATTGATTCATTTATTAACGGATTCAATGCAGGTCATTTCTTCAAAAGTTAAAGATTAACTTAAATCCTTGATGGGTACAGCATCTGTAAAAACAATTACCATGATTAATATTATTTACAAAATATGCTTAACGTGTAGCGCTTACAATGCGAATGCGGTGTCCCATTGCGTGACCGGGCAAATTCCTGTTGAAACGAGCACGCACTGATCCAGTGTTGCCGTGGATGCGGGTAACCTTGCCCCAAACGGCACGGACACGGGTCTTGCGCTCAGGATGCTGGGGAACACACTTCTTGGTCTGCGCCTTGTAGACATACACGCAGCGCTTGCCAATGTAGAATTCACCATGTTCCTTGCGACGAGCACCCTCGATCTGCAATTGTTAGTTCAATGAGTACACTGACATCAACATGGTGTTTCAGTAAACTTACCTTAAGGATAGCATGGTTCTCGTGCTGGTTCCTCAGACCACGCTTGTAGCCGGTGAAAACAGCCTTGGCGAACAGACGACCATGGCGTTTGTATTTCTTGGCAGCCACTTTGGTCACGGCGGCAGCAGCCTTCTCAGCCTTTGGTGCCTTGGCGGCCTTTGGAGCTTTGGGTGCCTTTGCGGCTTTGGGCGCAGCAGCGGCAGCGGTCTTAGCTGTGTCAGCCATATTTCACTGCAATTACCAAATAAAAACAAGTTACAGTTCACATTAGTTAACATATTATTTGTTTTGATTGTCGGTCTTGTGCCAAGCACTATTTTTATCCGAAAACATCTCAAATTTAGCACTGTCTATAAACGAATCATTTATTTGCTGACTTAATACACATGTTCAACTATGCACTTTCACACAAATTTACTGATTTTCGAATTGTTTTCTTGTATATTTTCATAATTTTCAGCGCATAGCGTAAATTTCCCGTACATACCGGAAATCTGTCAAATGGCGAAAGAGGGATTCGATGACAGTTCACTCGGACAGAGCTGTATTTCCATCGTTTTCACGATATATCGATATGTTTTCTGCGCATAGTTGCAACAGAACACAATATAAAACAATCGTTTGACTTGAGAACTAACTCAAAATAAAAAAAAAACAAATATATAAATTTACAATAACAATGTTATTTTATACAACAGTTTAATTAAGGGAATTACAAAATTTACAAGCACATGTACCTATCTGGAGTCGCACACTATTCAAAAACCCAGTAAAAAGAAAATCGGTCAACATCCTACAATCAGTTGCATAAAAGCTGGTCCAAACGACATACAGGCCGACTAAGGCAACTGCTGCTGCTGCACTTTTCGTTGTTATAATTATTGACAACTAATGGGTGTCCTAGTGCAACTATTAAAATGGAACCAACGTTGCCCAGCGGTGCTGCATAGCTGTGATATAATTGCAAAACGTAGCATTAAGAAGCAAGCGGTCAATTCCGTCAAGTAAGTACTGCCCTGTGCGCAGGGGTCATGGGATGGGGGCGCGAGATCACAGCGCGCAGATATCAGATAGAAACGAAAACAAATGTTGCATAATGTGAATGCTATTCACTATTGTTTATCAATTGCAGGCTTGCCGAAGTCGGTCGCCTGTTAGAAGCTAAGGAAGGAAAATATGATACCGGACAGCTGTTTCTGCATCGAATCTTTGGATATCGTGGAGTCGTGCTCTTCCCATGGACGGCGCGCGTTTATGATCGCGACTTGCACAATCCCGGCAGACAGAGAACGACGACAACAGCCGCAACATCATGCACCAAAGAGGCTTCACCGGTTAGAGTTGCCGCTGGCAGCACATCAGAAACAGTTGCTCAGCATGACGCAGCAGCAACGAGCTGTGACGAAAATAATGACGAAAGTACCTCAAACTTAGTTACAGCTAAACCAACTAGTACAACGGTAGATTCCAAAGATATTAAGGGCAAAAGGCAAACGTTTTATCAAGTACTCATTGATACCAGGGATTGCCCACACATCGTAAGTATACTTATTATTTCCAGCTTCAACTTAATGAGACTAATGGGTGTAATTTGTTTTTTTAGCGTGCCCAGACCGAAGCTGTCACCTTCCTTGGCAATCAAGATTCAAACCGAAGCCTATATGCAATTCCTGGATTGGATTATGTTGCCCACGATGACATTATGCCATACAGTTCAACGGACAAGCATCCCTTGCAACACGAACTATTCGACAAGTTTTTGACCTACTCGGCCGATGCTGATCCACCATTTGTAAGTCAAGATACGCTCAAGGCGTGGCAGGAGAAGAATCATCCGTGGCTTGACATGAGTGATGTGCACAAGGAGACTACCGAGAATGTGCGCATTACCGTCATACCTTTCTATATGGGCTGTCGCGAAACACCAGCCTCTTCGGTTTACTGGGTGAGTATTACGAACAAATCTGATAAACCTGAATAAAATATTTTTAATTTTCTTATAGTGGCGATACTGTATACGCCTTGAAAATCTTGGTGAACTTAGCGTTCAACTGCGAGAAAGACATTGGCGTATCTTCTCCTTGTCTGGTACTTTGGAGACGGTGCGCGGACGAGGCGTTGTCGGTCAGGAGCCTATCCTTAGTCCACGCTTACCAGCTTTCCAATATAGCAGCCATGTAAGTCTACAAGCACCGAGTGGACACATGTGGGGCACATTTCGGCTGGAGCGCGAGGATGGCTATTCCTTCGATTGTAAGATACCGCCATTTTCACTGGAATCGAAGCCAGATGAGGTACAACCCTCCCCGACCGGGACATCGATAAGCGATGAAAGCGATTAAAAAGAATTTCTCTACATTACAGTTATGACCGTAACAACTAAAGTTTTGCCTATTCAGGAAGTACATGTGTTTAGGAAAATTTAATATATTTAAACATTAACAAGCAACTTTCAACTTAACCCAGTCTAACGTTTTTGCTCTCCAATTGAATCCTAAAGTCAAAGGGGCGTCGGTTGTCGTGAGTCTCGAAAAGCGTCTGCAGTGCATCAAGTGCAGCCGTTTCCGTGGCCGTCTTTGTGTCCTCGCCGTATCCCTTTCCCAGCAACTGGCGATTAGCATAGATGCCCACATGGTAGGCAGCAAGCACAGTATTTTTGCCGCAATCGCCGAGCAGGCGAGGCTCTGGTTCACCTAATTTACGCTGAGTACAGACATCGGTTAACAGCTGCAGTGGGTTCTCTGGTGTCCATAGCTCAAGCAAATCTTTTTGATTCAATTGCGTGCAAATGAAATCTCTCACGAAGAGAAAGGAGCGTTCCACGCCGCTTGAATCGGCCAGAGCACCAATAATCGCATTGAGAGTAGTGGCCAACGCTTCGTTGCTTGGAGGGTACTCTGTGGCAAAGATTAGCTCTTTGGTACCCAGATGGGTGGATACATGTGCTAGCGATTCGGTGCTTAACAAGTAGGAGGCAATCGCTTGTTGTCCCTGTGCCGGTACTTTGGGCAGTGAATGCTGCAAATATGCCTCAACATAAGCCTTTGCAATGTGCGCACCCTTCTCGGCTAGCTGGCTGTTGTCGGATGTGTGTAGATCCTCTTCAGCTATGCCCAGTTTCAACTGGCGCTCCTTTTCCTGGTGAGCATATGTGCGCTCTGTGAATGCTGTCTGCAGCAGGGGTAGCTCAAATTCCTCATTCAATCGCTTGCCAAAGGCGAACAACTCAGACCGGTAATTCCATTCAACAAATCCGGAACGGGGTTCAGGTTTTTGAGGACCCTGTTTCTTAACGCGATGTGCGAGTTCACGTAACGTCGGTGCGACCCAGCGCTTTATGTGCCGGTGCGTTTGAACTGTAAATAACATTATTTATTGTGTGAAACTTATAAAATTGTAATGACTTACCAGTGCCGACTCTATTAGTTGGTCTTGTGAGTGCAACTACACTGGAAATACTGCGCAATAAGGACATTTTTCCCAATTAATTGTAAATATAAAATCAGAATGCAAACAGCATATGAGAAGCAGGGTTGTCATCTATTTTAAGTTAAATAATCGATAGATTATACATAAACATATCTAATAACTATAAATGCTGTTTAAGTTTTAAAACTGCTGTAACTTGTAAAAAATTTAATATTTCCAAAAAAACTTGTAATATTATAATTAAAATAAATAATTAAAATAATGTTATCGATAGTTTCTGTCAATCCATTTTTCAGCCCTATATGAAAAATATTACAAAGAGCTGGTCACCTTAACGACGCCATGTCTCCGTTTGCATGAAAATTTTTTTCTGTAAAATAACTTGATAAAGATTATTAAACAAAGTGAAACTATTGATTGCATCGATTAAAGTGTACAGACCATAAGTGTATATAAGCTAAAATGGCGCTGCAGACTTACGGTGATAAGCCAGTGGCGTTCCAACTGGAAGAAGGTGGCGAGTACTACTATGTGGGCTCGGAGGTGGGAAACTATATGCGGCACTTCCGTGGTATCCTCTATAAAAAGTATCCTGGCATGACAAGAATTGTTCTCTCCAATGAGGAACGAAAACGGCTTGCTGACTCTGGCCTCAGCTCACATATATTGGCAAGCTCTGTGTCACTGTTGCGTGCCGTGGAAGTCGATGACATTATGGCCGGCAATGATGAGAAGTGAGCAGCATTAAACAATATATAGTTTATTCGATATTAAATTTAATGCATATTTTTAATGTTTCAGATATCGAGCCGTTTCTGTTAATACTTCGGATACACCAGTTCCACGTGAGAGTAAATCGAAAAAACAGCCACAGTATGTGCCGACGATGCCCAACTCGAGTCACCTAGATGCAGTACCACAAGCCACACCGATTAACCGTAACCGGGTTCATACCAAGAAAGTTCGAACATTTCCTATGTGCTTTGACGACACAGATCCAACGGCAAGTCTGGAGAATGCAGCACAGAAGGAGTGTCTAGTACCCATACGTCTGGACATGGAATTGGAGGGACAAAAGCTTCGCGACACCTTCACATGGAATAAGAACGAGAGCATGATAACACCCGAGCAATTTGCAGAGGTGCTGTGCGATGACCTCGACCTGAATCCCCTGCCATTTGTTCCAGCCATTGCACAGGCAATACGCCAGCAAATCGAAGCATTTCCCAACGATCCGCCCATCCTTGAGGAAAGCTGCGATCAGCGCGTCATTGTCAAACTGAACATTCACGTTGGCAACACGTCGCTGGTGGATCAGGTCGAATGGGATATGTCAGAGAAGAACAACAATCCCGAGGAGTTTGCCATCAAACTGTGCGCCGAACTAGGTTTGGGTGGAGAGTTCGTCACAGCGATTGCGTACAGTATACGTGGCCAGTTGTCCTGGCATTGTCGTACCTATGCATTCAGTGAGGCTCCATTGTCAACCATTGATGTACCCTTTAGAAATCCGAGCGATGCGGACGCATGGGCACCATTCCTAGAGACGCTAACCGATGCCGAAATGGAGAAAAAGATACGCGATCAGGATAGAAATACTAGACGCATGCGACGTTTGGCCAATACAACAACAGGCTGGTAATCCAACTACTAACTGGGTTAAAACTGTATTCCCATTATTCCTCACACTATATACAGCGTACACAGCTGGCTAATGGCTAACTTGGTACACCCCAATTTCTCAATAACCTAACAACATTAGTTAAAGTTGCCATTTGGCTGTTTGTATCAGATAACTTTTTAAGTTAGAATAACGAGTTCATTAAACTATCGAGATACATAAAGTGAGAAAGAAATCCAACATTAGTTGTTCAGCTTAACTTATAATGATTTAAAATGTATCGAATTCTGAATTGTAATGTCGACAAGTTTATAATTACTATTAGTAGTAAATCATCTATAGGTGTTGTATGTACAAACTGCATTCTTATCTGTCCCGTTTCGCTCGGTAATATAATAATACATGGTATATAATAATAAATACTTGTCTTTATCTACTTTAACGCCAAACCTGGCAATCTTGTATTTTTCTCTTAGATAGACTCTTAAAACTCTGATATTCTTAACATTTGCATGTATAAGTACTACTAACAATTAGCTTTCTACTGAATCTGGTTTGTCCTGATCTTGTTCACCATCATAGAACTCATTCTTCGCTTCAATTAACTTATCCTCGTCCGTCTGAGACATACGAACGTCTGGGTCTGTCTCCTCCCTCATTCGCAACTCCTCAATATCTAAATCTGGAGGTGTTTGTATCATTTGCACGCTCGGTGAGTGCTGGCACATTTTCAGATTCTCCAAGACATGCTTGACGATCAGCTCCAAATACTGCTTTGAATTTGCATTATCCTGTCGCGAATTAATGTCGGGATGTAACGTAAAGTCTGGAGCAAAGAAGTCATAGTATTCCGTAGCGGGTAAGTCGTTAGAGATTTCCTGATCCAGCAGCAGCGAAGTTTCGTGCGTCCAGCAACGGGCCACGTTTCGCAGAGTATAACCTCCACCGCCCACCACTAAAGTGGGTACATTAAGTTCCTTAACGAATTTCACACACTCTCCATGGCCACGTGTACTAAGAGAGAAGCAGCCCAGGCGATCTCCAGCTAATGAGTCTGCGCCACACTGTAGAACAATTGCTGTGGGACGATAGAAGTCCATGATAGCTGAAATGATGGGCTTAAAGACTTGAAAGTAGCTGTGATCATCGATGCCCTCTTTGAGCGGCACATTGACACTGTAATAGCGGCCAGATTCGGCACCAATCTCATACATATCGCCTGTGCCTGGAAAGAAGTAGTTGCCATATTTGTGAAACGATGCTGTCATCACACGATCCGTTAGATAAAATGCCTCCTGGACACCATCGCCGTGGTGTACATCGATGTCAATGTAGAGAACACGCGGATTGTATTTCAACAGCTCCAGTATTCCAATGACAATGTCGTTGACATAACAAAAGCCCGACGCTTCAAACTTCTTGGCATGATGCAGTCCACCTGACCAATTAATGCATATATCGCTGTGATTGTGATTCAATTTCTGTGCACCCTCAAGGGACGCTCCCGTGTACATGGCACAGAAGTCAAACAGTCCATCGAAGACGGGACAATCCTCACCAACGCTAAAGTGTGCCAGATACTTTGTGTATGCAACAGCTGAATAAGGGATAATACAAGAGAATATTGCAACATTCAAGAGACTTGCATTAGAGTACTTACAATTGCATTGAATGTTTTGTGGAGTAACCTGCTGAAGATATGCGATGTATTCATCACTATGGAAGCGTAGCATATCCTGCGCACTTGCTCTGTGGAGTGGTAAATAGTAGATAGATATCTCTTATTTCTTATTTTCATTACTTACTTGTATGGTCTATAGATTTTCATTTTTTTGTGCAAGTCATAATTCATGACCAGACTGTGAGTGACCGCCAGACGCTGAGGCTTCATTGGATGCCCAGCACCATAGTGAAAATTTCCAACATCGGCATTATAGAAATACGAGACACGCCTCTCCGTCATCTTTACATTTGCTATAAGGTGAGGGCTGTCCAATACCACTCCAAAACAGGGAGTAAATGGAGTTTTGTATAGAGTATAACTACTAAAACACCAACAATAAACAAAAGTTGCCGTGTTGTGGTCAGTTCGTTTAAGCCCAATACCATGCCGTCGTCCTCTGAGAAGATTATAACTTTAAATCTTAAATTTCTGGTTTCCACAAGACAAATGCAAATTGTCTTCAATTTGAACTATTGGAATTCCAATTAAAGTTTACAGAAATCGAATAAATTAAAATTGATATTGCCGCAGCCGGTGTGCCATCTTGCTTTTGTGCTGCTAAGTTTTAGTGATGACATACGCAAGTAGCGATATGTCTTCGATGTATTCAATATCGATTAATTTTTTAGTATTACCAGCTGCATAGAAAAATTTTTAAAGTTATTTACCTAAATTTGTATTCATATCACGCATTTTTAAAGATGTTTATTTACAATAACTTTTAAAGCCTCTGTAAAATATATGAAAATTACTAAATGTGTGAATATGCAGGAGTCAGCAAGGCAACAGCTGTTTTTACGTTTTGCTGTGAATGGCAAACACTCTTATCAAGCTCCTTCTTTAATTGATAAGCTTTGACGCGTCGCATCGCGTCGAATGTGCGAGTATAGGTAATCAACAATAAATGTCATGGCACAGTGAAATGCAAAAACTGTGTCAAACAGTTGGCAAGGAAGCGCGGACAAAGCAGAGCGCTCCAGCAGTGATAAATGTAAATAGTACTTGCAACAAATTACGAAACGCCAAATTGATTTTACAAGTCCAGCGTATCGACTTGGCGACTGTGTGTTTGCAGTTTCCCTCAATGGCTAGCAATAGTTATAATTAAAGAAGATTAACGCTCTGCTGCTTGCCGCTTATTAGTTCAAAATGTTGACCCTCTATTACGTGAGCGCCACCTTTGTGCAGTCCTGGCGCATCCAAAGGGCTTGCAACAAAATTGCTGAGCAATTATCGCAATCATCGAGCATTGCTTTCTATGCGCTTCAGGCAGGAAACGACGATGGTTTCGGTGAGAGTCCCTTACTCCCTTATTCCCCGAAAGAAGCAACAACTAATACCTCGTTCTCTCTCTCTCTGTGTGTTTGTGTGTGTATCTATACCGGGCTGCAGATCCAACACTTGCCAGCTCCGAGCTGTGCGGTAATCGCAATGCGGCCAAGGTCACGGATATATTGTGGTTGCATGGCAACCAACGTGGTTGCTGTCTGCGCCCGTTGCAAAACGTCCAAATTACGCCATGGATCAGCTTCCCCCCGGCACCAGGACTGCTGCCATTCGCGTATGCCGCCGACACCGCAACGCCAACAGCAACAACACCAACGGAGGCGGCTCCGCAGCCCAGAATAACTTTGTCGGCGGACAAGTCAAAACATTTGCAATTGTTGCTCGAGGCGCAGGTGGAGCAACCACGGGATGCCGCCGGTGCACCAAATGCTGCCTCGGTGCGGGTAAGTTAATTCTGTTTCATTTAAAAAACATTAGCGTGTCTTATTAGGCTTGGTTCAAAAATTGTTTAACTAAAGATAAAGTTGAGTTTTCTTATTTATTTATTTATTTGTATTTTGTTACTATTAATTTATTAAAATAGTTACCCGCAACATAAAATTTAAATTTAATGTTTGTATTTTATTTTGATTTACTATTATTCTTATTATTTATTTATTTATTTATTAAATTGTTTGCCGTATCCATAAAATTCAAATCAATTTATTTAGTTTGTTATTAAAATAAATAAGATTAAAAATAAAAATTATTTGTTTGTTTGAAATTATCTGTAACCATATTATCAGTTGGTTTAGTAATAAAAAGTCGTCTTATCTTTTAGATTTTTATTTTTTTTTGATAAAGAGAAATACTTGAAGCACCCTAATAGGTTTAGTAAATTTCTATTTATGTTAAATTCGGACTCTGTTCCAAATGGATAAAAGAAGTGTTCGAATTAAAGGAACTGCTGTCATTAAAGAATAGTTTAAATAATAATAATTTAATTATGAATATTTAGTAAACATTTGAAGACTAGAACATTGTGCGATTTATGGAGGTCAGACTAGGTTACATGAGCATCGAATTATCAATTCCATGACATTTCTATTCACGTGGTTGCTTAGGAAAGTTGTTGACTCGCGTGTGATGACGTGATTAAGATTCTTTAAGCTTTCATTTTTAGTCGTGGAAAGTTCATGTCATATTAACTTTAGTTGCTTCTTCTTGTTCTCCTACTTTCATGTTCGTCAAATCAAAATCAACATCATTTGGCAGCTGGAAGATTACGGTAAGCTGATAGCATGGAAAATAGACTCGCACTTGGCGGTGCTCATCGATACGGATGTTGAGCATTTCACGCAACTGTTGATAATGACATTTTTACAAAACAATTTATTCATTAATGATAGTTTGCCACTTATGAGGATCGAGTGTAAGCCCAGTAGCTGTTTGCAATTGAAACAACATTACATTTATCTAACGATTCTCTTCTCAACTCTCTGTCAATTGCAGCTGTGCAAGGTGAGGGACAACCTCAACCCTTTGAACTGCTTGCCAATCATTTAAAACGTCAATCGCGAACTGCTGCCGAAATGAATCCCGAGAGTTGGCAGAAACATTTGAAGGATCTACGCGGTCTAAGCGTGCTAGCCCATCAGGCCACCGAATTCGAGTTGGACAAGAAACGCGCTGAGCGCAAGTCGAGTGCGCTGAAGCACGACTTGATGCCACAGGCACAGGCACAGCCACAGTTGCGGCAAACGCAAGAGCAGCCGCCAAGCAAGGCGGTAGCAGTTGTGGAGCCAACTACCAAAGCCACATCCCCAGCGAGAACTTGTCAAGCGGCCATTGAATGCGTCTTGAGTAAGCCCAGTGAACTGGAGAAGATTGCAGCCTCCAAAGTGACGGCAAGGCAACAGCAGCAACCAGCAGCAACTGCAGTAACTGCCAGTAAAGCTCAAGCCATGCCGGTGAAGGTTCCAACCACGCCAGTGAAGGCTCAGGCAACGCCAGTGAAGGCTCCAGGAACGCCAGTGAAGGCTCAAGCAACGCCTGTAAAGGCCCAACCCACACCAGTGCAGGCTCCATCCACACCAGTGAAGGTACAGCCCACGCCTGTTGCAGCTTCGCCAGTCACTTTAGCGGCATCCACCTCTGTGCCAGTTGAACCGGCTGCCAAGTCACCTTCACCTAGCAAAACCTTTGTGGCTGTTAAACCAACTTCGCCGCCACCGCCGCCGCCGTCTGCCGCTTCCAGCAGTCGTTCACGTCCAGTTCTCCGCCGCAACAAGGATAGTTTGGGCGAAAGTAAACCATTGGATGTGCTGGTCTATTCGGACAGTGCCACAGCACGAGATTCCACCATGGCCACGTTGCGTCAGCTACTCGAGCCGGATGTCTATACCATTTATCCACTAACGCCTCAGCAGGCAGCGCAGAAATATTGGATAGAGCAGACAGCTCTCTTGGTCGTCTGTGGTTCTGTGGCGCCTGCAATTGGCCAGATATTGGTGGATTACTTTCTGCATGGCGGCAAAGTGTTGGGACTCTGCTCCGATATATTGCACTTCATATTGCCCAACTATCGCACGGCAGAGGTGAGTCAGTTCCCATATGGATTAGGTAATTGTTTAACTGATTTCTTCTGGTCTTTCAGGTGCGTGAGCACGAGTTGGTGCAGTTCTCCTACGACAAGTGGCAACGGGTCAAGATGATGCATCACATCTTTTGCTATCAACCTTCGCCGGTTAAGAAAAACTTCTCCACCGATAGCGAGGAGTCCACGGGACAAACTCATTCGCGTAAACCGTAAGTTAAGCCGTCAATCCTTACACCATTTATAAGCCACACACTATAACAGACTCGAATCTCAATCGATTTCAACTTGAAGAACTTACCAAACTCCACTTTTGAAAGATCTTTAATACGAGATAATTAGTTTTCCCTGATAAAGATATATTCCTCAAAGTATACTTTTGTTTACAGTCAAAAATATTATAAAATTAAGTTAGTTTCAAGAGTGGACAGGCTGGGAGCCTCTGCTTTTATTTTTGTCTTACTAAAACAGTTTCTAAAAGATTACACAATCTAATTAATTGATCTAATCAAGCCTAAAAACCATAAAACTGAACATCATTAAATTTAATGCATGTTTGCAACTTCAAGACAAGAAGTACATATTTTAAATTTTGCCTTTAAAATGCTGTAGATGCATAAAGAAAGGACTTTTTATTGAAATACTTAATGTACTTTAAACATTCGATATACAGAATAACAATTTCTTACTAATTCTAATCTCATTCGTGTTTCTTTAATGTTTCCTTGGCTTAACTTATGTAATTTCTTTAAATGATATAATATCTCGTTTGATGTCACATGATATAATAATGATGTATAATCTTTCGTTGTCGTACAACTTTTAACATTTTCTCTTCAAATGCTTTGAATGTCTTATCGATATGTTGCACTACTATGAACTACATACAAATCTTGCACAATGAAAATACATATGTGTATTTTAAAATGTCATTAAAATATTTTCTAAACCCATTTGATTGATAACTCTGCTTTGATTTTATTATACACATGTGGTATATAAATTAAATAATATAAATAAATAATTTTTATTGATTTTCCGCTGGCAATTTTATGGTTTTATTAATTTTCTCTCCTTTTATTGCTCTCTGTGTGCGTGTTAATGTGCTTGTATATGTGTGTTCTTCCTCGTGTTACTATCCTTACCTAATCTAACATAAACTAAAACTAACAACATAACAACAAACAAAACCCAAAAACCAAACGAAACGAACGCCGCTTAGAGCTCTAGTATGTCCAAGGTCCTTGGAGCTGAACGATCTGGCGGGTCAGTGCCACAAGCTGGAGGTGAAGGTGCTGGGCACTGAAGAGACCTGGAATACGCCCAGTCTAATGCTGGCCAACAGCTTGCAGAGCGGCGGCAAGGCAGTCTTCTCACAGGTAGCTATACAAATATATCTATTATTATTATTTTACTGTTAATCTTGTGTTCTTTTAGGTTCACCTGGAGACAAGTCCCAATGAATTTGAGTTCGATGAAACTAAGTTTTCCATCTTGAAACAAAACGAGTCCACGCGTCTCGAGATCTTTACGGATCTGTTGCGCAAGTATTTGGGTGTGCAGGTGCGGCTCACTGCAGATGCTGCATCCACAACTGGAGTGATCTTCAAGCACGCCTATTTCCTAGGGCGTCATGAGGTATGTACAGAGGGCAGCTACTGGATAAATCCTACTTCACTAACAACGTTCTTACAGTCCAAGTTCGAGCTGCTCGAGAAGTTGCGTCCACGTTGTAGCGGCACAGAGGATGTTATAGTAACGCCCAAGCTGACGCTGAAGTTCTGCGGCAAGGATGATAAGATGCCCACAGCGAACACCAATGTCTTGCCCATTCTGATACATTCCTGTCCAGATGATTTCTCCACTGTGGATTACTTTGATGTAGGTGGCAGCTAACCACAAATTGCTATCAGATGTACAATACATTCCCCTATACTTGCAGCATTTGAAAACTGAGCACATTGGTCGCCTGGTCATCTATGCACCTGTAGTGAGCAGTTCTATGCATGTGATCAACAATCTGGAGCTGGTCCATGGCATTGCGGTGCTGCCCAAGCAGCAGACAGCGGGCGTGGGTCGTAGCTGTAATCAGGTAAACACTCGAGTTGTATATGTTGTTTTGGCATAAACTCCAATCTCTTTCCACGACCTCGATAGTGGCTTAGTCCCTTGGGCTGCGCCATGTTCTCCACACAGCTGCACATTGGCATGGACACGCCCCTGGGCACACGGCTGCCTCTGCTGCAGCATGTCGTTGGAGCTGCCATTGTGAATACTCTGCGTGGCCATGAGCAATATAGGGTAAGTGTTAGAGTATTAAGTATAGCATAGTTCGCTTAGTTGCCTCCACAACTAGCTAGCCTAAAAATGCATTTTAAAATTAAGGCGACATCTCCGACTATATAAGGCATATATATTCTAAATCAAGATCAACAGCAGATACTAAACATATACTTCTATTGTTAAGCAATCATTAATGAAACTTGGCACACTTGTTTCTTATTAAGGGTGGTTTTTTAATAGCTATAGAAAAGGTTTTCAAAACCAAACACATAAAATTCAGATAAATGCATCAAATATTTATTTGAATCAATAGTAGGGTGCATATAATTGAATTTTTGAAGATTATTTCATGCAAATATTGATCGCGACTGCGCCTCAAATAGTCCATGCGCTTAGTCCAATTATGGCATATTTTTTTTTCTAATTGTAGGGACATGTTTACCTTCTCTTTGTTGTTTTTTTGTTACAAATTGAAATAAAAAGACTTTTGCTTTTATTAATAGTATATTTTGACAATTTCTCGTATATTTTATTTATGTTTTTTTTCATACAACTCGTTTACACTCGTTTTACAATCGCAATTCGTATATATATATATATTTGTTTATCTATATATACACTAAAATATATTTATATAACGAGCTTTGCTTACACATAATTAACAATTTTAAAATTGCTCACCTGATTTACGTTTACATTAAGATTTGCCACAGTGCTTGCATATCATTTGTTTACTCATATTGTATATATATTTTATAATTTGTATTTTCTATTTACCTAAACTAAAACATTTTCTTTTCTGCTTCCCTAACTCTCTTCTGTCTATCTTCCTTTCTGTTGCACTGTAACCTTTTCAACTTTGTCTTTTCTACTTTCATTGTTTTTTAATTTAACACATTTCTTATGCTTTCATTACATGATTAAATTTAAAATATATATTTGAAAATGCGCTTTTTAAAAATTTCTAGAATTGGGATAAATTTATAGTTTAATTTCATTGATTAGATATTTACAGTATTCTTTTGCACTTTTGAACTTTGCTTTGAGAGTTGTTTAATTGCTAAATACACCTTCACATGCACATGCGTACGATGGATTATTGATGATGAGGGGGAAGTGAGGTTTGCTCCCATGATCATGATCCAACAGGTACATTACAGAGTTACATGTGCCTTACAATGACAAAGAAACACAGATACATTCAACATAGAATTGTGCTAATTAGAAACTGTGCCTGCCTATTATGCATGTGTATGGGTGTGTGTGAGTGTGTATGGATGGTACTCAGAACACAGACTCCGCCGAGCGGGATAGATTAACAGGATGCGAGGGACTGCGAGCCAGACGCTTCTTTGGCAAATGCTCCAGCAGTGAGAGAAGGCGAGCGAAGTCGGGTCGATGTTCCTTCTCGTATGTCCAGCAGAGCATTAATAGATCCTTGACATCACGTCCAGAATGTAGATTAGCCAACGATTGCTTCATGCCTCGTCCCACCTGCCAAATGATCGACTCCGCTGGCTGATCCTTAAAGGTGAACTCGCCACAAATGAGCTCATACCACACAGTGCCGAATGAATAGACATCCGAATGCGAGGTGAACTCCAGGCACTCGGCACGTGGCTTACGCGGCTGCAGGCCACGTATCAATTCCGGGGCCAGATAGCACAGCCAATTTTGAGGTACCCCTAGGCCCATATCACAGTACAGCAGTTTAGTCGAGCTGAAGAGGCCAAAGTCCGTGATAATCACCTTGCCGTTCTCAATGAATATGTTCTTGGTGCGTAGATCCTTGTGTGTGATATCCCGGGCATGCAGATAACCCATGCCCTGAGCAATCTGCTGGGCAATCAGCAGCGTTCGATTCATGGCAAACTTTTCGCGTCGCTGATGAATGTACGTATACAGGGTGTTGCCCTTGCACAGCGATGTGACAATTGCCAAATACGGTGGATTCATGCAGGCACCCATGAATAGCACAAGATTCTCGTGGCGCGTCTTCTTGAAGTTGGCCACCTCATTGCGAAACACCTCCAACATCTGTTCATCCTTTAGATAGTCCTCGTTCAGCAGCTTCACAGCCACATCTCCATGCCAAAGGGCACGATGCACAGTGCCAAAGCGACCTTGCCCAATGCGCTCCTGTAAATGCAGATCGCCATAGGGTATATCCCATTCCTTCAATGATATTGAGTTCTGTCGCCACTGCCCCGAGTCGCCATCCTCAGTGGAGTCCAAGCGTACAGGAGTGCGATCCGAATCAGTGCTGGCACTGCCAGATAACGACACAGTCTTATCGCTATCATTCGACTTGTGTGTGTCCGTGCATTCGCTGGTGAACGGTATCCGTTTGTCCACTCCCACATTGCTGAGCTTGCGGGGAAAGAAGCTGCCGCTGTTCACCAGGCTGGCCGTGTAGGTGACGCTGCTGCTGCCACTGCCACTGGTCTTGCCGGTAATATTGGACTGTTGCGAGACTATCGAGTGCGTTGACGCCTGACTGCCAGTCAGTGAGGCAAGTAGTTGAACCTTTGCGTTGCTGCTACTGCTGCTGCCTCCGACGACGCTGCTGTTGGAGCCGCTGTTGTTGCTGTGTATATTGTTGTTGCCATTTGGCAGCAAATTCGAGGACGTCTCAGTGCTGGCACTGCTGTTGCAAGTTATGGTTACATTGGGAAAGTTGAATTGACTCTGCTGCTGTTGCTGCTGATGAGCCACAACGACTCCGATTGGCTTTGGCTGGCAGGCGGCAGTGGGTGTAGCCGTCAATTGCAGCTGTTGCTGCTGCTGTTGAAACAATGCTGGACTGCTGGGCGTTGAATTGGTGCAGCTAGAGCTGGGTGAGCTGCTGTCGGCATGTTGCAACTGCTGTTGTTGCAGGCACGCTGGCTTGCCCAGCGTGCTCTTTTTAGGCACTGGCGATGCTTTGCTACCACTGTGATGGGAGATTTCCCACCTGCCGCCCACCTGAGTCTGTCGAAACTCGTGCACATACTCGGGGGGCAGGCCACAGGATGGTGGCACATGGGGAGCACAGGCTTTATGGCATATGTACTTGCAGTCGGTGCAGCGGAATCCCTGACTGAGCATCTGCTTCTGGCACAGTTTGCAGGTGGCCATGAAGCCAATCCATTTGCTAAAGCGATGCTTAATGGTGTGTCCCATGCCCACATGTGCCACACCTGGCGATGGGGGCACCAGCAGCATAGTGGAGCTGCTGTTGCTGCCAGTATCCGCAAATGTATCCGAATTGCTGGCCGAACTGTGGCTATCGGGACTGGGATCTGTAGGCAGGCGACTACGTGGTGGTCGGGGTGGTTGCTGCTCCGAAATCTCTAAGGCGCTGCTGTTATGCATGAGCAGTGTCTGATGCTTCTTGGCGGGCGGTGGCGTGCCCGCCACTGTCGAGGCGTTGCTGCGAGTGCGCTGAGGTGTGCCGCTGCCGGAGGCTGTGCCTGAGGCGGGTGTAAAGGGTGAGCTCGGTGGCGAAGGTGTGAATGTTGAGGTCAACGATGATTCGGCAAGCCGCTGCTGTTGACTGCGCGGGCTCGACGTAGAGTTGCCTTTCGACTTGGTGTGCTGATGTAGGTGCTGTCGATGATGGGCACGTGGTGATGATTTATTCAGTCCGGCAATGTTGCCGCGATGCGGTGGCAGATCCCACGAGTCCCAGTTCCATTGCTCCTTAGTTGCTGTTGAGCCACTGGTCTCCATGGTATCCATGCATCTGCGTAGATTGTTCAATGCCTTGGTAAGACGACGCAACTCCTCCTCAGGCTGAGTGCAGGCAGCATTTTGGGCGAGCAGTTGTTTCAGTTCTTCGTCGCTTAGCTGCAGGATTTGCTCGAGAGTCGTCAAGCGCGCTAGGCACACGTTCAATGACTCCGAACTAAGGCCAACCACGCGCAACCAGCAACGCAGCATATTCCCCGTTGCTTGATGATGGGGCAACAGGCCGTTGGCAGGTATGCGCTCATTGAGGCGCGATTTAGTCAAGAGCATCTCAGAAAAGTACCGAATCAGCTTGGACTCTATGAGACGCATCTCCTGTTGTGTCAGCGCCGCGCTTGTGGAGCACTGCGTTCGCAGGCCATGGAGATGATTAGCGGAGAGCTCAATCATATCTTGGATGATGGTAAGATTGTTATCATACGCTGTCGTTGTCGTTCTCGTTGGATTGGTGTTGCTGGTGCTGGTGGTAGCGGTGTTGCTGCTGCTGTTGTTGCTGTCTGGCGACGCAGTCAGCTGGGCGGCGGCGCCGCTGCTGCTCATTTTGTTGTGGCCTGCGCCCCGGCCCCTGACAGCAGCACAAACCGATTGATTTTTTCAGACTCACTTACAATGTGTTTGTTGTTGTTCCCACCACATTGGCACACATTATATCCTCTACTTAATGCAGCTTCTTGTTTTAAAATGAATACGCACGCACGAACAGTCTAGCCAAGTGTGGATTGCAAATGGGGCTTCTACAGTGCGGAAAAACACGATAATTTGAATAGATTTTTTTCTTTGGGGCACAGACAACGGGACCTGTGTTGTTGCTGCACGCACGAAATTTCTCTACACCCAAGTAGTAGAGCTACATAACTATCGACGATGCTATCGATATTTTTTCCAACTCAATTTGCACTTATCGAACTCACTTGAAATGTTTATTTATATTTTCTGCATTTCATTTTATACGAATCACAAAGATAAAGTACAATAACAATATTTTGCTAATTAATAAAGTTAAATTTTATTCAATGATTTGGATTCAAATACCAAATAGTTTAAGATAAGCATTTTACAAATGCATAAAAACGCTATCAATTTGCACTTATCGAACTCACTTGTATAGTTAATTTCTATTTTCTGCATTTCATTTTATTTGAATCACAAGAAAAAGGTATTATAATAATTGATTGTCAGGCAATTAAGTTCAAATTTAGTTAATAACTTAATTTCAAATATCTCATAGTTTTAAATTAACATTTTAAAATGTAGATAAATTGCTATCGTTTATAATCAGCTGTATGCAATTTAGCAATTCAAAATAAGGTTTTTAGAGAGACCATAATTCGAGAAATACTAAAAAATTCGATTTCCCTTTATTTCTAACTTTTATTTTGCAGGTTCTTGATATAGCTTTAAAATGGCCAAATGACATAATTGCCAATGGCAACAATAAGATTGGCGGGATCGTTGTTAATACTACTTTGCAAGGCTCCCAGGCAATTGTTAATATGGGTTCCGGAATTAATCTGAACAATTCAAAACCTACTGTTTGTATTAACGATATGATAAAAGAGTATAATGCACGAATGAATGATGCTAAAATACCGTTACTAACCTATGAGAAATTTGTTGCAATGGTTTTTAATGAGATCGAAAGGATTTTGGCAGAAATACAAAATGGGAATTTTGATAATTTCTTTTCCCTCTATTACGAACTTTGGCTGCATGGGTAAATATAAAAATAAATAATTATGGTATACATTGGCTCCTATCTAAGAGCATTTATTTATTAATGTGAATATTTTTTTCAGTGAGCAACGAGTCAAAATATGTCTGCAAAATGCTGAAGAAAAGGATGCTAATATTATTGGAATTGATGAATACGGTTTTCTAAAAGTGAAACTGGTGGATGGCACGATTGAGACTGTTCAACCTGATGGGAACAGTTTTGACATGTTGAAAGGATTAATAGTACCTAAATATAATTAGATAAATTGAAGCGATGAAATTCTTATAAACATACTGCAAACCTATTTATTCCTTAATATATTTATGTACACATACATACATAATCTGAATGACAGTTTGTATTTTTAGGCGCATTTAGATACACTTATTATCAATTACCAAAATATACATATTACCATGACTATTTACAAATTGTTCATTTAAAGTGAAGAGCGAGTCGATGCTTCTTAGATAAAACCTACAGATTGGATACTTTCATTTAAAAACACTGCCAATATTAGTGTTTTTTTCCATATTCATATGTACGTGTTTCGAAATAACATAATCCTAAAATTCAACAAAAAGTTCGATTCTACCAATGTTTTTTTTACTATATATGTATGTCTTCAATTTTCTCGTAACTCGTAACCGTTCCCAATTATCTACCAAAGTTAAAAAATACCTTCCAAATTATAAATGTACTGTGTTTACAAAAATGAAGTTTAATAAAATCATACACAAATCCAAGTATGCGATGATTTTTAGTTCAATTGATATTTCATCGATTCCGTGTTTTTTCCACAGTGCCGATAGTCTTGTGTTAGTCGGTATTTTGCACTTTGGTCACACCGATGTTGCCTAAGAGTGGCCATTCTCGGTTTTATATACGCAAAGTTTTCCCTCTGCAGTGGGCAAGAATATCAGGACGGGATTTATATAAGCACTGCGGATTTACAATAGTTAAATATGGCGCAACGTAATCATCGAGTAGATCGTTTTGCGCAAATGAGCAAACAGGAGGAGATAATTGCTAAAAAACGCCAGGAAATACTCGAGAAGCAGCGCACAGCGCAGCTTGCAAAGGCAGTCGCCGCTGCCCAAACGTTGGCAGCGCAATTGAAAACCATCGAGACCTCGGCAGCGCTGCCGACATCAACGTCGGGGTCTGCTGCAACAGAACAGGAGCTGGATGAACAGGAGGCAGGCGATGTTCAACCGCAACTTTCGCCAGCTACAGTGCCGCCTCCTGATGAAGGAGGGCACGCAGTGCAAATGGAAAACGGCGATGTATCTATTGCGGGGAAAGTTAAGGGCGATGATGGCACACCCAAAACACTGAACAGCTTTACGGGAAAAACGGGAAAAATAACATTCAGCCTTAAACGGCAACAATTGCCGCAACCCAACGTGGAGCAACCCCCGCCCAAGGTGAAGAACACATTTTGTAACGACGGTTCCTTTTTGGAAAACTTTAAGAAAATACTAGAGAAGCATGAGCAACCAAAGCCACCGTTAATAGTGGCACCAACTGTAGTGCCTAGGTAAGTCTTGCTCAACTAAATGGTTCTTACTTTGTACTTATGTAATTAATATTGATACAGCTCCGAAGATAACAATTCAGGAGACTCGCACAGTATCGAGGACAACAGTCCACAGCATAATGTGGAGCTGGCTGTGAGTACAATAGCAACGAGTGCAGCTGCTGCTGCGATGGCCACCTCCATGGCTGGCAGCATGAGTGTGAGCAGTGCTGCTGGTCCCAATCCCCTGACTTACAGCATGACCGGTGCTGTCAGCAGTATGCCACAGGCTGTGCAACCACCGCCACCACCACCTTTTGCGTTTAACCCAACGCTCTTGGCACAGGGACCACCACAAATGCAGATGCCAGCCTTCTTCCATGGCCATCATCATCATCATCATCTTTCCATGCAGATACATCCATCTGCAGTAGCACCACCACCGCCGCCACCACCGCCACAGCTGCCTATTGCGTTAGCAAATTTAACACCGATCTATATGCAATTGGGACCAACACAGTTGCCCTCCGCGGAGGCAGCAGCGATGCATCAGCTGAACGCAATACAGCCACCAAAGGATTTCGATTTGAATGCCATTCCCAAGCCACAGATTAATCTGGAGGCCATACAGATACCCAGTGTATCGCAGAGTGAGCAGCTTGGACTGCTGCCTGAGCATGTTACGGTCAATCCACCGCCACCACCTCCACCGCCAATGCCTATGCCCTTGCCAGAGGAGCAAATAGTTCAGCAACAGCAGCAGCAACAACAGCAACAACAACAGCAGCAGCAACAACAACAGCAACAACAACAGCAACAACAGCAGCAACAGCAGCAGCAGCAACAGGAGCAGCAGCAGCAACAGCTTCAATTGCAACACTTGACGCCACCACCACAAGGTGTGTATGGTATTTTTGAAAGCCTTTATGTTTGTTCTGTTCTGTCACAAAATAAACCTCAGCTATAAATCCCTTAACCAGTTCCTGCCACTCCCCAACCTCCTCCCTACACACTTCCCAATATTCCCAATAATTTATCATTTTATCTATCTATATTATTATTATATATATATATATATATATTACAAATCGTTGTGCACGATTTTAAAGCAATTTATGTAGTTTTTTCAGAAACGTGCATACAATTGCCAACGTGTATAGAAAACCTAATCGCACTGGTCGCCGAAAATGGTGAAGATTACGAAGATAAAATACGTTTGCATAGAAGCGAATTGCATCCGGCCTTGTGGTAAATCTGCTGCACATAATCATGCGCAGGGCACTCTCTCTCTCTCTTTATATTATGTAGAAACTGTATAGAACGGAGAGCAGGACTAATTGAATTTATCTTAGCATTGTATCTTCGATTAAGATCTCGATTTAGTGCAGCTTAGTGCAGGAATTAATCAAGTGAAAAGACAAATTTAGTAACACACTGACAACAATATAAATATACTATATATGGGTAGGGTTATCATTATAAAACAGAACTTATATTTCTAATTTCGGTATATAGTACAAATACAAACGTTTCTAATCGGTTAACTGTATCATTTAACTTGATTTTGTTTTAGTTTTAGTTTTAAACTTCTTTCTCGTGCGTGCACTGAGAATAAAATGTATTATACATTTACAGTGAGTCAAGTAACTCTTTACACATATGCACATGTTCATTTTATGTTTACATGTTAATGTTATGTACATATGTGTAATGTGTTTCTTGACATACTGTAACTAAATTGTTGTAGTTATCCGATTGCGTTAGATGCTTCTATATTGTTAGAACTTCTATAGTTGTTGTTGAGCTTGAGACTTGAGGGTACGCGCATCCCAGACAAAAACACACACAGACACAGACACACAACAGACACACACACACACCGTATGAGCGTATGTTGCCGTCGCCTTTGCCACTGGAGGAGTAAGCCGAAGGATTGCTAACTATAGCACACTACTACTACTACTAAATGGGCATCAAAACAAAACCAGTTACTCAATAATAATGTCTTTGTATACGGATTGTGAATTGGGCATCTTTCATTGTACGTTTCACTTCTTCTTTAAACACTTTAACATAGGTTTCTTTATGATAAGAACTGCGAACAATACCGAAACTATCGCGCCCAACTATCCGACTTTGGACGCCAGCGTGCTGAGCGTAAACGGGAACGGGAACAGCAGCAACAACAGCAAGAGCAACAACGAGAACGGGAGCAGCTGAACAACAAGGTGCAGCAATTGCCGCAGCAACAACAAGAGGATCAAAACAGCAACTCGGCAGCGGATAAGTATGATCCTGAGTCGGCAATAAGTGCCGATTTTGATTCGGATAATGAGTATATGCGCGGCATGATGGATCGCAATCGGGACAACATCAAGCGACGCATCGAATGCCGCAACGAGTTGAGCGACGAGGAGCGTAGGGAGCGAGAAGAGGAGGCAGCAGCACTGGGAGATGCTGCAGAGATGGATGATCTTGATCAGGATGACAGGGAGACAATGCGCCAGCGACGCAAGCGAGATCGCAAGAGTCGTTGGGGCGAGAAGGAGCAGCAACAAATGCCCAGTACTTCAAGTGAGTAAACAGTCACTGTTCGTAAGGAGCTTTACTTAATGTTTGATCTTCTTCTTCTAGACACACCCAGCAGTTTTGGCAACCAGAATAAGCCCATGTTGAGCAGCATAACGCGCAATGATCCTGCTCTGCTACAATATGCACGCCTCAACTATGGCTCCACTCAGCTATCGGAGGATCAATGGCAACAGTGCGAGGAACATTACAAGGTCAACTTGCTGTACCAGGACATGATGCGCAAGCGTCAGGAGATTGATCGTTTGGCACGAGGGGGCAAGTTTAAGTATGAATATGACTCGGATGAGGATATCGAGGGTGGCACCTGGGAGCATAAGCTGCGCACGGCAGAAATGGAGGCGACACACTTGTGGGCCAATGCACTCACCAAACAGAGCGAGGGCAAGCATCACATTGGAGACTTTCTGCCGCCCGAGGAGCTGAAGAAGTTCATGGAGCAGTACGAGGCAAAGAAAAACAATCGCCAGCCGGATTTGAGTGATTACAAGGAGTATAAACTAAAGGAGGACAACATTGGCTTTCAAATGTTGCAAAAACTGGGCTGGAAGGAGGGTCAAGGTCTAGGACAGGACGGAGCGGGAATTGTGGATCCGGTGAACAAGTAAGGAACACTTTCGTATTGTTAGGTTGTTATTAGCTAAAGAGTGAGTCTGCTCTTGGAGAAAGAGGTGCGTTACTGCGACCAGAGTAGGTCTTTTGTATCTGAACAAGTTTCTAACTTGACACAAGCTGCTCTGGTAACATAATGAAGCCCAGCAGACACTTCGTTGAGGAATACATGATCTGCGCAGCAACTGCCAGTCCATACCAATGCTGGACATGCGCAAAGATCATTGTCTTCATTCTGTATCAATAAATAGGGGCATGTTAGCTAGCTGATAGTACACTGTATGCTGAACACTAAGGTTTCCTACAAGCAGATTAGTTTGGAATACTCTTTCTCGTTGCCTTGCTAATTTCTTAATTTATTTGCAGAGCACCACAACGAGATGGTAACCAGGGACTTGGAGTAAGCAGCGCTGCCGCGCCGGAAGGCAATGATAATGAGTACGATGCGTACCGCAAGCGCATGATGTTGGCCTATCGCTTTCGTCCAAATCCATTGGTGAGTTAAACTCATGAGTTTGCTATATAAGAAAGTATCTGAAGTATCTATTAATGATTTCTCTTGCAGAACAATCCACGTCGCGCGTATTACTAGCTCACTGGATTGGCTACTTGTGCTGCTGCGCATATTTACTGAAGATTAACCAATGCTTTATACTGTTTAAGAAGTCACCCAATAACCTCCATTTGTATCACTCAACATTACACAGAAATTATATATAGTCCGTACTTGCAGCTCAATGAGAGTTAGCTAAAGATGTTCGTAGTTCGTTAACTGGATTAGATGCCACAAATTGTAATTGTGTTCTTTATTTGATTACACATAATACTCGTCTCGCATGTACTCGTATATGTATTTCATAACCAGTATAATTCGTTATTAACTTAAATGCTAATGGCTATAACATACGTTCTTCTAGAGACTATCAAGTTTTCTCATGTTTATTTTTTGGGGTCTGTTTATCGTTTGTTTGTTTGTTTGTAAAAAAAGAAGTACAGTATAGGAGGCTTCGCGGAAATTGAAACGCCTAAACGCTAATAATACTAAATTGTACTCGGAACTGGAAACGTTTAGCGGCTTAGTCTAAGAGTAGAGGGTCAGCACTGGCGTCTGGTTGCCACGTGCCAATGCCACCGGGCATTTAATATCTGACGTCAGCATTTCCAGCCAGGACATGTACAGTGGCGCCGATATAGCCTCCTGCAATTAAAATAGGAATATTAACAGCTGTTCGACTGTTTGAAGACTCACACTCACCTTGCGGGGCATGGGCAGCGACATGACCACAAGGGAAGCGTTCGATGAGTGCTTGACCACCAGCTCGTGTATGCGCAATTGTCGCTGTGTCTTCTCCGCCATGCTGTGCAGCTCGTCGTCGGTGATGCCAAACTCGTTGCGTGCACTGCGACGGAATGGCTCGATGAGGCGTTTGTGCTTCAGCATTGTGTCGTGACGCGGTTGATCCGTGACACCCTTAAGCATTATAAGCTCTGAGTATTTGATGCGGAATTTGGTCAGTAGACTGGCCATGCTGGAGTGCAAAAGATATGTTGTATATATATTAATAAGAGAAGGTCTAATCCTTATTTAACAAAGATCCTCTACAGCTCACTTCTATGTTTAATACTTGAGAAGGAATCATGCATTTGCTACTCATTATTTCATCTGTGTCAAATAACTTTCTTATTTTTGTCTTGCTAGACCTTAACTGGGTTATAAATTTAAAACTTCTTTTCTATTTGGTGTACGTTTTTAAATAAACATAGCCAAAGGGGCAGTGTTGAGCTGGTTAGCCCTTGCACTTCTCTGTTGCTTATAAAACTACTCGATCACTAGATCAAACTATGCTTTGTCCAGTTTAGGGTTTTGGCTTCGCACTGCAATAAGTTATGCTTTGTTTTTTAACACAGATCGTATATAATCTTTAAAACTGTTAATTCTCTCTCACATATCTGTCTCATTTTTCTCGAAGCAGTTTTAGAACTATCTTGAGTTAAGCTTACCTCTTCTCCTCCTGCTCCTCGTCCTTGCCATGGCACATGGTAAAGACGCGCAGCTTGCAATTCTGCCAGTGCGAACGCATTGAGATGATGTAGGGCAGCAATATGGTCAGACCTAATATATTAAGATACATATAGAAATCAATTAGGAATCTCTCTGTAACTGTGCAGCGACTTACCTCCATCGTCGTACAGCCAGAAGACATCGATGGTGCCCTTGGGCTGCTTGCGTGTAAATATGGTCACTGCGTCGAGGACATTCTTGGGCACCTCGTTGCCGCCCTTGGTGTGGTATGTGATGGCAGCCGCATCGCTGCTGCTGCTGTTCACCTTGTAGCTGCGCGAATTGCGTTGCATGTTGGGCATGGGAGCTGGCTGTGGCATGGTGTACGATGAGTTCGGACTGGGGCTATCCATGCTGGCCAGATTCAAATTGGAATCGATGTGCAGCAGCTCGGAGGCAACGTTCGCAGCAGGCATCAGTTCGTTGGTGAAGCCCTGCGCATTGGCCGTATGCATGTGACTCAGACTGTGCGGCGGTATGGTAACCTCGGGACTCAGTTCCGAGAAATCCAAGCCATTGGGAAGTCGCAGCAGTGCCACGCCCATGCGCTGCGAGAAGGCGTTGCTGTAGAGAAGTTAGAATTACATTCTATTCGTATAATTGCATTGCAAGGTGCATGCAGACTTACTGCAGTATGGCAAAGTAACTCTCCACCTCCTCCTTGCGGCAGCGATTCCAGTCGGGCTTGTAGCCCACCAGCACAATGTTGGGCGACATCTTGCCAAATCCCGTGGACTTGAGCATGGCATTGATGCCATCCTCAATGCTGAAGCCATCGATGACATTGTAGAAACCTTTGATCTTGCGTGCATCCAAATATTTCTGCCCATCCTTGATCAGATTCAGGCGATTCTTGTAGCCAACGCGAACCTAAAGTAAGATTTTATGTGATTAAGGAATCTAAAGAATGGGGAATCCTTCTTACCGGAATTATGTTGCCCACAAACATGAGGGAATTGTTCTTGGTGAGCAGATAGCCAAAGTCGACGAGTGGTGGACGCACCTTGGGATCTCCCGAGAGCACAAGCACCTGAGGATGGTAGTTCTTCACGTGGTCGGAGACATTCTGCAGACGATGCACAGCCATGAGGGCAGCCTTGTATTGCTGCGCCTGTGTGGTAGATCCCCAATTGGCATCTGGCTTGCGGTACATCACAACCAGATAAAGGGCAAAGATGATGGAGAAAGTGATAATGGCCGCAATGTAGTTGATCAGGAACATAATGGCCACACACATGGCAAACCCGAAGAGACTCAGCCACGCGTTGTAGTACTTGAAGGTGGGACGCCAGCCGAGGGGCTTGACGAATGCGGCGTGGAAGGTGCAGAAGTTGATGAGCGCATAGGAGGCCAGGTAAAAGGTGGAGATGAGGGGTGCGATCAGATTCAGTTCACCGATGAGCAGAAAGCCCGTGGAGATAAAGAAGGTAAGCACATAGCCGCGATAGGGTTCGCCATGTTTGCCATAGGGTTTGGAGAAGAAGATCAAGCCCGGATAGATCTGATCGATGCCCAGGGCTTGCACCAGACGCGGCACAGACAGCAGATTCGTCAGGGCCGTGCTCAGTGTGGCCGCAAAGCAGCCGGCATAGATGAGCGGACCCCACAGCGACATGGTCTGCATCATTTCATAGGAGTTGAAGAGACCCCATGTGCAGTTGCCGGCCAGCTTGCAGGGCAGCTCGGAGGCGACAATGGTGCCATTAATGAGATCACTGGGAAACCCGGAGGCATCGCGTACTGCAGCGCCACCAGCGAAGAGCACAAACAGTGCATAGGATGTCATGGAGATGAGCAGCGACCAGAAGGTGCCCTTGGGTATGGCGCCACCAGCGTCCTTGAGATCACCACAAATGTTTGCTCCCGCCTGAATGCCCGTCACACTGGGAAAGAAGATGGCGAACACGCTGAAGAAGTCGTGATTGACACCCTCGGCATAGCGATAGTCCGATCCAAAGTTCTCCTTAAACGTGGACCCTGTAAGCAACATCTTTAGTGAGATACACAAAATCCCTACATTCCTCAGAGTTCAACTTACATGATAAGCCAACGAATCCCTTGGATATGAGCTCCTCATCACCTCCAGGTCCAATGGCAGCACCAATTATGAAATTGAATATGGCCAACACGATGGTGACAATGAGGAAGTTCTGTGCCTTCGTCTCCCACTCCATGCCCACGCAGCAGATGAGGATCAGCAACAGCAGCGTGACCGTGCCCACAATGCGAATGTCATTGATGTCATTGTCAATGATTTTTAAATTGTTGTTCTCTGCAAAGAAGCCAAGCAGGATTAAAGGATTATCTCGACTATATCTGGGCACTATAACTCACTCAGTAGCACATTGAGCGATTCACAGAAACCGATGGTATTCATGGATGCCGAGACCGCATTGGCAAACGCAAATACAACGCCCACAGAGGCCCCAAACTCTGGTCCCAACGAACGCGAGATGATGAAGTATACGCCGCCACCCTTCACCTCCCCGTTGGTGCTAATGGCCGAGAGGGAAAGCGTGGTTATGACGCAGACCACCGCCGAGATGGCGATTATAATTAACGACCACAGGATGCCGGACTCGGCGACGACCCAGCTGAGGCGCAAAAAGAGCATGACGCCCCAGATGTTGAGCAGACATGGTATGAGCACGCCCACAATCCAGCCAAGCTTAATTTGACCACCAGTTGGTTCCGGTTCTGCGGCATCGGGAATGGTAATGCTCTATAGAGGTGGAGGGGAGAAACAAAAGAGAAAGAGAGGAAGAGAGAGAGTTTAATAAAGTTGTCATCAGTTTATATGCTTCACTGGGGTAGATAAACGCTTGATTATATATAGTTGCTCTATCGAATATAAACTATGATATTCATTATTTTTATTCTCTTCTTCACAATACGTACAATCCATTGGGATTTATTTTATGCGAGTTTTACGCAATATTATTGCATGTTAATTGATTCGCTCTTATGGATAAGCAGTGCTAAGTGCTAAGTATTTCTGTAAACAATTATAAACATGTTCAATTACTTGAACATCTGCTACAATAAAAGTTCAGACTGTTACTTCGCACGCAAAGAGACCTTGCAAAGGGGTATATCACTCGCAATATATTCAATAATATATATCAAACATATATCGTAGTCAAATTAGACTGTTTGTTCAGCTCAATTAACATGTCAATCTAGGGGGTTTATACATGGAAATATCTATATTTATATGGTGTCTATAATCGAAACCAAATTGGCGAATGTTATTAACTATTCACAAGCAACATTTATCATATTTATCACTTGCTAGGAATTTACAGTTCAAAGTATATATATTCTCTACGCTATCTAGGATATATTTCACTCTCTTGACAACTGCGTTTCGCACATTCATATTAATTAAAAATATCCTGACGTCAGCAACTGGCTACGACAACGATAACAACAACTAACTACATCGCCTTCAATTAAAGCTGATTTAATAGCCGTAGTAAATATCGCACACCATCTCAACTCAGCTTCTCAAATGGAAGTTAATAACTTTTATCCGTAGCTGGCTAAAAGCTCAATTGATTTGCATTAGCACATAGCCAATTACCAATTACCAAATTGCCCATTTGCTAATTGAGTCATTCGATCCGCATTGCTAAAAGTTGATTTACTATAGTTGTGCTTGGATTTTCAACCTACTGTCGAGTTTTCAGAATTATAGTATAACAATTTTAACTTCGTTGTTAATTGTTATATAATACTAATATTAGTGTGATTGTGGTCTTGTTGCTGAATAGATTTCATTTCATATGAATCGATTTATAACTTTTTGTACTTCTCTCTACTTTAACGTGCCTTCTAACTGATATCATACTTGCTCATAAGTTCTTCGTAACTTTACTTTACTTTGTAGCTTTATGCATACAGGAAACCCAAAGAATTTTGAAAATTGATCGCCATTTCTAAAAAAATTTTAAGAAAACACATGTTGCAATTTGATTGATTGACATATTTGGAGTAGCAAACAAAATAGTGTACAGAAATGTCAAATTTCTGTAACATAATCTCATATACACACCCGTTGATTTTAATATATGTTTTTACTAAAGAGAACTTGTCAAAAAATACCTGGCTATAAAAAGTGTTAAAGTAATAATTCTTATTATAGAGAATCAGCAAAGAAAGCTACACAAAATATACAATAACTGCAATTTGCCATATAAGTATAAGTATTCCTTTTAAGGGAATGAACATAAGGCTTAGTATTAAAAGGATATAGCAATTTATTCTTATAAATACTCATGAGAACATAAGAAGATTTTTCTAACTCGTTATAGGTACTTTTTATAGCGTAACTTTAGGGAAAGTTCGATCAAACTCGCTATAGCTGCAGTATACCATACAAATATAAGCACTCTTCTAGATGGTATAGAAAATAGTAGTTCATCCCTAAATAAGTCAGACTAAATGAGTCGAGGAAGCAGAAAGGAGTTAAAGGAATGAGTTTGCTCTTGGCTGTGTCTGTCTGTGTGTGTGTCTGCCTGTCTGTCTAATCCATTTACAATGCTGACAAATTAATAATTTTCGTTAGCCTAAATAATATTTTGGGGGCTCCTCGATGCTGTTTGCGCTGCTAAGTCACGTTATTTGCCATCGTTGTAGTCGTCGTCGTCGGTCTCATCTATTCCATTGTTTGCCCACATAATTGAATGTTTTTTAAAATGTGTCGCAAGGAGTGAGCGAGCATGTTATGTTATGTTGTGACATCGATGGATATGGCTATATAGTCAGACCACACCCCTTTGGACTCCCAGACAGTCGCGCTGAGCTCCTGGCGGTGGCTACAGCTCCAGCTGTGGCGCTGGTTATGGCTGCCCGTTGGGGGTCAATGTTGATTGTTTACACATTTTTGGCGGCGCTGCCAGACGCACCGGCCAGGCGGAGAGACGGAGCAGCAGCAGACAGATAGATAGACAGACAGACAGACAACCGGCTCAGGGAGCTGCTAGCTTGGCTCGCCGGGGCAATTCAATTTAGTTTCATTAAAGTCGCATTTCCTTTGCCGCCAATCGAAGCGTGGAAAATTTCTTTTCGCACATGCCACGCGCGCCGTATAGCAAAAGCAATCGGCATATAAGAGAAATAGAAATATGATTGCAAATAGAATTCGGCATCGGAATTGTAATTGAAATTGCGATAGCCAAATTGATAAGGCAAAAGCATAACCAAATTCCCCCCAGGGCACACTACACTGTGATAAATAAACATTAATATATCATATAGATAAATTACAATAGAAAAAAGAAGCAGAAAAGGAATCTTAAGTGATTTTCCCCAATTTATGCAAGAGTTATCTATTCAGATTAAAGACAAAGTTTGTTGACAGTAGAAGTAACAATGATTTGAGTGATTTGATGTAGATTGAGCAGGGTAGTATTGTGTATGTAAGAGGCAGAAGGAGGTAAGTCGTGCTTTAAAAGTTTATCTGTCTGTTTGAACACCTAAAACTCAGAGACTATAATTTAGGCACAATATGTCTTATTATTTCATGCAAATAAAGTACATTTTAGAATTAAACCACGCCCTCAACTTGCTCCGCATATCCATAAAAATCAAATTGCAGGCGTAATTTGAAAGCAAACACATTTATTTTTGCTGTGCACTATATTAATTACCTTTTAAATGTTTGCTGTAAATTTGACTGTAAACGTATAAGAAACTTACAAGAAATTTAAGAAACAATTTTAATGGTATATCGATTTGCTGTTCGCCTGTAAGTATGCTATACGAATACACTAACTACAGTGGTTTAAGAGTATATACAAGTCAAGCTTAAGCTTTCTTTCTCTTGTAGTACTTTATTATATTTTAAATTAATTATATATATTAATAATATTTTGATCAAGGTCTCTCACTCATATTAAACTCGTGGAACAAACGCAAATATAAAATACACTCAGCGAATTATTGGTGTGTGCGTGTGTGTGTGCGTGAGAAATGCGCTAAATAAACAGCAGTAAAATCGTATAAAGGAATCGATAAATGCTGTAAATATAGCTCGACGACTCTTTTGATATGAATTGCAAATTGAAATTGTAATTATTGTGCTGCGCTACCCCGCGCACAAAGCGCAATTCAAATGTTAAATGGAAAGCACAGAGAAAGAGAGAAGCAAGAAAACTGAGGGGAAAATGTGCAAATGGAAAATTGAAAACTACAAAACGCCGGTTGCACGGCACTGGCCACGAGTCGATGGAAATGCGCCCCACAGCCGCCGACAACGATGATGGTGATGTAAACACACAACACAACTGCAAATTGCACATACGCCGTGTGGTGCTAGGCGCAACTATTTCTGTACATTTACCGAAGCATTTGCATTTTCTATTTGTATTTATATTTATTTTCCAATGTGTTGCCTGCTTTACATGAACAAATAAAAGGATTAACCCGAAAATTGCGTTGCAACTTGGCGCAGCCCATTGAAGTTGTCTATGCACTTTAGGGAAACTTTAAGAGCAATCGAAGGGTGTATACACTATAAACTTTATATTATACGTTATTCTCTTTATACTTTATGCTTGTTTTGCTAACAGAAACTAGCAGAAGAAACTCAGAAAGCTTCTCAAAATGTTGCCACATCAAATTGATTGTTTACACTCAATAACAATTTTTTAAAAATGTCAAATTAAGTGGAAAGTGTTATTAATATGCTGTCAGTGTTAAAACGAATTGATTAAATGCATTTCGAACTGACAAGTGATAGCAGAAGAGAGAGAGAGAGAGAGAGAGAGAGAGAGATAGTCAAAGAGAGAGGGACAAAGAGAGATAGTGAATCCTGTCCCCTTTTTCAATTTATTGCCAGTTGAAAGTAAACAATTTTTCAAGCGAATGCTTATCGCGTTGACAAACTGACAGCGCCGCTGACAAGTTGCACACTTACGCACACACTCACACAACACACAGACATACACACCGAACATATGAGAGGTTGCATGTCTGAAGGCTTTAATACAAACCCTCTAAGCAGCATTGGCAGCTTGGCTTGGCAACTTGGCAACTCGTCATCATCGATCGACATTGCCACTAACGACAGCGCCATCTGCCGGCTGCTGCTGTCAATTTTAATGATACACGCTGTATATTCTTTCCACACACACAAACACACACTTGTTGACTCACTTGTCCTTCTCCTCAGCTCCTCTACTCGTGGGCGGTTGGTCAGTTAAAACAATCGTCCATGCTGAGCTACGTTGCATGGCTGCAGCGCCATCTTGTTGACAATTAATTTGGCTTCAAGGCTGTCATTGGTGTCATCTTTCAAGACACATGTCGAAGTGGCCACCAGTTGAGCCCCAGGCCCTTCCTTCCTTCATTACTCTGCAGCTCTTAGGGCAAATCTACTTAAGACTTTGTATGCGAACTCATAAAAAAAAAAAAAAACAGTTTTTCCTTCCCCAACGAACTATATAAGATATATACATATATATATATGTATATATATGCCTATATATTAATTTATATGTGTTATATACGTTCCATATATACTAGTTTATATATATATATTCCTGTTCATATTGTTGCCTTTATAGCCAACTCCATTTCCATACGTTTGCAATTTGAAAATAACAATTTACGATAGTTTCAGCAATTTAACTTATCTAATATTTACTAGAATAATCACAAAACTATGGAAAAAACCAATAACTTGCGTTGGCGGGGAAAACTAATTAAAGACAAGGCACAACAAGTGTTTTTTAACCTACTTATTATATGATACCTATTATATTTAGTTGAGTTTGCTAGACAGTTATATAGCCCTTAAATATGTAACCTCCCTGTCGTTCTAGGGTTGTCGAGCCTTACTTAAACTACTTATTCGACTACTCCCTACATGGGTAGTTATCCTAGTCACCCAACGAAATTGAACGCCTACTTTTAGTGGCTTTTTTCGTTTTAAATTTCTCACTTTATTTTCTATAATGCACATTTTTATCTAAGTTGGCTTTGACAATATCAAAAATAATTGTCATGCTGATGAAGTTTTGCTTTGTTAATGATAACATAATTTTAGACAAATGTCAAGAATTCACCGGTATTGCCAACTGGAATTTATTAAAAAGGAAAGCATTTAAGATATAAATCATATTTTAAATGCATATTATCCATGGGTTCTCTTCACACCCACCTATTTATGGGTATATACATAGGTAACTACTCAAGTCATGGGTACTCTTTCCATCTACCCATTCAAGGGTACCTTCAAAAGTACTCTTATTGTAGGTACTTCTTTCTCTAGCCCATTCATGGGTACCTACATAAATACTCTATTCATTGTAAAGTAAGTAGGGGTAGTCGCTTAGTAAGTACTTATTTCCCCGGCTATGAACTAGTGGCCAGTACTATATGCTTCTAAGTTAAGTGTATTTAATATTGCATACATACAGGCAATGCTTGCTTAACCTGTGCGCCTACACTAGACAGATAGATAGATAGACTGATAGACAGAAAGACAGATAGACAGATGGACAAAAAGACTGATAGACAAATAGACAGATATTTAAATAGACATGTATTTATATTTTTTTATACTATACTATTTATATTTTATATTTCTTAAATAACTCCAATATTAGCTACAGATGTTGATCATTATTCTGCACACCAAAATTGAATATTAAAGCTTAAAAATAACGTTTGAAATTAGGTTTTTATCGTAAAAAGGCGTGGCTCAATACTAAAACAAACTTGTGGTAATGTGGGAGATTGTTTGTTAGTCTTAGTTCTTATACTCTTTGGAAAATAGAACATCATATAGATGTGCTTGGCTAGTTTAGCTGCCTCCTTCTGTCTATTACAATTATTTGCAGTTGTCAAAAAACTATAATACCCGGTTATATAAATGGTTTAGGTATAGTAGAGTGTCGTCTATCTTTTTTTAACGACTGCTTGCTTCGCATTCATCACATTTGATATTCGAGCAGATGTCTATGGGGCTATAAAGCTACCTAAGTGCGTTATCTGTTGTAATAAGTGTCAGTTAAGCTTTAAGCCGAGTCGCTTTATGTGACGCTTTCATTTGCTATTCCCCCCTAATGAGCGCCGGGCGTAGTTTTTACGATATTCATCATTCGCCGTGTTGGCGCTGTCAGAGAAAGGCAGCGCTCTGTGTGCGAATATGAAGTGGGCAAGCAAGCGGGGTTAGTTGCAAATTAATTAAAGAAAATACGAGTCGTAGCAGATGCATAAAATTTATGGTTCAATCATAAAAACTATATAGCTGCCTAAGTTTCCAATGTGGTCTATGCGCCTTGCCCCACCACGCCCCTGCTCGCTCTTAGCCACTCTTGCTGCACTTGAAAACGTAACAACACGTGGAGAGTTAATGCTGAACTTGGCAAACGTCATCGATTTATATCGTACAACATTGCGTATACGTCATGGAAATGTGAAAATTAGTTGCGTAAATAAATAAGTCAATCGCATTAATAAGCTATGTCTACTTGAAGCATATATAGAGCGTGTAGTATTTGCTCTGATTTGCCATCTGTGCTGCATAGAGTGAGTGTGATTTCGATTACACTCACACACGGCAGTGAGTGCTTTATCTACTCCGACGCGGGCCTCCCACAGTTTACACTGTTTACTGGGCGAGCACTTGAAATGTTTTCTAAACAGAAGCGGAACGTGGCAATAAAATCTGCAGACTATATAGGAGGGCGGGGGGTGTGGCTTCAGACTAGTCATTTCGGTATAGGAATCAAATATGATTTGAGAAGAATTTACAAACAGCATGACAAGCTGAAGGACAGGATTATTTTGGCATAGTATCAGCAATAAATGTGAAATAAATTCAGAATTATTTTAGAACATAATCTGTAGATCATTTGTTAAGTTATACTTGTACTTTACGAGTATTAGGTTAAGTCCTATGTTGTCAAGTGTGACCTTAGTCGATACACTATCGTAAGTTTATTTAGTTATCGATAGCATAGTGTCGAATAACGCAAAAGGAGCAGTATATCGTCAGTATCATAATAAATAATTAAAACATTAAAGGATTATCTGCACATTATTATTCCGATACGAGAGTCTTTAAATATTTTGCAGAAGAAAACAAAATATTTCTTGCTAATAATTCACAGAGAAAACGAAAGATAAATAAATAAATGTGAATGATTTTCAGACAAATTGAAAATTCACTTTACATTCTCCACAGTCTAAGATTTGCACTTTAAAGAAGCAGAACTCTTAACTTTCAACAGCTTTTCACATTTGTGGAAGATTGTATTGTACATGTGCGAGACGAAATGCTTTAGTTGCATATTTCGACATATAACTTCGATTTATCACTTTCACTTTGTCGCGTTTGTTTATCATTCGAAACTTACCTGCTCTGCTGCCTCGCCCTGAAGTTCTCCGATCGAGGGGCGCTTCAAGTTGCGTATAGATATGCGATAATTATCCAAGCGTGGCAACGTTTCCCTGCAGCAAAGAAAATCAGTTTAGTTAGTCATGTGAAAATGTAGAAAACGTGTAGAAAATATGTAGAAAATGATTGCGTACGGATGATAACGCTGGAGAACCTTTATGGCCTCGGGCAGCCCGAACATGGCAACCTGCATGATGTGAAGAATGAATAGCCACTGGAAAAGCTCAAAGGAAAAACCACTCGCAAAAGATTTCCCCCAAACAAATAAAGAAAAAAAAAAACAAAAATAATAATAAATAAAAAACGCAGAAAATGCGTAGAACGAAGACCAAGGGGAAGGTTGCAGAAGGTCAGAAAGAAGTAAATGAGAATAAAATGAATAATCGCTCTAGACTAAGTACAATACATGCTGCATCTCTCTCTCTCGCTCTCTTTCTTTCTCTCTCGAGAAAACTCTACTACATGTTAAAATCTAAATTATTTTCTGATTGCATAATGAAAATAGAAAACAGAAAGGCAATTCGATTGCCAAAGTTCATTAAAATGCTTGAAATGGCCAAAAATCAATGTTATAAGCGAAGGAGAAGTGTGTGAGGAATAAAGGGGCAGAGTGCGGTTAGTGTAGGCGCCACACAAACGCTATAGCTGACTAGTCTGATTATATTTGATCATCTATGAACAACGATCAGATTGAAATATCATAATTATACCCTTCGATCATTGAAATAATAAAAAAACTTCAAGGGGGAGTACGGTACCTTTCAAGGATGCAAATATTTCGATTTGCAGTATATTTCAGATAATTTAAACTGCAAACTTTGCCACGCCTGCTTCCGCCTGTTACATACAAAGTTAGTATACCCTTTGTCTAACCATTTTTAATGCTCAAAGGGTATAAACATATAATCAATGTTTCATGTTGCATACTTTATGCAGAAGTTTTGACAATAATGATGAATCAAAACACCCCTTTTGATCCCCGTTTCTTGCAGCAAATATTTGATTAGAAAATACATATCGGAAATGTCAGAAATAAGCCTCAATTGGCGTCTGTAATTTGTAAGCGCCCAGGCAGAAGTCCATTTCTGGTTAATTATTTTTGATTTTCCTTAATTCCCCCAACTCAGTTCAGTTTTGTTTTTCCATGCAGCATGCGACCGATCCTCCAAACACATAAACAATGCCCACTTGCATGTTGCAAGAGGGAGTGTGTGTGAGTGTGTATGTGAGTGTATGTGAGTGTTTATATTGATCTATTGCCTGTGCGGCGGTTTCGTTGAGATTTAGCTAGTATGATTTAGTTGTACAATTGGAGAGAAATATGCAAGCCGAGCCACACTTCGTGCGTCCCCCGTCTCCCTGCCTGCCTGCACAGTCTGTTCGATCAATTGAACTCGATTGCGAGTCTGTTCCTTACGCCGAAAGATATCACACACACATCTCTTGGAAGCTAACAATGACTAATTTGTTGTCATCGCAGCATTGTGAACTCATCATCAGCTTCAGATAACGAAACTGAATCAAAACAAAACGCATCCAGTTGAGAGTTATGTGGTCAACAAATTGATTGGGGCTGCTTCTTCTTTGTGGGGTTACTCGACTTTGAAAACTAGTTGCCATTAAAGCTCTCAGTTCCGAGCTCTCCCCTCTATCCGCTTTATATATATTTTATTGATTTGTACTGTGCAACGCTGATGTAACTTGTTTGCCGTGCGCAAAACTTTTCGAAATTGAATTTACGAAACACATTTCATTAATCGGAACGAAATGCTTACAGAATATTTGGACTTGGCTGCTTGGCACGTTTTTAATTGAATTTAATTTGCAGTCGCTGTATCGTTTGCATTGAAAATGTACCCAGTGTATCACATTAGAAGAGAAGAGACAACTGTAATTTGGTTTATTCGATTAAACGGATCTTGGCCCGAGGGTCAAGTATGCGACATCTAGACATCGTGACATGTCATGCTACACACATCTTAATGCCAAAATTTGGAATTCAATTTGTAAATACATTTTTGTATATAGTCCATGTGGGTGGCACTCCCTCTCTCTCTCTCTCCCACTCTCTCTTTTGCAAGTTCTTTACAGTATTTTATATTTCAAATACAGCACAGAGTTTCCATACAATTGCTGTCTATACAGTTACTTTCTATACACAAACTATACATGATATATATAAGCTTATACTAAATACTTATACTCTATGAAACTGTACACCCCAGCCAGGCTCCACTGTAGCAATTGGGCATCACGTGCGTAACACATAATGCTAATTACTGACGATTTTACAGCGCGCTACGCTCTGTTCAATTTAGCGCAAAGAAAGGGTGATTTTTTAAGAGCTGTAGCATTTTGGGAATGAAAAAGGTTGATATCCTCTCACGGTTAAGTTACGATTCACATCATCTTTGCAGAAGTACGGTCCAGCAATGTAATTTTGGTGCGAAATTTAGTCACACTAGACTGAATACCCGCTACAGTGGGTCGATTAAACTGACCATAAAAAAGGAAGAAACGCAGCTTTGAACTTTCTTAACAGAGCACGCATTTTGATAATAAAATGCAATAATTTGCAAGCGTTGTTCGTTTCTAAGATGATTCATGGTTAAATTATAAACCAAACTGAATATGTTTGATAGGCATACAAAAGACGAAACGTGCATCAGTTGTTTAAACCAGTGTTGCCAAAAAGTTAGTAGCTAAAAAATCACCCTTTTATTTGTTGCCAACTCTCCCTCTCGCTCTCTCTCACTCTGTTTGTTGCCCCGATAAACGTGATAACCATATATAAAAAGTGAATTAACCTTCATTCCAGTTCCACAAATATAATATAAACATACATCAAGTTTTCGCACTTTTTATTTTGTTTATATATTTGCTCGTTTGCAAATTTACTCGTTCCCATTATGTATCGTTTCGCATTGTTTAAGTTGCTTGATTTTTGGGGGCTCCCTTTCCTGTTTTGTTTTTTGTCTTCTTCTGCTAATGTCATTATACAGTTTTCAGGTGCACCATAAAGGTACTATAAAAACAAGCCACTAAAACCGCAAACTGTCATCTCTCTGATAGATCAGTTAGTAATCATATTCGTGTAAGGTTTTTGTGCTTATTTAATTGTGTAAAATGAGGAGAGAAAATCACTTTACTTAATTCTTTGTTGTGTGGGCGAAGTGCACTTAAAAAACTTTGCAAGCTCATTGGTATAATTATTATTTATATAAGTCAAATGTTATTGCTGAATAATAACAATAATTTACTGCCGGATGATTAAGTGAAGCTGAATCACAGCTCTATGGAGCAACTATCTTTATGTCAGAACTAAGAGCCTAAACTGTTTCCTATATTAGATTTTTTTAAAGGTAACAACAACATGTTGTACACCTTATATTGTAGATACTTCTGTTAATCTTGTTTGATAGTATAAAGACGCACGATAAGCAGAAGTGTGCGAACATTTGGCTTTGATTTGCGCATTTGCTGATAATTCAACGATCATTTCGGTTAGTAGAATTGTAAACAATACAACTTGTTATATAATAAAAGATCGGAAATAGTTCCCAAGTGCTCTCAAGTATGTGTAAAACTCGCCGACACTCTCGCAAAAACAATTAATGCACTTCCATGTCTCGTATGTGACCTTATATATGTATATTTTATATATCGTATATTATATATATACTATATATACATATGTATATAGTATATATCTGTTACTCACGTCGTTAGCTGAGCCAGACTGAACTTACGCTCCGCGTCGGATTTGCGCAGGAATTGTCCAAAGCCGCGGAAGGATAAACGCGAGGTGCGACGATTCTCTCCGCCCTCGGCTGACTTGGGCTGCAGGTGGTTGTCGTGGGCGTGGCTGCTGCCGCTATCTGGCGTTATGGTAGCAGGTCCATTGCTAGCAGGCTGATCGTGATTACTGTTGGCCGCTGCGGGTTCCTCATCAAAGGCATCGTTCACATTGGCGCTGCCATTCACCTTTGAGATCTGAAAACGATCTGCCATTGTAACGGCTTGTTGTTGTTGTTGCAGTGTGAATTGTTGAAGTTGTTATTTTATTTGGTATTATTTAACACTTGTGTCGTGGATTATTTTTCACACAAAGGAAGCACTCGACGAGTAGGACGAAAGCAATACGAGAAATGTGTCCGTTAAAACGGACAACGGCTTAGAAGACTCCAGATGAGGCGGAACGGAAGCGCGACGATGTGCACACAACGAAGTTAGAGCGGCGTTTAACTGATCGAGCCGAATGTCGACAGATATTTAACACATTTCCATAGATTCGTTAATATATTGATATTTAATAGTAGCGTTGCCCGCGTTGTTTAGCACTTATTGCGTTGGTTAGCACTTTTTCGGCTGCTGCTGCTGCGACACGCGGCAGTTATTACAACTTACAACTTGACGCGGCGAGTGTCGCACGTCGTTTGAGCAGAGTCGACTGTTTGCCGCTTGATTATTATGGTATTTTGATTATGGACACCATTCTGACTGTTTGCTGCTGCCTCTGCTGCTTGATTACCAATCAGATACGTCAGAATAAGCACAGTGCGCCTGTGTGCGAGTGTGTGAGTGTGGTGAGTTTCGCTTCTCTAGTGTAACAAGTGTTTGCAAACTCAACACACACACATATACCACTGCAGCAGGCACTCTCTGCGAAAGAGAGAGAGAGAGCAGCATACTAATCTCACCGAAAACAAAAGTAAAGGCAAAAAACTAAACAGTTACAGTTGCTGATTTACATTGCCGCCCAGCGACAGCAGTACAAGCAGTGTGACCAAGTGTAGGATAGTGGCCAAAGGACTTGTTGGTCTGTCTGGTATTTTGTGGAATTTTAGGCGCTAATTGTGGCGCCATTTTGTTACCTTTGCCTAGTTAGCACTAGACTAATTTGCACAGTTTCCTTTTCGAATTCCTCTTTGCAGTGCTTAAGGCCGCTATTAGCTTGTTTCTTTTGTTTACTTAATTCATAACAATGTGACGCGGCACTCACACACAAGTTGTCACACTGACTAACACTCACAACAACAGTAACACATCTTTACTGCCCAGACCACAACAACAGCAACCACAATCTGGCCAAAGAGCGTAGCGAAACCCCATTCATCGAATTAAAATCGGTTTTATCTGGTTTCCTTGCCTGACGACGCGACGTCTTGCTGCCGACAGCAGCAGCAGCAGCAGAGCCGAAAGGCAGTTACAATTCAACGACGACAACAACTATAACGATACTGCCAAGAGTTGTTGCTGTTTATTTTAATATGAATGATCTGAGAATTTGTAAGTCGCAGACTCAAGAACTGACCGTGTCGTGCCCCTTGTCGTGTGATGAATGAAAGACTTTCACGTGTTACCTTGTTATCTGTTCCATATTATTAGCTAGCTAATGTTCCATATTATTATTAATTAGCTAGCTGGTTTCTCTTAACTCTTACGCACTGCCCGCATAGCTAAGTACGCAATTCTCTTCGGGAATTCAGTTGTTGCTCTTCTGACGTCACACAAAATGTACTCCGATAGTTAAGATCGTCTGGGGAAACACGTTCGAAAATGAGTCTAATAATCAGCATTAATTAATAAGGTGTTCTTTGTTTGACTTCCAGTTAGGTGTCTTGTTCTCGTTGGGTTACTGAACTGAAATGTTCTTGAATTCCCAGATGTTTTACGCTTTATATTAAAGTCTTACATACATTATGTACCCAGGAAAGCTTTAAGATGTGATCTAATCGGGTCTTATCTTTTCAATGTGCATATTTATACAACTATACTACGTATCTATTCGTCTCTCATTGGGTTACTTTCTAGAGATTTGCAAAGAGACTGTGTCTTATCTTTGTTTATCTTTATTTTGTGCGAGAACGATTTACGCAATTTTTGAAGATTTTATACCTATTATTGGAGATGATAAAATGTATTTTTATCCCACGATTCTTAGTATTAAATGATGTGTAGTAAATTAACTTGGGAATCTTAAATCTTTCATATAATAATGATAATACTTTAATATTTCAACACAAAGCGAACTTGCAGTGTATTCAAACTTTTGACAGGTTGAAAATTTGAAAATGAATACTCCCCACACTGCAACAGCGCTGGAATTCACCTCGGAACATCAGTATTACGTGCCGTACTATACTCGCTCACATGTTTAGATAATATCTAATTAATGTAGATTTGTGTGAATAAAAAATTCTTGCTAATTACCCAAACAATTGTATCGATAATTAGTTTAAACATTTCATCACATTTCTTGTTCCTCTTGTTGTTGTTTATATGCTGTTTTCTGGCCATATTTCGGTTAATTGTTGTATCATTTGTATTGATTGTATTTGTGATTGCATTCACAATGCATTCACTAAACAAATAAGCATATAATTGCATAAACAGCCTCAAATTGTTTGCAACCGGATTGTAAATCGTAAACTTTTATTAAAATAATAATTTATTTATTTACCCACTCTCGTTAATGATAAATAAAAGTTGTATGGCATGGATATAAAACCATAAACTGGCTGCCTTATACTTTTACGATATATTTTTCACACCCATTTCGTATTCGCTTTCGTATTTTGGCAATTTCTCATGTCAATTATTTATAGTTTACACGTTGTTTATAATTTTCAATACGCCGCACACATTGCGCTGAGATTTCGATTTCATTTTATGCATATTCGCGCTTAAGGCGCTATAAAATTGCTACTCAGAATTCTATTTTATAATTGTGTTTTCTTCTCAAATGGGCAATGCATATCGAGAGGTAATTTTAGTATACAATCTATATATATATATATAGTACAGTATACATATAGGGGCCACTAGTTCATGGCTTGTGTTAGCTGTCATTATTGAATTGCTCTCAAGAATAATGTTTTCCCGTTTCGGTTTCTGCCAAGATTTGCGGTCGTATATTATGAATTTAATATAGCAAAGTGTAGGGCAATAAGCAAGTATACTTACTAAGGATTTTCTGTTTGTTTTGCCTTGTCTAAATAGATGGATAACGTAATGATATTGTTCGAATTAGTTTCATACTTAAGTTAAGGTGTTAAGTAGGTTAACTTATATATCTTTATGTGAACAGTATTCTCATCTTCTTGGCTTTAAATTGCTCTGAAACAAATTAACTAGTCAGAATTTACATTAAATTATTATAGTTAACTACATTCTTGGGCTTTCTGTTATCAGTGCTCTTTCTTGGGATAGGTTAAGCAGCGCAACCTATGGTTAAGTTTTGTCATCTACCTTACATTCATAAGCAAACGAACTAATCCCAACCAGTTGTCAGCGGTTCGATTAAAATCATGGCAATTGCTGCACCGCAGTTTAACACCTTTTTGTTAGTCCCCCTTCCCGATCCGTGTCCACGTGGGCGCCTATAGGCAAATTTGTCTAATTGAAAGAGACGACAGCTCGTGGAATAGACGAGTTTATTGTTTTACGACTGATATGAAATGCTTAACCGGTGAGAAGTCGCTTACATTGAATAACCGAGTGAAACTGTTAATTAATGGATGGTATATAAATATTATTATATCGTTTGTCATGCTCGATAGTCGATAGTCGATTGCCGATCACTTGCATCAGCGGAATGAGACTAGTTCGACTCGAGGGAGTGAAGTGGATCCGAAGGGGGAATGCTGAATGTTGTCGGCACCTATCAATTAGCTGCGTCTTTGCGGAAAACAAAAACAATGGCACTTATTGAAAAGCCAAGAGGAATTATTATTTGACACTCGATTATTAATTGAATTAACTGCTTTATACCACTTCGAAAGGGTTTTAATTTAACGCGAATTCCGCAGCGACCGACAAGTATCTAGATCCAATCGCTTTCTCGGAGCCGAGCAGAGCCTTTGTCTCCTCAATTGATGCGTGTGACTCTTCTCGATGTTTGGGTTACGACTTGAATGCGGATGCCTGCCTGACGTCAATTGCTTTCAACTCAGTTCTGATCGGATCTGTTAACAGTGCCCCACTGTATACGATAGATACTTCGATCTGACTGCGTGCTAAGTGATTAGATAAAGAACAGAACAGTTGAGTCTTTCAACGTTTGCAAAATTTCAATGCCTTACCTAGTTGCCCCTAGTGACCCGTTGCCTCATTCCCAGCTCATATATGTCATCTACAAACAAACACTCTTATTTTTACTGCAAGAATGCGCAATTTCCCAAATCGAGAGCAGTCTTTGTTTCCCATCCAGTTAGACCAGTATCAATACTTGGGTACGCAACAAGGCAATAGGGTTTCAATTCTTTGACCGTCATTGATTTGTATCCATTGTAAATTGTGCACTGCACAGTTCCGGATTCTTGATTTGAAGATGTGTCATTCAATGGAAACTGTGCGGGTCTTAAAGGGGTCAATCATGTTTCGAAGTACTCAGTGAATCATTTCAATAAGCAACAGTTAAATATTTTAAAGAAGAATTATCAATTTTATCGAAATGGGAACTCTGGTTCTACAGTGAATGCCTTAATTAATCATTGTCCGCCGTTGGCTGTCCATTGATCAAATTAAGGGCTGCATATTCTATAGGAAAATTATACAATTAGCAAGGTATTACAAGACTTTAACCTTAAATCTAGTCTTAAGTTTCTCTTCCCTCCCTCTTGGATATCGCCAGACGAACTGATCTGACGCGCCAAGCATAGCCTTATTCTTAGCTAAATTGGTTTGACCAATTACCACAACGATTAAAACGTATGCAATAAATACTACATCTAAGTGCCGTTGATAAATTACTTAACTAACTATCGATAGCCAACTTTTCCGTTCGCGGCACAGGTCAAAGTCAATCATTAAAGTTCCCAAAGTATTTTGCATATTACGTCAAGTAAAAAATGCCTCACATATCCATATTATATATGTATATGCATATATATCCATATTAATCTGTAACTATGACTAACATTCAGTCTAGAGGGGAACGTGGACTTGCACTTGATGCTGTTGGCGCCTTGGGGAAGACGTTGGGGATTTTTGAGCAGTCCGCGCTCAACTCAGTTAATTCATTTCACTTCGGGTTGTTGTTGTTGCTGTTGCTGGTGATGTTCGAATCGGCTAACGAAGCTTCGGCAGCGCCCAGTCATTAATGGGACTGATTCGAACCGCTTCGTTGCAGTTACAACTCGTTCAGCGCCGGCTGGTCTGCTTGGATGGTTGCTAAGTTGTTTGGCTCGTTGCTCGCATGGACAGTGTGCACGTTGGTCGCACTGTGGAGCAGTTGCTGCGTTCGTTAGATCGTCGAGTCGTTGCTGGGGAGTGTGACAATTGATGGCAAATGCAAAATAAAAATCATATGCAAAAAAAACTATTTAGAATCAGAAGTTTAATTACACTAATTATATTAAATAAATATTTTTAGATAATGCCCGCACAGATACTTTATATATCCGTGAGTTTTGGCCGTCAATCAGGGACCTTACACTTGCCAGACCTAATGGGAAATATTTCTTATCAATGACTCACGGTCGCGGGGTCTCAAAGGGAAGAAATTTAATCGTATCTTAATGATACCTCCATGCAGTTTTTGTTTCAAACTGGCTTTAGATACCTTTTGATTATTGTAAATTCATGCAGATTAGTGGAGAATATTAACATATAAAAAAAGGTAACCCCGAGTTAAGTTTTCCCTTAAGGGAAACCCCCAAAAATCACTCGCTTTTCTTTATATTCATATTACAAATTAAATTAAGAGTATTCGTAATACTTCTTTATACCCACTTGCAGTTTATCAAGTTATTCATAACTCTGCATTTCGTTCTTTGTCTTATCTTTAAAGAGGTTACTTCTCTTTTGGTAACTTTCTCATGAATTCCCTTTGTGCTGTTCTTTCTCCCTTTACGACAAAGTATATTTTAAAAGGGTCAACATTAAGAGCAAGACATTTAAGTTTTCCCCCTGACTAATTAAGAGTCTGCACTTCTGAATACGTGATAAGAGTGGGAAGATCATGAGCTACTTGGCTGCATTATGTGGCCAAGTGGTTGCGTGTGGGGAGCGTCAATCTAATTCTGGTTGCGCAAGTCGATAAGGTGAACTAACTCAATCTGGTAATGACTGGGTCACGGACAAGGCCGCTGCGGAGTAACTTAGTACATTCGATCCTACAGATAGGCCGCTGTTAGTTTGTAAAACTGATTATACTGATCAGCTGATTTATTACACTTGTGGATTGTTGTCTTTGTTAAGAAAGACTAAATAATATTGCAGGAAAAACAGTTATATAGTACATATATATCACTTAAGATATACATGAGTATATTTTGAATTTTTCATTGATGCCAATGAATTCCATTGAATGTTTCCCCCCATGTATAACATTTGTTATTCTGACAATACTTTCCATCGATTACAACAATTCCATACTTATATGCAAACAATTTAATCAAGCCATCAATCATCGTTATTGGCGAAGCGTATACATATTCATTTAGCTTGTCAATCATTGATGGATGTGTTTGGATTTATATAAGTTTGAGAAGCGCTAAAAATAAAATTGAAATTGAACAGAGAAAAACGGATAAATATTTATTTATTCCATTCTGATTGGAAAAGGAAAAGGAAATGACAAAGAGAATGAAAGAATTGCTGCAGACTAAATGAGTATGATCTTGAATAGTATCAGAATGAATTCAAATAATAAAAGTAATCGTGAGTTGCTTCCTTTCAATAAATATTTTTATTAATATATTTGTTTGGCATAAGTTCTTTACACATTCAAAACATTTAAAATTCCGAACCGATTGTTAATACAATTCATTTAGTTGTTCTTTTTGTTGTTGTTTCTAATGTTCTGTTTGCTTCACATTTATGCTGTTAACTTTCACACTTAGTATATAGTATATAATGTATAGATATCGTAGACATCGCATGTTACGCTTTAAGTTTACTGTTTCGTTTAAACTTCTTCAAATGTTGTTTACGAGTTTTTCAATTTATCGCTAGAGTTAAGTGTCGCAACACGTGGAGTTTAAGTTGAAGTTTTGTTTATCTCAATAGATCTGTGTATGATGAAAAGATGCCAAAGATAATGGTTCTGTGAAGTGTATAAGTTGTAGATAATCTTGCAGAAAATCGGAGCTTTTAGTTATGGCATAAAATCGTTTTCAAGTTGGAGTCGACACCTTATAACAATGGGTGGGTCTTCTGTGTGTATTCTTTGTGTATTTTATTGTGTGTACTGTGATGAGGATGAATAGTACAATTTGATTTGATTCTCAACAATTTTGGAGAGGCCAAGTAGATACTCCCGGCCTATATGACTAAGCTGGCATTTTCATAGAGTATATAGAGTATATAACTAGTGTATATAGATAGAAGCAGTAAGCATTTATAGAAAGCATTGCCGAGTGCAACGAATTCATATCAAAATCTATGGATAACTACACAAACTTAACCGCAATAAAAACGAATAACAATACATCCATAATACACATATAGAATATACATACTATATATATGCTTATAGTTTCTGGGCCAGCATTCGGCAGCTTAAAGTAAAGTTCAAAGAGTTGATAACCAAATACGATTTAAATATATCTTCACACTAAATGCTGTCCCAGTTTACAATAGGTTCTCCCTCGATTTATATATATATATGTAAATCCTTTAGTTTTGAGCAATGATCATGTATAATAATACAATATCTCTCGCTGCAAAATGTTAACTTAAACGACCAAGTGGGACACATCGCTGGTGTAGCCGGGCGAGTAGCGCGGCGGCAATGGATTCTGTTGTGTCGGCCGTGTCTTGCCCAGTCCCAAGGGCATTGGTGGAATTAGACCCGGTTTGCCCAGTTCGTAGGGCCTGCGAATGCGCAATACGTCCGCGGCATCGCCAGGCCAGGCCCGTTCCGGTGCCAGACGCTGTCCCAGACGCGGATACCGTCGCTTGTCCACGGCCAGGCTGATGGTGCCTGGTGCATGGGTGGCCATCAGACCCACATTATACTGTCGTTGCATGGCCAGTGAGGCGCGTATAGTCTTTCGTTTCTGCAAGTCCAAAAAACATCATTAGCTGCTGTTTAATTTGTGGCAACTTGGGTGCTTACCTCGATGGTGCCTCGCCACTTGTCGGCTGCGTGGCGAGCAATGTCCAAACGCTTCTGCTTCTTCACCTGATGCTTCTTGTAGATGACCTCAATGATGATCAGGCCCACGCCGCCGGCAATGCCCACGCCCACCAATATAAAGACGCCCGCCATGTTCTTCAGGCCCAACGTGTTCGGTGTCTTCTCGAAGAGTTCGCAGTTCTGTTGCACGTGTCCATGGAATATCCACTGCTTGTCTAGTTTCTCCATGAAGCCACCTGTAATGCAGTATATGCAGTTTAGTGTTGAGTAACGTTCGCAAGTCCTTGTCTCAACCTACTCTCATGGAACTCCAGTATGGCCAGCGTGACGGCATCCGTCCAGGGTGAACCCTTCTGCAAGCCAATGCCATAGCCACTGCGTCCAAATAGCTCGCCGGCTGTGACTAGTTCGCAGTCCTTGGAGGCTTCGTATTCCAGGCGCGATGAGTCCCAAATGAATGCCATCAGTTTGCTGCAAATGAGAGTTAAGAACTGTTAGAGATTCGTATACGTAACTGGGGGGGCGTGAGACGAGGTGAGGTGAGACAACAAGTACGGTGGAAACTTTGAGAAAACATTTAGAGGTTAAATACGGGGGGAGATACGAATGCGATACGAATGCGAGTACTACGTTTACTAGATAGAGAGCGAGACAGAGACACAGAGAGAGAGACAGAGATATAAATACAGAGTTGTAAAAGGTTGAGTGGAGAGTGAGAAACTGTTGTTGTTGGTAGTTGTTGTAGTAGTTGTAGTTGTTGTTGTTGTTGTTGTTGTTGAGTAGTGCCAAATTCATGCGACTAGTTTCAGCTATAAAAAATAGCCGTAGAGCGAGGCAAGTTACCCCTTCTTCACATCCTGTATGGCCTGCTCGGCAGTGACATAATTGTTGGACTCCATGGTGCGATACATATTGGATAGCTCCACCTGGCGACGGAAATACATGTCCACCGATGAACCCTTGACCGTGGCACATGTCAGATTCTCCATTGTGTTGCGCAAGCGGGCATCATTGATGCCACTCAGCTTTGTCTTGGGCCGTTCGAGCACAAGGAACGCAGCCAAGTTGGCTGTGTATGAGGCCACAATGATCATGGCAAAGCCGGCCCAGACCATGCCCAGCACACGGGCCGAGAAGCTGCGCGGCGTACCCTCACCGATGCCGCTATTGAGCAGCACACCCCAGGCGAACCAAACCGCCGAGCTGAGATTCAGCGCCTTCTCCTCATTGCTGTCCGAATGCGAGAGCTTGAAGCGTCCAAACGGTGAGAATCTAAGTGTTAGAGAATCAGTATTTGAGCTTAGTAATGCGCATATTCAGTGCAAACACAATGCAATCCATGGCTGTGTGTGTGTGTTTCGGGGGAGATGCTCACGAGAGGATGATCGCTACTACTCGCTGCCTTTCAACCGTCAAATGCAACGAGCAACATTCTACTTCGAGGCATCACTCTGGCAGGCGGGGTAGATGATAGGGGAGATGTGGGGGGGGGGATGTCGAGGCATCAACTAACTCACCTGTCCAGCAGATAGAGGACGAGCGCCACAACATGGACCGACACCATTACCAAGATCCATAGCGTGTTACTAAATGGCTGCAAGAAAGACACAAGAGTACTCGATCGGGACGGTTTCTTCTCGAGTATTGTAATGCCTTGATATTTGAATGGTTTCGAGAATTCAATGTACTCGGCACGCTCCGGATTAATGGTTAGTGGTGCAACGATCATGCTAGAAGTACAAAGAGAAAGAAAAGAAAGAGAAGAAACACTTTGAAGACACCTGCATTCAATAGGCCGCATAGACTGCTCTCTCTCTCTCTCTCTCTTCTCTATAATTCTTACTCGGCACGTTCATTGACCAGTTCTCCAATCAGACCCGTCCACTCCTTGCGCAACGTCATGGCCCCCCGTGCTGTTCCGCAATATGTAGTGTCCAAACTGACCATCGGGCGACAGCGCCAGATCGTAGGTGAAGTTGATTCGCTTCGACAGCTCGATCAGCAGATCGATGCAATATCCTCGGCAGCAATACTCGTTTGCTAAGGATAGAAGATACTTTAGATGGATAAGCTTAAGCACCAGCTGGAATTTAAGTGTCACCTGTGGCATCGCTGGCATTGAAAAGCGGGCAGGGACGCTCATCGGGTTCGCAACGGAACTCGTCGTCCCCCATGCGTCGCACATAGACAAAGGGTTTCTCTTCTATGGTGAGCACTTTGAGGTGAGTAGGTATCATGATACCCTCCGGCTTGCGCTTCTGCTTGCCACCCCAAATGATTTCGCTGTCATTAATGCGCATGCGCATCTTTGCTTTCTCCTGCATAACAGAAGTAGAGAACGAAGATCTGTGAGCTTTCTTAGGATAATTTACACTTAAAACAACTGATAAACAATATGTACTATTTCTTTAATAACAAATTCCTTCGTTTCCTGTACTTGAAACGGATATTATCACATCTCTCTATCAGTGTTGACAATTTAGATACACTTTACAACACTTTTTTTAATTTGAAAACCTGAAGTCGTGTCATGGAATTGTGTTTAAGTGCAAGCAGTTAACTGCTTACTTAAAATAACTCTCTTAGCTAAATAACAAGCAGGAATTTTGTGTATAAAGAATAAGTGCAGTGCGCGCATAAGTATGCATGCAAATTCTTTTATATTTTGGCAGCGCCTGAAAAATTCTATACGTGACGTTGCATTCATGTTGGGCTTGAGCGGAAACAGCTTTCCTTTATACATATCTAATAAATATAACTTGTACCTGTAGGTAAATTGCATACGAATACTTCTGGCAAAAGGCAGAACAAAGCCTGCCTTTAGTCGCTCTGCTGTCGCCAACGACCATACCACGCTGAATACATCGGTTCTCGTCCGATCACCGAAATTAAGCAGCGTCGGGCGCGGTTAGTACTTAGATGGGGGACCGCTTGGGAACACCGCGTGTTGTTGGCATCCAGGTTGTCAATAACTTTTTTTTTTGTCATTTTCTATAACTTTTTATTTCATTTATAATTTCCTTTTTTCTTATTTATTTATTTTTTAGATAGTTCGCAAATGCTTTGGCCTCTATCTTCTATGTAATTTGTAAATAGATAAAGCGAATATCTTAATAAATACTTAAAGGTTATCTTTTGAAATTTATGATGTAAATACTTACACTATCGTAGCTGAACTTTCCCACCACGTGCTGCTTTTGGTGCTCGCGTATGTTGATCACATCGTAGCCTGCATAGATGCGATCCCCGTTGTCGTCGAAGGCAACTTGACCTGTCTGTCCCGTTATATTGCGACTCTTCAGATACTGAAAGAGTCGTTTGCCTGCAATCGAGGGGAAAGGGGGGATTAACTCTTGACTCGATTAGCTAAAGGTGTCGTTTGAATTACGCACCTGATTCCCAGTTGACCGCCGAATCGCCACAGTCCTTGGGCGCCTCGGCGATGGTCTCATTTGAAATCATTTCCTTAATAGCCGAGGCCAGCACATAAACGCTATCCTGCAAGCCAGCATCATGCATAATTAAAGTGGTATGCCGAAACAGGCGGTGGGGGTCTCCCCACTCTCCACAGTGCTCCGTTTCATTCCACTCACCCTAATGTGTCCCTTGTCGCTGTGGGCGTGCTCCAGCTGCAGGCCCAGCACACCGTCGGGCGTATTATTCGCATGCAGCGCCTGCTCCGTCACAATCCACACGTGCCCCTCCCCCGTCATGTTGTACTCGCCGGCATCGCGGAATATCACTTGAGCGTCCTCGGTGCTGGAACACATTGTACGAGACCAGCTCGTGTTAATACAACTATCGTCTGTCGTTTGTGAGCGAACACAGCTCCCTTAGGAAGCTAATGTAATGAGCTCTTCCACCTGCGGTGGCTCACAAAAGGCTTCCGAATCGGAACAGTGACTAAGCATGTATGAATATTATATATACTATTAGATATGTATAATATTTGTCTATGGCACCATCAGCAAGATGGTTCTCAATTTTTTTATTTTGGCAGTTTTTTTTGATAAATGACTTTCAGACAAAAGCCCGGACAGCTCTGTGACTAAGTCTTTAATCTTGAGAGCTGCGAGTTAAAGTTTTGCTAAATTTAAGAATCTTGGCCCATCTTAACATTATAGATTAGCATATATACCGCCTCATACCTTGCGTACATCAGATAGACCCTAGACTGTGCCGTCTTCATGTCTATCAAATGCTCCGTGAAGCTCTCCAGCTTCGGTTCGAATTCGACAATCAGCTCCACCGTGGCACGCACATCGACATCGTCGTAGTAGGTCTGTGATGTGGTCTGGAAACGACCCAAAATGGCGCGTCCGTCCGTATCGGAGCTGTGAATGATGATTACCTGTCGACGGCAATGGCAATTCTATAAGTCAACAAGTCATAAGCGTTGCCAGCATTTGCCTGCCTACCTTCGTGTACAGAAAGTGGCTGAGCATCTCAAGCCAAACGTCCGCCTGATGATAGTACGGTGGCACGGTGCGCAGGAAGGAGACGTGAATGTTCTTGTCGGAAAAGGCTGCATCGCGTGAGGAAATGCCAATGACGGGTATCGAATAGAAGCCGCTGGTGTAGCTCACAGCTGCCGGCGACAAATCGCCTGAGGTTTGCTCGTGCGACACGACGACAGCGTAGACCTGAAAAGCAATGGAAATGAGACAAGTTGAAAAGGTAAAGGAAGGCAGGGGGAAATGGGGGAAAGATGCGCCCCAAAGGCAGTCAGGCAGACAGGCAGGAAGTGTAAATCGAATTGGGTGTCACCAGCATCTGCAATTGACGGCCAAAATAGATACACACACACACATACATATATACGGTATAAACTGGGGAGTACGTACATCATGTGGCGCCAGCTGAACTGACACTGATTTGTTCTCTTGGGTGTGTAATGAAAGGTTAAAAGTGGCCACAACTTGGGCGCCAAATGATAAATGACAATTGTGTCGGCCTGTGGAAGCACAATTCCAAAGTGTTTAAGGGACAACGGGATGGAGTTGTTGAATTATGGCAATGAGTTACACAATGTTGTGAGTAATGAACCCCGAGGACATTTTAGCGAGCAGACCAGTTTATGAAGTTCTAAAGACTGTGCATAACTGCGCCTTGTGGCAATTGAACTTTATTTGCTTTTTACGAGCATTGTCGGCAAAGCATGAGGATGCTTTGTGTCACATTTGAAGGAACTATTTAGTATACACTGCTCGAAATTTGAACACCCTAAAACGGGAAAATCCTTTGCACAGTAGAAATGGTTCTCCTTTTTGTCCGCAAATCGATTGCATAAAATTAAAGCTATATATTTGTATTATTTGTATGTGAGCAAAAGGATATTCTGATCCACCGCATAGTTATGCATACGACCGTCTTGAACAAATACGCGTATAATTTAATTTAATTTAGACGCTTTTTTTGCGCACAGGAGTTCATGTAAGCCGCCATCTTGAAAATCATACAAATTCCTTTATACGGCAATCCCAGCCGTAGGACATTTGTTATTATGTATGTATGTTAATTCTGTTCGAAATCGCACATACAAACTGAATAAGAGTGTATGTGTGTGTAAGACGAATTACCGCTTGTCATCGACTCATTTCCGAATCATTTCCTTTTGAATTATTAAAACGTATCCCCAACCAGGACGACAACCGCAAGCCAACGGGCTGGCAACACTGCGCCCAAGGGTAAGTGATAGGAAGTCGCATAGTAATTGCATTTGCATTGCCGACTGCGACTGCGACGTTACAATTTTCTACTTACCTGCTTCTCGATGAGCTTATCGCAAACGTTGAATACCGTCTTAATTGGGTTCTTGTCCATGCGTATCGTCTTGTCGTAGTAGGTGACCTTGCGAGGCACATACTGCTGGTCAAAGTTCAAATGCTGTGGAAGTAGGTAAATCCAGTTAACACATATATATATACGGCTAATACGTTAATGTGCCTAATGCGCTTACCGATATTGTTCGTCGGAAATGTTCCTCGCTATCGAAATTGCTCAATACGCCGCCTATATTGTATGTTGAGGGATTATCCGAAGCTGTGTGCCTTTGCGCCCCAATCGTTGGCAGGAGCAGCATCACATTAACAATGGCTGCCGCAGACAAAAGCCGGCGATAAACAAATGCAGCAGCCATATTGCTGCAGGGCGGGCGTCTTTATTTGCAAAACTTTGGGGGAAATGTACTAACAGGCAGTAGCTGTGTTTGTGTGGGTGTCTGTGTGAATGTGTGTATGCTGCGATGATTTCTATAGCTGCTCCGACTGCTGTGTACTATGCCCTGAGCATTTTCTGCAATTAAAATGTTAAACGGTTGTAGTTGCAGATAAAATAAAAAAAGAAGGAAAATAAAGTGTTTAATAGAGAAATAAATTGTTTACAACCCTGTGTGAATTGCGCTTTTGGTATTATTAAATTTAACTGTCACTTGGCGTTGCCAGTGTTGATCATGCTTGTTGTCATAAAATACTAAATATGTAGTTGCCAGCAGCCCTGAAATCTCTTCTTATTTCTCGAATTAAACTGCTTTGGCGTTGGCACTGCTGATCACGTTTGTTTGCAAATAAAATAAAAGTATAATAATTAACAGCAAATTAATTCTGCGCAGCCGCTTTTAATTTAAATGGGGTTGGCGTTGCCAGTGTCGACTTAAGTTATTCCCGTAAAATGCAAAATATGTTAAGTGGTGTGAATTCTTATTGGTATTTTTAAATTTACGGTCACTTGGCGTTGTCGTTGATATTTATTGCTATAAAATGCACAGCCCTGAACACTCAGCCAATTGTGCCAACTCTTTTTAGTATTTTTTTCAAATTGAACGGCCACTAGGCGTTGCCAGTACTGATCTCGTTTGCTTACCAACGTTGCCCAATCATGGACAATAATCGATCATCTGCTTATATCGCCAACAATGTTGCCAGACATTTATCGAAAGCTCCGGCAACAGATGTTTTTGACACTTGTTGCTCGCTCACCAATCGGTTCAGTCGTCGATGTTGTCGCGTGTCGCTTTGCCGCGATTTCTCTTATCGCGCTGCGCTGCGCAAGCAAAATTAAAGAATTAAAATCGCATTTAAATACTATTTAATCTGTCAATTTGTGCACTTAATTATTGCAAAAACCCTATGGCCTTGTAGGAGGTCCAAGTGCGGAATTTGGCGCTTCGGAAATGTGGCAAGGAACGTGTGAAAATTGTAATTGAAAATTGATCATTCTTTGCGTGTTTTTTTTGTTTGCTTGCGTCGACAAAGTCGTCGTCGTTGCCGCAGTCGCCGTCGCAGTCGTCGTCACCGTCATTGTGTTGCCTTTTAGGCTAGCTCGGCGTCTCAAAAGTTGTCTTTTGCCGCTGCCTCCGTGGAAGAGTGAGTGAGAGAGAGAGAGAAAGCGTCTTGTGGGTGCGGGGCTACAATTGTTGACGTCGCTGCCGCTGTCGCGAGTGTACCTTTTGTTGTCGCGTGTTGTTTTTGTTTTTATTGACAGCGCTGCGAATACGTCGCTGCTGCTGCGCTGCTCAAACATTGTTATTGTTTCTGATTCTGTTTCTCTTTCTCTTTCTGTTTCTGTGTTTTTGCTTCCCCTTTGCGCTTTTTGTGGTTAAGTGCGCGCACTCAAGGTGAAAAATATATTGAGTTCTTTCAAGTGCCTTTTCGAGACTCGAGTGTGTCTATCTACAATGAGTGTGCCCCTATAAAATTAAATTTGCAATCAAATTATTCGATTTACGAGTGCTCCTATATCTTTATATGTAAATAGTGTACACATGTGTATGTGTGTGTCTGTGTGTGTGTATCCAACAGGTGATTCAGCTTCAAATATTCGTGGAAAATTATAAAACGAGAAACATCAACAGCAAAATCTGTGAAGCGCACTCACAACTGCCAACGAGCTGATTAGGAAATATTACTGATATTGTAAGTACGGGTACATTGACGACAATTTTCCAGTGCTGCCAATGCGAATGGCAACGAAAAAAAATGCAATATAAATCCGAAGTGTTATTAGCTTGAAATGCCATAATTTATTGGTTTTTCAAATGACGTTCTTATCACTAAAATTGAGTTTAGACAAAATCAGCAAACATGATGTATGCTTAAATACCGGTTCGTTTATAGATAATTATACCGTTCGATTATTGAAAGTGGTAAAAAAGGGGATACGCAGCATATAATTATAGATATATATTATAGCTATATACTATAATAATAACATTGTGACAGCAAAAAAATTATCATTTATCATATTTGCAATTGTTCTACTGTCTCTTTAAAAGGGAATAATAAAATAAAGTTTTGATAAAAACTTGTAAGACTTTTACCCAGAATACTTTTGGTAAATTAGATTTATATCTAGAAAATATTCGTTTAATAGCAACTTCTTATAATGCAACTGCTTTCTAGCCCATAATTCTTTATAAATATTCTGATAATGTCAACCGTTTATTTATAATACATATATGCATATGTATATGCTTTTTTCCATATTTTTTGGCATTTTTTAATGCATTAAAAAATTTCTATATGTACCCATAAATTAGCTGAGCCGGCAACGCTGTTACAGTGTGGCATGCACGCTGAAACCAGTTCCACCTGTTGGGCGTGCAGTGCAAGACAATCGTCAAGCTTGCACAGGCATGTACAGGCATGCAAAGGGCCTGCAATGGCAACTGGGTCAATGCGCGCAACTCTTTGATAAAGCCTCACGAGGGTTAATTGCTAAAAACAAGTTTGCTTTCACGTTGAGTAATTGAAGACAAATCACAAACAGAAAATATAAGTGATAAAAGAGAAAAGAAAAACAAAAAATCGACCCTTTTATTTCCTATTCAGAATCAATTACAAACACTACAGCAACAACAACAACAAAGCCCCCATACTCATAGTCACACTCTGGCGTCCTCTCTCTCTATCACTCTCTTAAAAGAGGGCAGCTGACAGACGCGTGCTTAATTAAGCGCCGCATTGCTGGCGGGCCTGGCAGACAGACAGAGACTGTGGATGAGAGGAGAGAGCAGAAGAGTGTGAAGAGTGAGAGGGCGAGCTTTCGTTTGAGCGTAGCTTTGTTGTTGTTGTATTTGTTGCGTGGGGTGGGCCAGATGGCGCCACATGCACGCGTTGCATTCAACTTTTTTTCTACAATTTTTTTTTTTTTTTTTCTCCTTTTTTACGCGCGCGACGTAAACATTTTGACGCGCAACGCAGATTTTATAACGGCACACACACAGAAACACATACAAGCATACACGTGCATACGTTTATTAATCCACATGCATGTGCATGCTCGCCCACTCACCTACACAAGCACATAAGCCGTCGATGACGACTCAATTAAACTTTCAGCAAAAATCAATGCTGAGCGCCATCAAGAGCACTCACACACACACACACACACACGTGCTATGCATGTGCATGTGACATATGTATGCATGTGTGTGAGTGCATATTTATGTGCATAATTTGTAGATCAATTGAGCGGCAACTAAAATGCCTTCGCCTCAGCCTGCAGTATTTCAATTTGCCCAACTAACATAAATAATTAAAGAGTGAATCGTGGAATGAGGACAGAGAAAGGGAGAACGAGTGAGAGAAAGAGAGAGAGAGAGAGATGGAGAGATAATTTATCTCCTATAAATAAAAGATACTCCAACCTGAAGTGGGCTGGAAAAACGGTCTCGATTGAGTGCCCTTTAGAGTAATTAGCACTGAGCACAGCACATTCAGAACTTTAAGAGGGTTTGCTCAGTGTGCTTGTGCCTGTGTGTGTGTGTCTGCGTGTGTATTTGTGTGTGTTGTACTTGCATATGCAAGTAACTTTGTTATCATTAACAACATCAACTTGGCAACTGTGAAATAGTAAAATTTAAATATGCAACTGCAAATTTGATATAAACTCAAGATAGTTCCATTTGAGAGTCATAAGATACACTTTAGTGTGTTTCATGCATGATATCATCTATAAAATATTCAAAGGAACTGCATAGATACATCTGTAGATTACAGACACTAATAATACAGACATGGCTAGATAGACTACCCTGTTGATATTCCTTCAGAATAAAATAAAAGAGGTGATTTTTAAGCTATTACCTTTTTGGCAACACCGGTTTAAACTGCTGACACACGTTTCGTAATTTGTATGACTGTCGAAAATCTTTAGTTTGGTCTATAATTTAACCATGCATCGTCTTACAAACGAACAACGCTTGCAAATTATTGAATTTTAATTTCAAAATGCGTGCTCTGTTAAGAAAGTTATAACTGTCGCATTCGACATCAGAGAAAATTACGCATATGTAAGTAATCAGTAAAATATTAATAGCATTGTTTTATCAAATTCTGTTTTATATAAGATATACTTCTCAATTTGGCTTGTTAAGAATTTACATATTTCATTTAATTGGAAAACTATCGTATGCATTTAAATAATTCCCTATAAATAGTTGATTAGCCATCCACAAGTGCATTACGGGATCAGCACACGCACATACACACAGACACATGCCCAATGGACACGCCTTTAGCTGCGCTGAGTCACACACACACACACTTGCATAGATATTACGTATGTTTCCAGACTCTCATGCGATAGCCGCGTTGTTTATGTGGAACTTTTGTTTAGACGCTTTTACGCGGTGAACGTGCCATGGCTTACATTTTGTATAATTAATATTTTTCTGTGTTGTTGCCTTTGTTGTTGTTGTTACTATTGTTGTTGTTGTTGTTTCAGTGTTTGCTGTGTTGCTGTTGCTTTGCCACTGCCATGTGTGGGTTACGTTTTTATAACCTGATTGAAACTGACAGCCACGGACGGCGGTGGCTTTTGTGTAATTCGAACTGACATGCAGATACATCCTTATATACATACATACATATATAGAAACGTATCTGTGTATAGACAAAATGCTCGTATATACATATAATTGTCTTGTTTCTCGTATAGGGTGTTCCAAAGAAGCAACCAGCAGACATGAGGCATTAATCCTTTAAAACTAAAAACAATTATTTATGAGACTTTATATTGTATAATAAAGTAACCTAAACTCGACTATTACAACTCTTGAAGACATGCAATAAACTGCGAGGAGTCACCCTGTATAAACTGCTCGGGTATGCGCGGCAAGCACTCGATGTTGATGTTGATGATGATGCGGTTCAATTAAAATATGTATCGCTTGACTTTATCAATTTTCATATTTGTTCGACATTACTCCCTCTGATTCGGCTGGGCGATGCAATAGAAAAGTTTTAATTGAAGGCTACAGTAGAGCATGCTCGACTGTGATATACCCACTACACAATTGAGCAATTTGTTTATTATATATTTAACTTATATGTATGTTTTCAAATGCTTGAGATTGATAACTGGCTGTGAATGGTATGTGAACAACAGGACACTGCACAGGGATATAAATACGCGTACTGTTGAAGAGGAACAGAGATCTCATTCTACTCCAGCAGATACAATGAAAGATTTCTACCACACCGTAGCAAACTAGCCACGACGACTCCCACGGGCAATCCCTATAAGAGAGGCTTTAAAAAAAGGCACTTTAATAATCTATACACTCAAATCAGACTGTAAATATATTATAACATTAAACACACATCACAGGAACTCACACTAAAGTAGAATAGGATAAATCAACTACTAATAAGTATTCTAGAAGAAGCAACTACACGAGACACTTATTAGGTTATATATCCATTTGTATATCTGATATTAAAATAATAATAAGTATTACTTGAGAATTTAATTAAAAAAAAATCAACTATCACCATCCCTTGCGGGGATCGAACCCACGACCTTTGGATTAGAAATCCAACGCGCTATCCTCTGCGCCAAAGGGACATGTGTTAGTACACTTTTTTCTTATATAACTTCTATGTTAGTTAACCGTTTGAATTTTTAGACTTATATGGACTGTAGTTGTTACTCTGCTTACCAAAAATGAACATTCTAGCATTAAAATTAGCTTTGCAATTAGGTTTTTTATCGATCAAAGCAGAAAGGAGCGTGGCTAAGTTCAAAAAATATACTTCATATGCGTGAAATAATATAGTATAATATACTACACTAAAATTGGAAGTGCTAGATCTTATAGTCTATGTAATAAAGGTCTACATACAGACGGACATGACTATATCGACTCCGATGTTGATGCTGATACTGAATCTATATTCTCTCTTAGGTCGGAGGGCACCTTTCTACGTGTATAACAAGCTGCACTGAATTGTGATGCCACAGTTCAAATGATTTGACTCAAGATATCCATCTAAATGATGTGCTATATATTTACTTGCTTGCGGATGCCACAAAATTGTCAGGATATCCTTGAGCTCATGTACAACAGCAACAGGATATGCTGCACAAATCGAGTCTCTTGCTCCTTTTCATATAAAACGTAATTGAATTTTCTCCCAAAATAAACGACAATTGTTTTATGTGCTAGACAGAAAGTGAGTGAAGAGTGGGCGGCAGGGAAGAGGGAGCAACATGGGGACAGTTGCCCAAAGTATTGCACGGACAAAACCTTCAATCAATGACGAAAAGTTTTTGAAAATTCCCACCTCTCTTTCTCTCTCTCTCTCTCTCTGTGCTCTTTTACTCCTATTGCCTTAACCTTTATCCCTTTCATTGTTCGCTGTCTTAGTTCGAAAGCTGCCTAAGCCAATAAAGAAGCGAAGGACAACACGACAACCAGGCGCAACCAGGAGCACCATTTACTAAAGCGTTGCGATTGAGCTGACTCCAACAGGGGTTAGCTAGGGATGTGAGCATATATGCTGTGTGTGTGTGGCACTTTGTATTTGCTATTTAAGGGGGTACTATCATAACTCTTGCATGAAATTCGCTTGCCCTTGGTGCCTAAGAGCTTGAAACTATTGTGGCACAGAAGCAAGAAACCTGCAAACAGTTGTATATAATATGTAACCATCTCCGGCTTGCCACATGCCATACTGCCACACAAAAGTATTTCAAGTTCAGGCGGGTATAACAAAGGAATTCGAATTTTACACACGAATTGCTAAACATATATTGGCTTTGCCGTTGTGCTTGGCTGAATTGAATGAATCCCTAAGCTGTTTATTGGCAATGTCTGAGCAGGCCCCAGAATTCGACTGAAGTTAAAGTTGTGCCACAATTTATTGGAGGTGGGAGTTTATAAATATTATATTATATATTATATTATATATTATCTATAAGTATTGTATCTATACATCTATATCTGATAGTATATCTGATAGCCAGCATTCTTAATTTTATTAAACATTGCTTTTCATCTGACAGGTTTTTGTTTTCTGCCTCGTCTTCACCAGCAATTTCCGTGCTCCACATTTTTAGAATAAAAGCCAAACAGGTGCATATGAAATTGAAGCATTCAGTTTTATAAAAACGAGTAAATAATGTAGCCAATAAAACCCAAGCCGATAATAGCGACTACAATAATTGTGCTGTGTATAATACATGTTGCTAGCTCCGCTGGCTCCATCTAGGTAGGAATCTCAGCCAGAATCTCGCGACAGTACAATAGCCACGCCTTTAAAGGTTTTTGTTTTCTGCATCGTCTTCACCAGCAATTTCCGTGCTCCACATTATTAGAATATAAGCCAAACAGGTGCATATGAAATTGAAGCATTCAGTTCCAAAATAACCAGTAAATAATGTAGCCAATAAAAACCAAGCCGATAATTACGACACAAGTAATTGCGGTGTAAAAAATACCCGTTGAAACCTGCATCTGGGTAGGAATCTCAGCCAAGCACAAGAAGAAGAACAACAACAACTATGCGACAGTACAGTGGCCACGCCTTTTAAAGCATATCTTGCAGGAGAGTTGCCTTTGTTTCTCTCTTTAGTTAAGTTGAATGTTTGCTTAGCTATTCGTATTGGTATTGGCTTTTCTTGCATAGCAGCTCGTCCATTTCCCTTTGTATTGTGACTTGGACTTGCCTCTTTTAATCAAATTATACAGCTAATATAGAAGCACACACACAGACACACGCACATTTAGATAGGTTGTGTCGTTGTGTGCGTGCGCCTTAAGTTATGCAAACACTTTTGTATGTGTGCCACTCCTGCGGGATGCTTTGCTTTCTCTATGTATTCCTTTTGCTGGCGCACACACACACACACGCACACCAACACCGACACAGAGACGCACATAGACACAGCGCACATAGAACTTTTATGCTTGTTGTTGTTCTTGTTGTTGTTGGTCCAGAGTTTTTCGTGCCTTCGTTAACTTTCACTGTTAATTTCTTCTAAAACAAAATACATTTAATTTTCGCTTGTTTTGTTGGGATTTTCTTCTTTTTGTTTCGATTCGTTTCGTTGTTGTTTTATTTGTTTTGCTTGTCTATTTAATTACAAGTTTGTAAAAGCACAAGTTGCCTTAATTTTCCCGTATATATTCTCGGTTTATCAACAATCATAATTCACATACGGGGGGCCCAGCCTCCTTTACTTTGTACTCATACGCACCGTTGTCGTTGCCGTTGTTGGTGCTGCTGCTGCTCTGCCACTGCCACTCACTAACTTCCACTGCCACTCACTAACTGCCACTGCCGCTGTCGCTGCCCTTTGTCAGCCTTTGCGCCTTGCGCGACGCTTTGCAACTGAATATCCCTTTTTGGATAAGTGCAAAATTTTCCTTGTGCTTCGCAGCTTTCGCGTTGCCAACGCTTGCAGCTTTCCCCACTCACAGAGCTTTCACACACACAAAGCTCAGTTACGCCTGCGCGTTGTGCGTGTAAACAACAACAACAACATTTGTTTTTTTCGCTATGCGCTTTGCTGTTTTCATTCGTCGGTGGGCTCGCAGCTGATTTCTCAGCTAACTCACGTGCGTGTGTCGCAGCGCCTCGCAGTCGCAGTCGACGTTGACGTTGACGTTGACGTCGGCGTCTGTGTTAATGCCGGCCACTTGTAGCTTTTGCTCTCTTTCTCTCTTTTAGTTAGTCGTCTCTCTTTGTATGTGCGTGTGTGTTTGCACTTGTAATCTAACTGTGAATTGATTGCTTTTTAATTTGCATTCGGTATCATTTGTCTAATTAGATTATTGGTCTGACAGCGCCGATAAAGCTGAGAGCTAAAGCTCTGCCAGCAAGTCATGAGGCCTCTGTTCCTAGTCCCCTAGGTCAGTCAATGTCGCCACAGTTTGTCACAGCTAAGGCAAATCGGTTCCATATCTAATGATATATGTATATGTACAATATTAGGACTGAGACTTTATTTGAATGTAAATCTAGAATACTTTAATATTTTCTATATTTTATTATTACTTTTTGTTTATCCTGGACTATTTACTGAAGATATAAAATTAATATATAATGCCAAACTAAATTAATGGATTCATTTATATACTCTACTTGATATGAAGTAAATTCTATCAGTTGTGTCAGTTCTAGTTTTTCTTTTCAGGTTCTAAAGAGGCTAGGCTTACTTAATCCAAATTTAATTCCAAAATATCGTTCTATATCTTATTCCAAAATAAGTTAATTGACTTATTTTATATATTTTGGTATTTTTGAACTATTCCATACGATTTTAATTGCAGCATTTTAATTTTATCTTTTAAACAGCTGAAGATTTATCTTAAAAATCATATTTTCTTAATCCTACCTAGGATCACTTAACCCCTGACTAATTCTATAATATGGTTCAATATCTAATTCGAAGATAAGTTAATGGACTTTATTTATTATATAATTTTATTATTTATTAAACTCTATAAAGTTTTCAAAACCAGCATACACTTTTCGAAGCCAGCAAATTTCTAACATTTTAAAAGTAAAGTCAAAACAGTTCCACATGTGTAACCCCTTAAGAAGGGATATTTCTTTTGTACTTGGGCGCACTTATCTTCCGCCTTCAAGAGCTTTGTCAATCTTTGCATTCCCTCTCTCGGCTACAAAAGCAACAGGCTCAGTGAAATGAGACGCAGACTGCGTGAGAGTTAATCGTGACCATGACCCGGAAAATACAATTGCATTTTCATTGGGCACGACTCACGGCACGCGGAAGCCATCGGCTTTGTGAAAACTTTAGCACAAATCATAACAAATTTGCACACGGGTTAACGCCAACGTCAACGTCAGCGTCGGCTGCACTCAAGCGAATGCATAAAGCGAGAGGCGAAACTAATGCACACACACACACACACACACATGCACACTGAGAAAGCTAATTTGCAGCATTGATGCGTAAAGCATAGTAAGAGAGAGAGGGGGTTTGTGGGGGAGTAAGAGAGAGAGAGCGCAAACACACATGAATGAAAGCAAGAGTTTTTGTGGGCCAACAACAGCTGAGAGAGAGAGAGAGAGGGAGAGTTGAACACAGAGAGAGAGAGAGGGGTAGAAGGGAAACAAACACGAAAGCTACAGTTGAGTGTGCTCGACTGTGATATACCCACTATCCAACAGAGCAACACTATTTCTTAAATAGATAACTTGTTGCATACTTTACGGCGCGGTTTGGAAAAAAGTAACTCTTAAAATTTCTTAAATAACTTCTTTATTTAAATCGATAGTACAGTCCATATAATTTCATGTATAATGATTATTTCATACAAATGTTGACCGTGACTGCGCCTCAAATGGTCCATCCGCTTAGTCCAATCGACCATAAAATGGAAGAAGCGCGCAATGAACTTTCTTAACAGAGCACGCATTGTGACAATAAAATTTAATTATTTGCAAGCGTTTTTCTTTTTGTAAGAAGATTCATGGTTAAATTATAGACCAAATTGAAGATGTTTGACAAAAAAAACCAAAACACGAAACGTGCGTTAGCTGTTAAAACCAGTGTTGCCAAAAAGATAATAGCTAAAAAATCACCCTTTATATATGCCACGCCTGCACTTCTCCTGTTACATACGTTTGCACGCAGTTACCCTTTTTTGAACATTTTCAATGGTCGCAGGGTATAAAAAGGAAGAGAGAGAGAGTGAGAGAGAGCTGAAAGCACAACCAGACCCACTGTCTTATATATCAGGCAAAAGCTTTTATGTATGCGCGCCTGAGCTTTTCGCTCCAGCAGCTTTTGGGGCAGCAGCTTCATTTTCATTTGAGCGCTGGCCATTTGTGGGTCGCGTTGTCAGCTGTGTCGAGAACGTTGCTGCCTCCCGCGCTGTTCCTCGTCTGCGGCATAGCAAAATTCAAATACCTAGAAAAATCATCAATTATTTATGAGCATTTCGGGTATTTATTATAAACCAAGTAAAGATCGCAGACTCCAAAGACACACACAGACACACACACGTACAGTGGAGTGGAATGCAAAAATTAAAAACATAAATTTGTGGTCTGTGTGTGCCGCGAATTTGTTTACATCAAAAAAATTCGTGAAGATATTTGTAAGTGTTTTTCTTCAGAGCATGAAAATCTACACCTGGCAAAAAATACACAAGTGTGTGTGGAAGTATGTGTGTGTGAGTGGGAGTGTGTGTGAGTAAGTGTGTGTGAAGCATCCGTCAGCTACAAACTGTATAGCAGCAGCCTCCTGCTTGGCATGTGTATACCTCACTCGGATAGATAAGGCACACTGTGAGTGTGTGAGTGTGTGTGGGAGTACTCGTGCCTCACTGAAAGTTGTTTAATTATTGCTGGTTAATTAAATTGATGCATTATTAAATAAATTTGCGCTAATTGTCTTGACAGCTGTGTGAAAATCAGTAAAACACATTTTCCATTTGTTTTTTTTTGTTTATTATTGATTATGATTATGTTCATTGCTGGGAAAATTGTAGAAAGAATATTTTAGAAAAATTCAATTGTATATTGAATATGATATGCGGCCATGGCAAAGATTAAACTCGCCTTTCATTGCTGTAAACAATTGTGAACAAGTTGCATTATTCACATTGCCAGAGGATGCTGAGGGTCTCATCCTGGGGCAACACATTTAACGTGTGACTGACAGGGGAAAACATTTTGCTGCTCATTGTCGGAATTCCTTTCCTTTCACACACACACACAGACAAGGAAAGTTTGCTCTGCCACACACAGATGAAAGATGAAATTTTAATTTCCTCTTTGGGGGCGCTTCTGACACTTCTGGGCTGCGCAAATTTTGTGAGCTGACAGCTAAAGCTTTATGCTAATTAGCGTGCCTCAATTCCCCAAACGAATTCAACATATTCTTGGAATAACATGACAAATTCCCTGTCTATCTGTCTGACTGTCTAACAAATCTGTTGGCAATTATGCGTATAACTCAGAGATTCCAGCGATGCTATTGATTGTTGAGCTGCTACTCATTAATATGCCAGTCAAGTAGGCACACACACGCACCTCACAGAGATGTGTCAGCTTGTCTATTCAAGCTCAACATAAATACTCGCACACACATCAAGTAATCAAGTATTAAATAGTTAATATATCAACAAATAGATACCGGAAATTTCATGTATTCTATTGATTATTTACCACTGTGCATTGCCTCAATGTTTATCTTTCAGTTGAATCTTGTAATTAGCAAGTGATTTCCAAATTCCCTGCTATTTATTTATTTATTTACGAGATCGATAGATAAACAAACTAAATGATAAATTCATCTTAACTTGTATAACTTGTGACTTTGAGATATGAGAGCGAAAACTTTTAAGAGTATAAAAACTAATGTAGCGTATGTTACTTTCATAAATTCAAGGAAACAATAGTATCATGGCAGAGAGCATTGTATTAGTTTTCTTTCCAGCACTTTTCATTTGTAATTCGGCCATTATCATCGCACAATAGCCAGATATAGCATCGTAAAAAGCAAGCAAAAAATCGTTAGAACAAACGACAAGAAGAGAATGGAAAAGCTGAAAGCACTTCAAGCAATTCAGAGCACAATTCTTAAATTGTAAATGAGTATTTTAGCTAGAAAATGGGGCTACCTTTATTGTAGTTTAACTTTAAATTGAACTACGTATAAATATATACTTAATATATTTAATTGCTTTGATTTAATCCAAGTTCCTCTTATATAAACCATATATGTTATGAGACTAAGTTTTCTAATACAAAAAGAACTATCCCCCCCGTGAATTTTACAGCACATGTGGCACCATATTGGGGGAAAAACGGAAAAGCTGTGGGAATTCGATTTATGCATAATTTATCTAGCAAACACGCCCCAAATAACCAAACTGTTTAGATTTTCATGGCGAGTATACCCACTGTGGGTCAATGGCAGCAAAAGCTTTTGATAATGTTGCGATAAGTCGATTACTAATTATAGCTGAGTTATATAATGTAATTAGCCTGTGTATGCTCTGTGCACTCTTGGGATTAACTTAAATGTAACCAATGCAAACATTATATTATTCTCTCTCTCTCTCTCTCTTTGCCACAGGACAACAACAGGACAAATCTCTGCAATTAACTCGTATAACCGGCAGCAAAGAAACAATAGCAAACAGTCGAACTCGTTGGGCGGACCTCACCCGCCATCAATACATAATTACCACAGCAGACAATAACATACATACACCCCCGCACACACTTGCAAAGCCATCACGCACTGCGGGAGTAGCCTAACCCCCCCTTCCCGGCCACAGGATGGGCGACAATATAATTGGCTCGGCAAGCTTCCTCCACTTGGGCGACATTGTTTCGCTCTATGCGGAGGGCAGCGTATGCGGTTTTTTGAGCACACTCGGGTGAGTACCATTCGTCACACACTCGTCGAGTACGACTCATATACTCACAGTTGTGCCTATTCAAATGCACTTGCACTGTGTGACATCCTAATTGAAGAACACGTTGAGCACGTTGCCAACTGTTGCATGAAGGCCTTAAGGCGTTAGGCTCTTGAAGGGGCAATTCCTCGTTGGGAACCTCTTTTAGCACCTCTTTAAGAGCACTCTATGAATACACTTAGTAATAGGGTATATGTATAATGTTATATATTCTTGTACAGAACAATGTGCTAAAGTGATTTAGAAAAGAGTATGAAATCTTGTTGACTTAAGTTTAACATGCATAGCAGTTTATATATTTTGCTGATATATTCATGATAAGCAAGTACAACATGCTTGTAGAGCATGTAATGATATATATTCTTGAACAGTATGATTTTGAGATAGACATATACTGGAATCGTGTTGACTTCACTTAAATATGCGCATTATTATATTAACTGTAATATATTCAAGCATTCAAACATGCTGTTGAGTATATAATGTTATATATTCTTGAACAGCAGAATGTGCTAAACCGATTTAGAGGAAGAAGTTTGAAGGCATATACTGGAAATCGTGTTGACTTAAGTTAAATATGCATAGCATTATATTTATTGTTTATATATTATCGATTGGCAAGTACAACATGCTTGAAGGGTATATAATGTTATATATTCTTGAGCAGTATGATGGGCAGAACAGATTTTGAGATAGACATATACTGAAAAATATATTGACTTCAGTATAATATGTACACCATTATATATACTGTTATATATTCTGATAAGCTGTTTAGAGTGTATTTATTCTTGTACAGCAGAATATGTTAAGCCGATAAAGACTGTATTGTAATAAAGAGTTATAACGCATACACTTTAAGCCGATAAAGACTGTATGTAATAAAGAGTTATAACGCATACACTTCAGAACGTGTAGGCTTAATGCATACCATTTTATATATATATATTTTTGCATAGTTATATATATTGCTATATATTCTTGATCAGCATAGTAAGCTGAAGAGATGTAGTGAATTTAAACCAAGATATCGTTTTACTTAAAACCTTAGCGAGACCATACAGTAAATTATATTATACAGTAAATTATATTGATATATATATTCATAATCGCTTCTCACAGTCTTGTCGATGATCGAACCGTTGTGTGCCCCGAGGCTGGAGACTTAACATGTCCGCCCAAGAAGTTCAGGGGGTAAGTCGTACTACGAACTGTTAATCAATCGAATCATGGCTAATTAAACGAACTACATCTCAGATTGCCTGATCAAAATATGTCCCATGAATCGATACTCTGCGCAAAAGCAATTCTGGAAGGCAGCAAAGCAATCGGCCAGCTCGAATACAGATCCGAATCTGCTGAAGCGTTTGCATGTAAGCAACAAGAAACTCTCCAAGAAACACAGAACTAACCTCTTTGTACAATAATTGCAGCATGCTGCAGAGATCGAGAAGAAGCAGAACGAAACGGAAAACAAGAAGTTGCTGGGCACCTTCATACAGTACGGACGTGCCGTGGTGCAATTGCTCCACCTGAAGTCCAACAAGTATCTGACAGTGAACAAGAGATTGCCATCGTTGCTGGAGAAGAATGCGATGCGTGTGTATCTAGATGCGAATGGCAACGAGGGCTCCTGGTTCTACATCAAGCCCTTCTACAAGCTACGCTCCATTGGGGATTATGTTGTGGTTGGCGATAAGGTCATACTCAGTCCGGTTAATGCCGATCAACAGAACTTGCATGTGGCTGCCAATTATGAGTTACCCGATAATCCTGGCTGCAAGGAGGTTAACGTACTCAACTCATCGACATCGTGGAAAATCTCATTGTTTATGGAGCACAAGGAGAATCAGGAGCACATACTCAAGGGTGGCGATGTGGTGCGTCTCTTTCATGCCGAGCAGGAGAAGTTCCTCACAATGGACGAGTACAAGAAGCAATACCATGTCTTTCTACGGACCACAGGACGCACAAGTGCAACAGCGGCAACTAGCAGCAAGGCGCTCTGGGAGATTGAGGTGGTGCAGCATGATTCATGTCGCGGTGGTGCCGGCGATTGGAACTCATTGTATCGCTTCAAGCATCTGGCAACCGGACACTATCTGGCAGCCGAAACAGAGTCCGATGTGGCGGCAGCGTCGGCGGCAGCGGGTTCGATTGCATCAAGTGTACATGAGTCACTGCTGGGTGACAGCAGCAAGGACTCGGGACATGGTTCGACCATGAACTCCACTATGAATGGTGAGTGTGTGGATTTGATGATATGTCTGACTAATCTTGTTAATCTTCCGTCTTTGCCAGACAAGGCCCTCAAGGGCAAGCAATATCGTCTGGTCTCAGTGCCATATTCAGCGGATATTGCATCGGTGTTTGTGCTGGATGCGACGACCATGGCCAGGCCGGATAGTCTGGTGCCACAGTCAAGCTATGTACGACTGCAGCACATATGCTCCAATACGTGGGTGCATGCCACATCCATACCCATCGATGCCGATGACGATAAGCCGGTGATGTCGAAAGTTTGCTGCTCTCCCATCAAGGAGGATAAGGAAGCGTTCGCACTCATTCCCGTTTCGCCTGTGGAAGTGAGAGATCTGGACTTTGCCAACGATGCATGCAAGGTGCTGGCCATGGTGACCAGCAAGCTGGACAATGGCAGCATCTCGATCAATGAGCGACGTGCACTCATCTCATTGCTCCAGGATATTGTGTACTTCATTGCGGGCATGGAGAACGAACAGAACAAGACCAAAGCACTGGAGTTTACCATTAAAAATCCCATACGCGATCGCCAGAAGCTGCTGCGCGAACAGTATATACTGAAGCAGTTGTTTAAGATACTGCAGGGTCCCTTTCAGGAAAATACAGCCGGCGATGGTCCATTCTTGAGGCTGGACGAGCTAAGCGATCCCAAGAATGCGCCCTATAAGAATATCTTTAGGCTGTGCTATCGCATATTGCGTCTGTCGCAGCAGGACTATCGCAAGAATCAGGAATACATTGCCAAGCACTTTGGTCTGATGCAGAAACAGATTGGCTACGACATACTGGCCGAGGATACCATCACAGCGTTGCTGCATAACAATCGCAAACTGTTGGAGAAGCACATTACAGCGGCGGAGATTGAGACCTTTGTGGGTCTTGTGCGCAAGAACATGCACAACTGGGACTCACGCTTCCTGGACTATCTCTCAGATTTGTGTGTCTCGAATCGCAAGGCCATTGCCGTCACACAGGAGCTGATCTGCAAGAGTGTGTTGAGCGACAAGAACGTGGACATATTGATTGATACCCAGGTGAAGGCACTGCGGGGCGGTACTGCTGTGCGCTGCTACAAGGGCACCACGGAGGATGTGTGCCTCTCTACGCTCACTGAGGTCGCTGGCGATGATGAGGATCGCTCGGATGTGCAATCCACATCCACCACAACCACCTGGGATAGTGCGAGTCTTAACGATGAAGATGCTGCTGCTGTAATTGGGGGAGAAATATGAGATACACTTGCAGTGGAAGGGACAACCGGTAAGGAGAATCGTCTTCTTCTTTACTCTACTCAGCTAATGCAGTGCGCTTCTCTTTTAGACCTCTCGCTCCATGGCTGATCTGGCCAACTGTGCAGCCGATGGCTGTGAACAGGAGGCGGCCATATTGAACTACTATCGCCATCAGTTGAATTTGTTCTCGAACATGTGCCTGAATCGACAGTACTTGGCCCTGAATCGACTCTCCCCGCAGCTGGACATTGATCTGATACTGAAGTGCATGTCGGACGAGACGATGCCGTACGAGCTGCGTGCATCCTTCTGTCGCCTGATGCTGCACATGCATGTGGATCGTGATCCACAGGAACCCGTTACGCCCGTCAAATATGCTCGACTCTGGAGTGAAATACCCTCCAAGATGTCCATTATGGAGTGAGTATAAGAAGAAGAAGCACTTATACTTTGTAGCTTTGCTTAATTGTATCTACTTTCCATGCAGCTACGATGGCAAGAATCAGCAACCGGATCAGAATAAGCAGGCCTGCCGTGCCAAGTTTAATACAACCATTGCCTTTGTCGAGAACTATTTGTGCAATGTGGCCACCAAGGTGTGGCTATTCACGGATCAGGAGCAGAACAAGCTGACCTTTGAGGTGGGTTAGAAGATGAACCAAGCAAGGTTTCTCTATTAACACTTTGTTACCTTCTGCAGGTTGTCAAACTGGCCAGAGACTTGATATACTTTGGTTTCTATAGCTTCAGTGATCTGCTGCGCCTAACCAAGACACTGCTCTCCATACTGGATTGTGTTTCGGAGACAACAACTGGAGGTGCCTATGTCAACACGGATATTGATTGTGAGTAAACGTTGGAGTTTAAGTTGCTGCCTTAGATTAGTTAGCTAAGTTAGTTTCTCCTCTCCCAAATGACAAGCTGTCGAAGAGGAGGCCAATAGCGATGGTAAGCCTCGAGGTACCCCTTTTTTTGCCATACAATAATTAACATAATTCATTGATTATTTTGATTACTTTCCCATTTTGCAGCTGAGGGTGGCGTGCTGCGTTCGATTGGCGACATGAGCACCGTGATGACCTCGTTGGCTCTGGGTTCTGTGGGTCAGGCAATTGCAGCACCTTCTATTGCTTTGCAGCAGCGCAAATCTGTGTCGCAGCTGATGAAGGAGTATCCGCTGGTCATGGACACCAAGCTGAAGATCATTGAAATTCTACAGTTCATACTGGATGTGCGTCTGGACTACAGAATCAGCTGTTTGCTATCGATCTTTAAGCGTGAATTCGATGAGTCTGAGGTGATTGCTCAATCTCAGGCAACACCTACCACGACAGATCTGTCACAGCAGCAGCAAGCGCCACAGCAGACGCCGCCTGGCAGTGCTGGCACCTCTGATGCTGAGCAAATAGCCGCCGCCGAGGCTGCCATGGCTGCAGCGGCGTCAGCAGCAGCAGCAGCGGCTGCACGCCAGAAGAACATAGATCTGGAATCGATTGGTCTGCAGGCTGAGGGCATCTTTGACTGTGAGCGCAGCGATGCAGCCAATTTGGATCTGGATGGTCAAGGTGGACGCACATTTCTGCGTGTACTGCTGCACCTCATCATGCACGACTATGCGCCACTCGTTTCCGGTGCACTTCATTTGCTCTTTCGGCATTTCAGTCAACGACAGGAAGTGCTGCAGGCCTTTCGACAGGTAGGATATATATAGAATATATAGTAATGAATTCCCTAGTCTATAGACGAATACCCAAGGCAAGAAAGGTTTTAAGTACATAGTTCCATGTGGGATCTTTTGGTTATTCTATTCTTTTAGAAGTACCTTGTACTCTACTGGAACTTAGACGGGTTTCAAAGAATTTGAAGAAAGTGAAAACCTTACAGTTCGTCTGAGCTTATAACTTATAATACTCCGCAAAGTATGCTTTAAATATTGGGTTGACCATATGATCATGTATGGTTGATTGTGATATATTTAACTTCTCTCCAATCTCACGCTCAGTTACATGACGATCCGATTCGATTAAAGCCTTGATAACGTCATCATCAACTGCACTTGGCCGACCTGAACGTGGCTTGTCTTTGAGTGACAAATCTCCCAAACGGAATTTGACAAACCAACTTTGACACTGTGTTTCTTTTAAGGCCTTGTCACCATACACATCACGTAAATTTTTAGCAATCTGAGCTGCATTTTTCCTTTACGAAAATAATAAAGTAGAATACTGTTTTCTTTTCGGTCAACCTAATATATGATTTGCAAAGATTAGAATAGTGGATAGAAGCTGATTAAAAAAGTAGTCATTTCTCCCTAAGTTCCTTACTAGATAAACCTAATTTATCCAATTTACATATATGTAGATATAGCCCATGCTATGCATAGGTATCTCTTAACTTCGGTTCTCCGATGATGTCGCACATTCTTATCACTCTCTAATTTATCTTCAACTCTCTTGTGTTTGCATGCCACGCTCGCTTGTGTTTCTCCCTCTGCGGAGTTACGTGTTACTAATACTAACAATATAACGCTACTCAACACTCAACTGCCATCTATCTCTCTCTCTCATATATATATCGTATGCGACCCACAACTAATACACTAACACACACAACTAACACTAAAGTGGACGTATACCGCATATCATACTGAAAGATATTTTGATTTTGTATGTATTTCATTTTATGAAGCTTCGCCACATCCGACTTATGATCCACTAATGTGCCGCTCTCTCCTCCTCTCTCTCTCTCTCTTTCTCTCTCCCTCGTCTAGGTGCAACTGCTGGTTTCGGACAGCGATGTCGAGTCGTACAAGCAGATCAAATCCGATTTGGATATATTGCGACAGAGTGTAGAGAAATCCGAGTTGTGGGTCTATAAGGCGAAGGCAACGGACGAACTGGGAGCAAGTGAAGCAGCTGCTGGAGCTGACAATTTGGAGTACGATGCAACATTGTCGCCAGAGCAGCGCAGTGAATATCAGAAGGTCAAGGAAATACTCATCAGAATGAACAAGTTCTGCGTGACAACGGGTGAGTAGAGAAGGAACTTTAGGTTCTATTTAGGCGTATTTAGATGTAATTCTAGTGTGTTGAGAACTATTTAATTCTTATTTTGGTTCAATTTAGGTTATATTTAGGTTTATGTTGTACCAATTAAGGTCTTTTTCGGTCTATTCAGGGTTATTTAGGTCTTTTTTAGATCTATTTAGGTCTATTTGACTTTTGTATAGGTCTATGTAGATTCTTTTTAGGTCGATTTAGGTTTATTTTCCTATTTAGGTTTATTAAGATTATATTTAGATTATATTAACGTTCTAGTAAAGTCTATTTAGGTTATATTTAGATTCTATTTAGGTTCTACTTTACATAAGTCTATTTAGGTCCTACTTAGATCTATTTAGGTGTATTTAGGCTCTAGGTATGTTCTACCTAGGTCTATTAAGGTCTATTTGGCTCTTGTTTAGGTCTTTTTAGCTTCTATTTAGGACTATTTAGGTTTATTTAGGTTTATTTAGTTTCAACTTAGGTCAATTTCGGTCTATTTAGGTTGATTAAGGTCCTATATCGATGTAACTTATTTTTAGGTCAATTTAGGTTTATTTTCCCATTTAGGTTTATTAAGGTTCTATCTATTTAGTTTTAATTTCGACTCTATTAAAGTTATACTAACGTCTCTTTAGACTTTATTTAGGCTGTATTTAGGCTCTATTTAGATTCTATTTAGATTACACTTAACATAGGTCTATTTAGGTCGCTTTTAGATCTATTTAGGTGTATTTGGGTTCTAGTTATGACCTTCCTAGGGCTATTTAGGTCAATTTGGCTCTTGCTTAGGTCTTTTTAGCTTCTATTTATTACTATTTAGGTTCGTTTTAGGCATATTTATGTCTATTTAACTGTGTTGTCTCTCCCCTTTCAGGTCCCATTGTCAAGCCACGCAAACACGAACAGCGTCTGCTGCGCAATGTGGGTGTGCACACTGTCGTATTGGATCTGTTGCAGAATCCTTATGACGAGAAGGACGATGTGCTGATGAAGGAGCTAATGTGTCTGGCGCACGAGTTTCTGCAGAACTTTTGTCTGGGCAATCAGCAGAATCAGGTGCTGCTGCACAATCATCTCGATCTGTTCCTGAATCCAGGTGTAAGTTAATGCAACCAATAAAGAGATGTTCCTGTCTATATGAAATGTGTTTACCCCTCACAGATTCTTGAGGCCAAGACGGTGTGTGCCATCTTCAAGGACAACTTGGCACTGTGCAACGAGGTTACCGACAAGGTGGTGCAGCACTTTGTGCACTGCATCGAGATCCATGGCCGCCATGTGGCATATCTGCAATTTCTACAGACCATTGTGAAGGCAGAGAATCAATTCATACGCAAGTGCCAGGACATGGTGATGCAGGAGCTGATCAACGCTGGCGAGGATGTGTTGGTCTTCTACAACGACAAGACATCGTTTCATCATTTCGTACAGATGATGCAACAGCAGCAGCAGCGACGCCAATCCCTTCCCGACGACAGTCCATTGAAGTACCACGTGGAGCTGGTGAAGTTGCTCGCCTGCTGCACCATGGGCAAGAATGTCTACACGGAGATCAAATGCAACAATCTTCTCTCGCTGGACGACATTGTGACCATCATTTGCCATCCACTCTGCATGCCCGAGGTAAAGGAGGCCTACGTGGACTTCCTCAATCATTGCTACATTGACACTGAGGTCGAGATGAAGGAGATCTATGCATCGGGACATATGTGGAGTCTCTTCGAGAAGAGTTTCCTGGTCGATCTTAATCTCTTGATATCGAATGCAACGGCACCAAGCAACAAGACCCTCTTGGCTTATGTCCTCAATGGCGTCACCAATCTGCTGAGCAGCTTCTTCTCCAGCCCCTTCTCCGATCAGAGCACCATAGTGCAGTCGCGTCAGGTGATCTTTGTGCAGTTACTCCAGGCTGCTTATCGTCTTACCCAGTGCAAGTGGCTCTCGCTCGCCGATCGCTTCAATGTGGAGAACTGTATACGAACCCTCACCGAGTCGGCGAAGATGCGGAGCATTGTGCTGCCGCTGGAACTGGAACAGCAGGTGGCCAATATGTCCAGCAAGACGGCAATGTTGACGCGCCAGACCACCAAATGGCTGCTGGCCTCCAAGCAACCCAAGTACGAGACACAGCAGTCGGCAAACCTGATGCGCTGGGATCGATCGATCATCGAGGGATTGCAGGACATTGTGTCGCTGCTGGAGGATCAGTTGAAGCCAGTTGTCGAGGCGGAGCTCTCGCTGCTCGTCGACATACTCTATCGCTCCGAGCTGCTCTTCCCCCCTGGCACCGAGGCACGCAAACGCTGCGAAAGCGGCGGCTTCATTCGCAAACTGATCAAGCACACCGAGAAGCTGCTCGAGGAGAAGGAGGAGCGTATGTGCGTCAAGGTCTTGCGCACACTGCGTGAGATGATGGCCATCGATGTGAATTATGGCGAAAAGGGTGATGCACTGCGTCAGACTCTCTTGCTGCGCTATTTCCAGCGCAAGAGCGCACCCAAGCTTGAGGAGGATCACACGCCACAACTACCTGGAGCAGCGGCGGCGGCAGCGGCAGCTGCCGTGGCTGCGGCCGCTGCTGCTGCGGCTGCTGCAGCTGCTGCCTCTGCGGCAACTGCAACGGGTTCTGCTGGTGCTGCGGGCTCTGCCGATCCAGCCAAGCAACTGCATCTGGTCACCCATGGACCTGGGGCCAAGTACTTGGCACGTGCGGACAAGACACTGCACGAGATGCAAAATCATTTGGATCGCGAGGGTGCCTCCGATTTGGTTGTGGAACTGGTCATCAAGTCTGTGCATTCACCCAACATCTTCGTGGAGGCCGTGGAGCTGGGCATAGCTCTGCTCGAGGGCGGCAATCCGATCATACAGAAGGGCATGTTCCAGAAGTTCCTCAGCGACGATCTGAACCAGGCCTTCTTCAAGGTGTTCTTCGAGAAGATGAAGGATGCACAGCAGGAGATCAAGTCGACGGTGTCGGTGAATACCACAGATATTGCAGCCAAGGCGCATGAGCACAAGCAGGACGGGAATCTGGAGCTGGACAAGATCACACGCAAGCATGGGCTGAAGAGCAACGGAGTCGTCATCACCGATGAACTGAAGCGGGAGCTGCACAACGCTGGCCTGGCCACGGCACGTGCCTATGGCAATGCCAGGAATATACACTCGGGCGAGGATAGCTCGGCGATCAGTGTGAACAGTCCGCTAGAGGATATACTTGCAGAGAAGCTGGAGAAGCATCGCGACACCAAGGAGCAGCGCAATCAGTTGTCAAACAAAGTGCTTGTCATGCAGCCCATCTTGCGGTTCCTTCAACTGCTCTGCGAGAATCATAATCCCGATCTGCAGAATTTGTTGCGTAATCAAAACAATAAGACAAACAACAATCTCGTCTCGGAGACTCTCATGTTCCTCGATTGCATCTGTGGATCTACCACAGGTGGCCTGGGACTGCTCGGTCTGTACATCAACGAGCACAACGTGGCCCTGATCAATCAGACCCTGGAGACTCTCACCGAGTACTGCCAAGGACCGTGCCATGAGAACCAGAACTGCATTGCAACACACGAGTCCAATGGATTGGATATAATAACCGCATTGATATTGAACAACATCAATCCGCTGGGCGAGAATCGCATGGATCTGGTGTTGGAGCTGAAGAACAATGCGTCCAAGCTGTTGCTGGCCATCATGGAGAGTCGTGGCGATAGCGAGAATGCGGAGAGAATACTCTACAACATGAATCCCAAGCAATTGGTCGAGGTGGCCTGCAAGGCCTATCACCAGGAGGAGCTTATCGACGAACAGGACGATGCCGATGAGCCCAGTGCCGCGACCGATGATGATGATGCAACTGTGAGTCCGCGTGAGGTTGGACACAATATCTATATACTCTGCCATCAGTTGGCACAGCACAACAAGGAGCTGGCCGCATTGCTTAAGGCATCCGAAGATCCTCAATCGGCCAGCTTCGATGCCAAAACGAGTCAGGCACTCATGTACTACGCAACGCACACGGCACAAATTGAGGTACGCTCCGTCTCTCTCTCTCTCTCTCCCTCCCTCATTCTCTGTTAATTAACAGCTGTTAACTGTAGCAGAGTTGCTTAATTGAATTAACGCTTAATTACGCTCTGTCTCTCTCTCTCTCTCTCTGTTAATTAACAGCTGTTAACTGTAGCAGAGTTGCTTAATTGAATTAACATTCTATAAACTTCTTTTACAGATTGTACGCAACGATCGCACACTGGAGCAAATTGTATTCCCAATACCTGAAATATGCGAGTACCTGACAACGGATACTAAAATCAAAATACTTAATACCGCAGAACGTGATGATCAGGGCTCCAAGGTGGCGGATTTCTTTGACAAGGCCGAGGAGATGTTTAACGAAATGAAATGGCAAAAGAAACTGCGAAGTAAGTCAACTGAATTGTGTGCAAATTTAACATTAAAATGCTACCAGTATTGTGTAATGTGTAATGTCTGTTTTTTCCAGGTCAACCACTGCTCTTCTGGATTAGCAGCTACATGTCACTGTGGAGCAATATACTCTTCAATTGCGTTGTGGTCATCAATATGATTGTGGCCTTCTTCTATCCCTTCGATAATACTGTGCCAGGTATGATATGGGGGTGGATTAGGGATTATATAATATCAATTGATCTTTACCTTCTCCTTCTCAGAGCTCAGTTCGCATATTTCGCTACTGTTCTGGGCCATATTGATATTCTCTTTGGTAATTGTTATAACGCTGCCCCGCGAATCGGGCATACGCACATTCATCGGCTCGGTAATACTACGTTTCATCTTTCTGCTTGGGCCAGAGTCGACACTCTGTCTACTGGGGGTCGTAACGGTGAGTGATGAGGACTCTCAAGTACCACTTAGGATTGTATACAGTCTCTCTCTCTTATTGTCTCGCAGGTGACACTGAAGAGCGTACACATAGTGAGCATAATGGGGAATAAGGGTACGCTGGAGAAGCACTTCCTTAAGATCATTACCGACTTCCAGTTGCTCTACCATTGCATTTATATAGCATTTTGTTTTTGTGGACTCATCTTTCATCCATTTTTCTACTCGCTTTTGGTAAGTCTATTTGAAATATATATATATATCATATGTGATCTAATCTGATCTAATTCTCCGTCTTGTAGCTCTTCGATGTGGTCTATCGCGAGGAGACTTTAGTCAATGTGATTCGCTCAGTGACTCGTAATGGACGTTCGATTGTTTTGACCGCAGTCTTGGCATTGATATTGGTTTATCTCTTTTCCATCATTGGTTATATGTTCTTCAAGGATGACTTTCTGGTATCTGTGGACTTCGAGGAGCCGGACGCTGTTACGCTATCGGTGCCCACAACCACTGAGGAGACGTGTGCCAAGCCAGACGAGCTGGGCAGCTGCAATGTGAATCCTGCACAATTGATTGCACCCAATGAGGGCAATGGCAATGGGGGTGGTGAAGCCAAGGAACGTTCGTGTGACTCGCTGGTCATGTGCATTGTGACAACTCTGAATCAGGGACTACGCAATGGAGGTGGCATTGGTGACATACTTCGAGCACCCTCAAGCAAGGTAATCTATACTGAGCTTTGCCAATTTAAAAAGTTTACTAATTTTGCATTTCTTTGTGACTTCAGGAGGGTCTCTTTGTGGCGCGAGTCATCTACGATCTGCTCTTCTTCTTCATTGTCATAATTATTGTGCTGAACTTAATATTCGGTGTCATCATTGACACTTTCGCTGATCTGAGATCGGAGAAACAGCAAAAGGAGGCCATACTGAAGACAACCTGTTTCATTTGTTCCTTGAATCGATCGGCCTTTGACAACAAGACGGTTAGCTTTGAAGAGCACATCAAGAGCGAACACAATATGTGGCATTATCTGTACTTCATTGTGCTAGTTAAGGTCAAGGATCCGACCGAGTTTACCGGACCCGAGAGCTATGTCTATGCAATGGTTAAAGCGGGCATTTTAGAATGGTTTCCACGCCTGCGTGCCATGTCGCTGGCCGCAGTTGATGCCGATGGAGAGCAGATCGAGTTGCGCAGCATGCAGACACAGCTGCTGGAGACGCAGCTACTCATTAAGAATCTGTCGACACAGCTGCATGAGCTCAAGGATCACATGACAGAGCAGCGTAAGCAGAAGCAACGACTTGGACTGCTCAACACGACGACTAACAATCTATTGGCATTTCAATGAGCCGAACAAACTAGGGATAGAGCCAAGGCAACCTACTTGGAAGGAGGGTAGAGAGAAGAAAGGATTGAATTTAAAACATTCCCTTGTGTAGAGCATGCACTACATAGATGTTAACTTAAAAGCATTGGCACTGTTTCCAACTGTAACTTCTTGAAATCTCAGAAGACAGTCTCTCGAAAGGATTCCATTTGTTTTCCATATATACCTTTTTACTCGAAACAAGAGCTTTCGCTGCTCCGCAATATTACTAAATAGAAGAGCCTTAATTGTGCAGTAGTACTACAATATATAAGATTTGAATGCCAACAAACAACAATTTCTCTCTCTGTCTTAAGACTTGACCATTTCCAGATGATAGCAAGAACCATGTAACCTTCATTCTATACATACTTTACATAGTAATAACTCACTCAGAGAACTTAGGGCTGTTAAACTGTTATTTAGTGGATTTCTTGATCCGCAATTTCACAATTTAGACAAGTTGTTTTTCACCACAACCAATCTATCTAAATATATATATCTCTATATATCTATATACACTTTACACCCTGTTACGGTATATACTACATACATATGTCGCAAGGCGGCTCGAAAACATTTACTTAATATTGTTCATCTGCGCTGTTTTAAGTTACTTATCAATTATTAATTGTTATATAAATGTTTACAGTAATAAATTGCAATCAAACCCTAATTAATCCTTTTTGTGATCTTACGTTCCCTTATATATTCAAATTTTCGAATTGTTTACCCTGTACTCGATGCGAGTTTTGTTGGTTAATTTTATTGTAAGCTAACATTTAATTAATATCCTAAGTGAATCTGTTCTATTCTTAAGCTATTTTAATAAAATGAATTCAATATCAATGAATTAGCCTAATTAATTAACCCAATACGAGAAACAAAACACCCTTTTATTTTTATCCAACATTTTTTATTACATAATATTTAAACTACGATTCATTTTCATAAAATTGTTCAATACGCTCTTGAGATTATCGCTTTTTTGTTTCAATCAGTATGTTGTTTTTAATTGTATAACTACATATGGTTGTATATTTGTATGCATATATATATGTATATATAATTCTAAAGATTTCATTCGATTTGCTCTTGCTTAAAATCATATTCATTGGCCGTTTGCTCAAAGTTCAATGAAAACCAATTGAGATAATTCCTTTAAAGTGTTTTCTGTTTTCTTTGAACTTTCAGACCTGTATAAAAGTATAAAGTCATTTAGCCAATCTAAAAATAACACTGGAAGCTATTGAAAATATGACGATGATGTTGATGATGATGAGTAGTTTCTGTGAAAGGTGCACGGAGTGAGAGTACAAAATTTCAAATAATACTATAAGTTCTGTGGCAGTTAACATAATTAGAATCGTTGTAGGAAATACTTGGAGGGCACGTAGATTAAAGGGGGGGGGCAAAGGGGGATGGAATTGTGGTAATGCAGAATTGAGTTGGAAAGCGGCAGATACTTGGGGAATTTTTAACAATCATTATTTATAATCTTTTGCTATATTTATAAATGTGAAAAGTTACTTATTTAATTTAACATTTTACTGCCTTTTGCTTTTCTGCTGTTGTACATTAATTCATTTGGTTATTGGTTAGTACTATTATTTACTTTTGCATATGTGTGTGTTTGGAAGAGAAAGAGAAGGAATTGTTGTAGTAGTAGTTGTAGTTGTAATAGTAGTATTAAAAACACTGCAATCATACTATGCGTGTAGATATAAGTGTGTATAAATTAGTTTTGTTCTTTACCATATTTAATATTAATTAACAATATTTCATTAACTTCTCATAGTACAATTCGTGGCATCTATAATAAAAATGTATTATTCATGTATCTTGTTAAAATTAGGTTCTTGTATTTTTTAGGTACAAAGAAAATCTCATGGCCATTGCACAGTGTGCCAGAATTCATTTCCATCGGTCAAAAATTGAAAATCCCTTAAAAGAACAATGTATTTCGATCATTAATATGTTTTAAATTGCCTATACATTTGATCTCTGATTACATAAACATATTTTAAGACAGTAGTTTGCAATTGTCTCATCAATTTTGATGATATTCAGAAATAAAATTCGTACTTATTGGTGGTTTGTAAATGTAGCTTGAAATGCACAACTTATATGAATGTTTTCAAAGTATTTGCAATATAATATCTGTCTAATGAAGAAATATACGGAATATGCAATATTTTCTATGTGAACTGACTTTCGTTTAATGATAATGTTGACACACAACCGTTTGAAGCAGGTTAACACAATATTCCTATGCCTATTATGTAAAGCCAGTTACTGTCGACAAAATAGGAACACAATATGTAGAAAACGACAGCATTACTCATATGAATGCCGGTCTAACAGTTAATTCGAATAAATACCCCAAAAAGGGATCAAATGTCAAAGTTATATATTCCTTTTCTTCATCTAATTGTTGATTCATTATCATCTTTCACTAAATTTTGCAATAAACCTATCTTTGAAACCATTTATCAAACAAAGGCTTGCTGGATAAGTCTACAGAGATTCCGTAAAATAAAATACTTTTCAATATAGCAAATAGTTAAAAGAAAGCGTGGAATGAAATAAAGATATTGGATGAGTGCATAAGTTCGTGCCCGATTCCGTTGGATGCTGTTCGAATCGTTTAAGAATGGCGCTCGTAAATTAAATATTTACATATTATATATCGATGGAAAGGTAACAGTTCGAACTGTAAATCAAGCATAAAATAACTTTATTTTGATTTGAGTTGCTTAGTGAAAAGACGCATGGATGCATCGGATTCAATCCACCTTTCGACATCGGTTCCGCCCCTTCGTGTGCCTGTTTCCATGTTCTTTTGGGTTAAACATTGTCTCCAGAATCTCCAGAACGACATTTCGCGAACCATTTCTTTACTGTGCGGAGTGCTGGAGCACGGTCCAAATAAACTTCGCGAATATATTCAGTTGCAGTGCCCACTGATTTTCCTTTGCGGAATTCGTATAACATAATATGACGCATATGATCTTTTTCGTTGTCCATCTTCCATGGGTCTTTTCACTAAGCAACTCAAATCAAAATGAAGTTTTTTTATGCTTGATTTACAGTTCGAACTGTTACCTTTCCAACGATATATAATATGTAAATATTTCTTTCACGAGCGCCACTCTCAAACTATTCGAACGGCATGCAGCGGAATCTGGCACGAACTTATCCACTCATCCAATACTACTACTTTTTGTTTTACCTACAATTTCTTAGCTATAAGCATAATAGTAGTATCTTTCTTTCCAATTTAGCGAACCGATGGAACTAGGCTGATGGGGCACAGCGCATTGTTTGTTTGTTTGATTTAAACTAAAACTCTTTTTAATTCCTTTAAAAAAGCCTTTCGAGCTGAAGCTGTTTCGTTTAGTACTGCTAACATGTTTGTTTTTTTAATAAGAATTCGAGTTAAATAGCTGCATAAAATTAGTTTGCGACTAGAATTAAGTGGTTTGCTTTTCAGTTTTGTGTGAGTGTATGTGTTTGTATATATGTATATAAATGTATGTATAAGTTTGTATACTAACAATTCATTTACGCGTATGTATGTAAATATATGTAGATATATATATATATATATATATGTATGTATGTATATGAATAAATTTGTTCATACTACACTTTAACTGCATGCTTCGAATTTAGTTGCCAAAGAAAATCGGCTAATGCTCGATCGATCGAGGGAGAATCAATTATAGCTATTGACTCACAAAATGCTATGTCACTATGCGTCTCATATACAAAAGCATAACTGGTTAATGCGAATCATTTGAATGTTGTTGTTGTTGTTGAAGAAATGCTGAGTTATTCCCATGAAGATGCTCGTTTCCTTTGTGTCTCTATATTATATATAAAGTTATAGATATATATGTATGTTGTGTGCCCAAACCAGCATGAAGCCTTTAGACTGTGGTGCCATAGGCGTTGTTAAACACAGCACGTGAGCTATCCGTATCCAGCGATATATCCTCGGGACTGGCCAAATCGACGCGCACATTTGAGTTCGTGCGTCGACGTGCCGTCTGCGCAGCTCCCCAATTGCTGAGGGTCCAGTGAAAGCCAGAGGCACTGGCTGCAGGCTCTGCATCTACTTTGACCTGCGTGCAAACCTGCAGCAGAATAAAGTTTGACATATAAATAAGAAATTAAGATTAGAAGAATTGTGAAAAACGCACCTCGCGATTGCCACAAGGTAAGGTTTCTGTGCCATTGCCCAGTGCAGATCCTGATACCGAACCCGAGCCCGACTCCCGAGTGCTGCCAATGCTGCTGCTGCTGGCCAGCGAATCATTGCTGGACTCCATGACCGCTCCGTGGTATCGCGCAACCGAGTGAACAGCCTTTATAGAATATCATTTAAATGGTTTATAGATTAAATAATTGCTCAATAAGTAAACACAACTAATTGCAAACGCACCATTGCATCGCCGCCTTGACAGTCCTCAATCGATTTGAGTATCTCCCACACAAGCTCCGAGTCCAGCGGTATCGGTTGCTCCGTATCACGATTGTAAATCGCAATAGCAATGTGCACAGGATGCGGCACTGGCAACGGTATAAGCAGCTTCTCCGTTACGCTACGTTCGCCGCAATTCTGTTTCCATGGACGCCAGGGTTTTTTCGCATCTTGTAGCGCTTTTGGCTGTGCACGATGGGCGCGAACTCGTGGTGTTGTCAAGCCCACAGACATGTCACTAAAGCGTATGAAAAGAATAAGACTTAAGAGATGAACGAATGAACTCAAAGTGATCACATACCGTTTCTCTGGTTTGCGAAAGGTTAACGTAATCCGTGATCTGGGATTGAATGCGGTCACCTCGAGGAATGGTAAATGCACCTGGACATTGCCACGCGGTGCATACACATTGCCCAACAGGTCCAGCCCCTTAGAACCTATCACATCGTTGGCATTCTTAACCATCTCCGTGTAGCGTATTAAATCAAGCGAGGCATGTGGTTCTAGCTTAAAATGCGTATCATTTTCAGTCAATGGCGTTAGAAAATCTAAACTAAATATTTCCGTATAGATGAGACCAGCCAGGCCAGGCCAATCGTTGACAGAGAGACCCTGTAAGTCATAAATATATATTAAATAGAACGTTATATATTCCATCTTAACCTCACCTTATTATCCCAGAATTCTTCCTCACTTATGGACAGTCTGCCGATGACATGAGACGGATAGTATTTCTCGAGTAAATGGGCGGCCAATTGTATAGCAATCTACATAGATTAGTAATAAAATTGATTAGTTTATAAAATAGAGTATATATATAATAATATAGCGCACCTTTAATTCTTTGGTATTCAGCTTAATGCGAGACTTGACCTGCGTGGTTAGCGTCGTTTGCAGCTCCCTTCGCCGTTTCTCTAGCTTCTCGTGTAGTGTGCTCATCAAATCCTGTGCCTCACGATCCAGTGCCAAGTATGGGCCCGTTTTCGATAGCTGCGCCGAGAACGGCCCAAAACAGGCCTCGACAAACTGCAGGAAATCCTGTTGCGGCTGTAATACAACACGTTCTGTAGCATGTTGATAGGCCTGCAGCTCATCCAATTCCATCTTAGCCTCAAGTGCTGCCAATGCCTGTTCCGGACGTATTATGAAATAGTAATCTAGTGCCAAGCCAGGTCCTGCAATACGCTTAACCGCAATGCTGTCCGAGGCCGGAATCCGACCACATTTCTTGATGAACAAATGAAATGTGAGTGAATCCCAGAGCAGTCGAAATGTGTAACGCACTACGCCAACTGCAATAAATTGATAGTTAATGAGGTTCTTGATTTATTTAGCTGCCATATATCTCTACCTATCAGAACGATTCCTGTTGCCAGCGGACAGAATAGCGTGGCCACCACAATTGCCGCCAGCGGCTGCAATAGGCCCTGTATGAGAAACTTCCAGACGAGTGCCTCGAGTAGAATACAATAACGATTTCGCGTGTTGTCCGGGGCATCAAGATCATAGACAAGTATCATATATATATGCAGCAGCAAGACAAATACGGGAATCCACAGGGGAGCGCTCAAGGCCAGTCCAATGCTGAGAAAACTGGTAGCCAAGCATATCAAGGGAAATGCAAACAGAATGACAATCGTGCCCAGGAAGCCTTTGACAAAGTAGTTCCATGTGCGATTCAGATTACGTGTCAAGCCCTTGCCAATGAATCCTGCAAGCAGATTTTAGATTTTAGATGTAACTACATATATAAAACTGCAGCAAATATTTACTGTAATCTCTTACCCGTATCCGGTTCCGTTTCGAAATGCGTGCGTGACTTTGATATGTGCCGCCAGAGTGCAATGAGACGCGATGCGAGGGTCTGCGTTATGCTTGTCTTACGTGGAAAGAGTGTGCCATTGATTTGTGAAAGCTCTAGATCGGGCATGAAAGGCTTCACACAGAAGAGAGCACGCAGACCGAGGGGACTGCACCAGGGTACCAGTATGCCCAGTAGAAACATCATGTTCCAGGTCCAACACCAGATGCGCTGCATTAGATTCAAGAGACGCCAGAAGGGCCAACGTGTGCTGGTGGTGCGTATCATTTCCTTTTCGACCAGAAAGACAGGTTGACTAGGATCCGAACGGGGCGTAACTATTGAGGTGGCCTGCTGACTTATCACTGTGGGAATCACATCCGATTGTCCTTGAAAATTGCGTCGTATTATCCATGACTGTGGCGACCAGATGCGACAAGCCCATTGGAAGCTGCGGGTCGGCGTTTTGGCATTCTTTAGCTCATTCAGCAGCACTGGCTCACGCTCCTTCATAAAGGCAAGATCGCGTGACAGAAAGTAGGCGGTCTGATGCAGATTGTGTTGGGTGCACATCTTCAGTGCCTCCTCGTGGGCATACCAGGAACACTTGTACAGCTTGTGCTGCTCGGCATGACGCAGCTTGGAGCGCAGCCAAGGCGCAACTCTCGACAACACTGAGTGATCGTTGGACAAACATTTCTGGTGATCCTCACGCGTACGCTTAATATCCTGCTGCACCTTATCGACGGCCTTGTACATAATTACGACCGACTGAGCCTGCTCGACCAGCAGCTGCGGCACACCATTGCCCAGCTCGGCCAGCTTGTTATTGGACATAATGGAGCTGTAGACACGCTGCAAGTATTCCTTCATCACTGCCTCGTTGACTTCCTCCTCGATTTCCTTATCGTTTAGCTTCTTGGCGCGTAATTCGGCAATGAGACGCTCTCGGAAGTGCAGAAACCAGCCACGTGTCTCTCTCTCCAGTATGCCAACGATAATGGGCAATGCTTTGCGCATGATGTCGCGACAGAACAGGCGCAGATCAATCTCCTGACCCTTGGGTGTGAGGAATAGATATGGCACTGGCTGTGTCACCTCGCAGCTATTGAAATCGAACTTCTCCATTGTGGCACGACGCAACATTTTACGCACATACGAACAGAGTCCATCCAGACAATCCTCAAACTCAGGCTGCAAACACAAATGCAGTTAGTTATGAACAGAATCTGTTGCAGGACTACTTACACGGCAAACAAGCTCGGCAATTAGAAAGCGACAGCGTTCCTCCTTTATTTTATAATCCAGATTGTGGGCCAACAATGCGGGCACCCCAATGAACATGTCCGCCAATCCGATGAGTGCATCGAGCAGCGCCTGTGCCGCATGCACCACCGAGAAGAAGTGCGAGAAGATACGTGCACGTGCGGTGACCACCACAAAGCGTGCAGCCAATGCCAAATCACTTAGAAAGGAATCGTGGGCACGCAGTGTGCCCTTCTGCAGCAGCTGCGACAGTCGCCATTTGTGCACTTGACCAGAGAAATGCAGACTCGGCACATCGAATTCCCTGGGAATACAAATACAAAGAGTTGTTAGAACTTATTTTAGAATTTAGAGAACACGACAAGAACAACAACATAAAAGACACACACATTAATGTATGATATATACATTATATATAATCTATAAAAGCACAAATCAATGACAAATTGTTGGCATGCGTTGGAAGCGTGGACCAGATTCTGTAAAACAACGGTTTATATGTGATTTCAAGTGTTTATTTATTGTTAATTAAGAACTAATTTTGATTTGCACTTGTTTTATTTGCTAGTTTTCTAAATTTTAAATGGGTGTGTAGTGTTTTGATTGAAGAAAATACTTTGAAAACGCTTCAATAGAACAAAGAAAGTTTGATTTCTTTAGAATAAAGTGTAAAGTGAAAGTTTGATAGCAAACAACTTAGGAAAATATATAATATATGTACTAATATAAGAACTTAAAGTCAAGACAAGAGCACGTACTTATAGTAAGTACAGCGTTGTCAAAAAAGGCAGCAACTTCTGGTATTGAAAGATATAAGGTCACTTGGTCCAGGAATAACTGGATTGCATAAGGAGTTCTATGCTCAGCAGGGGATACAATAGATGCACAAGTTTGCCCCCCGTTAAATAATAAATACATAACCCTTAAAAAACCCTCTTAATCTCAAAGAGTTCCCACACATCTTTGATTCACTGCATGCAATATTTATATTTGCTTTAAATTTTGTTCATGCATAAATTTTGTATAGCTTAATTTATGAAGACACATCAAATGAAACACGCACATAATTGATGCATGTTTTAATTGAAAATGAAAAGAATATGTATAGTTGTACTATATATGGCATATTTTTTGGTATGTACAATAAATTGTAAAAGAAAGAAAAACACACTGAGACTAAATAATTTTGATTGCAATGGCAAACACACGCAAAACATTTACTTCGTTTGTATTGTTTTAGTTTTAGTTTCTTTGCTTATTTTGCTTTGTTTATTTACCCATTTTTACGTATTGTTTCCAATTGTTCCAAAGTTAATTTCTTCGGCTTTCCATATTTATCCTTTTGCAAGCTTTACGAAAATACATATATTTCACACAACAAATACATTTTAGCTCCTCACACTCCATTACGTATGCGCCGTGTGCGCCATAAGTTATTTAAAGTTAGATTTAATGTGTTTCTTGGTGTCTGGCATGCAACTTAAGTTAAACAAAACTAAAAAGAATAGATAGAATAAGCAATTTGGCTGCTTTTCACTTTTGAAACATGCTTTAAATTTGAATTTATCTTGATTTGTTTTTGGCTTGAAAGCAGCTAAGTATGCGTGCGCAATGTACATATGAATTGATTGCTGTTGCTGTTGTTAGTATTGCAAATATTGTTCTTGCTGTCGTTGTTGTGGCCTAGCGATTGAGACCGAAGTGGATGTGATGCTGCGGGTTTTTTAGCGGTACAAAAGAGTTGCCAGTATTGTTTACAAGAACTTAATAATACTAGAACCTCGAATAGTATATTTATTTTATCTTTGAATTGTAGAGATTTCACGAAAGAGAGAGGGAGTTGTTTATAATTAAATAATACTAAGTATATTTTATATTTTTTCACTAAAAGCATCCCTGAATTGAATCGTATTTGGACTCCATTTCTAGCTGTAAATTGGCTAAAACTGGCAACACTGTGCAGCAGCGCTTGCAGTGGGCAGAATTGCGTTAATTTCACCATAATCGATTAGCAGGTGCAGTCCCTCTTGCCCCTCTGTTGTCCCCTGCCCAGTCTGGGCGAGATTTACACCTCTCTGCAACTCACCCAGTTTCCCGCAAACTCTTCAACTGTGCATTGGTTAGACGCCGTGGCTCTCCACTGCCATCGGAGGCAACCGCATCCAGTTCATCAAATGGCGGCGCTATAAATAGGTCACTCTGATTAATGGGACGCTTCTTGCGTCCGCTGACACTGTTCGTCGCATTGCTGACAGTCACATTCAGGCTGCCACTGGCCAAGGCTTGTGGCAGTACTAAGGAGTGAGGGAGGGGGATGGAAATATGTTCATCATTATCATTATGCCAATAATATTCAATGTGCACTAACCGATGGGGAAACTCTTCCAGTGATATAAAAACTGTTCGGCCACGCTCTTGATCTGCTCCACCAGTTGCTCCACTTCGGCTGGTGCACCCACCAAATTGATATTGAATTCGACGGGTTCACGCTCCGGTGCGAGCAGAGTTTGTGGTCGCAGCAACTGCTGCTGCTGCTGGCTGCCAGCACTACCACCTGCTACTTGCGGAGCAGCGGGGGGCTGCAGAGACATGGCTGGCAAGGGGAGAGAACCTTGATCAATTCTCTTTATCTCTCTCACACAGTCTCTCTCGTCTGACTGTCTCGTCCAGCAGATGTTGTTGTTGTTGTTGCTGCAAGCTTACTTCATCGTTGAGCGTCTGCGTTTTTTTGGAAAAGCTGAAAATAATAATTTTGTGGAATCTGTTAATATGTTAATCCATCCGCCAAACACTAACAACTGAAATCGCTGAGATGCCCGCCATATTAATATTAATGATCCAATTGAAAACACACACACACGCAATGCATAAGTATGTGTGTGTGTGGATCGCGCACAATAAAATTCCAGCAAACTGATGTAAACAATTAGTTAAAGTGTATGCAAGACAGAGAGGGAAAAGAGAGAGAGGGAAATAAAGGGAAAGAGAAGAAAGAAGGGTAGAGGCAGTGGAAGTGGGTATAGACAAATGGAAGGAGTGGGGGTGCTAGTGCAGGGAAGGCAATTAAATGCCATTTTTCGCACAGGCACTTGACTTATATTACACTTTAATCACTAACTAGTTAACTTGTTGGCTTAAACACACAATCCTCATGAATGCAAACAACCTTTCACAACACACTCGCCGCACTCTTAACTCAATTTCGTGGTTCGTTAACTCCGACGAGACGACGGATTCCGAGCCCGACCATGTTTCCGACTTTGCTGGACCCTAAAAAAAAAAAAAAAGTGTCGCCTGCCAATTGTGCGTTCCACGCCCAACGCACAGACAAAACACCCTGCAGGCCCCCCCGCCCTACCTCAATACACACACAGACGGCACACACTACACTCGTATCTCCCATTGTTTAATTGCGGCGCACACACCCTGCAGTTGGTTTTGAGTTACAGTTTGCTTCGTTTTTACCTCGTTTTATATATCAAGTTGCTAAAATAGAATGTATGAAAAACCACTGAATAACATAAATAAACATTCTGTTGTAGTGTAGTGTATGCAATTAATCAAAATTAAAATAAATACAACATTGTCAATTTGCAGCACGCAACTAACTTCAATGGAACTCAATGAGTATCACAATTTGTAGCACAATTCATTCACACCAATCATGATTTAAATATTGTTTAAAATGCTTGAGTTCATTGAGAAATAAACAAACAAAATGTTAAATCTATTTATAATTCAATTCGGGTTTAGTATTTGGTAATCGATAGTTGATGCAATCCGTGAATTTGTGTACAAATTTATCGACAGTTTGAGAAGCACTGACAGGCGGCGACAGACAACTTGAAATACACACGTACTTTTCTTAATTACACTTGCTTTGCTCGCAACAAACACCTCTTGGTACTGCCGTGCAAAACGTACGCGTTGAATAGCACAAACTGCAAACCGAGCATAGCACTAAATCTTTGATTTATTTCATGATAAACATTCTGATAAGAATCAGTAGAAAAATTAACGCGTTTTCTCAAAAATCTACTGCCATTTAGAGGAGGAAGCAGAAGTTGAAGTAAAAACTATCGATAAAGCAGTTCGTGGTGTGACTGAATGCGATATTACACAAAAATACCATTTTCTAAGTGTTGCCTAACGATGAAAACTGATTTCAGCTGGCAAGCAGCTGTTCAGACAAACTGAATTGAGTTTTTTCCAACACTGAATGAACTGTTCAATTTGTTTATTTACAAATTCAAAATTAAATCAAATAAGGAGACCAATTGCAAACACGGCCACGATAGTTTCAGATCGAAATAAATTCCCAGTAAAAACTGCGTGAAGCTCGATGCAAAAGCAAATAAAGGCCGTGTGCATAAAGATAAATAAATTGGCACAAAGATGGTACCCGCAGCAAAAGAAAATGTAGACAAGGTAAAATAATGAGGATGAGAAGAAGGAGCACATCTGGCTGATAAACAATTAAATAAAAGTACAAATATGTTTAAACTTATTGTTTATTTTTAGTGCATCAGCAGCTCAAGCTGCAACAGACGCTGGTTCGTGGGACAATAGGGCATTGTGGCGGCCATATTGGCAATAGCCTTGGCCCGTTCGCGTAGCATTTGCTTCTCCTGCTGGTACAACATGTTGTTAATGGGCTCGGTCTCTCCATTCAGTTTCTTATAACGCGTTAGTGCAATATCCATTGCGGCCACCATGACATCAGGTATCACTTTAATGACCTCGCCGCTTAGTCGCCTCACATTGGCCAAGCAGGCATCCACATCTTTTAGGCTCTTCGGTATGAGATCGGTGTGGTCGAGTTGCGTCAGTGCCAGCATTGGTTTCTTATCGTGATAGCTGTCAAAGAACTTCAGCAAATCCTGTAGCAACATGAAGCTGGCATAGATCTTCGGCTCCACATCCATTTGACGCGTGTTCAGCCGCTTGCTAAAGCGCTCCGCTTCCAAGCTGAGCCGCGCTCGCAATGTGCCCTCTACAGATGGCTGCTGCACCACCTGAGCCAACAGTATGGAAATATGCTTCAATGCTAGGGTGAATTTGCCAGCCTTGTCATAAAGACGCACCGCCATCTCAAAGTTACCGCGTGCCACCAGCTCATCCGCCACCAGTTGCGCCATGGTACGTGTGTCGAACTCAGCACATTTAAACTGACGGAACAGGCCGCTGTGGGGGGAGATGTTAAGAAGGAATTCCTTACAAATATCACGTCTAAACTCACCCAGAGACTTTGTCCTCTTGTGTCTTTCGATGACCAAAGATTAGATCGAATATGCTGGTATCGAGCACGCCGCTTTCGACAACCAGATCACAGACGCATGTGAGGAACATGTTTCTTCCCCGGGGATCATGCAGATTACGCAGTGTGTAGTAATAATTCAATGCCTCAGCCGTGTCTGTGCCCTCGAAGCGCTGCACATAGAGACGTATGAGTCGCGCCAGATTGAGGCGACGTAATGGCGTCGGATCTGCTATGTCGATCATGAGCAGTGGCTGCGATACGCTACGCACGCCACCAAGCAGACCCAGCTCATTGAGGGCAATTGCCATGTGAACAGCGTGAACACGAAAGGTCTCGGAGCGTGCCAAGAACTCAATGGCTGCCTCGAATTGGCCAGTCAGCGCCAGGGCTTGGAAGTAAAGATGTGCCTGTTGGGCGGCATTGAAATACTTCTCACCATATTTGTCGAGAATCAGGCACTGCAACTGGCCATAGCCGGCAGCATCGCCGGGACGTAGCATGGCCAGACGGATCCACAGAAAGTCATCAATGGTCTTGGCCACCTCGCCGTGCACTTCATTCGTGTCGCAGCCGAGCAGGATGCAATAGACTGCCTTCTTGTAGGCATCAGTTGAGTTGCGGATCTTGTTGGCGTATTGCAGCTTCAGTTTGCTTTCGATCTTCGAGTTGACCACGCCCGCATATCGATCCGCAATGAGCTGCGCAAAGTCCTCACAGCTGGTGCCAGCCTCACGTAGGAAATCAAGTGCTGTATCGACAGCTCCACACCGCAGACTGTAGTATATCAGGGGCCAGAGGGGCGTGCCGCCAGCTGCTGTGTCCACCAGGCCAATAGTCTGTTGTCCGCTAAAGAAACGGCTGACATAGGTGCGCACCAGTTGGTAGCTATCGGTGCTACTGGCTGTGGCCACCAGTGAGCTGATGTATACCTTGTAGCGGCGTTCCAGATATGTTTTCGCATGCAGCACAAATTCCGGACGTTGCTGGCGACTCTTGATGGGATCAGTGTGGCATGGAGTTTCATTCACCTGCGTTACACAGGCCAGCAGCATCCACATTTCGGTTAATCGCACATCTCCGAAGCTATTCGCTAATTTGGCGTACTTCTGCACCAAATTTGGCCGCGTTGCTCCCTTCAGCACCAATGCATTGTATTCGCTCAGCTCCTGTGCATAGATCTGGCCCACTTTGCTCAGGCAGGAGAGTGGCAAGCACTCGGGATTCAGAATTGCCTGTTCGGGCAGACGATGCAGATCGACAAAATTCTGTGAAGGTCCAACTAAAGCATCCAATAAACGTGTCTTTGACTCGTTCCAGCTGCCGATCAGGTTGCCCCACCTCAGCTTGCTCACTGAGTCGCTGATCTGAAAGTTAACCATTTAAAGTTATACTGTATATAGAATGGGCTGCATGGGAGGCTTTACATTTTTATTGGTATCCTCAATGACGGACTGTATGGCATTTTCACGTTCGTTCTTGAGAAACGTACAGACATCTGTGTCCGCGCCGGCTGCATCCAGTGGCTCAAATGTTTTGCCAGTACTGAGCGTCGCTAGTTTCTGGTTTAGTTTGGGCAAATCAATGCCCTTGGAGCCAAGTAATATTTGACTGTTGGACAAATGCACACACACAATTATTATTAATAAATGTAAATTGTTGCACATGCTTACGCTTGGATTTCCTTGCCGCCGGTTTGTGTGACGCGTCTGTGCAACGCTTCGGTGGCTTGCAGCACCTGCTGCAGTGTACGCTCCACGCCAGGCAGCTCACAGTTCGTTCTCTCCTTGGTCAGGTTTTGGGCTCTTTGTAGCAACGTGTTAAGATCCATTTTGAGAATATTTCAGCGCCAAATAAAAACGCGGATAAACGTAAACAATGGGCAGTGTTGAGCAACGTCAAAATAATAACATATATGCAACACTGCAATGCTAGCGCTGTATTCGATAAGTCAATTTTAGAAATTTAAATTAATATCAATTTTGCTAATTAAAAAAATATATTAAAAAATAAATAGTTGATAACAAATGGAAAGTATTTTTGTTTGTAACTGTGTATTATGAGTATTCAAATAACTGCTTACATTCCGAATTAAACATAATTTGAAACTTGTGTTGAATAACGTAAAAATAACTACTGTCGGAATTTACAACACTGAATTCGAAACAATATGTACTTAACATTTTATTTTTAATTGATTTGAATTTAGTTAAACAAAAATAATATTTTTAAACATAAACAATTATAGCCGTTGATTACATGGCACAGTGTTGAATTGCGCGCCTATAAAAGGTGCTGTTTAACATGGTAAATGCCTTCGCGCATACTTTCGAAATCGAACCTGAATCATATCTCATGATAATTGTTATCTTTAATCGAATACAAAAAATTTGAAGACCTTGATTGAATATTTTTCTTTGGTGGGGCCTCAAATATATGGGAAGGGTATCCAAGGTATCCAGGGGAGTTTCTCCATCACCAAAATAAAACAAGACGAATGAATATTGATTACATTTTACAAATTATATTTAAATTGAAACTAAAGACAATGTAAATTGCATTTTATTTTTTGTTGATGCTTGTGAATTTTGTAACTGTTGTTGTTGTTATTGTGAAAAAAGTTTACTAACTTAAACCTGCTTTTTGTTGCTAAACGCCGCTAAGCAACTAATGCGATCCCTACATAAAAAGTGTTAGTTGTTGTTGTGTTATGTTTTCTTTTGTTTTTGCTTTTGTTCTTCTGTTGCCACTTTAACTTATTACTACTAGTTTGTAGAACTCTCCATCTGCTTGCTCAGACCAAACAGTGTTTACATAAGAATAGATAAATGAACCGATTTTGTATTGCCATTTGCATAAGCCAGCCAGAACTTGCCACAGTTCGAGGCGCCACACAACTTATGATACAACACAACTACTCTCCTTAGGTGGATTGCCATTCTCGTTCTCAATCAGCATCAGTAATTGATGGAATACGTCCCCAACAGACTGAGAAAAAAAATAATATAGTTATAATTTTATATATCGTATATAGTAAGCTCCTCTTACCTCATTCTGTTTGGCGGAGGTTTCGAGAAATGCAGCCCGCCACGAATCGGCCAGCTTTTTGCCATCATCTATGGAAACTGCCCGCTCCTGATGCAAATCCTTTTTATTTCCTACTAACACTACAGGTACACTAAAGAGTGGATAGTTAATCAACAATATTGTTTGTTTATAATACAAATTTCATGTAAAGATCTTACTATTTCTTGCCCATAACATCCAACAATTTGTCGTAGATTATTTTAACAACTTCAAAGGACTTTTGACTGGTTATGGAATAGACCAAGACATATCCATGAAAATCCATGCTATACTGTAACGGAAATATGCTATATTCATCCTGACCAGCTGTGTCCACCAGCTTGACAGCGTATTCCTGCGAGTTCACTCGTGTGCTCTTAGTGAATGCTGTAAATAACATGAAATTATGAAATTCACATTGGAGATAAATCCATAAGTAGAACACAGAATGAACCCAAGACGAAATTGGCATCCTCTTTCTCTATGACTAATATCAATTGAAATGTACTATATGTTTGTTTATGGTAAACTCCCCGAAACAGCTGCTGATTGTGTACACTATATATGTATATACATATAATAATATACTTACTGTTCTCAATTGTTGGATCATAGGAGTCGACAAATTGGCCTTCAACAAACTGTATACTGAGCGATGATTTACCTAAGAATGCAGGTGAAATTTATTACGATGTACAAATGTGATGTGTTTGCAATGTTCTTCTTGTTGTTGTTGTATCTATCTCTGTTGTCAAAATACTACGCAATTACGCTACAAGCAACCACAACAGAGCAGCAGCAACTACAACAACAACAACAACGTACACGCACCCACAGACTATGCACAGCCACAAGGCAGGCAGGCAGAGTTATTAGTCAGCCCGGATCGGAGTTTTATAATACACTTACCCACTGAACGGTAGCCCATCATGGCTATATTGCGCTCTTTTTGGTTGTGGTGGCATTATGTACACCAATTAAATGATTTCAACTTTGTTGGAATTGTCTTTGCCCTTTCGTGTGTGTGTGTGGGTGCGTATAATTCCGTGTGTTGCGCCTTTTACTCGGATTCACTTTGATTTTATTGGGCTATGTGATTTGTTCCAGATACTTGTTGCTATCACAGTTGAAAAATTATTGCAACGCAGTGCTTATTTTTATTGTTTAATATACTTATGTATTATTCCCTGCGCTAAGTCGTAGCTTCAACTAGAATTATCGATAGTCCAATATAACATCGAAATTGCCACAACTTTGTTCGAATCGATTTTTCTGTAATTGCGACGTTCGAAAATGTTATGTTATTTATTTATGTTATTTATAACAGAAATGTATTATAAATTTTTCGTAATATTTATTTTCTGCAAATTAAAAAAAAATGGGGAACATAAATACTATTATCATTCCTAAAAACATTTGCAAACTAATGATTCGACAAAAATCTAAGTATCGAAAAATACCAACTTTCATTTTACAACACTTTATATAATTCGATCAACATTCCGATAATTTTAATATCGCTAGCAATTGAGCCATTTTGAACTCAGCGAAGAAAAATCGACGCCTAATTTAAACACTTTTTAAAAAACTTCTAAGCCATGGAGGAAAGTTCAGGTATATATCTAATTGGGTTTGTGTTGCAGCCAAATCTTTGCTTTATATTATTTGTTAAAATAGCACAATGCCAGGGCGTCCTTTCGCCAAAACTAAACAATCTACAGGCGCCTAAAACGCCCAACGTCGCCAGGAGGCGCAGTACGATTCTGAAGAGAAGCGACACAGATAATGAGGATCTGCAGCAGTTAACACAGACCCCAAGACGCAGTGCCCGAAAGAGCGTCCGGCCACTAAAGGACTATTATGATATTATGCGATCGGCCAGCAAGAGGAAGCCAGAAATCCCTATCGATGACAATGAAAATCAAGAGGATGAGCCAATAAAGAACAAATAAAAGCGAAGTAGGTCGAAAAAGGAATGCCAAACGGAAGGCCAGGAAAAACAAAACTGGTAAGGTAAATAACGCAGACGAAGTGACAGATCAACAACAGAAGAAGGAGCAGGAAGAGGAGGAGAATAAACAACAAGAGAAGAAGGAGCAGGCAGAGGAAGAGAATGAACAACGAGAGAAGGAGCAGGTTGGCAAAGATGTTACAGAAACGAACGAGAAGAAGGAAAAGAAGATGGCCCAACAACAGCAGGAGCAAGATCTGGAGATAGAACAACAACTGAAGAAGGAGGAAGATCAGAGAACAGAACAACAACGGAAGAGGGAGGAAGATCAAGAGACAGACAAACAACAGAAGATGGAAGTGGAAGTCATACAAAAGAAGGAGCAGGAAGAGAAAGAAGTGGCAAAGAAACAAGATATTGATCCACGAGGGGAATCAGTATCTTGCATGAAGAAGTCACCTAAACAGGAACAGGATAAAGCAGTTAAGGAACAAGGCTCTCCCGTTGGTGAACCAAGTGTGTCACCTGGATCGATTATTATATCTGATGATGAACTGAAGTTGAGTACAGATCAGGAAAAGACATCACATATGGAAGTGGATGAGGGGGATGATTTCGATGAGCTCGGCCTAAAACCACTTAACAGAGATGAGGAAAAAGAAGAAGACATGCCATCGCTTATTTTACTCGACGATGAAATGGCAGAGGAGCAGGATGATGACGTCCTAAACAGAACCTTCGATGCTGAGCCAGCAAATGCTGTTGAGCAGCCAGAAACTGAAAGCACTCAAAAACCAGAGCCAGTGGTAGCTATCAAGATAGTTCTGACCGATGCACAAGATCAGAACACTACAATCTTGAATCCCAACAACAATAGCATATTGGCAACTAATAAGCCTAAAGCATTTAAGTTTCCCACACCACTTAAGGCCAATTCGAAGCCAAGCTTGATGTTCTCAGTGGGTAATACAAGTGCTCGGAAAACCCAACTGGCATTGTACAATAAGGAACTGGAGGACTCCTGCAGTATACGCCGTCGTTCCAAATCGTTTACGGACTTTACTGAAACCAGGAACAAGACGGTCACTATCTTTAGTCCAATTGAGGTGATGTCTACTGCAGATATTGATAAACGCTGGAACTGCCTCGATGTGAGCAGTAAGTAACTGTAAAGAGTTCCTATTTCAAATTATATTAAGTGTAAATCTGATGCTTCTTTTCCAGATGTGACTCAGCGACGCAGAAGATCGAAATCATTGGATAGCAGAATTCCCAAGCCTAGTACGTGCTCTATATATTTCTTCATTTAATTTTCTGGTTAACTAAAATAGGTATATTTGTAGAATTCCAAGCTCTAACCAAGTCAAACACTCCCGGCAAGTTGAAGGCCCGCAAAAAGGTGCCCAACTTTGCGGCGATCCATCAGAAACAGTTCGATAACATGGAGAATCTGGAGGAGCACATCGAACGTAAGAAGGCTCGTGCCAAGGAGTTGACGGCATCAGCTCTTAAGCAGCTGTCAAGGGTGGAGTCTGTCCGAAAGAAGGTACCAGCTGCTGCTGCAGATCGTTCTGCACGTCCGAAAGCTGTTAAAAAGATCGATATCCCAGCGAACACCCCCAAGAAGCGTATGGTGGCATTAACACCCATGAAAGTAGATGCAATTCCAAGGCAAAACAATGAAATGAAGATCAAATCACGTTTGCCTCTGCCAACAGTATCGAAAGTCTTCTCCTCGACTTCTGTCCCTGCTGTTCCATCTCAACCAGCGGATCGGGGCCTCCCACTTCCCCTACAGAATAAGGTTGAGGCCAGGCGACAGCGTCATATGGACATGTTTAAGGGACGCACAATCAAGGAGAAAAATACCGATATCATTCGGGGAGTTCGCTCGAATCGTCGTTTCGAGCTACAGATGAAACATCGCCAGCAGTTGGAAGAGAAGAAAATATAACTTTATCGCGGTAATGTTAAATATATGTATTGGTTTCTGTTTTCAACTTGTATTATCTTAATAAACAAGTATCTTAAATGTTTCGGCAGCAAATAAAATTAAGAAGAATAAAATAAAATGTAATTTGCTGTAAATCGTTAATATTATATACATATGCAATTTATATGAATTTGTGAGTTTTAATTTTGAATAATTTCAATAAACTTTAATCATATTATCTTTAATTTTATTTTATTTGTTATATTTATTAAATTATTCCACTTTTTAATTTAAACAAATTGTTTTTCATTTGCACATTGCCTTAACAAATAAACGATAAAACAACTATCGATAGTTAATATTCGCAATCGATAATGATGAACACAGCTGCAATGTTGCTAACAGAAGTGTGTGTCCAAGTTTTCGGACACATTGTTGGGCAACATTTGTTTTTAATGATATTGTGTATTTCGCTGTTGAAGCGTGCGGTCGATCAAGCGGAATCGCTCTTCTCATTTTCTCGATTTTACCGTTACTGCTGATAGACGCAAATTTTGAATGGCTTAAAAAACGAAACGAAATCGCGCGTTCGATGTTTTTGTGTGTGCTAATGATAAATATAAATAAATAAAGTGTGCACAATTGTTATTAAAAAGGTACGTGCAGAGCAGCTCAAAACTGCGATCGTTTATCGATTCGATCTGCAAATAAACAGTTAAGAAAGGGAACAACACAAACAACAGCAACAACAAGCAATTGGAAGAGGAGTTTCTTTGTTATTGTTCTTTAAGTTGATTATGAACTAATCGAATAATTTGCAATGGTGTGCGTCTGTGATTATTTGATGCAAATTTTGACAAAACTCGTTTTGTGTGAACTGTTTTTTTAATTCGAATTTCGAACTAAAGTGAGTGAGAGAGAAAGCAATGTCACCATGTGTGCGCCGACAAAAACAAAACAACGAGACAATTCGCATTGACATTTTATGAGTGGCGCTAACGGCACATTACACATGCTTGCACACATATGCATATGTATTCATGTGTGTGGTTGGTGGATGCATATGCACACGCATGCGCACATCATTGACAGTGCCTGCGTGTGTGTGTGAGTGTAGCGTTGCCCATTTTGGGCGTTTCACAGGCGTTTTAGTGGGCTCAGTTCAGGTAGAAGCAGAGGCAGAGGCATGCCGGCAATTTGTTTACCATTTATTATATCTGGATATATTGTGGGTTATGTCTGGGCGGGCTTTACATTATGGGAATCCGTACGCGTATTTCCGTCGCGCATGCCCAACAGCTTATGGGAAATAGTAATGGGAATTATTTATTTTCATATGTGCATTTTAATTGATTCATTTGACGCACTCGCGCAGCTGTTGAAAATATGTTAGCGGTATTCCGCTAACCCATCCCTCCCTCCACATTAAAAGGGGGGTTAAACCCAACCTATTGGATTGCCTTATGTTTTATTTTTCATTTGAAGAACTTAGAAAGTTCTTACACAAAAAAAAATACGATTTTTGCATAAAGAATTGACAATATTTAAATAAATATTTAAATAAACTATAAGAGTAATAATAAGTAGGTGTGAAGGTTTTATAGGTTTAAATACAAAGGGAAATAAAATAGGTTTATTATATCAGGTTAGATATATTACAGATCATGATAATGTGGAATGAACCTTTTTATATATTATATATAACAGTATTATATAGTAGTATAATATTATATTATAGTATATTTTCTAAAATTCAAACTAACCTCGCAAAATTTCCTTCTTATCTTTGCAGTGTTCGAAGCGAATATTCAAAACCAAATTCGAATTGAAACTGAATCACACGTAATTCGTTCGTCTCGCTAATTGCTGACATAATTCTCTATTCTCTACTCGTAGCTGGCAAAAATATGAAAAAATAAAAGAGCCGACACATAATTGAATTACTCTTGGTCTGCTCTGGTCCAATTCCGATGCTTAGTCTGAGTCTGGTTGGGTCGAGTTAGAGGTTTAATTAATTGCGCGTTGTGTGCCTAATTGAAGCGTTTAGTTTCAAATCTAAGTGTGCATGTATCTGTGAGTGTGGTGTCCCATGTAATTGTACCAGAATGTGGCATAGAAAAGCCGCTGAATGTGAAATGTGTCACGTGTATAGGGAAATTAGTGTGTTATTTATGTTCCTCGTGGGCACGACACTGGGTGCTGCCAGTCCATTTGCCAAGGAATACCGCAGTGCGGGTGCTGCCCTCTCTCTAATGGATATGGAACTGGATTCTGCAACCACATTGGATATGGCTGGTGTGGAGATGTCGGATTCGATAGCCAACTTGCAATCGGATGATATGTTGCCACTGAAAGCCGAATCGTCGGTGGTAGTGCCGGGTGTGCAGTTAAACACAGGTAAGTGTTGAGGTTATGTACACTTGAATTGAGGTTATAGAGACCTAAGTTTAGGTTAGGGACACTCAAGCCTTTAAAAAACATAATTGATTAAGTTTGTTTCTATAATACATAACTGTTTCTGTTTGTAATGTACATGCTTAAAAGATTGTCTCCACTATTCGGAATTCTTGATTCTTGTGAACCTTTTAGTTGAGGTTATGAGCAGAATAGCTTGATTCATACAATACTGAATGTTTCAATTTCTGGAGTTGTCCATAGAATTTTCTCTTACCCATTGGTGGTGCTGGATCTGTAGTTAAGTTAGGTAAGGTTATGTACACTTAAGTTGAGGTTAGGGACACTTAATTCTGAAAAGAACGAACTATAGATAAAGACTGATTCATAATGTATGTATGTATGTACATGTGTTCCAATCATGACTACTAAGCTCTGTCCCTTCTATACCGAATTTGGAAGTTTTCCATATGTGTTTTCTTCCTTGTCTCCCATTCATGCTCTGCTTATCAATTTCGTTCCGTTCTCCAATTCTCTCTTTTGCTTTGAGCTCTGCCGCACTAATGTGTCGCAAGCGCTCAGGAAACGCTTCCACTTCAACCCTGCACGGATTCATTCAAGATCTCAGTCAGTTTGAGCAGGTATATTGAGCCGACGGCGCTTATCTAACTTTATCTTACAACACTTTGCTGTCTGTTTGGTTGTTTATGACCTGCGCCTGTTGCCTCGCCCGAGTGTGGCATCATATTTCAAAAATTGCTCGAACAAGTGCATTTGTTGTTGCTGTTGTTGTCTCTTTTCATTTTTTGTGTGTGTTTGTCTTTTGTTTGCATTCTCCCTTTGCTTGTGTGTGTCTCTCTCTGTCTCTCTCTTATGGTAATTCAATCCCTCTCTGGGTCCACTCTTGAGCTCAGTGTGTGTGTGGGGATGGTTGAAGTTGCCCAGCTGGCAACCAGGATGTCAACCGCAGCTTAGACTGCTTCAGGCATGGTCGAGGAGGGGGGCACATCCGCTGCAATAATTCTGCTGTTGCCTCATTATAACGAGATTAACGTGTAATCACAGCCAGAGCCAGAGACGTGTGCTGCCCCAATGGCTGACCCTGATTGTTTGCCACTTCTTCTCTGTCTGTGTCTCTTTCTATCTCGGTCTCTGTGTCTCTTTTCTTCTTCCACTCCTTTTGGTTTTTTTTCGAGTCTGGACTGAGTGCGAATTTCCTGTCTGAGATCTCTTGGTCCGCCAGTGAAAGGGCTACTGTGCCTCTTTTACCTTTCTATATTTGTCTTTGCTCAGTTCTTTACACCCTCCTTGCCTCGCCTTGCCTTGCCTCGTCATGGCACGGCACGTTTCTTATTTATTTAAATGTCATTTAAGCGGCTTAAGTTGTGCATTTTACGACAACATATTTGAGCTTTATGAGCGTGAAAATGAAAGTACTTTCGTCATCTTTCTCTTTAAACACAACGCTCCTCCGCCTCCTCCCCGTTCTCTCTCCTGCTCTCTCTCTCTCTCTCTCTCTCTCTATCTCTCACTCTTTAAGCAGGGCTTACAAACTTTCTGAAGTGTTCCACAATTAAAGTTATCATTGAAATTAACATCTGAGATGAGTAAGCAGAGTGCAGAGTACTCTATATACTCTGTATGCTCTATATACTGTATATACTCTGTATACTTTATATACTCTATATACTCTATATACTTTACTCTATAGAGTCTGTATGTCCTATTTACTCTATATAATCTATACTCTATGTAATCTGTATACTCTAAAGACTCTAAATACTTGATAGATACTGCGTATAGTCTATAAACTCAGCATACCCTGTATACTCTATATACTCTATGAAAACTATATACTCTATGTACTCTATTCATTCTATATACCCTATTATGTGGCATGTATGCAGTATGAAGGCCAATCTATAGTATTTCCTCTCCTTTTTTATGTGCTACACTTCATTTTTTGCCCATTAGAGTGGGCCTCCTTCTGGACTGGCCAACAAGAAGTTGCCTTTGTTTCATTAGGAATGTTGGGCCATAACTTCTGGTTATGGGCATTAGAGATGGCCCAGCGGCCCCCGATGCTTGGAATAGTTCTTGACGATCGCAGGGCAAGCTAAATGCAAAGTTGTCGATTTTAAAGCCATCTACCTGCGCTGCTTAGTGCTGCTCTGCGCTTTCGAGCCTCATTTTCGGAGCAATAACAACACGAACAAGAAATTGTGTTTTTTGTGCAAGGCACGCAAACTTTGGCCCTAGCGGGGAGAGACCTGTTTTTGGCGGTACAGTACGCAGGAGTCACAAGGCAAGGCACAGGCACAGGCAAGGCACAAATCTTAGCAGGAGGCTGCCCTGGTTGGGGCTCTCTGGGATCTGAGATCTGGCACTTCAACTCCTCGGCGAATGCGGCATTTACTTGTATATGCATTTAGATACGTTGAAAGATACTTGGAACTTGTATCTCAGCATATGCATATGCATGCATGTGTGTGTGTGTGTGTGTGCGACTCTATGGCAAACAAAGCCAGCCGACAATCGTAAAAACTAAACGACGGCAGTATTTATGACTCTGAGTTTATACAGAGTTTATACGCCAGCCACATCCAGCAGAGTCTCCTAGTGCGTTCTCTATGTGTATATGTGTATGTGTGTGTCTGTGTCCCTCTGTGCCTGTGTGTGAGTGTGGATCAAGTGCTAAAGTCAGACGAGCGTTCTTTGAGTTAGATAAGAGCCAAGGCTTTACACTTGCACACACAGCATGCAAATGCAAATTCAGATAAACACGAGAGAGAGATAGAGATGCAGGGAGCGAGACAGACTGAGAGTACAGTTTAGTTGATGGTATTGCTGACTAGGAAATACTCTGTATGAACTTCTATGTATACCAGCAAGCAAATGCAAACACCAGAAAGAGACTGATGGATAAAGATAGAGAGATCTATAGATCCTGTGCCTGTTACATACATTTGCACCAAGTTAGTATACCCTTTTCTCAATAGTCGAAGGGTAGATAAAGAGAATACAATTAAATTGAGAGTCTAACTGACTTGGAAATACTTTGCATCAAATACAGATTTCGCGGTTCTGAATAAAAACTTTAACAACATTTTGAATATATAAAAAACACTTCTGTACTTGAACAGATTATTGTATTAGAACAGAAAATAACTAAATTTAAATAAAGTTATCTATTTAGTTCTATAGAATCCCATTGCACATACGATGTACATCAATTCCAAGTGCCTAATCAATGCAGGTGCAGGGTACTTCATGCAGCTGCAGTTGAGAGTCACATAAATCAGTTTGGTTTGCACTAGTTGGGTCGCGCAGGTAGCCGAGATTGAACTGGCAATGCAAAGTGCGAAATATCCCACAGTGCTCACACACACACACAGGCACACACGCACACAGATGAGTTCGTCGTTAACGCTGGCACGCTAATTTGACGAAAGCCCATTTCATGGCGTTTTTCCACATTTCATGCCGTTCGATTCGGCACGCTATGCGGCATGTAGCACGTTGCACGCTGTATGTTGCACGCTGCACGCCAGCACCTTGCTGCAGTATCTATGCAGTGTATCTGCGTATCGTACAGGTAGTTTTTAACACTCTGATCAGCATCATCACTCATCCACAGCCCGCACTCATCTCATGCTGCTTCATTATACGCCCCGCGTTTTGTTTACACCTTTGCGAAAAAGTCAAAAAAAAAGACAGAGGGAGAGACAGAGAAGGAGAGGGAGAAGCAGTGTAAAGAAACCGTTTCCCGTTTCTTTAGCCTATTTCCAGCCAGAACTAGCCGACAAACTCCTTCAGACAGTTTCGTTCCATTCGCCTTCGTTCTTTGCCGTCTTGTTTATTTTAGCTGGCGTTTCTTGTGGCTATTTATTTGTTTTCAATTTTCAAATTGTGCAAGATATAGCAACAAATGTATGTATGTAAATACATATGTATAGGTATATAACTTCTACTGTCCATGCTTGTTGCCCCTTTTCCAAGTATTTCTTAAGCCATTCAACCATTGAAAATGGCTAAAAAGGCTAAACTGACCTTGTGCAAAAGACATAAAGAGGTGTGACATATATAATAAGGTATTTAGTACATATGTACATACGTATTCTTAAACAGCATCAATAGCCAAATAGTTTTAGCCAAGTCTGTTTGTATGAACGTCTATAACTCATTTATTATAAAAGGTAGAGACATTAAATTTAGCATTAATGTTTTTTTATACAATACACAAGTAAAGTTTATAACAAATTCTGACTTAAATCGATAATATGCCAGTATTACAACTTGCTGTTACACACATACACATATATAAATACTATAAACATCTATATTGCAATTGCAATTTGATCAGTAAATCAACTAAAGAGGTATTCAGTTTTTTTGTCTATTTAGAAAACCATTTTCAGTTAAAATCTCTATAACTGCTTATACAGTCACATTTAGATTGATCCATTATGATTTGCAAATTGTTTTTGGTCACTTTTTCATCAATAATTGTCCACTGTGCGTGCATCGTCTTATTGAATTCAAATTGAACTTTCTATGCGACTCTGGCTAAGCAAATGGGCGAAAAATTTACTGATTTAATCGCTGCAATAACGGTGCATTGTTTATTGTTGTTGTTTGTTGTTTCTTGTGCCACAAGACAGGCAACAAACTAACAACAACATGCAAGATTTGTGGAAAAGAGACAATGGCAGGTGCAACAATTTGAGGCTATAGGCGAACCACCTACGTCGTCGCAATGTTGCACCGTGCCCCCTCAGGAGGGAGCCGGCGCATAGTTAACCAAAGACGTAAACCCCATAAACAGGTGTCTACCAAATGTATTTACATTTTCAAAAAGGAGTTAACGGCTCTTTTCAGAGTTGCTGTTGTGGTTAACGCATGTTTACCTATAACTCCCACGCGCTTCCTGCCTCTCTCACTCTCTGCCTCCTTCCCTCACTCTCTCCTTCTCCCTCTCTCTCCCCTTCTCCCTCTCTCTCACCCACACAACATGTCGTTAAAGACAAACAAACTTTCGGCTGGGAAAGAAAGTGCCAAATAGTAAAGAAATTAAGAAAGAAGAAAAGTGAATGTTAACAAAAATGAAAATCCCATAAAAACACAACAACACTAACAAAATGCTGCCAAGCGTGGGTGTGCTCTCTCTCTCGCTCGAGAATGTGCCGAGAATATGAGAATAAGTAATGCTCTAACATAAATTGAAGAGCGGCCAATAAATTCCAAGATAAAACTTGAAACTTGACTAACAATGCGGGCAAGCAGCAATCCCTTGGCAGATGCAGATATAGATAAAGCTCAGCTGCATAATAAATTACAAGAAAACAAAATTAAAAAAATTAAGAGCATTATTGTTAGCTCATTATGACATGAACTGAAAGTAGGACGGCTGGACGGACTGCCATGCCACATGCAACGCGAGCAACGTCAGCGTTCAGTTTCTAATTGAAATAGAAATCACAGCTGTAGCTGCAGAGCAGATGTTTCATTTCATTATTTGAGTTGTGTTCTCGCCAACTTGCTTGCTCTCCTTTTGGCTATCTCCCTCTCTCTCTCTCTCTCTCTCCTACTCTTTCTTCGTTATGCTGGCGCACAGGCATCGCTGACATTTGAACTTCAGGCGCGCAACCGCAAAATGGGGCGGCTTTGGGGGCCTTTTTGGGGCACGTTGAATAAATAAACTTTTTTTTCCAATGAACCAAAGAAAAGAAGTAAATAAATGTGTGTGTATGTGTGGGTTTGTAAGTGTGTGTGTGTCTGATGTGTATCGATGTCTTCTACACTGACCTAGAAATTTGGCTTTCTTTTTCTTTAGACTTTTGGCATCTGTTTTACGTTCCATTCTTATCGATATTCGCCATGTAATAAATCAATAATAGAAAGCAATGCTAAACCGATCGAACTTTGAACTTTGAATACGTTACAGAGTTGAAAGTTCTTTAAAATTTCAATTGAAATTAACTTTGATTTGGAAATGAAATATAAAATAGAGAAATTTATTTATTTTTTTATTTATTTTAAATCAACTAAAACAAACATTTATTTATTTTTATATTTACTTTATTGCAGTAAACTTTAGTAACAATTTAAACTTTATAAAGACGATTTTCAAGAAATTTATCTTTATTTTTCTAATATTTGAAAACAAATTAATGTTTTTCTATTAAATACTTTATCTTTCATGCTTTATTTCTATATCATTTATTTCATTAACGATAAATCCCAAATAATTTGATATTGCAACAGGTGATACAAAATAATCTTGATTTCTTTATTTAAAATTAACTTTAACAATGAATAATCGTTATACCTTTGCAGAGGTTCTATTTATTTTTAACTCTAATTATTTATTTATTTAATTTAATTTCAATAACAATATTTCTTTTAGTGCAGTGTAAATATTTATTCCTATTCATTAATGGTCTTTCTTATTAAAATTCAATTATATTTTAATTGTAACTGCTACTTGAAATATAAATTAAACTTTATTTAGATTACTTTGACACAAATTCAATTGAATTGAATGCGTGTTGGCAACTCTCGAGATTGATCGATAGTACTTGAGATTGTCCAAAATCACATGATATTCATAGAGTTTTCTAAAGAATTTCAACTTCAAATTACAAAAGACTTCAACACTTTTTTCGCTGACTGGCAGATATGATAAAAATTGAAAGATATCAACGTGTTCACATACACAGAGAACTGTTTATTTACCGTTGAATCTGAAGTCGCTGCTGGCGCTGTCGGGGCAGACACTCCTCAAATTTGCATGTCAGCACTTTGGGCGCCATCAACATCAGCATCGTGTGGCGCCCATGCGGAAATCAAAGTCAAAGCCGCAATTACCCGACATTAAAGTAATAACAAAATCAAAATCGAATTCGAAATCGACAATTTTTGCAGTAGTTGAAACGGTTTTTTTTATACGAAAATCGCTTCCGCGCTGCACAATTTGTCACGGGGCACCCGACACGGTCTACACCTTCAACATGGGCACTCTGCCTGCCCCCCCACTTTCACTCTTTGTCTGTAGTGCTATGACAAAATGCGCAGTGGTGCGAAATATTAACTGACTGTGCCCCCCTTCGATAAATGATCAAAAAGCTAAAGCCGACTAGAGTCGACGTAGCCAATAAACAGTCAATTATGGCATACACACACACACACACATACACACACATATGTATGTATACAGACAAGTGCATAATATTTAAATGTTGCTGGGCTTGGGGCGCTCCATCATCAGTCACTCATTCATTCAGTCAATTCGTCAGCTAAAAAGCTTAACAAATTACGCAAATGTTGCCAGCAGCCCCGACAACAACAAAAACAGCAACAACAACAGCAACAACAATACAAGAAATTTGCATTTCAACTGCGTTTCTTTGTTGTGTTGTTGTTGTTGCTGCTGTTTTTGTTGGCATCTCACCTTGTTGTCTAATGCACTCGCAGTGCGCTGAGTTTGCTGTTAATTTATGGCAATTTAATGAAAATTACCTGTTGCGCTCCGCTGCAGGCCCCACCTCAGCCTCTTTCCTGGAGAAAGAGCAGGCAGAGATGGAAGAGGAGGTGCTGCCAGGTGCTTAGCTATTTGCTCATCATCAGCAACAGGTCTACACATACTTCGCAAAATAAGAGGTGCAACGGGTAGGTCAAAAACGAACTGAAAAGTTTAATAAATTTCACGTTTTCCAACATATTAAATACATTTCTCAGTAATGAAATATAAAACTAAATATAAACTACTTACACACAAAGAAAAATTATAAAAATAAATGAGGGAGATTCAAATATTCTTAAATGATTGCAGTGTAATCAAAAAAATTTAAAACTGTTAATAATCAAAGGTTATATAGGTTAGAAAAAGTTAAATAACTTGACTACCTTCTGCCTTAAAGTGTCTTTAGTTTACAGGGTAACTGTCTGTATGCAATAATTTCCCTCTTCGGCACTTCCTTAATCAATCTGTCGCTTATCAGCTTCAGGCATCGCCTGTGAGCGCCAGTCATCAGTCAGTCTTGGCTACCGGAATTACGACAACGAAACTTTGGCAACTCCCCCTTCCTTCTCCCCCTCTTTAAGCGACCTGTTGCCATTGTAAGCATGTGAACTAAGCCGCTTACAAGGCAGCCCCCTAACCCCCTGCTCTCCTCTACTTTCTTGCTATTTCTCTTTTAATCTTCGGTGGGATTGTCGCAATATTTTGATAGCGCAACTGTTATAAATACCCAAAATATTTGGCCATAAAAAAACTTAAACATTTTTCCCTTCATACAATTAAATGGCAGACGCTTTTGAAAATTACACAATATTTTTATTTCTTAGTATTAGTTGGCGCCAAAAATAATAGTTTTTCAACGTTTTTGATTGCCTTGTTGGATTTAACATTTAGATTTTTGGTATGGCAATGATGGGAACGGGGGAGCCTCATCAACAAATCGTCAACTCGTCAAGTGCAGCTATAAAATGGCTTGTTTTATGGCCAGAAAATTGTTGGTGGAAAATGTCAATGTAATTGAAAGGCGAAGAAGTCATTCAAGTCGTATAAAATGAGAAAATTCCTAACATAAAGTTGAAGAAAACATTTTGGAAAAACCAAAAGCAAACTTTGTGTGTTTACAACATAAATCGAGGGGAATTTGTCAGCTTTTCTATTTCCACTTTTCCCCCTCTCAAGAGAACATACATATATGTAAATTGTGTGTTCTCTCCACCTTCTTTGCATGTTGTAAACTTCAGACTTATCGTCTTAAGTCGATTGGATATTATCACCTTCGAGTGGAGCTCAATTGATTTCAAATCTTTATCGATTGCACTATCATATCTTAGTGGGGGTGTGTGCAGTGCCCATCCATAAACTGTTTTGTCATATTTCCACTCTTAATTTATGCACATTTTTCCACATGTTGTTCCACTGTGGGCTTACCGTTATCAGGTTTCTAACGGTACTCAGAAAAGCCCTTCCACTTCCCCTGGGTCTGGATCTGGGTTTCTTTGCATATGATTAAGCGTGTCGTCGAACAGGTGAACGAACCAGCAGTGATCGTTGCCGATGACTTTTCGAAATGACCATTTTATTGTTTCTGCCTTAGCGTCGTTTGTTTTTTTGCCCACTTGTATGTTTCAGACTCTCAGACAGGCCATAATCAAAGGTTATTTATGAAATATTGTATAATTTATGCATATTTCGCTGCTCTGGCAACCTTCGATCAATTAGCTAATGATGCAGCAACAGCAACAGCAAGAGGAACATCCACTTAAACTATCACAAATCTACGTAAATTATAAGTCAAGCCAAAGGGCCAAAAATGAAAATGGTGTTGCAGACTGTAAGATGATCAGAGACAGAGAGAGAGACTGAGAGATACAGGAAGAGATACAGACAGGGAGACAGACAGACCGAGCAACAGATAGGAAGACAAACAGGCATACAGATAGAGAGACAGAGCGACAGAGAGCCGGGCAGAGTGACAGACAGAAATACAGATACAGACAGACAGACAGAACAACGAATATACAGAGAGACAGTCAGACATAGGGACATAGAGACAGACAAACATACAGAAAGAGACAGACAAACAGGCAGACAAAACAACAGACAGAGCGACAGACAGACAGACTAGATAGACAGAGAGACAGACAAAAAGACCGACTAAAAGTTTCGCTGGCTATATATAATTAAACCAGCCTTTGTTTACCAACCGAGAATCATTCAGAGTCTGGTATTCTATTGCCCATACACTCCTCTACCAAAACAAATATACCTTATATACCTTAAGTATTTTTGAGACTGTAAAGCAAACGCAACGCGCTCTCCGAAAACTTTCACCCAAACCACAATTAAGGCAACAAAATTGACTTGACGTTGCGGCTGGAAATAATTTATAAGTGCGCCGCGATCTATTCCGATCCCAAACAAGGGGAGGGGAGGGTGAGGTGAAGTGGGGGGACAACAAAAGTGTTAAAACGCGCATTTCATTTTCGACAAAATGTGTTCACATTCGAGTTACAAGCTAATTAGCCGCGGCAAGACACGCTGCAAATGCCGACCAGAACATGAAAACGTTGAAAAGAAAGCAAGACACTGTGCGAGGGCTGCTCTGGAAGTGGTCTAAAAAATTCATTGGTAAAAGAAAAGATACCTTATCTAAAAAAAGAGTTAAGAATATTCAATATTTGTTGTAGTGCGTAATTTTCATTAGCTCAAATTAAATACTAAATAAATATTCTTATTCCAGTTTTTAAAGTGATAAAATATCTTGATTATAATTAAATTAAATTTAATTTAAATTTAATTTGCTTTGAAAACATAGTATAATTCTGAAGGTATTTTCTTTTCGATACCAAAACACAATCTTAGAACTTGGGAAAGATATTTGAACATTTATTCAAAATATTAATACTGAACACTTTTTAAACAGTTTCATTTCTGAAAGTCTTTACTCCAAAGTCTTTAAAAACTTTTAGCTTCACCTTCGTTTCCATTTCCATTTCCAAAAACAAAATCAAACCCAAACATACAATTTATCTTGGTATGTATGTTGCTTGTGTGTGTGTTTGTACATTTGTTTTACTGTATGTTGTAGATAGAAGTGTGTGTTGTGTAGTGTGTTGTTCCATGTCGCATAGAGAGGGCGCACGCGGCTTGTCGACAGACACAACATGCTCGTCAAAGTTCGACACGGGCCCCGAGATTGCCCCCACTAAAAAATGTTGTTGTCCGATATGTATGCGATGTGTGATTCGTCTTGTATCGTATCTTCGTATCGTGTGTAGGCAAACATTGTGCCGGCCAGTGGGAGATTTCTCTGTTCCAAGATCTGTTGGCATCGTTTACCGTTCGTTAGATTGAGGCTTGTCACAAGGTAAAGTGTTGACTTGTGTGTTTCTACCACACATTATAACATACGATGTATAAATCTCTCAGATTAATAGCTGTTGATCTATATTTACCGTTTAATCGGACGCAACATTTTCCCCCCAAATTAGTTTTTGGGGTCAAAGACTGGAGATGCCGTTTTTATTTTTAATGAACCCGCATCCGCAAAGTTCTCTGTACTTTAGCGCAATTACACAAATTTGCCGACATTCCTGAGGCCCAATTCGCTTTGGGAAAGTAGTTTAAAGACATGGCCGAAGATTGATCGTTCGTGTGCCGAAAAGTAAAGAAAGAATATGAATAAACTCAGCGACAGTTTGTGTATTTTCTTAAATAGTTTGATCATATTTTTCAGTTTTGGTTTGCTTACTTATTTATATCCTTGCAGAGGGTATATTAATTTGTGCCAGTAGTTTGCAATGCACCTTAGAAGACATCTAAGACCTCATAGAGTATATATATTCTGAATCAGCATAACCAGGGCAGTTGATCTAGCCATGACTGTCTGTCCGTCTGCCTGTCTGTCTGTCCGACTGTCTGCTGCAACGCAAAGTAGTCTCTCAGTTTTAGAGCTATCTTGTTGAAACTTGGCAGACTTGCTTTTTATTGCTGCATGCTGTAAATAAGTTGGAACAAGCCGGATCGGACTGATATATCGTATAGCTGCCATAAAAACTATCAACTGAGTTTTGTGATTTGTCCAGATATAGTAACCAAATTTACTACAACGTACTTTTTCTATATACAAAATATGTATATAAAACTTAATTAGTTTATTTAATAGAAACCTGCAAGGGTATAACAGTTTCGGCATGCCGAAGATAGCCTCTCTTCCTCTTTATTTTTACTTTTCTGTTTTGATTTGCATAGATTTTATTTTTATTATTTTCATGTTTTGGTTTTCTTGAATAGTTTCTTTCTTAGACTCTTTGCATTGGTGCGTTGACATTCATTTGCTTTTGACCATGGCTAAAGTGTCCATTCTATATGTATCTGTATCGTTTTGCTTTTGTTTTTGTATTTGTAGCTTGTGGTCTTCGTCAGCTAAATATAGCAATACCAGCCCAGCTGAACTGGTCAACTGGTCAGCGATGTTGACCATGTGCAAAGATGTGGGCGTGTCAGCGCCTCTGCTGTCACTCAACTCAAATTCACTTAACTTTTCAAGTCAACGTTTTTTTTGGGTTCAAAGTTAATGCAAATGGCTTCTTCAGTTTTGAGGTCGCATAGAAATGGTCTAGAAATGATGTTTCATCTTTAGTACTGACTTGTGTGTGTGTTGTACAGTGTTACTAGCACCGTTAGCAGCTTTACAATTAGAGATGAGTTGCGGATCTTTGTGCTTTAGGGCCCAACTCTGCAGCGGCTGCCTTTGAGTGCCGATCGCATGGGACTCTAAAGAGAGAGGGGGACAGGGAATGGGAGGTGAGGATAGCATAAATCACATTAACCGCACTCGAAGCCATATCAAATTTCGCGGCTATATTGGGTGTTGTTGTTGTCTGGCTGCGTTGCGCGCCTGTTGCCTGTTGGCCAAGTTAATTGATTGGTTGTAAGCCTAGCTGGCCTCGAGCTCAAAGTCAAAGCCGATGCAGCCAAATGCCGCACGCCCGCAAGTGCTGACATTTGTTCAGTGTCACGACTTCACAAACAGCAGACAAACTCTAGCAATAACGGGCAGAGCGGTAGAAAGACAGGCAGACAGACAGACTGACAGACAGATGAGCAGTCAGGCAGATGAACAGACAGATGGACAGATGGACAGACGGACAGTTAGGCAGGCAACCAAAGAACAGAGGGACAAACAGACAGACATTCAGGCAGGCAGCAGACAAACGGACAGGCAGACAGATAGAAAACGGACAGACAGATGGGCAGAGGGACAGACAGATGGACAGACAGATGGACAGACAGGCAACAGTTGCTGCAGTTTGTTCTGTGCTAGAAGCGCGCACACTTCGTCAGTCTGTCAGCCAGTTAGTCTGTCTGTCTATCTGCCTGTCTGTCTGTCTATCAGTCAGTCGGTTAGTCAGTAGCTGGCACTCACGACAACGCCAAAGCCCATGGCTCTGCCCAGGCCTAAGAGCAATGGCAAGAGCAAGAGCAAAAGCTAGACCAAGACCGAAGACTTGCCCTGGCCCAAGATACTTGTAGAGGAAACTTTCTTTCGTGCCGCGCACAATGACAGCAGTAGGCTGCGGGAGGCGGCAGCAGCAGCATCCCAGTTGGAGGTGCCTCATCATGATGTCATTGCACTTTGTGGCAACAACAGGCGTGCTGCATTGTTCTCAAGGAGTTGCTGATGCTGCTGCTGTTGCTGCAGGCCTTATCGGCTGCTGCTGATCTTCAGCTTTGCAGCTTGCGGTACTTGCAGCCAGTTCAAGAGTCAGCAGCACGTTGGGCTCTGTTCTCTGTCTCCCTCTCTCTCTCTCCCTGTCTGCCACAACAGGAACTGTTGCAACTGCAACACGGCGACTGTGAATTTTGAAAATTAATTTAACATGAACTTGCAACTAATTTGGAAAGCTGCGCTTCGCATGAAAATTCATTTCGGAAATGTGTATGCTCAGCATTTCTTGTGCTTCTTCTCTTTTCCCCTCCCCTCTCCCCTCCCTCTTTGTAATTTTTTTGGCCAATTTCTTTATGGCTTCATATGGCCACCACAGACAGCTGCAAGTTGGCGGCGACGACGGCGGCCGCGCTTTAATAGCCCCAACTTGACTGTTTCTTCCTCTTCTACACCGTTTGCCTTCTTGCCAGCGTCTTCTTGGTTCAGCGTTTTTTTGGCCAAAACAAGTTTTCGAAACTGGTTCTTGCTTGCTGCTGTCTGTTGAAAAGGTTTAGTTTTTTATTTTTTTGTTATATTTATTATTATTTTGTGGCTTAAGCCGCAGCAGACAAGAAGAATTTATTTCTAACTTAAGCAAATACGATATTATCGCCAAAGAGCAAAGTCTCAAGTCGACTAGCCTGATATCCTGCATGGAATTGGCTTTAATACAGGCATTTTGCCTGGGAATTTGTTAAGTACAGCATGAACACGGTCTACGCTATGGGAAAGAACCTTTATTCGCTTATTTCTTATGCTTCTATGGGAACTGCTATACCCTCTTCACTTTGCTATATTGATAAGAACCAAGAGCTTTGGCAGGGTCAACGTGGGCCATGTGCTTTTAGCCAGCGTCTGCTTGCGTACGTTTTGCGGTCTTGTTTTGGGATTCTCTTGGGAGCGGAAGTTTATAAAGAAGTTTAAGCTACGTGCTCATGGCGAAGTTGAAAGCATTTGGTGACAAACTCTGTTGTGGCTACCGATCGCGCGCGTTTCCGCTTGTGTTTCGACCAAATCTGATTGAAGCTGCAACAAACACGCACAAACACACACACACACACACACACTCTGACCAAATGTACAGCTACAGCAAGTGCAGCCAGATCGATTGGGAGGCGGGAAAAAACGGGAAAATCCACTTGGAAATGTTGACTCCAATGAGAATTCAATTTCAACGCCTCAATCAACAACTTAATTCAATTAATTTCGAAATGTTTGTGGGATGTCGAGCAACAAGAGCTGCAACAACAACAACAACAACAACAACAACAACCGCAAACACGTGTTCAAAATTTCAACTGCAAATCGAAGAAATAAAAATAAAATGCATATTAAATAACAGCGAAAAATGCAAACAATAAAATGTGCATAAACTAGCAGGCATTTTATTTGGCTATAAAATGGCTAAAAAGCACATGGAGTAAACTAGGCAAGATTGCAGAGAGAGATCTCAGCTTGAAATTAGTGCACAGTGCGCTAAATAAATATGCGCACACACATAACTAACGCATTCCGAATGAAGAAAATTGCACAAGTTGCTGAGATAAAAGTGCAAAACTAATTTTAGATATGAAATCACAAGGAAGTGCAAGATTTATATAAAGTGGAGTAAGATTAGAGATCAAAGCTAGCTAGTAAATCAAATAAATGTCTAAAAATTAATATAAGCCATTAAGATAGTCATATCTGATATGTAAGAAAACAGTTAAGATTATCGTAAAAAATAGCTTGTAGCTTAGCATGCAAAATCTCTTGAGTTCCTGACATTATCTTCATCAGTTTTATAGTTGCTACTGCAAGAAAAGCCACTAGCTGGAAATTTATTGCTTGCCAATCGATATAGAATTGGGGACTAAAAGCTTCTATCGTAGAAGTTGGGAGAACTAGCTTTGCATAATCAATTTCTGAGTTTCATTTAGCTTTTTTTGTCATTTATTCTAATTTGATTAATGTGCTTAAGAGCCGCCGTGCGACCTAATCGACCTAATTTGCAAGTTAGCCAACTCTTTATATATGATACACATACATGGATACTCATATACATATGTGTATGTGTATATATCATGTGTATATAAATAGCATCAGCTGTCATCGGCTCAGACCATTTGCAGGCCGGTTTAAAGAACCCACTTTGGGTTCTTTAGTTTTGTATACCCTGCATGAAAAAGGGGGCTATCTTTCTGAAAGTAGTCTGAAGTAGTCTGTAAAGGAAGTCGTGTTTAACTTGACAAATACTTTAACCGATAGAAGTAACGCTAGAATTGATTGAACTAACTCATGAATCAATGGAACTACAAATAACATTTTTGGAACTGTCGATATAGTTGATGGAACTAACGTTAGAATCGATGGAGCAATTTGTAAAATCGATAGAACTATAGATAGTACAAATCTGCATTGATAACTTCTTTAGTTTTTGTTAAGGTATCTTTCCGTGCACCCCACACTGTTTGCTCTGTTGGCCAACAACTTGTTCAAGCAACATTTCAATTTGACCAACTGTAGCTAACTGATATCTGCTCAACTCGCTCGCGATTGCTGCCGGCTGCCGCCGCCTGCTGGCGTGGAGGTAATTGCACAGTGCTGCTGCTAATCGCGCGCGATCTCGACTAGCATCTTATAAATACCCCACAATTTATGTTTGCTTAGGAATCAACCGTTAAATGCGCCTCTTAATTAAAGGCCTTGCTGGCGAATGGATGCGAATGAATGCCACATTCGGCGTTGGCCACTTACAAAAACCAATTTACACGCCCCAAGACGACTTGCTCAATATCCAGACAGAGAAAGAGAGAGAACTGAGAATTGTAATGCCAACAGGCCAGGGCAGGTGGGAGGTGGGTTTGGAAATCAATTTTGGAACGCGCATTCGCGCTCGCTCCGCTTGACATTGAACGGCGCCGTCGATTGCCGCGCGAACGTTGGCCATCAGCTCATTTCCTTCCATAAATTTTGGCCAGTTTTGTAACAATTTCGCCGCTGGCTTTACATGCGAGTAACGAGTACACACATACATATATATATATACATATATGTATATATAACATATAAATGGCATACATACATATATCTGTCGGGTCTATAAATTAATTTGTTGAGCTCTGTTTGGCAGCCCAAAGAATTTCCATCGTTGCGAAAAATTCTGACCCCAAATGCAGCAACGAATCAAACAAATTGCCATGATATCATTATCTCACATTATAACAAAGTTCGTTATGCGATCTTTGTTGTTGTAGCTGTTGCTACCTGTAATTAACTGAGTTATTGTTTAACTAAGTTCGGATGCAAAGTGCCCATTTGCAGTGAGCGGGGCATGCAAATTGCTTTGAGTTTGGCAATGAATGTGAATAAATTGTGCATATTATACTGATGTGTAGTATATTTATTAGACGGGCCACCCCCTAGTTTTATAGTATATACCAAGCTCTAGTTATGAGATTGTACTATAGAAGAAGATCAATTGAGAACTTGTTAGGATTTTAAGGCATATTTTATAATATAATATATAGATATAGTACATCATATTCTATAGTACATCATATTCACACGTTCCAAGATCTTCTTCCCTTCTCTTTGTATCTCTCTTTATCTCTCTCTTCCAGTACAAACTTATAACTCTAGAATGTTAGATATTATATACTATGTTATATATGTATATATTCTATATTTATCATCAGTTAGAATGAATGAGAGTGAGAGAGTTGTAGAAATTGCTAAAGATCAACGAACCTGTAAAGATATTTTGATTGCTCCCTCTCTTCTGCCTCTCTCTCATTCTTCTTTTTGTATGCCAACAGCATGTGGGGAACAGTGGCAAGTGGAATATTAAGTAAACGGCATGTAAAATCGAAACATTATAAATTATTTGAAAGCAGAGAGTTATATGGCATCTTGCTTGACATTTGCATATGCTTCAGAGTCTGAATCATCGTTAAGTTTATTAAGAAACTATCGATGAATCACAAGCTGTACAAGTCTTAATCTCGCCTTTATGGTGCATAAAGTATATATATATATATATAGTATGTATATACAATATATATCTTGTTTTTATACAGAGTATATGTTTATAAAGTATGTATGTATGTAGATCTTGTTTATTTACATACTGTTTTGATTGAATTGTTTGTTTCAAGTCTCTGAATTGAGATCGTTAATCGCTTCATAAAGTTGTGCTAAATGTGTCGATTGTTTCGTTTAGTGTTTGTTTTATGAGCTGCTCTTTTTTACACAATTTACGTCTGATTGTACGCATTCGATGACGCGACTATCGAGCCCGGGTTCAAGTTCATAACAACAAAAACTCAGGAAGCCAGACAAAAAAACGAAATGTAATTAAAATTATTATGTCACGCAATGTGCGGTGCTCTATTGACAATTTGGGCACACTTACACACATGCAATATATGCATTTGTATATATACATGTTTATGTATATGTATGTATGTATATGCTATATATAGAGTGTGCTTATGTGTGCGTGTGTTCCATATGTTTTGCCCCAGTAAGAGAAAAGGAGAGAGAGATTGCGCAACAGTTTGTCGCCTTCTAAAGTTTAGAAATATTGTAGATGAATAATCGAAATTCATGTAATGTGTTTTTGATTGAATATTGAGTATTGAGTATTTTGTGCACGCTCATCAATATTTCAATGCTGCAATGATTCAATAACAAATCAAGCCAAATGAAACAACAATTTTTATGAATGAATAGCGCCAAATTGGCGTTGGCAATAAACGTAAAAACCAAACCGAAACCGATACCGCAACTACAGCAACAACAACAACAGTAGCAACAACAACAGCAGCAACAACAACAACAATTGCAACAGCAACCACAATTGTATTAAACAATTTGGAAGCTTTTTCGCAATATTTGCAAATGGATTTTGACATCGACAGCGAAACTAAACGTCGTTTACCGCTTGACCCCAAAATAAAAAAAGGGGGAAAAATTTTAAATTGATTTTGATTATTTTTTTAACTCGTTGAACTCAATTAATTAACTGTAGATAACTTGTCGTGGGTGTCAGCAGTAGTATCCGCTGCCCCTCACTCCTTGCCCCCTTTGAACATTGGCAATTGCCGTTGAAAATTGTTTTCACACAAATTGAAGGCAAAGGTTTCTTTTTTGGCGGCTTTCATCAAACAATTGTCTAATGCATCTCTCTCTCTCTCTCTCTATTTACAGGTAAGCCATGATGAGCTTTCGCTTAGAGGTAGATACAACCATTAGATTCCCGAGCCATATAAAACGCAGCACATGAACATTTTATGAGCCAAGCCAAGTGCCAAAAGCGTATTTAAATGAAGTTGCCAAAGCCAAAGCCAGAGCCAAAACCGCAACCAAAACATGTGTCAGACATGTCAAACAGAAAGAGATGCAGACGAAGAGTGAGAGAGAGAGGGTAAGAGAGAAAGAGCGAGAGAGGTAGAAGAGAGGGAACAGCGTGGAAGCATTAAAGTCAAGCTCATTTTTATGCACATTTGCAGTTTGCCATTTTTCGGCTGAAAAGTGCTCATAACAGAGTTGTGCCAGCGCTGCCAGGGTTGCCATGGCTGTTGACAGACTTCTTGCAGGTTTCCACGGCCCACCTAAGTCTCTCTCTTCTCTCTCTATCTCTCTCGCTGCAAAGTCAGCTTAAACTTTATTTCCAAGTGCCAGAGCCGGAAATTTCATAATTTAGTTCGCCTTTTTGAGTTTTCAAAATTAATATGTTAGTTGAAATGAAAAGGGGGTATTATTATGTCATTGAGTGACACTTGACATGGCGCCCACGCGTATTGAACTTCTCCCTCTACTTTTCTTGGTTCCCCCTTCCTTGAATAATTTGAACTGCCATGTTTTCCACTCCCCCCTCCCTACGCCTCTGGGCCTGCGCTAATTTTGTCGTTTTAAGCTCTTTTTTTGATTGCGGCGCAGCCAACGCAGCACAAAAATTGATAAAGGTAAATAAAAACTTAAAACTCAATTCGAAATCAAATTGGAAATCGAAATCTTTGTCGAAATATTGCCTCCGTGTGGCGTGTTGTGGTATTACGAGTGGCTGCGCTGACCCATCGAACCTCGCAATAATTGCCACAATTCGCGGCCATTTCCGCTCTGCTGCTGTGGGTGAAAAGAGAATCGAAAGGCCCCTGTATGTGCTGCACAGTGGGGCAGAAGGTGATGTGAAGGCGATTGCCTCTTTTGAGGGAAACTTGTTTATTGAAATACAAGTATGTGTATAAATTCTTAATACTGTAATTACTACTATGTATATGTGAATATGTTATGATAACCGATAGTTGTCCTAGCAAATGTGTTTTTCGTTCCTCAGCCTAAGGTGATTTCAGTTTATAACGTGTAAAATATGAAATTTGATTAGAAAAATAACAAAATATTGTAGGAATTAAACTCACTTGTTATTTAGTTTAGCATTTTATAAGTATTCTTTCAGTATTAGATTATTCTAACAATTTGTTTTCAATTATTTACCTTGACAGAACCAATTGAATCTATACACTAACTATACCCTTTATACTTTTTCATTTAGTTAAAATTCGACAACTTTATACTATAGAATTAAAGAAACAATCGGTCAGAAATAAAGATTTTTATAAAAATAAGAAAGAAAGGTTACCTTTGATATGCCGAAAGTTTTATAAACTTCAGCTAACGTCAATAATATTCGTTAAAGATGCATATGTAATGAAGTTATGAAGTTAAGATTAAGATAGTTAATTTGGAATTATATTTTAATTTAATTTGCAATTTATTTCTACAATTCTAATAGGCCGAACATAGCTATGCTTTTTTAAACTTCTAGCTTTTAGCCGAATATTCATAAGAAAGATACATACTATGCATACATACATATATAGTGATCGAATTCTTTTGAAATTGTAATAGTATACGAAACTAAATAATGCTTAAAAGCATAGTGCAACTCACACCACAAATTCACTACATATTCAATTGTGCTTGCTTCACTGTGCGTCCACATGCGTCCAAAGTATGCGCGCTGCTGCTGTTGCTGTCCGTTCACTTTTAAAGACCGTTGTTGTTGTTCTTGTTGTTGCTCACTCGTTCGGTACTTGCATATTTTTTCATGCACTCGTTCTTTATGAACAATTGTTGTTGCTGTTGTGCTGCTGCTGCTGCTGCTGCAGTCAAATAGTCAGTTTCGCTGCCTTTTTCAGTCTTTTGGGTAATTAAAAGCGACGTCCAAAGTGCAATTGCAGTGGGTTTAATTTACATATGTTCAAACATTTGCTCTGCGCTTGCCAAACAAGTGTGTTGTAGCTGCTGCTGCTGTTGCTGTTGCTGCTGCAGTTGCTGTTGTCGTGGGTGTTTCAATTTCCAGTCATGCAGTGGCTTAATGCCAGTATACAGTATACACGAACAGAACCACGCCCTGAATTGAAATAAAAACCCCAAACTGACCTACTGCACCACAAAGGCCGATGCTGTGCCTGCCACATGAGGCACGTTTGTTACTTTTCTTTTGACACCTTTAGCTGATTAATTCGCTACGCATTTTCAGGCATCATTAATTAGTTTAGGCTTCGATTGGGTTAGAAAGTTTCGTAATGTTGGGCAAGCGATTTGTGAAAGTCAATAATGCAGAAGGAGAAGCAGCTTCGATGTTTTGATGTTTGCATTCATTTTTCATGTTCATGTTCGTGTGTGTGTGTGTGTGTGTGAAAAGCACTTGTTGATTACAAATCGAGCAGCACATACAACATAACGGCATTTTACATTACCTTGAGCTCAAACTGCCAAAAAGCCAAGCGAAGTAAAGCCAGAGCAAGTCGAGGATGCAACCATCATCCATCTTCAAGTGTTCGATGCTGTAGCTGAAGTGTCTGTGCATAGATCGTTCCCTCTTGTCTGTGTGTGTATGTGTGTGTGTGCAGCATTCCGAAATGCACTTGAAGCTGCAAGTCTCATCTCAAGTGGCACTCGATGTCAGCAGTGCCTGCCTGGGCCTCGAGAGCAGCTGCCTCTGCCTCTGCCTCTGGCTCAACGGCTGGGGAGGTCCATATCTAATATGGAGCTGGAGCTGGTGCTGGCTTTGGCTTTGGCCCTCTTCTTTCGCCATTAGAAGCGCATGTCCGCATGTCCGCAGCGACAACAATCAATTGGCTTTAAACACATTTTATTGGCGTCATCAAGTTGGAACAATTCGCTGGAAATCGCAGCGAAGCAACTTTCCAAAGAGCGCGCTTAGAATTGCACTGTAAATGGTCAGTGGACACTGTCTGTCTGCCTGTTTCCATGATGACGTCGTTGTCATTGCCATCTATCTAACTTGTTGCTCTCGATGATGATCCTCAAGCTGACTCTGTCATCCAGCCATAAATAAACTGCAGTTCCCCTGCCTGCCTTCTTCTATTTCTTCTACTGCGGTCATTGCTCGCGTTCTGACAAATCCGTTTGTAAAGTCTTGTTGCAGCTGCCCCGCCCCCTCCCCTCTCTAAACATCTGACTATGCCGAAAAAGCAAAATTAATTGTTCAAACACACACCTTTCAAGGAAGCAGCCCCATGTGTAGCACAACCTCAGTTTGTGCCTCAGTTTGCTTCACTTTTTCAATTGCACGAATTTTGCCATATTTCTTGCACGGCACGATCGACGCTGTTGCTCTTCCTGCTTGCCTCCGTCTATGGCGACATTATGATGTTTTTTGTCGTGCACGTTGTGTGTGTGTTGTGTCTGCAGTCTCAGCTTCATGCAGCTCTTTTGCAGCATGGCAGATTATTATCAATTTTCCTTTAGCCATGACAACGAATATTTCTGTTTGACATGTGTGAAAATATTTGTTTGCCATGCGGGCCACAACATTGTCTAGAGTATTGTCTATATGCATGTGTGTACATATGTATGTATATATAGTCACTATATCATGACATACATCCACACACATCATGTATACTACAAAGTGTTGTGTTGCAACCGTCGCGACGCGGTTACAAGCACAATTTATAGAGCTGGCCAATTAAATTTGAATTTCCAACAATTGATTAATACGTTGCTAGTCTGTAGTATAGTAGTTGCTAGCCTTAATCTTATAATCACCCCAAACAAATAATATATCTTAATGTCTTGACTTGCTTTAAGTGTGGCAAGGCAGGCTTAGTGAGATATATGATGTTAAATATGTTATAGAATTCTTAGAAAACAGTATATATAGACAAAGAAGGTCTCTTATAACTTCCTGTATACATTCATTCTGTAGCTTTCGTGCTTGTTTCCTTACTGCAAATAAATATTCATTTGCGATTTCTTAAGATCGTGCTAATGATAATGCTACTCTGCCACAATATGTTCGATGTCCAAAATATACGCGATGATATATCTCATATTTCTGTTCTCTTGCTCAGCTGGCATGCATTCCCAGAGCACTTCGAAGTCTCCATATGCCTCTCTCTCTCTCTCCTTTCCCCTCCCCCTCCCCCCTGCCCCTTTGCTGCTGCTGCTTTTTTGGTGTCAACACAGATGCAGCTGGGGTCGCTGCTGTTGGAAACAACACTTTGTGGCAGTTGCAGCTCGACAGCTTGCCAAGTGAACATAATTATGCACATTCGTTCTGCAAGTTCTCGACGAGGAGCGAGGGGGTTAAGAAGTGTGGGAAGGGGTGTTGTCTCGTGTTCGGTTTTGTGGAATTCGGTCAAGTACTTGCCACCACTCGGCAAGTAAATGCAACACGCTGTTGCCATTGCCGGCTGCCAACTGGCGGCAACTTCGACTTGGCTTTTTTTGTTTGATTTGATTTGTGTGACATGTGGAAGCTGTCGGTCTGCGCATTATTGACACTTTATCAGGCACACTGCAGACATGTAGTACCCCTGCCCCACCTTCCCCCTCACTACTCTGTGCCTGTGTCTGCCCCATATGCATATGCATAAGTCGCTGAGGCATTTGTTAAGCGGAGCACGCAACTTTCTACGCATTTGTTACACTTTGTCGGCCCACGCTTATCAACTTGGCCGAAAATTTAATTATATTTCGCCTGTCAGATTAAACGACGACGGCGTCAGGCATTCCTTAATGAGGCGACCTCGAAAAAGAAAGTCCGCTCACCTAACAATTGTGGCACGTCGTGATAACGTGTCTTGTCTTGTCTTCTCTTCTCTTCTCTTGGCTTGGCCATGGCGCATGACGCGGCAGAAGCTGAGAGTCTTTTGTGCTTTATTGTTGTTGATGGTGTTGCTGTTGCTGTTGTTGCAGTTGTTGCTACTGCTGTTGCTGCTGCTGCTGTTGGGCTACCGTTTGAGCAGTCCACAGATACTAGCTTCAATCACTTAGCCGAAAATGTGTGTTCCTAAGCGATGCGCAGACTCATTAGTATCGCGCATGAAAGTTCACTTTCTTTTTGTTATACCCTTGTGTGGAAGGTATATACGTTTTAGGCTAAGATTTGCTATGTAGAGAGGAAGACAAATTTAATCAAAAGTGAAACACTATATCTATTAATATATGTGCAATACAAAGAATCTCGTTAAAATATATATTAATATGTATAATTAAAATATATATTGATGATCAGAATAAGGCGAGTCTAGCCAGAACTAGTCATGTCTGTCTCTACGTTCTTCTCTTTGTTTTAGATCTATCTTAAGGATAATTGCCCAACATGCTTCTTATGGTTGTAAGCTGTTAAAAGAGGCAAAACTAGCGAAATTAGACCTATTTATCATATAGCTGTCATATAACCTAACTTTGTTGTTTTTCAAGATATTGCACCCAAACTAACTGGCACAGTATTTTGATATGTAAATAATATGGTTATGGAATTTCATTAAAATTGAACCACTATAACGTACAGCTGGCGTAGCAACAATCCGATGAAATGAGGAATTTTGATATCTTATGATTATGATTCTTATTATAATTATGATTATGATTTTGATTCCTTATGATAAGTAGTATGTCTCCAACAAAAAGAGTTGTTAAGTTTCTTAATAAACTCATGAACTATGGAAGTCTGTAAAAACATATTATATATATAATTTGCATAGGAACAATCACAGCAGACTTGTGCCAAGAGCTGCAAAAGAGTATAAAACCTTCGGCAAACCAAAGTAGACCTTGCTTGCTTAGCTTTGCTTTGCAGTATTTGGCAAAAGCAAGAGACTGAGAAAGGGAGAGCAAGTTAGGCAGTGAGGGGAGAAGGAAGAGTAAGGGGAGAGGGAGGAACACTCTGCTCAGTTGAATGAAATTATTTGGCTAATTGGGCGGGCAGACTGAGTCTCATTATCAGCTTCAGCTTTGGCCACTTTCGCCTTGGCTTTCGTGGCTTGTCAACGCCGTGAAGTCGCATATATCGCCGTGTGCTATCGGTGCGGACATTAAACGCCTGCTGAATAAATTCAAATTAATTGATAAACACACAGAGAGGCCAAAAGCAGCAGGCAGCAGTCAGCAGCAGCAGCAGCAGCTGCCGATGGGAATTATCGCCACGTTTTGTGCAGCAATCAGCGCAGTTCGCGGCATTTAGTTAAACAATTTGCAGACCAAAATGCAACCAAAGTCGGCAACGCATGCCGCCGCCGCTGCATGCTGCATGCCACATTGCGCAAGTGCAGCCAACCCACTGTCCGCCAGTGGACCGGTCTGGCAGCCCGCTCTACCTAGTCTGGCCTGGCTTTGTTCGCAGCGCAGCGCAACGGAACGGAACGGAGCGCGTGTGCAGCTCAAATGCTGTGCGCAGATTTTGTCGCATTTTTTCCATAAGATATTTGTTTTCCCCCCTCTGCTTCCCCTCTTCAGCCCCTCCTTCGACTTCATTTGATGTAACCGCCGCTTAGGCATTTGAACTTTTGGCTTTTCTTCTGCACTCTGCCCCACCCACGCCTGCCCCTCTAAGTCGCCACATTTGGGGTTCGGTTTCTTTTTAAATGGTACGACATTTCGTCATGCTAATCAGTATGAGAGAAGTCGCCTGGCTGCCTAATTGGCTTAGCTTGCTATTATCCATTGCGAAACTGGAAAAGCGCCGCAAGGAAAACTCAACAGATTCTTGCTTGCTGATTGTATCAAGCTAAGACTACAAAGAGAGTGTACAGGTATTAACTAAAAAAAAGGCGTAACTGTTATGCCTGCAGGAGTTTGCAAAGTGTAGATTAATCGATAGTTTATGTGGGAAGTAGATTGAAAATGTAATATATTATATACATAGATATTAAAGGTAAAGAACATAACATAGAAGTAGATTGAAAGAGTAAAGTAATATATAGATATTGTATTATAATATATAGTACATATAATTATGATGATGATTATGGTATAGTAAAGTCTTCTATATTAACCTTAAAGATAGAGAACTTCACAGAACTGCCTTGTTAAAGCATGATAAAATTACATGGAGAATAACTTCTGCTTTGAATGTAACATACTATTAAATCTTTGCGAAGTTCCTTGTATTATGTTATAGAATTCTCTGTTTACTTATCTAGTTGTAAAGTTGTTTCAATTTATCTGTAATAATATCTATGGCAAGTGCTGAAAAAACATATGATATATAATATATATATTATATATATAAAATTATCATGCAGTTAACTATATTAACCTTCTGCACTTCTATTAGAAAAAAAACACAAAATGTTATGATAATAAACGATCGATATTAGTAGAGACCTTGAAAGTGCTGCCCCCAAGATGATACATAAAGGAAATAACTCGTTCCAGATGTTTCGCATTGATTACAGTAATCTTTCTTAATGTTGTAAAACATTTCTAAGTTCACTGAGTACGCAGCCCCCTCATCCCGATACCGATCGAGGTCGAACAGCTTAGCGCGCGTGCTGTGCTGTGTAAACACAAACATGAGCATAAATAACATAACTCTATATACATCATAGATACATATTGTAGATACTTAGTACTGCTGTGGTATGCCCGTTAAGGTCTGCCGATCCCGGTATCTGTGACACGATCGAGAAGGATTGACTGATTGATATGGTTTGCTGTAATTGCAATCAAGTCAATGCCAAAGTCGTCGTTGCATTTGCATCAGTTCTAATTTAAATATTTATTTACTTATCCAGCCACAGTCTGTACTGCACTATATAGTCTGTCTATATCTTTTGATCGTTTTATTATGCCTATCTGGAAATTATGCAAATTACAGTGGGACGACTGCAGCCAATTGTCAACTGTCAATTGTGACATTGTTTAAACAATTTTCCCTGTGCACCCTACACTCGGTACACAGAGGTACCCTACCCTATGCCATGTGTAGAGTTGCCGCACTCTTTGTGGGCCCCGGGGCGTGGACAGGGCACACTGCGTGTACTCGTACATGAAACAATTAAACTCAACATGCATTAATGTCAAGTTATTCGCGCTGTGCCGGCAATTAGAGGACAAGTTGCGATGGGAACGAGGGTAGGGGGGGTATCTAGAGGCAAACAGGCGACGCATGTGCAGTAAATAACCCAACCCGTAACTGCAACAACAACAACAACAACAAAAGCAGCAACAGCAACAACACAAACAGCTGACAGCTGCAGTTGTAAATTTGATTTTTATGGCATGGAAACATGTTGGCAATTGGCAACAGGCCGCAGCCAGACCCGACTTGGCCAAAACAAGTTGGCCAACGTATGATCTTTCTCGATATCTGTCACCAGTTAAATGCAATTGCAACTGCTGCAACAACCGCAACGGCTTTGAGGTGTTAATTTGCCTCATCGAGTCGCTGCTCGCTGGTCGTGCCTGCCCCGTGGCTGATTCCATGTGTGCTTCGTGCTCATGTCACGCGAATTTTGGGAATTTTGATAAATTATGTTGCAAATATTATGAAAGTCGGCATTAAAGTTGAATTATGAATTATGCATCGATTCGAATAATGATCGATAGCTAATTATAAATGAGAGTTAATCATAGAAACTGCTTATTGAATGTTTTGCTAATGCCAAAAATGTTATGGCACTAGTTTAGCACATAGTTTTGCTTTATATATGGAATTATGCTATGATAATTGACCTGAAAATAAATCTATATAATGTATATTGTCTTGAGTGTACTATATGATCTATATATCTTTGTTTTCTATATTTCAAGCAGCATTTGAAGTATTATTGATTGAAATTATGAATAGATTTTATTTAATGTTAGTAAAGGAGACTTAGTTGTGGAGACATTCAATTTATTAGTTACTGAGTGTCTTGCTTACTGTATCTTAACTGATTTTCTTTCCTTCTTCATGTTGCTTCTTTTGTCTTGCTTACTGTATCTTCACTAATTCTCTTTCCGTCTCAAAAGTCGTCTTCATGTTTATCTCTTCTTCATTCCCAAATGAAACCAATTGATGCAGTTTTCATAACATTTCCAAGTCGTCTCAAAATAAGCAAAAAACTTCAATTTGTCAGCTGCATTTTAATTACTTTTTTTTTTGAAGGGAACAAAAGGAACAAACAAAAATTGATTATGTTTATGTTGTTGTTATGTCTGGCTTGTCCAGAGCGATCGAATCGTGACAATAATACCAAATCGAAACGAGCTGGAACGGATGTTTGAAAAACGAAAATTTGTTCACTGCAGAATGAAGTAATTTATCACAAAAAGTCGTGGTGCATGAGGGAGGGGGAAACAGAGAAGAAAGAGAACCCCAAATGGAATCGAGCACCTTATAAATGATATACTCTGTTGGCAACACAGAAATAATTTATAATAAATTGTCGCTTGACGTGTTCGTTGGCCAATTTGTTCTTGACTTGCAATTAAAAACAGGCGCCCAAACAAATTTGCGACTGGCGACTCAAATATTGCGATGACACGCCTCCTTTAACCCCCCTTCCTTCCCACTCTTTGCCACCCTCTCTGCCTTTAGTTTTGAGTAGAGCAATTTGTGGAGGTCATGAACTGAAGGCAAGAACAGCAACAAAAATAACAATAGCAATGGCATCAATGGGTGTGTTGAGCCCGAAACACAATTCGTTCTCATTGCAGGGGATCGGGCAAAGGTCACAGTAGATATAGTATTAGATATGAACTCAATGAACAATTTGGTAGCAGTGAGCAATGTCGTAAGATACGATACGACATTGATAAAGTCTTTTTTTGACGTAGAATCTGAAGCTTCCTGTAAAGGAACCTTTAACGATCTTCTATATAGTTCACAGAACTGAAATATAACAGAAATATTTAGTAGAATCAAGTAGGTTGTTGAGTTAAAACTAGTTTCCTCGTGAATAACACTGTCTAAAAAAAAAAAAAAAATTAAATTAAAATTAAAATAATTATATTTAATTGACTATTAATATCTATTAGCTTCAGCTTATTTATAAGACATCAAGAAAAGCAACTATAAATTATATAAATAGTTGAATCAGGTTCCTATATTATATTATATATGTGTATATTAGGTCTTTTAGCTATTTATTCTTAATATATTCGGCACTATACTGTTCTATATTTACCGCTTAGTTGTTGCTGCATTCCTTCTTTATATGAATTACATCAATATAATCATTATGATCTTGAATAAAATCAATGTGCCTAAGAAAAATATGGAAACTAGATTACTGTCTAAAGTCTTGTTAAAGTCTTGTTTGTTCTTATTATAATCCGCACTATATTGCTATAGATTTACCCAACAATTGTTGAATTCCTTTCTTCTATACTAATATAGTCAATATTAATCTGCAGTTATCTGAATGAAGTGCTTCATATCTTGAATATGCCCCTATAGAGTTTTCTTTCGACTGATGTCGCATATTGCTAAGGTTGTATTTTGCCCCTCCTTGCGTCGACTCTTCCCTTCTCTCTCTCTCTCTCTCTCTCTCTCCCCCCTCCCCCTGTCTCTCTCTTTCTTCCTCTCTCTCTCATTCTTCCCCTCTATCTCTCTCATTCTTCCCCTCTCTTTCTCTTGGGTCCTACATTGTTCTGTACCAGTTTTGATATACTCTTCGCCCCTTTCGACATCTTGACTCTTTTGCTTATTTAGTGTTGCATGTGGCATGTTGTAAGTAGTTGTTGAACTGAACTGCAGTTTGCTTAGGGCGTACTTAAGTACCGTTATTTTAATAAACGCCGCCTGAACATGCACAGAGTGCAGTTCGAGCGAAGTTCACTTGTTTCCTTTGACTGCCCGCCCTTAGCCCGGCTGCGTTTTTGGGTAAAAGTTTTCGTTGCTTTTCTTTCCGGAGACTTTCTTCCAGAGGAGAACAGCAACAACAACAGCAAGAGGAACTTGCAATCGCCGCCTGGCGGCAATGTTGGCCAAACACGTTGCGAGTTCACAGTGTTTTGTGGTAAATTATGGAGCAACCTGGTCGAGTGCGCGGGCATAATAACAATTTGGCAACGCCCACCCTAATGCGTTAGATGCAGGGCAAAAGGTAGCAGAAGAAACTGAGAGAGGGGAGGGATAAGGGGAATTGTTTAAACATTTCATACTTGTTATGGTTTCATAGTGTTTGCTCGCTGGTTGACAAAGTGCTAACCCAAGTGCCACGCCTTTAAATCCATCTCTACTCCCTTCCCTAATTCCCCTCCTGCTCAAGCTGTAGGCACAGTGGGATGCCATTGTTGTTGGCGATTCTACAGCACAATCCAGCTGGGGTCGTCTCGCGTCGATATCCAATTTGTAATTACGTTTCGTAATGCTCTGACACGACCTTGAGCGAACCAGTTCAATTATCTATTTGTAGAATTGCCGTCTCTGTCTCTCTGGAATCGATTTACGGATTTCGATTTCGATTTTATGCGTGTCTCATTTGACGTGCCATAAAATCGACGCTTAATCAAAGATTTTGCGATCGTTTTTACTTTTTTTTTTTATTATAATTGTCGATTTTATGGTTGTTTCTGTTGTTGCCTTTTGGAGTGAAAGTAATTTGCCCCTTGTCTGTCTGTATGACTGACACGCCCAGCTATACGGAATTCACATGCTTATAGCGGGAGCTAATTCACATGCTAAGAGACTTCTACAGATTCTCCTGCTCTCTCCCCTTCCCTCTCTCACTCTCTCCTGGTCTTTCTGATTCATCAGCGTGTCTGGTAGAAAGTTTAAACATTAAATTTCTTGTTGTTGTTGTCTTTTTTTGGCTTTTGGCATTTTGTTTATAGTTTCCCAATTTGGCAGAGTCGCATGCGTCGTCGTCATTATGGAACTTTACAGGCAATTCAAATTTATAAATTTTTGCCTAATGTTTATACAATGTTTTGTACCTTTAGTCGCTTGTTTAGTTAATCATTTAGCACGATAGAGGGAAACTTCGTGTGTGGGTTTGTTTTGGGATTGATGATTAAGGTATTTTCGATATTGCGTAGGGTTTGTAACAGTTTTGAAAAATGATTATGCAGTGGGTTTACTGGGAGTGTCAGGTCTGTCATATGTAACATATATTATATGTCAGGTCTATTATACGAGTACGTAACTTATATGATATGTCAGCTCTGTCATACATAATATAAATGATATGTCAGCTCTGTCATACATAAAATATATGATATATCAGGTCTGTCATACATAACATATATGATATGTCAGGTCTGTCAGACATAACATACATGATATGTCAGGTCTGTAATACAGAACATATATGATATGTCAGATCTGTAATACAGAACATATATGATATGTCAGGTCTGTTATACATAACATACATGATATGTCAGGTCTGTCATACATAAAACATACAATATGTCAATTCTGTCATACATAGCATACATGATGTGTCAGGTCTGCCATATATAACATCTGTCATATATCCGGTCTGTCTTACATAAGATATTTGATGTCAGGTCTCTCATACATGACACATATGCCATATTTAATACACTGTATAGTAATGAGAACAATATGACTCACTGATTACTGTGCAATCTATAAAAGATATCAAAGAACAATATGGCATACTTTCAGATCTGACACACTGCGCAAGAAATCTTTTGCCATTTTCTGAATTCCTTTAGTAGAACACAAATCACTTTGCCAGAGTTTACTCACAAATCGAAACACTATGGGGATCTTTCAGTTCTTGAACGTGGCAGAGCAAGGGCGAATGCCATAAGTGAGAGAGAAAAAGATTGAAAAGGGAATGCTGAATGCAGATATCATCATTATTTACAAAGATATCAATGCAATCGAGTATCGGTAGACGCTGTAATTTCATTGCATTTACATGGGGAAGGAGGAGGAGTCCTTATTGACAAGCGCATCAGGCAATCTTGCATTTAATAACCAATTATCGTTGATCAACTGCACTCGCCCAGAAGTGGAAGAGGAAGAGGGAAGCATGGAGACACAATATCAATTACGAGCTGCGATTACGCCTGATTATGCACAGCCAGACAGACATACAGATCTCTCTCGGATCTCTCTCGATTGGCAATTGGAGATCGACAATTGTTGATCGGAATTGGATGTACGTCGGCTTGGGGGTTGTGTCTGATTAGCGCTTAAACAAGTTAATGCCATCGATGATGATGAGGATGAAGATGAGGCTGAGCCAGCGCCTGATGGCAATGGCAATGGGATGAGGCCATTGCCGAGGCACGTACGTGGTGTGCAATGCCTGACACAATGCTCCTCTTCGGGCCAAGATAAATGGGCCAGCTGCTGATGGGACAACGGGAACGAAGCTATGGAGGAGTCGCTGAGCATAGCTGCTTGGGAGTCGCATTGCGTTGTCTCGTCGCAGTTGTCAATGGCGGCTCCGAAAAGCTTTTGATGTTGGGCGACAATCGCTGAGTGCTTTGCTTGCCTCCTCTTGGCGCATGTTGAACTTTCCCAGTGATTGTCGCGACGACGACGACGACGATGCCGTCTTCCTAGAATATGTATCACTCTGTCTGTCCACTCCTCTTCCCCTACTCCCCTGCCGTCTGTCTATCTTCCCCTTAACCTTCCTCTGTCAGCTCGTTTTCCTTTTCTTGTCTCTGTTTGCTCAACACTTCCATATGCTAATGTTGTGTGTGTGTTGTTGTTGTTATCTTAAACCAAAAGTTAAACAATTTTTTTGGTTTTTACCTTGAATTTGAAATAGCAACAACACAAAGAACCGTTTACAAAACTCACTTAGAGTTGGTAGCAGAGAAAAAGAGTTCATAATGCTTGCAGAGCATAAAACACTGTGCAACATGCGTCTAGTTCTTGTCAGAATGGGGGGTTCATTTTTAAGATGATACAATTGGACTAGAACTCTGAGAATTTGCTGTGATATTCTAGATAAATTAAAGTCTATCTATGTTTAAGATCACCACAAGAAGTAAGAATTGCTTAATGATATTAGGGAAATCGTTTAAGATGATTCTGTGAAACTTACTGAAATTACTTGGAAGTTTTTGTATTGAAGAAAGAACTGTTAACTATAGTTGGTATTATTTTAGAATAATGAAGATATATGTATATATTTCTATTAACTTACAATCATTTAATGCCCAGTAAGAATTTTCTTGGATGATCTTCAGATGTATTACGTAAAGAAATACAGAATAATCTATCTATCTTCATCTCTAGTTAGCCCAAGATCATTCTATGTATATTGTTACGATGCTTACGATACTTCAATGATTTTCTGGAATGATGTACTTGCAATTAATGATGTTGCGATAAGAAATAGTTACCCAAAGATCCTCATCGTTATTAACTTTGTTCTGTTGTTGCCTTAAGAAAGCAAGTAAAGAACAAGCTATTTATCTTTATCCCTAGTTAGCTTAATATCATTCTTTATGCATAGTTAGTGATCATCTTTGCCTGTCCATGATGACTTCATTTGCTGGCATTAATGCTTTGGACTGTGCTGTGGGAGCGCAGTGACTTCTCTCAATGCAAATGTGCCGTAAATTATGATGATCTAGCTAGCACTAATTGCTCCAATTACAACTCCCTCGAGAACGCATAACTAACCCAATTTTCTTGTTTTGTTTGTCCACTTGCAGGCTGCCCCGCGACGACTAGTTCGCACTGTCTGCGCTGCAACAAATCCGGTTGCATCAAGTGCCCCATGTACCTGGTGACGGATACGCGTCAGTGTGCGGACCAATGCCCTGCCGGCTACTTGGATCAATGGTCAGCGCATACAGAGTTCATGGGTCGTGTCTGTGTGCCCACAGGCTACTCTGGACCACTAATGGCTGCACTGGCTGGTCTGCTGGGTGGATTCCTTGTCTGTCTATCGCTACTGGCCGTCGCCGTTCTGCTGGTGCGACGCAGGAGACGTCGCAAGTCTGTCAAGCAGAAGCTGATCAATGAGAATCCCATGGATCGAGCGGATTTCATGCGTCAGCTGAACGAGATGCGACCCAATGCCGAGTACTTTCTGGCCATGCTGAACGACACTCGTCGCCAGATACGCAAACTGTATTTGTCGGGCGAGGTGGCGGCTGCCAACTCGTATAGGCCAATTGTGAGGGATTTGGCCAAGCTGCTGATACTGTTGAATCGTCCCATTGAACTGATTCCCACGCCGCCGCACGATTGGGCGCGACTGTATGCGTGGTCGGAACAAGCGCTGGAGCGATATAAGCCACAAGTGGGGCACCTTATCGACTTCTTTCAGGCAACCAACGGTGCCGGACAAGAGGTGCTCTATGCGGCGCCCAACAAGAAGCATCCGGGGCACAGCATCTACAGGCAGCATCAGCAACAGCAGCATCACCATCATCAGCATCAGGTGTCGTCAGTGCCGGGTAATCAACTTGGCGGTGACTTGTTGCCAGGTGATCGCAACAGCAGCGCATCTGCACACCAGAAGCTGCATCTGTTTGGCTCCCTCATCAGCCTGCATGAGTTCGAGGAGCCACGGGCCTCGGATCCATTTGGCAGCAGCTTCAATACGCTGAAAAGCGGCAATCTCATATCGGATCTCAATGCCAGCTCACTCTGGCTGGAGGATGAGTTCTATAAGCTTGGCTTTCGACCGCAGGACGAGATCACGACAGAGCTGTAACCCCCTTTAGAGCCAAGTATTATTCTCGCTGGCTATGCTACACGCCAGCAGTGCAGCGTGCGCCCAGCATCGAAGGAGGGAGAGGGAGTTGATCACATTCCGCTATGCCATCTGAAACTGAGACGCACATTTAGACACGGAGTCGCTAAATGTCAACGTGTTTAGTTTAGCCTTATATACAGTTATAGTTACAGTTAGTTAGTCTATAGGCAAAGCGAACTAGTCACGTAAAATCACACAGAATATATATATACAAATCGCGTGTCGAGATTGATATTGAATTTTATGGATTTTACAAAAATCGCAAACAAACAAATCATGTAACGAACAATATTCGCTAGACCTACATATCTATATACTATATCAATAGTTACAGTTACAGTTACAGTACCTACTATATGCTATTTATAGCAGTAGCTTATAGAGACGGAGATTATACTGCTTAGTGAATACAACATTATCATAATTATGAACAATAAAATCATGTGCTTAAGACGATTTAAATGCTTTCTCATTTGCCTGATTAACAATGGACTATGGTGCCTCATACTTCCACAATATGTGGATATCCTCTGGTTCGGGTTCAGGTTCGTGTTTGGGCTCTTCTGCAGGTCATGTGCCCTCATTGCTCGCATCCTTGTGCGTCATTTGCAGATGTTCGGCCCACTTGCGCTCGTTCACCAGCCGCGACAACTCGCAGGCATCGTAGCCTATCAGCAACTTGAGATCACAGTCAAACTTGTATGCGAAACGTTTGCCAGATACCTTGGATATCATGTCGCCATCGTAGTAGTAACGCAGCGCACGGGAGAGCTTCTCGTAGTTCATGGCGGGTTTGTTCTTCTTCTCGCCCCACAGACGGGCAACGCGATCGGGATCACTCAGCTTGAACTCGCCGTCGGTGCCCACCCATTCTATGATGTCGGTGTGCTCGCTATCGGTGAGTATTTCCAGCAGGAACTGCCACAGCTGCACCTGCCCGTTGTTGCCGGAGCCGATGCTGTTGTGATGGCTGGGACTCTGCGGGGCTGGAGAGCTTTCCGAGGCTGTAAAGATGAAGATGCCACATTAGTTTTGAGCATACCTTATTGAATTCCAATTGGACTCACAGTCGTTGCTTTTGACGCTTTGATAGGATTTGCGCATAATGCGCTGCTCCAGACCGACGCCAGTTGATGCTTGCACTGGTATAGACGCCTTGCTCTGCTTGCTGTTGGGCTTGCGCAACTCCTCGGCTTGTTTGTGTACCACAGAAACAAAATTGCATTCCTTGAGCAGTTGCAGATGAGTCCAAAACACATTGCCTGGATCACGCGGCAGTTTCCGGCTGAACTCCTCGTGCGACATGGCGCAAAGAGATTGTCCATTGATGTACCACGCGGCCAAGTTGATATCACGCAGCTCGAACTCCTTGATGGCCCACTCGAGCCAGTGGGCGACATGAGCCTGTGTCCACTCGCTGACCGCTTCGGGTATCTTGAGACGCATTTGTTCGCGCTTGAATTTGCTGTCCAGCACCCAATTCAGCACAGGCTTCGCTATATCTGTCTCCTGTTCCTTGTCCTCTTCTGTTATCTCCACCTCGCATGGCTCCTCCTTGAACTGCTGCTTGTTGGGACTGCCATTGGGTGAGCTCTTGCTCTCGCTACTGTTTGTGTCCTGTACACTCAGCTGTGCAGCCTCCTCGATGGCCAGCGTGGCTAGCGCTGCCTCTGTGGGCTTCAACACATCCGCAATGTTGATCTTCTTGCGGATGGTCTGGATTTGCACGTTGATCTGCACCAGGCCCTCACCCTTGACGCACTGATCCACCAGGTTTTTGTGCGGTTCCAGCTAGAAAGGAATGTTGGGTTAGTAATGCTAATTAACCAAGCGAGTTCCCTTACCTCCTGTGCATCCTGCAGGCAGAATGTGTAGTATTGCAGTTCCACTCCAATCTTTTGCTCTACAAGCTTTCTGGGCGCGGTAAGGGAAATAAAGAGAATTAAACATTGTGGAAGAGGAAACCTGATAAAAACTGACTTGAGTGTACTTAATGGTTCCCTTATGTCCATGTGCACAATGATAATATCGTCGGGCTCTTCCTCTACGTCATTGCCATCCTCATATATGTTCGTCTCCTCGAAGATTTCACTGGCAATCACTTCTTCTGTAATGTTCATGAATTCAGATTTATCAGACTTTCTTGACACACTGTGCATGTGTTTTTTTTTCGGGACATTTGCATTCCACAAGTGTGTGGGAAACCGTGGTCGTTGCTCGCAGTGTGTCCAATTTCTGAACTCACCCAAACCACCGCCGGAACTGAGTCGCCGCATTAACTCTTCGGACAGATCGTTGTTGCTGTCCATATTTTTATTTGTTTATGTTTTGCGGAGTTTTTTGTAACAAATTGACAACGTTCTGTATGTAAATTTTACAAAAACAGTAACAAACTGACCAGACTTTTTGAAAATTGACTTGCATGGTGCAGCGTTTGGTATTTTTTAGTACATTCCGTACAGCTGGTGCTGCCAACCTGTCGTTTGCTATAGCAGTGAGCTTTTCACAGCTAGCTCCAATTGGCGGCATGTTTGAATGCTTGAATATTTAAATTTGTATTTAAATCAGATAAATTAAATTAATTTGTGGTTGTATTTAAAAAATAAATAAATATAATAGAATGTAAAATAAAAAACAAGTCTTTGTTATTATGTATATATATTCAAAGTAATAAAGTAAAGCTCCAATTACTTCTTTAACTAATGATTTTAAGAGTTATTTTTATTATCGGAGTATTAAATTCTTGTGAGTAAAGTGCGTAGAGTATACATGATTTATTCTTAAGGGCCCTGCAGTTGATATACACATTCTATACAGTTAGAGGAGCTAACTTCCGAGGATTGCCCGTTAAAAGTCATTTATCTATTCATGTCTTCTTGCTGCATGCTAAATCTATATAGACATATTTCAATTCAGCACAATCAAAAATAAAAAATATGTAAATTTCGTTTGATCAGCTTAATTGTCGATGATGTTCGCACAGCTAATAAGGAAATTTACGATCACAGCTGACCAAACGGAGCAGAGAATTGTCATCATCGTCGCACAATAAACTGAAGTGATTCATTTCGCAATCTATTCACACGAAAACTGTTGAAATTAATTGAAAAAGCGCGACACACAACACACTTTAACGATAAAGTCAGATCGGCAAAGTGGGTACCGCCCCTTATTTCAAGTAGGGTGCACTCTAGCCGAGGAATTCGCCAACAATTGGCATCGCCTGTCGAAGCGCATTGAGGAAGTGCAGCGGCACTTGTGACTCCCAAGTGGAGCAGCAGCAGCACCTCGCAATGCTGCAGCACCTCGTGGTACCGCACGCAATCAGGCAGTGTATCGCGGAGAGAGAGAGAGGGGAGAGAGGCGGCAAAGACAAAGAGCGGCGATTGTCTTATCAGCAGCTGTTGTGGGAGGCTGCGCGCTGCAGGGAAAGTGGTGGGTCAGGGCAAGAAGGAATGGTAACTGGGAGCAAGGGATGTCGAACAGTTTGCCATTTGTCGGCAATTCAAGTGCAACACGCACTTCTGGCAACAAGCGATTTTTCATGTTCTCCAAGATAGCACAGTTTGCCCACCCCCTTAACCATCCTTGCCTGCCCCACTGTGCGGGAGTTTCTCAGTGCGAAACATTTATTACCTCATTGTTGACTCAGTTGGACAAGTTAGTTGGCATTGGGCGTGTTTAAACTATGTAAAGAATGTTCGCAATTGTATCGAAGGTGTGAGGAATGGATGCCTCGTTAATTAGTCGACATATAGATTGATAGAGGCGAGTAAGTATACTTTTCATTGGCAGTGTTTAACTGCACCTTAGAAACTCTGAAAGTTTTCTTTATGTTACTCTGTGCAGCACCCTCCGTTTGTCTATTTATACAACATATGTGAAGGGTTTAGAGATTCCAGTATGATATTTAGTGTAAATTAGACACCTTCTTTAAAATCTTTCGTACTGTCTACCAACATTTACCCATGTCAGCTTTCTAAGTTTGTTTTGTGACTCTTTAGCTTTGAATCCATTTTGAGATTGACTCATAGCCGACTCTGTGGTCACCATTGTTAGTCACTTTTGGGTAATTGTTAAGCTGTTGGGAATGCAAATGAGCTCAGCCCCTGAAGACGGCTGCAGGAAATACTTCTTGGCTAACTAGTCCAAATTGTCTAGGTCAAGTCATGCTCGGCAAGTAGTCAGAAGATTACGGCATAGGAGCAGGGGCAGAGTGGTACTTGTTCCGGCTGGAACTTGCCCAAAAATGTTCATATCAATTATGTCCTCAGGCACAAGCATAACAATTCAGTTGGGACGACGACAAAGCCATAAAATTATGCGCAGTCATTGCGGCGCCGCCAAAATAAAAGAAGAGACAACTCTACTGCTCCACGGGTTATGGGGGAGGAGGCGCGTCAGAGGCAAAACAACCCCATGGAGGCGCCTCAGGGCGCATTCAACTTGACGCGACCATTGCGTCACGAGCTAGAAATTAAATCAATAGAACAACTCCCACATGGAATTGCCCAGGAATTTGTGGCAACTCTATGCCGAAATGGGGCACTACGAGCAGTCAAAATATTTACATTTTCGGACATACGAAATGGAGCCTTGCCTGGTATTTAGGTCACCTCGCAAGGGGGGCTTTAACCTGCTAGGCCAATTGCAAGGACATATCAAAGGCGACAGTGGGAAGTGGATTTACTTTTCCACTTTCGCTTTCTGTTTCCGTTTCGCATACGTTTACATTTCATATTCCTCATTTCTTTTTCCATATTTCATAATTTTCTTTACTAATTAATTGGTTACATTTTGCATTTTCAATGGGCTTCGTCGTGTCGTGAGTCACGAGTCAAGTTTTCTGGGTCATCGCATAAATAATACCGTTTTTTTTCGGACTCCACCTGCAGCCTTGACAGGACACCGAACTCGCCTTGTCGGTTTAGACCTTTTCCATGTGTTTTATTAGACACTTTAGGTACCGCGATGAGCTTTAGATAAAACTTTTAAATATTCATAAATAACATGCGAATCTCGACAGGCTTGAGCCACATAATATAATAATATTTAAAGCCAAGCTAAAAGTGATTCATAATATTCGTTGCTGACAGAATTTTGGGTTTTTATAATCAAATGAGTTATTGCGCTGTTAATAAGAAATAAAGATCTTAACATTTAGTTGAATTTCACTTTCACAAATTCTCTCGACGTTTATCAAATGAATACAAGTGTTTTCAATTAAGGTTCAAAAATAAATATTATGTATTCCCAATAAGTTAGCGAATAACTGATAAGCCAAAAAAACTCATATACAATATTATGCAAATTAAATCAAATTTAACTTTAGTATACACCATAGTTATATTATATGTACACCCATTATTATTTCTTAAATATCTTGTATGTTTATTTTTAGTAATTTGTTAAGCCAATGATAAATACTGTACATATGTATATGTATATTATTTATGCATTTTATTGTAAAAATGCATATTATACTTAAAATTTATTATATATTTTCTCTGAATGACTTGAATATTAAATACATTTTTTTTATTATCATTCACAATACGTAACGCACTACAGTTTTATAAATAACAAACATTTAACTAAAATGTGTGCAAATTAATCGCACACTAACCAAACGTTTAACGGCAATTAATAAAATATCCCTTGCAGTATAATTGCAGTAAATTATAAATAATAATTGATTGAAGCACGCACTGCGAAATGTTGCTCTCTCTCTCTCGCTCTCTCTTTCTCGCTTATCAGTCCATTGTAGTGCCGGCAAATTTGTTGCTGTATTTGCTGTGCTTATCGTTGTTGCCTCTGCCAGCTGTTGTTGTTGCTGCTGTTATTGGCTCTCAGTCTCTCAGTTTCTTTGTGCTCTCTTCTCTTAATGCCTCGGCCCGCTCTCTCACAGCTGTTATAGCAGTGTGCTTGTGTCTGTGGCTCTGTTTCTAGCTGTTCACTGGCTGTGGCTGCCTTCGTTGAGTTAGTCAGTTGGCGCAAGTCAAACGCGAAGGTAGTCGGTGTCGCGCTTGTCGCTCTCTCTCGCACTCGTACTCGTGTCGCCCCGTTCTTGGCAACATTTGTCGTTGGCTAAAAACAAAAAAAAAACGTTTGTTTTGGCCAGGTCTAAGTACGTCACTTTCAGAACTTAACCAGCACACAATTTGTTATTGTTTCCCAGAGTGTTCTTTCTGAACTTGTTATCGCGCGCTGCGTGTGCGTGTGTCTGTGTGTGTGCGTGTGTGGGCGAACGATATTCGGTGGGCGTTTTAAGAGAGCATTAGCTGAGCTAGTTATTGATTCAGCAACAGAAACAGATTCTTAACTCTTCCCTACAATAAAACTGAACCTCAACTGGAAAGAAAACAAAATGTTTAACATTGCATTTAAGGCCAGACAACAACAACACAGCAGCAACAACAACAACAAAAAAATAATCAACATAGTATATGCTGCGTGTTTTTCAAATCGATTCGCTCATTTTATTTGTTAATTTTTCGAGTTGTTGTTTTTGTTGTTGTCTGCCCGCCCTAATCAAATCGAATTGGAATCGCATCGGAATCGCATCGGAATCGCCTCGAACTGTGCCTAAAGTAGCATATGTTGTTGTTGTTGTTGTTGTAGTAGCTCTGATTATTTCGTAAAGGGAAAACATTTTCACATTGGAACTGTTGTGAAGCCAAACACACGCGAAGAGTTGCAGGCAAAAACAATCGACCGAGAGTGGCAAGTGGCAAGCAGTAACTCCCCCACACTCTCCCCATCCCCCTCCCACCACTCTTCTTAGGCAGAAGCACTGGCAGTTGCAGCCGGGCTATTTGTAAATATCGATTTTCACATGTGCGCAGCGTACCCGGCACGCAGCAAATGTCCTTCGCAGGCTGCAGGCTCCAGCGGAATTCAAGCCGAGGCGTGCCGGGACCAGCTGCTGCTGCAGCTTCGCCGAGTGACCAAGGACACCGGTCGTGTGGCAGCACGTGCCCCACATTGCGGCACAAACAGCTGTTCTTAAACTGCTCTCCCTGGCAACATTGCGTCCTTGCAACATTTTGCTCTCAAACAAGTGTAGACTCAACTATGTGTGTGTGTGTGTGTGCGTTTACCGCATTGTATTGTTTGCCGGCACCCTGGGACTGTGTGGCTATGAGGCGTGTGGGAGTGCTGGCTGCCACACGCTGTGCTCGCGGGACCACTTGTTAAACGGCCGGCGCAGCGTGGGCTTGCAGACACTGCGGCGTATACGTAATTACAAGATACATGCAACAGAAAAAACGGCAACACTCTGATTACCTCAGCACTGTCTAAGTGGGTCGCCTCGTTTGTCTCTTTCTAAGCAGCGCAGGCATTAGAGCACGCCCCGACGCCCGCAAATAGGCTACAAAAGTAACGCCCGCGAAGAATGCAGACAAGAAGCAGTATAAGAACCTTTGAACTAAACGAATATCATAAACATGCTATACTAGACAGTTAAATTACATTATTAAAGCAAACTAAATGTTTTTGAGTTTCTTTCTGATATTAATCACCTTAGGCAGATCATTTGCCGTACTGACTATACGATAGTTTTGCAAGCATTAAAAGTTTCACTTGGTTAAATGAATAGCTTTCAATTGTGTACAAAACTGCTAAGCAATAGTTCTATAGATAGTTTTGCCTGTCTTGAAGATATATACAGTATATAAAACTTTACAATCTGTCTTTAATGTAAATCTATATCGTTTTCAATATTCTGTGTTCATCTAAGAGCAATCTAAATATTTTGTGCGATAGTCCTTTTGATAGTTTCACTTGACTGTTGCAGTTTAAATCTACGTAAATACCTTTAAATTATCTATATCGTTTTTGTGTGACATTCTCAGTAATTACTTTCCTGTGGCATAGTTTTAACGATAGTTTTGCCTGCCTGCAGAACTTAAGTGAATATCTTGAAAGTATACACTTTGTACCTTTACAATCTGTCTTTAATGTTAATCTAAATCGTTTTCAACATACTGTCTTCATCTACGAGCACTCAACCGCTGCTGTGCGATAGTTATATCGATTATTTTGCGTAACTGTTGAACTTTAAGGGTAATTACTCTCCTGTGCGATAGTTGTAACGCTTGTTTTGCCTGCCTGCCTGTAATTTGTTCAGCATTTTCCACTAATTAATTGAATGCTGCCCATCCAAGCGACACTCGATAATCGACTATTTTTATTTTTATAAATTATGCCAGCATGCCCCATGGGCGAATATACAATTTAACAGTAGAGCGATTTTGTCGGGCCGCTTATCAGATTTCAGGGGAAGCAGTAATTCGATAGACAGAGATACTCACATAAGGGCGAATAGTGAATGAATGAAGCATATGCCAAATATGCGATCCAAATACACTCACATATATACACTGTATATAACTATCTCTGTATGTGTGTGTTTGTTTGTGTGTTGACTCTGTGTCGTAGGCGCGCTTCATCCGGAACGGGGCAGAGAGGGTAGCCTTATCTGGCTATTTGATTTCGCCTCGGGGCGCTGAGCTCATCGGCGGCTGCAACTTTTTGGCACAAAGGTAAAGCAAAGGCAAGAAGAAGCGTATCGTATTCCCCCCGACGACCCCCGTCGAGCGCAGTTCCTCATTACCCACCCCTGTGTGTACACCCCCTCCAACCACTATCCTCGTATCGATTGCACATTAAACTAGGACTTTTATTGTATCTGGTTCTGTTTGGTCGCGTGTTGTCAATTTCTTTTTGCTTTTAATTGCCTCAAGTCATCGTCAACTTGGATATTACTTCCCAGTTCCCAGGGGGGGTAGGAACCTTCACTTAGACCCCTTTGCTGGCACCTTTCCACTATTTGCATAATTGGAGAGGGATTTACCTTTGCTTTAACTGTGAAATGCCTTTTGTGGTTTCCCTTTTTTGCGGTTTCTCTAGACAGGGGAGTAGAAAGCTAGCAGATATCCTTTTACAGCCTGCCTGCCCGGCATAATTAGAGCCATATATGTTAGCAGAAGCCATACCAGATGCTGCCAGTACACAGAGAGATTCCCACTTAGAGAAAATAATGGGAAAGAAAGAAACGAAGTGTGAAAGCATAAATCACATTAAACTGTGAAGTAATCGTGTACAGAGTAAATACCTTCCTATGGTATACGAGAGATACAAAGAAAGCCCCCTAACCGTTCTGTTTTATTCAAATTCACACATTCATATTCAACACACACACAGAAACTCCATAATTGTTTAATGCTCTCTTGGCATCCCATCTCGAGATACTTATAAATAAATATAATTGCGCAATTCACGCACTTTTTCCATTCCATTTTCATTCCTACATTGTTTACACTGAGAGCGAACTGTGTGCAGCCCTCTAAAATTTCGTGAGTCGTTTGATAAGAAATATGATAATTATTATGAAGATCTCTCTCTCTCTCTCTCTCTTTGGTAAGCGAAATGGCATTTGCTGAGCCAACAAACAATTAATAAGTGTATTCAGATGGCAACACAAAACTATTTCAAGTGCAGGCCAACAAACACAACCCACAACGCCCACACAGCCCCCACACAATCCACACAGAATTCACACACATTCCACACAGCGCTATCTCCCCCACAATTGTGGGGAATTCGATTTGGTGTGTGTGTGTAGATTGGTGAAATGCTTTTGAAACATTTGACATTCCGTATTTTCCACCTTTTTATACCCTTCGACCATTGAAAATGGTCAAAAAGGGTATACTAACTTGTGCAAAATGAAAATGTATGTAACAGGCAGAAGGAGGCGTCGGAGACCCCATAAAGTATATATATTCTTGCTCAGGATCACAAGCCGAGTCGATTGAGCCATGTCTGTCTGTCTGTCCGTCTGTCCGTCTGTCCGTCTGTCCGTCTGTATGAACGCACAGATCTCAGCTATTATAAAAGCTAGAGTTACCAAATTTGGCAGGAAGACTCCTGTGTGGATCAAGCAGATCAAGTTTATTTCAAATGTTAGGTGCCACGCCCACCGCCCCCACAAATCAATAATTTAATTTTTGAACTCAATTTTTAAGCGCTGTTTAAAAGATAGAACTTTCTGACTTAACATATACTAAGCTTAATGAAATATCTACGTAGTCTCCGAATTTCAGTCCGATCGGACAATAAACACAAAAGTTATTTAAGAAAGTATGAGCATAAAACCAATTGCGTCAGCTAACAAGGGAGGCGGGCGAGCGCGTAGCACGAGCGCCATCTGTCGGGATTAATTTCAAAGCATGTGCATATGCATATGTGTATGAATTTAAGAAATTAAACTACACGGGAACATACTAGGTCGAAGGGTATCCCACTGTCGCGTGTTGCGCGACTGTTGCTTTTCTTACTGGTTACTTAATTAACTTTGAAATCGCAGTATGCGCACAGCAAATACCCTGTAAGATGCTAAATAAAATGGCATGTTATGAGTTTTGTTTATAAGAAATAGATAAGAACAGAAAAATTTAATTCTATATGAATTGCAAATATAATACGAGTATATATTGAATATTTATACCCTTCGACCATTGAAAATGGTCAAAAAGGGTATACTAACTTTGTGCAAAATGAAAATGTATGTAACAGGCAGAAGGAGGCGTCGGAGACCCCATAAAGTATATATATTCTTGCTCAGGATCACAAGCCGAGTCGATTGAGCCATGTCTGTCTGTCTGTCCGTCTGTCCGTCTGTCCGTCTGTATGAACGCACAGATCTCAGCTATTATAAAAGCTAGAGTTACCAAATTTGGCAGGAAGACTCCTGTGTGGATCAAGCAGATCAAGTTTATTTCAAATGTTAGGTGCCACGCCCACCGCCCCCACAAATCAATAATTTAATTTTTGAACTCAATTTTTAAGCGCTGTTTAAAAGATAGAACTTTCTGACTTAACATATACTAAGCTTAATGAAATATCTACGTAGTCTCCAAATTTCAGTCCGATCGGACAATAAACACAAAAGTTATTTAAGAAAGTATGAGCATAAAACCAAGTGCGTCAGCTAACAAGGGAGGCGGGCGAGCGCGTAGCACGAGCGCCATCTGTCGGGATTAATTTCAAAGCATGTGCATATGCATATGTGTATGAATTTAAGAAATTAAACTACACGGGAACATACTAGGTCGAAGGGTATCCCACTGTCGCGTGTTGCGCGACTGTTGCTTTTCTTACTGGTTTAATTATTAAATTATTGTAGAAGAACATAAATACATATATTTATATTACATAATAGAAAAAGTTGATTGAAAACCGTATACATATGTTGAAAAGACTTAAAATAGAAGAATTATAATGATAAATGTTATATTATTGAATTTTATTAACTCAACTGTCAACTTTATAAGTTTATTCCAATTCTGTAGTTGCAATTCTTTGAAGAAATATTAAAAAACAGAGTTTCATTAATTTCAACTTTAAACTTTATCACTTCTTCGAGAAGTCTTAAGAAATTTCGAGCTTCACAACATTCCAAACACCTTTACCACTATAACGGTTTGCTGTGGCTTGCCAAGGTCAACTGCGTCGTAAAATTCTTGTGTATAAAAAGAGAATTTTTTTGTCAAGCCACAAACGGCAAATATATGTATAGGTATACCAAATATACATAGATATATATTATATATGTATACAGCGCGAATAATTTGTACAACGTGCGATGATAAAGAGAAAAGTAAATAGTCTATGTGTGTATGAGTGCGAGTAGGTGTAAGTGCGAGTGTGTGACTGTTGTCAGGCGTGAGGCAATTTAATTAGCCCAAAGAATTGGCGCATCTACGAAAATAGCAACTTTGGACGGGGAGGGGAGGGAGGTGCCGAGAGACAATTGTTTTTGTAGGGTGACGTTGCTCTCAAGCTCATGCTCGTGATGCTGATAAGTTGAGCAAGGCAACACTGATAAGGCTAAGGCAATCCCAAAAAGTCAGCATACAAGCGCTTAAACTATGACTATTAAGGCTATCCCCCAACTCTCTCTCTTTCTCTATCTATCTGTCTCTCTGCCTCTTTCCCTTTCCATTCTCCCATCTTCACTCGACGTCAGCGATGCATTTGACAGATGACCAAACAAGGCGAATGTGGCAAATGCAAATGCAGAGGCAGCAAATGATGATGAATGAATGAATGAGCTGACTGTGCCAGCTAAATATACGAATGTGAATATGAATATGAATGAACTAAAATGGGGGGAATAATTCTGTGAATATGAGACAGTAGTTTTTTGACTCAGCTCGCGGCAATGACAGTTCAATTTGGACAACAACCACCTGCAGCACACACACACTCACAGTACACACACACTACACACACACACCCACACCGTGAGAGTGTAACTAATTTAACTTGACACACAAAAATGTATAATATGCAAGGGCTGACGCTTCACCCCTTACCTGCTGCCACTCCCCCTGCATCGGACACGCCTGCCACATAACGAAACGAAGCTGTTGACGAGCTGCCTCCCTTCAAATATGAACTCTACCTTCCCCTCTTGCTTGTGTGATATCAGCGAACTTCATCTGCAGGTCAAAAGGGCAGCGGCACATGACAAACATGCAATAGCGTTAAATTTTAATGCGTGTTCAGCTGCAGCTGGAGTGGGAAGGGGTTACAGAAGGCAAAGGGGAAGAAGGGAGGGCAGAACTATATATTGTAGTAGTACTAGCTGCAGTTGAAAGAAGGTGTAGCAGTCAGTTGGTCACGCAATGCAAAGAAGACTTTATGAAGGAATTTCAGTGAAGAAGATTTGCTGCGACATCGTTGCTTCTGGGTGGCAGATAGCGCGTGAGCAAGTGAGCGTGCACTGTGTTCCGTGCTGTGGTACTTGGCACATGACATCAATGTGTCGTCGTGCTATCTCTTCCGACATGGCAATTTATTAGATTGTCCACTTTAAAGATTAAATAGTTTGGAGTACGTGTCACTCTTTCACATGGAGATGGCGATGCTTATCTGCAGATAAGGCGACCTGTCGCAGTGCCCAAAGTTATGCAAATATGGCGAAATACGTAATTCGAAATACGATATACGGAATACGATATACGACATTCGAAATACGATATACGATATTCGAAATACGATATACGATATACGATATTCGAAATACGGTATACGACATTCGAATACGATATTCAGAATTCAATATACGATATTCTAAATACATGTAGAATATACGACCCGTTTAAGGCAATACTGTGCATATATGGCAAGTTACTACATACGATATTACAAACAACGGTAGCCTAAATTCACATTACAATTTACGATATTTGAAATTCTATTTACAATATACGATGAAGCTCATTATTGAGAGACAGTATCAATTTACAATTTACGATATTTTAAATGTGATATACAATATTAAAAGTAGTTTGAAATTTAACCGGCGCAGTATCTTGGTAACTCAGTTGATAAACTTGAAGAGTTTCCTCTGGAAATATATCGTAATAACTGAGTAGATAACGTGAGAGAAATCGGGCACTCAGCTGACACAGTCACCTAATTATTGTATTTCTATATGTAGATAGTGCAACGTCATGAGAGACAAGGGCTTCAGCCTCACTGACCTTGAGCGGATTGCGTCACCTGTTCAACAACAACGACGAAACGGTTCCCCGAAGAGTCAACAAGCGTGTCCAAGCATGTCCGATCTGCCGTCACATCGACTGTCAAAAAACTGTCAAAAAGACTTAATTGACTCGACCGATTTCCAACAACAAAATCGGAACAACCTTTTCGATAAAAACAAAGAAAGAAAGAAGGAAAGAAAATGCAGAAGCGAACAATATTTCGATATCAAAAGAGCTTCGATTTGATAATGTGCTCACCATTAAAAATAGCAGCAAAACTAAACGCAAGAAATACCATTTCTGAAATGATTTTACAAATATTTCATTAACAAATAAACTGAATTAAAAGTTCCGTGGAAGAAATAGAAATGTGAGAATATTTTGGTTTTACCTTCATCAAACTGAAGAAATAATAAATATAGAAAGCAATCTGAAGGTTATGCAGGCAGTTTCTAAATAAATATTAAATAATTTCTTTAATTATGGTAAACCAATATTTGATTTGGAAATTTCTGTGAAAAGTTCATTACCAAATAAATTAAATGAAAAGTTCCGTGGAAGAATGAGAAATGTGAGCAGGCAGATTAATCTGAAGATTATGCAGCAATTTCCCAAATAAATACTTTATATTTTCTTTAACTGTGCTAAATCAAAAGTTAATTCGGCAATTTCTGCTCACAAATTTCCCATTAATTCCACATGATGTCAGCCTTGTGATACGTGGACGTGTTAAAGACGTGAAATGTTTTAATGAGTCCATTTCGAATTCAATAACTTCAAAGGAAAACCAATTAAATGAAATCTTGTCGCTTCTTTGTCGGCACCAGAGTTGTCAGAGTTGCCGCCGAGCTTGCCAATTTCCATCACGTTTCAACAGCTGTGGGCATTTCCCTAGCCACATCCCATGGCATCGGAACTACATTATACCCTTACAGAGGGTATATTAATTGTGGCCAGAAGTTTGTAACGTACCTTAGGAGACATCTTCAACCAAATATCAATATATATATGAATAACTCAGCTTATACTCAGTACCTATTGAAATTAAACTACCTATTCAATTATAACAATAATCGAAGGTGATTAAAACCACAACCTGCAAGGGTATTCAAGCCTTCGGCATGCCTTTCTTTCTGTTTTTTGTTTATGCCAGTCCATGCAGCTGCTGCTTCTTCTTCCTTGTCTCTCCTACACACACTCCTTCCTTCCTTCCTTGTCTGTTCTTGTCGGCAAAGTGCGCTGAACTCGGAACTGTTTGAATGAGTCACCCTGTTGGGTTATAGTATTGTTATTCATAAACGTATAATGTAATTGCTTTTATGGCCACTCGCACTCGCTGTTGCTGTTGCTGTCTGTGTGCGTATGTAATTAACATCAAGCATACGCCACGTGCAACGTTGGCTAATTTCAAGTCAATGGAAACAATTTGAAAACACTTCTAGTTCTGTTCAAGTTCGCGCCTCGCTGCCGGCGGCCTTTTTTAACTTGTTGTTCTCTTTTTATTTGTGTTTGTATTTTGATTGATGTGTTTCCGTGTCGCCTTTTGCGACTACCTCAAGCGATGCTGCTGTGTGTGGCTGACCCACTTTTGCTATTTACTTTCGATAGTTTACGTAGCTCTTCTATTGCGAAAATAAACTATTATGTTTTATTTTGTTGTCGCCGCTGTCAAATTTATTCATTCACAGTAGCCACACTATGACGTCGTCATTGACAACGACAACTGAAAAAAAAACTCGTATTATTCATTTTATTTCATTATTTGAGTGACTGACTTGCCCCCTCCTCCTCCCTCTTACTCTGACGCGTGCTCGCATTCGACTCGCTTCCATTGTCATGTCGCATACGTAATGCGCAGACGTAATGCACTTGTGTTGTTTATAGATATAAGTTAGTGCGGTTAGGTCGCTTGGTTATCGGATGGAAGGCGTCGAGAATTGTGACAAAACGCTCATTACTGCAACACAAACACACACACACACATAACGCACTAAGATACATTATATATTGTTTATGTCAGAGCTGACCTGAGCCATAAATTAAGACTAAAATTGAAAACAAGAAAAAACCTCAGGCAGAGACTCTGAGAACGAACCTTGAAAGAGCGTTTTTTATTTTCGGGCTTTTTTTCGATTTTAATGTAGGAATAACTCCAGCTTGGCTAGTCGAAAACTGTATACACTCTATGTAGCTGGATATGTAAAATTTAACTGATCTTAAGGTCACTGGCCTGTAAGCGTTGTGCAACACTGGGAAAACTTCTTCTCGAAATGAAAGAGATAATGTCAAGCAGTTCAAGAAATAGTCACAGAATGCATAAGAAACACTCGACTATGGAGTTCAACAGCAGTACAATAGATCTTATAGGTTGTAGTACAGATTATACAAGCATGAAACCAATTGTCTAGCAAGACTGTCTAGTATTACGCTTGCAATTAGATTTATATCAATTTAAGGCTGCTCAAGAGGGCGTGGCAACATTCCGATAAAATCTTAAATAACTGCGCGCAATAATAAGACATATTATCAACAAATTTGTTAGTACTAGCTCTCAAGTCTCTGAGATCTAGACTTTAATACAGACAGGCATGAGCAAATCGATTGGACTGTTAATGCTGATCATGAATATATACATTTTGTAGGGTCTGCCACGCCTTCTTCTGCAAGTGACATATACTTTCCATTGGCACAAAGTTATAATACGCTTCCATCCTATTGTTAGCGAGTATAATAAAGAAAATCACGAGCATAACTTATCGCATAATGTATCATGAATAAGTACCATATGTCGTACATATATCCCTATATATAGTACACCCTTATTGTGCGTAGCTTTTTATCCTGTTTACATTATTCTCAGTATTCTCGCTAACGAAAGTATCCTTTGTTTGCAGCGACTCTATAAACAGCTTGCCCCAACTGGTTCTTCTTCTCTCTCTTTAACCTTTGTGCATTTTTGTTTGTCATTGTGGAAAACCCTTATCACAGCCTCAAGGCAAACAGGCAGACAGACAAACAGACAGGCAGGCAAGACAATTGCGTAATTAGAAACTTGTGTTCGCAATTAAATCGAAGCCAGCAGCAGCAGCAGCAGCAGAGTTTCCTCCCTCCTTGGTGGCAATTTGTTGGCTTGATTGATGACACTCTGATTGGGAGTGAAGATCGAAGAGATCTAGCGGCTGCCTGCAGGCGTCCTTAACATCAAATATTTACAGTAATAAACAATAAATATATGAACTGTCAATTGATCGAATTGTCGCACTAACGAGTGGCGAGGGGAGCCAGAAGAGTTGCCTCTCTTTTGAGGGTTACTTTAAAGTAACGAAGGCCGGACAGACTGTGCAAGAGATTTAACCCAATAAAGGTCTATTAAAAATGCATAATGCCTGGCTAATAGTTCCAACAAATCGACCACAATCGAATCGAAGCACACAATTAGAAGGCGTGGCAGGGGTGAGGGGTGGGGCAGGGGTTGGGGCTGGGACTGCGGGTCGCGTTGGGTTCAACGATTATTAATCAAGTGCCGCCTTAATTATGCGACTTGTAATAGAACGTGCAACAAGCAGATGCAGTGGCAGTGGCATGGGTAGGGCAGTGGCAGGGGTAGTGACAGTGGCAGGGGGGGCACTTCACGGCCCTTTACAGTGACGTCTTCGCTGTCTGCGGCATCAATTAAAATTCGTTACGCCTGGCGTGGTTCATTCGATCAAATTGAACGCGCTGCCCAAAATTGTATGAGCTGCGTTTTTTTGGCATTAGACTCTTGCGAGTAGACTGACTACTCAGTCTTCTCTCGGTCAGTCTTCGCGCTGTCTTCAGCACTCACTTACCCACTGGCTACAGTGCCTCCCTCCCCCTCTCCTCACACTGCTTCCCCTGCTGTTCTGTGCTTGTTCTTGTCGCTTAATCGAATGTCAAGTTTGAATCCATTGATGACCATTTCGTTTGATGACATTTCCCCCTCTTCCCACCACCCCTCTCTCTCTCTCATTGTTGCCTCTCTTTATTTTTTATTACATATGCATAAATTCGTCGCTTTTTGGTAAAGCAATTTCAATTTCAATTTCAATTTGTTGTATCTTCGACTTGCTTCGCCTCGTTTCCGGCTTTCGTCTTTCACGCAGTTCTCCGACAGCTTCGCTCGTGCGCGGTTCACTCTACGTTGCGGTTTTCGACTTCGATATTCGAGTAAGCGCCACTTCGAAATTCTCGTAGCATAATTATGTCTTGTTCATTTGACATTAAACTTGCAGCTTGAGAGGCAAACAAACAAACAAAACGACGAACTGATTTCAGTTAAGCAAATTTACTGCGATATTTGCAGTTGAAATTAGTTTGGCGATTTGCGAACTGCAAACATTGAAAGAGTGACATCAGCTGAGCAATGTGTGTGTGTGTGTGCGTGTGTGTGGAAACTCTTTGTGCTCACTGTTTATTTACCAATAGATTAAGTAAAGCAAACACAATTGTTCAAAATCGCGTGAAGATTCCAAGCAGCAAGCAAACAAACAAGCCAAGCTCGAATGAGTCAGGCAGATAAATAATTGTGGATTGTATGATATAATAGTGCGCACTCTACCACGCCCCATTCCTTCTACTACTCCTCTCTATACCCGCATTGCAGTGTAGCAGTGTCAAGGCGCCTTTCCAAAATTAGCAACCTCATCATTGGCCAAATGAGGCGTGGCAAACTGAGTAGAATTCTTTCTGTTAGACAGTCAGGTCAGGCGGGGGTCAACGTTTATCAATGGCATCCAATTTACGTTTAGCATGTTTATTTATATTTCTTCTCCATCTTCTTCTTCTTCTTCTTTTACTTGCAGGCAACAACATCACCGATAAGTATTATAAACGCCAAAAGAAAAACCAAGCGAAGCCAAGCTGCGCCCCAAGCACATGCAAATTCTGAAGAATTGCCACACACACACACAGATAAATACATAGATAGCTAGAGGGGGAAGAGTAGCAGCTACGTTGCGCAGATACAACTGGAAGATAAGTTCGCCTGCAGCTCCAACACATTTCCGCACTCTGCACAGTGGGACGAAACGCCTCTTTATTTATTGGGGAGCAACTGAAAGAAAGAAAAACTGGAACTTGCCTACGGACTGCGGACACCACAACGTACCACAAGATGCCAAACAGCATTTAGCCTGCAAAGCACACACACTCGCACACCCGGCATATATGAAAATAAACAAAGTGCTGCTCCAAGTGGCGGCATCTACGAGTGCAACCCGGCCAGAATAAAGTGCTGGGCAGAGCAGAGATTTCGAGAGGCAAATCGCATTGAGTTGTATTGTGCAATCGCAAAATACATTCTAATAAATAGCCCGGCAGACAGAGAGACAAACAAAGAGACAGACAGACAAACAAACAGACAGAGAGACAAACAGACAGACAGAGAGACAAACAGAGAAGACAGATCAGACAGACAGACGGGCAGAAAAATAAATAAAAGTCGCGCCAGCCGGAAAGACAAGGCACACAGGCCAGCTGAGGTGCCGACTGCATTGGCCCAGAGGGAAGACTACCTCTCTGCCCTCCCCCCTAGCCATCTTCAGGCCCCCGTTGCCCCTTTTCCATCGTGCAAGTGAGACGTAGGTCGTGGCCAAGGTGTTCGGCGACAACAACAATCGCAGCCGCAGACGGAGCCGCAACGAGGTGTACACATTCGGCACCATGGAGGGCGGTTACGTAAACGAAGGTGAGTGAAAATGCCCAAATGCACTCAATACGATATATAAGATATACGATATACGATTTATGATATTTGCTTGGCAATTTATGCACTTCTTGGCGGCTTCCCTACTTGAGTTCCCATTTCCAGTTCCCATTTCAGTTTCGTTCCCAATTGATTTGGCAATATTCAATTTAAAATTCTGTCTTACACTTTTATAAATAGTTTTGTTGCTTTGTTGTTCTTTATTTATTGTTGCAATACCTGCTGCTATTCATAGATCGATCGCAATCGATCGAAACTTGGCAAAACCACAGCGAAATCATTATTTATTCTAGCGATCCAGTCGTTCATACTGTCAATGGACTCTCTTGCATCATGCACAGCTGCTGATGAAATACATGCATCATACACACACACACACATACATACACACACATACATATGTATATAGCTTCTCATTCTAGTCGGTCGCGTTCGCACCTCTGTGCATTCATTCAAAAACATTCAACATTCAAAACAACAACAGATGTTTGCCAAATTTTGACTTTGAAAAATGCCACACAAAAATTGTTCATTGCATCAAATTTGTTTATTTTCGCACAGTGACACCAGAGCACAGCAACGCTGCGTATACCTGGCGAATTATTCAAACTGCTGCCATTAGTCATGCCTCACAGATCCCGCATATATACGATGTACATATCTTTTGTTTTTGGCAAGCTCTCAGTTCACTTCATAAATTGCATTAGACAATAAGCTATATAGCATGTTTGCGATGACATCACAGAGATAGATCTGACCGATTAGTGTCATTATCACATTATTAGCATCCATTCCTGACCTATCAACCTACCCAAACTTTTCTTTCTCGATATTCTTCTTACATGCCGCCATCGCACAGAGGATTCCGATGCCATAATGGGCATGGAAAGTCCAGGTAAATTGAAATATCTTCAGCTCAGATCATTATATACATAAGATATAGACAATTATCGGTGCGATTAGGCCAAATTGTGGCAGCAGACACCTCTCGTCTCCGATGTAACTGGAGGCAGTTGCGTCGACGGGTTTGGTCAGCTTTGAGATACGATCAGGTTATTAGCATCGCATACAGATGAGTTGCCACGCCCACATGCTCAACTTGTTCTCTGCTCTGCTCTAGGGCAGGTGTGTATACGTGTGTGTGTGTGTAAGGGGGGCTCTTCAATGATTTGCATATTTACAAAGGCAGCTGCGATTATCAAATGTTAATCAGTTCTTCTGCCTTGGAGATGGGCGTCAAGTAGTCAATATTGTTGACAACTCTGTTCCATATTGGGGCAAACTGACGGATGCTGGCCCTGCCATAAATGTGAATACATGATGAATGCAAATAAATATTCATTTCAATAACTTAAACTGTCATAAATTCTCTGGGCCCTGAGCCAGACAAACAGACAGTTGCATTGAACGGCGCCGGTTTTTGCGCTGAGAAGATTTGCCATAAATTGAACGATTGATGCAATGTCAAACTTCAAGTACCTACACACACACACACACACACACACACATATAAAGGGATGTGAGTATGAAGTGCAATTTGAGGCAAGTCTTCCCTAAATTGTGGCACACCCAAGCCAACTGCAGGCGCAACAATCTGCAACTCTTCCACAATTTGGGGCAGATGGCAGAGCATGCTGATGTCATCACTGAAAGATCTTCAAGGATCGTCGCGGTTTGTATCTCGATCACGTTTCCAGTGCGAGTTGCCATCGCGACACAATGAAGATAAATTTGCAGTCGAATTGCCTTGAATGCCATTTCTGTCTTGCAAACGAATTTGATTCCACGAATTTCAGTTCGCCCCATGCCATAAATAAGATGAAGGCACTGGCTCTGGCTCGGTTTCGGGTTCGGCATAAGGGCCTGACTGAAATTGCTTATGCCATGCAGAGCCCTGAACTTGCGTTCGGGATGAGTTGAGAAGAGAAGAGAAGAGAAAAAGAAGAGAAGTGAGCTGCCTGCGCGACCTTGAATACATGTGTGAAGTTTCAAGAAGAACCTTTCGCAATGAAGAGCAGATTATTTTTGTTGTTGTTGTGGACAGCTGCAGCAAATGAGCAAACGTCGTTTAAAAGTTAATGTATATGAAAACAAAGAATAGCAACAAATATAATAAATCATCAACAATAACAACAACAAAGAATTGCCCGCACATTTCTGTTTAGCTTAATCGAGTCCAATGGAATATGAAGCAATGTCGTCATATAAAAACAGCTGAAACAGCTAAATCTACTGGCCAAAATAGAGTGTGGGCAGAGATGTGATACTAGTGAGAGAGAGAGAGAGAGAGAAGTATGTATGCTCTCTGCGATGCCATTTTATAGTGTCTGACTGGCAGATCCGATCCGAAAATACTCGCATGTGAGTCGGAAAACGAAACCGAAGCACGGACATGGTTGTATCATTTTTACATTGACCCTGCCGTGGCTGCGAGTGCTTTGAACTGTAAACAAAAACACACACAAAGATACTACAGACAACTATTACAGATGTGGGGCCAGTGGCGTAGCGAGAAAACTGACTAAAAGGGACTTTAACAGTAAACAAACAAGAGTTAAGAAAGTAATTTTGAGGCAGAACTGCTCTTTGCGTATATATTTCTATACCATGAATTAAAATTTGAAATATGAATAATTTATACTATAATACAGAACTAAAGTAAAGTAGAAACAAACTCTGGATATGAAAACCAAAACCTGTTATGGTATTAAACCTTTGGAATACCGAAATAGCTTTGCTTTCTGGTTTTTTAGCATTATCGATACATTTCATAATCAAAACTTCTTCTTTCTTAAAACTTTCAATAAATTAACTTTTAATTGAAACTATAAATGATAAAAAATGCTTAAGCTTTATGTGTTTATGGTTTTAATCAATGTTTGTTGAAATATTCATTGAAAATCGCAGCCAAAAATATAAAATAAACGTTAAATTTAGTGTTTTTAAAACTAATTCATAAATTAACCGCAAACCTTTTATTAATATATATAAATTCGACTTTATCAGACATCATTTAAAAAACTGAACTTTAAATTTTCATTTTCTACTTTAAGTTTTTTATTGTCCCCTTTATTACTTTATCAGACATAATTTAAAAAACCTGAACTTGAAATGTTAATTTTCTACTTTAAGTTTTTTTATTGTTCCCTTTTCGTTTTGTATGTTAGCTACCCAAACTATCCCCTTTTGTGTGCGCCACTGTGCTTATTCTGTCTGAGCATGGGCACATGTGTCTGTCTGCTTTTGGGCCTATGTAAATCCAAGACAACAAAACGATGACGACAACAACGAGATCGCTGGGAGTCTTGGAGATTTTGGCAAAATTTATTAGCAGCAGACGCTAAATTTAGTGCTGGCAGCTGCTCTATATCTCCCTCTAGCTCTGTGGACTTCAACTTGACCTTAGAACAACATTTTGTCTTGTCTAGCCACCCGTCTGTCAGATAATTAGCTAATGATAAGGCGCCTGGGGATTTGCATAATCCATGTGACAGCCAGGTGTTTATTTTTGACACCTTTGCTAGAGGGTGGGAAAGGGGATTTGGCAATAAACTAAACCGCTAAACAGTTCGGTAATTACAAGCTAAATGCAAAGTTGTTTGACGGGTTTATTATTATAGTTTTTCGATAGAACTCGACAGGCGATCGCTGAAGTGATCTTAATATCTTGAGTGCCTCATTTGCTGAGGTGTTCAATTACATGACATGAAAAATGCAACTGTCAAGTTGTCAGTCGATAGGAAAGACAAACCCTTCTAGAACTAATCGGATCAATTAAAGAGGGAGAGAGGGAGGGGGACTGGGAGTGAAAAGTGTTATGTGACACCCATTTAAGGCCCTTGACAGGCTTTCATTGATCATAAATCGTTTAAAGTGCTCGCTCGATCATTTCCATTTTCACCAGCAATTTTCACAATATTTTCGACATTCACATGTCACTTTTTATTTAGGTTATGACGACAGTCGATTTTCATTCCCATTTCCATTTCCATTCCGATTCCCGTTTTGCAGTTCAAGTTCAGCAAGCCCCAGTGCATTAAGAAAACATGATTTCCACGTGATTTCCATTCAAATATGTGTTTGGCTAACCGCGAAATCGATTTTCACATTGCCAACGGTTGCCGATTCTCCAATCTCGATTCTCGATTCTCGACTCTCGATTGATCGTTATTTATTTGCATTGGCCCGCTGCCGGTTGCCCCTGAATATTGCTGCATGCAGCATGATCGGAATATCTTGGCACACAGATGACGTCAGCTCTCGATCTGTCTGCACAGTGTCCACAATTGAAAACAATTTGCAATTTCTGCTCGCGGCACCGCCTGCAATTGCTGACACATTTTGTGCGACGCTCATCGATTTGTTGTATAAACACTCCGATTGAGATAATGAAACTCTCCAGCCACATAACATATGCCATGCGATATATGCAAATTACATTTGCCAACTGAACTGTGCACATGCGCAGCAATCTGTTGAATGCCACGTTGACAGTTTTCAGCTAATGCGACGTTGCCAGTTTTCTGCAGTTTACAAAACAATGCTTCGCAGTTCTTAGTTAACTCACCTCTGTCTCTCCCTCATGGACAATCGAACATTTTGATGTCTTCTTAAACGTTACAATTATACATTATTTTTTGTTGTCGAGTGTATTCAAATTACCGTAATCTGCGTAATCTTTGAGGCTGACTGGCTGTCAAATCTTAAGCATTTTATGTTATTCGCATTCGGGTAATTTTCCAGCCTTATCGCCAATAATGAAATTAAATAATTTATTTTAATGGCCGGCTATGTTAACGGGGCTAAGTGTTTTTCGCTGTATGACTTCAAGCCAAACTTGTGAAAACATCAAGTGAGACCACAGATCAGTATTAAGCGATTAGCAAATACCCTGTAAGTGAAGAAAAGCAACTATAGTGTAGATCAATTAAATGATGCAGATAGAAATATTCAATATGTATTCAATAATAGTTTAGCATAGCCGAAGTTGAACCGTGGAACCACAGATCCGATTAGAGTGATAAACGAATACCCTGTAAGTAAAGAGAAGAAGCTAAAATGTAGCTGTTGTTGAGTATAAAAGGAAGAAATTAGTATGAAGTCTTTGGATAGTATTATTTAATATTTATTCAAATACAGGGTACATATCTGTTAAGCATACCCAAAATTGAGACTTAGCCTGCAGCTTTGGTATGCAAAATATACCAAAATTGGATAAAATGATTGCCAGCAAAACTGCATAAAGCCGGCAGCCAGTTCGTGACTCGCCCCCCTCTCAACATTGCCCAAGTTGTCCCGGCATTAGACAAAGACCATCGGATGCCATCAGATTGCCCCCATGGAAGCCGGCACGTAAGTTAATAGTTGCCCAAGTGCTTTGATAGCACCTCGATAGATGATTGAAGAGCCGCCTGCGATCTGAGCACCTGAGCTGCATTACGAGAGGAACGTGGCGAACATTTGTCATAATGCGGAACAGAAAGTCGCCGTTTCTATCAATGTTGTGTGTGCTATGCAAGTCAAATATGCATAGCATATAGAAACATATGCAGACATCATGTGCAGAATAAAGCCAAAGTTCAGGAGCACGCATTAAGTGTGCGCCCACGCATTTTATGCAGGCTCATTTGATGCTCTAACAACGGGTATGCTAGGTCTGTCATTGACTGTGTAACAGTTCTTATAAACTATATATGTTACATATAGATACACGTTATATACAATTATATTGAGCATTTTATATGTACATATATGAATGTATATTTTATTGCTGCGTCGTTCTACCTTAACTTATTTCTTTTTATGCAAGCTAAGTTTCTTCTTTAGTTTATTCTGATAAGTATATTAATATATCAATAATATATACATTAATATACCACTAATTTATTCAGCTGATGTTAAATTACTTGATCTTATTGTCTTAATTATCAACACTAAATGTGAAATCATAAGCAGATTAATGAGGTTCCCAAAGTGTTGGCTAAGGGTATCCCAAGTGTGCAACCTCTCTCTCTTCATCTCCAGCTCCCACTCTCTCTCCCTCCCCATCTGTCTTTAATTAGCGCACTAAAAATTGAAATTGTTTTAATTTGAAACTGTAAATTGGCAAACGAAAAGAGCAAAAAAAATACCACAATTAATCAATTGGCAGAATGAGAAGGCATCTTGGGTGCGTGGGCCGTGTTGCCAATTGGACATTGACAAGCCCTCAACCGGTCGCAGGCAGGCAGGTATGTTGGTAGTGGAGCAGGGGCGGAAGAGGAAGGAAGGTAGTGAAGTTCTCCGTCTCAGAAACTTCATTAAAATTGGAATGAGGCGAGACACAAACCCGACATTGCCAGCCAGATAAGTGGCAGCTATAAATCACACACACTCACAGAGAGTCGACTCAATGCCAATGGGGCATGCGTTTGGATCAAAGACTTGGCTAAATTCTAAAGCCCACACACTCACACACACACTGGCACACACACACGAATACTAAATCGCATGACTAAGTAGCTACGTTTTTCCAAGAAAATCATTGCCATTACCTCAAAACGTTGCGTCGCTTTCAAGCACTTTAGCAAATATTTTTGACAGCGTTATAAATACATTTTCTGCCCGTGTGCATATAAACAAAACCTAAATACTTTCATACAAAAACAAGCAATAACAACAACAACAATAACGAACTGAACAACAGTAACAACAACAACTACAACTACAACAGAGGCGCGACAATGTCAGTGCCAGCAGCGAGTGAAAATGAGAGCGAAACGAATCTGGCGAGGGGCCAAATCAAAATCTGATTATATTCGTGTGTCTCTATATGAATATCGTAAAAAACTCAAATGCCGTAATAGTAGCAAAAAATAAACAACAACAATCAACAGCAAATCTAATAAAAAAGTTGCAAAAGGAAGGCGCTAAACGTATTTAAGTATAGACTTTGAGATACCCTGCGGGAATTACATAGAAAGATTTTTTATACTTTAACAAGATAAGTTTTTGCAAGAAATGACAGAAATGAGTTGCTGTTATGCATAAATGTAGATAATATAATATAATATAAGATAATAGAATATAATATAATATAATATTTATCTAACATATTTCCTGCTTAATTTTTTAAAAATAGTTAAATCTTTTGTTTCCAAGTTAGTCCCTTTAAGTATACTAGTTTTTGGGCATAATTCTACTCAGAGAATTTTCTCATATTGTCCAAGTATTTTAATATAGTTTAAATTGATTTATATAGCATAATTCTATAAGGAAAATCACATGCTTAGTTCAAGAATTTCCTTATGTTTCCAAAATATTTTAATATATTATATAGTTGAGTCCCTATAATATAGCAAGCTGCTATAAAGAACTGTAGTATCACACACTTTATTCAAGAATATCTTAATGTTATAGTTACCACGTAGTTTTAGTTGATGATCTCTAAGTTTGCAGATGGTAAACGTTCTCGCAAAGAATTTATAGCTATATACTTGGGGCCTCCTCATATTGTGTGTGTTTAGTGTTATAGATAGTTTTAGCTATAAATTTAACAAGTCGGAAATTCGCCACGAATGAAAATATACATCAATTTGTGTATTTTATCAGGCGTAAACCTCACAAATTATCGTAAGCTGGACGACAGCTTAATGTCAGCGAAGGACAAAGGGAAATATTATTATAATGTATGCCATGAAATTATCGTTTATGTCATCTGTTTAGTTATAGGCTATACATATACAACTATATAGTATATACTACTATTCATGACGCAATTTCAGAGCTCATAAGCAATACGCAGGTATAAATATGGTATTTGAGAACACTTAATAACAAGGCAGAGTGAGCATAGTTATAGACTGGACCCTCTAATCACTATGCCCCGGGCGGCCGGGGGTGGTTTTTTTTTTTGGGTTTTTTTTTTAAAAAAAAAATAAAAAGGGGGGGTTTTTTTTTTTTTTTTTTCCGGTGGCCCGTTCCTTTTATTTAATTTTTGATTATTTCATGCAAATGTTGGCCGTGTCTGCGCCTCAAATGGTCCATCCGCTGAGTCTAATTGATCATAAAATGTTAGAAGCGTGCGATGGACTTTCTTAACAGAGCACGCATTTATAATAATAAAATTCAATAATTTTCAAGCGTTGTTCGTTTTTAAGACGATTCATGGTTAAATTATAGATTAAAATGTAGGTGTTTGACAGTGATACAAAACACGAAACGTGCGTCCGCTATTTAGACCAGTATTGCCAAAAAAGATAATAGCTAAAAAATCACCCTTTATATAGCGCACAGGCCAGCAGGCGCTTAACTATAATCATTCATTTTGCATTCAAACTGAGTTCCCATTTACAGCTTACTCAGAAACCATTCATTAATATCACAGTAATGACTGACCGAAGGAGGTGTGGGGGGTGGCAGATATTAGCCAACAATTAAGAATATGAATGAGAGTATATGTTACGATTTCCGCTGATTCGCAAAGTGCGACAAATTGCCGAGCACTCAAATTATTCATTATTCATTTACAAAAGTGCCAACTCAATTGGCACGGCAAATCATGACGAGCTCATCAATATCAACATCATCATCATTGCATGTCGAGGCGAATGATACTAAAAGAAAAACAAAGCAGGAAAATGTTTAAAAAACTTCTATAGTTTTTTGCATGCCATAAAAAGTGTTTTAGTAATTGTTTTTGTTGTTGTTGCATTCACGTAATGACGTGACATTGTTAATTAAATTCAACAATTGTTTGGAGTGTGTGTCGTTGCTCCGCGAATTGAATCACACACACGGACACATGCGCATACGCCCCGTTAGAAGCTTTGCCACATGACCGACGCAGAGTTTTATGTTTATGGCAACAAGATCATCAGTCCAGTCCAGTCCAGTCCAGTCTAGTCCAGAGCTCCAAGCTAAGCTGGCTTGGCATCAAAACCAATTCCATTTGGATGCCGAAAAACATTTCATTGCTTTGTTTTTATCGCCGGCTTTTTTATGGCTTTTTTTGCGGCTCTTTTGGCTATCTACGATTCGCTTGACATGCAAAATATATATTTTGGTGTAGGCGAGTTAATTCGCTCACCCGGCGCCAACTGACGCCTCCACCCCGCCCGCGACCCACAACTGCCACTGCTAATGAAAATTGCCTGCCCCGAAACTGACTGAGGTGGAGGTGGACTCCGGTTTGGGGTTGGGGGTTCAGGAACGTTGCTAACTGACGCGGGCTTTGTTTGCATTTCGGGTGGCGTCATGGCATCACATTCAGCCCGCGAATGGGAACGAGCGCTAATTTAATTTGCAAATTAGCCATAGCCCGTCGCAAGTGTCGATCTTGTTGCCGACCGCGCAAATGCATCAGGCGTTAACTAAGAGCCAAGCCAAGTGCTGAGCAAATACATAAATAGATATTAACTTATTGGGCTACACAGAGTACACTCACTGTGTGTTGACTGTCATTACGTATACGTAGGTTACGTATGCTCTGCCTTAAGGTGTCTCTGTGATAACTCTAGAACTCCCTTCGTCCTGCTAAATTACCTGAATTTGTGTACTTTCTATGCCCTTTAGACTGTGAGATATGGTACACTGTGAAAATTACAGAGAATTCCTTGTAAATATATAATGTAAATTATTCCAGTATAACAAATTGTAAAATTTGCAATTGAAAATCGCATTAATGCTTGTGCAAAATAATATTATGTCATAAGATTAAGTCGATTTAAAGTGAAAATAAAGCACAAATCTAAGCGAATCTAAAAATTACAGAGAAAAATTTCAATTTAAATTTGTAATTGTATTAAGCGATTTATATTTACTACGAATGAATTAAAGTTGTGTAGAATGAATCGCAGTTATTGTTAATTTTAAAATAATCATCATGCAACTTATTTCCTTCAGCACTTACCAATAGTTAAACCTTTTGTCTCCAAAGATTATTCCGTTTATTATTTATTTATTATTCAGTTGAGTACAGACTGTCATTACGTATACGTAGATATGCGCTGTCTTGGGCTGTCACTGTTAAATCTCTGGCACTCTCTCGACTTCACGCTAAATTATCTGAATTTCGAATGCAGGCAGTCGAGCGTGACAGAGCAAACGCTGCCCCTCTCCACTCCGCTCAAGGTGCTGCAGTAGCAAGTTCTTTGGTTCCCAGGGCTTAGCTTTGTTTGTGCTCTGTCACCAGTTGCCACGTTGTCACAATGTGTTGCCCCCCATAATGATGATGATGATCATTATGCGTGTGTGTGTTTGTGAGGTACATGTGTAATTATAATTATGTCTGTGCTACCGTTGCACAGTGCAAATAATGCGACTGGTTTTCAAGTTTGTCTGCACCGGAAATGTGACCCACAGCGAACTCCAGCCGCATCTGTGGAAGACGAAACTGAAACTGGAATTGGTACTGGGACTGTGGATCTCATTAGGCTTGCCAGCATAATAAGCTGCATTGTCTGCTACATTGATAATATATAGATTATTAAATATTTTCATGGTTTATCAATAGCATATGCTGAACTCGTTATGCTAAACCTGTGTTATCCAACGTTGCTGCGATCTAGTTTCTCCTCTTCATCGTTTAGCTTCTGTGAATATTGAAGTATTAAGAAATTCTGCTGAATTTTGGTGATTTTTTGAGAGAAAACTCGAAAACGTTTTGCCGTTTCTGGCTTTCCTTTTTCTCATGTCGGCACGAATCAAAGCAGACGCGATGGGTCCAGAAATAAACATTTCTCTGCCGAACTATATACCGAGTTCACTTGTACTCGAACTCGTTCTGGTACGTGTGAGCTCTACGTAGACTCTTTTCGAGCTGAAAGTCTGTTTGGAATTCATTTTTGATGCGACAACAATGAATTGTTTATTGCCGAGCTGCATGCGAGATTCGTGTTGGACCTAATGGGCTACAAACTCGACCACACTCGACATTTACCCAGAATATCTCCCCCCACTCTGTCTCTCTAATCAATGGGCTCTTTAAAAGAGCCTAAAGAGTCCGTAATTGCAGCAGCGAAAGGGTTCATTAGAGGCATGCAAAACAATATGGGCAATAACAATGTGAATGAATACTCCCCATTCGGAATCGCATTCGTATTCATGCTCGCAGTTCCGCACTCACAACACGTTCAGAGTTCAGTCAACTCTTTTGGCTCTTTTATTGGTGGAAACACGAGTCGAAGAAGCAGTAGAGAAGGAAGAACACAAGAAGCAGACACAAAGTGGAATCGGTTAACATTATTTGTATTATTTTCGCATTACTTGAACAGCAAATTAATTGGCCAAAGGCTCATCGTGTGACATAATCGCATCGATTGCTGATTAAAGCGCTTCAATTGACCTATATTTGTGGGCGCTGCTGTGTGCATATATTTCGTATATTTTACATGTGTTTTCTGCTTGTAATTAATGCGAAATTGTCGCAGAAGAGCAAAGAAAGGAGTCGAAAGAGAGAGAAAGAAAGCCCGAATTGGGTCAGTGAGCAATTGAATCAGTTGAAAAGTAAATGGAAAAGCGCGAAATGATGTAAACAGACCTCGAGCATGTGGCGGGCTTTAATAGGGAGTATTACACATGAAGAATGAGAGAGAGAGGGGGAGAGAGGAGGGAGAGAGTAGGAAGAAGTTAATCAAGCGGCGGCACTATCTGATCTCGTCATCTTGCTTTCGTATGTGACTCATAAATCTGTAGAAATTAAAGAAAACGACAAGGCAGACAGAAGAAAGGAACTCGCTTGTACATAAACAGTGCCACAGTGCCCCAGGGCGGAAGGGGCAGAAGTTGTGTTTATATAACCCACTTGCCACAGAGACCCGGTAAACTCTTTTTCAATACTCGACACCAAAATGGGTTATCATCGCATGTGACCCACTCGAAGGTGTTGTGAATGCGAATGGGAATCGAATGGGGAAATGGAAAATGAGTTGGAAAAGCAGTTCGAGTTGGGGTTGGGGTTGTGGAGTGAGGAGAGAGCACACATTGTACTTAAAGTAATTAACAGAAAAGCATACAAAAAGCGATTGTCTGTCATGTTGTGATTTCGATGGTGCCGCTAAGATAAGCAGCCACAAACTGCAGCAGAAAGTCACAGCCAAGCTGTCGAGGTTATGACGCAAATTCCGTCTATCGCCAGCGATAAGAAATACTGTAGTTACCGATATCAGTCGGTCTTGGTGTCTTTCACAACATAAGTTCTGTTGCAGCCAGGTGAAGTGGAAAATGCCAGTTAACTTCCTTATTGCCACAGTTTAGTTCTCGGAATAGTTCTTATCTGTTAAGTGATTCGTGGTACTTCTTTTTCACTCTGCAGATCGAATTGCAAATGAGGAAGAAGAAGTGAAGTTCAGCAAGTTCAAAGTCTGCTATTGAACTCGGGCTGAGCCAGACGGCAGTTCCATTGCGGTCAGTTAACGCATGATTGCGCTCTCCGGTTGCCTCTCTCTCTCTCTCTCTCTTCTCCTTCTCCCTTTCACTTTATGTAAAACGATCTTGTATGTGCGCTAAATGCCAAAAAGCAATTTAGTTTTATAGCCTGTAGAATGAGAAACGAGCAGTAGAGAAGACGATAAGACGACAAAAAAAGGCGAGTGAGCATATGGTTTAATTGGTCTCCCCCCTTCCTCCAATTCTTCAGCCCCTTCCCCTTCCCCTTCGCATGAAGTTATTGCAGCGAATTCAAGCTCGATTTGTGCCATATTCAAGCTTCAACGTAGCATATCGTTTTATTTCCCCAATGAGATCAATAATTTCTGATTCAAATGCGGCCCCAGGAGATCCGTGCTATATTTAGAGGGGGAATGTGCGAATCGCATTTTTAGCTATTTTTAGCGGGCAAGTGAGGAAAAATTTTGAAAAAAACATTTGGCGCCGCTCAATTTGAACTCAATTCCTCGGCCGATTTAGACGAACGTGCAACAAGAACAAACAACAACAATAATGATGAGGCGCACCCCCTTTGCGACACGTGCCACTGCACGCAGAAAAACAGTGCAGAGCCACTGTAACACCCTCTCCCTACCCCCCCCACCTAGCCCTCCTGCACTGCCCACCCGTGGAGTCAAATTGATTAAATTGCCTTTCAATTGGATGTGGCTGCTCATTGGCTTTTTATTCACACACAATCACTCACACACACACACACATACATTTGCACAACTACACCTACACACACACACACACCTACACCTATACACACACACACACCTACACCTATACACACACACACACTTGCTTTAATTTAGTTTTCATTGCATTTTCCATTTCATTAATTACAAATTCAGCTACAACATTTTCACCTGGCTCTCAAAATTTCGCATATTTCTTTCTCTCTTTCCTTCTCTCTCTCTGTCTCGCTCTCAGCCATCATATCCTATTCGAATCCCCAATTGCAAAACTCATCAATTTATGCGCCAACAACAACACCAGCTACAATAGAGATAGCTTCATTCTCGTCAGGAGCCGCCACAGCAGCAGCAGCAGCAACATCGGCATCAGCAACAGCAACAACAGCAGCAGCAGCAATTCCACCTGCAACATCATCATCAATATCATCATCAAAACCATTAAGCTCATCATCGAACGACTCATCGACTGCCCCCGCACTGGGCACTGCTAGCGGGGGAGGGAGTGGACCGTTTAACGGTTTCGTTGCCAAGTTGCGTCATTTCAAGTTCGACGATTCGAAAAACATTAAGAAACGTTTGCATTTCGATTTTATCTCCAAGGACAGATTTTTGGGTATGTTTGCTAAATTCCAAACTCTTTAAAATACCAGTAAGTATCGATACATTCGATAGTATTCGATAGTTTCTTTTCCATCCATGCACCTGCACCCTAAAATTTTTAAAGCATCGGTAATAAGCAATGTTGTTGGAAAACTATTGACGGTTGTCGTAGATCAGCTTCCTTCGATATTATTGATAAAATCAACGATTATTTTACAGTACTCATTTCTCTGTTGACACGTTCATTAAGCATTTAAGGAGAACTTACAAACTTGTACAATACCAATGAGTATCGATAAGTTCTCCCCCATTCACCAGCACCCTAGAGTTTGTTAAATATCGATAAATACCGATGTTGTAGAAAACCAAACGATGGTTTTCGTAGCTCAGTTTCGATTGAAACTATCGAAACTATTTTATTATTATTTTATTATTCATTAAATATTTAGGGAGAGCTTCCAAACTCGTACAATACTGGAGCTGTTAAAACATCGATAGTTACCGATGTTGTAGAAAAACTATCGTTGATTTTTCTTTTATATATATTATCGATACTATTAACGATTATTTTACTGCACCCATTTCTCTGTTGGAATGTTCATTAATCATTTAGGAAGAACTTCCAAAAGTCGTACAATACCAATGAGTATCGATAATAGTATTCGATAGTTTCTCCCCCATTCATGCACCTGCGCCGAGAAAATCTATTGTTGATTTCTTTTTAATTGATATTATCGTTATTATCAAAGAATTATTCATCCACTCACCCATTTCTCTGTTGACATGTTCATTAATCATTTCAGGAGAACAAACTCTTATAATACCACTGAGTATCGATAGTATTCGATAGTTCCCCATTCCCAATCGCGCACCTGCACCCATGCCTCTGTTGACATGTTCATTAACCATTTTGGGAGAACTTTTACGAGCTCAGCTATGCCAGAGCCAGAACCAGAACCAGAGCCGACCCAGTTCTGCGTCTCTGGCGCCTCACGCATAACGCCCACGACGGATTCACTTCATTCACAACTCGATTCGATAGTTTAGCTGCCGTTAAAATGCTACTTGGAGCTTGACTTATGCATATTAAATATGCGCAGAGGCGGAGGAGGAGTGTTCCATGTTGCCGACTAATAAAGCGACGACGCGCACACGTGGGACGCGGAACATGTGTTCCCAGCACCCTTCTCCCTCCCCCCTACAGCAATGTGCAATGAAATTCTCAATCGTTTCTCACCTAACCACAGACAGGGGCAAAGGGGGAAATGGGCGAAACTAAACAAACAATAAATAAAACTAAAAAAACCGACAACATTTAAAAAGCTTTCCACATCAGGCGAGTTATGATTAGGGGCAGAGTTCTAATTCATCCGATACTAGGCGATGCAACTATGTCTGTCTGCCTGTCTCTGTTCCCTTGACATGATGCATAATCATATTGCAGCTAGATGATGATTTTGAATTTGGCAGCTCCCCACATAAATTCCATTTGCCACAAAGATCAAAGCCAGAGGCTGTGCAGATGTGGCCGCAGATGTTGGCCCGTGGCCCACAGATTGCCCACTGTGCGACAGGTGGAACAGCGGCGATAGAGAGCAGAGAGTGTGTTAGAAAGTTGATTTAGCTACCATTTTAGCCGGCGAACACGTTGCTAACCTCTTTGCGGGGCTTAATTAAAGCCCAGAGATAGCTGCAACATGCTGACATTCCACTTGCATTTGAGCCAGGCCTTAGCTATGCCCCCCCCCTCCCCTTCGCTCTTCTTGCTGCACACGTCATAAAACAGCCGCCCATGGCGGTTTATAGCCAAAGTCCAGCAAGCGGATCAGGCTTATGCTAATCGCTAAGGTAATTGAAAATGCCCAGCACGTGTGGCTTCTGCCCGTGTCTGTAGGCATACAGTGCGCGCCAAAGGTTAAGGTTCAACTTGCAGAAATTGTGCTGTGTACAAGTTAGAAAAACGGCTAGAAATCTTTACTATTCTAGCTAACTTTTTGCATAAGATTGCTCTCAATTTGTACTATAAAAGCAAGGGAAATGATAAAGTAAAACAGCTACAAATTTTGTAGTACAAGCTTTCCCTATCTTAGCTTAGTTTTACATGAGATTGTTCTCTTTTGAGGTTATAAATTACACATTATCATCATTATATACCATATTATAACTTGGTATTAAAACAAAAGCTGGGCAAATGATAAAATAGTACAAATCATGGAAAATCGGCTACAAACTATACTTATTGTAGCCAAGTTTTGCATGAGATTATTCTCTTTTGAGGTTAGAAATTAAACATTATCATCATTATATACTATAAACTAGCTTGGTATTGTCATAATTCCATTAAACTTGTTTTAACCCAGTTAGCCTTTTTTCTTACTAATTGCTAATCACATTGTAAATCTCTTGAGCTGTTATCATAGAACAAAATTGCTAGATCTCATATCTATTCTAGCTTGGTATTGAAAAAAAGGTAGACAAATAATAAAATAGTAAAAATACAGAGAAAATGGCTGCAAACTTTATCTTTCAGCTTAGTTTTCTTCAACAATAACTCTTTTGAGGTTAGAAATCACAATTCAATCTCATTATATACCACAAACAAGCTAGATATAGTTATATTTCTCATCAAATTCTCTTACACCATTTAGCCTTTTTTTCTCACTTGTTGCTAGTCACTTTGTTAAACTCTGCACCTTAACGTAAAGTGACATACATTCTACTTCTAATGCTTTTTTCTGTTGCTTTGTAGCTGTGTACCACAACTTTTGGTCAGCACTGTAGTCGCTATTTATTTATGCACCGAGCTCATTTGGCTGACTGCTTTACTCTTTCGTCTTTCTACAAGTGTTCCGGCCTTAAAAATGATCCACACATTAATTTTCACTCAAGTTTTCGCCAAATAAGCAATGAGTTTTCTGTTTCTATTTCGAGTTTAATGATCTCTCTTACAGCGGGTGGTGGGGGAGGGGTGCGGACTGAAGTTTGTGGCGCTGTCATCGGCTCGCTAAATGGTCTATTACCCATTCGGAAATTGGCTAAATTATGCTATAAATCAGTTTGATGTTTACACCTCGCGCAGTGGAAACAGTTTTTTATTTTTTGAAAATATTTTTGAATTGCAACGGAATGCAGGGAATGTCAGAACGAGGGGGGAAGACTGCGCCATAAACAGTTTTTAGTGCACTCAAAATATATTCAAAACGGTGGGACAAAACCGACACACTTTACGATGCACCCACATAGTAAAACCCTATAACTTCAACATAAAACTGAAGCACTCTCTGTTTTAACGAGCTTACAATATTTGTGTATTTTCCTAACGATACTTTCCCATGTACTTTAAATGATTAACAGCGAACTGATCTTGTTCTCATCTTTTCCCTCTCTGCAGGCGGTCAACTGAAGACCAAAAATGGACAGAAATATGTTTTCAATGGGCCTCCATCCGGGGTATATGTCTCGCGGACCTGCCTCATCGTCTCGTTTCTGATAATGCTGGCAGCCCTGATCACAGCGGTGCTCATCACATACTTGCTGACTGCACAGAGTATACCACCACCAGCACCCACCCCCAGCCCCACTGTCAGGTGAGTGAGTTCCCGATCCCAAATCCCAAATCAAAGTGCCCCATTTAAGCAGTGGGAGTGGCTCCCAAGTGTTTTGGCAAACTGGCTAATTGACAGTCATACCCCAACGTGACCTCATTTTGCGAGAGAGAGACGAAAGCAATCGTTGGGTCTGACGCATTTCGAGGTGCGGAAGGGTGACCCAAGCACCCTTTCTTCTGCTTGCACTGGGTGCGGTCCTGTTCTATGCAAATATCCCATTTAGCACTTTGCATAGGTCCTCATCTCTCTCTCTCTCTTTCTTTTCACAGTGCCAAGGATGTGGACAACGGCACCGTTTATCACGCCCAACTTCCCTTGATTTGGTCAGGTGCCTCAGACACAACGACCACTTCAACCACTACAACCACTTCAACCACTTCAACTACTACAGCAGCTCCAACGCCAACAACAGGCCCCGTAGGAGACATACCCAAGGAGTACAAGACAACCGCGCTGGAGGAACTCAACAGCGCCAAATCAACGGATCGCCCGCTGCAACTATACGAGGGCTGGCGTCCACTACAGTACACGTGAGTAGGGTCATTAGGGGGTAGGGGGAAGAGCAGTCACTTCACATACAGATTGAATAATAGCTGAAATTGCTTTGGCACGCGAGCTAGCCCCATCCTCGCGTGGCATTTCAATTGGCGTGCGACACAAATTGATTGTGGAGATTTTTGCTGCTTCCGGCTCAGAGCGGACTTGTGACTTTTGAACTCTTGTCTGCGTGCCTGCTGGGCACATCCTGCTGCAGGCGGTGACGTCATGCCCTCACCCTCACCTCTCCACAAAGTCGGTCAAGGCTGATGTTCAGTTCTTTGTCCGTTCATCACACATGCCACTTGCCACACGTCCACACGTTCCCCACTTACCCGAGTGAGCACTTAGCTCAACTGCAGCCTCACTTGCTTGTCAACTAATGCAGACATAATCAGACCAAAGCTGCAGTTGAGCTTATACGACAATGAGATACCCTTTGTTGTACTGGTTTCTCACTCCAACTACAACTGAAGCATAACAGCGCTTCAATATGGTAACTAAGAGACGAAGGTGACTTCAATATCTTTTGTGCTTATCATTAGATTTGAAATTTAAAGGGTACAGGATTAAGTTTGTTTAATGTATTGTAGAATGTTGGACAGACAGACAGACAGTCAGTCAGACAGACAAACAGTTAGTCAGACAGAAAGACAGACAACCAGGCTGACAAAAAGACGGAGAGACAGAAAGACATACAGAAAGACAGACAGTCAGACAGCTAGTCAGACAGTCAGACATTCAGACAGTCAGACAGTGAGACAGACAGACAGAAAAAAGAAAGACAGTCAGACAGACAGTCAGACAGACAGTCAGACAGACAGACAGTCAGACAGACAGATAGAAAGACAGACAGAAAGATAGACAGACAGAAAGACAGACAGACAGAAAGACAGACAGAAAGACAGACAGAAAGCCAGACAGAAAGACAGACAGAAAGACAGACAGAAAGACAGACAGAATGACAGACAGAAAGACAGACAGAAAGACAGACAGAAAGACAGACAGAAAGACAGACAGAAAGACAGACAGAAAGACAGACAGACAGAAAGACATACAGACAGACTTACAGACAGATAAACAATCAGTTAGACAGAAAGACAGACAAACAGTCAGTCAGACTTATGGACATACAGACAGACAAACTCCCAGACGAACGTACAGATGAAGAGTCGAGCATGGCTCAATCGACTGAACCTGAACAAGCATATACTATATATAATTTTTGAGCTCTCCCACGCCTTCTACTGCCTGTTACATATGTACATTTTCACAAAGTAAGTATACCCTATGTTGACCATTTCCATTGATCGAAGGGTATAACAAGTTGTTTGGACAATTCCACCGCACCGCAGGAGCTGCAGAAGCTCAGCTCTATTACTTCTTGGCGCCCCCTGGCGGCATAGATCAGAGTGAACTGGCTCAGCACGCACGCCAGCTGTCAGCAAGCAGATCCCAGATGCGCTTAGCCCTGGTACTCCACTGCTGCCCCACGGCTGCCCCTCTGCTACCCCTCTGCTTCTGTTGCTGCTGCATGCATTAATGTAATTGAGAATGCGAAGAAGGGGCTCAGAAGCAATCGATGCCGCTGCTGCTGTTGCTGCTGCTGCTGCTGCTGTTGCTGCTGTAATCGATGCTAACTGATTTTGCAGCTGTTGATCAAAGCAAACGCCAGTCTGTCCCACTGTCCCTGCAAGCGTGGCAAATTGTGTTGCACATACGCTTCCTGGTTGAGGCAATTAAAAGCAACAACAAGGCTGCATCTGCCGACCAGTCTGCTGTGGGGAATGCAACCGGACAACAACAACAACGAGCAACGAGTTGCACGACTCTTCGTGTCTTCGCTCTGGCAGGTTCAAATGGATTTTCTGGGGCAGCCCTAGTCATTTTGGTGACCCCTGGCACGGCATGTGTGGCATGTCTTGTCTGATTGATTGATTGATTGGCACTTTTGATTGAAGCAACTTGTCGTTTTTTTGGCAGTGAAATGTGCAATGTACTAATGCGATTTGTCACTCATCATTCCCTTCTTGCAGGATTGTCATTGAGCCAAATCTGGTGACGTCCACCAACAATGGCAGCTTGCTCATCGAAATTGAACGTGACCCCAAGGTGCCCACCTGGGAGCCCATTGTGCTGGATGTCTTCAATGTGAGCATTGATAATGTGAGGGTGCTTCGCGCACCACGCGACAAATATGCCGCGGAGGAGGATCTGAAATTCGACTGCAACTATGGGGAGGATAACTCCACGTTCGTGGTCACGTTGAATGAGGCGTATGCCAATGAATCGCAGCTACGTGTGGAGTTAAGCTTGCAGTTTGTCAGTCAAATCACAGACACCTTGCAGGGCATCTACAAGACCAGCTACACCAGTCCCGACTCGACTAAGCCGAGGTAAGTAGTCCACATATATTCAGGCAAATTCAGGAAGAAGCAAATGAATCTTACTCTGTATCTCTTACTTTGCAGCTGGGTAATCTCAACACAGTTCTCGCCCATCGATGCGCGTCGAGCCTTCCCCTGCTTTGATCGTCCGGACATGAAGGCCAACTTCACTGTCAGCATAGTTACAGACAATAATATAAACATGACGCTCTCCAATATGCCCCAATCACGTTTAAGGTGAGGCAAATTTACTAGGGTATCTAGTGAGTATAAGGTCTAAAGTACCCTCTTCTTCTACAGCAATGAACGTCCTGGCTATAAGCGCTACGATTTCATGACCACGCCCAAAATGCCAACATATCTGCTGGCGTTCATTGTCTCCAACATGCAAGACTCTGCTTATGGCAGCCTGGACAGCAGCCTGGTGCCACATGTCGAGATCTGGACACAGCCCACGTTCGTGCAGATGACAGACTATGCCTACAAAATGGTGCGCAAGTTCCTGCCCTACTACGAGGATTATTTTGGCATCAAGAATAAACTGCCCAAGATTGATCTTGTGTCGGTGCCAGACTTTGGATTTGGGGCCATGGAGAACTGGGGCTTGATCACGTTCCGTGACTCGGCACTGCTGGTGCCAGAGGATCAGGAGCTGGCCTCGTCATCGGAGCATATGCAGTATGTGGCACAGATCATTGCGCATGAGCTGGCCCATCAATGGTTTGGCAATCTGGTTACGCCCAAGTGGTGGGATGATCTCTGGCTGAAGGAGGGTTTTGCCTGCTACATGAGCTACAAGGCACTCGATCATGTGCATCCCGAGTTCCAGATCATGGACACCTTAACGGTGCTGGTGAGTATTCAATGCATTATCTAACCATTCAATCATTCACGAAGAGACCTTTCCATTTGCAGGAGTTCAAGGAGTCAATGCAACACGACGCGACTAACACATCGCATGCCATCTCCTTCGATGTGAAAACGAGCAACGATGTGCGGCGCATCTTTGATCCCATCAGCTACTCAAAGGGCACCATCCTGCTGCGCATGTTGAACTCCATTGTGGGCGAAGAGGCCTTCCGTGCCGCCACGCAGGACCTTTTGCAGCACTTTGCGTACGAGAACATCAACCGCGATGACCTCTGGGCCTTCCTCACCCGCCATGGCCATGAGAAGGGCACTCTGCCCCAGACCATGAATGTCAAGCAGATTATGGACTCGTGGATAACACAGCCAGGCTATCCAGTGGTTCACGTAAGTCGCAATGGAGCTGACTTGGTGCTAACCCAGGAACGGTACCTGCTGCCCGCGCGCAATCCCGCAGACCATAGTCGTTGGTATATACCTATCACCTTCGAGACCGATGTACTGCATAAAGGCGACAACATTCCCACGCACTGGATGAACCAGGAGGAGAATGAGCTCATCATCAAGGATGTTTTCCCAAAGAAGGATAGCACCAACAACATTATCTACCTGAACCTCAACAGACAGGGCTACTACCGCGTCAACTACGATGAGGTATCGTGGCTGGCGATTAAGAAGAACTTTAGCGCAATTCCAAGAATCAGCCGTGCCCAGATGCTGGACGATGCACTGCATCTGGCACAGGCAGAATACCTGTCCTACGATATACCGTACGATAAGAACACCCTTTCGCCTTTTGCTTGTCTCACTCACCTCACATTTGACTTGCAGATTAACCTTCCTAATGGAGCTATACTCATCCTTGGACGATGAGCTGTTGTGGAGCGCAGCGAAGCCAGGACTTAACTATCTGATCTATAACCTCAAACGGGAGCCAGCCTACGAGACCTTCAGGGTAAGTCAGACCTGCCAATAGCGTTGACCTTTTGACTGACAAGGCTTTGTTTTCAATGTAGGCCTTCATGAAGTTCTTGGTGCAGCCCGCCTTTGATCACTACGGCCTGAACGAGCCGGATAACGAGTCACATTTACAGCTCAAGCACCGCGCCTTGGTGGCCAATTTTGCCTGCAAGTTCAACTACGATCGCTGCACTCAGGTGGCACAGATGAAGTTCCGCGAATGGATGCGAGGCCCCAAGAAGAATCCGTAAGTACTCGACCTCAAAACAACGTCAAACCAAACACAAACCAACCTCAAAGCAAACACAAATCAACCTAAATTCCAACTCTACTTGCTCCGCAGCATTAAGCCCAATCTGAAATCGGTAATCTACTGCACGGCGCTGGCGGAGGGCTCCTACCAGGAGTGGTACTTTGCCTATAAGCAGTACAAGCGTACCACAAGCGCTTCGGAGAAGGAGGAGATCCTCACATCGCTGGGCTGCACTACAAAGCCCTGGTTGCTTTCCAAGTGAGTATCGATAGCTAGAGAAATGATCAATGAACAATGATTAACATGATTTACCCCATATAGGTACTTGAACCTCACCATAAACTCGACAGCCGGCATACTGAAACAGGACGGTGCACTTGCCTTCCGTGCTGTGGCCTCCAATGCGATTGGTTACGAACTCGCCTTTGACTTCCTTCAAACCAACATCAAAGAAATCGCCAACTAGTGAGTTATACCATTGAACAATCTGAGAGATAAACAACTAATCAATGTATTGTATTTCAATTGCAGCTATGGTGATGGCTTCTCGACAATCTCGGACATGATTAAGTCGCTGACCATCTACATGAACAAGGACTATCACAAGCAGCAGCTGCAGGCTTTGGCTGCCAACTGCCACAGACTGGGCCTGAAGGCTGTCGAGGTGGCCATCGAGATGGCGATGGCACAAGTAAACGACAACATCTACTGGCGCAATCACTCCTATGATAGTCTCAAGGGATTCCTCGAGGGCATTGTCAGCGAACTGCAGATCAACATCTTTTAAGCTTGGGTCTTTCAACTTACTTGTAGTTATGAAAGCTTTTCAACCAAAAAAAATGCTACGTTATCTTTATTCAACAGCCTCAATATTATTTTTAAAAACCGAATTATTTGCGAAAAGTGATATAAACGTGTAAGTTAGCCAACTTAGTTAAGGTAAAGCCTATTCGACTTTTTGCAACTGTGTGCGTGTATGTGTATATTTATTTCTTGATAAGTCCTGCTTCGTTCGCTTCGTGTACTATTTAAATAATAATAATAATGATTTGTAATTTGTAACTGAAACTTCAAATATTATAACGTTCCTAAACATGGCAACTATTTCTACAGAGAACATATATTTTTATCATCACGACCAATAGACAATGATGTAGATCTGTTCACTCCTTTGCAAAAACAAATACCATATATAAAGAGCACACACACAAATGTTTGAACTATTGTAGTAACTGTAAGTGTCAGAAACTCTATGCGTGTTACAAAGAAACAGAAAAAACACTAGGCACTTTAAAACTAAGCCATTTAGCATTAAGTGTACCAAAAACAAATATATTTTTAACCGAAAATGATCTGATTGATGTCGTAGAAACGCCCATAAAGTCTACTTAAAGTGAAGACGAATTGTTGCCTCCGATAGTGAGAGAAAAATGAGTGTCCTTAATGCATCGTTTAAAGTATTGCGAAAGCAAACTAAACATAACATAAGTAACATAATCAACTAATATACAAGTTATTTTGTAACAGCTAACTTTAAAAAATAAAAACACGTATTCGCTTAGTGCACAATCCTGTAAATACGTTTTAAGGCCCATTTATCGAAAAACAAATAAACCATGTAATTACGTACATTTTGATTAAATTAATTGCAGTCTTTTATTTACGCAAATTTAGTAAATGTTTTTTTGAATGTGCATTCCCATTCAAGCAGCAATATTCTTCTCTTGAACAGTGACTATTCACAGCTAAAGATCACGCTTATTTATGCGTGAACAGCATATATCGCGAAAAGTACTCTGTTCGTAAAAAATCTTTTGAAGCGAAAAACTTGTCATATTTTGTGCTATGACCCTGAGTTCAAGCGAAATTCTTAAAAATATCACGGTGACAATTTTTAATTGAATAATGTTTTGTCTTTTATTTATTTATTATTTATTTATTTGACTAAATAACAATCGTTCGCATTACATTTTACACATTTCTTCTGCAAGGGGGCAACGCCATTTATTTTTTTCAGTATTTTTCTCTCATCTGAGTACCAGCTCAAAAAAATGTGGTGTATTATTCGATTGTCACTTAAGTTACAACAATCGATTACATATAATAGCTTATATCGATGATTTTGTCATCTCTATTGCAGTAAGCTTAATCATAACTTATCAAAATGAGTGTATTGGAATGGAATAAAATTGAATTTTTCGATTTAATTGCTTTGCCATCGCAAAAATTGCAAAATATTAATGCAGACATTGCGGCCCACTGTTGCAATGTTTTTAAAACCCCCATCGGATCAACCAGCACCACCGCTGTACTGTGTGACAGGAATGGATTTGTACATGTTTTGTTTGAAATAGATAAGCAACTGAAAACTATTTCTTTTAAAAGCATTGACAATGAACGTCCAATCAAATATGCGTCGCTTACAACCAACAATATACTGGCATTAATAACGCAGGAGAATAACGGCAAATCGTTATGCATAAGTATATACGATCTAAGTAAGTTGAACAAAAAGGAGACGAGTCCATGCATTACTACAGCGACTATACCAACAACAAGTCGAGCTTCATTTATACAAATTGAAGTCGTTGAACCTCGTAAAATATATGCCCTAGCTATAGGATTCGAGAAGGGCGACATTTTGTTGCATTACGGCAACACCAACCGCGATCATTTATTAAATATGCGTCGTCATGTGGTTTGCTCAAGTCCTATAAATGGAATACAATTTGAGATAAACAGTCCACAGCCAGGTGTACAGGCGACATGCAACATGTTCATATCGTGCCTTGATGGAATCTATTGCCTTCCATTAAATGACAAAGGTGTTGTGGAACCTAAAATTCCACTGGATAATAAGAGGAACCTCCATAATCATTGTTGTACAATATCTCAAGCAATTGGATCCGAAACATTCTTTGTTGTTGGTCGAGATGATGCGATATTCTGTTTCACACCCGATGGACGAGGTCCATGTTATGCCATCGGTGGACAAAAGATATTTCTCTCTTGGATAGAACACCATCTTATGGTTGTAATTAAAACACCACAAGGCTTCGATGTGATATGTGTTGACGTTGATAATAAATTAATTGTCTCCCACAAGCGAATAAAAAACTTGCTTAGTATCGTTGGTGGCAAACGGTCATACCATATTATTACCAAAGAAGAGAATCCAAATAACATCGGGTATACTTATAATATATATAAATTACAAGAGCTAAGTACCACTCGTAAAGTTCGACTTTTAATATTAAAACACATGCACGATAATGCGCTTCGAATATTGGAGAGAGAAGGTAATACCAATGGCGAGAATACAGCGTATGTGCGTCTCCAACACGGTAATAATTTGCTGAAGAGAAGCTACACCTCAAGAGCAGTGAAGGAATTTGAGCAAACCCTTGGAGTTATAAAACCCTATCACATCATTTCCAAACTCTTATGGTCCCGCAACAATGATGATCTTAAAAAATACCTAAGTAAATTATTGGAAAATGAAAACTTTACAACAGATCATCAGAACTTATTTAAAACTTGTGTTGATCGAGAGAATCTAAACATTAATATACAACAATTGTGGGATTGTCGGAATAATTCCTCCATTTCCGACTATAAACAAATATCTGCACAAGCTTTAAGCACATCAAACGATTTAAAATCGAATACGATACCAGATTTTCACAATGCTGATGAAGATGAAATCTATAATTTTTTCCAAGAACATGGACCAATTCTTCTGTCGGAACACTATACGGACGTTCTAGAGACTCTGAAGTCATTAGTAAAAAACCATCAAATTAAAGATATTTTACGTTTCTTAAATATTTTCTTGGACAATTCGGAATTTTGCGTAAATTTATTGGAGTGTTATATGGAATTAAATTCTGGAAACGAAAAGTTATCTTTTCTTTTGCTTGCTCTTTATCTTGGACTTTGGCGCGATAAGAAAATGTCTTCGGAATCAATTTCAGAATTCCTGAAGAAATTGTCTAGACATGAAATGAAACTGATTGTTTGTGCGGCAAATTTATTTTCCATTGGTCCTAATAATGTACAATCTGTTAAAGATAATGAACTTACTGGCAATGAAGCTAAGCTTTTCCAATCCTTAAAAGTTCACTTGAAAAACAATCCAAATTTAGCGAACCTGCTAACAATCGGACCACGATCATTGCTTTTGGTACTGGACACAGTCTGTACAACTGAACATGTACAGCTTTCGGATTTAAGATCATTTTTAGTGGAAGAATTTAAGAACCGTTCGAATACAATTGCAACTGAAAACATTACAATTGGCGATCTCAATAATTCAATACAATGCAAGAGCTCAAATCTATCACAATTTAAATCGAGTTCCATAGAATTTCGCAATAGCTTTTGCGATATTTGCCGTCAATTATTGCACACACCGATGATTTATTTCTTATGTCAGCATTCATTCCATAAAGATTGCCTGCGTCATTATAATAGCTCACAGTCTATCGATGGAAGTGTCTGCATTTTATGCATTGGAAACAATAAAATCTCTGGACTGTCTTCTGTAAACAATGATAACAATGATCAGTCTGAATCGGACAACACAATTGAAGGGATATCAAAACTATTTTCCTCAGGCATAATAATGGGCAGAGATACAAAACGTCTTGCAGATACTAGTAGGAGTAACAACCCTATGCCAATAAATAACAATCCTTTCGAAACTAACCCATTTGATGATAACTTTAACTTTAATTATTGATTGTTCTATAGAATTAAAAATTGTAAATTATATTATTTGTTGATATCATTCAACTTCATTAAACTAAATATACTAAAATGGCTTAATATTGTTATTTGATTTTCCTAATATTGGAGAGAAGGAAAACAACTACCTAAGATCCTCTTGCAGTTCCTTGTTCAGATTGTGGTAACCAGTTTACTCTATAACATGTATTGATCTCTTAGCTAACATAAAAAGTCTTTAGAATACCATAATATATTTGAAAGCATTTCAGTTTTCAATTGCCTAATGCAAATGCCCCTTACCTCAAATTAGAAGCTATTTCTCCGACTATCAGAAGACATGAACAATTGAAAATGCATATTTTGGTTTAACACATTCTTTAACGAATTAATTGCATTAACAAGCAGTTGAAAATGTGTTTCATCGCAGCTTAGTTTGGTTTTTATAAACAAAATGATCGAATTCTCCTAATTTGCATGATTCAAATGAAAACGTTCTTCAGGCGTCATCACGCGGGATTCCCAATTCAGCATTTGTCCATTTTTTGGCATCAGGATAATCAAACTCTCCCTATAAAAACAAGTACATAAGTTAAATTATTGTATATGTAAATATATTGAAGTACTCACAGTAATATGGTCAGGCTCATGCCATAAATGCCAAATGACCCACCACCACATAGCGGCACCAACAATGACAGCTCCAACTTTGGTCTTCTTTGAGTGCGGTGGAGGAGCACTCCGGTAGGAGACTCTATATAACACACGAAAACACACACATTAATGATGAGTATTACATAAACAAACAGCTGATGTCTTTTACATAAACTATACGGCATTTTAACTTACACATGACTTTTTCTATTTATTAATTTCGCGGAGGAGTTCAGAACATTTTCTGAACTTCCAATTACTAACAAACGGCGAATTGCCTGTATGTTTCGAAACATCTTCTACTTTTTATGCTAGAATGAAAGAAAACAGTGTAGAGATGGTAGAATAGAGCAGCATTGATTAATCGACTTATTCGATAACGTGCCAAAGTAATTTAACAAGTTTGTGTTGAGACTATGATTTAATGCGGCTATCGATAACAAGTTTTGTATGATTTAAAAGGTTTTTCGAATTGCGTGAATTATGTAAAGGCGTAAATATTATAAACTTAGCTCTGTTTAAAGAACTTCAGTGAATGGCACCTTTTTATTTATAAATACATATTTATAAGAGAATCAACAAAAAATTGACCACTTTATTTAAAACATGAGTAAGTGGGACCTTCGATTTATAGATACACATTTAAAAGACAATTTAAATTTTATGGTTTATAACAAAATAAAATCATTTTAATAAAATCAAATTTGTCCGGAATGTATAAAAAAAATTGTTGTTCACACAGGCTTTTATTCGTAAAAGTGTTTCTCGATCCAGTGAGGTAATGTGAATGCGGCTCTATGTATTTTACTAGAATAGTATTTTAAATTTAAAGAATCAATTTCTGCATTCTCAAATTTCTTAACGGGTTCCTCCAGCTGTCGGCTGCCATCGAGGGAAGCTATGACGAATCCAATATGACCGCATGGATAAGATGGCACCGAGGTAATGGCATAGGCTACTTTGGGGAAATGTAGTGCACAGCCTGTCATTGTTTTCTTTACGTAATCAAAGTCCAACCAAAAGCTTCCACCTTGAGAGCACACAACACCACCATCTCTGAGAGCTTCCTTAAGTAAACCATAATAACTCTCCTGGAACAAAGTAGCGGCAGGTCCAACCGGATCTGAGCTATCAGTAATAATGACATCAAATTGTTTCTTATGATTTTTCATGTACTCGAATCCATCCCCGATGGTCAGTTTGAGCTTTTCATTATCGAAACCACAAGCCATGGTGGGCAGGAACTTCTTAGAGACTTCAACAACACGATCATCGATCTCAACCTGATGCACTTCCTTAACAAGTGGATGTTTGACCACCTCACGCGCCACACCACCGTCACCGCCGCCAACAATCAGTACCTTCTCGGGATTTGGGTGGCAACATAAGGGCAGAAAAGAAATCATTTCCTGGTATGAGAATTCATCCCTGGATGTACATTGAATGACTCCATCCAATACTAAGCACCTTCCATAGGTTTCGCTGAAAAATTAAAAATATTTGATCGATGAAAACTAATTAATATTTGATTATATTGTATTTATTATTTGTTTTAAACTGAAATACTTTTAAGCGTATTTGTAATATTTAAACTTTTTTAGTACAGATCGTCTGTACTTACATATTTGTACATTCTTATCAAAGGTCAAAAATAATCTTTCGAAAATGATGACCTCTTAGTTAAACCGAACTTTTCAAGGCTTAGCGCCTTGTTACGAAAATAAACTGCCTATTTCGGCGTAAGTGTACTTACATATTTATTAAACTAATCAGATACAAATATATGTATTTAAATTCGCACATAAAGATACATAGTTTGTTTGAACAGATATACAAATGCAAATTCATATCTACATGCATACAACAACACACTCACACACACACATATTTGTTATCATTCATTTTAAAAACAAACAAATAAAGTTACTTACGTTTCTAGTATTTGAATATCTTGAAATTGGGATTTTTCCGTATGTAGAACTTCCTTCACTTTAAGGGAAAACGATTGTCCAGGCCATAATTCATCCTGGATTTCACTAAACCAGCCACTTGAAATCTTATTCATTTGTGATGCTGCTGCTGCGGTCGTTCCTGATGATCGTGACTTGTCAACGCGTAAGCACGTATTGGACTGCGAGTGAGTATACTATCAATGCTGTGTTGTGTACACACACACACACATACTAATCTGGGATCAATGAAAATCGAGAGCACACGTGGTAACGATTTAGAGTAACCATACTTTGAAAATGCTAAAATATCACAATAATGATGGGGAAATACCAACGAAATAAATTATAAGTGACTGGGCAGAGTAACCCAACGTTACAATACAATTCAATTCAAATTGCCACTGTTTTTCCAAGATTAGGTTGTTATTTTTTGCAATCACAAATAAACAATTTTTATGCGTTTAGATTTAATCAATATATTTCCGTTTGATTCATTTTAGTACAACAAGGAAAGGCTCAAACTTGGATTGGCACGGTTACGTTATTTCTAAAATGTAATTTCTTCATTGCGGCCAATTGTTTTTATGACAGTTTTTTTATAGTGTTCCAATTTTGAGGACATATTAGATATATAGAACAAATATCTTCGCAAATAACAAAAAGCGACCAATAGCTGGTATGGCAGTCAACCTTTGACTGTTCATTGTCTTTTTTTATGTGTTTCATATGGAAATTAGCGTTACCCTTCTTATTCAACCCTCTCAACAATGCGTGTCCAATGGATTTGCCTAGTGTTGATATTGCTATTAGCACCCTACTAACAAAGAATTTAACGGCAGATAAAACAGAAGTATTTCTTTAAATTAGGTCATTTAAAATATGTACTTTCAAAATTACATTCTGTGCGCATTCCTGAGCATCTCTCATGCCAAACCTATTGTCGAGGACGATATGATATTCTCCCGAAAACAAATGCATCATCTGACTGATACAGGGAATCGAAATGTTTTGGAATGGAACAAATAGTATTGGCCTAAAAGTACATTAGTGTACAGCTTTGCAAAGACCTTAGGTGAGTGTGTTGGAAATTTAATATAGTTCAAATAGATAAAATAAAATTTCCCAAAAGATCAATTCGACATTAGAAGTATCGCCGGGATCATGCAAAATATATCGGCGGTTTCCTGCATCAGGTTTCGACGCACTTATAACCGCAAGGAACCACACCTTTTCATTAAAACTTTTGAACCAGGCTGCCGTTCCACCATTGGGTACCATGGTAGAAATAAAAAGATGACAATGAACATTGGCAATGAGTGCAATGAAATTGTATTGCACGAGTTATTGCATTCGCTTGCCTTTATTCACATGCATTCCGTTCCCTATAGGGACAACTACGTGAAAATCCACAAAGAGAATATCATGGAAAAGGAGTTCCACAATTTTGAAATTCGAAATGTAAACGACTTTGGCATGGGTTACGATTACAGTAGCATTATGCACTACCCGAGAGACTCTTTCTCTCGTAACGGAAAGGATACCATTACACCACTTAAAAAGGGTGTAAAAATAGGTGAAAAGCATTTGAGCCGTAAAGATATCATAATGTTAAAGAGAGTTTACTGTCAATACTAATATTAATAACTTTTCTTTTAATCTTCAATAACTAGTTTTGAAGATGTAATAAGTATAAATACTTTTAATGTTATAGACTACCTTGTGTAATAATAAATAAAATCAAACATTTTAATCAATCCTTAGGAATACCCCGCAAGTTATACATAGTTATTTATATAGCCTATTATGACAATAAGCCGTGAACACTGCTTATAGAGAACGATCTCGTTAGTTTGGACCATATTTACAAGCTTCATCACTTTTTCTAAAACAACGAAGACATTATTAATTGTTTTTCTACTGTCAAAAATACCCTGCAGCCTTATCGACTACTGTGAAAACAACTATTGTTGTTCCTTTGTACTTTCACGCGTGCCACGTTTGAAGCCCTGATTGATCAGCATGTACACATCTTAAAATTTGACATAAGCAGTGCAATGCGTACTTTTCTTTAAATATAATTTTGCAATAAAACAAAAACGTAGTTAAAGATCAGTACAAACGATTCAGCCCATATTTAATATCTAGTCTTCTAAAATATGTTATAAATAAAAACTAACCAACAAATTTAGGAGCACTGCTGCAGCTATATATATATTTGAAATATTTTCACAGAAAAATATTTGTTGAAATTTAACGTTTCCTGTGCATTTGCTCGCGGTTCTTGCGCCTCCAGGCAGCACGACGAGATCCACCAATGGTCTGGGAGTAACGGTATCCCTTGCCAAGACCACGAGAGCTCTTGCCGGCAGAGGTCAAGCCACGCAGTTCGCGATGCTTGTGCACGTGCTTGCAAATCCAGTTGATCTTAGCATCACGGGTGATGGCGTTGTGATGAATATCTACCAAGATAACCTCAAAGTATTTGTAGGAAGCATCTTGAGCAACCCAGTACGAGTTCAGAACACGCAGTCCTCCAAGTCTGCGACCAACACGTTCCTAAAAATCAATAAATCAAACATATCACTTTAAAAACATATCGAAATGGAGACTTTTCATAATTGAAGTACAATTTCAGACATCTAAGGAAGAAAAGGCATCATAGTTGTCTTCAAATAATAAAGGTTGTATCATCAGAATGGAAATAAAGGTTACGCCTGAGATGATCAAACAGTGACTTACCTCAGCGATCGACTGCAGTGCACGGTATGGCTTCAGTTGGTTGACACCATGACTCTTGGGCTTGCCGTAGGTGCATCCCTTGGGGACGGGGCGCTTGCGGCCACCACGGCGGACACGAATCCTGTAGATGACGTATCCCTGCTTGGCACGGTATCCCAGACGACGAGCCTTGTCGGGGCGAGTCGGTCTTGGCGAACGGTGCAGTTTAGTCAACTGACGATATTGCCAGACACGAATGCGAAGCAAGTAACGCATAACATCGCTCTGTTTCTTCCTGTACAGTTCTTGCATATACCGGTAGGCACCCATTTCCAATCTATTATAGACCTAGTAACAAATGGAAGTTGTTATTTTTCATTTTAATAACTTGTCACATCATTGGTCTATTCAGAAAACAATCCATCTTCTCTTAATTTTCATTTCAACCTTACAATTTGAAAAGAAATTCGATTAAATCATTGAATTGAATAAATTATCTCTCATAGAGACTGTGATTATCTATAATTTGTTCAGAATATCCATAATCTGCACATAGCACAAGTGCTTCAGAGTGGTGCATGGAAGTATCATCAATTTACTAACGTATCATTCTTGATTTTTATATAAATATATAGTTAATCCTATTGATGTATTTACCTGTTAAATGAAAAGAGAAATAATTTTGTTAAATATACTGTGATTAACTTAGAAATTTTAGTTTTTTTTGCTGGAGAACAAAGTCCCCACACCTACCTTGACGGCCGACCAAAATCCAAAAGAAGGAAATGGTGTTGATTGGTTATGGCAAACGTTTGTTAGAGATGCTTTGACAAATTGTCTACAGTAATGCTTTTTTTGATTTATCGATAGTTCAGTAATTAAACTGAAACAGTGGAAATGGAGAGTTTATTTCAAAAGTGAATATTGGCTTAAGTATAAATTAATATATGTAAAAATAGATATAAAATAATCCTTGAAAATATTTGCTTATCATTTTGTTAGAATATATATATTCTATTTACTGGTTAAACATATTCTACTTTTAAAATAAAACAAAAACTTGACCACTTTTCATACAAATTATATAAAATACTTAAGAATTGAAATAAAATTAAAAACGATTTTAATGCATACATATATATGACCTATTTTATTAAATTTTTATTTATTTGACTGAAACTCTCTATACCTGGGACCTATAATATTTTGCCAGCCCTAGCAATCATCGATAAATTGGTATGAGGGAATATTATCGATATGTAATCAATGAGACCGAATTTTATTAACTGAATTTTCGCATTCAGTATATTTTATCATCGATGTCCCAATGTGACCGTTAATAACGATATGTTACGATGTTAGCAATATCGATATTCGACCCATCCCTCTCGCACATTCGTTCTCTTAGGCTAGTTTATTATGCACTCTTCTTTCTTGTCCTCTTCACTAATTTAACTCTAGTTTTATTGCGCCGCTTGGTGCAAGGCCATTAATTTGTTGTTGTTGCTGCTGCTGTTTGTTGCACAACCGCTGTCTGCGCCTGTGTAGGCTGTTGTTGCTGCTGCTGCTGTTGCGACTGCGCTGCCGAATTGCTGCTGCTGCTGCCGCCGCTATCGCCGTTTTGCAAATTCGCCTGCTGCTGTGGATTGGCTGCCTCAGCACCACCCGTCACGCCCGTGGAAGCTTCACTTGGCGCCACCAAACTGCCGCTGCCGCCACCATTACTCTGCTGCTGCTGTTGTTGTTGCTGCTGCTGTCCCTGCTGTGGCTGAGTTTGCTGTTGTTGTTGTTGTTGCTGTAGCTGCTGCAGTGCAGCGGTCGTTGCTGCCGCATTCTCCTGCACCGAATTGATGAGTTTAATCCGTTTGCGTGTGTAATGTTGCCACTGTAGAATCGCTTGATCATCGATAAACTTGCAACATTGATTGTTGACGATCTCACGGCGAAAGTGCTCGTATTGCAACAGATCGAGAAAGTATAGGCACATCGGGTACATCAGATACTTGGCATAGTCTGGCTCCTTCCAGTACTGCAGATACTTGAGGTAGTTAATAAATGAGGGATCCTTAAAATAGCCACGCTGGGCGAGGACTGTCGACAGTACAAAAAGAGAGAGAGATCAGTTGAGGTTCCTTCTGGTGGAAGATTCTACTCACAGTTCAGATAGTTAGGATTGGATAAGCACTGCACAAACTCCAGTTCGATTTGCCAGCGTCGTTTTTGTTGCTCCTCCGACTCGATGGCCGCTAAATAACAATAAAAAATAAACCCATTTAGTATTTGTTTGTTTTTTGTTTACAAGTGTCTCTCGCGTCGATCTACTACAATTGCAGTTTTATTATTTTATAAATAATAAATAACAACTTGAAATAACGTGATTAATGCAATGTGTTGTTGCTGTTTTGGTTGGTTGTTTGTTGTTGTTTTTGTTTTACTTACTCTTACCCTTTCCGTACATTTTGGCCATTTTCGTAGCTTTCGTTGTGGAAAGGGTTTCGTTGTTGTTTTTGCGTTTTTTCAGTTTGTTTCTGTTGTCTGTTTTGCGGCTAATTCATCGGGTGTTGTGCTTTGGTCGTGTGGTTGTTGTTCTTGTTGTTGTGATTTCTCGTGTGTGCTTCAAAAATGCATACTTAACACAGAAAATCAAAATCAAAAATAATTACACATAAAACGAGACGAGAGTGCGAGTGTGCTGCGTGTGTTTGCCTGTGTGTGGGTGAGGTAGGTGTAAAAAATAAGGATATCTTCGAATCGCATTTACAAACACAAATGTAATTCGAACGGCACAATATAAACAGTGGTTATAAACTACAAATCTCGCTGTCGCTTCTTTAATATTTCAATTGTTTTTAAATTTTGTGGTAAGCATTTTATTTTTAAGAGTTTTGTTTTTTGTTATTTGCAGCTACAAACCGTAAGTGTTCATGACCGACAAGCATCAGCGTGACCGTATCATGCAAAGTGCAAAATACGTATGTATCGTCTCTTATGTGCTGTACTTAAAATACCAAAAGAAATACGGCCTTCCGTGTTTAATAAATCTTTTGTATATATTTACTTCTCATTGCAATAATAAATGTATTGTTAATTTAAATAACAAATAAAAAATCTGTTGTTCTCATGTTATAATTAAACAACACACTGAACGAAATGCACACTGAACGAAGCTCTGCAATGTCGCGATAAGTGCAATGATCGATTGTTAAAATAATGGCTGATAATTTGAAATTTAAACTTTGTCTAGCTGTTTTTATTATTTTTCCATTAAAACTCTTTGTTTAACTTAAAAAATAGTGGAAGCTCTAAAATATATTATTTTTTTTGTAACTTTTCTATACTTAACTTTTAAGTTAAATGTAATACGTTACATCTATTTATGATATTAGTGGTATGTACGCTCTCTTGACAACTCTCTCTCAATAAAAATAGAGCGAATTGTCGGTCTCTCTTTCGAGTGTCATCGCTCGTGAGCATATTCCGATTGCCGTACTCTCTCCATCTCTCTCTCTCTCGCTGGTCGAATTTCATCAATTTTGTTTTGCCGCTCATTCGTATTCTGACATTTGAATCGTACGGACGTCGTGGCCGGTGTCGCGGACGCTTGTTTGTTTGTTGCTGCGGAAAAATATCGTTTTACTAAATAGTTTGAAATATGTATATGCTTATATGTACATAGAAAGAAAGAAGTGTATATATAAATATTTAATTGAATCAAATCAAAAGCATAATTCAGTGCGAATGTGAAATTAATAATACATAAGAAAAGTCTAAATAAAGAGAGTAAATTCCAAGAAGTCACAAGTGCGTGTGCCGCCGCCTTCGAACATGTACATAAATTCTACGACATACAAATGTACACATACATATATGCAAACGCGAGTTTTGGCGAGTAGTGAGTGAGTTAGTGTACATGTGTGTGTGTGCGGTATGCTGTGTGTGTCTGTGCGCGCGCGAGGTGCAAAATAAAATTCACTAGAAGCGGTAAAATAAATGAATAAAATTGTATACACAAAGTGAGCAGAGCAAATGTTGTGAAGTTGCGGCGCAAAAAAGAAAGCCCGCGAATAAAACGAGAGAGAGAGGAGAAATAAGAAAAAAATCGGAATCGGAATCTGAATTACGCTTGCATCTAGGAAAGTGCGTCGTTTTATTTTGAAATCGATACCAAAATAAAAATATACAAAAAGTGGGCCTCGTTCTACATACAACTACACATACTTGCATACATATATACGAATGCAAACAGAATCGCATATTCGAGAATGCTTGTAGTAGTGTAGTTGCGGGCGTGTGTGTGTGAGTGTGGGTGCGTATACGTGTGCATGTGCAAAGTGCAACATAAACAAACGAAAATGGTTAACAAGAATGCAAAAAAGGTAAATACACATGACATGTATGAGTATTTCTGTATATTCCCCTCTGTGTAGTGTGTGTGTATGTGTGTATACAAAATACAAACATATTCGAAAAATTACTACGCAGCAGAAATTTATGCGGTACTCTTGTTGTTCCATATCTATCATATCTTCTCTGCCTCCTTTTTGCCGCCGCCGACGTCGTTTCGTTTTGTGAATGAGCAGCGCAGCAGCGGCGACGGCAGCGACGTTGTCTAGTGTGCGTGCATGTGTGTGAGAGCAAAAGTAGCAAAACAAAAACGTCGTTCCGGCATCTTACGCGCTCTCTTTCTCTCTCCTTCTCTCTGTGTGTACGCTCTCACGGCACTCTTTGTGCTGCTCTCGCTCGCTTGCTCTCCCCCTCTAGCGCACACGTATGCGGGAGTGGGAAGTGTGAATGCAGCAAGAAAAGCTAAAGTGCGAAGGAAGCATGGAAACCACAATAACAACAACACGTTAAACAAGACAATTGCACAGAAACTATAACTAAAGCGTATGTGTGCGTGTGTTGAATTGTGGTATGGTGTGTTATGTGGAGAAAGGGTGATAGAGAGAAAGAGAGAGAGAGGGAGACGGGTGCCGCCTGCTAATTAAAAAAGCGTAGCAGTAATTGGCATACCGCTGTGCCAGTGTTGCCACTTGATGTGTGAGTGTGTGCGCATCTTCTGTACTAATTGTGTTTGTGTGTGTGTGCACTACATATAAAGAAATACCATAAAATTCCGTTGTATTAATCATAATATTATTTTTGTTGCCTAAAATGTTAAACATGCGTATGTGCTCGTTTTTCTCTCGTTGTCTCTTTTGCACTCTTCATCTGTGTGTGTGTTGCTGTGTAATTTATTTATTTTTAAATCCAATTTGCCTGTGCTTGTATGCGTGTTCTGTGTGTGTGTGACAAAAAATAAGTTGCCGCAAAAACAAAATTGTTGAAAAACAACAGGGACCGGCCACAAGTTTTGTATATAGCAAAACCGGAAATTGTTTATGCGACGTCAACGTTGGCAGCGGCAGCGACGCGACGTTAAGGGATCGCTATTTTTTATGACGTATGACACACACACACACGTAAGTACGCACGCACACACACAGACACTATGCACACAAGGTGGCAACTCATTGGAAATTTTGCCGCATAATTTGGCCACACTAATTAGCAGTAACAGAACAGCAACAAAAACAACAAAACCTTTGACCACATGTCTAAACAGCGCGCGCGTGTGCAAGCACAACAACAACAGCAGCAGAGGCAGCGCAGCAAGAGGAAGAGCAAAAGAGAGCAAAACGAGAGCCTGTTGTCTGTGTGTGTGTGTGCGTGTCGGTGTGGCTGTCTCTGCCTGTGTGTTGGTTAAGCGAGACAAACTGACAGGTGTCATTGACCTTTTTCGCTCTGACGGTAAAAGCACATTTTTTGCTGCTGCTGCTGTTGTCGTTGTTGTTGTTGCTATTGTTGTTTTGCAGTTTGTTTTTTTTCTTTGCTGCGTTTTGTGCTCTTGTTGCTGTTGTTGTTGCTACTTATGCTTGGCCTTGAACTTAGGTTCGTTTTCTAATACATATTTGTTAGCTCCAAAACACACAAACACACGCAGACACACACACAGATATGAGTCCGTTGTTGTGTTTTGGAGGCACGCACACACCAAATTTGGTATCAATTACGCAATTTTCTGTCGTTGCCGCCCATGTTGCTGCTTACTGCTGTTGTTGTTCTGTTGTTGTTATTATACATCTTTGTGACTATTGGTGTGTGTGCGTGTGTGTGTGTCTTTTTTATTATTGAAATTGAGGTCAACGATACCAGGGGGTATCAAGCACGTTGGGGAAAGGGTGAGTGGGGGAGAAAGTGCGTGAATGGGTCACGTCCTCCGCCTGCTGCCTCGTCCCCACCACCTCAGCAAATAGTGCCATATCGCATTTTTATCAAATGACTCAATGTTCTCTCATTGCTCTCAAGAGAGCACAGACACACACACACACACCCAAGCATACGCACACATCAGATGCGGGCTTTGAACTCACACATAAACAAATAGTTAGTATATGCGTGTGTGTGTGTGAAAGTAACTCATATCAGTCATAAACAAGCAAAGAATCCATTACGTACTGCAGTAAATATTTCTTTTAAGGAATTTTACAATAACCAATCATCAAATAAAGTATAAATAAAAATTAAAATTCAATACTTTGAAATTTTGCAGCTATATGTTATAGTGGCCTGATTAAATAAAGTAATTAAAATACTTATTATTAATGTAGAAAAATGCAAATGTAGTAAATTTAAATGCAATATCTTCATTAATATTTATCTATTTATAAATTTGTAAATGGCTGAACAACCTATTTATAAAATATGACTATTTTAGACTTCCAGATTAGCAAAACTACTCATATTTATTTTATTTATTTATTTAAAATAAAATACACCCTCTCAAATTTAATAGTTACACTAAAATTGTAATTTTATTAATCTAATTTGAAGTTAAATTTAAATCTTTAATGCACTTTTACTTTATGACACAATCATGTTAACTAATTTAATTATAAAATACAAAATAAACAACGCAAGCTATTTATAATAATTAATTATTTGTTATATTCATCATTCATTATTCGCTCCGACAATTATTCAATGTTGCGCTGTTGATGATGAAATAGCATTCATTGGCAATTAGTCATCAGTATGAAATGTGTCTAACTACCGAACTATCCAAATTTGGCATAGACAGCGAGCGCTCTATATAAGTTCAGAATACGAGTATATCTCTCATTCACAAAGTATTCGAAATGGCTTTACTGAAACTAGCAAAGCAAGTTCCGTGTATGTGTGTGTGACTAGTGTATTAAAAAAGATTAACAATATTTATTACATCATTGCGGAGAGCAAGGCAGAGAGAAAAACAAACAAAATGAATTGAACAACAAAATAGATTCGTCAACATTTACGATGTTTGTTAAGCTTGTTTTATAGGTTGAAAAGTATTTGTTTTTATTATTTATAATTAAATTAAAAACTTATAAAGAAAGCAACAAAATAGTTTATAGAAAGTAAATTTAATCAAACCCATTTGAAGGTTTATACTTTTTGCTATATTTTATAGTATTCAGAAGAATTCAAATTGAATTTACACATAAAACAACGAATTAAAACCAAATAGTTAGTTGATTTAAAGTAAATTTATTAAACCATAATGTTAATTTTGTGAATTTACTCTTTATATGTAAATGTATATTTTAGTCACGCCATTCAGCATTCTCCCTCATGCATTAGAATAATTTGTAGTACTTCCAAATGCACAATTGATATACTTCCAAATACATTTGTAGTACTTTTAAGTACTTCCAAATGCACAATTGATATTCAAATTGAACTAAAAAATGTTCTTACTTTTCTTTCGAATAGATAAGAAAGCATATAGAAAAATCTCATTAGTTTAATACAAGAGAACAAAGACACGGGCATATCTCATGTACTTACGTGTACTTCGGACAACTCTCTGTGCTGCTCTGCACTCTATTTCACATTGACTAGAAATGATCATATGCGTGGCGCTTCCCCCTTCTCCAAAGAATAGCAACACGTCATGGGACAACAGGCGAACTGTCACTCACTCTTCCTCTCTCTCTCTGTCTCTTTTTCAGGGCAGTTTCCACTTTTATTTGTATTTTTTTAAAATCACATAATTGTGATTACGATTGTACTCTGTTTATGCGTAGGCGGCGTGTGCGTCGGCAACACTTGCGTCTGTCTCTCTCACTCTCTCTTTCTGTATATGTGTGTGTGTGTGTGTTTATTTACTTGGACCTTAGACTCGCTTGATAAGTGAGGCGGAGTCGAGGCGGAGAGCGTGTGATGTCTGCATGAATCACTTGCAAAATAGCACGTAAACAAGCGCAAATAGACCCATCAACAAGAATAATAATAATAATAAAACAATAATAATAAAATAAAAATAAATAAATAATAATGAAATGATAAATAAACAATAAATAATAATTAAATGTAAATTATTTTTAAAAATTAAATAAATAAAATAAATCAATAAAATATTAATGATAAATAAATATAAGTTTATAATAAATAAATAATGTATAAATAATTGATAATAAATAATAATGCATAAATAATCAATTAATAATAAATAAATAATCAATAAATACTAAATAAATAATAAACGAATAATACACAAATAACAAATGAATAATTAATAAATAATCAATAAATAATAAATTAATGACAAATAACAAATAAATAATACAAAATAAATAAATAAGTAATAAAAATATAATAAATAAGTAATAAATAATCAATAAACAAATTCTACATTTCACTTTGCACTTTTTATGCTTTACCGTTGCAAGTCAAGTTCGTCTGTCCTCTTTCTGCCTCTCAATGCCCGTGTGTGTGTGCATACATATGTACTTCTCTGTACGTATGTGTTTGTCTGTGTGTGTGTGCGTGCGTGCGTTTTCGGCATTTCTTTTTGCGCAGTTATTTGTTTTTCTTATTTTTAAAGATTCCGTTTTCGTATTGACGTTCGTCAAAGCAGCCACAGCCGGCGTGCGTACGGCGTCTATGTGTGTGTGTGTGACTGCGCGCGCTATAGTGTACCTGCGTGTGTGTGTGTACTGCTGCAATAAACAACACACGTGGTTGCATTTGCTATTATTGTGCTCATTTCGCTTGCCTCTCTCTCTCTCTCTCTCCCTCGCTGCACTTAGTCTGTGCCTGTGTGTGTGTGGCGCTTGGAGCATTTAGTGCGAACGCTTTGCCGTCTCTGTCGCTGCTGCTGCTTCTGTTGGGTGGGCGGCGCTGGCGTTTGCTGCTATTTATAGTCATTTTTTATAAACATTAGCAAGAGATAAACCCAATGCCCGCTTCATATTATTATTATTCTGCTCTGTGATTGTCTTCAGTCTGTGTCTGTGAGTGTATGTGTGTGTATATAGCATGCGTGGGTTTATTTTGGCGTTGCATAAATATCTGCATGTGTGTGTGTGTGTGTGTGTGTGGGATTTGCTGACGGCATTTTAAATCTTGTTAGTTAATAAGTTTTTCAAGAATTTGTTTAGCTTTTTCTAATCGCCTTGGCGCTGCGCCACTCACACACTCTCTCTGTCTCTTTCTCTCACTCAGCTGCCTCGTCAAAACGACCTTTGTGTGACCTAATTTGGATTTGTTTGTTATTATTAATTGTTTTTGGAAAAGTTTTTTCTAAATTGTTGCAATTCTTCTAGAGATAATTTTTTGGGAATTTTGGCATCTCTTACAATCTTACTTGACATTAATACACTAAAAATAAATACTGTATATCGTATACCCTGTAAATATAAGAATCGAATATACGTAGTCTGTATGTACAAGAGAAACAGTAATGATCTATTCTTGATTATCTGTGTTTGGTTCAGCGATAGAAAACTGTTAGAAAACTCTTGTTTTTCCTATGTAAATACATACATATACTACATTTTTGAGCTGTTTATATTTTATACATAAATCTGCATATTTTCACATTAAAATCAAATTAATCGATAAATCGTTTTTCCTAATTATCGACTACTCAATAATTCAATTATTCGATAATTATGATCGTTAAAAAGTTTATTCGATAAATCAATTGCTCGATAAAGATCGATTGCTCAATAAAGCATTTCATATATGTAAGTGACGAAGTATATATAATATCGATAACATTCGATTACTATTTAATAGGTCACCAGCATATGGAATAATGTCTCGAGTCACCCGTTTATTGCCTTCTTTGTCATCCACACACAAATGCAAATGTATGTGTATGTGTACTCCCCCACCCATTATCTCTTTCTTCTACCACACTGTCCCTTTTTGTCTGGCTCAGAGAGAGTGCCACATAATATTTACTTTCTTCACGGCATCCCTCTTTATAGTACAATAACGAGTATTTAAACACACGACCCGCCACACATTTTTCTGGGCTGCCACTTTGTTTTAACTTCAACGCCGCTTGTCGTCGTGAGTTATCGTTGTTTTTGTTCTTCTTCCTCCTCTTGTTGTTGTTGTCATCTCTTCATTGAAATGGAAAAATGCCGGCACTGTGTCCCCAGTTGTATAAAGTCTCTTGCTCTGGTGGAACTTTATGGTTGTGTTTGCCTAGTTATAAAGCTTTATCTGCTTATCGATGTATCGAAAAGTTGTATTCGATTAATAAAATTGCTAAAAACACGTTAATTTTATCGGAGAATGTAACTTCCAAAATAAGACAGAAAAATTAAAAGTTAAAGTCTTATTTCATGCTGTAGATTATACATATATACATATTTGTATAGAAATCTATCGACAGAAAATATCTGCAAATCGACTATCGGAACTTTTAAGTATTTCTGTCAAATCTACTATGTACAACAAAAAGAACAGGCAACTAGTCTTTTCTCTTCTCTTCTCTCATCTTCTCAGTGTGTGTGTGCAAAAAGCTATTTCGAGTATTGATGTAAATTTCAGTCTCGTCCTGCTGTGTACTACTTTACTTAACGCACACACACACACATACAAGCAGAGAGAAATATGAACATGTGTATGCATGTCGTTCTGCATGACGCTGAGTGACTCGCAACAACAACAACAATGAGAAAGGAATTTTTATGATTTTATTTTAACTGTACTCGTAAATTTAGCGATTAGTGGATGACGACGTCGACGTCGTTTGCCTCCTCTTCCTTAGCTTCTCCTTCGTCTGCGTTTGCCTGTGATGTGCTTCTTCTTCTTCTGCTTGTTGTTGTTGTCTTTTGCTTGGCGTCGTCGCCTCTTTGCTCATTTCTCGTTTTGCGTGCTTCACGCGCCAGTCGCGGCGGCACTCAATATTTTTTGTGGCTGCTCCTTTTTGCCCGCTGCCGCCGTCGACGTTGACGTTGACGTCGCTGCCCCAAACCCTCCCCAAACAATGAAACGACGCGACGTCGTCGTCGGCACTCGGCGGATAAACAGAGAAACAGACAGGCAAAGGCAAAGCTCTCTAGCATCGTCTGTGTGTGCATGTGTGTGTTGTGTCTGTCTCGTCTGTCGCGCTTTGTTTGGCTTTTGCAACATTGTTGCAAGCTAAGTTTATTTTAAGCCAAAACTCAACATGCTGTTACCCACGGTGCGAGGCGACGCGACGTTGACATCGTGTGCGAGTGCAGGCAGCACATTTGTTGTTGTTGTTGTTGTTATTGTTCCTTCTGCCTTGTGCGCCTTATTTTTTGTTTTGTTTGCATCGTGAGGTAATTAATTTTCGCCTTGTTTTTGGCGCTCTCAATCTCCTGCTGTCTCCTCGCCTGCTCTCTCCCTCTTCTGCTCTCTCTCCCTCCCTCTCTCTCTTCTGTTCTTCTGTTTCTATTTATGTTTTGATTAGCGTGCATAGGCGATAGCTTTAACTTTTTAATGGCTTTTTAATTAGGCGGCTTACTTTGATGTCGTGTCTAGACCCGTACCAGCCCACCCCTCCCTCTCTCTCTCTTTCCTCTCCTCCTTCCTACTCCTGCTGCTGCTTCTACTTCTCTTGCTGTCTGACTTACTGTTTCTCATTAGTCAGGCGCCGCCGCCACTAGAAAAGCACTCAGTCCAATAAAAAGCAACAGCAAAAGCAAAAAAAAAGGCAAAGGCAAAAGCAAAAACAAAAGCACAAACAAAAAAAATACTACACACAGTTTACAACTTTTTACAACCGCATTTGTAAATTTTTATTACAACCACCAGAAATGGCAACAACTTTTATCCTTTCCCTCATTCTCTCTTTGGCTCTCCTTCGCCCACTCTGCCTGTCTCTCTCTCTCTCTCTTTCTTTATTACGTTTTAGGCCTTTTTACTACTACTAGTATTTTTTGGTAGTCACTGTACCACATTTTTACAACCGCCCCAGCCAGACACGGTCACACTCACACACATACACACAGACACAGACACTCACAGACACCGACGCAGCAGAAACAGACACAGGGGCCAACGACACCATTTTGCCTTCTTGCTCTCTCACACTCTCTCTCTTGATCCATGATGTGCACTCACACACACAGACGCGCACTTTGAGGACAGGCGTGCGCCTTCATTCATAAGCGCTGCGCTTTTTTGCGTCGCCGCCGACGTCGTCGTCGCTGCCGCTGCAAAATTTAGCGACTGCGACTGGCATGTGAAATATTTTCGTTATTGCATGTGCGAATGTGTGTGTCTGTGTGAGTGAGTAACGAATGTGCTTGTGTGTCTGTGGTGGTGTCTGTGTGTGTTTTTTTTACTACGTCGGCTTTAGTTCTTATTGTTGTTTTTGTCGCTGTCGCTTGTTATTGTTTTTGTGAGCGCGCTGCTGTTGCATGCGTTGCTTCCGCCCTTATCACAACATTCACACACGCACACATACAATCACACATGCACATGCACGTGCACGCGCACATGCGCTATGTCTCTTTGTGCTCTCTCGGCCTCGTACTCTCTCTCTTTTGCCGGCTGCCTAACTGTGTTTCCACACACACACAGACACACTTGTGTTGTCGTCCTTTCACCTCTGCTTGTTTTTATACGCATTGCGTTTTACACGTCTATCCTTATGAAATGCTGCTCTCGCTCTCTCTCTCTCTCTCTTTGCTGGCATCTCTCGGATGCAAGAGAGCGTGCTGTGTAGTGTCTCTTTCTCTCTCTTTCACTCTCTCGCTCCCACTTGGCGTATTTTGTTATTAAATTTCTCTTTGTTTTCATACACATTCGCCTGTTTCACACATTACGCTTCGCGTCATTTTTCGGGGTCAACGTCATCTCGAGGGTTGCTGCTGCAGCCGGCGCTGCTGCTGCGCTGCCGCGTCAATCTTCGCAGTTGCTTGCGTTTGTTGTTATTGCTGCTGTTTTTTTTGTGCATGTCTCGTATTTTTGCAGCGTCGCGTCTACTACGTTTATGCGGCGACCGTTATCATGATGTCATCTCGCATTGCGCGCATAAACGTGATATTCATTTTCTGCACGTGTGTGTGTGTGTGCCTGTGTGTGTGTGCGTCACGTTACGTTACGTTAGTGTCTGTGCGACTCTGCTGCCGCTGCACTTTTTTTAAATGGGGTTCGTTGCGCCTGTCTGTCTGCCAGTCTGTCTGTCTCTCTCTTCTTCTCCCTCTCTTTGTTCCTCCCTACTTATGTCTGTGTGTTTATTTATTGTCTTGACCACAATACTTTTTTGTTTTGCGCGGCCAGAACTTGCAAGCAAAATAAAACTGGTATTTTAAATGTGCTGTTGTTTGCTGCCGACGCCGACGTCGCTGTCGCTGTCGCCGTCTGCTTTGTCTGGTCCAATTAAACGGCAAAAAAGAACAACAAACGCGAAATTGACTAATTTATTTATTAATTGTATTTTATTTGTTGCCTTTTACCACACACCCCCCTCTCTTGCTGTGCCCCTCCTCCCTTCCTCTCTCTCTGTTCCTTTATCTAGCTTTCCTTTTGACTGCACTTCGCGTGCCGCACACAATGCTCTGCCCCACGTGACTTTTTCGTCCACTTTTTTTTTCTGCGCTCCCATTTTGCTGTTGTTGTTGTTGTTGTTGTTCTGTCTGGCACTGGTTTTAGTTGACTGGGTTGGGTTAAGGTGGTGCTGGCATGCTGGCGTGGTAACACTGGCGGCGGCAACAGTGCTACTCCAATTTTTCCATAGGCGTGGCCTTTAAGTGGCAAATCAACAACAAGAAGAACAACAACAAAACTTGTGGCCTTTTGTGCTGCCGTAATAAGTTTATTAAACTCGTATTTTTTTTTTTTTTTTTTTTTTGGTATTCTCTATTAGCGCTCTTCTGCCAGCTTAGCATGTTTTGTTTTATGGTATATTTTAAGTTTGGTATATTTTAAGTATGGTATTCTTTATTATACACTTCTAAAGAGTATATTCATTTGGGCGAGGAGTTTGCAATGCAACTTAGGAGACATCCCCGAACCCATAAGGTATACACATATACATATGTATGTATGTATATGCTGGATCAGCATCAACAGTGCTGTCGATCTAGCCATGTCCGTCTGTCTGTCTGTTGCAACGCAAACTAGCCTCAGTTTTAGAGTTATTTTGCTGAAACTTGGCACACGAGCCAGATCGGACCTATATATCGTATAGCTGCCATACAAACTATGCCCAATTTTAGTTATTTGTCAAGATATTGCAACCAAATTTATTACATCCAAGTTCTTCTATATACATATATGTATAATATGCCTAACAAATTGCATCAAAATCAGACCACTATAACATACATATAGCTGCCATAGGAATTATTAGCTGAAATGAAGGTTTTTGTATTAAGAACTGTTCTGATTTTCGAAATTACTTAACTGAGTGACATAATATTGAATATAAACAATGCCATACAATTCTGCACCCTTATATGTATATAACTGGTATAGGAGCAATTGGAGCAGATAACAGCCTGTAAGGGTGTAGAACCTTCGTTATGACGAAGACAACCTTTCTTCACCGTTCTTTGTTATAATTTTGTTTAATTACTTTCATCATATTAAAAATAATTCTTGATAGGTTTAATTCCATTAGGTTCTACAGATAATTAGTAATTGTAAACATTAGTTTTACTCTATATATATCTATTATTTACACATTTTATTGCTTAACCTAACTAAATCTCGTTTCTTATTTTACTTTCTTCCCACAGTTCTTCGTATATATCATTGAAATCATCTAAAAATATGTTCTATTCTCGCGAGAAGTCTGAATTATGACAGAGCTGAGAAGAAATGCCGAGCAATTGCCAGAAATTCAACAATTAAGGACAAAAGCAAATGCAACTTACTAAAGCGAAAAAGACGAAGAGGAAGGAGAGCGAGAAGGGAAAGGGGAAAAGAGAGTGTGTGAAAATGCCACAAAATAAGAAGAAATGATGATAACCTAAATAAATAAAATTGCTAGTCAAATAGTTTTTGTTTTCCGTTTTGAGAGAGAAACGCAACGACTTTCAAACGAAGAATCGAGATAAGATCGATAGGATTTACCGCATTGAATTGAAGAAAGATCTGCAAACGTGAGGATCGAATGCATTTTCAGTGAAGAGCGAAGAGAGAAGAACGAGAACCTTTCTCCTTGCACTGTTTTAGTTTTAATTCCTAAATGATTTTTACAATTGACACTTTGTTGCTTTCTACACTTTCTACGCTCCCCGCACAAGAAAGTGCAACAAAGTCTAAAAATAATATAAACCAAAATCAAGAAAAGTAAAGCAAAAAAAAAAAAAAATTTTGTTGGAAAAAACGTGTTTTACAAATTTATAACAATAAATAAGATACATTTGTGAGCTCTATTGCCAGCTCGCTCAGCGAACATCAGCGAACATTATCGAACACAGGACGAATATACACAATATATAATTATCGTCATCATTAACTACAACAACTTCAACAACTATAACAGCAACAACAACTCAGCTAAGGTAAGTTGCATTCCACATTCCACATTCTCTTCTAGTAGCTTTTTCAGCAGCTCTTTCGCTTTGCTGCGTGCTCTAAATTAGTGTGTGGCACATTCCAATCTGTTTGCTTGTATATACCCTGTAAAGGCTGATTCTTTGAGGGCATACATATTGTTCTAAACTATTTCTTAAAATTTGAAGCCTTTTAGAATTGGAGTCTATTTCAATTATCAAAAAGGTTTATAAGTTACAATTTGTTGAGGAACTTCTTTATTTGATCATTGAAGATTGTCCAAAGTGGATGTATTTAGCTATCACATACATAGGTATGTTCGTCTGTCTCAATGATCTCAGTATTTATAAGAATTGTATTGTAGATATCAAATATGGCATTAAGGATTTTTTAGCCTTTTTTTTAGCCTTTATACTATTATTTGTGAGGATATGTTAAATGTCTAATGTTTATACATTATTGAAGCATTTATTCATGCAATACTCGCTGAAATGTTGCAAAGAGTATGACAAAATTGAACTAAGGAGCAGTCACACTCAACATTTGCATGAAATAATCTACAAACATTCAATTATATGCATCGTACTATCGATTCCAATAAAGATTTCATGCATTTCTCTCAATTTTTTTGTGTTTTTTGTTGAAAAACTTGACTATAGCTCTTAAAAAATCACGCTTTATTTATGTCTATAAGGTATCTACAGTATACATTCATAGTTGCTTCTGTGATTCTCATAGTGTCTCTGCAGCCAATGAGTTGTAGATGCCATGGAATTTATTTAGATTGACAATGTGAAATGTTGTGTGAACATGGGAAGTTTAAATACGGCAATGTAGGTTGCACTAGAGGAAGGAAGCAGTGGAGGAGGAGGAGGAGTAGAAAGAGGAAGAAGAAGTGGGAGAATGTTTCCGTTTGTTCCTTCAATATTTTACAGTATATTCGCCCTCGTCTCTCTCTCTGCTATGTTTAGTATGGTATTTCCGCATGGCCCAGTTTCCAGCCCAAGCACTCGGGGGGCGCGAGCTATAATAAATATTGAGGAAAATTCCGGAAAATGGGAAAGCGTCCAGGCTAAATAATGTGTAACAAATGGCGCGTCGTCGTCGTCGTCGCGTCTGTCGCAACAACAACTGCAATAATAATAACTTGGCTCCAGCAGTAGCCGGAGAAAACTTTCTAGAGGTTTCGCACCACGTCTGGCACAAGTAGGAAGGGGGCTGTGAGAGGGGGGGGGAGGGTAGGTAGGTGAGCAGGGAGGTAGCGCGTCAGTCACTCAATTGCATACTCACTGTCTGGGCATTTTTTCTTCTCATGCTCGGTGTGTGTGTGAGTGTGTGTGTGTGGATGGAGCACACTTGAGACGTCTGTTGGCATGCGGCTTGTGGCATGTGGCATGCATTTCGATTTGTGGCACTGCCATTGCACATTTAAATATCGCGTCGCGCCTCTGCCTCACTTGAGCGTCGTCGTTGCTGTCGCCATTGCCATTATTGCCCGGATATGCCTGCAAATGCAACTAAAATTGCTCAGATATTTCGTTATTTAGTTATTTTGCTTGTAGTTCACACTTTAGTATTAGTCAAAGTCTTGGAAGTTTAAAATTAAATATATAATGTTCAGAATAATAGGTGTGTTGTTCTTCAACTATTTGTATAAAGTTGTTAAACAATCTAGCCAGAAATTATGTTTTTTTCCACAAGTTAATACTATTTATACACGTTATCGAAAGCATAGAAGCAGATAGGACAATAAATATATGTAACAGGCAGCAGAAGGCGTGGCAGACCCTATATAGTATATATATTCTTAATCAGCATCAACAGCCGAGTCGATAAAGCCATGTTCGTCTGTCTGTTCGTGTATAAATCTAGATATCAGCTCAAGTCAAGTGATTACGCACTCTATCTTGTACCTAAGGTATAAGAAACAAAGCTACAAATGCGCTAAAATCTGAATTAAATTTAAATCTATATAATATAATATGTAATATAATTATAATAATATAATATAATATAATTATATAAAATAATTCAGTTTCTATCTCAAATTCTTTATACCTTACGAATATCTTTAAACTAAAAGGTTTATATTTATGTCTTTTTATATTCCGCTTAAAATCATAGCATCCTTAAAATCGTATTCTACGTTCTCTCTCGTTAGTGCAGTTTATGTTGAAATACTCTGATTGGAATCGATATACGAATTGGGGGTTTCGTACGTTTGCTTCTTCTTCTACTTCTTGTTCGAGTGCTGCAGCACGTGCTGCCTGGACGTCCGTCCGTCTGTCAGTCCCTACTTCGAGGTGATTGAGTGCGCGTGCGAGGGAGGAGCTGTCCCGCTTTGTCTCTCGTTGAAATGCATGCGCCGAGAGCTCTTCGTTAACTTCTCAGACTGTTGGGGCTGTTGTTGTTCTTGTAGTTCCCTCACGCTGTTGTTGTTGTTGTTGTTGTTATTGTTAGCACATGCTGCAGACGCGCGCGTTCTGTCAGTTGCTCAATTAGACGCGCTTCCGTTGCATAGACAGACAGACAGGCAGGCAGGCAGAGGCCATAGCCAACTCCCTCACAGAGGGAGAGAGAGAGAGAAAGAGAAAGGGAGACATATACATACATATACATATATATGTATTTTTGTTTTCTTTCCCCATGTTTCTTCCTATATTTATTTCCGTTTTGTGCGTGTGATTGATGCCTGACTGCTGTCGCACAGTTGCAGCTAGTGATGGCAGTTATCGGCAGCAAAATATCAAAACAAAAATATTACATATCATAATGATTGTTATAAGGCTATTTGAAGTCTTTTTTTTATATATATTGAAGACGAAAAAAGGCACAAAAATGAAATATTAATCATAGCAAATAATTAATTTATTTTGAAACAGTTTTTTTTTCTTTTTATAATAATATTTTTATATATTTTACTTCATTTTAAAAATGAAATAATATATTTTAGCAAATATTCAATTGACATATTGTAGAAATTATTGTTATCGTTGCATTAAATCTGATGATATTGTTGTTTAACATAGAAACTCAATTTTACCTTATATTATCGATAATATCGTAGGAAATTTAATTAAAGAGCAGTGAAGATTAAGTTCAGGAATCAATAGAACAACGGCAGATGCAGATAGACATAGATACATAAAAATAGACATATATTCAATAATAAATTCAATTTAAATCAATAAAATATCGCATTATTTTTGAATTACATACATATATATCGCATGAAGTGCCATCGCTAATTGCAGTTGTCGTTTTGGGACAGCGGCTATTAATGTCGCTTTTTATGGGTTGTAAGGCATGATGTAACAAAGGAAACACGAAATAATGTAACGATTAACACAATTCATAATAATAAAATAAAAAGGCAACCAAACTGCTGCGGGTCTATTTCGATTTCGATTGCCAGTCGTCGACGGGGGTCGGGGCTCGGGTAGGGTAGGAAAAATGGGCATAGAGCAAGAGACCTCGAACCGCCACGAATGATTAATTACGGGGCTTGTGTGTGTGTTGTACGCATAGACGGAGAGAAGGCAGCAACAACAACAATACAGAGAGACAAGAACTCCTCGTCTTGCTCTCCTCTCCCTCCCTTCCTGTATGTGTCGCCCTCCGTTGCTGCATCGCCTTTATGAGCTCTCAAGCTCTCTCAATACACGCCGTAGAGACAGTTAACATGCCGTAACATTTTTTCAGCCCTCACTTCTTTTTTTCTTCTCTTTTTTTTTTGGGGCGACCATCGTAAAGAAAGAAAGGTTAACATTGCGGCATGACGGAAAGGTTTTATACCCTCTTGCAGCATAAGTTTTTTTTGATGTTTGTAATGTTCGTTTCTATGACGATTGTGCAAGTTTTCATCAAATTTGTAATAGTTTGTGATAAGTTGAAATAATGTTTATTTAGTTTGGAAACTACATGCAGATTTTCATTTTCAACTGTTACTATACATTTTAGTGAAATTCTAGCAGTAAACAGAGGTTACCTTATTGTTAAAATTGATCAATTTAAGAAAAAAAAAAAAAAAACAAAAGTATGTTCTATCTCCATACGCTTTAAATTGTAAATAAACGATAAATGCGTTATAGTATGAACGACGTAAAGATACTTAACTTTAATTGTCATTCCCAAACTTAATATACCCTATGCAAGGCCATAACAACAGAGTGAGAGCAGCAGACAACGGACTTTCGTTAAGTTCAATCGGCGTCGTTGTTGTCGTTGTTGTTGCTGCTGCTGTTGCTGCTGTCTCAGCAGTCAAGAATGCAAAGATTAAGCAGCAGTCGCGGCCCTTGCTCTCTGTGTCTCTCTCTCTCTCTCTGTCTTTCCCAGTCTGCTGCTGCTGTGGATGTTGTGGATGCTGTCTGGTGTGTGTGTAATGTGGAAAGCACGTTTTAAGTTATGTGAACGGCGTGTGAATGAGTTGTTGCCGGCATGGTCGTGACGAAGGGCGGTGAAAGAGAGTGAGTGAGTTGTTGAGAGTGGAATGAGTGGGAGAGCAAGAGCAAGAGAGAGTGAGACAGAGAGAGAGAGTTATTGTAATGTGGTTGCATATGGAATGCAATGAAAAAAGCTTTGAGTGGGCGAGTGAGAAACAGGGAAAGAGGGAGAGAGAGAATGAGAGAGAGAGATCAGTTAGAAGGAAAAAGAGAGAGGGAGAGGGAGTACGCTGGAATGCGATTATTGTGATGAACGTAGATTGTAAGCGGATTTTGCAGCATGCAAAATGAAGTCAGGATGTCTGCAATGATGTCAGTTATGCTCATTTTTTTCAGTATATGTATGTACGTGCCCCCTTGGCTGCTTGCACAATAACAATTGTTGACCTCACTCAATGACGAAAGTAATTACACACACACACAGACAGTGTTAAAAGTAACAAAGCAAGTATTTCCGCATTCCGTGGCGCATGCGCAGCCTCAGACAGAGCAGGGTGCGAAAGAGAAAGCGCTATGAGTGCTGGTGACACAGACAAGCAGTAAAGCAATACACAACCCACACACACAGACAGACAGACACAGACACACACACACACACGAGACCCCCGAGAGAGAAAGAGACACAGCCACACAGACAGACAGACAGACACTCATGGCGCCCATAAAAACGTCATAGTTCTAGCCAAGACGACATAATGCAGCTGCTGCCTCTGTTGCTGCTGCTGCCTCAGCCTCTACCCCTGCCTCTGCCTCTGCGCTTGCCTCTGCCCCTGCCTCTGTCCCTGCCTCTGCTCCTACTACTTCTAGTCCAGGGGTAATAATAGTTTTTAAATTGCTCTCTAAATGTCGGCCGAGCCATAGAAGGCCATGTCGAATGTGTCTGTCTCTGTCTCTCTCTGTGGCTGCTGCTCCACTCACTCTATTCTCTCGCTCTACTCATTAATCACTTTGAGTGACTCGAGATGCTAAAAACGCCACATCAAGTAAACCGTTAAGCGTATGCAAGACCAGACTTAACATATGCGCATTTTGCAGTCCCATAAGCTACATAAGCTACCATGCCTCCCCCCTCACCTCTCTCTTTGCTCTACTCCCCTTTGTAAGTGCAAGCGAGATAAATGTAGTAGTCAAAGCAAAAACCAGAATGAAAGGTTAACTTTGGCATGCCGGAGGGTTTTATTCCCTTGCAGGTTCACAACTCCTTCAGATTGTTCCTATACTAGGTATATATAATGCTGCAGAGTTGAATGTATTCATTAATAACTTCAACTTATATTTCAACTATATTGAAAGATATAGAATAGAAGTGCGATTAATCGGCAGGTAGGATGTATGAAGTCTATTTGATAATGGTGTGGTAATGACTGCAAGTGGCATGTCTGCCAAGTTTTATCAATATCAATACTGAGAGATATACGCAGGTCTAGTTACTCTACTGTTGATGCTGATTCAGGATATATACACATAATCATGGTCGGAGATGACTACTAAGGTGCACTGCAAAGTCCTGATCACAAAAAAATATACCCTCTTGCAAGGGTATATGGGGTGTGAGAAAACACAGAAAAGCAAAAAACAGCAACATAATAAAACAAGTAAAGAATGAAGCAACCTTTTTGTGTACTCTATCTACTAAATACCCTACGTCAGTTCTACACAGGAGGCTTAAATTGTCTTATTTGAATCTTTCTTATATAAATAATGTACCAACAATGACTACAATATTCATATAGCTTTCAAATCTTATATAAATATATGAATTTATAAAATACTTACCTTCTTTTGAATCATAATGCACTAAGTTCAGTCATCCCTTTGCTTCCTCTGTCTATAACTTAACCATGCATAAGCTTAATATACCCACTTTAAAAAAAGCAGAGAGTATGTTAAAAAAGAAACTCCATAAAAGTGAGCACAATCGACACACAATACATATTATGACATATCTTGATATTGACATTGACAATGTCGTTCAATTCTTTTCTTCTCCCTCTATATATTTACATATGTAGAAAGATTTAGAAGAAAGAGTAAAACACCTTGAAGAACCAAAATAGAGCTCAGAAAAGGCCTGATTTGACGGGAAAAGTGCGAATTTGGCATCAGGTTTCGTTAGTTCTTTAAATACATGATAGAAGTTTATTGATCTAATTAAATACTTTCAATCTATAGCGACACAAATAAGAATAATAATAAAAAAAACTCTTGTTGCATACATGCAGACATAGTTCTCTCTATCTGTATATTTTTCTTCCAGAGATTGTCTACAAACTAGCCATAGGTCGATTATTCACGATACTATCGATATACTGCATTGTTGTTGTATGAAAAATCACTAATTAAATATCGATATTATTGCGGGTGGACACTATCAATATCAATAATTATAACGAGGGGCCAGCAGCGATGTTTAACTGCTCCAATATATAAGATATTATAATATAATATATATATATATATTATATAGTATATAGTTGATAAACGATATTCATTGATATTTTCACTTGAAATCATCGTTAATATATGATAGAAAAACCTTGAAAATATCGAATACAACGCCAACAATCGATAGTTAGTTAGCTCTCTACAATCAAACGGAATGCGAAGTGGATACAGTGCATACTAAATATATACGACCATTTGACCCAATGACTTCAGTTGAGAGATCTTTGTTGTTGTGATTATATGATAATGTACAATACATAATGACTGGCACTTTTGTTGTTGTTAACGTTATTGTTTGTTGTTGTTACTTTACCAATGCCACCGTGGGACAAAGAATGTGCATAGAAATAACGATTGGAATGTTGTTTATTGCATTTCTCAGTTAAATGTCGCCGTCGTCACCCAATGAAAAAACAACAACAAACACTATGCATAATGGTTTAGAGAGAGATATAGAGAAAGAGAGAGGGGGGGAGAAAGGGGACTGTCTATGCGATGATGATGATAGTGTATGTATGTGTTGGTTTGGTATTTGGAAAGTTTGGCCGTTTTTCCGTTTTGTTTTATAGCTCGCCTTCCCTCGACACACACACACACAGAATCTGTGCACAGTTTGAGTCACTGTGCCATTTTTATACCCTGTACGCATTCTAAATGAAGAAAAATAGGGGTATATTGAAACTATGGGAAACTGAGTACATATAGAAAACACGAGAATTGCATTTTTAGTAGAAGTTAATTGGAATTGTAATTGGTAAACAATCGATATATAAATAAATAAAATAAATATTGTAAACAGGGTATTTAATAGTTCATACAACTTGCAATAGATCTTTCGCAACTTGTTGGATATTACAATTTGTGCATCATGCATCCGTGTGGAATGTGGGAATGATGACGACCACGATGTTTTTATTATGATGCCGATGATGATGACGACGAGAACGATTTGATGATGAAGTCAAGTGGAATGCGATATTGTGACAGCGCATGATTAATGCTCTCGATATTTGGCTGTAAAACGTAGCATTTTTTACTCAAGTGTGTGTGGTTTTTATAGTTTTATCGATGCTTATATGGAGAATAAATCTGTTTATAGTTAAATATTTATTATTATTCAATTTAATGCTCAACATTAGTGGCATAATCTGATATATCTGTTGATATTTTAGTTCATATATCCATAAAAATACTCTCTCTCCATGCCAACTTGCTTGAATGTATCTAAAAGATCGTTTAATCATCGAAATTGCATATGTGCAGTTGATTTTAGTCGCCACAACGTGCCCCAAATGGCCCATAACCGAAAAGAAAATACACAGACGCTGATGCAGATGCAGATACAAATACGTTTACAAATTGAATGCACAACAGATGACGACGTAGAGAGAGAGAGATAGAGAAGGGGAAGAGATGGAGGGAGAGTGGGTGCTGTGGGTGGGGAGGGCGTACAGTGGACCGACACTCATGTGCTTTTGATGACGACCCAAAGTGTTGCCGGCATGCAATTTCTCGCCCTCGCTGAAACAGACAGACACACACACCCCTGCATACGAATAGCCCCACCCGGCCGACTGTCTGTCTGGCAACCTTTGTCGACGTCGTTGTTGTTTATATACCCAGCATTAGAGAGAGAGAATGCACAATGTTGTATATGCTGTGCTGACAAAGGGAATTGGAATTTCAGAAAAAAGGCTGTGTGTGATTTATAAAAAGACATGCAAGTTCGCAAAAGAAATAAATAAAAAAAAAATTATTATATTATAAATAATATAAATAAAATTCAAAAATTAAAAACCAAAAAAAAACATATAATAATTAAAAAAAATTCATGCAATACTCAAGAAACAGAAAAATTTAATAAATAAAAGATACTCATGTAATACGCAAGAAAAACCCACACAGTATTTACCAATGCACTTTCGCACATTTCAGTTAAGTTTACTCATGCTTAAAATATCTACAGGGTATTTGTCAGTCGCAACTATTAAACATTGTTGAATTGCTTGATGTTTGTTGTTTTGTTTTATTTTCATATGCAGCCGAGCGCAAATATTTTTCTGCATTTAACTGGCGCGTGAGTAGGCGGCACTACTGGCTGTGGTTCTCGTGCCGACCCCCTCCAACCCCTGCCCACCCCTCTATCATCCCCCCTGCTCCTATTTGTTCCCCCTTCAAACCAGCATATATAGAAAAAAATGTTTTTAATTACAATCATTGGAATGAAATTGATCGTGAGATGCAACACGAAAATCAAATTAAGAAAATGCTGGCTGCATTTTTCCCTGTTCCCCCACAGGGGGGGAAGGTTTGTCTCGTGTTATACTATACAGACCAGCCATATAGAACATGTATTATACGAGGGACGAGTGTGTGTACATGCATACATACATACATACATATGTTTGTGTATAATTGAATTGTGCACTGTGGCTATTTTTAATGTAATGGCCAAAGAATGCGTTTTATATATAAGTTAAAAGTGGAAAATTCATTTTAGTTGCCAGGTAATGCCCCCGACGCGTGCTTGCATTAAGCAATTTAGAGACGCGAAGGAGGAAGTGACAGCTTTATTTAGGATAGGTTTTGGCAGTGCCATAGCTAATAAATTTTAGTTTATTTTTCTTCAACATAAATAACCAAATAGTCATATAGAACTAGAGTTTGAGGTATTACTGGTAGGTTTGAGTAGATGTATAGCTTCGATCTTTAAGCCGTACAATCAAATTTTTAAACTACAGCTACCCCTCACAAAAATAGAATAGATTAAAAAAAAAAACACGGATGGACAAGACGGAAAAAAGCAAAGAACAGGACAATTGCTTTTAATTGAAATAAAAAGCTAAACAATTAAAATGTTTTTAAATTGATGTTATTTCTCATGCTCAATCTATAATGTTCTAATGGATTTTTATATGTTTTAAATGGTCCTAATCGAAATATGGTCATATTTCTGAAATATTTGTTCCTTGTATATGTTTCTGTTGATACATCAATCAAATCAAAAAAAGTGAGATAAAGATTTGTATACAAACATGTGATTGTACATCGATATAGTACCTCTTTATATTTTCTTTACTTATGAGATCTGTATGCGAATAAAATGATTTATAAATACCATAATCGAAGTATGTACCACATTTAATGACATGCTCCATTTTCAACTGGTAAACTTTGATTTTCCAATCAATTTTATGTGTATAGCATATATACAATAATTTGATATATGTTTTCGTATAATGTGTGTAATCTGATGCGAGACCAATAGTAAAGGGAGGGTATTATAATACCCATCTTGAGATTTTAATTAAACAAGCATTACATTTGTTAATTACACAACTGATGTTGCTATTGATTGACAGACAGACCCTCCGGATAGCTAGCTGCCTTTTCTTTCCCTTCTCGTTTTTCTTTTCCTATTGCTATTCAAAATGGCAGCTATCAGTGTGTGCGTGTGTGTGTGTGTGTGTGATGGACTATTTTACATATTGGATAAGTTGTGATAGTCGTGTCGTGGTGGAGAAACACACAACCCTTGCCTGACAACCCCTGAAAATAACTCGAAACTAGACGCAGAACGATGAACAAATTGGACGACGATCTTCTTGTCGATCTTGTGATCACACGGGGGCATTACAAAAGGAAACGCTGCTTATTCTTTCTTATTGTATTTTCGTTTTGTTGTTTACGTTTACGCCTCACACACACACGAACACACATACGAGCACACACATGAACACACACATAAAGTCATGTATAGATTTATTTTTGCCTTGCAACTTAAACGCACAGACATTTAAATTTAGATGGCGATCATCTAATGGCCTCGTCTGTGGCTCTATTTGTGTGAGCGTATGTGTGTGTGTGTGTATGTACATATATATGTATGTGTGTGTCACCCAACTGTCTCGCCAAACGGCAATGTTGTTGCGGTTCTTCATGTGACATAAAATGTGTGATCGATGTAAATCTTGCGCCTCAGCTGTCGCCGTGGCCGACAGCAGCAGCAGAGGCAGCGCTGTTGACGTCTCCGAATGTCTGCTGATCTTCTTGTTTTATTTTTATACCAATCACGTCGTGAAGCCAACAAAATACACATACACGCACACACATACCCACACACAGGAACCGAAGCAAGGTGGGTTGGCTCGCTCGCACTTTAAGCTGATTTGTGGAAACAACTGTAAATCTGTGTTTCGAATTCGCCGCGTCGCTTCGCCCTGCACGGCGGTGGCTTACGTTGTTAATGTGTGTTGTTGTCCGTGGTTGATTAATGTTGTTGTTATTGTTATTGTTGTTGTTGTTGTAGTTGATGTTGTGCGTGCCGCAACATATATTAAAGAAATTTGCGCGAGTTATCGATAGGCAGCAACAGAAGGTGGAAAGGTTAGGCTTGAATCGAACGAGTGGTGGAGGTGGCAATGGAGGAGGTGAGCTTCCCTTTGCTCTTGTTGTTGTTTACAATTTTTGCTGCGCTGCTGCTGCTGTTTCTTCTGTTGCTTCTTCTTCTTCTTCAGCAATTGATGTCGTCGTTGTTATTGCTTGTGCTCGTTTTATTTCTATTTTTATTGCCGTTGCTGGCCTGCTATACTACATTGTATGAGTATAATGTGTGACCATGTCTGTGTGTGTGTGGGTGTGTCTGTCTATTTATTCTTATTGGTGTAACAACTATTACGTATTGTAAAAATAAACGCAATCTTTTTGTTGTTGTCGTTCTCAGTCACCCGTTTGTTGTCTATTTTATTTCTATTTCTATACTCGCGTGTTCGCAGATTGAAAAGCAAATTACCATAAATGTCATTTTGTAATTGTAATGCATTAATTGTAATACAAATATTGTGTCCGTTTCTCTTTCTGTCTCTCTCTTTCGCATACGCACACACAGTTTTGTTGTTTTGTATTCGTCACATTGGAATGCTGTGGCAAAGGAAGTAATCAAGCAATTCAACAGAAAGCAAATAAAGCCACCGTTTAGTGCATTCGCACATAAAATACCCTGCATTTTTTTTTGTAATTGACTTATTTATTTGTGTGTAATCTAGTGTTACCATTTTGTAAATTACTCAACAGTTATTGTTAGACTTGATCAATGATTGATTTATCGAAAGTGGCGGTGGGTCGATATCAATTAATGGCATGTGCATTACTGACTCTCCGCATCTACCTTTTTCACTCGTTTGCGTTGGGTATAAGCAACCACAGCTCAATTTCCGAATTGAGAAAAAACAAAACAAACCCAAAAAAAACTTGCAAGGCTGTGCGAGAGCTCAACAAAAGTTCACCTCTCTCTCAAACACACACACACATACACGCACAATAAGAAACATGCTCAGTGTCTGCTTCGTAAACAACTTAAGCAGCTGCGTGGCTTTGTGTGTGAAACTTTATGCGACTGCGGATCTCAACAATAATTAAGCAAGAGAGAAAGAGAGAGAGGAGGAACTTAGTTTTTAAGTGATATTTTTATTATTTATTTATGCAAACAGTGCGTGTTCTTCTCTCTTCTCTTCTCTATCTGTCTCTCTTTGCCTTCTGCTTTTCAAATCCTCTGCACTAAATCTACTGCTGTTCCTTTTATTCTTCTTCGTGTTCATTCAACTTGCGTCTGTCTGCCTATGTTTTTGTCAACGCTTTGCATGTGTGTGTGTGTGTGAGGAATTGAGAGCAACAGACAGAATGAGAGAGCGGCAGCAGCTTTCAAGCTACTGTTGTTGTTTTTGCTGCTCTTATTTCGTTTTTTCTTAGGCTGGCAAAACACAAAAACAAAAACGAAACAGAAAAAAAATAATGGGGGGAAAAACAATATAGTGTCTTGTTGATTGCTTTATTTGCGGCGTTTTGGCTCTTGATTAGGTTCTTTTGTGCCTCGCACTTTGCTTTGTTGCTGCTTCTGCCGCTGGCGCTAGCCTGTATGTGTGTGTGTGAGGGAGCGTAGAGTGGAGTAGTGAGTGCCTGTGTGTGTGTGTGCGGGAGAGTAGAGTAGTGAGTGCCTGAGAGTGTGTGTGTAGTATTACAAGGGACAAGGCAAATGTGAAAATAATTTAAGCGGAACTTAATAGCTTAACAACTATTATAACTTTGCCACACTGTGCAGGCTTTAGCTGCTGCTTCTGTTGTTGTTGTTGTTGTTGTTGCTGTTATGTATTTTTTCCGCCGTTTGTAAAAATGTATTGCGTTTTATTTTATGCTCGCTGTGCGGCGTCGTTCTACGTTGTTGTTATTGTTGTTGTTGCTATTCAGCTGGTTTTTGCTGCTGCACTTGTTGTTGTTATTGTTGTTGCCATCGTTGTTATTGTTATTATTGCTCTTATTTGCTCTTGTCCATTTTCCGCTAGCAACCTCCTGTTCTCTTTCCCTTCCCCCTCCTCCCTTCGTACGCCTAGACAATTGCGTTGTGTGCGAGGCGCCTCTTTGGCGCCTCTCAAGTGCCGCTTACATAGAAACAACAATAACAATCGCATACAACGGCATTTACTCACTCTCTGTGCGCTCTCTATCTCTCTCTCACACACACACACATACAGTTACAGTGCATTCGTGTTACGCTGTCGAAATCAAATCATATTAATTCAATAAAGCAAATTTAATGTTTAATAAATCATAACAAGAAAACAAATGTAGCAACTTTTGCATCTACTATCGCTTCCCTCTCCCTCTTTCTTTTTCTATCTCTCTCCCTCCCTCTTTGGGTGGGCCTATGGGCTGACTGACTGGACTCCAATCCCAATCTGTCTGGCGCCTATTTTATGTACGGTTCAACGGAAAATGTCAAATTTGACAAGTGAAACGACTAGAAAAGACTCAGACTCTCTCGCACACACACACACAGACATACACAATATGCTTGCATGAATAATATGTGTGGGTGTGTGTGTGATTATGTATTTATGTTTATGTGCATGACTTAACTCTGCTCGCTGATAAGCAGCTAACTTTTTTGTGGGCAGGCGAACCTCGAGAATACTACAATGACACGAGTTGAAATCCGTATTGAAAGAGCGATGCTACAGATTCAATAATGATAATAATAATAATAATAGTAATATAAAAATATAAATATAAAAAACGGAAATATTAATATAATAATTGTAACATAATAATAAAAATAATATAATTATAATAACATATTAATCAAAACAAGCACGAAAGGTACATACAGTCGTGTGTAGTCGACTGTGCAATACCCACTAGACACTTCTATTTTTTGTGTATGTTATGTTGCATACTTTAGGCGGCGGTTTGGCATTTGTAACTCTTAAAATTATTTCTTAAATAACTCCTATGTTAATTATCCGATTGCAAATAAAATTTTATATATCATTTAGGTGTGGATAGTTATTATGTTTACCAAAAATTATGTTTATCTTCAAATTCAGTTTTTATCAATTTACGAAGGCAGAGAGACAAACAAACTTAATCTGTATGCAGTAATGATACATATTGAGAGATATGAGGTCTAGGTTTTAATATGAACGGACAGACAGTATACTTATAGTAACTAATATAAAAATAATAATAACAAAACTCATATAATAATAATAATAATATAATACAAAATTTCATACATTATAAAGCAAATTCTAAATAACATTTAAAGTAATGTTCGCTATTCATTTTTGATCTGTTCAACTTTTATATTCATTTTAGTATTAAATTTATATGATTGTAATTTTAATTTCAATTTAATCATCATCATACATCAATATTGTTGAATGCTATTGAAAATGAGTCGTTTTATTTAACAAATCGAAAAAAACTAAAGTTATTTCTAAATAAAATTCAGTAATTCCGATTTCCAAAGCTTATAAATAGTATATTATATATTATAAATATATATTTTTCGCACAATTGCCTTTAAATAATTATAATAATAATAAAGTTAATATTAGTAGTAATTGCAATAGTAATAATTATACAAATAATATACAATAAATAATTCAAATAATAATAAATAATATAATGAATAATATTAGTATGTGAACTGAAATTGTTGTAGAACATTGAACGTATTATTTATGATCGCCATTTTGTTTTGATATTCATTCACAAAATGCAAAGCCCAATCAAAAGCAAAGCACACACACAGCGAAAGCTTAAGCCAATAAGCATGTTAAGTTAGTAAGTAAGAAAGAGAGAGAAAGACAGATAGAGAGAGAATGAGCGTAAGCAAGAGTGTGAGTGAAGGAAATTGCGATAAGGGCATGTAGCATGAAATGAAATAAAAAGGGAGGAGGAGGAGGCGGGTAAATACAAATGCGCTTATCTCAATGCGTAAACATGCATATCTACCACAAGCATGTTAAGGGGGTGGGTGGAGAGAAAAAAAGAGAAATAAAATAAAAACAAAGCAAAAATGGGCAGAACGAACCGAGAGAGAGAGAGAGCAATAATTCATTTCCAACGGGGTGCATATACAAATACACACACACAGTAAATACATTTGTGAATGAAACTACAAATTACTCTACAGTGTGTGTGTGTTGTTTGTTAGGTGTGCGTGTGTGTGTAGTACAATTTCATTGATAACTTTCAAATCGAAAATCAAATAACACACACACACACAGACACTTTCGAGCTGTTGCACAACACACGCAGCACGAAGGGACAAGCCAACAGCGACGTCAACGTCGACGTCAACGCAACAAATTGGGCAATTTGGTCAGCGTAGGAGAGAGCGAGAGAGAGCAATGCAGCGACAGCGACGGCAATTGTGAAACGAACTTAAAGCTAATCATAAATAACAACTAAATAAATAAATACTTGCGTGTGTGTGTATAGCACATACCAGAGCTCAATCCATCTCCCTTTCTCTCCCTTTCTCTCCCTCTTTCCCTCTCTTGGGCTTATCAAAATCAGCGTTGACTTTTATACCGTGTTGAGACTTGTCGGCAATTATTATTTACACACTTGCATTCCACTCTCACACAGACACACACACACACAGAGTGGTCGCACACTGGCGAACGGCGCACAGAAAACACTTGAAAATGTCATTCAAAATACACGCTAAATTTCATTCATTTGATTCACAGCAGCAACAACAACAACAGCAGCAAGTGTAGCCTGCCTTTAGCTTTTTTTACGCTGCATTCATTCACACACACACACACAAACACATGCATGTAGTGTACGCCTGAGAAAGAGAGAGAGAGAGTGTGCACGCAAAGACATGCAATGGAGTCGGATCGCAGCACAGCAGCAGCGCAGCCCTGGGCAGCGACAACTAACGGGGCAATTTGGCTCATTCATTGAGTAATTTGAAATCTTCGAGTTCGTTACGTGTTCGTTCGTGTGCGCCTATCTCTCTCTCTGTCTCTGTCTGTGTTTGTGTTTGTGTTCATTTAACACGTTTAACACACACAGACATCATCAATAGACAACCACAAAAATGTTTGTAAATATGCCAACAACAAAATAGCGGGAAAAAACCACAACAACAATAACAAAAGTATTTGTTTTATTTTTTTGTTGTTTTTGACAAAAATGTTGTTTTGAAATTACGTTATTTCCGCCGTGAGATCCGCAAACTTGGAGGCCGCTGCAAACACAGTTGCCAACTGTGATGCTGGCAGCGAACGTGTGTGTGAGAGGGAGAGAGAGAAAGCACGACTGGAGGCTCGCTTTCACGACAAGTTCTATAGTCGTTATTGTTGTTGTACTTGACATAGGTTATAAATAACATACATACATATGCAGCTCTGACAGTCAATTGATTGCATTTTAGATAAATATCGATATTTTATCGTACAATATGGCATCCATTAGATGTTATTATATTGATAAAAATCAATTTTTCATGCATATAATGTGTTATTCAAAACTATCTGTGTTGCTTACAGCGATGTTTCGTAAAATATATCGATATATATTCTTATCTCATCTAAAAATCGAACTATATTTAAGTACATACTGAAACATCTTTAATAAAAGAACAATTAACTTTTCAAATTCATAAAAAATATAAAGAACTAGATTGTACAGCAATATGAACTACAGGCAGGAATAATTGTGAGTATATGTTAATAAAGGGTGATTATTTAAGAACTATATTATTATATACTATATTCTTGATCAGCATCGAAATTGATAAAAGCATACTAAATAAAAAGCTGTTTCTAATTTGTTTCCATTTATATTAATGAAAACTAAAATAATAAAATAATAAATTAAACAAAACAAATCTCTACCAAACAGTATAAAAGATATTATACCGTCAAATACTCATAGTATTTCTATTCATAGTCCCCATTCGAGTATCATTTTACACTACAACACTCTTTAGAGTACTACGAAAATATATATAGTATTATTATTTGTCGTTGGTAAACAAAAACAGGCGTTAGATTATTTGGTTATCCGTATAGTATAGTATGAATGTTTTCATTATTCTTTCTTTATCGATATCAATGTTCAAGTTGACGCATTTCCCCCATTAACAGGAAGTTTACTCATATTATAGCAACAACAATAATAACAACCTGTGACAATAACAACCATAAACTAATTGTATTGTCAGGCATTTACTGTCCTGAGTACTGTATGTGTGTATACTGGGGTTAACAGTCTAGACTCTTTAGATTATATAGTATTTATTTACGTGTGCACCTTGTGGAATGCGGAAAAGGAAGTTCGCTAATGCAATCGTTTAAGATATAGATATATTCAATTCTTATATCGATGTTGAGCATTAGAAAATCATGTAGATAATAGAACATAATGCTGTACATCTTATCGCTAAGTTATTAATATAGAAACAAGGTGTAATAATATGTGTGCATCGGAGTATATTGCGCGTGCAAATGATAAAGTCTTTAATAATAAACAAAGCCGTAGAACGTGCGCAGACAGAAGTACGTACTACTAGCATTGATGGGATTTGAATGGGGTGTTGTTTTAAGCGCCAGAGATGGACAAGTTCCTTGAGATGTCACGACGTGACCGCCCACAGTTGTATAGCAGTGATTTGTGTCAAGGTACGTTACTTAAATAGTCACGATAACTGGCACGATTTTAAGACTGTGTGTTGTTGTTTAGCGATTTGTCGAATCGGAAAGGTGTGAGAGAGATTAGGGACTGGATAAAAGTGGCTTCAATTAGAGTCGACGGAAGAGTTTAGTTGGGGTACCTCACTGGGGAGTCTAGTAAGGGTAACTCTAGAAAGAGTCTAGTAAGTGTACCTCTCAAAAGAGTAAGGTTAGTAAGGGTACGTCTCAAAAGGTACTAGTTAGGGTACCGTTCAAATGAGTCTAGTAAGGGTTCCTCTAAAACGGGTCCAGTTAGGGTACCTTACGAAAGAGTCTATTAAGGGTACCTGTCAAAAGAGTCTAACAAGGGTGCCACACAAAAGAGTCTAGTTAGCGTACCGCAAGAAAGAGTAAAGGTACCTCACGAAAGAGACCTTCCCAACTTTTCATAAAACGATTGTTGTTCTACAAAGCATTACATTGATTAGAGTTAGTTTTTGTATATTTATTTCTTTATAGTCACAATTAAGACACCTTATAAACAACACCTTAATTCATTTTAATCTATTTATACTGTCATAATGTTTTACAACTATTTCTTCTATTACAAACACCCACTGTAAGCCAAAAGAAATCGATTCATTGAACCACAGTATCATTCACTGTGTTCTGTTATCGGTTATCGGTGTCATCTTTGATGTGTGTGTGTGGCACAGTTACCCATTTTCATTCACGCACTTTTTCTAAAGAGATCGTCACTTTTAATCAGTCACGCGTTTTGTTTCCTCTTCTTTTGTCATTTGACATTTATTAAACGGGCGAGAAGGAGGAGGAGGGAAGGGAGTGGAAAGTAGTACGAGGGTGAGGTGGGAGTTGTTTTGACTCTTATTAGATTTTCCATTCAGTCTTATCGGACTCAATATTGATACCACCACAGCAAACGCATATTGGACGTGCGACCCTCCTCGTCGTCACGCTTCAGCTTATATATGTGTTTGTGCATGTGATGACTGTCTGTGTGCGTGATGAATGTCTGTGTGCGTGATGACTGTGTGTGTGCTGTGCTTCCCCAATACTGAAGAGTTCGGTTAGCCTATTATCAGCTTCCATCCTTAAAAAACAAACCATCTACGTCAGGATTTCTAAAGAAATCGTTTAATTGATAAGCAGAAAAATTTGATATATAAGAATGTGAGATTATGAAGCTCGAGTCAATTTCAAGTGTTCATAAACTATAAATTTAATATATTTATTTCGTATACTAAAATTGAACTGCAATTACAACAATTCTACAAAAGAAAAGTCGGTTAATTTATAGCAAATATGTTAAAAGAAGAAGATTATTGAGCTCAAGTCAATTTAAAGTATTTCTTTCATTATTATTCAGAACTATCTTAAGAAAGAATCCTTGATTAATGCATAATAAATGTAATAATAATGTAATAAATAATAGGCAAATATGATAAATGAAGAAGATGATGAAAGTTTGAATCAAATTCAAGTATTTATTAATTAAAGTTTAACATATTTCTTTTATTATTTTAGAACTTAAATATATCTATCTTGATAATGCTTAATTAATGCATAATAAATATAAGATTTAAGCTCACGTTTCATTATATCAGAACTGCATACATATATACGATATAGCTATGTATTTTGTAGCATTCGTCGTGCAAAGTAAAAGTCACTGTTTTGGAATTTCCGATTCAAGCTAATCGGCCACATATTTTCGTAGGTATCTCAGCCAGGGGGGGATCGGGGGTCTTGCAACCTGTTTGGTATGTCGACTCACGTATCCGGAGTTAATTTCTTATGAGCCACACTGGAATTTTGTGTAATGTTATTCACAGGTGTCTCCTGTAATGCTACTCTATGCTCGGTTCGAGTTCTTTTGAATCGCGCATCGTATTTGGGGCCTCACACTACACTACACCACACAATATGTACAGAAGACATATCGTAGTTGTTGATTTGGGTGCGCTTCGCTACGTTTTATGACGAATAGTTGCATTCCCCTAACGGTTTCTTCTTCATCCAACTTCTTTTTTTTGGGTTAATGAAAATTGTACTGGAATTTTGTTTTAATGTTTATTTAGCGGCTGTGTTTGTATGCGAGTCTCTCTCTTTTTTTACGAGCTTATGAATGAACGCACAAGTAAGCAAACAAACAAACGAATGAACGAATCAACAAGAGAACCAATCAGTGAATCCCCCTGCATATCTCAAACGAATGTTGTTTAATCGGTTCAAGCTGTTTTTTGGAGAATGCGTTCAACTCCAAAGAGAAACACTACCATTGCATGAAGAATACATACACACATACATATAGTTATGTATATAGTATGTAGTATGTAGCTGTGTAAGTAGTAAAAGAACAGTAAAAATACCAAGCAAAAGCGGTTCCTCAAATGAACCAAACTGAACTTGAAAGTTTCGGGGTTTTTTTCTACGGCATTCTTCATGTTGAATATATAAAAATAGAATCTTAATGATCCGACATGCCATCTAAAGACATATCAATAGAATTTAATAGTATAATTATTATTATTGGGGTATTCCAATTGAAAGTTTCAATGAAATAACGTTAAACCAAATGAATGTATTTTGTTTCTTGGGATTTTTCTAATGATTTCTTTCTTCTTAATGTTGAAAATAAAATACTGTCTGTAATTTTATTAAAGTTAGAATCATATTTAACTCAAAAATAGAAATAGATATATAGAAATTTGGGAATTGAGCTGATGTTGATAAAACTGAATCATTTGGGGAGTGTAGTAAAGGGTGATTTTTTAGCTACTATTTTTTTTGGCAACTTGGGCTTGAACAGCTGACGCACGAGTTCATCTGTGGCTCTTTTTTCTTTGTACCCATACTATTCTAACTTACTGAGATTTATTTTATTATTTTTGCAAGTTTGGTATATATAAAACTTGTCCTGTACTCTCAATCAGACATGTTAGGCTGATCTGATCTTAAACATTTGTACACCGAAAAAGATTATGTTAAAAACTAACTAGGTTACTATTGTAAATATTACATATATTTTCACTAGTTCTCAGTTTTGTTAGTCAATATTAATTCTTATGTCGTAACTGGCGCTTCATATAGTATAAATATATTTATAAATTCAGGGGGTCTGTATTATTCATTATCAGCATTATAAATGCATATGCATGTATGTGTGTGTGTGTATCTCTGTGTGGTGTGTGTGTGTGTATTTAAATGTCATATTAGTTATTAGCATTTGTTCCGACGAACGACACCCTATAATGCCTGCCTGCCTGACTCTACTTCTCTCCCTCTCTCTCTCTCTCTCTCTCTGTCTCTATCTTTGTGGCCTGCCTAACGTTCGTTCAGAGAGTCGATTTATCTCGCGTGAGGCGTCACTTTGCTTATCTGCAACTTACACACAAATGAGTCGAGTCGAGCAAAACAACACACACACACATACACATACAGCGAGACACAGACGTGCACACATACAGCCACAAAGTGTAACTAACAATATCAGTATGTATAAATAAATAAATATACCACACTAACAAGTTTAGTTTCACCTGTTAACTCGTGCTCTCTCTCTCGTCCTCTCTCTCTCTCTCTCGCTCGTCCTCTCTCTCGCTCTTTCTTGCTGTCTCTGGCTATTTCTAATTGAAAATGACTTGGCGGATTCATTTGGGGTCTGGCCCCAGTTGAGATTAGGGCACTACATGTGACCAGAGTGGGGTGTGCGGGCGTTGCCCAAAAATTATGAAACTACTGACGACGCTGATGATCATGATGATGATGATGATGTTGCTGCACAGTGAATTACAGTATCACAATGATTTGAGGGTTTACATTCGCCATACAGGTCGTGCGTACTTTGCCTGTTTATCTCGAAAGTATTTCAAATTATTTCACAATCAACTGTTAAATTTAGTACACACACAGAAAACAAAAACAATACACAAAGTGATGTGCACGTTTGTTTATCTGATGAAATGAGCTACGAACTACGAACTATAATAAGCTGCAAAGAAAGGAGTCTTGTTGAAGAATTGTTAAATCATCCTCTATACGCATTTATTGTACAATAATCTGCGATATGTTACTAGACTGATTGCAGACTATACCAAAAAATATTCTATTTCTTTTCTTAAATATACCAAGCAGTTTACAAATTATCGTCTTTAAAATATATCAAATAGTATAAAATTATTAATATTTAATGCAATATTTAATTAATATCGTAAACGAGACTCTGATAGAATATTTTCTTTTCATGAATGATTTAAAAAGTACAAAAAATAAATATAATAGTTTATAAATAGTACACAGAATTACATTTATAAAATATACACAAAAAAGTATAAAATTAACTGTAACAAGTCAGACTGACAGTGCATTTTCTTGTGACTCATGTGATTCCCCTATTTATGATGTTACTTAAAACTCTTACGATATCTTACTATGTAATTGATATTATAGCACAATATGAACAATATTTATGTGATATATGATATATTTCTATTCGTATATGCTAGTGACTCTGTTGTTATTGACAACCTTAGCAATATAAGTGTATAGTTTGCAACAATTATTCATTTCTGCACAATAATACGTAATTGTATTCTGAGAAAATCTAATATGAATATTCCGTTTGGAATTTCCAGTAAAATATTTATTCTTTCCCGGTTCAATGGAAAATCAATGAATGTTACTTTTCACTTGTGCGCTTGTGTCATCTGTGACCCCCTCAATCCACCGACTATTACCCACTACCCTTCTCTCTATCTCTCTCTCTCTCTTAAAATGTTACTTCTCTTAGATCATCGACACATCGAAGGAAGATCATCAGCTGAGTTCAATAAAATTAAAATATTTTCGCTTTGGAAAGGAATTTGTTGATTAACTTTGTTGTTTTCTATTGTTTTCTGTGTGTGCGTGTGGACAATAAAATACAACGAAAAGCATAAACAACAACAACTACAACTACAATAACAATAACAATAACAAAAAACTTGCCCAGTGGCGGATTTGGAGCATAAGAAATATTTCATGCATTGCTACGCTTTGGTTTCTTGTTATTGCTCTTGTTGTTGTTGTTCGTCTTGTTGTTGTTGTTGTTGTCACTGCTCTTAACTGGTCTGGCAACTTTGTGTTTGATTGGAATGTTGTTGCCTTTTGGCTGCCCGCGCTCAGGCTGCTCCTCTTGCTCTCACTCTCTTGGCTCTTCTCTCTTACTGCTTATGTTGTTGTTGTTGTACTGGTTGCCGTTATAGGCATCGTTGGCGTTAATGTTGTTGTTAATTGAAGCACAGCATTGTTGTTATAATTCTTATATTATTCTTGTTGTTATTATAAATGATTAGATTTATTATTATTTTCATTATTATTATTATTATTATCATTACAATTATTCTTTTCATTATTCTTATAAATGTTATTGCAACCATGAGTCAGGCACCGTTAGCGCCAACGTTGGCGTCATCAAGCGCAGCGCGTCGTGACGTCGTACTCCGCATGCGGCCAGCTGCGACGCCGACGCAACGTTTGACGCGTGCGCAGCGAATGCAGCCTGTGCTAAAAGTGCCCTTTGGCAAGCTTTCAATGTTGTTGTTGCTGTTGACGGTTATTGCACCTGACGAGTTTTACGAGCGCGTGCACAGTGGCGCCTGCAGGCTAGTTTAACAAAATTAAACAATAAAATGCCAAATGGAAAGGCGGCGTCGATGTCGTCGTCGTTGGTCTGTTAATTTTCCATGTGCAGCTGATAAGCGGCGTGCGCAAGCGTGTTTCGCTGTGTGCATACACTGCACACACACACATAAACACACTCCCATTATTTGTGTGTGTGTGTATTAGTGTCTGCTACTCATCATCGTTTGTTTTAATGTCATCGTGTAGAGGAAATGTTGCGCTTTTAACCTGATTGTAGTAAGTAACAAAAACAACAACAATAACTTGGGAAATTGGGTCAACAGTCGGCAACAATGTTCAACGCACAGTTTTAGAGGCACTGTGCTGCCACCTCTCTTTTTCTGTCTGTCTTTTTGTTTGCCTCAGTCTCTCTTTGAGCACACACAATGCGTACGCAAAGAGTTTAACAATTCGACAAGCATTGCTATTATGACTCTCAAACCAACGCACACAAAGAGAGCGCAAGCAGCGCCAAGAGAGAGGGAGAGGGAGTGTAGCAGGTGTCATGGCGGTCGGCAGTGGCAGCGGACAGAGGGCAGAGGCATAGACACCGTGCAGTAGGCAGTGTGGACACACTGTGTTTATTATTATTTCGTTTTGTTTTCTTTGCTCTTTTAGCATGTGCTGCCCATGTTATTGTACCATTATTATAAGAATTTTTAATTATTTTAGTTGACTTTTTTTCTCAACTTATGTTCGTTCTTTTTTGTTTCTAATTATTAATGGCGCCGTTGGCTTTAAACCGCGACTGTGCTGCCTCTGTTAGTATATTATTTCTTACTGCGCAATAAAAGCAACAACTACAAGAACAACAACAGCAGCAACAACAAATAATGAAGCATAATAAAACAAACGGCGTCCGCAGCATGAGCTAAAAGCGTGTGCGAGTGAAAATGAGGGAAAGATTAAGAGAGAGATAGAGAGAGAGCGCAATTGTTGTTATTATTATTGGGCAACAAAAACAATTTGCAAACTGGAGACGAGACAGGCCCACACGCCTGACACTAAACATATGTGCGATTGTGTGTGTGCGTGCGTAAGCATGTGTGTGTTAACTACGCAGCAGCATTTTTGTTACTGCAACAAAAAGAAGAAGAAGGAGAAGGCGGGTGGTGCTGCCTGCCCCACCTCTCATTTGCTCTCTTTCTCTCTCTCTTCTCGTTCTCTGTTTTGATGCCACGTTTTGCGCTCATACCGCTGACAACGCAGCCGCATTTTGTTTTTCCCTACGCCCAAAAAAATACAAATAAACAAAACAGAAACGGATAAAGAAAGAGAGAGAGAGAGAGAAACAACAACAAATTTAACCGGCAACACCCTGTGCGGCGGCAAGTTGATGAATTACAACGCAGTTGTAAATACGCTACGCGCAGTTTTTTCTCTCTCTCTTACTCGCCCTTCCACCACTCCCTTTCTCGTCTTTTTTACTATTTACTACACTTTAAACTCACCCTCCCTGCTGCCAACGTAATATGTATGTACTGTGCTGCTAACGTCAATGCGACGACGATGTCGACGCCGACGTCGACAGAGGCGTTGCGCGTCATGCAAACAAACGTCAATGCTGCTTGGCCGGCAGCAGAGGCACAGGCAGAGGCTAAAGCAAAAGCAACAACAACAACAGCAATAATTATTTTTATTTATTCTTGCTGCTTTTTTTGCCGCATAAAATTATTATTGTTGTTGTTTCGCGACTAGAGAAGCAACAACCATTGGCGCATTAGCATACACACACACACACACACAGAAAGTTTGGTTGAGCTTTTGAGAGATTTGCCAAATCAGAAGAGATAAAGAGAGTGCAAGTGTGAGTAAGAGTAGTGGGCCGTGTGTGGCAGAGCGAGAGAACAAGAGAGTGAGAGGCGTGAGCATCCGGCAAATTACGCACACAGACACTGTTATTAACAGCTGTTAAGCTTTCATTTAAAGTGTATGCATAACATATGTAATTATTGATGCATTGTAATGACAGCAACGTCAGCGTCAGCAGCGGCGGTTGTCGTTCAGGCGACACGTGTGCGCCGAGCGAGAGCACTTGGCGCCCTTTTTCGCATTTATAATTATTACAATAGAACGACTCGTTTGTGTGTGTGAGTAGTGTCAGTCTGTTTGTAAGTCTGTAATTCTGTGTGTCTATGGCTGTTTGTGTGTCTGTGGGTCGCATGTACACGTGCAATTGTTGTTATTCTTTCTACTGCACCATGACATGACAAGTTGCATTTTACATATTTTAATTAATAATAATAATTATAATTAAATAAAAGTAATTAATGGATGGATAAATAATAAATTAAATACTAAATAAAATAATAATTTAAATAATAAATAATATAATGAATAAAATTAATAAATTATTTAAATAATAAATAAAATACAAAAAAATATATACAAATATTTTATAGGTTTAAAAATGTAAAATTATAAATATTTCTTATATGAAATGCAACTTTTAATAATTGTTTTCGTTTCGTTTGTCTCATTACAGTTTTAAAAGCATAGAAGAAGCATTCCAACAACAACAACAACAAGAGCAAGTGAAAGATCGAAAGCTGCAATGATTACTTAGTGGGCCTTGTCCCCCACCCCCCAAGAAATTAAAAGAAAGAGGAAAAAAAAAAGAAAACAAAAGAAAGAACTTGATAAAAAAAACATTTAAAATTAAGCAAAATGAAATTTAGCAATTTCATGTATTCTCGGGATGACTCTTTCTGGAGTTTTTTCCAGACAGAGAAGAGAAGAGAAGCAACAACAGCAACTGATGATGTATTAGCAACAACAACAACAACAACAACAGCAGCAGAGCGATTGCATGGCAACATTTGTGTCATATGCCGGCATGTGTTCCAAACAGCAACATGTTGCAGCAACAGCAACAGCACAAGTTCCTACACAGATACCAACAGCAGCAGCAACAGAAGCTGTAGACAACAGCAGCAGAGCAGAAGCAAACGGCGCAGCATAAGCAGAAGCAGTGACTGCGATGGCGACTGCGACTGTGCTGCAACCCCAACAACAATAACAACATTCCCTAGAACACAACAGCATGTTGCTAAACATGCAGCGCCAACATGTTGCCAATGTCTGCGAGAAATTAGCGACGGCAGCAGCGACAGTTGTTGTTGTAATAGTAGTAGTAGTAGTTGGAGCTGGTGCAGTAGTAATAGTACAAATGACAATAACCAAAAATTAACAACAACAACAACAAGCCAATTGCAATTGGAGCAATATTGAGCAACAACAACAACAACAAACGAGACGGCATCGAAAACATTATCAGCATTATGGGCGAACACAAAGCGCCGCCTCTGCCTCTGCCTCTGCCTTCGCCTCCGCATTCACAATTATTGCGCTGCTAGCAATGCAGGCAACAACAACATTTGCATGGCAAACGACGCAGCCGTCGACGCTTCACACACAACAACAGGATCAACTACTACTACAACAACAACAACAGCAACAACAGTGGGAACAACAACATGATTATGAAGAATCGCAACGCTTTGCTAACAGTCTGGCAACACTGACGCGTAGAACGCGCAGTGCCAGCAACAATGCAATTAGCAGAGACAGCGACGTCGACAGCGGCAGCGGCAGAAGGATCATTCCTACTGGAGAAGCCAAATTGGCAAGAAAAGTGACACGTAAGTCAGGCAAGCTTTTTTTAATACCCATCGAAAAGGCAGAGGGAGGCGTGGCAGACAAAACAAAGTATATATATTCCTAAACAGCATCAACAGACGAGCCGATATGGCCATGTCTGTCTGTATAAACACCTATATCTCAGTTAATATAAGAGCTAGTGCTACCAAACTTGGTAACAATATATCTTAATATTGCGCAAAGATTAAGTTCACTTTAGAACTTTGCCACGCCTTCTTTCGCCCCCGCAAATTGTTAAAAACATAATTGCAAACGTTATTTTAATGCTAGAAAGTTTATTTTGGGAAGCACAATAACAGTTATTATCTCAAATGCCTACGATCGGATACTATACATTATAAGTTAATTAAAAAATCATTTTAAAGGCATACCGATTTGACAATAAGTCCCTTGCAAAGTATGCAACACAAAATACATTAAACATAAAAGTCAAACTAAACTTTGCTGATGTTTTCTCAGTTATTCTCTTTTGTTATAATCGCGATTATTCATTCTTACAGCCTGCAAATCAATGGATGTACGAAATTCGATATTGGAAACAAATAAGCTGGAGAATTGTACGGTTATTGAGGGATTTCTGCTGATCACACTCATATCCGATGCGGGTATCTTGAACCGGACGTATCCATTGCTTACCGAGGTCACTGGCTATGTTGTTGTCTATCGTGTTCAGAACCTGATTTCGTTATCACTTCTCTTTCCCAATTTGTCTGTGATACGAGGCAATATATTGTTCGAGAGTTACGCACTGGTTATTTATCAAAATCAACATTTATCCGATATTGGACTATATAATTTGCGTGCTATTGCCAAGGGCGGAGTGCGGATTGAGAAGAATTCATTTCTCTGTTTTTACAATACCGTCAATTGGATGAAAATCTTACCGCCAAATGCGACCAGTGCGGAATTAAAACTTCAACACAATCGCGATGAGAAACAGTGTGCCAAATGTCCGGGTGATAGTAATCAAGAGGCTGGCGGGAATGCCTCCAATCGCAACAAGGTTGCAGCCTGCCAGCAATATAATGGTAAACGTTATTGCTGGAATAACGATAAGTGCCAGAAATGTAAGTATGCTATGGATATTTATACGATATATTATTATTTATACTCTCCTTCTTCTTGCAGTTTGCCCCAAGGAATGTCCTTATAGCTGCATCAATGAGACTACCTGCTGCAACAGAGCCTGTCTGGGCGGTTGCAACGGCCCCGACAATGGACTCAATGAATGTGTGGCCTGTCGCAATGTCTCCAGTAGAGATGGCATATGCATTGATAGCTGCAACAAGCAGGAATATCTTGTAAGTACTAAGGAGGTGCTGATCTATTAAACAAATCTGAATTGTAAAAGTAGTTTCCCCTTATCATATATATAATATAAACACAACTTAAACCCTTCATCCCTATTCCTTGCAGTATGAACAACGTTGTCTGACGGCCGCCGGGTGCTATGAGCTGCGCACGAAATACGAGAACAGCGAGGAGATGCAACTTCTTACGTTCAATGGTAAATGTACAACACGATGTGATAAGGGATATACCTTGAACAACGGCACCTGCGAGAAGTGCATCGGGAGGTGTGTTAAAAAATGTAAAGGGGACATTGTCGAGAGTGTGGAGCGTATTAAAAAGTTTCAAGGATGTACACACATCGTTGAGAAAGGTCTACAAATAACCATCAAACGTGGCGGACGTAAGATATATACAGAATATCATAAACATTCAAATTCGAATCGATTTAATTATATTTGTGTATTCTTTTAGCGCACGTTACCCAAGCCTTGATCTCTGGTTTTGGTATGTTGGAGACAATTGAGACCTTCCTGCAGGTATACTCCACCTATGGCATTGTGACGTTGGATTTCTTCAAAAATCTTAAGAGCATTAAAGGCGATATTAAAGTCGATGGACGTTATTCGCTATATGTGCTGGAGAATCGAGATCTCGAGACAATTTGGGGTGCAAATCAAACGGTTCAAATCGAATCAGGCAGTGTCTTTTTTCACTTTAATCAACGGCTTTGTTTCGAGAATATCGAGAAACTGCAACCCATGTTGCCCGGCAAGCCCACCAAGTTCTATAAAAATGAAGTGTCCGAGGATTCCAATGGTGACAAAGGCAAATGTACGTTGATAGAGAGATATATATACACTATATATTAAATATTAAGTATAATCTGTGATCTTTCTTATAGGCAACACGAGATGGATGCAAGTGTCCAAGCCACAGAGGTTTTCCACCTTTGTAGGATTCGATATAAACAACACGATTGTCGAATTCAACGATGATCGATCGTTTATCGGCTTCTTGATCTACCATGCACTCGATCCCTATGAAAATGTGACCAGAGACTTTGAACAGAGTTGTTCGGAAGTGTAAGTAAAATATATATATATATATATATATTTAAATGGAAGCAATCCTAATTTGACTATGATTTTATTTCCATTAACCAGTTGGAAAGTCTCGGATCCTGTGTTGCCAACGGCCGCGAACACAACTAGAGGATCGATAGATGGTTTGACGCCATTCACTAAATATGCATTCTATGTGCGTACCCTGACAATATCATCAGAGAAGCGCAACTATCAGAGTGATATACAACGCTTTCAAACCATGCCACAACAGCCAATGCCTGTGGCCAAATCCATGGCAAACTCCTCAGTCAGCTCTCAAATTGTGAGTACAGAGAAAACAGGAGAGAGATAGATGGAACGAGATATAGTTATTAAAATGATTACCTTCTATTCTGCAGCTAATGCGATGGTCACCCTCGTCGGCAGTGAATGGTATATTGGAAAAGTATCAGATACGTGCCGTACTCTCTAGTCGCGATCCTCTGCTCGAGAGTAATCGTAACTATTGCATATATCGTAAGTTCAATATGAGTCTATATATACTATGCTCACACTCATTGTGTTCTTCCCTTTTTAGCATTGCCACGTCCCTCGGAGAAAGACGAAACCGAACAAAAGATAGCCAAGGAAATCGAGAAGGATGGTTGCAAGTGCGAGGGAGGTCAAAATACGTTCAGTCAAAGCGACGTTGATCGTAAACTCGCCGATGATATTGATTTCGAAAATAATTTGCAGAACTTTCTCTATGTGGCAAAGAAGAAGAAAACAGTTGAAATTATTAGTAGGAAGAACGATTCTACTGGTGACAATCGATCACGATCAAAGCGATATATTGAGATTGATAAAGACGAGCCCATGGAGAGCGTACTGATGCGTACAGTGCGATCGGCTAAAGAATCCCCGCCGGATATTAAGATTCAAAATGAAACAGATAAACATCTTAATTGGGTGCAAGAAAGAAAGATGGATCCCACAAATAGCTATTATACGGTATTCTCAGCCGAAGTGCCAGCAAATACAACGGAATATCTGTTTACAAATTTGCGACACTTTTCACTTTACACACTCTCGGTGCACGTATGCCGCAAGCGGATGGATTTTGATACCGAGGATACTAAACTTTGCAGTCTTTTCGAAGCGTGGGATAAGCGAACCTTCATGATGGGTAAGTGTTGTGGCTAACAGGCAGAAGGATCGCCTATCTCCGACTCCAAATAGTATGTAACATATTTATATATGATATATATTCTTGATCAGTGTCAACTTTTGAGGCGATAAGGTCTCACCTAGTTCTCAGAGACTATAAGAGCTAGATCTACAAAACTTGTTGACAATATCTTAATATTGCACTCTGTTTATGTTTAAATTGTGCCACGCCTTCTGCCGCCTACAGGAAAAAGTAAAAATCTAATTGCAAGCATTATTTAAATTAATTAATAACTAACAACATCTAATAGATAATGAAAATTGATTGCAACAGGATAAATAACAAAGAAATAATTTAAGAAATAGTTTTGAAGGGATACTGAGTTCCAAGGCGAGTTCCCTGCAAAGTATGCAATAGAAAATACGTTACACAGTAGATAAATATTTAAGAAATCATTATGGTCAGGTATTGGATTGGTCGCTCACTCTTGACTATAGTTATCTTATTTGTTTAAATTATATATAATAAATAATATTATAGACTTATGCATCTTGCAGATGGCGTGGACAAGGTGGAAGTACCCGTAGGTCGTTTGGAGAAAGTACAGAATACGACGCGAGATAGTGTGCGTCTAACGTGGGATCCGCCAGTGAATCCTAATGGTGCAGCTGTCTCCTATTCAATTTTATACAAAAAAATAGAAGATACTACCGATGTGGAGAGGAAATGCATCACGGCTCAGGAGTATCTCAATCAAAGCGGCTATGTATTTCAAAATTTGAAAGAGGGTCAATACGAATTCAGAGTCCAAGTGGGTACGCTGGCCGGCGATGGTGAATTCTCCGAGTACACAATTGTCAATGTTCCGGTATGTATAACTCATGCAAATAATTAAATGATACATATATAATAATATATATATATATATAATATGTTTAACAGCCTCCCAGTAAAACATGGGGAGAAATTGCCGTTTGGATTGTCGTGCCCCTCATTGTGCTGATCGCATTGTCGCTGATCATTTACTTTTACATCAAGAGCACAAAGAAACATCCACAGGATCTGATAATGAATACCGAAGTGAATCCATTCTATGCGAGTCTGCAGTATGTGCCAGATGATTGGGAGGTGCCACGCGAACGTATCATTCAATTGGGTCCATTGGGTCAGGGCTCGTTTGGCATGGTGTACGAGGGTATATTGAAGGCGCAGAATTCACAGGATGAGGATACGCCATGTGCCATAAAGACGGTGAACGAGAATGCAACCGATCGGGAGCGTACAAATTTCCTAAGCGAAGCGAGTGTAATGAAACAATTCGATACATACCATGTGGTGCACTTACTCGGCGTCTGTTCGTGTGGTCAGCCTGCATTGGTGGTGATGGAACTGATGAAGAAGGGAGATCTTAAGTCATATCTACGTGCCCATCGACCCGATGAGCGTGAGGCGTTGAGTGCATTTCAACAGCGCATTGGACTCACAACGAATCCACAACCGCCGCCCTACAGTCGCATCTATCAGATGGCGATTGAAATTGCCGATGGCATGGCCTACCTGGCCTACAAGAAGTTTGTGCATCGTGATCTTGCTGCACGCAATTGTATGGTTGCCGAAGATCTGACGGTGAAGATCGGTGACTTTGGCATGACACGAGATATCTATGAGACAGACTATTATCGCAAGGGCACCAAGGGATTGCTGCCAGTGCGCTGGATGCCACCAGAGAGTTTACGTGACGGTGTCTACGCCAGCTCCAGTGATGTCTTCAGCTATGGCGTTGTGCTGTGGGAAATGGCCACACTCGCCTCGCAACCATATCAGGGTCTTTCCAATGAGCAAGTGCTGCGCTTTGTCATCGATGGCGGCATTATGGAACGACCCGATAATTGTCCCGAAGCAATGCATGCACTCATGCATCGCTGTTGGCATCATCGGCCATCGGCGCGTCCGACGTTCCTTGAGATCATTGCTTTTCTGGAGCATCTGGCTGAGCCAAGGTTCAAAGAGGTGGCATTCTATTATTCCGATGCGGGTGTACAGCATCGCGAGAAGGAGCGCAAGGAGAATAGCAATCAAATGGAAATACAACTTGATCCCGATCCCCATATGGTGGATGGTGGCGATGATGCAACGACACCATTGCGTGTGGGTGAATACCAGGGTGAATATAAGTCGAATATGCAGCACAACACATCGATGGATCAGCCCGCCGAGAGTCCCATTGCCCTGGTGGACGATCAGGCCACAACCCATTCACCCTTCAGCATGCATTCCGGCTTCATAGTGAGCAGCACCCCGGATGCACTGTCCACAATGCCCACAGCTGGTGGCTCGCACATGGAGGATGCCGCCTATGTGATGCCAGATGGCCATGCGGCTGCTGGCACACATCCCGAACAGGGCTACGAGATCTACGATCCCAGTCCCAATTTTGTGGAACTGCCTAATAGCCTAATAGGCAGTACTGGCATGGCTGGTGGTCGCCTGAGTGGCGAACAGCATCTGTTGCCCCAGAAGAAGAAACGTGGTGGTGCAGGCAATGTGGTGGGCGGCAACATGAGTAGCTCCATGCCAGATGACATGATCGATGGCAGTGGAGTTGCAGTACCATATGTTCCAGTAACTTCGTTGCAGCCATCGACGGGCAGCTCCAGTAATGCCAGCGGCAACAGTCGCCATCCCAGTCTGAAGCGTGTCGTTGCTGAGACCTTACGCAATCGCGTTGGCTACGGCCTCCTCAGTCGCTTCAATCACAAGCGCAGCGGCAGCAATGTCAGTCACAAGAGCAATGTCTCGAATGCGCCCAGCAGCAGCAGCAACTCGAATCTAACCAGTCATCCTGTGGGCATGGCCATGACCAGCATGGGCACCAACCTGGGCACCATCGAGAGCGGCGGCAGTGGCAGTGCGGGCAGTTATGCTGGCACACCTCATTTCTATACGCCCACAGGGACCACACCCAGTGCGGGAGGAGGCAGGAATGAATTATAATTGCTCGATGCGGGTATCAACAGTGCCAACAGTGCCAACAGTGCTGGCGATCCAGTTGTTGGCAACTCCTCTGTCTGGCCACAGCAACTCACCACGAGCAGTTTGAATCCCAACTATGAATTGATGCAGCCACCCCCGATAGGGGAGAGGGATGCCCATGCCCGCCTGCTCAGCTCGGATAATCCCAACTATGTCTTGATGAATGATCCCAACCCGCCCAGCGAACCAACTGCCCACATCTTCACCACCGACAATCCAAACTATGCAGCAATGATGGCCCCCATTGCGGTGCGCAACAGTTCCGATGACGATAACAAAGATGACGATGAGTGAGTAGTGAATCGAATTTTATATACATATATTATATATGAATGCATTCATTTTTTACTTGACTGTACTGTACATAATTTACTACTGTACTTATTTATTTTACGATATTTGAATGAATGAGTACACTACAACATTTTCTCTCATATTGTATTTAAAACTGTACTCATTTTTTACTGTAAAACATTCATGTGAATAAGTACAGTACAATACTCACTAACATTTAAAACTGTACTCAATAAATTGTACCCATTTTAACATTGAATGATTCATTTTCCCTTTTTCATGCACTTTAAAATATATCGATAAATTTTTGTAACTTTTAACTGTTTCTGTTTTAGAGATGACGACGATGCCGATGAGCACACGGAGCACATCAAAATGGAGCGCATGCCGCTAAGACAGAAGCCGCGAGCGCGCATCAAGCCAATGCAGCATCAGCAAAAGCAGCAGCCGCGCAGTCGCAGCGTCAGCCAGACGCGCAAAACAGCAGCAGCAGAGACGCCAACACCGACACCGACAGCAAATGTTGTTGTTGGTGGTGGTACAGGTGGCAATACGTCCAATATACTCAAGGAAAATTGGCTAAGGCAGGCGAGCACGCCACGCCCACCGCCGCCAAATGGTTTCATAGGACGCGAGGCGTAAAGTGACGCCAGCAGCGACGCCTCACGTTCGCCGAATGTGTAAATACAAAGAGAGAGAGACACACACACACACATGAAGACGCAGGGCAGCAAGGGGAGAAAAAATTGAAGTCTCTCTCGCCTGCGTGTGTTTGTGTGTAATTTCGTTAAGTTTTCAGCTGTAAATAACAGATGTTAGTTAACAGCACTAGCAACTGCAAACTGTAATTAAGCCTAACATTTAAGGCCGCCAGCAGACTTTTGCCCACAGCCAAGCCTCCTAACGATAACGATAACGATTAACGATAAACGATTAACGATGATTTATTATGATTAGAAAAGCATGTATATTATTAATTAAGCCAATTAAGCCTAATTTATATGTGTTTTTTTGTATTTGTTAAGTATTTCATTTTTAAATTAACTAGCGCCGTTAAAAGAAAAAAAACACATACAACAAAACAAAAAAACAAAAACAAGTCCTAAATGCAAATAACAAAAGTACAAAAGCCAACAACCAACCAACCTAAGTACCGTTAATAGCTAGACATAGACCTAGACATACTGCGTACATTAAAATACAGTTACAGTTACAGTTACACAATACCGCATACGCTACAATATACGGCAAATACAAACATACATACATATGTATGTTAAATGCCTGTGTGTGAGAGAGAACCTAACCTAACTTATGTGTAAATTATTGTATAGAATTATTTAAGTACCTACCAAAACCACAAATCGAAACGGAACGGAATGAAACGACAACAACAACAATGAAGCAAACTAACTGTACAACAAACAAACAATCAAACGAGAGAAACAACAATAAGCAATACAAAACAGAAACCGCAACAGAAGCAGAAGCAGAATGAAAATGAGAATGAGAGAAACAAAAACAAAAACAATACATACGAAATATAAATGTCTTCATTGAGTTAATTTCCTTAAATTAGTTAGTTACTATTAGCAACAACAACAACAACTACAACTATTTGTAATGTACTCAAACAATTATTATTATTATTTTTTTTTATTAGTTTTGTTTTTGTGTTTCAATTTTTTTAGTGCGTTTACGTTTAAGTGTTGCTCGTTTTTTATAGCAAAAAACGCAAGAAAAATAACAATACAAAAAATGAAAACAAAAACACAAAAACGAAACGAAGAAAAGGAAAGAAAATAGAATGAGAAATGTTCGCAGAATTTATGCAATGGCGCTTGATAACTGGCAAAAGTTTGTGCGAGAGAGCGAGAAAGAAAGTAATTTATATGCTATAATAGACACAAACCCACACACACAGACTCATAGCAAAAAATGTTTAATTTCTCTTTTATTTTCAAAATTTATGTAAGCCAAGCTTCATACAAATAAATTGCGTAATTGACAGAGCTTAATCGGCATGATTTATGTACAACACACACACACACAGCATACTTTTAAGAGAGGAAAAGAGAGAGAGAGAAATTGCCATAAAACTCAAGTTAGAACAAGATAATAGATGAAATAGACGACGGCGCTTAGAGATCAATATATTTATGATGGCAGAATTATGATCGATCACATAGACAATTACAAACAAATACATGGAAAAGCAATAGACGAATTACATACATATATATATACACACACATATATATATATATACACACATACTTACATACATCTATACATCTATAGCTATCTATATTTATAATCTGGCCCGTGATATGTTTGCTGAGTGTACTATCCGGTCAGTTAGTAAAAATAAATGAAACACCGCAACCGATTTGAAGACTTGCTATATTAAAGAAATACATACATACATAAATATATATATATATACAACTCCCCCCCCCCTTCGCGCCCTTACACACGTACACATTCTCTTCAAATAAATAGAATTTTCTAATGCGGAAAAACAACAGAAATAACAGAAACCACAACAAAAGTATTCGATATTTGCCTTCGCTCTTTATATACATATATACAAACAATATATTAAATATAGAGAGTTACTTTAACGAAACAGTAACAACAACAAAATGTGCGAAACAAGAAGAAGAACATGAACGCAATCACGTTTATTTCTTATCTTTTTATTTATAGAAGATGCAAAGAAAAACAAAAGAAAACAAAAAACAAGGACACTTAAAATATTTAAATGAATTATACAAAATGCTAGAATTAAATAATCTACCATATATGGAAAATCTATTGAGAAGGAAAACTCTATTGAATAAATAATCAAATTAAATTAAAGCAACGATATGATGTAATACACACACACACACACTATACACACGACGCATACATAGATACTACATAATACTACAAACAATAGATATTCGACACGCATACACACGCAAACACACACACACACTAAAAAGACTGAAAAATATAGTTCCTTTTGTTTTTATGTTCATTAAAGAAAGGATTCTAACGAAAATTGTAAACTTATTGCGAAATGAAAACGTAAAAACAATTAATGGAATTATAAATTAAACAACGTAAATTTACATACATGCATATATATACATATTATATATATATTATATATATACTATATATGTATGCGAAGGAAAGCAGCCGAAAGCATTATACAAAAATTATGTATATTTAGTAGTTGAATTAACTCAAATTTTGTGACAAACTGCTGCAAATGCTTAACAAAATAGAGAAGGAAAGTTTGTAAAATGAAAAATAAATAAATCTTTCAGCAGTCGCGACGATGTTCAATAGCAATCCTTCTTATATGCAAACACATATAGTATATTGGAAATAGTTGACACTTCGTTGGTGCGCCTAGCTGCTTTAGTGTACATATACATACATACATACATATACATATAAAACTATATAAAAATGAAACCTATCATAAAATAAATTAATACAAAACAAACAAAAAAAAAAGCTTCAATATTTTTATTATTTCTAACGAAAGCTAATTGTAAATGTTAAGCTAAGTAATTGTTTCCTGTTTATATAAGCGAAATAAACAACTACACATATTATTATGTAACAAATTTATTATGGCAAGCCTGTAATAAAAATTAAATTAATAAACAACAAATGAATACCTAATCGAAATGTTATTGCAGCTGGTATGGGCGAGTAAATTTTAGTAAATTATTTTGAACAATAAAAGGAAAGTAACCAGTAACAAACGGTGTATTCAAGAATCTCTTTTGGAGCACTGAAAGGATTAAAAAACCCGATCAGAAATCAACATTCCGAAACCCAACACAAATTGCAATCGAATAGGATTATTCTAAACGCCTCTGGACTTTCTCAGGTTAACAAAGTTGATATAAAAGGAGCCTATAGAACATATTTAACGTTAACTTGATTGAGGAACTTTCATGCTGGGATTGACAATGCTACTGTGATATTAACACCGAACAAGAATGGAATTTATAAAGCAAAATCTGCGATATTCCTTATACGTTCTGAAAGTGCATACAAATACTCCCCACCTCATTAATATTGTCCACTTTCTCAACCCCAGACAAAATAGAATATTTTTCAGTTTATGTTTTCTTCGTTTTTTTATATTTATTTGGTTTTTTGTGTTGCGTTTTGTTTTGAAACTAAAGAAAAGAACCTAAAAATGTGTGTTTTTGTTTTTGTATGTTTTTTTTGTTGTAGTTTTTTGTTTGTTTATAAAATAAGAGTACATTTATAGAACTTTTCTTCTTCGATTTTATACAATTTGTTGTATGATTTGCTTGTTTGTTTGTTTTACATTTTTAATTGTATTTTGTTTAACCTCTAGGCAATGGATTTATTAAATAACTAGTTGCAGTTGACTCTGTTGGGATCTGTTCGGTTCTGTGAGTTCGGTGTGCTTGTGTGTGTGTGTGGGGGGGGGGTCAGGGGGAGGGGCATGTGATTTGGCTTTGACTTTGATGGATGAACTTTGATCTGTGTTGAACTGCTATTGGATTACCAGTCGCGTCAAGTCTGATATATGATTCTTTGTGTACGTGTCTATACGTGTGTGTGTGAGCGTGTGTGTGTTTCTAGTTTACATATTTCATAACAATAACAAATAAGTAAGTTTATCCATTAACTTTAATATAACTAAATCAAACGCACTGAGAGCTTGAAACGGCAACTAAAATATACAATACAGCAGACAAGACACAATGGACAGCGATGAGACAAAAGACTTTCTGTTCTGCTCTTTTCTTTTCTTGTTTTCTTCTCCATTTTGGGTCTCTTAAGAGTCGTCTGATTCTTCACGTGTGCATGCGTCGTCTAACTAAACTGGGAGTTGGTCGTCGAGAGAGGTTCTTTCTTTCTTTTCATTCTTTTGGAATTTAATTGCGTTTCTTTTTGTTTTGTTTTTACAATTTTCAATTGAATCTGTTGTTTATGTTGTTGTTGGTTTTCCTTGTTTTATTTGCAATTAATAGTATTATTATAACTATTTTGTTTTACTAATTAAAAATTATGTTTCTTTGTGTGTGTGTGTGTGTGTGTGTGTGTGTGTGTAGTAATTTACAGACAGTTCTTGCGCAATAAATTTATTAATGAGGCATCATATTTGTTGTTGTTCTCATTCATTTCTATCGCTTTTGTTTTTGTGTTTTTTCTTAAATTTTTCTTCTTCTTGTTTTTGTTTTTCTTTTAAGGCTAAAAATTGAAATGTTCTTATAAAAACGTTGCTGTTGCTTTTGCATTTTGTGTGGGCATTGTTTTTTTTGATGTTTTCTTTTGTTTTTTGCTTTTGTTTTTTACTTAATATACGTTGTTTGGATTATAAATTTAAATGTAGCTTGGTTTTTTACGCTTAAAATGTTACACACAACTTAGTTTCATTAAGTTTTCTACATTGTTGTTGTTTGTTTTTTGTTGATTTTGTATTCTTTTTATAAACTGTTTTGCTTTAATTGATAATTTTTGTTTAATAATTATAATAATAATAATAATAATATTAATAGATCATCTCTAACATAATATGCGCTGCTTTTCCTTGTATATAATTTAAAATTATAAACACCCCCCCAAAGAACAAAAATTCCCCGTTCCCCAAACCCCCAAAACCATCATCGATTCGATTCGCAACTTATTTAAGTGTGTAGGTGTGTGTGTGTAGGTGTATGTGTGTGTGTTTGGTTTTAGGATCCATAGGTATCGTCGCTAAAGTCGAAGAGGCGATCGATGCCTTCCTCAGCGTTCAGCGCATACGGATAATCATTATCACCCGGCGGATCAATGGATACAAAGGCATCATTGTTGAAGTCTGCAAAGGGGAGAAGAAGAAGAAGAAGAGAATAACACATTAGTATATGCCATAAAGAGTATGCTATATAGGAGAATTGATGATGAGACATAACACAAAGAGATGGTGATGAAGATATTGTTGTTGTGATATGTTTCGCTGGGTGGTTTCGCTTGTTGATTGTCGCATATGTGATTTACATTTGTTGATTGGTTTTGTTTTAGGTTTGATGCATGTTTGAAATTCACGCCAGAGCTGAATCTCATGGTGCTACAAAATTTCAATTTCAATATGAACAATTGGCCGCGAACAACGGTCAGTGCACTGCAGACCCACGAGAATTCAGTTCCAAAATGAATCTGCGCTTGCGCGTTGGTAATATTTTCCATTCTGACGACAGATACTGATATATACATACAATATAGAGGCGGCGGGTTAATACAAATATATACATATTGTTTATTTACAATGATATGTGATTAATATGTTAATAAGCCTGTTAGAAGTTGATTTCGTTTGGTTACATTGCGCGATCCTGTTTAACGGACAGCTTAACAGCATTATGCTAACAGTTTAACAGTAAGTTGACTTTTACATTCAATTAACAGTATTGTGCATGTAATTTAACATTCTGCGAACAGTCGTTGGAATGTTATGTTAATGCAAGTACAATTTAAAGCTGTTCTGTTATTAAACTGCCGGTTTAACATTCAATGATGTTAGTATGTATGTACGTATGTATGTGTGGTGTAAATGTGTGCGTGTATGTGTTAGTTGGAAAGTAGCGAAAGATATTACAAGTATTTATGGTTAGTTTAGTTATTAATGTTACACAAATGTCACTTTAGAGGTCAAAAACAAATATAACAAAATAAGCCAAATAACTAATTTGAAATTCAATTTTGAACTGATTCTCGTTGGTTGCCAAAGTAATTGGATAAGTGCATGAGTTCGTGCACTTATGCACTCATCCAGTATTTGAAATTAATTTTAAACATTTTAACATACACTGTTAACCGATTTCGGTACGATTTTTTTGATCATTTCTTTTACTATGCTGTGTAGTGAAGAACGTGCTCAGCAAGAACTCAGACTGTGATGCGGTTTGAGAGAAGAGAACGCAAGTCACAGAGAAAGTTCTTGACAAGTTCGCTTCATGTCAACGTTGCACATTTGCTGTAAGCGCTTTTACAGCTGCTGTTATTTACATGTTATGTAGACAAACAGTTGTGATGATGCGATGAAGTGCGCACTGTTAAGAGAATTGATTAACTCAAATGGTACTTACAGTCCGTATCGATGTCACTGAAAAGCGCATCGAGGGTTTGCAGAGTAACATTGCTGCCATTGCTGTCAGCGTCGCAGTCGGTTACACCAGGCGGCAGACTGCGATAATTATGTTGTCTATTGTTGTTGTTATATTGCTGATGCTGTTGCTGCTGCTGCTGCTGCTTATTAACATTGGCGCCAGCGCCAGAGATGTTTCCATATGTTGCCGCCAAGCCGACACCGACGCCTTCTTGATCAGCTACTGCGGCGAATTGCATTTGCAGCGAGCCCATGGCAGTGGAGTTGCTGCCGCTATTAACGTTAACATTGACGTTGCTGCCACTGTTAACGTACGTCGCAGTCGCGTCTTCCATTGCATAGTTATACATGGGCACATCGCTGCAACGCTGCTGCTGCTGTTGCTGCTGTGACTGATTGTTGTAGTTGCTGTTGGGGGGTTGGGAATTGTTGTTGTTGCTGCTGTTATGACTATTAAGCGTATTTGTGTTGTTGCCCGCGGCGCGTCGCCGCGTCGTTGGGGGCGTGGGCGAGGATTGTGTTAGGCTGCTAAACATCTGCTGAATAGCGCTCTGCTGCTGCTGCTGATGGTGACTGCGCACCACAGGACTGGTCAGTGTCGGCACCAGCTGGTTCAGCTCATCGTCGACGTCAACGTCATCGTCGGCGTCTGCGTCTGCGCCTGCAGCGGCGTCGTTCGCATGCGTCGACCGTTGCTGCTGTTGCTGTTGCTGCTGCTGCGGCGATGTCAGTTCATATTTGACGCCGCCAATATCACAAATATTATATTCAGGCTGCGATTGCTTCGCCGCCTCCTCAATCGACTTGCTGAGGTTGCGCTGCGCCGATAAGCGATATGGTGGATTGCCTAAAGTGATTAAGAATAATAGTTAGTTATCGATAGCATATCGATCAATTGATGAACTTTACCTAAGCCTTTGGTGCTCATGGCATCGATATTATTAAAGAGCGGATCGTTGAAGCGCTGATTGCTCAAGTGATGCAGTCGCGTCGACGTCGCCGTACGCAATCCGCTGTTTGGCGGCAGCGCCGACGACGATGGCGCACCCGCATAACCGCTGCCGGCCGCTATCGGCGAATTCTCCGGCGAATTGTCGTGGCACAGAAAAACATTGATCTCCTCACTGTTCTCCGCCTTCACGTATATCTCGCGCGTGTTGGGCAGCTGTAAAGAGAGAGAGAGAGAGAAATGTTAATAACTGCAGCACTGTTATGTTAACTGGTGATAATATTACAGTCAACAGTCGACTGTTAATTAAACTGCCTATTCCTTTCTTTAACAGACACTGTAAATTTAACTGTTATTATTTTCTTTACTGACTGTTCTTATATTCTATAATGGTTCGTAGGTATCAGAGTACTGCTAATTAAACTGTTATTACTTTCTTTTTTTCTATAAGTTAACAATCGCTGTAAATTTAACAGTGGCTGATCATGATTCGACTTTTCGAAAATCATATTTTCTATTTTGTTTTGCTTTTTAAATATGCCGTTGCCAGACCTTTGCTAAGAGCGCCTTTTGTAACCGATATTTATCGACTTAAATTTTTGGAAATAGCCTTCACAAAATACTGTGTTTTCATATAGCTGTCTCTCTCTGGCACAACGATTCTTTTCCCTCGTGCGTGCGAGAGTTCATTAAACAGTTCAAGGCGAGCGGAAACATTAAGCGAAATATTTATAAATAGTGCGTGGCTAACAGATCAGAAAAGACTGTGCGAATTCTCGATTGGAAAATGGAGAAACACATGCGCACACATGCACATGTACAGATACATGTATACATGTGTATGTATTCTATACGATAAAACAGGCATCGAAACTAAAAATTCGTCTTTATTCAACTGCCACTAAAACTGCTGCTGAGGCAGGGGGTGGCCTGGTATGAGAGGGTTGAGGGAGGCCGGGGGGGTGGGGAGGAAGAACGGGGGATGTTCCATTTAGCGTCAGTGCGTCACTTGTCGCCGTCTGCGGCGGTGTCTAAAAATAGGGCGCCATGTTTAATGGCATGCAGACGGAAAGAAGAAGCACTACGTTGTGTCGGATAGGGACGAGACTTAAGCAGATTATAGCTAAATACTGATGGATATATATATACAGGCGATATATAGTCAAATGTGTATCTTAATTGTTGGGCCACTAGACATAGAATACTTGCAGCAGAATACAATTTAAGCGGGAGGCAATTTAAGAGCCCTTTCAGTTTTTGCCTCATTGCGTGTTTACTCACCACAAGTTTGGCCTCTGGCGGCGCCTTGATCACAATAACAATCTGATCTTTGAACAGATCGACATTTAATAGATCATTTTGCGTTACATAGGCCATGCCGCCGGTATTCGCCACTTCCTGAGATATTTCAGCCAGTTCGGCCCGCATCAGATCGATGAGGGTGTTCATCTCATTCTCACGATGCTCGAGTCGTTCGCCCTCCTCCTCGATATGGCGAGAACGTTCACTGCTCACCAGAGATTGACCGCCACGCCATTGTATATTGTTCTTGGACTTCTTCTCCAAGATACCAATGCCTTCCAGCACATTGGTAATGTCGTAGATGCGACGCTTTTGCACAGCCAAACGATTTGAGGCATCGTTGAGATCAACAACACCATTGGGGGACTCTTGCAGCAGATCGACAAACTTCTTGGTCAATATACCCAATGAGGTGTCGGCACGATTGCGATCACCTGCGCCACCACTCGATAAGGTCGACGATGACGATGACACCAGCGATGATGTGTGTTGCTGTTGCTGCTGCTGCTGATGATGATGTTGCTGCTGCTGCTGCTGCTTTGCGATCCTGTTCGCGTGCCAAACTGCGAATGAGAATGCGATGAATTGTTGCCGGCCGGTTTGCTCGTCTCCACATCATCGTCTTCGTCTTCGTCGTGCTCGTTCTCGTATTGCTGCTGCTGCTGCTGCAGATGGTAGCGCTGCTGGTGTTGTTGCTGACGTTGTTGTTGTTGCAATTGCTGATGTTGTTGTTGTTGCTGTTGTTGTTGCGTGTGCTTGCCACTGTTGCTGTTGTACGTAACTGTTTGATGCTGTATGCTCTGTTTGGCCTGTTTCTTCGGATGGATCTCGTGGGTGGCAGCATGTGGCCGACGCTTGACCTGTTAACAGAGAGAGAGAGAGAGAGAGAGAGAGTGTGGTGTGTTGAGTATGGTGTGTTTAAATTGTGCTCTTGCAATACATCGATAAGTTAACAAACTATCGATGTGCTATTACGATCAGTGCTGCCAATTTAGCTCTTTTACAAATAATATTAGCTTTTTTTTGCTGTTGTATGTATATATTTTTATATGGTATATAAATTATTTAATCAATAATTTATAAACCTTTGCATTTTATTTTTATTCTTTAGCTTTTTATAGCTAAAGCTAAACAGCTCTTCTTTGATTTCACATCGATTACTTGCAATTATCGATTTGAACTCACCCTATAATATTGTGTGATATCGTTCGTCTTGCCCGCTGATCCGCCTCCACCTCCGCTATGCCGCTGCTGCTGCGTGTGTGTGTGTGTGTGCGTGCTGGTGGCTTCTGCAATAACTGTTGCTGTTGTTGTTGCTTTACTCAGACTTATGTAGACATGATCTTGCAGGTGTGCAGCGACCCCAAGTTCGCTGCCATTCCCATGTTCGTAATCAATGTCCAACAACTTTTCATTCTTTAACACAATATTGTTATTGTTGTTGTTATTTGTGTTGCTGTTGTTGTTGTTGTTGTTGTTGCTGGCAGAACCACTGTGAATTTCATAGTTGAGCTTGCGTACCACCTGTGAGCTGCCGCCTCCGTTACCGCCACCTCCACCGTATATCGTCGAGTGACGTTGTGTGTTGCTGCTATTGTTGTTGTGGCTTTTGGGCGCGGCGGTGTTTATTAAATAATTCGACATTTCGCAGTCGCGCGCGCTGCCTGCAGTTATACAAAAATAGTTTGCTGCTTCTTTCTCGTCTTTCTGTTCCTCTTCCCACCACCTTTCACTCTTCCGCTCGCTCTCTCACTGGATCGCACACTCTCTTCTCTCTCACTCTCTTTCTCTGTGCTGTGTGTTTTTGCTACGTCGGCCTGGCAGCACGGCAGTCACTTGATTTTTTCTGTAGCATACTTTTAAGCGCGCCCACTCTCTCGCTCTTCAGAGTTGCCACCTGATTGAATACTTGCTGCGAGAATGTGTGAGTGTGAGTGCAAGCGTGTGTATTGGTGTTGGTGTGTTTCTTTTATTGTACTTTTTGTTTGCGCTTATCAACTAAATTAGCACCTATGGATTTCCTTCACATCTGCAAAGGAAAATGAAAGAGAGACAGAGAATGCAACAATTAGTCATGTTTAATATATGTAAATAGGTGTGCACATCGATATATATGCATGGATTCGATATTTATGCAATCGGGCCAAGCGTCATTTGTTTTGCTTGTCTTCTAGACTCTGCTGCATTTACATAGTTCCAGTTTATCCCATTGAATTATGTATGAGATCACCCTGTGTTCCCCTACCCCTACCACCCTTCGCCCTTCATCAACCATTCTATGTTGGTATGCCAAAAATATTTCTAATATTTCGTTTCGTCATCGCAAATGTCAATAAACTCAGCATAAAAAGTATTTAAGCAATCAATACGACATGGGATGAGGGGGATGGGGGAAGCCGACGAAGCTGTGTAGAGAACGAGAACGTGAAGCAGAACATGAGCAAGACAACAACAGGTAAGACCGGGGCTAGGTAACGTTATAGTTAATGCTGTATTAACCGCTTTTGGCCATCGCCATCGCCGTCGTTGTTGTTGTCGTCTCTTGCTCATTAGAAAGACATGACTTGTGGCAATTGTTGTTGCTGGCAGTTATTGCTAGCTGTCGTTGCTTATTTCGTTCTCTCTTTTCTTCTATACCTTTTTTCGTGTGTTGGCAAATTAAAAGCTTAAAGAAGCGTAAAAATACAATAACAATAACAATAAAACCAGTGTGCCAACAATTAACCCTGTCAGCCTCTGTTAGCTAACAGCGACTGTTACAGTGCTGTTAAAAACGGAAGTTTGAAACTTTTATGAGCTGTTAATTGCAGCAACAAATAACTCACAAACACACACACACAGGCACAGGTATGTACAAACATATATAATAAGAATAAATAAATATATATTTGTATATATGTTCATACATATATATATTTCTGCATAGGAACGTGTATAGAATGAAACGTAAAACGGAACGTCGCGTGGAATTTGCTGAAATTGGCAAGAAAAAAAGCGGCAAGCAGCAGCAGCGCAGGTAGCCTGTGCCTGTCAGCCTCTCTCTCCCCTCCTTCCACTCTTCTGCTTTGCGTCTCTCAATAACTCTCTCTCACTGCAAGCGTCGTCGTCGGCTGAGATTCCATTGTTGTTGTTGTTGCTGCTGCTGCCAAAAACGGTATCTGTTTACAGGCCGGCGAATTCTGTTTTATTTATTTCGTTTAGCCAGAGCGCAGCCTTAGTTCAGGTAATTCAAATCGAAGACATGGAAATTTTATACGCGCAAACACACAACAAATTATGTGGGTAAGAAAGAAGAAGAACTCAGGAGAGATACAACAAAATACAATTTAAAAAAGGGTAGCGAAGAACCTTTCGACATTTCTTAATTTGAATGCACACGAAAATTTGCAATAAAAACAAGTAAAGTTGTCTACCGTTAATTTGTTTCTGCATATAAAATTACACGCAGAGTATAAAATTACTCATGAAGAAGCGCCAACAACAACAACAGCAGCGAAGAAGGAGGAGGCGAAGCTGGAGAAAGAAGATAAAGAGAAGGGAGCAGTGGACTATGGTAATTTCTGGCACACAGTGTGACCAAACTTAGTATTTTTCATAACATTTCAGATTACAGTTAACAGTTGCATATGTGTGTGGGTGCTGACGTTGATGTGTGTGTATCAATTTCCAAATGCACTTGTCAGGCATAATTTTTTGTGCGTATTTATCTAATAACAACAAAACAAAAGGTAAATAACAAATGCAACTGTGAGAGAGAGAAGAAACAACAACAACATTATACAAACAAGGAAACATGAAAATAACAGAAATCGTGGACAAAATGGCCTAGAGAGCAAAAATAAATAACGAATTTGAGTTACAAGTGCAAAAAAACAAACAGCAAAGGCATACTCGACTGTAAGATACTCATTATCATTAATATTATGTACAATGAGATATTTGTAAATAAGACTCTCCCCTGTTAAATACATATGCCAGCAACACTCTATATACCCCATGCTCCAATGGGTGTGGGTACTGGGTATCTAAAACAACCTCAGTGCAGCGGCGCCGCAGCTTTTTTTCCAATCAACCTAACGTCACAACGTCGGCGCAGCAGAGCGCAGCGGACGCGACGCGTATGACTGATAAAGAAAAAGCTAGAAATACAAAACACACACACATACACATGAGCACACGCACTAGTGTGTGTTTATGTACACACAGAAATGTCGAGTAAATAAGCCGCAGAGGTCTCCCAAGCACGCAAACGACGTTTTTTGATAGCGCTGCTCGACCAACTGCGCTGCTGCTTATTGTAAATTAGTAAAGTAAAACACGAGAAAATGATATTATAACAAAAACAAATGAATTGCGCGTCTCCCTCTTCCACCCCCATTCGTATTTAAGGTGGTCAGCATGCGCTGCTAATTAGGCACTGCGAGTGCAATCTAACGGGGCTTTTGAATAACTTCTAACACGACTTATTAATTATACAAGCAGCAACAACTTATGATGCTTTAATATGCATAACACACACAAACAGGCACGCACACATGCTCTCTCTCTCTTTCTCTCCCACTCATAGCACCGCAGCGGCAGCGCTGTCGACTGCAGCAACGCATACGTCAAAAGTTTCGCTTTCTTTTTGCACAGCATTTTGCATGCGCAGTAGAAAAACAGACGCAAAAACAATAAAACGAAAGACTTCAGAGGTGTGTGTATGTATGTAAGTATGTGTGTACATACATATGCATGTGTGTGTGTGTGTTTAATACATGCTACAACAGCAATTGCCATAAAAAAAACCATTCAGCAAAGGCGCCGGGAGAAGAGACGAATTTTCTGTGTATTGCGCACACACAGCTAGTCAAGTGCATGTGCGTGTGTGTGAAGCAGGGAGAGCATTTCAACGAGAGAGTGAGATGCTCCACCAGAGACCGTGGCCGACTCTTTTGCTGCTTTCACGTCGGCGGCAGAGGCAGCGACAAGAGATGCCGGCCGCTTTTTTTTTTGCTTGCTCTTGCTTTTGCTAGCTAACAGCTGTTACTAGACTAATACGACCCACGTCCAATGTTGTTGTTGTTCTTGTTGTTATAATGCTCCGCCACAACGAACTAGTGTGTGGAATTCATCTCAGCAGCCGGTTTTGAGTTCCACACATTGATTATGCACTGTGGGCATTGTTGTTGCTATTTGGTCAGTACAACATTACGTGTGTACGTATGTGTAAATAGTACATATCCATGTGCACTTGTACATTTGTCGCCATTTTAATAGTTTACTGTTTGTTTCTCTAAGCCAATTACATATGAAGCTCCCATGCCCAAAGCAATCAACGATTAACCTAAAAATGCCAAGCAATCTGGACTAAGGCAAAGCAACATCGAAAAAAGAAAACTAATTATTTATTTGATAAACACAGAAACAACGACAAGTGTAAGCAGCAGGTAAAGTAAGAGGAGAGACACAATAAACTGCGCTTTAATCAACCGCAACAGAACAGTGCTTAACATTGGCGCAACAGAACTCTGTTAGGCATAACATAGGCTGGTTTTATTGTACTTTATTTTCGATATTTTTGGTGGGTGCAAAAAGCCAAAAATAATTGCCAGTTGGTAGGCGGCGGGAGAGAGTGAAAAAGAGAGAGGCACAGAGAGAGCTGTTTTGGCTGGCGCATAAAATGCGACGCAAAATATTTCGCCAGAAAAATGCAAACAAAAAAACGGCGAAAATCTAGAAATTCCAGGGAGGAGTTGACGCTTTTGGGCGTATGTGTGTGTGTTCTGCAATCATCACTCACCATTATCTGTGGAAAAGTGGAAATTGAATGCCGGCTAAAATGAAGAAACATATTGAACATTTCTCTGATTCGGGGAAATCCCGAGAATATAAATGCTGGGCCAGCAATAAAGTTGCAACATTACCAGGAAACACATTTCATACATGCTCATCAAATATTGTGTGCGTGTGTGTATGTGTGTGTATATGATGAAACATGCATGACGCATTTTCAGTCATATGAGGTTCCTCTAACAAACATTGTCAACAGCAAATCGCATTATCAGCAGAGACTCTCTGAGTTCTCTCTCCCACCTCTCTCTCTCATTCCCTCTTCTTATTGTTCCTCGCTAGTTTTTCTTGCAGTGCAAGTGTTAACTAACTGTGTAGATCTTAAGTCCCTCATAACAACTGATAATGTGGACCCTGACTGAAGGTGGGTGGGCGAAGGAAGGAGAAATGAATTACACACACAAACACACATACGCACAGTAAAGACTTTTAAAGGTTATTAACTGACTTTAAAGTTTGATCAGAGCAAAGAAGAGGCACACAAAACAAACTCGAAAGAAGAATGATTAATTGTCAAGAACACACACACACACACACACATGTGGACCTTACAGTTTGACAGCTACTGATAATTCATATCTTCAAATATGTCTGCTCCATATGTGTGTGTGTGTGCATTTATGTAAATATCATTAACATGTGTTTGCACATTTGTTGCTTAAGTTGCACGCACCTAAATTGGAATTTCTTCGAATTTTTATATCACGACGCATAACTCAGCAAAGGCAATGGCAAAGCAAATGCCCGATGTCGCTGTCGCTGCCGTCGCCTGCGTCGTCGTCGTTGCTGCTGCTGTTGCTGCCGCCAACGTTGTCGCTGTTTCTGTTTTGTAGTTGTTATTTCTGCTGCCCTCGTCGCGCTCATTTAATATCACACACGTTTCATATTTTTCCGTTTTTCATGTACATTTTTTTGCTTCACTACGTTTTCTTCTTTCCCTTTTAGCGCAAAACTTGTTGTTGTTGTGGCTGTTTCAGTTACGTTTCTTCTCGTTTTTGACTTGTGACGTCAGCAGTTAAGAAATGTAATTTTTTTTTATTTGTTGTAGATATCACATAATTGTTGTTGTTGTTGTTGATCGTTTGTCTGTCTGTCTGTCCTAAAAATGATTGTTGTTGTTTAGTTGCGCTCTCTGTGAATGTGTGCAGTTCAGTTCAGTTTCTTTATTTTATTTCTTCTTTTCATCAGTTTTCTTCTCACATTTTGTGCGGCGCCGCGCGCTAAACGAACTTCATGGGCCACGACGTAAACGCAAAGTGAGTGCCTGAGTGTGCCTGGTCTGGCCTGGCCGACGTAGTAGTAAATGGAGTCGCCGGCAAGTCCACACACAACAGCGAAAGAGAGTATCACACGCAAAGAGAGCGAGAGATTGAGAGAGAGAGAGCGTACGACGTGCTCACAGAGAAAACGTAACGCAACGACAAATAAGGCGACGTTACGTTAAGCAGCAACGTGCTGCGGCGGCAACGGCGGTCAGATGCTGCTGCTGCTGCTAATGATTTTTGTTGTTGTTGCTGGTGCTATTGTTGTTGTTGTTTGCAAGGCCAGTGTGGACATCCTTGATGACGTCACTGAAGTAATCGGACAATTGTCATTGCATCATGCTTAAGGAACATTGATTTCGCGACGTACTCAATGGTTTTTCTCCACGCGGGCGCTTTTACGTAGTATGTTTTGCGTTGTCGCTACTTTTTATGTGTGTAGCAGCTCAGTGGGCAGCAGCAACAGCAACAGCGACAGCGACACGGCGACGACGACGGCGACAGCAACAACAAACAGACACGACCAGCAGTGCTGAGCGTAAACGAAAAACTGATTACGGCGAATTAGCTGCCGCCAATTTGAACTGTTATTGCCTCTGCTTTTGACTCTGTTAACGTGCGTGTTTGTCGCGGCGAATTCAAGGCAGCAGCTGAAAGTGCTCTCAGCAGAGTTGTGACAGCTGAGAGAGAAAGAGCAGCCGTAGCAGCAGCAGCGGCGACAGCAGCGACGCGCAGAAATAACGTAGGCAGCAGCAGAAGCAGCGACAGCAGCTGAGTGGGAAATTATTCACGTGTGTGTAGTGTGAGTGGAACGTAGGCAGATGCTTTGTGTGGCATGTGGATGGCAGACTCAGAGTGGGTAGGTGGTGTGCGACCAGTATGTGTGTGCGTGTGTGAGTTTGCTTTTAAACCGCGCTCTCTTTCTCTCTCTTGCTCGCTCAAATGCCGGCTACAAAAACTGAGAGACGGAAGTGACGTGCCGCCTCCAACGTCACCGCCACCGCACCCACAAGCGGAGGACTCTATGTACAAATAAATACTTGCTTAAGTATGGGCATAAATACATATGTACATACACACACAAATTCAAATACATACAAATGCATATGAGCGTATATGAGTCTTCTTCGTTTTCCCACTGTCTTTTCATGTGGCTGGACAGTGTGTGTGTGTGTGGTACGCATGTTACGCGTGTATTTTATTACTAACAGCGCTGCCGATTACACTTTTTTCCAGCCAAATCAGGCTATTATTGAAGGCCTGGTTTTAATTGTTAATATAGCTAAATATTGATAGCTATTTTCGATTTGTTTTTCATGCAGTTTTGGCTGGAATATTTTTAAACCTAAATACTTTAAATATATTTTTCTATTTAAATATATTCAAATCAAGACAGTTGCATTTTAGCTTTTTTAAGACTTTTTTTTTAATTTTTTCTATGAATTTCATCGAAAATTTTTAAATTGAAGATGTTCCTGTTAAGGATCCAATTGTTTCTTTTCACAAATGTTTGCCATTGCATTTTTGCATTGTATTTCTAGTTTTTTTAGCTTGATTTTTAAATAATTTGATTACTCTTTGCCTTTTTTGCATTGTGTTTAAACAGCTTTTTCTGTTTCTTTAGAGTTGGCAGCACTGTTTACTACCTCAACAATGTTGCCAAGTAGTTTTTGGGGCAAAGAAATAATAATTCATAATGTTTTATGACAAAAATTATGATAAGTAATTTGATTGTTTTTGTTTGACACAATTTGAGCTTAACTCGTGCAGAGTTTGGCATTTTCTCTTAAGTTCAATGAACTAGATAAACACAACTGCTCAAATAGGTAGCTAGCTATGTAAATAAGTGTGTGTGCGTATGTGTGTATTGGTAACTGGGCTACGCACACACACAAATGTATCTATTTCTGAGAAAAAATCAAACAAAATATGGTAAATATGTCGCGAAACTCACGCCCCAGCCCACAAACGGAGTCTTTGGTTTTGGTTTCGGTTTCTTTTCTTCTCTGCTCTCCTACTTCACTTTCAATTTCTTGTCCTCTTCCTGCTGGAGCTAGAGCGAGACAGCAGGCAGCCAGACGTACTCACACACGCATTTCCAGTTAATTAAAAGTATTTATGACACACTGCATACACACATGCATACATACATACATAAAAAATGTCTTAAGTACAAAAGTCCACAAGGATCGTGGGAAGTTCCAAGCGCAGACGATCGCAAAACGAGCTCAAAAATATCATATGTGTGTGTACGTGTGTGTGTGTCTGTGGATATGCTATCTATCGTAGCAAAGAAAAAAAACGCATTGCAAAAAAAAAACTACAGAGTAGTTTGCAGACATTTTACCCTGAAGGGGTGACTCCTCGTTGGGGTGGGGTGGCTTCGCTGTGAAAAATCGACAAACGAAAACCAACAAAAAAAATGATACTCTTCTTTCTCGTCTGCTCAGTCAAAAAGAAAAAACATATCAAAATAAAGGTAAAGGATAACAGCGTCTTATAAAGTCTGCTCTCTGTGGGGTCATGAGAAGCTACAGAGACCAAAGACATAAAAAAAGACTGACAAAAAATGTAGATAATATGAAAAAAATGAAAAATAAAGGCAGCAATAGAATTGGGAAACAGGAAAGCAGATTTACTTTTACCCAAAGGGTTGCGCGCTGGGGCAGTCAATTTGTCTCTGGTTATATATATATATAGAGAGAGATAAGGAGTGAGGAATTAAATTAAAACACAATCTACAGATATTGGAACTGTTTAAATACATATTTTTGCTTTGTATTATAAACTGATATTATATATTTTACTATTTTTAATATTCTTTACTATTCAAGGTATTTGATTTTTTTTATTTTTATTTTAAATTGAAAATATATTTTCATAATTTTGAGATAATTTAGAGCTTCAGTGTACAGAGATCGGAACTGTTTTATTAGTTATTTTTTTTCTGTATTATAAACTGATTTTGTATATTTTACTATTTTCAATATTCCTTACTATTCAATGTATTTGATTTTTTATTTTTATTTTAAATTGAAAATATATTTTAATAATTTTGAGATAATTTAGAGATGGTGTTTAGTCTAGAGAGATCGGAACTGTTTTCTTATATATGTTTAATATATATATTTTTAATATATTTTATTTATATTTTTACTAATTTTTTTATACACCCAACTACTTTAGTATATACTTTACTTTATTTTAATTATTTATTTTCCTGTTTTTATTATTTTTTAGTATTTTTCTGGTCTAAGCAGTATCTAATAAAGCTGTCAAGCCGCAGTCAATGCACTTACAGGGTATCATAAGTATTTGACAAGCCAGACGAAATGTGCCGGCAGCATAAAAGCGACATGAGTGCGCTGTGAGGATGCTCGCTCTTCTGCTCATAATCATCATCATCTGCAGCAGCAGCAACCCCTTTTGCAGTGGGGTGCAAAAACTCTTTTACAGCCTCTGTCGCTGCCTCTGCCACTGGCGCTGCTGCTGACATGGGAAATGAATGAGAGATGATGGGGAGAGAGAGAGCGAGCAGTGACGACGTTGCCGGCACAGCAGACATGCCGCAGAATGCAATCAACTTGAAAACTACTTGAGAATCTGAACGACGGCGCGATATTCAAATTTGAAAATAAAAGTGAAAAAAACAAAGAGAAGAGAAAAAAAAACATACAAAAACGCATTGAGAAAAACCAACGACGACGACGTCGCCGTTCTACGTTGACGTTGACGTCGCTGCATGTTTGACAGAATGTCAGTCACAATGTTGATTGTGTCCAGCAGTTGTTGTTGTTGTTGTTACTGGTGCTGCTCTTATTGTTGTTGTTGTTGCGTAGTCATTCCTCAACTCTTTGGTTAGGGTGGCCAGGCGATTTCAAGGCGATTCCTTCGTGAGAGCGGGAGAGTGTACTTGTGTCTGTGTGCCTTTGTCAGTGTGTGTGTGTATTGCTTACTTCCGACCCAAGCAACTAACTTGACGCAACATTTATTGAATTTGGCGACGCCGCCGCCAACTGCGAATTTTTGCCGTCGCTGAGGAAATTGCTTCGAGCAGGCTTCGCTGCTGCTGCTGCAGCTGCACATTAATGGCAAGTTTCGGAAGTTTGTCTATTACATTCCCCCCTCCACCCACAACTTCATGAGTTTAACACTAATTGCAAATTAATTTGATTTGAATGTTAATCATTTTTACAGACAACGTGTCGCCTAGGGAGAGAGAGAGAGTAGGCAATCTTTTACAGAAACTTAACAGCGCAGACTACAGAGGGGCAGAAATGAGTAGTAACAGTGGGACCAGACCAGGTGGGAAGGCAAATTCCGAAATGTTGCTTTAATATCAGTAGTTCTGGCACTTAAAGAGTATGCGGGAACTGTTTTTGTTAATTTATAAATAAAATATAAAGGAATTCAGTAATATTGCTTTAATTTTAGCAACGCTGGCCATACAATAGGCAGCAAGTAATTGAAACAGTAGTACGGAATAAGGTGGGAAAATGTTTTGCTAACTTTATAAAATTATATAAATGATAATTGCTTTAATTTCAGTTACTTCAGCACATTATCATTTATTTATATAGAAAATGATCAATAAATACATGTTTTTTTTATCGATAGTATCGCATGGGTATCGCTATCTATTGTGTCAGAAGACTAATACTAATGATTTCTTTACGCTTTCAGTTGTAATTTGTATGTTTGGGGCGTGTAGCCCTATCATGTGCAAGTTAAATGATCGTATAAAAAAGGTTAGCGATGCAACCATTACGGGGTTAGGGTTAGGTTTATAATGAGTGAGCGCGGGCAGTGGTGAGTCTAACGACTGCTTGACTTAATATAAAAAAGCACACTGCATGTCCGCCATAAGAGACTGACTCTACTCACTCTCACCCGGTCTCGGTCTCGATTACGGCGCGGAACAACAGTAACAGTGTACTCGTGTCTGTGTTAAATATAACACATACCCACACACACGCACACACATTATAAGTATATGCGTGTATGTATGTGCTCTATATGGTTAGACAGAAGCCAGTCAACACAATCAACTCGTACTCAGTTTCGGAGCCAGAGAATAGAGACCGTCGTCTCCAACAGAGTCTCAGTCGAAATTCTTTCAGCTCACGTTCATTGAACTTCATTGTAAGCCATAAAACGCAAGCGATATTCCCCTACAAAAACAAAAACAGAATCCCAACAAAATAAAAGTATAAAACTTAAGTACAACAATCAGTTAGAGCTTATTATTATTTAATTATTCACTTGAAAATAAGTGCAAAGAAATTAAAGCAAGAAGAAGAAACTAGAAAGACTGCCCAGTCGTGTCGAGTCTGATTAGAATGAAAGTACAAATTGAATTTATGATCAAATAAGTTAGAGGTTATAAGGTTTTTTTTACCTTCAAATCGAGTAAACCTGATCATGTTGGTCTTTGTCCTTGTTCATTTTACTTTTACTTACATGGTGCTGGCTCTGAATTCCGTATAGTCTTATAAAGTAGTTAATCCAAAAGGTAATCGCTGTGTTTCGTTTCGGTTTAATTTTGGCAATGAATTTAGCATTGATTTATGTCATAGCATTATTTCACTTTAATGCTGCTTTTATATGTTTAATAAAAGTTTCTATTTGTATTTTTTTTTTTGGTAATAATAAGTTTAGAACAAGTAAAAAGTAAACACTTAGCACATATGAGATTTGGTTTAACAGATTAGAAAGAGGTAAAAGGTAAAGATGATAGAGAAAACGTTCAACACTTTTTTTGGAAGAATAACAAATAGAACAAAGTGGGGGGAATAATTTCGAGTAAACTTATTGCATTTTTTAAATTTATGGAATCTTTTAATTTACAAAGTAAACAAGTATTAGCTTTGAGTTTTAGTCATATTTAATGTGGTGGATGTTTTAGTAATTGATCATTTTATGCGATATTCAGTTGAAATTTTGCTGTTTGTAATTTTGTAATCCTTGTGCGGGGGTCGTTCCGTGTCATAGTTCCGTGTGTTTATTTATTATTAAGTATGGAATTTGGAATTTTTGTTTGTAGTTTTAACAAATTTACGAGTGATGTGTGAAAAACGTGAACAGTAACAAGGAAAACGATAACGATAGCGACATAACGATCAACAACAATATCCGCACGATCTCGGGAGATTCACTTCCACTTTCTGCAGCGTTCGGTTTGTAAATGTTGCGTAGACACAGCTCGAGCTCGAGAGCTCAACCAAAAACGCACACAAAACATAACACAATAACAGAAACAGCAACAGAGCAACAGAAATTGAAACAACAACAGGAACAGCAACAGCAGCAGAGGATGAAGACAAACAGGAATGCAATTGCAGGGCAGTAGCAACAACAGTGCGCGTGTGTGTGAGAGCGAGAAAGAGATCATGCGTGCGTGCATACACACACACAGAGAGAGCGACAAGGCGCAAGGCGCAGCAAAGGCAGCAAGAGCGGGAGAGTGAGTGTAACAGAGTAACGGGGAGAGTGTACAACAGGAATGCAACAGCAACAGCAGCAGCAAGGGAGGATAATGCAGCGATCTCTCTCTCTAGCTCTCCTTCGCTCTCTCTTTGCTCAACCCAACTCAGACAGGGTTGACAATAAAATAATACAAAACTTTTCATAAATTGCCTTTGATTTGACACGCCAGAAAAAAAAAGCTGAGCATCTACAGATAAGTTCAAATTGTTGTTGTTGCAGTGGGGGAGGGGCGGTGTGTGGTACGGTTACCTAACGACAGGTGCTAACTAGTTCTCTGTGGTCTAGGCGCAGTCAGTCAATGAACTCGGCCCAGTTGCAATTAGCACTACTGCAGCTGCAGCTGCCGAACATAAGTACATACAAAAAGGGAGAGGAAGAGGGAGAGAGGGCAAAGGGAAATGAGAAACAAAACAATCGGCATTATAATCACAAAGAGCTTGGACAACAAAATTACAGAGCAAAACAAAAGAAATCATAAAATCAGCAAATCAAAAAGCTCAAAATCCATAAGCAATTTCAAAATTAATCAGACCCGAAAAGTCGAAAGGCGAATTGCGAAATTTGAAAAACGGATATGAAACAGGAGATGAATTGCCGCCCCAAAATGCAGACGAAACAAGGATGGAACAAAAGTGCAGACAGACAGAGACTGTACCGTCCCCCCCCCCCAAAGTTGAGTTGAGTTGGTTCCTCGTATCCTGTATGTTCCTCGTCAAGTTGCATTTGGGATTGGGGTTCGATAAGGTTTGAGTTAGGGCTCTTTACACTCCTTCGACTGGCTGACTGACTGACGTATTACCCGAGACTGGCTGAGTAATTCCGGAATCGAAATATCAACAAGCGTCTGTTCCTGTCCCTGTGCCTAGGCAGGCACAGCATTTGCAGCTGTCGTCGTCCCGGTACGGTCTTGTTGTTGTTATTGCTTTATGGCTCTCTCTGTCGTCACAAAACGTCGTAGCACATGCCAAAACACACACACACACACAGAAAAAGAGCGCGGGGAGAGACAGAGAGAGAGAGGATAGCGTGTGTATGTTAAGAGAGACTTGAAAATTGCCCTGCTATTTAGAAGTTCGTTGAATTCTTTCCGTGAGGTCTTCAACTGATAAGGAATACGTAAAGGGGGGAGAGGGTGTTGTGAGGGGATTGTACGCTAGAATTGCTGTATCTGTATTAGTCAGCTCTAAACGAGGCAATAATTTATAGGTTAGATTGTTCTAGATTGTCTGTGATTCCATCTAAGATACTAGAACTGCTGAAGAAGAGGGTGCTTGGCTTTTGTGGAGGAGTACACGAACCGCTAGAGTTCCTAGCTTGCGTATCTAATAAGTTATCTCTACTCTTTATTGGTTAAATACTCTGTGATTTCATCTAAGACACTAAAACGGCTAAAGAGGAGGGTGCTTGGCTTTTTGTGGAGGAGTACACGAACCCCTAAAGTTCCTAGCGCGGTAGATGCGCAATCTACCAAGTTATCTCTACTCTGTATAGGTTAGATTCTCTGTAAGAAGAGGGTGCTTGTCTTTTGTGCAGGAGTGTATAACTCCTTACAAGGTTAGATTGTTATAGGTTAGGTTAGATAAGTTTGGTTTAACCTTTCTTTAATATCAGCCAACTCAAACTAGAGTATTGTCTATGGTTTGCATTGATTCAACGATCATTAGCATGTTCTATCTGAACTGAAGTTAAGATTATTGATTACAATGCGATCTAAGAGAGGGTTTATCTCTCACTCTTTTTGTGGTGGGACTAGTCCCACCTCGTCGGCAACTGGACCAACTTGGCTCGAACCCAACTCGGTATCTGCTGTGGTGTATGGTGCGCCTAAGGCTGCCTCGCATCGGGTGCTCATTAAATCTCTGACTACCTGGTCGACGACGTCGCTGATGCCTTTGGCCGGCTTACCGGTTTTCAAATTTGGGATATGCGCTCACGTTTTTCAGCTATTTTAAGTAACAATGCAGTGAGTGCGAAAGAGAGAGCAGAGAAGCAGAATTGTGTGAGAGAGCGAGGCAACTACAAAAGCTGTGCCGGGACAGGGCACAAAAACAAGAAGAACCTTCGAAAAATAAACAGCAAGCAGAGAGCGAACCAGAGGCAGAGGCCAAGTACGAGAAGTACATTCATAAGATATTTTATGCCGAGGTTCAGCTTCAGCTTCGACTTCAGGTTTGGGTTCAGGTTCAGTTCTATAGGTAGAGCAGGCCAGTCTCGTCTGCCTAACCTCCTCCTCCTCATACTTCTCCTCCTCCTCCTCAACATCATCGTCGTCTTCGTCGTCGTTGTCGTCCTTCTTTTGCCTCATCTTCTGCGTTCGTTGCGCTTTTGTTTTTTCATTCACGAAATTCCTGGAAATTTGTAGATCTGTAAATCTCCGAAGATGTTGTTGCTGCCTGTTGTTGTTGTCTCAGTGTGTGTTTCCTATGAAAGAGACAGAAGCAGTGGCGACAGGACATACTGGCTGCAATTAGCTTTAAGCTAAAGCTTCCCCCCCTCACTCTCTAATGGGGCCTGGAGCGTGGGAGCTTCCGCGCGGATGTGTTTTTGGGAGCTGCGATTAGATGTTGGGCTTAAATCATATGCAGACACAGTACAGCAGGAGTACAATGTACAAAGGAACGTAGCAGATGTCCCAAATGTGGCAGAAACTAATGCCTGAGAATGGAAAACGAACGAGGAGAAACGGGAAAGGAAAACGTGGAAAAGAAGTTGCGAGACACGACGATGGATAGGGCCAAAGGCGTCGACGCACCTGGACAATACAATAACAACAACAGCAACAACAACAACATTGGCTTGTCTTGCGCAAAATGTGTGTAGAAGAAGCACCCTTAAAAACGGAAAAGCCAGAAGGTAGCAGTAGCACCCTCGTGCTGAGGGTTCCTCGCTAGCCCACGAGGCACTTCAGACTTTTAGTCCTAGTCGTCGTCGGCGGCGGGTTACCTTCTGTGTGTGTGTGTGTGTTACAGTAGGAAAGTGGAACGAACTCAGGCTGCACTCGAGACACCACAAGAAATCCACAAAATGTCGCTAAGGTAATTTGTCCTATATCTTGTAAGCAAAGTAGGGTATACCAGACTATGCAGTTGTTGCAGTCAACAAAAGTGAATACAGTTTCCTCTTAACCTTAAGTTCGTACAGGGTATCTTATAGTCAAGCATCTACACGCACTGCAAAGATATATTGCGTTACTCAGTTGTCCCGTTTGTAATTGTTGCAAAATATGCAACAGCGGCAACAATTTTTAGGGATGCAACCCAGTTGCAGTCCAACAGGGATCAATCTTTTGCCCCTCTTCCCCCCGTCTTCCCTAACCCAGCCAACAGCGCTATTTATCTGTCTCTTTCTCACCTTGTTCCTTTCTCTGTTTGTACTTGTATTAGAATTGGGCGCACTCTGTAATTGTTGCGTTGCGTTTCCTGCAATTCAACAGGAAATGGAAGTGGTTTTTGTGTTGCAGAAATTGTTGTAATGGAACAAGAGCAACAACAACAACAAGAGCAACAACAACACAGCCGACGCCGCTGATGAAGTGGAGCGTCATACAGTGAGACACACGAGGTCATAGATGTAACGAATTTGGGTCGCAAGTGAAGTACAGAGCGCGACAGACAGGCGGGTACCCCTCCCCCCTCTCGACAACGCATGGGAACTAGAACAATGCAAAATAAGGAAAGTATATCAAATCACATGCATAAGTAGGGTTATGTCTATGCAATCCATTCAACAAGGTGTTAAAAAGAATAAGATGTAGCATATTCTACTCAAATTTCAGCATGGTTGCATTACAAATAGGGGGGTGTCAAGAGAAAAGAAAGCGGCCTGACTTCGCATTGTATATGTATAGATTGTAAGGGTCGAACATCTTTATAGATAATATTATTTGTTGCTTTAGTTGGAATTTTGTTAAAAACATAATTCATTTTTTATAAATATCATAATTGTTGTTTATATTAGTTTAGTTTAGACTGACGAATCTTCTACTTATTAAACTTAAAATTTAGCTAAAGATCAAGACGTTCTAGAGCGTTTATTACGTTCTCTTCCCAATATTTTTTTTTCTTTTTATATAGAAACTAGAAACTTTCTATATACCAATTTCATAAGCGGGAAACCCCTTCTTAAATAAGATTTCCAATTCCCTCAATCACAAAATTTGTCTTTCCCTTTTTGTTTGTAACAAATATTATATAATAATTATGTTTGTTTAAATTAGTTAAAGGAAGTTGAAGAAGGAAGTGTAGCAGAGGCAGACGAGTAACTCTTCTACTTATATAACATAAATGTATTTCAATCTTAAACACTAGTTCATGAAGGTTCATTCCTCAATACCAATATTTCACATTCTATTTTATATATTCCAAATAAACGAACTGAAAACTCTCTTAAATTATGTTTAAATTTCCCAGAAACACTAAATTTGTCATGCCCAAATTAAACTTTCAAATTAGTGCTAAGCAACTTTGCTCCACTGTGCTGCATTTTGTACTCAATCGTGTGTCCAAACAAGCCAAAGCCCAAAGTCCAATGCAGCCATTGACATGTGCCAAATGACGGCGACCCCTCCGGCAAGGGTGACCGTTCCCTGTGCCCCGTTCCCCCTGTTGTCGATTGCCAGAGAGAGGGCACTGAGCTAATAATTAAAGTAAAATAAAGCGGCAGCAACCCCTAAGCAAGGGAGTACCCATTCAAATAGGGTGAACTACATGTGAAATACACCAAGTTCTGTTCGGTTTCTCCTTCTTTTTTTTTTTTTGTTTTTCGCACAAGACCGGCGACGAATTGTGTAAAGAAGAAAAAAACGAATTGTAAATTAGAGCAGCCTGGCGAGGGGTAGGTCGGGGGTCGGGGGTGCCACGGTAGTGCAGAGGGTTGTTGTTGCTGTAACAACTAAACAATTGTGTTGTGCTGCAATGTTCAAAAATTAAGAAAACAGCTGGCGTTTCTTTCTTGGGCCGTCGGATGCTTCCTTGACGCGCGTGTCAAGGCGGAAAAACCTTGACATAACTGAGAAAACCATACAGATTATGTTCCAGGTGATATCTAGGACCACCTCCTTCTTCTTTCTCGCCATCTTCCTCCTCCTGCCGCCGCCTTGGGCATGGGATGCAATTACATGCGTGAGATTCGAATCACAAACGGAGCAGAAGCGGAGCGGGTTAAAAAAGGGCGTTAGGGTTCGTTAGCCCGCGGCTGCACTACCATCAGGTAGCAGAGGCCGGAAAAGCGTTAAGCACGCGAACGGATTTTCACCTCTCTGCCTTCCTTCCTCCTCTCCCTCTCCTCCTTCTGCTTTCTGTGTGTGTGTGAAAATCAGCCTTGCATGGCAAATCCCTCAAGCCAACTCGGGCTCGTTGGATTAATTAGCATTTGGTTTAGAACATAATATTTAAATTTGGGTCACCCTAAAAAACGGTACCCAGGCACAGGCATATGTCAAGCTAATGTCAAAGCAAATTGCGACTGGGAACATTTAGAGAACGATGAAATTGATTTGTAAACTCGTTGAAATTAATTCAAACAACCAGTTTATGCATACCCTGTAAATGCTTCTTTGAAAATGGACGAATACAATTGCCAATAGTTATGCTATAAGCAGAGTATGCATAGGTTGTCATTACATTGCCCTCATTTGCTATGCAAACCAGATATTCTTCTAGCCTTGTCCTGGCCATTTGTGGACTCTCAACGTTTGTCGTTGTCTTTGATGTACTTCGAGTTCATTTGTCTTGTGCGATCTTTAGCTAACCCTGCATATTGTATTGCCACGTCTGTTTGTCCACGGTTCAGTGGACTTTCGAAAGGGTTAACAACACACCTTGAAGACCCCAAGCAACAACTTAATCTGCATATGGTGTTCACTTAAGTCTGCTCTCTCTCAGTTATCGGCTAATTTTTGTGCCTTTATGCGCAAAACTTACCAACAGTTCAATAGGTAAAATAGGCATGCAATCTGTAAAGTAAATAGAGACAGAGAAGTTAAGGAAATATTATTCGACTTGATTGTGATCTTAAGATTGTATGAGCTAGATAATGTTAATCCTTCATTCATTCATCGTTACAACAAAAAGCTCGTTAGACGCGAGAGACTTACAACAGGTTTGCATTGAAAACATAATTGAAATTCAAGTGGGAACAGTGTAGATCGCATGCATTTTAGAGCGAAACAGAGGGAAGAGAGGCTGACTAGATCTGAACTAGATTTATATTTCATACAAAGTTGTCTATCAGTACATACGACATCAGTATAGTTCTCTCTTAAAGGCAGTTAAAACTTTTGATCTTAGAAAGCCAGACTTGAGGCGGTATGGCAAATATTAAACCAAGTCATGGGGCCTGCTTGGGTTAGTTTTGAAAATACCCTGGCGATTTATGCGTCTGTCAAGAGTCCAAACCTGATTTGATGACGGCGCAAGAGTTTAAAGGGCTCGCGTAGCTAGAGAGAGACAGAGAGAGAGAGACAGAGAGAGAGAGGAGCAAGGCAGAGCGAAGCAGCAAAAGACTGTGAAGTTGCTGAAGTCGTCGCTGTGTGAAGTCGCCAGACTATACTGAAATTCCTGGCCAAAGTGCCGCACAATAGAAGAAGAAGAAGAAGCCAAAGGAGCAGCAGCAGTCAACAGAAGTTGCAAGAAGTTGGGTGTCATCGTTTATTGCGTCTGCTGTGCAGCATTCCATGGGAGACTCCAGACTGGGAGTTTACCGGCAACTCTCGTGCTGCTTCTACTGCTCCTGCTCCAGTTGCAGTTCCAGTCTCTCTCTCTCTCTCTCCGTCATCATCAACTGATTGCCACATGTTGCACACACTGTGAGAATGAATTTAATTAAAGACAATTTTCCAACATTTGCAAATGCGGGACCAATGCAGCGCCCCAACTAGCTCAAAGTCTAGTTGTGATTGGACAGTGGGCCCGTCTGCATAATTGACAACATGTTCTGATCATGAGAATATATCCCTGTTATTATGCATAGTTAAAGCTACACAGGCTATTTTATTCCATATTACTGTACGTTGTAAATGCATATAGGTCGTATACGTAAGGAAACCATACAACCTATCGACCTATTATAGTTATTTTTCAATATATTGCCACCAGTAATAAATCCAACTTTTACTAAATAAATAATAAGCTTATAATAATAAGTGAATAATATTATTTCATCAATATCGGAGCACTTAAGTGTTTTTTTTTTTTAAATCTTTTCTATAGCTCTTAAAAAATCAGCCTTTATATCCTATACAATAATTGGTATAATAATTTTCATTAAGAAACTGTTGTATGTGCAACTACCATGCCGTCAAATGAATACATAAACAATGTTATTTCATTCAGTACTATATGTAGTAAAGGAAGTATCAGAGTAACCTGCCAGGGTATATAATCTACGCAATGCCGAGCGTATCATTTTATTCTTTATTAGCACTAGATTCCGGTCTTATTTTCTGTACTCAAAGTCCACTGTGCAGCACATTTTCTGGATGCAGGCAACAATGCCAATTAAATCACATTTCAGTGGCACATTAAAATGCAATAAATATATCTCTGTGCGTGCGACTCTCCTCTCGCTCTGTGTGTGTGTGTGTGAAGCAGCGTCTGCCATTGGAGCGTTTCAAAAATATTTCATGCCCGGCTCAGTGCAGACGTAGTGCACCATCTCCCCCCCCCCACCTCTGCTAGGGTTGTCCTGATATTGCGCATGCTCCAAAAACTACGCGTAGATGTTACAAGTGCGATAAGCAAAGCATTCCGAGGTAACCAATCGGAAGCAAGCTCAGGCTGCAGCAGTTTTACGGCTTCCCAAAAAATTAAACTGTGCACATTATACATGGGGGGGAGAGGGAGAAGAGGGAAGAGGCAGTTCAACATAGTGTAGCCATGTCCAGTTGAAGTTCCTCAGCTCACGGCATTTTTGCCGCTCTCATTGCATTTTCAGCATAATTTGGCGTAATTTTACAGCGTACAGCGGCAACCGAAATTGTTTTCTTGCTCTGCCGATCGCCGCTTTAAAGGGTATAAACTTGTGTACCCCTCCCTGCCCCTCTACCCCTACCCAAGATGTGCTCCCTCTGGGAGGGTGGCGCGTGAAACTCGTGATATCGAGCTGACCACGAATTATGCTGCGGAATATTGAACAGTCTCAAGGTTGTCCTTGTTGTCTTCGCCTTCGTCACGCTTCTCTCCCCCTTCACCACCTTGTGCCCCCCTCCCGGGGTAACTTCAGCTGCGAGCGAGCAAGTGGTAGAGATCGTGAGAGCGAGAGAGAGACAAGACAAGACGGCTTTTGTTTTATGTCTGTTGCCAGTTTTGCAATAAACAACGACAAAATAAACAAGAAGAGATGCAAGTGTAGGTGAGAGACAAATAACATTGCAGGCAATTCTCTGTGTGTGTGTGTGGGGGGGGGGGAAGACGGGGGAGTGCCAAGTTGCGTTGCAAGTTTCTATGCAACAATGTATAGAAAAATAAACAGAAAATATCATCTGTATAACGCATTTAACATTGCAAACAGTACAAACATTACATTACAGTCTCTGCTATATCTCTAACAGCTGCATTTGAAATGCTAATTAACAGGTACCTAACATTCTACATATGCTGGTTATGTAAATGAGCTTGCTTATGTTATGTGCTATGTTATATAACAGCACTGACAGAGTTGCATTTGTCTATCAATTGTAAATAGTTTCCTCACTCCACACAGCTTGCGATCAACGTTCCAGCTTAACTGTGGCTCGCGTCGTCCTTCCTCCACTCCCTACCGCTACACCCCCCTCGTGTTGGTGTCCAGTTGCGGCTAAAAAGAAACCGCAACAAGAAATATTTCTGGCATTGCAAATGAAATAAATGAAGTTAAGCCAATTTGAGGTTAAGCCCCAAAGAAGGAATTCATTATTTGTGGGGGAAAAAAGGAGATGAAGAGAGAGAGGACAAAAAGACGCGCGTGTCTTGCGTGTCCGGCCTGGGCCTGGGCCTGAAAGTGGAATTTGTGCAACCACAGAAATGCGACAAATGCAGCAATAGCTGTAAAGCGAGAAGCACAAGAGGAAGAGAGAAACCGCAATAAACATGTGTGTGGAGATAAGATGTAAGAATTCGCAAAAGATAAGCACACAAAAAAAAAACGAAGCACAAAGCAACTCAGAGAACACAGAGGATAACAAACAGGGGGGGTAAGCGTGGGAAGTGAGAAGGGGGAGGGGGTATGTGGGGTGTGGTTTCAGTTACTAGCCAACATTATCTAGTCGCTATATAATTCGATAAAGTAGTCGACAAATTCAATTTAATAAGTACTTGAGTGTGTGAGAGGAAGAGCGAAAGAGAGAGAGAGAAATCTAGCAAAAGTTCATTCGAAAATTCCGCAGACACCGCCAATGTTGCTGCCAGAATCGCAGTTGACGTCGTCGCAGCCATCGTCGGGCAACTGCAAAAGGTCCAGCAAAACGTAAACAACAACCAATAAGGCAAGAGAGCCAAACAAGAGAGAAGATGTGGCGTTAGCGGGGGAACGCAGCCAAAGGCGGCGACATGAAAAAATAAAAACATCATTCGAAAGGCAGAGAGAGAGAGAGAGAGGACGGGAGGGAGAGCAAGAGAGTGCAGTGAGCTTTGCAGTTACTCGAATGTTAAATACACTTATAGTCAAACGATTTGGCAACATTTGTTATTATGCTAGCGCACTTTTATGTTAGAATATAACACACGTACTCACGTTCCATATGGAAGCCAACAGTTGTGACTCATTTGCATGCGTAGATAACAATGCGCTGTTAATAACATTTTAAATGCATATTAACATATGCATAACATAATAATTAGGTGGTTCAACTTGCACATGTGCTTAGATTATCTTATTTAACATTTGCTATAGATATGCATTTCTATCAACCGCGAATACTTTTATATATGCTGGGTATGTGACAGTCACATGCACTCGTAACCAAGGTGCTGCTTTAAGGATGCGTGGCAACCCTGTCTGAGTTGGCTTGGCTTGGCGCTGCCGACGTCGACTGCAAGCACATGCAGAATTCCATTGAAATCGTTTGAAAATTGAGCCTGCTGCACTGAACACAATGGGAACAGAGAGGAATCTGCGCAGCACAGAAGGGGAGTGGCGTGGTAACATTGGTCAGACGTCGTCCATCGTGGTGTCGTAATAAATATGCACTGAGAGAGGGCACACCAGACTTCTAGCTTCATGTGTGTGTTTGCTCGTAAAATGTGTAAAAATAACAAAGCAAATGAATTGCAGTTTAGCAATAAAGTAAAAGGGAAACGGATGCGCGTTACGAGCTTTGAAAGAGGCTGAGAGGACCATGTCTGCTGCTGCTGCTGCTGCTACTCCCTCTGCCTCTGTCGACGTCGCTGCGGCTGCACCCGCATAATAAACCAGAGTTAAGCGCATATGTGTGTAATAATAAAGTGTCAGAATGTGTGTGTGCGCAACTTTTTGCATGTAACGACAAGAACAGTGCAAGGCAAAGAGAGCGGGAGAGCGGAAAGGAGAGAGAGAAGAGCGTGAAGAGAGCACGGCCTCATCAACGACTACAACTACAACTACAACGGCAACAGTGTTGCCCCCACTAAATTGCAAGTCCAAAGCAAAATAAACAAGTAACGAAAACTAAAAACGCACCCACTCGACTTATGAATACCCTGCAGACGAATTTTTGACTCCTTTGTAGGGAGTTTAAATATATACATATAGTAAATGATAAACGCACTCAAGGTGGGGTTGCCAGATGGTTGTTTGCCAGTAGATCGGTAGTTTGCCTAACTGATAAATCAGTAGATATCACAACCCTACACTTAAGGTGACATTAAGCCGGTCATAACCTCAAATTGTTACAACTTGCACAATATCCTTCTTTGCTTATCTTCCATGGATTCTGTTGAGTAACGCAGAAGAGAGGGAGTGAGAAAGAGAGCCGGCATATAAAACGTTTCACAACAACAACAAAACATCCGGCAAGTGCCAAAGCTAAGCAAGCGCCACACACAGATACCGACACCAGAGCAGAGCCAACATGCAATCAGCGGCTGCGGCGGCGGCGGTGGCACTGGATGCAGCGACTGCGCGGCTTTGCTGAGAGCAGACGCGACGCGACGCACAAAAACAAGTTGCAAAACGAACAATTCATAAAGCTCTTCTCTGCTCTCTCTCTCTTCCTCTCTCGCTCTCACTCGATTCTGTCTGCGCTCTGCGTGTGGCTCTGCATGGAAGTGGAGCTCGAACACGAAGGCGGCGCAGACGACCACAACGACGACGACGACGACGGCGGCGTCAGCGTCGACGTTGGCCAACGCAGCAAAATTTCATGAATGGAATTTGTAAATTTTCTTTTCATTTGCTACGTTGCGCTGTTGCTGCTAGTGTTGTTGTTGTTGGGCAGCGCTAATCATGTGAAGAGAAAGAGAGAGAGAGAGAGAGAGAGAGAGACAGACCCCATGTGGGACAGACAACAACAACAATAATAATGTTGCAATGTGGTTGCACTGTCTGAAACGGGTTTTGTGGCTTTTGCGTATTTGCCTGCTCCCCCCTCCTCTTTCCCCTCTTTATCAGCTGTGCGGGTGTCTTCTGCATGGAAAATGATAACTAAATGAGAGTTTTTTTTCAGGTTTTCTAATCAGGCAACAGTGGAGCAAAAAAACATTAATGCGATTTTAATTATTGCTTCGCCTACCACCTTCTCCTGCTCCCCCTGCTCTTAAGCAAAGTGATTTGTGCAGCCAACTTAACAGAGCGCAAAGAAGGCGCGACAGAGAGAGAGAAGCTTTAGTTTGCATTTGTCAATTTCTTGGAATTAACATTTAGATGTGTTAAGAAAAGGAAACAACAACAACATGAACACGAAAGTAAAACAGAAATGGAAAACAAAACGAGGACAAACACAATGTGCAGTGGAATTTCATTATATAGCGAGACGATTCGCAATTACACGCTGCACATGGAGAAGCGAACTGTGGCTAAAAAGAAAAGAGCAGACAGAGAGACAAAGGTATCGAGAGCGGCGGAACATTAAATGCATACGCGCAAATATGCGAGAAAGTGTGTGTGTGTCTATGTGTGTCTGCCCCGACTGAGAAAACGTGTAGAAAGCACACGAGCTGCAATGATACTCTTCTTTAGGCTGCATTTTCGTGTATTTACAGTTATTAAAGTGAACAGTACGTTAACATTTATTTAACATAGAAGTTAAAGAGCTACATTTCTGTTATCTTTGATTTGTTTTCAGCATTTTTTATACACTTTACGCCTTTTCTAGTTTGGCAGACCTTAAAAAATATAAGAAACTTCTTGTTTAGCTTCAATAATTGCAGCATTAAGCCAAGTCCGTCTGTATGAACGTCGAAATCTCCGCAACTATATTGATAATATGCAATCAATAAATCAAGTAATTCTTAGGTATACACATAGATAAATAATATATGCAGCTATTCTCATAATATCAATCTGAACACACAATAAACACAAAAGTTCTATACAAATTATTATATTTTAGCTTTTTTTCCTCTTTAGTTATAATAAGCATACTTTTTTTGGGTATATTTTAGTAGAGCAATACATTAAAGAGTGCACTTAAAACAGCGTAGCAGTAAAAATAGTTAATTGACTTTGAACTTGTGCGGGGTCGACGCCAGCATTGTTCTTTATGAAGGAGGCAAAGGATATTATTAGCAATTGGCAATTGGTATGCCTCAAGGTTCACATGGATGTTTGTATGCGTGTGTGTGCTAGGGTATAATCTAATCAGGCAATGCGAAACGTGTGTCGACTCAAAGACGAGGGCGTTGGCAATAAAACTGGCAAACAGGCAATAAATTGCAAAGGCAAACAAGTGTGGAACAGCACAGACAGTACAGTAAAGTATAGAGAGAAAGGGAGTGAGAGAGAGTGAGATGGTACGAAAGTGAGAGAAGAGACTGTATATTCAAGATAAATTACCAACTTAGGTTTGTTTTATCTTTTTCTTATATTAAACATGAACATCTTATAATTTTACATAAACGTATATCATATTTAAAACATAATATTTTATATACTCTGCATTCATTATATATCATAAGTTGCTTAAATACTTCAGTTATAATGGCATGAAATCGACTCTCCAAAGAGTAAAAGTCATCAGCATATAATCGATTCATTTATAGCAATAACCAAAAATTGTGTTTCTTTACTATGGATGCCCCTGCAACTGGCACTGGCACTGGGGAGTACACTTCCCCTTGAGCAGCTGTTCCGGCTGTACAAAAGGTACAAATTATCAACACGAGCGAGCGATGATATCAACGAGCAAAGGAGACTTAGGGGAAATGTTTAATTAAACAGCGAGAAAACTGATGAGAGAGAGAGAGAGAGGAAAAAAATAGAGATAGGCAGCAACAGGCGGCAGCTGGCTAGAAAAATTAAAGGAAAAACTAGCCAGAAAAACTGAGCAGGCAGAATGAGCAAGCAGGTGCGTGTGCTGTATAAATTATGAGCACGTACGAGTTCTAGCAAGCGCAGGATTATAAAAGATCAAAACAGCAGCAGCAGCAGCAGCAACAGGACGAAAGACAAGGCAAGAAGAGCGAAAGGTAGAGAGGGTAGGGAAGCAAAGCCAAAGGTCAAATAGATTTCCTGCCCTAAGAGAGAGAGATGATGCAAAATGTTGTCCTTAATCTTTGGTTCAGCCGATGCAGCTGCCGTAAAGAAAGTGAAAAGCGACTTTGCCATTTTTCTTTAGCATTGTTTCATTGAAGAAAAATAATAGATAGCAGGCAGGCAGCTGCAGATACAAATGTATCTACTACTGATTTTTCATATCTGACAGATGCAGAGAAACACAACAACGTAAATGTGTCTCATAAATTGCACAACTTGGGATCCTTCAGCCCTCACCCAATTCCATATGCATTAGACAATTAGATCGGAGCAAATCAGGGAGTCGAGCAGACTTTCCCTGAGACCTAATCAAATCGAATCAATTTCGCTTCATTATTTTGGCTCTGCATGTAGAAAATGTCATAGTTGGGTATGAATTATGAGTAGGGTTCTTCTTCCTTCTCTGCTGTGGCATAAGTTATGCTCGGGCATGATTATGTTATATTTGAAATATATGCATTTTTTGTAGCCTCTGGCAACTGTGGGTCCTATTTATTATTCATGATGATAATAAATAATGATAATCGTTAAAAACAGTACAACTTATAGACCTTTCACAGAGAACTGTCTGTGTGCTGATTATAATGGGCGCCTTTGATATCAGTGCCTCTTTTTAAGTATTTCTTAATGAAATTCAATGTTAAATACTCGATTGCAAGCAAAATTTCAAAGTTACACTGATTGTTATTGTGTTTGTAACCTTAATGAACTATCTAGAATAAAGCTTACGCTCGCAATCAGGTTTTAATCGATTTACGTGGACGGCAGTGGGCGTGGACAAAATCTTAAAACAAATTTTAGCTGCGCTCAATATTCATCAATATTGTCAGCAAATTTGGTAGTGCTTGTTCCCATAATCTCTGAGATATAGGCGTTCATACAGACAGACATGGCCATACATATGTCGACTGTTGATGGTGATTAGGAATATATATTTATTTTGTGCGATCTGTCACGCCCCTGCTTCCTGTTACACACACAAAGCTATTATATTCTTCTTTATGGAATGAGTATATATAAATATCAATCAATAAAGTTTATATTACATAAGATTAAATACAAAATAAAACTTTTGAATGTACATTAATTTAAAGTTAACTTTATTTAGCTCGAAATTAATTGAAATCGTTCAGTAGACTGCTCTTTGTCATAAATAAACATTACTTCAACTATTTATATTAAAATAGAGAGAAAATATAAATTAATGGCATGAAATGAAGCATCTCAGCACTAGCTAAGCATTCTTCAGTTACTTCTATGTAGTTTGCGAGACTTTGGCCTGATCTTCTAGTAGTCTGAACTCAGTTGAACTCTCTGGCCACGCTTAAAGATTGTTCTCAGGCTCTCGACAGTCACACACACAATGTTGCTGGGGGTAGCCAAAACGTTGTCGGCTTGTGTCGTTTAAACATCCGCTTAGGTGACACACATATACATACACTATATACATATGCAAACACACACACACACACACAACTTAATCAAAACGATTAATCATTTTATCAATGAAGTGCGAAGTCGCATTTGGAGCTGAAAATTTTGTAGCCACAGCGACAGTATGACCCAATTGACTGAAGTATTAGCGGTTCTTGTTGTTGTTGTTATTGTGGTTTTTGTTGTTGTTATATTTCTTGTTGTTGTTGTGATTGTTGTTGTCAGCGTCAGCATCATTTAAAGTGACGACATCACCCACAGCAGCAGCAGCAGCAACAGCAGTAGCCGCAGGCAGCACAACAACAAACGAGTTGACATGTCTGCGTCTGTCTGTCTCTCATGCTGCTCTACTCCCACTCTCTCTCTCTCTTTCTCTCTCTGTCTCTGTCACCGACTGCAGCAGCAGCAGGAAATAGATGTCGGGGGGCAGCACTGCTGACGTTGGCTTCAGCTTTTTGCTCCAATTTGCACGCACTGAGAACGAGTGGAGTTAACGTCGCGTCGTCTCTCTCTCTCTCTCTCTTTGTGTGCATGTGTGTGTGTGCTTGTGTGTGTGGGAGCCTCAGTCTGAAATTCCATATTCCACATTTCTTGTGCGGCAACAACAGCAACCAGAACAACAACAACAACAGTAGCAGTAGCAATAGCAACAATGATGGCGTCGCTTCTGTCGCTGTGTTTTCTTCTTGTTGCTTTCGCGCATTTTAAAAATAGCCAGGCTAGTGAACAGTGTACAACAACAACAACAGCAGCAGCAGCAGCAACAATATCAACAACAACAACATCAGCAAAAATAATATCAACAAAGGCAGCAACACCAAATGAACAGACTAGAGCAGCACACCGCACACTGATATACACTTTCTGACAATTGATTTGGGTTCGGCGCATAGATAAAGCGTTTGTATTATTATTATAAGAAAATCTTTTAGCTCTTATCTCTTTGGCAACACTGGTTTAAACAGCTGACGCACGAGTTCGTTAAACATTTCATTTCACGTTCGGCATCCGTCAATTGGTTGCCTAGATCGATGCGATTTAACGTCTTTAGACTATTTTTTATGGGGCTATGTTAAATTGAATGTCTATACAGACAAGCCCGCTTCAATTGATGCATTGAAGGACAACCACAATGAAGCATTTATTCGTGAAATATTGGTCGAGATATTGGAAAAACATAGTAAAATGTATAAAGCTTTAGCAAAGAAGCACATTATTTCTTTATAAAACAAAAGCGTCCTTAGAAAAGACAATAATGAGGTTATACTAAGTAATTTAAGTTATAGACTTGATTTAATTGAATATATTTTACTAAATTTGTTAATTTTCTAAGATAATTAATAGTTATTGTAGAATATTTATTAACAAATTCAATAAATTCACCATTTAATCTTATATAAAGAAATTGGCATTTTTATAGCATACTTGTAGGGTGCTTATGAAGCGATCTTGCTTCAGTTATAGATAAATAATAAATACATATAATAAACACTGTAAAAATGAATTGTTTTCTTTTTAACGTTCCACAAAGTTACAAAATGTGCAATACATTGGGTATACCCCATTGTTAGGGTATCACAGGCAACGCGCAACCCAAAACGACCAAAATCAACAACAACAAAAGGCAACAAAAACATATTAATAAAATCGTTTTTAACTCGTTTCGCTAAAGTATTTTCATGCGTTTTGTCGGAAGGGGGCCGATTCATTCGCTCTCTCTCTCTCTCTTCCATTCTGTCTCTGTCTCTTTCTCTCTTTTGGTCTCTCTGCACTCTCTTGGTTTCAATCTTTCTCTTGTTCAATTTTTGCCACGGCCTGCTTTTTTTTTTAAAAAAAAAAAAAGTGCAACAACAACGCGCAACGCGAAATACATCAAAGTATATATACATACATATAGTACATATACATATACACACCCGATACGATCAGCAGCACTAAAAAAGACGCGACACGACCCAAGCAAGTCGACGAGGGTCTACAATTAAAATCTCCCAATTTGAAATCAAAATATAACGCAAGTATCTTACAGGTAGAGTACACAGGTATGCATATATAATAAGTATATATCATATGATATAATATATACACGATGTGTGTGTGTGTGTACTTCAGTGTGTCAGTGTTGCTTGTTGGAACAAGTGCGCGTCATTTGTTTTGTTATAAATTGCCGCCACATTTGAATTGTGTGTAAGCCCGCTTCAGGGCGTTGCCAGATCACTTCGAATCGATAATTTGAAGCACACAAAAATAATTGAAACTCTTTAAAAATTGTATGCCAACAGCTTATCAATTCTAAGAAAAATTTGAACTTCATTTAGAGTTGCCACCATTTGATGAATGGCGACAATATTAATGCCATGTGGTATTTTCTTGCATCACATTACTCGGTCTGTTTTCAAATTACAGAGATTACAATACGACAATGAATTGATGGGGAATAAGGGGTGATCTATTATACAATTAATACTTTACTTATTTTAAACAATTATTAAAGCAAATGAAAGACAGGTTTGAAATTTAAACTTTAAATCGCATGGGCGCCTATCGATGAAAGAAAACCAAACGAATAAGCACAAATCACGTTTTTCATGCGTTATTTATATCGTGATTTCATACGTAACCATATTTCTACACATGTGACTGTGTGTAGATTGTGTAAAAGGCAACTGGCAAAAGGAAGAACAACAAATCACGGCATTTATGTGTGTATATGCGAGACAGAGAGAGCGGGAGAAACGAAGCCAAGCGAACAGGTAACAAAAGCAACTGGTTCACAAATGATTGGCCCCAAGTCGAGTGAAGGCCAACAGAGGCAGCAACAGCAGAAGAACTGTGACCAAAAATATGCAGACTCAAGAAGAGTTATACCTCTTTCCACCACCACCACCACCACCACCGCCCGGCAAACCGATGACGCAGCGTCGCTGTGGAGGTCATCAAACTATGATGACGTCGCAACAAAGCAAGGCAGGCAAAAAGAATTGCAGGAGGAGGAGAATCAATACTATATGGGGTACTATATGTATAGTACATATATTGTACCCCCTACTCCCTTTATAGCATAAATTTAGTAACAGTTTTCCCCAACTGATATTGATACTATCTCTATCTCCCTCTCTCTCTTTGTATTATCACGTGCATGTGGTGAAGTTCCGCGTTTTCATTTTGTATCTGGGTTAATTGTTAAGACTGATAATGCGCGTGAAATAGGACAAGAGTAGAACAAAAAGAATATATACTCAAATAAAAATCAGTTTGTAGAATATTAAAGCGGATTTTGCGGTTTTTTTAAACACTAAATTCTTTAGCATTGCGGTTAAGCTTGTTTATAATATTTCTTTATGAATTCTAAATTGTAATTTAATGTTTTCATTTGATGTCCCTCATTTAGAATGATCTTTATTTGTGATTCATTGACAAGATTATGCACCGATCGCAAGCTCTGGTAGCGAGCTTTGATACCAAAGCTTTGCTTTGCTTAGCTTTAATCTATAACCCTTTGACAATAGGTATTACCAATCCACACCATATCACAGATGGTTATACAATTTAAATGGGTCAACAGAATTAGAAATCATCGATAACTGCAGACACTGTTTGCGGCTTCTTTGCCTCTACGTCTCCTTCTCTTTCTCTTTCTGTGTTTTCTTATTGCAAATTTCTAATTGAAAATGCAAACGTCGTTGTGTGACGTCATCGATAGAACTCTATGAATTGGAGTTGTTTGTTCAGTTATAAAGCCGTTAGTTGCGCTCATACACACACACGCACACACATGATCAGGCAAAAGAGAAAGAGGCAGCGCTACCAGCAGGTTGATGGATCGCAGACCAGTATTGCCACCTTCTCGGCATGTGTGTGAGTGTGTATGTAGGGGGGACATACTTAATGCAAGATCGTGATATGTCATTAAAATATTATATAAAATGCGCATTAGAGAAAATCCCCCCTTCTCCTGCCTTGCGCCTTGCCCCGTGGCGCGTTGTCGTCAGCTGTGCCGCGCTGCCGGCGTAGACCAAATGAAAATGTCCAGCGCAGCACCCACACACACACACACACACACAGCTGTCACATTTTTCGCAGCCTCTACATTCTAATACTACTACTACACACACACACACTTGTACATACCCACCACATTTTTGTCGTTCCCTCTATGGATTTTTCTGCCACGTTTTTCATACACTTTTACTTTGGCCACACACTTTGTTTCTATGTGCAATCGAAGCTTGCAATATTATCTATTAATTGAGTCTAGTTTGGCCGCGCTCGCTGCACGTTTTCTATGGAAAAATCGCCAAGTTCAAAATTATTAAAGCAAAATGTGCTTCAATGCTTCCTCTTCGACACCATGACAATTGGTGGCTGCAGAAAGAATGAACGAGAGTGTGCGAGTGCGATAGAGAGAGAGAGAGGCAAGCGCGAGCAAAGCGGCGGCAACGACGACGACGACAAGCGAATTGAAAAGCAACAGCAGGCGAAACAGTGCGGCCGCCGCGGCGATGTTGATGACGTTACGGTTAACTGTTGTTGTTATTGTTTTTGTATTATAAAATATAAATATACTGTGGCAGCAGGTTTACTGTAAGTGCACTTACTGTAATATGCTTTAATTATTGAGCTATTTTCGAGCTAAAATGCAGCTTTTTAGCTTCTTTTTTTTTTTTGACACTCGCGTCGTACGCGTCGCGGGGAATGAGCAATTTTTGTAATGGTATTGGTGTGCGCTTGCACGCTTGTGTTTGTGTTTTATTGCCTGCTTTGCTTTTTATACTTTGTTTGTTCTTTTACACACACTTTCTTGTACACACAGCGTTGCTTTTAGCGCTCATCAATGTGCGATGCCGCGACAATTGTCTCAAAATTCAAAATTCACCACGTAAGGGGGTAGACAGCGCAGGCATATTTAATATAATGCCAAATTTAATCGGTACACAAGAACTCGAAAACTTGCGAATCAGACAGTGCAAGAGAGAGAGAGAGGGGCACAAACACATCAGCAGTGACGACGACACGTGAGAGCGGCGCGGCAATTTCACTGTTGTTTACATTTTACAGCTGTTGATCAGCTGTGCAAACAGCTGTTAAGCGCGTCTGTTGACTGGCCTGTTGATTAACAGCAGCCCTGCCAGCAGGTAAGTTGGCAGTCGTCCCAGGGTTGCCAAGTACATGCAAATGAAATGTGCGTTTTTGAATTCGCCTATTTTCATATTTCGCTACCTTACATTTAAATTATATTTCATTTATATTCCATAAATATATATATATGTATTAGACAACGAGATATCGAGACAGTGCATTGAACTGCAGTCTGGGAATGCACAAAAAAAAAGAAGGGGTTGTCTGGGAAACGGGCACGCTGCGAATTCACAAAGGGTAGTCAGTGGTAGTCAAGGGCTCTAATTGCACAAATTGAATGCGTTTTTGAAAAGTCATTCGAGGAGAAGGCAACCCCAGGATTTTTGGGCCTTTTCTTTTGCATTTTTTTTTCCATTTTTTCTTCTTTTTTTCGGGGTGCAAGAGATTGCAAAATTTTGGCGCATGATCCTATTATGCATTATGGTATGTTTCTTTTGTTTTATTTGTTTTCTTTTCCATTTTTCGGGCACTTCACTTATGATTAATGGAGACAGGGGTGAATAATGCAAATTGCATTCTGGCAACAACAACAACAATGTATAACTCATTTAATACCTTTATATTTAGCTCGACTCTGGCCACATTGCATCAGTCGCTGCGTCATTAACGTCATCGTCGTCATCAAATATCAATTATAACAAACACTTCGTAGTGATTGCGCTCGACGTCCTGGACCACTTGCATGGCGGAGTACGTGATTGCCTTCACCTCGGTGCCCTGGGGATGTTTGCCCAGCTCGAAGGGTTCGCCATAGCAGCGGCATGTGATCTCAAAGTTATCCAAATCGAATTTGGTTATTTCCAGTTTCTTGCACACCAGAAACGGTTCGCAGGAGAATAGAAAGAGAAGCTCGTCCAGGAAATGAAAGAGTAATCCCTCAATGTCATCGCCCTTGGCCTCGAGCTCGTAGCAGGATTCCACTGAGACATAATCCAGCTCAGTCATGTAGCCGAACATGGCGACGCCGCACTGCTCGAACGCCTCCTTGAGGGATGTGCCCCAGCCGTGTAGTCTGTGGATGATGAATATTCTTGGATTAGCCAATGGGAAAATCGCTTGTGGGGAAAAACTGTTCTATTTACTGCACATCCGCCGTGTGATCCAAGTCTGTAAATTAATGTAGAATATCACATTATTATTTGCACTAGAGCTAAACTCTGTTTGTAACTTACATTCATATTTGGTTTCTGGTAGAAAAAAGTTCTCCTTGCTAAATTCTACTTCCATTTCAGGTGACTTATTTGCAATGATAATTTCGTCAACAAACGCAAAATGCGCGTGTTTACCTACAAACAGCTGTTCGGATATTTGTATATTTCCCTTTGGGGAAATTATAACGTCTTGCTTAGGTTAACATAATGAATAACATAACCTACGGGAAGCAGCTACTTAGTTTGTTTGCTAACAGTTAAACAAGACAATCTCATTATATTCATATCAAATAATATGTATTTCATATAAAAAATATTTTATCAGCGCTGTGGAACGTGTATTTGTATAACAGCACACTTACATTGGTTGGTGTCTTCACTAGACAGAATTTCCCGATTATGTTATCGGCTGACCACCACATTTTACTGATGGAAAATCTGGTATCTTAGTGTTATCGTTGCACTGCCACACTTTGTTGTAGAGGACACGAAAACTGCAGAAAATCACGATTTTAACTAAGAATATTAAATAAATACAATAAGTGAGCTTTCAAAGTTGTTTAATTACAAGTAGAAAAGAAGACGGTGGAATGTTTAAACAAACAATCGAAAATTGAAGATACGGTACAGAGAGTTGAGCTGTAAATATGGATACCGCTTCGGACAACGACAGCGATGAGGGCTCCATTGGCGGCAATGCTGGCAATGAACTGGGAATGGATCTCACTGGAATACTCTTTGGCAATATCGATTCGGAGGGCAAGTTAATGGACGATGGGGACGAGAAGGGGCATATATTCGATGCGGAGCTGAGGGAGAATCTAAGCTCTTTGTCCAAGTAAGTGTTTCCTATTGTCTGTCTACCTTATCCAGTCCACATATGAAATACTTATAGATTGGGCCTCAACTCATTGCTGCATGAGGTTATTGACCAGAATGCAGCGACCAATTCGGATGAGGAAAGTGACGAGAAGCCGGAACAGGCAACTGCTTCGGAGTCGGCTGAAGGTTTGAGTGCATTCGATGCCCTTAAAGCGGGTGTCAGCAGCAGTGGAGGAGGAGGAGGAGATACACATGAGGATGGATCTATCAAGCCACAGGACGATGCCATTGACTATTCGGATATAAATGAATTATCTGAAGATTGCCCACGCACTCCATCGCCTCCACCTGCGGCAGCGAATGACTCTGGTACCGCAGCTACTTATGATGATTTGGAGGATGCCATACCCGCCACAAAGGTTGAGGCCAAGACCAGTAAGTAGGCAGTTACAGCTAGCAAAAGGACTTCTTTATCATCTTCAATTGTTTGCCCACTTGCAGCCAAGGACGATAAGGAGCTAATGCCGCCGCCCAGTGCACCCATGCGCAGTACGAGCACCTCGTCCGGTGGCGCCGAAGAGTCAACGGGAAAACCAGCTAATGCCGATGCAACGAGTCCAACTGATACAAAAGCAATCGATACCAAAGGTAGTTGAACTTATCAAGTGAACTACGCGAGTTCCTTATTGTCTGTTTCCCTTGCAGCTGAGGCGGATCGGCGACTGGACACGCCTCTGGCGGATATACTTCCATCAAAATACCAGAATGTTGATGTTTGCGAGCTCTTTCCCGACTTTCGACCGCAGAAGGTGCTGCGTTTTTCGCGGCTCTTTGGTCCGGGCAAACCCACCAGCTTGCCACAGATCTGGCGGCATGTGAGGAAGCGAAGACGCAAGCGCAATCAGTCACGAGATCAGAAATTCACCAATACAGGAGGTTCTGATTCGCCCAGCGATTCAGAGGAGCCACGACGACGAGGATTCAGTTTACACTATGGGCCAGAACCAACGCCAGCACAGTGCGTGTCGGACGATGAGGATAAGCTACTCGGGGACTTGAATAGCGAGGATGTACGGCAGGAGGGTCCGGATAATGGTGAGAATAGTGATCAAAAGCCAAAGGTCGCTGACTGGCGATATGGACCCGCACAGATCTGGTATGACATGCTTGAGGTGCCCGATTCGGGGGAGGGCTTCAACTACGGCTTCAAGACGAAGAGCGCACAGTCTTCCTCCACACAGCCAAAGTTCCAAAACGGCGATCGTCAAGTCATCATTCAAACAGATGCGGAAGTGGCTAGAGAGGACGCCAGCATTGCGGACGATGCGTTCCTTATGGTCTCGCAATTGCATTGGGAGGACGATGTTGTCTGGGATGGCAATGATATCAAGGCCAAAGTGCTGCAGAAACTCAATTCAAAGACCAATGCCGCAGGCTGGCTGCCATCGAGTGGATCACGCACTGCCGGCGCCTTCAGTCAGCCCGGCAAGGCATCCATGCCTGTGGGCAATAGCGGCGGCGGTGGCAGTGGCAAACAGAATGCGGGAGGCTCCACAAAGAAGGCATTGCAGAGGTGAGTTGGCAGCATTATCACTTGGTTTCCCTTATTCTATAACTCTCTTCTCCACTTGCCACAGTGCTGCACAAAACAAGCAGGTGGAAGCTCCCGACGATACGTGGTACAGTCTGTTCCCGGTGGAGAACGAGGAGTTGATATATCACAAATGGGAAGACGAAGTCATTTGGGATGCACAGCAGATGAACAAGTTGCCCAAGCCCAAGGTGCTTACCCTCGATCCGAATGATGAGAATCTTGTGCTTGGCATTCCCGACGACATTGATCCATCCAAGATCAATAAGAATACAGGACCGCCACCCAAAATAAAGATACCACATCCACACGTTAAGAAATCAAAGATTCTGCTAGGCAAGGCGGGTGTCATCAATGTGCTGGCCGAGGATACGCCGCCGCCGCCACCCAAGAGCCCTGATCGTGATCCCTTCAATATATCCAATGATTCGTAAGCTAAATCTACAAATGTTTTATGTGAGATGATGATAAATGAACTCCTTCCTGTTTCAGTTACTACACACCCAAAACGGAACCGACTCTGCGCCTCAAAGTTGGTGGCGGCAATCTCATTCAGCACTCAACGCCAGTTGTGGAGCTGCGTGCTCCGTTTGTGCCCACACACATGGGTCCCATGAAGCTGCGTGCCTTCCATCGTCCGCCGCTCAAGAAATTCTCGCACGGACCGTTGGCACAGAATATGCCACATTCAGTTTATCCGCTGCTCAAGCACATTGTGAAGAAGGCAAAGCAGCGTGAAGTGGAGCGCATTGCATCCGGCGGTGGTGATGTATTCTTTATGCGCAATCCCGAGGATCTAAGCGGCAAAGATGGTGACATCATATTGGCCGAGTTCTGTGAAGAGCATCCGCCATTGATGAACCAGGTGGGCATGTGCTCCAAGATCAAGAACTACTATAAGCGCAAGGCCGAAAAGGATAGTGGGCCACAGGACTATGTGTACGGTGAGGTGGCCTTTGCCCACACCAGTCCCTTTCTGGGCATTCTCCATCCCGGCCAGTGCATCCAAGCGCTGGAGAATAACATGTATCGTGCTCCCATCTATCCACACAAAATGGCTCCCACTGACTTCCTTATCATACGTACACGTGTTGGCTATTGGATACGTGTGGTTGATGCAATCTTCACCGTCGGCCAGGAGTGTCCACTGTACGAGGTGCCCGGACCCAATTCAAAGCGTGCCAACAACTTTACACGTGACTTTTTGCAGGTAAATGAGAGTAACAGGCAGAAAGAGGTGTCTAAACCACATAGATTCTTGATAAGCATCAACTACAGTTGTGTCTGTCTGTATGAACATCCAGAACTCAGCGACTATAAGAGCTGGGACTATCAAATTTGCTGACAATGTGTCTTATTATTACACGCAGCATAATATTGATATATCACCTAGCCACGCCCACTTTTGATCGTATAAAATCGAATTGCAAGTGTAATTTTAAAGCTAGAATATTAATTTTCAGTATGTTCAATAATGATCACCATTCGATTCACTTCTGTCGACTTGGTTTCGTTACGTTAATAAACCTCTGAGTTATTTAAGAAATTAACTTAGTGGATGATTAGATTTGGCGCCCCTTAAATATGCAATACGGGGAAGATGTATAAGAAAATGTATATACACACGAGACAGTAGCTTTCTTACCTGAATCCTTTATCTATTTTTTTCAGGTCTTCATCTATCGCCTGTTCTGGAAAAGTCCCGACAATCCGCGTCGCATACGCATGGACGATGTGAAGCGCGCCTTTCCAGCTCACTCAGAGAGCAGCATACGAAAGCGTTTAAAGCAATGCGCTGACTTTAAGCGCACAGGCATGGACTCCAATTGGTGGGTGATCAAGCCCGAGTTCCGTTTGCCTTCGGAGGAGGAGATACGTGCGATGGTGTCGCCAGAACAATGCTGCGCCTACTTCAGCATGATTGCAGCCGAACAGCGCCTTAAGGTAAGGTATAAACAGAGAAGTCTTTGCATATCTACTTAACTATCTCTATATGAATTCACAGGATGCTGGTTATGGTGAGAAATCGTTGTTTGCGCCACAAGAGGATGATGACGAGGAGGCACAACTGCTCGATGACGAGGTGAAGGTGGCACCGTGGAACACAACACGTGCCTACATACAGGCCATGCGTGGCAAGTGTTTGTTGCAGCTCAGCGGTCCAGCAGATCCCACTGGCTGTGGCGAGGGCTTCTCCTATGTGCGCGTGCCCAACAAACCAACAGTAAGTCTCCACTTTATTCTACTCTAAATGCTCTTATAATATAGTTTATGTACTTTGCTTTAGCAAACGAAAGAGGAGCAAGAATCGCAACCAAAGCGATCAGTGACTGGTACCGATGCAGATCTGCGTCGTCTGCCTCTGCAACGGGCCAAGGAGTTGTTGCGCAAGTTCAAGGTGCCGGAGGAGGAAATCAAGAAGCTGACACGTTGGGAGGTCATCGATGTGGTGCGCACACTGTCCACGGAGAAGGCCAAGGCCGGTGAGGAGGGCATGGATAAGTTCTCTCGCGGCAATCGCTTTTCCATTGCCGAACATCAGGAGCGCTATAAGGAGGAATGTCAGCGCATCTTTGATTTACAAAATCGTGTACTGGCCAGCTCTGAAGTGCTGTCAACCGATGAGGATGAGTCATCGGCCTCTGAAGAGTCCGACTTGGAGGAGCTGGGCAAGAATCTGGAGAATATGTTGGCCAATAAGAAAACATCAACACAACTCTCGATGGAGCGTGAGGAGCAGGAGCGTCAAGAGCTGCTGCGTCAGTTGGAAGAGGAACAGGGCGATAATGGCAGCAAGGCAGCCAAGGCCAAGGAGGAGGCCACACAGCACCCGTTGGGCAATAGTAATCAAGGACGTATTCTTCGCATTACGCGCACCTTTAAGGGCAACGATGGCAAGGAATATACGCGTGTAGAGACAGTGCGTCGCCAGGCGGTTATCGATGCCTACATTAAGATACGCACCACAAAGGATGAGCAGTTCATCAAGCAATTCGCCACACTCGACGAGCAGCAGAAGGAGGAGATGAAGCGTGAGAAGCGACGTATTCAGGAGCAACTACGTCGCATTAAGCGCAATCAGGAACGTGAACGTCTGGCACAGTTGGCGCAAAATCAAAAGCTGCAACCAGGTGGCATGCCTACTTCGCTGGGTGATCCCAAGAGTTCGGGCGGACATGCGCACAAGGAGCGCGATAATAGTCACAAGGAAGTCAGTCCATCGCGTAAGAAGTTCAAGTTGAAACCGGATCTAAAGCTCAAGTGTGGCGCCTGTGGCCAGGTGGGTCACATGCGCACCAACAAGGCGTGTCCCCTGTACACGGGCATGCAGAGCAGTCTGTCACAATCGAATCCCTCGTTGGCCGATGACATGGACGAGCATAGCGAGAAGGAGGTGAATATGGATGATGATGATTTGGTCAATGTGGATGGCACCAAGGTAACGCTAAGCAGCAAAGTTCTCAAGCGTCATGGACATGGCGGCGATGGCGATATCAAACGACGAGGAGGTCTCACTCTGAAAGTCCCTCGCGATGCTTCCGGCAAGAAGAAGCGCCGCATGGCCAACGATGTCCACTGCGATTACTTGCAGCGACATAACAAAACTGCCAATCGTCGGCGCACTGATCCAGTCGTAGTGCTCTCATCGATACTCGAGCACATACTCAACGAGCTGCGTTCCATGCCAGATGTATCGCCGTTTCTTTTTCCGGTCAATGCCAAACGTGTGCCAGACTATTATCGTGTGGTCACAAAGCCAATGGATTTGCAAACAATGCGAGAGTATATTCGACAGCGTCGTTACACCAGTCGCGAAGTCTTTCTGGAGGATCTCAAGCAAATCGTTGACAACTCTCTGATCTATAATGGTTCGCAGAGTGCGTATACTGTGGCTGCACAGCGCATGTTTAACAGTTGCTTTGAACTGCTGTCCGAGCGCGAGGATAAGCTGATGCGCCTGGAGAAGGCCATCAATCCGCTGCTGGACGATGATGATCAAGTGGCGCTGTCGTTTATCTTTGAGAAGCTGCACACGGAGGTTAAATCGAAAGCTGAAAGTTGGCCCTTCCATAAACCTGTGAATAGGAAATTGATTAAAGATTACTACACGGTCATCAAGAAGCCCATGGATCTGGAAACTATTGGCAAGAATATTGAAAGTAAGTGAGACAAAGAAAAGGTGCTGTATCTATAGGGTAGAAGGTTGTTAAAACCAAGAAGAAGGAGGCATCTGCGACCATAAAGTGTCAACAGCCGTGTAGATCTCTTGAGATTACAGGAGCTATTATTATCAAATTTGCTGATAATATGTTATATTAATGCACGCAATTAAAGTTTACTTTAGAAATTGTCCACACCCCTTCTTGGCAGCAGTAAATCTATAAAAATCAAATAGCAGGCGACATGTTAATGCTAGAATATTATTTTATGGTGTGCACTAAACTGAACATTATCAAACGGAGTTCTACAACACAATAATTGTAGCTTACTCACGTGTTATATCATAAATATAAATTAGTAAAACATCTTGACTTTCACAGACCACGTTTACCATAGTCGCGCTGAATATCTGGCCGATTTGGAGCTGATCGCATCAAATTGTGAGCAATACAATGGCAGCGAGGCACAGTACACGAATTATGCCAAGAAGATAGTGGAGTTTGCCTACACACAGCTGGAGGAGGTAAGTGTTGTAACTGAGAATTGTCTTTATTATTATATATACTATATGTTTATCAATTCCTTTGCAGTTTGCTGACCACTGTGCGCAGCTGGAGGAGAACATACTGAAGACACAGGAACGTGCGCGGGCCAATGCACCCGAGTTTGAGGAGGCATGGGGAGGTGTGGAGGAATACGATTTGGGACGTGGCAGTCGTGCCAGTTCGCCTGGCGATGATTATATTGATGTGGAGGGTAACGTTGGACTCGTGCCACCCAATTCTATACATCGCACAATGGGTGCCGACACAACAAGTATGTCGCATGCAACGCCACCGTTGCGCAAGCAAGCCCCAGTGCCGGCAACGAGCGAGGTAAAACGTGGTCGCGGTCGCCCACGAAAGCAGCGCGATCCCGTTGAAGAGGGTATGTTATGTTCAGGCGCAAAGCCAACTTATTATTATCGAACTAATCCAGCACAGTCTAGTAAGGAATTGGTCTTGCATTGTACTACACCACACACATACAAACAATCAATTCATAATTACTATATCTCTATGTATGTACAAATTCCCCCTTGGTCTTGTTTACTCTGTCTACCCTCTGGTAATGCTACTTCTGCTTCTTTTCCCCGTTCCTATTACATCAGATACATAGTACATTCTATATCTCTCTATATATATACATATATGTGTATGGGCATGTTGCTTATACATTCTACACACATGATTCCTTCTGGTTATGGTCTAAAAGTTGCTGCCATTTGCTTTTACTAAACTAAAACAATAAAATAAGGAGAGAAAGAACGGTTAGCTTCGACAGTAGTTGAAGTTATTATAGCCTTGCAGTGTATAGTATAGTATTTGGTATATTACTGTTCCGATTTGTTAAATGTAAACTAACATGTGCTCTGCAAGGGTATAAACAAGTGATGACCATAAGAAAAATTATCATGTTGCATATAGAATATTGTTTGATAGAATTGATTTAGTTTCGAGAACTTAGAGTTTGGTTTATAGAACTAGATAAGTTGTTAAATTCGAATTGATTCGTCTATTATCAAAAGTATTCGACTTATAATTGAGAGTAAGCAAAGTAATTTGAGTAAGCAAAGTAAATTTGATAAGCTAAAGATGGTAAACAAGTATGCATATATGTCTGTTGTTAGTTAGTTGGCGTATGTCATCATTTGATAAACACACACCCCACAACATCATATGAATGATCTTAAAGTACTTATAAAATACAATATAATAAAATACACTCATTATTCATGAAGTCCCCCCAGTGTGTAGCAAAGAAAAAAACATAAATAAAATAAAGAAAAACAAAAGATATTCCGTGCTAAGAGATTAATGCACATTTGCTTTAAAAAAAAAAAAAACAACACCCTGTATGTGCTCGTTCTACAATTATTATCGGCATTGCAATTATTTGCTCGTAATTTGATTTAATTGTCCAACAACTTTATTCGTTTTGAAACATCAGATTGCAAGCTCAATTTAAGTGTTTCACTTTTCACTTTGTAATAACTGTAACTGTAAAACAAAAACAAAAAACTCAAGATTTCAACGTGCAAGACGCAAATGCAAACGCTTTTTTTTTTCTAGTCAAAAATGCGAGTCCTGTTAAACGTGGTCGGGGCCGTCCCCGGAAGGACAGCCTTGGCTCTAACATGAGCCAGGTGCAAGCTTACTTTCTGGACGAAGGTAAGACCCACACACGGAGTTACCCACCTACCTACCATATACACAATATTAATAACTATGCGGATCTCAGCTATACACACACACACACACACACATATAAACTGTGGGCTCACACACATATACTCACAGTGGTTTTTACAAAAACAACAATATGATTTTCATTCCTTAACACACACAACATTCAAACCATTAACCCACTAAAGCTTTCATACTAAATTTTGCATTGGCTTGGATTTTATTCAAATTATATCATAAATTTATCAAATTAAAATTAACAAAAGATAATATATTTTTATAGTATAACATTAAATTATATTTTCTACATATTTTGGTAATATTCTTATTTAATTTTGTAGCTCGATTTGAATCTATTCATAATTTATTTAAATTACATTTTATAAAGTTCTTTACTTATTTTCCAAACTAAACATGATTTGCAAATTTTGCAATTGAATTTGATCATTTCATTTAATTTAATTCCCACTTGCTTGATATGATATCTATGTCTTTATGGTAATTTCAACGTGCTTTAGATCTACAATGTTCCACGGACGATGACGAGGACGACGAGGAGGATTTCCAAGAGGTGTCCGAGGATGAGAACAATGCAGCAAATATATTGGATCAGGGCGAGCGTATCAATGCGACTTCCAGTGAGAATATGGACTTTATAGACCCCAAGAATATCAAGACAGAGCTGGACATTGAGGCACAACAGATGGCAGGTGGGTTGGATTACAAAAGAGAATTAATGGAGAGAAAGATTGAGAGGGAGAGAGTGCACACCGGTCAAATGTCCCTTTCGCTTTCTAAATGTATTTTCTCTTTTGTGTGCTTAAATTCCGTTTCTATTCTTATTTGTATTGTATTGTTATTGCTAATTCGTATGAGAATAGAGGAGCAGTGCGGCGAGGAGGAGGACAGCCAGCAGGCGGCTGAAGCTATGGTGCAGTTGAGTGGCTTTGGCTTTTACGCTCAACAGCAGCAAGGTTCATATTATTTCCATCCCCACAGTTCTCTAGCTACCACCCTCCCAGCCATCCCCTTCCAATATGTTTCGCACACCTTGTTCCTTCAGTTGAATCTCTTTATAGTTGAGGAATTATGAAAATAATTGCATTTTATTATGTTCACAGATGAGTCCATGGACCTGGATCCCAACTACGATCCCTCAGACTTTCTGGCCATGCACAAGCCGCGTCAGAGCTTCAATGACTCAACATACAATGCTCCGGGTGCCTTCTCAGACTTCATGTCCCAAGTGCAGGACGACAATGGACAGCAGTACAATCCGTCGGAGGCCAGCACCAGCGCTGTAGCTGCCAGTATGCAGTTGCCATCGCAGGAGGAGGATTTGGCTGCTGGGACAGGCGGAAATAATAATGGCATGGGTATCGATGAGGATCTGGATATATCGGAAAGTGACGAGGACGATGATGCTGCTGCTGGTGGAGGCGTGCGAATCAAGAAGGAAATATTCGATGATTCCGAATCAGCTATGCACCATCACCATCATCACCAGCCACAAGATCAATCGATGCAATCGCAAATCTATTTACTGGACAATTCCAACGAAGCTGTGCATCCTTCGGAATATCAAATGCAAGCTGCACAGGACTACCAGCATGCACAGGGACTAGATCCGCCACCGATGCATCTGCAGCCCCTTCCTGTCGAGCAAGATGAGCAGCAACAAGAACAACAACAGCAACAACAACAACAACAACAGCAGCAGGATCAGCCCAAGCCACAGGGCGAAAGTGATTACGATTGGTTGACATTTTAGTGAGAGCAGCATAGATTGATTGATTTATTGTTTAATTTAGTCAGTAAGTTAAGAAAACTAACTAACTACCTAATTGGGATTGATGATGATTTACAATCCTGTTCTTTCCTGTCCCCACAACACAATTAAGTTACATTCTTAAAGAAGAAAACACAATAATAATTGTTAAACTACAAATGAAACAATTAGAGTTACGCAAAGGTGATTAGTCCATTGGACTGGATTACTTAGGGTTCGTAAGCTAATGCACGTTTTATAATTTTTTCAATAAATGCTATTTTTTAAAATTACTCATATGTCAAAAATGTTGGAGAACATTGTTAAATTGAATTCGATATTCAACTTTCAACTATCTAAACATATCAAACTGCAATGTCTGTTCAGCAAACCCATCACAGCAAACCGTTCAAACCAATTTCGACCGAAATGCTTGATTCGTTTAGTTCGAACATAGTCAAGTTAACTCTGCAACCCGAACGGTCGTAACCCCTAATAATGTTCGATCGTTCGATTACAAACCATCATGCACGAAGCTTATACGATACTAATGAAGCAAGTATAAGCAATGATTGTATACGAAACGATCATGCATGAGAGTTTGATGCGTAAACAAAGTCAGTGATTGTTGCAGGTCTCGGATGTGTACATGTATACATTATATTATTAAACCAACCATTAAATGGCAGTCAACATAATCTTATAGAGCCTATTCATCGAACTTGCTATTTGGAAGTAAGGAGCTTCCTATCCTGCTGAAGATTCCTTTCGAATATGCTACTGCAATTATCTAGTTAGCCTTTTTTATATACCCGATCTAGAAAAGGTTTGCTTTACATCAAACTAAAGTCAGTACAATGTCAAAGTGAATGAGGAATCAACCAAAGCAAACTTTTAGAGAACTTCCCTAAAATATTAACAACCTTTTGGCTTGAAAAAAAATAAAATGAATACCGATAAAGATTCTGGCACAGAAATAACACCGCAAGTAACATATCCCTTAGTGGTAAAATACTGCGGTAATTGCTCTATGCCCATTGAATACTGTGAGTACTATGCGGAGTATGACAAATGCAAGGAATGGTTGGCAAAGAATTATCCCGAAGATTATGAGAAGCTCAAGTTGCGCGAGGCAGAGAATGCCGAAGAAGAAGGGGAGCGAAAGCGACAGAAACGAGGCGGCAAAGGGATGTTGCGTGCCTGCAAAAAGGATGCCATCGATGACGATGCACCCAAACGGATCTGTATATCCTGTGCCACGCGTAGCAAGAACAAACGGGTGACTATTGTCGCCGGTCTGGCTGCATTTAAGATCGACTTGCGGGTTGCAGCCAAGTTTTTTGGCAGTAAATTCGCTTGCGGCAGTTCCGTGACAAATGACATGGAGATTGTCATACAGGGCGACGTTAAGGATGAGCTCTTCCGCGTGATACCGGAGAAGTGGGAGGTAGTACCCAAGTCGGCCATTGAGGATTGCGGTGATAAACGCAAAAGTGGAGGGCAGCAAACCAAGAACCGATGCCAAACTTCTGAAAAGGAGAGCGAAAAAGATAAAGACAAAGAATAATTTCGTATAAGTATGTAATAGCTCAGTATTACATTAAATGTAACGTAACGTAACGTAACGCAACATAGCAGGTCTACAAAATAAACTTGCGTGTCACAGTTTCACATGCTCCCAATCTATATATTGCTTTTGAATTCTATGTGTGGGAGGAGGGTGAGATTAAAGTGGTTCTATATATGCATGTGTGTGTGTTTTATATGTCTGCTGCTAAGCGTATTTCGTTTCGTCGGATGATTTTATTACAATAGCTTCAGGTGGCCGGTGACCACATCGATGTCCTTGGCCGACGCCGGACCTAGGGCCAGCACAGTCTTTGAGTTTGGTTCGATCTGAGTGCGTCCAGCGTCGCGTATGAGGCACGTGTTGAGTTGCTTATGTTCAGCTGCACGTTTAATGGCCATCAGCTCTGCCTCGCTTTCGACGCGTACAGCGATCTTGGCACAGCCGCAGTTCTCCCAGGCGCGCAGCAGGCGTGGAGTCCGGGTTACAGCTCTTTGGTAGGCACCGACAGCACCATGTGAGCACTGGGAAGCGATTTTACCCTTGCCCATTTTTAGATCGTTGCGTACGACCAGCACCATTTTATAGTTGTCGTTAAATCCGCCGTAAGTCTAGGCAATTAAATCGGTTCAGTTCATTTTTTATTAGTTTATTGGACTTTCCTTTTTCCTTACCTTGTCGGCGACTGCGACAGCGGCAGCGGCGGCGCCAGCTGCACCTTCTTCAGTCGATGGTGTGTCGTCGATTTTAGCACACGCTTCTCCACGTTTTAGTGCATATTTGTAGCCGACGAAAAATGATATCATCACAGCCAGGCCATTTAGGATTTGTGTTGCATCCAATAGTTTATCACCCATTCTTCTATTTCTTTTAATTTAGATATATCTAACAACAACTTTGTGAAATATTCGAAGAATGCATGAACTTGCACTGTGTGTAACCGTGTTCGTTTATAAAAACAATGTCAGCAAATCAATTATGCCGGTCTAAGAGATTAGTTCAATTGAACAAATCCAATAAGCATCTGGAACAGTTCATTATATTGTTTACCTTGCCAGTTCTTTGTGTGATTTAGTGCTGTTATTCAATTTTAACCATCAATTGCCTCTGAATTAGTAAATTAATTACTTTGAATTTATGTAATCGATAATTTGTCAACAAGTCGAATTGTCCAAAACAAAATAAAGTTGCAGTATTTATGCATTGCAAATCGATAAGTTGTTAACAAGTAATTATCGAGAACAAATGATCAAAGTATTGGTATTTTGTCATTGCAAATTTCCGATTTCAGTATTTTTTCGCTTCTGCTGCACCACTCTCCTTCTGACGTGTCGGACCGACGCGCTAGTCTATAAGGCGGCTCTACAACCTGTCAATTTTTGTCTTCGTGGAACTGCTCAACAATTTTTAATTGCAAAAAATCTGATAATAAGTCTAGCTACACTTACTGCACGAACACAACTAACGCAACCATGGGATTAGCCAGTATGTTGCAGGTTGATGAAATGCTGGGCGATTTCAATAGAATGAACAAGCGCCAGGTAAGTACCGCAAATCGGTGCTGCCTATGTTGTTTTTTTCTCTTCCTCCTGCACTAGCTAAAGTGAGAATTGCATTTTTAGTCACTCTATCAGGTACTTAGCTTTGCCATGATAGTATCATCGGCACTGATGATATGGAAGGGTCTGATGGTAGTCACCGGCAGCGAATCGCCGATTGTGGTTGTGCTCAGTGGCAGCATGGAGCCGGCATTTCATCGTGGCGATCTACTCTTCCTTACCAACTACAAGGAGGAGCCAGTGCGTGTGGGCGAAATTGTGGTCTTCAAGGTGGAGGGACGTGACATACCCATTGTGCACCGTGTGATCAAATTGCACGAGAAGTGAGATACTTATTGAGATACTCTTATTTGGCGTTATTTATTAATGTATTCATCATTCACTTTGCAGAGCCGATGGCACCGTCAAGTTCCTGACCAAGGGCGACAATAACAACGTGGACGATCGAGGACTGTACGCGCCCGGCCAGCTGTGGTTGACCAAAAAAGATATTGTGGGTCGGGCCAGAGGGTTCTTACCATATGTGGGCATTATCACGATTTTCATGAACGAATATCCAAAAGTCAAGGTAAGACTAGAATTGTTATTAAATCACCTTGTGTTCCTTAACTTATTAAATATTCATTTTTACAGTGGGCCATTCTGTCGATTTTAGCAATATTTGTGTTGCTGCATCGAGAGTAGACGAAACCGGGTTATTTCTAGTTAAAATTTAAGTAGGGATGTTGCACAATCTCGAGAGCCTGTTTGCATTTTAGTTCATTTATCCCAAAAAGAAAAGAATGTGTACTTTGTAATTTGGTTTTTTTTATAAGAAATGGCAAACACACATGAATACAAATCCAGATGAACAACAACAACAACACACATTAGATTCAAGTCGGAGCTGAATTTCAATAAAAAGAAGAATTTTTAAATATGTAATCAAATGTGATTTGAATTTGCTTCATAAGTTAACAGTTCCTGTTTGAGTTCTGCGCCCCAGTGATATTTCAATTGTCCACTCTTCGAGATAATCCGATGACAGGGTATCAGTATGGCCACCTCGTTCTTGGCTACAGCGTTGGCCACGGCTCGCACTGCATTGGGACGCTCGAGCAGCTCAGCCAGCTCTGTATAGGTTATTTTCCTGCCGCTCTTCAGCTTTATCAATGCATTCCACACGCCCAATTGGAAATCGGTACTCGGCACAGCCACATTAATGACAGCACTATTTCCTTGGTCTCTGCATAAGATTTTACTGAACTCTTCTACGGCCGCAGCATTTGGTTGGAGATCTACACTTGGCCAACGTCGTCGTACTTCATCCAAAGTTGAAGAATCGCTGTTAACAACAAAATAAAACAGGCAAATTGCGTCGCCCTCGTCTTTGGCGCCATCAATTGAAGTTAGTCCAAGTAGAATTCTTCCAAACTTAGATTCGATATAACCATATTGAATTGTTGCAGGCAATTTATGCATCTTCGTCAGAGAGATTTCTAAATTATCAGATATCCACATTTTTATTAATTTAATTTTTAATTTTGGATGTATATTCGAAGCCACAAATGTTTTTAATACTAAACTGATTGGCAAACTTTAGGTTGGCAGCACGACCGTCTGTTAATCGATATTTCTATCGATAGCTAAAGTGTGGTGAATTTATAACTGGTTCGTTGCAGAAACTATTTGAATAAAATAAAAAATACTGTTTTCAAAGAGATTACTGAAACAAATACTTCTTTTAAATGAAATTTTAAAATAAATCTACTCCTGCTCTCATTAAAAACTAAAGTAAAATTTTTTATGTAAAATAAATATCAGAATATTTATATCAGAATTTGTATAGAGAGTTGGGCAATTCATTTGTATTTATTATATGCTGAATGGTTTGCAGGGTACATTGTTGTCGAGTGCTATCAGCTTTCTTTCCTCGATTTCCGTTTTATAAACTTGAAAAGGGAAAACAACCATGAGTTCGATTTGTGTAATCGCTAATGTATATTGTGAGTTTAAAATCCTATCTATCATATACTCTGTATGTGAACCGACTTTGATGAATTTTGTTTTGGCATTTTTCACATTTGCAAATTAGTCAAGTTATCAAAACAAACGATAAATCCCAACGCAAATTTAAATATTTTTTTTACGCATGTGATACTGATTTTTCCGTTTCGCGTTAATCCCCTAATTCATCATGACAAATGCTGATAAGATCTCAATTGAACAACGTGCGAAATTTACGTAAATAGGTAAATTCTTTTGGTAGTTCCCTAAACCAAAGGTTATTCCGATTTTAATAAAAGAACATTTGTTTCTCACATTACTTCATTTATTTCATCGTCTTTACAATTACATATATTACAATAAGGACTAGACTAAATATTTATATATATGGTATATAGTACATACATCAATATGGAATACCAATAACGAATAACTCTTGTTCTCTCGTGTAGGCCTTGCTTAGAGAGTAAAAACAATAATAATACTACGAGTACAGGGGTAGGGGGAGTACGAGTACATTAAACAATGCCTATTGCTTACGATTATCATCAAATTTATCATATAGATTTTGATTTCGATTTATATTTTAGGAATTTGTGTTAGTGAAAGTCAATTGCAGTTAGTTAGTAGCATTAGTACGTAGTATAACCCTGAGTTTAGTTTAGGCTAGAGTCTAGAGAGTTTCGGCTGCAGCATCGGTTGATTAGTTTTCTATATATATGTAGATATTTACAGATGTGACGAGCTTTGTTTTTGATTTTCGCAATTTGTACAGATTACAAAAGAAAGAAAATTTATTTGTTTATATATTTATTTTTGTTTCTTTTTTCTTGTATTGGCTATAAGTATTATTCATATATGACATATAATTTCTCTTAAAATAAATCTACTATATATTTTTTTTATTATTTCTTAAGTTCTTTTCGCCTTTTTTCTCTATTTATTTATCACAACAAAATGCGCTCGACATTTGGCAAATTTCACACAAATAGCAATAATAATTTAATAACAACAACAACAACTGTGACTACAACAAAATGAACAGTGATAACAACAACAACAACAGCAGCAACAGCAACATTGAGAACAACAAAAGTTTGTGTTCAACTCTGTTTGGCTGCTGTTGTGGTTGTTGCTGCTGCTGTTGCACCAGGCAGTGTTGCTGCTGTTGTTGTTGTCAGCTCATCAGTGGATGATTTAAGCTCAGGTTGCTGCTGTTGCTGTTGTTGTTGCTGCTGCTTATCAGTTATCACGTTTGCATTGTGCTGCGTTAGAATGTCCGCCGGAATGAGGCCTTCCTTGACACGCTTCTTCTGCTTCATGCGGCGATTCTGAAACCAGATCTTGACCTGCAGATAGATAAGGTACGTATAGTAAAGATACAGGTATTTACAGGGTATATATGGCTGCTTACCTGCGTCTCATTTAGCTGTAGTGTATTGGCGATCTCAATGCGTCGCGCACGCGTCAAGTAGCGATTGAAGTGGAACTCCTTCTCCAGCTCCGTGAGCTGTTTGTTGGTGAAATTGGTTCTGCCAGAGTTGTTCGTGGCTGCCGTCAGGCTGCAGCTGCTCAGGCTGCCTGGGCCGGTAGCAGTCACGGCTGCAGTTGTGCCACCATTGACGGACAGGCCGACGCCCAGTCCGAGGCCCACACTGGATGCTGCACCCGCTCCAGTTGGATTATTGGACAAGAGCAGAGGATTCTGTATGGAGGGCAGGACAGCAGCCGAGACGCCGCACATGTCCAGGTGACCATTCAGCTGATAGTCGTGCATACTGGCAGGTAGTTTCGGTGCTGCAACGAGAGGGAGAAGAGAAGAGAGCAGAAGATGAGAAGACGAAGGCACAAGAAACGATGAGGGACAAGAAGAAAAGAGCAATCGTCATTGTCTTGGCATTTGTTGTGGTTTCATTTGCTTTGCTTGGCTGAGTGAGATCCCCTGGCGTTGATCTCTAGCTGTCGCAGCTAATCAGTGTGAGACCCTCTCTCTCTTTCACTCTCACTCACTCACTCACTCCTTCCCTACCTCTGCGGCCATCCCTACCTCCATTTTTGGGCCGTGCCTCTTCTGACTTTTGCTCTTTGCGTGATTTTGCATTTTATGTTCATAATTTGACATGCGCCCCGTGGCTAAAGCCGACGATGATGAAAATAATCTCGGTTTCGCCTGTTTCCATAGAAGGATTCCCTGATTCCCTAATAGGTTTGTTTGAAAATATTCGGATTATCCTGACAGCGGGTATGACTTTTCGTAGTCGTAGTAAAAATACATTATTTTTGTTTGTTTGTTTATATTTTGGGTGGTACAGGAATTATGATATTCTCTATGTGTTGCTTGTGGGTTCGTCTAGTTGTAGTTAAGAAACACCTTGAGGGGAAATACCTTGAAGACGTGTCTACACTTTTTAGTGGGTGTTGCCCACGCATAACGAAATAAACAGTAAAGAAGAGCGGAAAATTAAAAGGAATACAAATTCTTTTGGGATTTCCTGTGGTTTGTCTGAAAGAAAGAAACCATTGCTATTAATATAATATCGTCTAGCAACGAGTATTATA